>CM067905.1:2779022-4081402 GCA_034621355.1 Mycalesis mineus
TACAACACATATTTCAAAACAAACAAGTACTAAAATTTCACTTGTTAACAAACTTAATCTATGTTAGATATACTCGATATTCTGTTCTATCGTTTATCTTATAACTTGAAGATAATAAATTTCTTGCCAACTTTGCTGTACAGAGTAAATCAATACGGTATTAACTCACACATGGAAACCCCACGCCTACTACGGTTGCAACGTAAAAACTATTGAAATGAAAATATAAGCGCACACATACTTATTTTACGGCGAATGCACCCACACTAGTGTGTGTCAGGTGTGTATATGAACCGCGCCCCCACCACCCCCGCCCGCCGCCCGTGCGCCTTAGACGTTGGCTTTTTACATGGGTACAAGCAAGCGCTCAGGGGTTTGCAACACTCACTTTAAATATTGCATATTTAATTTCAGATGTATGTAATTTGTCGGTTTTTAAATGTAGTTAATTTTGCGAAAACAAAAGGGTGATTTGGGAGATGGGAAAACGTTGTGTTACGGTGTTTTTCGTACGGTTTGATTTAAAGGAAACAACACCAAATTCTTGAAGTACAGCTTATATTCAAAATTTAATACATGCAGGTTGAGCGCCAGGAGGGTTCGTTTAAGATGAGCAAACAGGCACCCTGCCACGCCAAAGTAGTGTAGCTAGCTCAGAGCAAACTTTCAGGGTTTCAGAATAATTCGTTGTATTTCTCTTGTACTGAGAAGGCGTTGCGAGAGGCTAGGAACAATAGAAACAGAAGTCCGTCAAAATTACTTGTTAACTAAAAATATACAGTGATGCGCAGGAGTTCTTATTAGCCTATCACTTACCCCTCTCAGCACTTTCACAATGCACTATGAATACACTAAGATATACTAAAGCAAAAACTAATAACTAATATAAAAAACAATTTCTGCAAATGAACATGGAGGACGGTTAACAAACAACACGACCGTCTGACCCAACTTACTCAGTTCAGTCCTTCACTCAGTCACTCAACTCAGTTCACTCTCAAAAATGGCCGATACAATTCAAATAGTTTTTAACCAATTGCAAATCACAAACGCATCATACACAATCCATAATAAATTAAAAAAACAACTTGACCACACTAGTGGTTCTTGAGTGGGATTCGAACTCGCGACCGCTTCCTCACTAACATTTCAAGTTCGGACCATATACCAACGACGCTATGCGGTCAACTAACAAATTAAATGAAAATGCTCTTCGCACCCGTACACCGAGCTCCTATTCATATCAGTTGTTAAGCTTTGTTTTTAAGCAAAAACTAATTACGATAATCGTATAGTTAAATTTTATTGTTAAAAAATAAAATATAAGAAAAAACTCAACGATTGGTTCACTATGTTCCCTTTCATGGTAACAGAGTATTTTATAACAAAAAAAAGGTACACTCGTAAAATACAACTTGTCATTATAAAACATGTATCAAAATGTATGAGAAAATGTATTAAATTGAAAAGAAAATAATGACCGATCTCGTTTTTACCCCATTTTTGGAACCGGTCCAATACAAATCTAATCTTGATTTTGTTATCGACTTGAGACTGAATGAGCCCATCCTTTTCAATATGTCGACTGGTTTCTTCAATGTTATAATAGCAAGGCGGTGTTGTACGGTGGGAATTCGATAAAGTTGAGAATTTGATGTCTTTTAACCTGTTATGATGGGATAGTTTCAAATCTAGTTTATTTGGACAAGTTTTACACTTTGGAGTGATATTTTATTGTTAATTGTAGAGAATTAAAATGCATACCCCTTTATTGAGTAAGTATTTCACACGGTGATACTCATTTTATAAAAATAGGTCAAATTACAAATATTATTTTTAACAATTTTTTGTGTGTTAGTTCATTATAATCGCAATTTACTCTTTATATTTTGTATATATTTCTGTTATTTATTTATACTGACTTATATTTTTCTTATTTAAAAATATTTGAAAAAATAAAATAAAAACACAATTCAAATTTTATCCAATTAGGAAAATAGAAGTTTTGAGTTAACTTCTATTTTTAGCAATTTTTTTTTAAACTAATATTTGAAACTTGATTTATACAAATATGATTTATACAATAATATCAATTTTAAATTGTGTTCTACTAACAAAAGTAGTATTTAACTCCTTTATAACATAGCGTAGCAAGTTTCATTGAACCCAATTTGTTTCCCCTATCTTAACCCTGCAGTAGTCGCGCACCTAAAAGTAACGGGATAAGTCGCGCGGGCTACATATGTAGTCCGTTTTCACATTTAAATAAAAAAATATATAAGCATAAACTGTTTATTATTTCTATGAAAATATAATCAGCACAGTTTTTTAACATAATATAATTAACAAAACTTATTTCAGAACCTCTGTATTACAAAATAATTACCAAAAACAAAAAATCTCTCCAAATTGGTACAAAAATCACATGATTCACTGAAACTTATTTCTTAATTACATTTTCTGCACAGGATAGACACATAATCTTTAGATGATCCCCGAAAGAACTTGTTGCAGGCGGTGAACACCTTTCTGGTGCTCTTACTGCGCGCTCTTCCACAGTCATGGCAACGGCGTACAATATTGGATAAGCCACTAGTAAAATCCAAATTTAACAGTTTCATTCGTTTGTTTAGCATCTCGTTCTTGATGTAGCCATTTTTTTATAAGTATGTTTGGTAATGAGGTCAATTATTTGATCTTCAACAAAAAGTGACATACAGTCTTTTTTGCCGAGCTGTCCCTTTAGCTCCAGGAGGCACAATTACTATATTGTGACTTCGTGTTCTGCCTTTATTCAAAGAAATTGTTTTTGACCACAATGTATTGTCAATTCCGGTGTAAAAGTCAGTGCGCCGGCGTAGCTGAGGCAGTTCATCATCTTCAGAGCTTTCGCCTGACGTTTAGCCAGAGCTTTACCTGGGATATCCTGCTCCTGTTCGGACTCCGATTGATGGTTTGAAGCTATTTTCCCTATTAGCTTCAGCCAGCTCTAACTAAATCTGTGCAGCTCGTCGATCATCCATTTTTATGCTTAAAATAAAGTTACATTATACTATTACCATCCGAGAATACGTAACAAAGTTTAATAAAGCACAAAAGTTACTTTAAACTTTTAAAAAACTAGACCCAAAAAAAAAATTATAAGGCAAAAATACTTACCTAATAAGTCGCGCGGGCTACAGTCGTAGTCCACGCACTTTGCTGAGCTCCTATGACACAATGGTACGCGACTTGCGCTTGCGCTGCACTGAACACGACCCTCAAACATTCATTTAAAAGTACCTAGAGGCGCATGAAGCTAACTCTAACCGAATTTGCAAAATTGTAGATTTTGTACTGGTGGACTACAACTGTAGCCCACGCGACCACTCCAGGGTTAAAAAGTTATAAGGTATCTCAACAGGTTTGTAAAAAAGTGATTAGATATTCCCACGAATTAGCTTGTAGTCATTTGAACCAGTTTTTTGAGTGTAGATGGGGAGAATTTTGAACCTGTTTTTTATTTCTCGCAAGTGTATTTCGACAGGTGAATTTCGAAGGTTCTTTGAATAAATGGATATAAAGTATCAGTCAATGTTTTGCCTTCTTCGAATTATCATACATCAATTCTAGAATAGTATTAGATCAATTTTCAGTGAAATTTAATTTATTTTACATTTATCAGTGAGTTGCGAAGTTGTTTTAATAGCTTTTTTTGTTTTGTGGTTCATGAGTGAAAGAACATTGGTAATTTTATTTTGTTAAAAAATTTAGGTGATGCAATCACTCGTTCAGTCATAGTGAAGTAATTCAATACTATGAAAGTGATATTTTTATACGAGTAAGTAGGTATTTACATCACCGAAATAGGTCAAACGATTTAGGTCACATTTTGTGATTGTGCACCTATATTAAAGCCAAACTCGATTGAGAATGCTTGTCAACAAACAAATTTAAAATGACGGTAGAAAATGCAACACATTTTATGCCTAATAAATTTAAAATTATGTTTTGTTTTTTTATTGAATCTTATTTAAAAGCTATTGAATATATTAATTAATTTTAAACTTACTAATCTAATTTATTGTCAGGAATTCGTCATTAACAAGTTAACTAAAAAAATAAGGTGTAAAATGACTAGTGATTTCTACCTCCATTTTTAATTTGTTGGTTGACAAGCATTCTCAATCGAGTTTGGCTTTAGTATAGTAGGGATACTTCTTTTCTACTTTTTAGATTAATTAGAAACAAAAGTGTTATTCCATAATAAAATGAAAATAGAGATGGTGTATAACTCTACAAGATGAAAAATAATTTAGAGTAAATTGAAATTCCAAACAAAGCTCGGTCGTTAATATAATATTTTTGTAATAAATAATCTTTAAAAATAACTACTATTATCTTTATACGACTTTTTGTCTGTGTAAGCACATTGTGTTAAATTATTTTAAATATAATTAATTCCATAACCAAAACCAAACATCATCCAACTTCCGCAACAAAAATTAAAATTCAAAGGGCGTGCCGACACGTAAGCACAGCAATACTAATCAGACATTTAATTATAAATCCGGCATGAATTCTTAACAGACTAGACATGTTAAAATTTCACTTCCCCCAAGCTAAACTACGCCATAGGCGTATCGCCGCGGCCCCATCTCGCTGTCTTTCTAAGGGGACCGCATAAAATAGTTATAAAGGGGTGGGGAGCTACTTAACCGTTTTTAGGAGACACCCCACCCGGCGCAGAAACACCCCACTACTTCAGCCCACTTCCTGCTCCCGGACCCCCTACTTCGCGCCCGGCGGCCCCCGGCGTATAACTATTCGTATATTTTTAAGCGGAATTCTTACGAGGGTTGGCGATACCTGGCCACTGCGGCGTTTATTGGTGTGTATTGTTTTTGTAGTGGTGAGGGGATTTTAAATTTCGAATTCGGGTCAGGCGATTTAGTTTTAATTTTGGCCCTATTTTACACAGAAACTGGGAAATGGTTTTTGCGAATCGCCCTTTTGTTATTGTGTTCGGGATTTATATACGAAGGGTTTGTTTCGTTCGCATTATGTTTTATAATTAACTTATATGACAGGAAAAACTATTTTACTGATAGATATCAGTACCTTAATAAATTCAATTTAACTTACATAAAATTATTTTTAAATCGGTTTAAACCTTTTGCCCAAGTTCTAGCATTTGTGTTTTAGTGTTTAAAACTAGAGTAGGTAAATGAATTAGTGAGCAGTTTTTATTAAGTTATGATTTTTTTGTAAATATATTTTTGCCCATGATCATCATTATTACGTTTGTTCTTTTTTAATAGGCTTTATCATCATCTGACTGACCTTATATCAAAATCTCCAATTTTTTTGGATATAAGGTCAGTACCTTATTTCCAAAAAAATGCTTGGTTATCTTGGGACATTGAACTCTGTATCGATAATTAATTTCAATAATTATATGGGACTTATATAGCCTGCCAACCCAAATAGAAGCAGCATGGTGGAATTAAACTCTATAAGGATTATATCCACTGAACAAACTCTTTCCTATAAGGAGCTAAACTGGGCCGTACATTGGACCGTTACAATAGGCTGATTATGATATTAGAAAACGAATTTGTTTTTTGGTGATATCTTGAGAATTTTTACAACATATCTTTTTTTTTATTTATTTAACGGTCTGGAATCAAGTCCATTATTCCTTTATGTCTTATATCATTAAATCAAAATTACAGACAAACATGTGTCGAGTCTGCTACTTTATATATTAACACCAACTACGTCACATCACTGGCGATTGTACTCGAACAATAAAACGCCCAGTGAAAGCCTTTCCCGAAGAGGCCAGCGTAATCTCATTACTGGGCGGCCTCGCTACCGGAAGCCGCTACTTACTACCGGAAGTATGCTTTAAAGATGCTGTAAACTAATTTGTTTGTGATACGATGTCTACGTTAAGTTAGTACATAGAATAAGCGGCTGTTTCTATTTTAGGTACCTACTGCTAACGATTAATTTTATCACTTTTGTGTGTACATCACTAGTGTACCTGGGTTCGAATCCTCGGTCATGTCGCCGGAATAATTCTGACTTACTTTTTACATAAAATTTTCAGCTCGGAATCGTAAAGTTGGTGGTGTTGCACCCCCATGCCTCAGAGAGCTCGTTAAATCGTCGGTCCCGGTCACTACCATCAACATCTGATAGTGATTGTTAATAAATGAAACATTATCACCCTAAGCCTGCCAACCCGCATTAAGGCAGCGTGGTGGGATCATGCTCCTACAAGGAAGCAGGCCTGGCCAAAAAATGAGCAAGTATATTTATTTAAGTAGGTGAACACTTTACGAAGAATTACCGGAAGTCTCTACTTACTACCGGAAACATGCTCTAAAGATGCTGTCATCTATTTTATTTGTGAAAGGATGTTTATGGTATGTTGTGTGTACGTGTGTGTGTATAGTATGTGTCAGCCTCAGCAAGTTTCTATTATTAGGTACTACCACAAAATACCTACTCAATAGTACCTACAAGTATCACTAAATATCTTTTTTATTCTATTATTTACTTTTTTCATTATTATCTATTTATTCTTTAATTATCGATGACATGGCAAAAGGTGAAAAGCAGAAATTATTAAAGTAGATTATCTACCACAAGTATCTAGTTTTCTATTATCTACTGCAGTATGCTTTAAAAATGCTGCAAACTAATTGATTTGTCATAAAGAATATGATATAAGTAATAAAACGTCGTTATGTTGGCTATCGTTTCTATTTTTGCTGGTGGAATGCCACAGCCATAGCTAGTTACCACTCTACCGACAAAGACGTACCGCGAAGCGATTTAGCGTTCCGGTACGATGTCGTGTAGAAACCGAAGGGTGTGGATATTATCCTGCTCTTAAAAAGTTAGCCCGCTTTTATCTGAGATCGCATCATCACTTACCATCAGGTGTGATTGCAGTTATGGACTAACTTGTAATGAATAAACAAAAATATTTCATTATATTCATTAAAAAAAATTGTATATGATATTTAACTTGTACAGTAGGGAACAGTGTACGACACACGAAACGTGAAAACTACATGAAAATCCTTTCAGTAGTTTTTGAGTATATCGCCAACAGATAGTTAATTGAATGTACAGTTTTATAGATATCACAATAAGTCACTTGTGTTTCGCTTAATATGACGAGTTGACAAACACATGAATAGTCAAGTTTATTAAAAATAAATCTATAGAAATTTTTATCGCTACAATATTCTACCTACTCGGTAAACATGTCGATACTTGATAAAAAATAAACTTCGATTGAAACCAAAAAATCAAAATAAATTCGAATTACAATGTAGTAGGCAGGTGGCAGGTGTAAACACGTTGTGTTTTCCTACGCCCTTAAGCCTCAGGTAAGTAACTTTAAATACGAGTAAGTACCTACTTACTCCAGTTAACGTACTAAGTACTACTATACTAGGTCAGCATTGTGTCTTTGCATAAATTCCTAAGTTGAACATTTTCTGAACATCAGGGACACTATTATTATGAAATTAAGAAAGTTCCCAAAGTTGTACGAAAATATATCATTACTTAAAAAAAAATCACGAAAATGGGTTTAAGTATAGGTTTTTCTAGTGAACCTGCGACTTTTATAAAAAAAAATAAAAATATACTCCAAAAGCGAGTAAAACCGCGCGAATATACCAGGCAATAGGTAAATAAAGTCTCAAGTACATAGAGACGCGAAGATTCGCAGTAAATATGTACTCGCGCCGCGGAGGAACGAGCCAAGGTAAAATTTTAGGGGGGTGCTCACCCCACGCGTATATGGTGGCAACTGAAAACTGCGAAGCGTTGCTGAGTTGCGAAGTTATGCTTCAAGATATTTTACTACTTTTATTTTCATTTAATTGTCCAATTAGTCCTTATTTTGTCAGAGACATGTGGAAAGCCAAATTAGAACCACTTTCGTAGTGTTTTATTAATGTAAAAATTGGTATTAGTGTAAGTAAAATTAACTTGCCTTCATGAATTACAAAATGTAGAGCAGACTAATCTGGAAAATTTGTGTAATTTACTCATACCTCTCACTTTTTCGGGGTATTTAACCAACTCAATCGTTTATTTTTTGGTAGTCGCAGTAATAGATGAGCTCTTTATGACAAACATTTTATGACGAACAAATTTAGTTGATATTTCTGTCGAGGACAGTTATATCAACTACAGTTACTTCTGTGACTTAATTTTCTTGATGTGTTTTTTTACTCTATGTATATTCTAAGTTTTCGATCTTAAATTATTATTATAACTTTTAAGTGATCTCAAAATAACATATTGACAACTCAAAATAATCTAAAAGATTCATTAAATAAAAATGATTTTGACGGTGACCTTGACTTTATGGTTACATATCATATAACCATCACAGGTTTTTATTGAATGAGTAGGCTTTTGGCATAGGCTCTCTTCATATTATATGGAACCTTAGCGGCGTCATCGGAAGGTTTGAACGACCACAGAAGCTTCGCCAAAAGGGCTCTGAAGATAGTATAGAAGTGAACAGTGCGGAAAGACTCTTCAAGAGTCTTATGAGCTCCGAGTCCTATGAGACTCGGCCCAGTAAGTTATCAGTCCTAACGTTATCCGTAACCAAAAAAAGAAACAATTTTTCATACTGATCTCAAGACACAATATTGCCACAAAGGAGTAAAAACGCCCGTACACCATTATCATCCAAGAGCGTATGTGTCTTGATACAGCATATAAGTCGATCGCGAGGGTGGTTTTTACATTCCCCTCAAGTTCACCCACTCTTCCGCGAACCACCCTTCGCTGGCACGCCATTCACCCAACAAACACCCATATTTCATCCACCACAAAGGTTGTTTTCCCGTGTATAAACATAAGACGTTCGCACCCCCTTTTCCCGGGCCGGGGGTGTAATCTTAATATTAATATCGTCTTGGGAAGCCTTATATGATGAAGTTTTATGTTGATATGTGTTGGTAGATTGCTGTGCGGGATTACGTAGGCGCTTTATGAGATATTGGCGAGATAAAAGACTTAGTGAATTGCGAGCGTTGGTAGTGCCTATATAATATACCCGTAGATATAGGCTTGCTTATAATGTATTTGGTAATTTTGTTAAATGTATAGACACACTTAAAATATCGAATATTTTATATAATGCATAGTGTTTTTTTGATGTTGAAATTGGTATTAGTGTAGGTAAAGCTAACTTGCCTTCATGAATTGCAAAATGTAGAGCAGTCTAATCTAGAAAAGTTGTAAGTGTTATTTATTCATACCTCTCATTTTTTCGGGGTATTTAACCAACTCAATCGTTTATTTTTGGTAGTCGCAGTAATAGATGAGCTCTTTATGACAAACCTATTATGACGAACTATCTGTCGAGGACAGTTATATCAACTACAGTTACTTCTGTGACTTAATTTTCTTTATGTGTTTTTTCGTCTATGTATATTTTAAGTTTTTGACCTTTATTTTATTTATTTTTTTAAACTTTTAAGTGATCTCAAAATAACATATTGACAACTCAAACTAATCTAAAAGATTTCATTAAATAAAAATAACTTTGACTTTGACTTTGACTTAATGGTTATATATCAAATGACCGTCACATGTTTTTCTGATTGAGTAGGCTTTCAGCATAGACCTTCCTTGTGTATGAAACCTTAGCGGCATCATCGGAAGGTTCGGGCGGCGAAGAAGCATCGTTAGAGAGAGCCTGAAGGCGGGATGGAAGAAAATAGTGCAGAAAGAATCTCCAAGAGCGTCTCCTATGAGATTCGGAGCTTGACATAGATGTTTTGGCCAAGGTCAGCCCGTTTAGGTAAGTCCAGTAAGTTATCAGTCCTAACGTTATCCGTAACCAAAAAAAGAAACAATTTTTCATACTGATCTCAAGACACAATATTGCTACAAAGGAGTAAAAACGCCCGTACACCATTATCATCTCAGAGCGTATGTGTCTTGATACAGCATATAAGTCGATCGCGAGGGTGGTTTTTACATTCCCCTCAAGTTCACCCACTCTTCCGCGAACCACCCTTCGCTGGCACGCCATTCACCCAATAAACACCCATATTTCATCCAGCACAAAGGTTGTTTTCCCGTGCATAAACATAAGACGTTCGCACCCCCTTTTCCCGGGCCGGGGGTGTAATCTTAATATTAATATCGTCTTGGGAAGCCTTATATGATGAAGTTTTATGTTGATATGTGTTGGTAGATTGCTGTGCGGGATTACGTAGGCGCTTTATGAGATATTGGCGAGATAAAAGACTTAGTGAGTTGCGAGCGTTGGTAGTGCCTATATAATATACCCGTAGATATAGGCTTACCTACTTATAATATATTTAGTAATTTTATTTAATGTATAGACACTCTTAAAATATCGAATATTTTATATAATGCATGTAATCTGTTAACAAGATTAGCTAGATGGTTTTCTTTGTATGAATTTTTATAAGTTTATATTATAGAAAGGTTTTTCTTTACACGACCTTTTGATCGGTTTCAATAAATACTCCGTCCTACGACCCGCAGGAAAAAGAATATTTATTCCCCTCTACTACATATTTCTCCTTCTTCCTCTGTTCCTTCCTCTTCCTCTTCTTTGGTGAGCTTGTGGTGTGTTTTGTGTAAGAGTATTTGTGGTAGCTGAAGCTTGGGGTGGGTTCTGTGTATCTAATGTATTTTGGTTGATTTGTGAGTGTTGTGTGTTTTGACCTGAAATTGGCGTGTTGTGAACAAATACAGTGTCTCCTAAAACTTTACTAATTATGGTTGAGGTATGAATGGCAGCTTGTTTTTGAAGGATGCTAATATCTATATATGTGTCTAATTTTTCTATGTATTTTTCTATGCTTTTAGCTACTACACCTGTCGCACCTATTACTATTGGTATTACAGTCGTTCTGGTATCCCATAAACGACTGACTTCTGTTTTCAATAGATGGTATTTGCTTAGTTTTTCTATTTCTTTTGCTCCTATGTTATAATCTGATGGTACTGTAATATCTATTAGAAATGTTTTATTATTCTTTTTATCTATATATATCAAATCTGGTCTATTGTGTGTAACGGTGACATCGGTTTGAACGGGCATTTCCCATAGTATTTTCGCGGATTCATTTTCTTTTACCTGAGGTTGAATTAAAGTTTCTTTCCACCAAAGATCAGAAACTTCAATTTTGTGTTTTTTAGCTAAACACCAGTAGACGTACTGGACGAGGTTATTATGTCGTTTCACATAATAAGTCCCCGCCAGTTTTTCACATCCAGAAATTATGTGTTGTGTGGTTTCGTCTTTACTTTTACATAATCGACACTTGCCGTCTACTGGTTTTTTAAGGATGTCACGTTGATGCTGCCCGGTCACTATTGCTTGATCTTGTATGGCAAATATTGATGATTCTACGCTGGGGGACACCTGTTGTTTTTTAATCCACCTAAACGAGAGCTGACGATCAATGTTTGCCTGGTCTAAAACTTTCTTAGGGAATTGCCCGTGCAATTGTTTATTCCGCCAATTTTCGTTTTGTTTCCTGTCTATTGCTTGTTTAATTTCGTTTTTTGTGTGTGCATCTTTTTGTGCTAATCGTAATTGTGATTCTATTTCACCTGCTTCCTTTAATATTGAATATTTAGCCCTATTTTTATCGTGTTGTACGATTGCTTCTATGAGGTGGTCACTTTTTGTATTGAGATATTGTTTATAATTAAGTATTTGAGATTTATACATGTATTCGATATTGATGAGCCCTCTCCCACCCTCGTCAACAGGTAAGTAAAGTCTTTCGACTTCTGCTTTTTGTTGATGAGCTTTTTTCATTGCTAGTAGTTTTCTTGTTTTAGTATCTATTTTCTTTAAATCACTGATTTTATAATTGATTATGCCAAATGAATATAACAAAACTGGAATAGCGTATGTATTAATACCTTTTATTAAAAATCTAGAATTTAAATGTGTGTTTACAAGTTTTTTGATTCTTTTAAAATATTCTTTTGATAATTGTTCTCTTATATAACTGTGATTTATTTTTCCTGATTCCTCTATTCCTAAATATTTATATTGTTGACCGACCGCAAGTTGATTAATAGTTTCCCCGCTCAATAATACATGTCCTTCTCCTGTCGTGCTATTTCTATATCCTGAACAAAGATGTATTGTATTACATTTATTTAAACCGAATTGCATTCCTATGTCATTTGTGAAAATCTCTACGCTGTCTAATAATACTTTTAAGTTGGTTTTATTGTTTGCATATATTTTTAAATCGTCCATATATAAAAGATGGTTTATCCAGAAACTGTCTTTAAGTTTATATCCCTTCATTTCATACTTATTAAGAATAAATGAAAGAGGGTTAATGGCTAGACAAAATAACAGCGGAGAAAGAGAATCGCCTTGGAATATACCCCGTCTTACATAAATCGGTTCAGTTGTTATTGATTCCTGGGAGCCACGGGCTGTCATGATCACCTTCCAAATCGGCTTTGTTAATAACAGGAATTTTTTGATTATTGATGGACATTTATAAATATCTAGTAATTTAAGAAGCCATTCGTGTGATATGCTATCAAAGGCTTTTTGGTAGTCTATCCACGCCATGCTTAGATTTTTTTTGGATTCATGCGCATCTTCTAATATGGACTTGTTAACCATGAGGTGATCCTTACAACCCCTAGCCCCACGTCGACATCCCCTTTGTTCCACCGCCATTATATTATTTTCCTGACAATGAGCATACATTATATTTGCTAAAACAGATGTTAGTACTTTATACATAGTTGGCAAGCATGCTATTGGTCTCCAGTTTTTTGGTTCATGTGTGTTTTCGTTTTTGGGTATAAGTATAACCTGACCTGTGGTAAACCATTCATCTAATGGTTCCGCGCCTGAAACTATATTAGAGAATAAAGAAGCCAAATATTTGTGAGCACTTGTAAAATATTTAAGGTAATAATTTTGAATTTTGTCTATGCCGGGTGATTTCCAGTTCAGCAGCTTCTTAATGGCACTTTTAACTTGTTCTTCTGTTATATCTCGTACTTCGTTTGTTTTAACCTCATTTGATGAAATTTCTATTTCTTTAATCCATTTGGCTTCCTGATTATACTCTACAGGGTTAGATAAAATTGACTTCCAGTATTCTTCTATATTTTGCTTAGTAGGTACTTTGATATCTTTACTGGAACTATTATTTAAGCTATTATACAATCTGTGTTCATTTCCTTTAAATAGTTTATTTTGTTCTTTCTTTGTATTTAGATCTACATATCGCTTTATTCTACCTGCTAGAGCTTTAATTTTTTGTTTTATTGTTTCTACTAGATTATTGTGGTCGTTTTCATTAATAATTTTGTATTTACTGTATATTTTTTCTTTGATTCTTATCATTTTTGGTGTACTAATTCCCCTTTGTATTTCTATTAACTGCCCCAATTCTCTCCTAAGCTTTTCTATTCTGCTTTGAATTCTCCTTTTCCACGGTGGATCATTCTTAGGTTTTATTATAGTTTTAGGTGTGTATGGGATTTGTTTATTGTTCACTATCAACGTTTTAGCAGCTGCGTATATTATGTTATTTATTTCTCGTAGAGAGTTATTGACAATTAATAAGTTAGGTAGGTATGCGTTTAATGTATTTAAGTTTTTTATAAATTGTTTATTAATTTTAGCTTTAGGCAGAAGCAAGCGTTCCTCAATAGGCATCTCCTTAACTTCAGCTAGTACTTGTAGAAATTCTAAAATTAGCGGATCTTGATCTTCGTTTACTTGTATGTTTTGTATCATTTCATCAATTTCTTCTAATTGATCGTTTGTATGTTGAATATGGCAAGTGTTTTGTGAATTTGATTGTATGTTGTATGATTGGATTTGTGTTTCAGTTTGATCCTGGTTTAAAACCGGTTCAATATTGTCAATTGGCATAAGGCCTTCCGCTTGTTTTTGTACTCGGTCTAGTAGTTCTTTTGATATTATGTTTTGTTTTAAAATTCTACGAGCTTGATTAGACAAGGTGTTTCCATTAAATTTGTGTATTTTAGGATTATTGGGGTTGCGTTGTGTAAAAAGTTGGTGTAATCTGCCTATGTATCCGGGTCCTTCCGATTTTGCTTTGAAAAAACAAAACATTAACTCCACTAACTCTTCATTTGACCACTTTCTTCTATTGTCGTCTGAAATCTTATTAGTGGTCGATGCAGATGAGCCGACGGAACATGTGGGCGAAGCCCTATTCCGCAAAGCATCATCCGCCCCCTCCCCGCCCCATTGTTCGGCTGTAATACTTTCGGGTTCCCCGACTCCCACCCGCCTGCTCAGTGAGGAGTCGCTGACGGTTTGCATGCTGGAACGCCCAGCGTCAGCTCCAGACGTGCCCCGGCGATCGCCCCCGGGAAGCGGCCCTATACGTTTATTTTTATTGTTCACCATCATTATGGGTTACCTACCTTGTTAGCCGTGTAAGTTTTTATAGTACACGTTCCACCCCCACGTGGCCAGATGTTCAGCGCGGACGTAAGGTAGGATTTTGGGGGCATAAGTTTATTATAATATATACCTAAAAAATTGTATTATTTAATATATTTGTTATAAGGTATTACGAAAGAATTCCTTATTATTTTTCTGATTTCCACAGGTTCTTGAATGCAAGCAATCTAGCTAGGTTTTATTTAAAAAAAAAGTATAATTTCTAAAAAAAACTGAATCAAAACTCGGTGAACAAGGTACTTAATTTAACTTGATACGGTGATATTCACATTTATGCATATATTGCACTTATGGTAGGTACCTACAAAATATAAATGACGTTAACGGCTGTGGCCCGAATATAGGTAAGTACGTATAGTTTAATCTGATTGGTTTCCACTTGGTAATGTTCCGAACGAACTCTATTAAAAGTCTATTAAGTAGTATTTACTTAAAAACTAGAGAACGCCCGCGGTTTCACCTAGGCTGTTTTCATTCCCATGGGAATTTTGGGACAAATTGTGGCCTTTCTTCAAACCAAATTTCATTAAAAAAACTCCAGCCTTAAGTCTTGAAGAAGTAACAAACACACACTCACAAACTATCGCTGTTATAATAGTAGTATCATTATACTCTATTAGGTTAATACTTACTTGAACATTTATTTATATTTAAATTTTTTTTTCTCAAGACCTCTCTGCTTTATACCAAAGTCAACATCATAAAAAACCCACATACCCTTTACACAGCTTTGCTACATGGCGGCGAAAATAGGCATCGTAGAAGCACTTCCCCAAATGAAGTTCTTTTTGAAAAAAGCTCTATTGGAAAGCTACCTACTAACTAGTACTAAAGTAGGTAACTGGGAAACCCAATAAATATAAGCGAACGCTAGCGATGGTGTAACGTTACCTATTACATAACTGCTGTGAAGATTTATCTTCAGACTTGCGAGTTGTTGGCAGTTCCAGCCACGTGACCTCGTAAATAACCGAACACTTTATATCTAAATTATGGGTATTATTGTAGAAAATACTGCCTCCATGGATGGTCCAGAGGTTAGACTATGTGGTTTCGCACTCACGAGATCCTGGATTCTAGTCCTGCATCGAGCTCCGTAGCACAGTGGTATGCGCGGTGGATTTATAAGACGGAGGTCCTGGGTTCGATTCCCGGCGAGGCAGATTGAGTTTTTCTTAATTTGTCTTGGTCTGGCTGGTGGGAGGATTTCGCCGTGGCTATTTACCACCCTACCGACAAAGACGTACTGCCAAGCGATTTAGCGTTCCGGTACGATATCGTGTAGAAACCGAAAGGGGTGTGGATTTCGTCCTACTCCTAACAAGTTAGCCCGCTTCCATCTTAGATTGCATCATCACTTAACATCAGGTGTGATAGCAGTCAAGGGCCAACATGTAGTTAATGAAAAAAAGCTATAAAAAAGTATATATAAAGACAGCACGTTAAGGCCTTGATCCCGGTCATCATCATCAACATCTGATAATGATGGGAATGAAACATGATCATACAAAGCTCGACAGCCCACATAGAATCATCGTGGCGGCTCTACGCTTTCCTCCTCTTATAAGAAGTTAAAACTGTACCTGTAATAGTAAAATTGCTGTCCCTTGACCCTACAAATAATCGACTACTTTAACCCTAAATTATGGATATTATTGAGGAAATATCGACCTTGGGTCCAGAGTAGAGAAGGTAGACATACTGCTTTAAATAACCAGAATGCCATTCCGTTTTCCTGAGTACGTGGCTCTGATCTTCAACTCATTTTTTTAATTTTATTTACTTATTTATTTATTATAAAAGATACAGTCCTCATTAATACAGCTTGATGCTCGTAAGCTCTTAACGGTTTTTTTGAGCACTGCATATTCTTCTCTTAATCTAGCTTAAATCTAATTTGCACACAAATACAGTTAAGTATCATACCACAAAAAGAAAACAATTGAATTAATAAATTTGTTTTTCTTTCATTTATTTTTATTTACATTTTTTGTTTAAATTTTTAACGATTTTATATGTAATACAAAAATATATAAAAACACTATTAAAAATTATTAAAAAAAATTGCTCCTCCGCTTGCGGGGCCTTTGGGCCCAAGCGACTGGTGGTCCGGGCTCCAGAGTGATAGTCACAATACGCATCGTATCAAGAATTACTGCCACCTGTATCTGATCCTTGATGAGTCAAGCGAAAGCTTCTTAAGATGTTAGTCGAAGCTTTTCGCAATAAGACTATAAACTGAAAGTACTATAGGAACAATAATCGTCGGTTTAATATTATTATTATGGAGGAACGTAAGAAAAAACTAACGAACACCTTAACTTGATATGCTCACGTAGTCGCGAGACCTCGAGTAGGTACCTAAAGTTATTCGCGGGCAGCGGGTAGCGGGTATCGGGTAGGTATGAGACCGCTATGCGCCTCACATAAATTTTATTGGCATAATCTAGCCCGCCCGCAAGATTCACTGGGTGGAAATTTTAAGATATACGAATGTTTTACCGTCAGCAAAACAGATCTTACCATCCTACTAATATTAAATTTGACACGGAATTACGTATTTGTAAAAGATTCAGCTATGTCGTCATCATCGTTATTTTCAGATCTCCCTCCATTGAGGAGAGGTACGGCGGTGTAACACCACCAACTTCCCGACTCCGGGCTAGAAATTTTATAAGAGAATGAAAAACTCAGAATTATTCCAGCGACCCAATCCAAGATCTCGTAATAAAAAGTCACATAGACTAATTACTAGACCAACGAGGCCAGGCGAGGAGATTATGCCAATAAAAGTTATTCAGCACGAAATAAAATATAATACCCTAATATCGTAACAACTATCAAAGTACTTAAATACCTTGATTATTCTTTTTTACATGACGTACAGAACTAATTTATTATAATGAAAATAGAGAATTTAGAGTATGAAACGGTACTTGGCTTTAAAACACTCGTGACTATAAATGCAACCGAATTTGAAAATCCTCTTAGTACCCCTAAGAAAACTTCTAGTGTCCTTATGTTTTTCTAAATCTAAGGTTGCTTGAACGAAATCGCTGTTAAGCATCTATAAGGTCGCCTTTTGTGCCAGCTTTAAGTACTCCGAGAATCCAAGTGCCTTTGCAATGTTCGACAAAAATTCTTTAGGTAGTGGGAAGTGGGGCGGACCCTAATGTGGGACGCTATTTGCGATGACACATTGGCTCCGTGTCATATCAGGAAGACAGGTGTGACCAGGAGCTTGGCACTGATTAAGAGTTACATATTTGTTCCTTTTGCCGTGGATGTTCTTGAGCCTTGGAATCGCAGTGCCAAAAAAAATTTCCGTAATATTTCACCGCATCTAATTGCCACAACTGGTGACAGAAGGGCTGGTTTGATTTTTGCGCAAAGGATTAGCCTGGCTATCCAATGCGATAATGAAGCCAGTATTCTTGCCACCGTTCCACGTGGGCATGGTGTGTATTGCTATTAGAACAAATTAGCTAAAGTTCCTTATTGTTTTCTTTCTCAATTAAAAAAATAATAATGACAATTTTTCTTGCTAATATTTTTTTGCTGACGGTCCGCTTTTATTGGGTCAACTTCTAACAACGTCTTTGCGTTTAATCAAAGGAAATTTCCAATTAAATTGATTACCATCGGACCCCTCCATCCACGTTAATGTTCAACAAAATTGTTTTACTTGTGTATCCTACATATACAATAATTCCAAGTATTTACGTATCAGGCTTTACGGGAACGCTCAGAGTTGCTGAGCGGGACGGAGCTTGGAGTTATCTAGGTGTTCAAATCAGTTACAAGTTTTGGATAAACGAAATCTTGTAGTAGAATATCTATGCTCCCTATTGGTTGTATATTGTGCTACTGACTGACAGACTGATTCGTTGTTTTTTTTTTCTTTTTTAATTTTATAGGCTAGCGCTTCACTGCAATCACTTCTGATGGCAGGCAGCAATGATGTACGGTGGTAGGCGCTTGCTTATAATATGCCTCCTACACTCTTGAATTAAATATGATCCCCATATTATAGGTGGTAGGGAAAACGGAAGCTGGAAGGGCATTTCAAATTTTGGCAGTGCGTTCGAGAAATGAAGAATCAAACCAAGGAAATCTACTAAATGATCCAGTGTCGAGTACCTACAGCTAATTTCCTCGCTTTGCTAGGAGTGCAATCTCAGAATCTTTCGCTTGCACGCTATGCGTGTACATTCGCAGTAAAAATCAATTTTGCAGCCTAACATAACAAATACGTAGTATTTGGTCAGAATAAAAATTTGATTTTGATTTAGGTCGGTCTATGAAATACTGAGATATTTTTTATTGTTTTTGTGAGTTATACAACCATACCATAACATCCTGAAACTACTAATATAATTCGATCTTAAACTATTATAATATGTTACTCAAAGAATCTCACAAAATTGTGTTGGTAATTATGCGAGATTCTCTTGTCTCTTTGATTATCATAGAAATATTACAACAAATTTATTATAATATATTACAAATTTATTTTTGTAAATTGCATAACCCTACCTACCCCAACACGATGTATGAATTCGTAATTTTTGTAGATACCTAATGTTAGAGCAATATCAAGTTTAGCTAGGGTTACCGCCTTAAAGTTTTAAGCAAATTCTTGAAGTCTTTATATCTCCTTCAGAATTCTACTTACTTAGAATCATCACATTGGACATCTTCCTACACCGTATCTACAAAGTATTTCTTAGAACAAAAGTAAAAGTCAATCTTTCATACCGTGATGTCCACTAATTTTGTGGAGAATAGTGTTGTGATATAAACAATAACAGTAAGTACAGTGGTGCACGTATTTACGATGACGTCCTCTCGCCACCGCACACAGATGTGTAATGTCATCTGTGTCGGGAGGAGTCGGCCGTAGTCGTTTATCCGAACACCAATTTATTATTATTTTTTTTTTTATCGACTACAAGTTGGCCCTTGACTGCTATCACACCTGATGTTAAATGATGATGCAGTTTAAGATGGAAGCGGGCTAACTTGTTTGGAGTGGGACGAAAATCCACACCCCTTTCGGTTTCTACCCGACATCGTACCGGAACGCTAAATCGTAAATATTATATTAGATCAGTACATTACACATACCACGACTTAGAACCCAAACCTAAAAAACTTAATTATCTGAAGCCGCATAACCAAACCACTAGACCAAGGCAGTTATAAGCATTTAAACTTTGAATTAAACCGAAGAACTCAGTCCAATAAATCGTCTAACTATTGAGTTTTCAATACTTTGAATCTAGAACTGCGGAAAATCTGGGAAAACTCAGGGCATCGAACCTAATCTGCATGCTATCTGTTAGATGTGGAGAACTTTTAACGAGGCGCATAGTTACTGGTGTTAAGTTAAAAGTTAAAACCTACCCTTAGCTGTGAATGTGTGCTATAACTAAGTTAGGTATTGGGCCTTCTGGCTTAAAATAAGACCACATACCTGCTTATGAGAAAATCCGCATTCTCGCTGCTCAAAATATAAGGAAAATTATTTCTTGATTATTTTTCTGCTTTAATGCGAGTTTTTGCGCTTAGGGTGCATTCCGAGGCACGGGAATTTTTGATATGACAAAGACGTATCGCCAAGCAATTTAGCGTTCCGGTACGATGTCGTGTAGAAACAGAAGGAGTGCGGATTTCATCCTACTCCTAACAAGTTAGACCGCTTCCATCTTTGATTGCATCATCACTTAACATCAGGAGTGATAGCAGTCAAGGGCCAACTTTTCTTGGAAAAGGGACTGCTCCAAATGTATGTACTGTATAGACCCCAATGACACCGCTGAGCACACTATGTTTTACTGTCCCCGTTTTAACGATGAAAGAGAGGAATTAAGGAAAGAGCTATGACAGGAATTGAGAGCAGAAAGTTTAATTGAGTGTATGTTGGATTCTATTGAGAAATGGGAGCAGATCGGGAGCTATTTAGAATATATAATGAAGACAAAAGAGAAAGACAACAGATGTGAATTGACTGCGACGTTAGTGGTAGGCTGAAACGCAGGAACACTAACGTTTTGACAGTTGGTGGGGTTTTTAGCCGGTAGGAGTTCGGCACTAGCCAAGGGTGTCCATGAGGATTTTCCCCCTACAGAAAAAACAAGAGCCAATTTGTAGTTAATTGAAACAAAAATGTGAAACACTATTGGGATTTATAAGGCAAGAGTGAATGGGAATGATGGAATGGGGATGATCACGCCTCATTTCATTTACCACGATCCTTGCATCTCTCTCTCGCTTCTTCTAATTTTATTAAACCAATAAATACAAGTACGTGGGCTTAGATACTTTTGACCTGGCCTTTATTCAGAATGTCCTGAATTTCAACCAGGAACGTTCGCCTTGGTCTTCGCCTTTTAACATTTAAATTTACTCTCGCCTTATAAGTGAATTCCTTTCGTAAGTCTCCTTTCATTCATTCTCTCTACATGACCAAACCATTTCATACCTGTCTCGATTTTAGTCACTACATCTTCTTTTATACCAAACTGCTCTCTTATTACAATTCTCTTGTTATTTAAATGAATATCGCTTGATAGTCCAGCATTTTGCTTGAAAGGGGACCGCAGTTTTCCTTTAACATTATCAGTTTTTTAAATAATTGGTTAAAGAAATATAAGTACTACAGTTAGTATAATATGTTACACACATAGAAAACGAAAGGCACGGTGTTTGCTACCAAAAGCTGTGTCTACACTGAGCTGTTTTTGTTTTAGATAGTAGTTTTGTTAAGCTAAAGAGTGTCTGTTTTGTTGAATGCGCTAGTTTCAGGAACTACTTTTTAAATCATTGCTAGTCAGCCCTTGACTGCAATCACATCTGATGGTAAGTGATAGTGCAATCTAAGATGGAAGCGGGCTAACTTGTTTGGAGGGGAGCATCCCAGTAGTACCCCATACCGTAGTTCTATAGAACTGTTGGGATATTTTCCGGGCTGTCAAATTATATCCCAATAGTTCTATATAGTACTGTAGTATAGTTTTTGCTCTTGACTTTACTTATAGCATATAAGTTAGAAACATTATATTATTTAATTGATATTTCATTTTGTTTTTAACAAAAAAATGTCCTTTGCGATAAAAGCTAAGTTGTCAAAACCAAGTAGTAGTCGTGTCTAAAAAATATTCTCCTATTTTAGAAGTTACATGGGGGACCCATTTTGGAAGTATCTTTCGCGCAAACTATTCAGTTTAGAAAAAAAATATATAACAAACTTCGATATAATTTTTAAAGACCTATCCATAAATATCCAACACGTATGGGTTTAATGAAAAAAAAAATTGGGTTCCAGTTTAAGTACCCCCAAAATTTATTGTTTTTTTTTTATTTTTGTACGAAATGTTGTGTGAAGGAATAAATCTATTTAGTAAATTTCAATAGTATAGTTCTTATAGTTTCGAGAAAAAATGGCTGTTACATACAGACGGACAGAAAAACTATAAAAACCTATAAGGATTCCGTTTTTTTGTTATTTGGCTACGGAACCCTAAAAAGATAATTCCGAATTCTCAACATCGATCAAATTGTTTTGCTTTGTTCATTGTTGGATCTATTTCGGTCTTTGACTTCTTGAGCAATGCTATTAGCATGTCGCCAAAAGCTTTTTGAAAGCTTATTTTAATCTTTCGTCATTCCCAAAATAATCTTCTGCAATTAAAGAAATACATTGTTGCTGACGTTTTTTGCAACTTAAGCAAAGCTATATTCGATATAGTATGTTTAGATACTTCACCATAACGCATTTCAGTCTGTGAAGATACTCTCAAATTTAAATGGACATTTAATATTGCAATCAAAAGAGATTTCATATTATACTTATAAAAATTAGGAATTTTATATGTAACGTACAAACAAGATGTTGTTTCCATTACTTCTATATAGAACTATTGGGACACTAAACTCTAATAATTATGGTGAATCAACAGTTGTAGGGGGTACTACTGGGATGCACCCGTTTGGAGTAGGATGAAATCCTCACCCCTTCTGTTTCTCAACAACATCGCACCGGAACGCTAAATCTCGTGGCAGTACGTCTTTGTCGGTAGGCTTATAAATCCACTGTGCATACCAAAAAACTTCTTTTGTAAAGAGCAGAAAACTGTCACAAACATCAATGTGTTAATAGAAACCTAACTTATTTCTATTGGCAGACTTTTTATCAACTAAATTATCTCATGTTAGCTTTTAGTTCTTGTTTTGTCTTTCATTATTATTGAAAATTTAATACTTTCTATCGCTTTTTTATATATTTTTTTTTTTGTAATTGGTTTCTTCAGTTATTTAAAATAACGCCTGACAGCTAGCTGTCAAAAATAGTCGATACCTACTTACTGTTCAGCATTAAATAAACCTAATATCAATTTTAACTGAAAAATATGAAAATGTTATTTTTGCCTGTAATATATGACTGTACCAGCACTAAACTTAATTTTGTATTTAATTAAATACAAAATTATATGCTTGTTGGCGTATATTATGAATAAATATAGTAGGTGCTTAATGAGAAACAAGGTTAATATATATTTTTTAAGACTTTAATAAAAATATAATTCTTACATAAATAGTATGTATCTACTAGGGAAACCAATCAGATCAATCAATCAGATTTTTAATCCTAAATAATAAGTAAAATTTTAACCGGATTGTCAATAAAAGGAGTTAAAGTTTGTTTTGTTAATTTCTTATAAGATTATCTATACCTGTTAAAACTCCTACTTGAAGGAATCGATTAAATTCCAATTAAAAATACTAGCTGTAAATTTTATCGTACCCACGTAGGTATAATTTAATTAACTTTTAGCTCATTGTGTCCCGAGTTTCCCGCCCAGCTGTCCCGGAAAAAACCCCGGAAGGCGGGCGCGGACGCTAAATGGCAGTTAAATATTTCGCACTCGTGTCCAGCTATTGTAGTGATCAGAGTTATTGTGATGTAGGTATAGCCTGGTTATAGCTGCGGTGGACACTATGCTGCTGTGAATACCACGTAACACGTTACTATATTATGATGTAAGTAGATACTTGGGAGGTTAAGATTGGTTTTCATCTTTGCAGTAGATATACCTATAATAAAATAATCTATATTGGCACTCTAGATATATGTCGAGCATGTCATTATTCTGGGGAATCTCTCAGACATAGTTTCCAGGTGTTCTCATCTTGCTAATGGCGAATACTTGCACAGACATAATCAAGTAGCCAAGATAATCCACCAACAACTTGCTCTTCAGTATGGCCTTTTCAATTTTGAGATGCCTTACTATAGGTACGACCCAGTGTCAGCTCTTGAAAATAGCAGTGCGTTGCTCTATAACTGGGATCGAACGATTATCACTGAAAGGTATATTTTAGCCAAGAGACCTGATATAGTGCTAATCGATCGATCGACGCGCCGTGCAATGATTGTTGATATTACTGTTCCACATGACGATAATCTGGTGAAAGCCGAAAAGGAAAAAGTATCAAAATACTTGGACCTTGCTTACGAGATTACCGCCATGTGGAATGTTGAGTCGACGATTATTGTTCCTACAGTCGTTTCAGTTAATGGTCTTATAGCGAAAAGCTTCGACCTTAAGAAGCTTTCGCTTAGCTGTTGGATCTAGGGTCGGATACAATACAATACAAGCGCGAGTTGTGAGGAGGTTCCGAGGTCTGGGTCCCTAACCACTGGTTGGTGGTGGGTAGGTGTTGGTGGGTCTCCGGGCTCGACAGCAGGCAGATTTTTTTATAAATTTTTAATAGTGTTTTTCTATAATTTTGTATAAGCATTATTAAAAATTTTAAAAAGAATTATAAATAAATAAATGACAGATAAATTATAGATATTCTATTTTAGGAAGACGGTTTGACGTTGGTTGTAGTAGTAAGGTGTATCTATACATTCAAATTTATTTATCACAATATCCCTAAACTGCAATCACACCTGATTCAATCTAAGATGGAAACGGACTAACTTGTTAGTAGTAGGTTGAATTCCACATCCCTTTGGGTTTACACATTTTCGTGCCGGAACGCTAAATCGCTTGACGATAGCACACCTACCCACAGAAAGATGTTTAAATGACTCCTTTTTTTGTTTGGAGCGTTAGCTAGAAATGAGGTTATGTTTTAATATTTTTAATCCTTTGATAAAATATTGAACACAAAGGTTAGCCTATTTTAAGCTATTAAATAAGACTACATATATTCTGTTTTTTGCACCTACACATAGTGTACGAGCTAAATCAAATACATACTTAAAATCTGTTATTTCTGAGATTCTATATCGCGAAATGAATAACTATTCTAAATTAAAAAAATGTTAATCGAGCTTTAGAGATACTTTTAGTGACGAATTTGTATACATTATTATGTACCTACCTAATAAGTACATTAGGTATGAAGAAGTAAGGATGAACAAAGTGGAAGAAGCTAAGGAATTATGCACGGACCGTGGCAAATGAAAGGATGTAGTCTCTGCCTATACCTATGGGAATCAGGCATGATATTATGTATGACCATTAGGTATTTAGGTGTTAGGTAAGGTCACTAGATTACAGACAGACTTGACGTTTCAAAAGTGCTTGGACACCAACGGATTTTGAATTTTTTAAACACTTGAAAACAACCTCATGACCAAGTTAAAACAAAACAACAAAATCTACACTTTAAAACTTTTCTCTTTCGCGTGACATTATTAATGAGCAAGTCACTTCCATTCCCTCCTGTAACGCCTCCCAAGGGGTTGAAGGAAATTGTAAAGTTTACTGTGGCTTTATAAGCTTGCTAGATAAGTATTGTTTTATGGGTCATGAAAAATGTATGTTGTTCCCCTTTCAGTTTTCACACAATAATTGAAAAAAAAAGAAAATATTTTATATGTAAAATATTTTATGTGTAAAAAGTAGATATATCTACTTTTGTAAACTTTTAAATCCTTCTACTTCTTCTTCTTCTTCTTCTTCTTTAGCCATTCTCTACCATTCTGGTGTAGGCCTCCTTCAACCTCTTCCATTTCTTTCTATTTTGGGCTGTCAAAATCCAAACCTTCTACTTCAATATTAGGTATTTAGAAGTTAGTGTGATAAGAGCAGTGTGGTATAAAAGAAGATGTAGTGACTTAAATCGAGAAATGTATGCTGAGATGATTTGTTCATGTAAAGAGAATGAATGAAAATAGATTTACGAAAGATATTTATAAGGCGAGAGTGAATCAAATCCAGGATATACTAAAAGCCAGGTCAAAAGTACCTTAAACGTAAGGTTTAATAAAATTCGAAGAAACAAGAAATATATGCAGGGATCGTGGCAAGAGGAAGGACGTTTGTATTAAAACTCACTTACTGAGTCAAGGTTATTATACTATCGATGAATTTTTAAATGACAAAGATGTTCAAAGGCATTTGGATCGGCTTTCAACTTCACACAGGAAGTGAAATATATTACTTTATGTAACAACACGCTTAATATTGTAAAATTGATAATGTTATAAAAATAGCAACTGTTGAGTTTCTTGCCGGCTCTTCTCAACAGGGCCTGCCCTCCGAGCCGGTGGTAGAGTCTCTACAAATAGTCCAATTTGACGTTTCAAAAGTGCTTGTAATAAGCCTACTAGAAATAAACGTATTTGAATTTGAATTTGACGTGGTCTCTGCCTACTTCAATGGGAATGAAACGTGATGGTATGATATGTTTAAGAAGATAAATCCTTGAAGTACTTACTACTTAAAGGATTATTTTCCTACCTATATTACAAACATATATACCATCACGTCCATGTACCATCCTATAAAAAACAAAAGTCAACAAGGTATACTGGTACTTAAAGGATTCTCTTCCTACATTATTAATGAACAAGTCACTTCCATTCCCTCCTGTAACGCCTCCCAAGGGGTTGAAGGAAGATAAGTACTGTTTTATGGGTCGTGAAAAATGTATGTTGTTCCCCTTTCAGTTTTCACACAATAATATTAGGAAAAGGACACACAATAATAAAGGATTATCTTCTTACTTAAGTTTATCTTAAAAATATTTTTCTAAAAGCTCTCGTAACTTTTAACATTGACTGAGCCACAAATCCAGTGCATTATCCATTAATCTCCATCCAACACTGAACAGTGATCCAAAAAACAGCCCACCAAAAAAAAATCAACCAAAAAAACCGGGATGAAACGTGAGCCCGCACAAATCGCTGGACAAATTACCAACAAAACGGTTAAAAAACCGCTTGAAAAAAGGGATAAAAATGTGTTAACAAGCCGTCGGGCACTGAATTAATCACTGTAATAACGGGACGGGGAAAAAATCTGTTCCCGCAGAGAGGCGCCGGAAAAATGGGAGCCACTTCGAGCGACGCGGCCCGTTTGCGGATAGGCTGCGCTGGGGAAAATACGTCCAGCCTTGGAAAAATTAAAATGCAAAAATAGTTAACAATTGAAGCGGCAGCTCGATGCCTCTTTCACGTCAAATTCAGTTACTCCTCATCCTTGATTAATAAAACTACTGTCTCGTATATTATTTATGACTAGCGGACGCCCTCGACTCGTCGAAAATTCTGTTTTGTGATATTTCGAAAAAGTAGCCTATGTCCTTTCTCAAGGTCTACACTATTCAGTAGTTTTGGCGTGATACCAAACAGACAGTTAGTTTCGCATTTATAAAATTAGTATACTTAGATTCGGAATATAAAATATTTTAAAGATGACAATTTTGGTTTTATTCGCTTAGTTCCAGTGCCCGTGTGAATAATATAAAAAGCCTCTTGTTTCTCCTAAAACTAAAAGTAAAACTGTTTACAATTTTTGACATGAGTCTAGTCAAGATTTTACAACAGCTTTTTACTTTTGTAATTTAAAAGTATTTTAAACAAAAATTGTTACAAGGCTGTATTTTGTATTTCAAATACAAGATTTAGACATATTTTATATTTCGTATTTTAAATATTTGCGAGATAGTATTTTGTAATTTGTATTTTAATTACAAAGCATGTATTTTGGCGAGTCCTTTGGGATGGCTTAACCTACTCTCCGAGGTACGGCGTTGTAAAACCACCAATTTCCCGACTCCAAGCTTAGAATTTACTGAAGTTCTTAAAATAAAGAAGTTCAAATTTAAAGAAGTTCTTCTTGCAAATAAAAGATTTATTTATTTCAAAAAAAAAGGAAAAACGCAGATTTATTCTACTTTTCCTTTTTTATGTAAAAAGGTTGTTGGTTACAACTTTTGTGATCTTCTTATTGGTTATCTGAGGAACTCTTGGTTTTCAGTGCTTGATCAGGATTTGAGTAATGAGTTTATCTTTGTTCATAAAACCCTCCGTAGGTAAGTCGTGCAATCCAAAACTGCCTTATGCCTAACTTCCTCGTTGGTCTGATGACTTGCCTATGTGTAAACGGATCACAAGATTCAGGATTCAAGTCCTGAGCCACGTTTTTTAACATTGCTTTTTTCTCTCTTCCGAGAATTTTTGAGTAAATTTTTTAACCCCTAAAAGGAAGTCGTTGGAGTGTTAGACTCCCGTGCCTCCTAGATAATATGTAAAGACGTGTGTCTTGGTTTAGTCTATTTCTATGCTCAGATAATAATATAAGATTAATTATTTTTTTGTCTAAAACAATACCTACCAACTATTAAAAATCATTAAAAAATCACTGCTACGATATTATTCTAAATAATTACTTGTAAATGAAGTAACTAAAGTATGTAATTATTTGTTGAAATACGTTGTCGTTATATCGTTTAGCGACATCTATCGCGTAGTAGAAATCATAACATTTTTTAATGTTACATTTGTATAAGTAAATTTGATTTAATCATACAGTTTTATTGAAATTATAAATGTTTAAAAAATATTGAATTGTTTTTAATATTGAATAATGTTTAATTAGATAATTATTTACTTCAGTTACAACTAATATTTGTTGCAGGACGGCGCCTTAATTTAATAACTCAACAATAGATGGCGCGACAAACATTCTTGTGCCTACCTTTCGCTAGATGGCGTTATATGTATATGCTTCTCATCACTAGATGTCTCTATCATTTTTTTAGTTTAGCTATTTGTCACCAGTTGACGCTGCCTTATAAACAAGTCTTTCAGCAAGTTTCGTGGCCACATAATATTACAATATCTATGAAGTAGCTATCAAATCTCTACTATAGTACTACTTTGCTGCCTATTGCAGTACTGGATTTTTTTTACTTCGGTTTGTTGAAACAGCATAAACAACTTTTTTAAGTTTTGATCTTAGAAAATAAGAATCATAGTATAGAGACTTAGTTTCCTACCTACATGAGTATAAAATTAAAAAGCTTCATTCTATACTACTAATAACGAAAAATGAATATCATTGGTTTTTAAGAATCTGGTGAAAATACTTTTGATTTTTTAGAAATTTTTTTATTTACCTTAGGTACCTAGTAGGACTGGCACATTGGTCTCGTGGTTTCTTATGTTGTTTCGGATCACGAGATCCTAGGCTCGAGTCCTAGGTTAGTTTAGAACATAAAAATATTCACTTATTCTTTCTTTAATTAAAAAAATTAAATAAATTGTATTAATAATAATTCTATTAATTTAAAAAATGTATGCATAGATATTTATTACTGTTTCTCGCAAAATCTATTGATTGAATTTTGACGAAATTTAATAAAGCTTAAACATATCAGAGTAACACATAGATCACATTTTATCCCAAAATTCCCACGGGAACGAGAACTACGCGGGCAAAACAGCGGGCATCCTAGATAAGATAATTAGTTCCTAATAATCTTAGGTCGGTCCTTAGCTAAAATCCTCTTATTGATTAACGTTGTTACTATATCTTATGGCACTTCTTATAGAACACTTAAATAATAAATAGCCACGGTCGAATCCACCAGAAATTGAATTAAAATATTAATAATACTTTAATGAGAAACCATCCGCTGTCTCAGTAATAAACAAAGGTAACCCTTCAAATGTTCACGGAAAAAAAACTGCGGGTCAAATGGACCGCTATTGTCATACAAATTAATGGCGTCTTATTGCCGGGGTGCGCTCCTTACAATAATGTTTGTCTTTCATTGTTCGCTGAATGGGATGCTGCATCTTAAATCTCAATGCTTTTAGAGTAACGGTCTTGGGTAGTTACACTTTTTATTGTATTTCAATTATGAGGTATTGGAAATTAATTGATGCTACAAAAGATTATTGGTCTTTAACTACAATATGAAGTAAAAATATAGAGCTAAGTTGAAGGGAGATTTTTGACTGGTACTTTTTATGTTTTTTTCCTGATTCCCCATAACTTCTGAGCAAGCTGTTACCATCATCATTATCAGCTTATTAACTACCTACTACAGGGCCAGGCCTCCCTCCTTATAGGAGAGCCGATTGGCGCTCTTAAGGTGATAATGTTTCATTTATTAACGATCACTATCAGATGTTGATGACAGTGACCGGGACCGACGGCTTAACATGCTCTCCACGACACGAGGGTGTGACTCCAACTTCCCGACTCCGGGCTTGGAATGTACTGAGAATTTCATAGAAGAATGAAAAAATCAGAATTATTCCGTGACCCGACCCAGAATTCGAACCCAGGACCTCGTGATCGAAGCCGGATAGACTAACCACTAGACCAACGAGGTAGTCTAGAAAATATTATTGATCTTTGGCGATGATATAGAGTACAAAATATAGCTCAAGGAAGAAAGCTTTTTGATTTTCACGGGTACTTTGTGTGTTTTCTCCCTAATGCCTTATTACTTTAAGCTGTATATTGTCATAATTTACATAACTTAAAAATCCAAGTGAAACTGTTGTCCATGGATAATTATAAGTTATTGACAACCTCCGTGGTGCAGTGGTATGCGTGGTGGATTTATAAGACGGAGGTCCTGGGTTCTGGGGATTAAGATTTTCTTAGTTGATCTACTACCCTACTAACAATTGGATTTCCTCCTACTCCTTATAAGTTAGTCTGCTTCTATGTTAGATTGCATCATCACTTAACATCAGGTGTGGTAGTAGTCAAGGGCTAATTTGCATTAAATAAATAAAAAAAGTTGTGTGACATAGAGGCATAAAGTCATGAACTATCAAAAAATAGAGAAATAAAAGCAATCATAATTCATTTTTATTTAAAAAATAAATTCGCAATTAGTATTCGCAATTGATTTACATATGGATATATACAAAAAGTGTACAAATATTAGCTAGGCTATCAATGTTTTATGATCAACTTCTAAAACATGAGAAAGAGCCTTTATTACATTTAAAAACAACTTTAAGCTTAGCGGTCGTAATGGATAATTTCTATTTTTTAAAGATTTTTTATTTTTTAAACTTTTGAATTTACGAAAATATAGTTATTAGTAGATACAATTTTTACTTCATATTTTACGCTGCTCTTTATAGATAATAACTGTAGAAGTGCACTTTTGCATACAAAGATTGAATCACACATTTTGCAATCGGTTAATGAGATACAAAGTCCAACCCTGCAAAGTCCACAAGGTGTCAAATATAGACATGTGGCCACCCCTCGTGAGAACCGGTTCCGTCGAAATGCAAATGTGCTCTTTGTGCGGACAATTCTTCGATATTAATTGTTGTTTTTTAACGTTTATGCTGTCTTGCGGACGCAACGGTTGAATGTATCGATGTTTTTGAAAATTCAAAGTTTTAACTTTATATTTTTTTATATTTTTAGCTATTCATTACAAAAGACCTTATACGTTAAGTGACATGTTTCGTTGTATAAAATATTTATCTAATTAATCTTTTAGTTCTAACAACAGTTTAATAGATAAATATTAAGTTAATCAAGTCGTAAAGGAAATATATAAGATACCTACGTAAATTAGTATTTTATTATTACGTAAATTACAATATAATTTATTTTACATGAATAACATAAATCAATAAATGTTAAAGAGTTACTTTTCATGATAAATAATTACATAAAATTAATTATCTATTTGTCTCTAAATTAATTTTCTTATTTTAAAAACAGTTCAATCTTCAAATTTTAAAACACTTTGAATTTCCTTTGTAAATTTTACTATGATAGTAAATAAGTATTGGGAAAATAAAATCATCAAAATCAAAATAAAGAAATATTATAGGTTTAGATTTTCGTACATTTTTTACATTTATTACAATTTTGTTTAATTTCCGGACTTAGGCCTTTATGATTATAAGATATGTTTTTTATCGATATCGACATAGCCCTATCGATGTATACCAACACTGACAACCGACCAAACCGGTTAGGTCAGTTCCGCAATCACAATAGAGACCCAATGGTTACTTAAATAGGTCCAAATATTATAATGCAATCCGGTATTATTAAACGTTCGACCCTTTATCAAAGGTGGGTCTATTGTCCAGTTCTCGCCCTTCGCATCTTTTGTCCGGACCCCAGGAAGATAACCGGTAAGACAACTTTGACCCCATATCACAGTGCAAGGGTTAAAATCAGTTGCGTTTTGACCATGCATTGGTATCCATGTGCTGAAATTTTTGAAATTTTTAAATTCTAGTGAGGTGTGTGTTGTTGAGGTAAGCGATTTTTATTTTCATGATTTTTCATTTATTTTCATTCAAAAATAATTAACTGTTTAGTAAACAGTTGCTAAATTTGGTACTATAGTATACTATATCTACATTCGTTAAAGTACTGATATCTATTTCTACTCCTTAATAATACCTTTCAGTTAGTTTAATTAGTCGTTGATAGCTATTAGTGAACTAACAATTGACATTGATTAACTAAGTGTCAAGCTTTTTTTTTTTAATTGAGTTGTCTGATCAAGAAAATTGTCCTTTTATTATCTTATACATTTTGTATGAAACATGTCATTCATAAATAGTATGTTTTACGTATATTAGATAGTATGATTACGTACTAGAAAATATAAAAATAATCAGTAATCTAATCAAAACATTTACACTATAAATAATAATTTAATACATTTAATACATTTACACAACAAAAAGTTAAAATTAATAGACATGTTTTCATTCCAAAATAAACAACTAAACTTAAATCTACGAGTCAAATAAATCATCCTGCAATAGTATCCCCAATAAGAGCGCAAGGACACCCCAGATTCAAAATATATTTTTTTCCTCCCCCGCCACCCTTATCGATTGTATTTTTGAGAGCGCTCCTTCATTGGCGCATTTTTGTTTGAAACTTAAGCTTTTTCTAAAGGTGGGCGTTGGGGAGGCGGCGTTAACAGGGCTGGCAAGTACTCTTTTTTTGCTCGATTTTTATTGAAGTGAAAAATTCTATATGCGCGTTGAACACAAAAATCATGAAACTCGCGTCATCATCCCCGAATCCGTTTCACTTCTATCGTCAGTCCTCAAAGGATTATTTTTATATATAGGATATAATATACTATGACAGTATAGTACGAGTACTTTACATGGCGATAAATCACTAAAAAGTAAGAAATAAAATTTTTTAACAAAAAATAGAACCGACTCAAAACGCACTAAAAAGTAAAAAATAACTGTGTCATTTAGTTGCCTTAATTTACTTTAGCATATATAAGAGTCGGTGCCAGCCAAGGTTTCTACTTTAACGACGTTACCTAGAACCCACAAACTGCTTTATCTACTACGTAAAATAAATGTTCCTTAAACTTGGCTGGCACCGACTTGATAGATATGCTTAAGTAAATTAAAGCAACTAAATGACACAGTTATTTTTTACTTTTTAGTGCGTTTTGAGTCGGTTCTATTTTTTGTTAAAAAATTTTTTAGAAGATAGTATAATAAAATTATACACAAAAGTCATCGCAATGTTTTACTATTCTTGAGGAACAATCCTGCCAACATAGTTTAGTTTTATTTCAAAGATATAAGGGGTTTTCCATGAAATCTCTCAGTTTTTCCGTTAGTAACTATGGATTATCGTAATATTTCATTTTACCTACTACCGTAAAATTAATGTCTATACTAAAATATTTCTTAGCTATAAGTAAAAACTTACGTCTTAATCTCTTTAGATTTAATTTTTTTATTTTTTAGAAATAATTTATGTAATTAATATTGTACATTGATTGATCTTAAGACGAATTGGGAAAAAAAATCGACTTCTATCATTGTAAATACCTTCAAGGTGGCATCCCTGCGACGCGCTGTTCTTAAAAAGACTTTCCTTCAGGGAGAAATTCTCCTAAGCCGCTTTTATTAGTTTTGTTTTTTGTTTCGCTCGAATTCGTGATGCCAAGCCATATTAATGGTATAACCAATCGCGCCCTTACATCTATTGAAATATTTCTAATTTCAAACAACCTTTGATTTTGAAGCAAATGAAAAATATTTATTTACAGTATAACCATTTATAGACACATTATTTCCGACGATTTGATATTGATATTAATGGGTTTTCGTGTACACTACCAATAGATAAATTTATATTTGTGACATAATTTAAACTACGAGTTCCTAGGCGTTATAATTTTATTTTTTAAGTTTATAGGAACTATATATTTTTTTATTTAATTTTATTTATTTTTAAGATTTAATTACCCTCCGATACTTTTGCTAAAAATAAAAAAATGGCTAGACTAATTTAAGTAATTCTGACTTATTACCTAGACATCATTTTAAAAGCAATTGAGTTTCTCTTAATAAATACTTTTAATTTTTAATTTCTGAGAAAAATAATTAACTGAAATAAGTTTTTCTGTTACTTTTATTTTTTAAGTTTTTTGTCGTATTATATTTGAGACCCTTATGGGTTACAGTACTATTATAATTTTATATAGCAAATTAATTTTGTACGCCAACTGCGGCAGGATATGTGAAACAAAAATAATTTTATGAACTATGTACATGCTTGATTGCTTCTTTGCATATTCTAGCAAAAATAAATAAATGATTGATCTGTCACCCAGTACTCCTCAATGATCTCATCTATACTGCATTTATTTTACTCTTGTTCTTCTTCTAGTATACCTAGTCCAATTTCAATAGCATTAACCCTACTTTATGCACAGCTTTAGTTTTAAAAATTCTCCAAAATATGAAGTGTTGTTCTTCGCGAAGTCGGTAACGTCTTTCCAACCCTCCAAAGTCCTATCAAAACTTCGTAATCATTAAGCAAATATAATTACAAGTAAATCCGAAATGGAAGGAGGGCCGTCAAAAAACTTGAAACGAACCAGGAACGAATTGATTTTATTTGAGAGACGACACGATTTTTTGATTAAAGAGGGTAGAAAGGAAAACTTTTATGTTGCACGGAGAACGTAGGTACGGTATTCGATTTTCCAGTAGGCCTTTGTGTGTGTGTATTTTAATATATTTAAATAGAATTTCATCCGTATTTGATATAAATATGACCAAGAAATACAGTTGTAATGTACAAGTAGCAAGAAAAAAGGAGAGCAACATGCTTGTATAAAAAGAAAACTGTTGAGTTTCTTATCGGCTCTTCACAGTAGAACCTGCTTCCGAGGTGGTAGAATCACTACAAACAGTCAAACATGTCCTATCAGAAATGCAAGTAAACTCTTTGAAATAAACGAATTTTGTTTGTTGTTTAAAATACAAGTCTTTTAAAGTTAATTCAGTTTGGAATTATATACTGTGGTCCAATCGACCCCTGCCTACTGCTTTTAAGATCATGATGGATTCGAACTCTATAACTGTACCTAATGATATTTCCTAGTGTTTCTATATTAATGTATATTAAAAGTATTTAATTACACTTAGGCGAAATATTAACTAATTTGGTTGGTTCTAAAAACTTATTAGAAAATCATCACCAAGTCTAGTTTTGAATACCGTCATCAAAGTTAGTTGTTATTTAATTTCGTCGGGACAAGCAACTAATTAGTAAATAGAACCTTGAGCCGCCGGATGTTTTTAGACAAATCGCGGCAGTTAAAGAGTAAATTGCTTCCAAAAGTTTACGCCGCAGCGAGCGATGTGTCACTTTGAAAAATTTACACCGACATTGACAGCTCGACAAGTTGTGACGTTGTTTTGTCAATATCGCGATTACTGTTACAGGGTTAAGTTTTCCATCATCTAATATCTTTAAACACTTGTATATACAACGTGTTACGTAAACGGCCGAGTGGCGCTGTGGGTTCGATTCCCACATCTGGAAAATGTTTGTGTGATGAGCATGGATATTTAATATATATAAAAAATATTCATCAGTTATCATAGTACCCATACGAGCTACTTACGAGTACGCTTACTTTAGGGCTATATAGCGATGTGTGTAATTGTTCTATAATATTTATTACTATTTATTTATTGTTTAAATACCCTGTCAAGCCGTCAACCAGGAGTTAGGGAGAGAGAATGCTTTGCCTAGAAAAAATAAAAAAACTTCCTGGGTAGAATCCTGAGGGAGATATGTGGACAAGAATTTGTTAATCTTCAAGGTGTCAATCCTTTTTGTTAACGGTTTTTTTATTATTTTAAATATGTAAATATTTTATGCACAGAGTTGTTTTAACAACATCGAAATGTATCGGCACGTTACGGGATGTTATACCATTTTTTGTGGGTTTTCGGGGCAACTAATCGAACTAGCTAGGTTTCATTTTTAGAAAATGATTCAGTGTTTTCAGGCAATGAAAAACTGTATCGACACAGCAACACTATAACTTTTTAACAATAGATGGCGTTATTAAGTAATTTCATCAAAGCATCTATATAAATAATCTCGTTGGTCTAGTGGTTAACCTATGTGGCTTCGATCACCAGGTCCTGGGTTCGATTCCTGGGTTGGGTCGTGGAATAATTCTGAGCTTTTTCATTCTTCTATGAAATGTTCAGCACATTCCAAGCCCGGAATTTGGAAGTTGGTGCTGTTACACTCCGTGCCGGGCACGTTAAGCCGTCGGTCCCGGTCACTATCATCAGCATCTGATAGTGATCCTTAATAAATGAAACATTATCATCCTAAGCCCGCCAACCCGCATTGGAGCAGCGTGTTGGGTATACGTTTCCTATCCCTTCTCCTATAAGGAGGGAGGCCTGGCCAGGCCCTGTAGTGGGCCGTTAATAGACTAATAATGATGATCTGAATATAATTTCCATAAAATATTCCGCACAAAACTCAGTCAACCAGGTACTATAGGTATATTTGTATACTCGAATGTACATTTATTACGAAACGTTTGACCAACGTGGGTTATTAAAACTCGAGTGTATTTTATAAAACGATCGACGTGATTACAGAGACACGGAAGCATTAATGCCAAATTATGCACCGTTTAATACTCTACTTCATATAATCATGACATAAATAATGTGAGAATAAAATTTAATAATTACAGAAAACATTAGAAAGCTCAAACGTAATTCCGATCGCGACGAAGGTTTCGAAAATAGTACAAGAGCACTTGTGTTATGGAGAATAGTTGAATAGTTTAAAGCTTTCTTTTATTCATTACAAGTCAGCCCATGAATGCAATCACTCTTGATGGTAAGTGATGATGCAATCTAAGATGGAAGCGGGCGAACTTGTTAGGAGTAGGATGAAATCCACACCACTTCTTTTTCTAGACGACATCCTACCGGAACGCTAAATCTCTTGGCGGTACGTTTTTGTCCGTAGGGCCAAACCTAGACCAATTTAGAAAACCTTAATCAGCCCGGCTGGGAATCGAACCCAGAACCTCCGTGTTGTAAATCCACTGCGCAAACCACTGTGTCACTGAGGCTGTCAAATGCAATGGCTGTATACCAGTCATATAAGCCAAAAAAAAATTAAAAGTAAAATATTTTATCAAAAATTTAAATGAATCAAAAGAACGATAAGATAAAATTACGATAAGATTAGGAACATATTTTATACCGGCGCAGTTCCTTACAAATTTCGAATCCACCAAAATCCGGGCATTCATTCCGAAGAGATAAAATTTAAATTGCAAAGTTCCCCCTTCGAAAAAAGAGGGCTAGTGGGCGTCAAAAAAGTACCCGCGGCCCTAAGAAGGGCTCTCCCTACCCTATTAAATATTTTTCCTTTCTTCGTTTCTTGCGATCGGGAAATTTTCCGCTCTTCCGATTCAAAATGGCGTTTCGTATTTTATGATTTCGTTTTTTTAACCGCCCTCAAAAAAGGAGGTTATCAGTTCGACCTGTATGTACCTATTACTTTCAAAAAGTTTTAGTGGAGGTATGTTATAGACCAGCTTCTAAACAAGTGTCTTTCATGAGTGTAAATATTTGACGACCTACGTAGTGCAGTGGTATGCGCAGTGGATATATAAGACGGAGGCCCCAGGTTCGATTTCCGCCTAGGCCCACTTAGATTTTCTAAATTGGTCGAAGTCTGTGTGGTGTGAAGCTTCGGCCGTGGCTAGTTATCACCCTACCGGCAAAAACGTAACGCCAAGCAATTCAACGTTCCGGCATGACGTAGTGCAGAAACCAAAAAAAATTTAACGAAAAATAGAACCGACTCAAAACGCACTAAAAAGTAAAAAATAACTGTGTCATTTAGTTGCTTTAATTTACTTAAGCATATCTATGAAGTCTGCGCCAGCAAGTTTAAGGAACATTTATTTTACGTATCTAGTAAAGCAGTTTGTGGGTTCTAGGTAACGTCCTTAAAGTAGAAACCTTGGCTGGCACCGACTCCTAGATATGCTTAAGTAAATTAAATCAACTAAATGACACAGTTATTTTTTACTTTTTAGTGCGTTTTGAGTCGGTTCTATTTTTTGGTAAAAATTTTTATTTCTTACTTTTTAGTGATTTATCGCCACGTAAAGTACTCGTACTATACTGTCATAGTATATTATACGGAACTAATAGCCAAAAAGCTACCGATACCGAGACAAAGACCGAAATCGCTGTAAGCGTGCCTCCAAAATTTGAAGAGTTCCTCCAATTTCCCCAGGATATCATCATCAGATCCTAATATGATGACAATGGGACTACTTTGGGAGTATGCCCTTTGTAATAAAAAAAGAATTATCAAAATCGGACAACTCTGTAAAAAATTATGCGTGGTCATACATAAAAATAAATAAATAAAAAAATATATATACGTGTCGAATTGAGAACCTCCTCCGTTTTTTTTCGTTGGTTAAAAAGGGGAATGGAATTTATCCTATTCCTAACAACCGTCATCCGTTTCCATCTATGATTCCGTCATCACACTTATCATCATTAGTGTTTGCAGTCAAGGAATAACCTGTAATTAATTAAAAAAAAACAATTGTATCGCATATAAATAAATGCAAAAAAGACGTCTTACAAAGTGCGTGTGTTCTTCAACTATCCATAGCTGTTATTCTAATCAGGGCAGCAAAGATTACCTAATGAAAATTTAATAACATCTTTTTTTAATCGAAGAGGAATTAAATATAAGTGGCTATTTACTTGAATAAAAAAATACAAAAATTTATTCCATATTTTAAATTCTTTATCAAACAAATTTTATTCAAACAAATATCTAAAATGAGAAGGTATTCAAATATCCAAAGACAAAAGAATATCTGTATAAATGAGCTAATGTTTCAGATTCATTACTTTCATTTGAAAGCGAGGGGTCACAATCAAGGAATAATTTTCTTTTGCCTGTCTTCGGACGCGCCCCTTGGAATATAGATAAGATAAACATTGTTCATTGCAAGTCAGACGGTTGGAACAGATTAAAAATTTTAAAAATTTATTCCACAGATGATTAATATTTTATTATTCTTCCATAAAAAATAATTCTTAATTTTTTTACCTACATATGTTTTAAGCATTTAAAACTGAAATCGTTTTATTTTACCCACATGACTGAATGATTTTTAACCATTGCATCTTTTACGAACGTAATTATTTAAAAGTCAATCATATTTACGAACAACTGTTAGATAGTAGTTCTTTCTTAACGTAACCCTTTTCGTCCGATTTTTTCTTAAATTAAAAAAAAATATGTATGTGCTAAAAATATGTATGTCAATAGTCCAATAGGAAAGTGATTGAAAATTAAAGTAAGAAAAAACACCTACAAATATTTACGTTTTCAAATTTGATCTCCAAATTCAACCATGGGTTAATGAGGCTATAAAAAGTCACTTGTTTATATAGTTATCGTAAGTATTATCTTAATTTTAAAATTATGATGACATATGGTAGTACAATGCCTTTATACTTAAATACCTTGGCTTTTCCCTGCGGAAAAAAATAGAATGACATGTAACAGAAGGCTATAATTTTGCGCGCTCCTTGCAACGAAAGGTAGGATGAATATAAATCTAGTTGGTAAGTCTGCACTGGATTAGCGAAACCGTGTTAGCACTAATCGCTTTGATAGGCGGGAAAGGGGTACATTCTTATTGGAGCGCTTCAATTCTAATTAGGAATGCGGATCTGTTTTGTTTTTAAATGATGCAAAGTGCAAAGGTTTTTTTTATTTATGTACGGCCTGGAATAAAGTCCTTTATGGTCGTGCAAAAGTTTGTTATAAAGGCTGTATAAAAAGCCACAGGCACTATTTAAATGGCTGTACAGTGTATATACTTTACTCTGCTGGAAATAATAAAGGAAAATAGCAACTAATTAAAATATTTCAGAAAATGGAAATGAATGATTAATGATTTCTTAATTTCCGTAGTTTCGTTCGTGTCTCAAAGTATTTTTGATACGCTTTTTAGAGCATTTTATTTAAACAAGGTGCTCTCAAAGGTATGAATAAACAATTTTTCACTTCTACTTTTGTAATGTTGAGTTATAATTGTAATAGTTTGTTCAATGTAATTTTTAATCATTAACACTTTAAAATATCTTTTCAAAATTAGTTAAAAGGGCATCTGTTGAGTTTCTTGTAGGCTCTTCTCGGCAGGAACTACCTTTCGAACCGGTGGTAGAATCATTACGTACCTACGACAGACGTGACGTTTCAAAAGTGTGTGTAAAACACCCTACTTGAAATAAATGATTAGGTTGGTACAAAAAATGCTAATTCTGTTTTTATTACTTAAATAAAGTTCTGAGTAGTATGTAAGTATGTACATATTTACTACTCGGTAACTAATCTAAATTAACTTAAATACTTCTTAAAACTTTTAATAGAACCTAAAAAAAAGTAGCTTGATAACGTAGAAAAAAATCCTGCTCTTATGGAAAAACTTAGTTAAACCTACTTTTAAAACTAAACCCCATTTACTCCCAAACGTCATGACAGTGTGAAAATTAAAAAGTTAAGCTGAACCAAAATGGCGGTAGGAATAGTTGCGAGTTCAAGAGGGAAAGTGTTGGAAACTTTTTAATTTGCGAACGGTCCGTGTTCGAAAGTCGAATTTTTCATCGCAAAGTTTAACGTTCGAAGTGCGAAATAGTTTAATAGATATTTAAAGTTTCAACACTCGTATTTTAAATTGGCCACTTTGAGTTTGTTGTTTTTTTAATTTACTAAGCTTTTTAACGTTAATGTGTTTATGAATTCCGGATGCAATAACGATGAAGAACCCAATGCCATTCAAGGTCTTTACAGAAAGTTTTAAAGTTCCGGCCAAAGAAAAAACATTATTATTTGGATTTACATTATTTTGAACATTTCTTACAAAGACAGCAACTCGACCACTCTAAAATTGTGCACTTTGAAATTTTGGTCGTTTATAATAATGCAATGGCAATGCGATTCGTGCATTAATTTAAGGTGTACCTTTTTTAAGAATGGTTGGATGGATGAATTGAGGATGTGGATGTAAAAGTTAAGTAAGCAAACGTGGCGATTGATACTCGTAATAAATACTTACTTACGTACGAGTATAACATTATTCGCAACGACTTTTAGTTTTAAGTCTTGGATATTTTTACGATGTCGGAAGTGACGTAATAGCCCAGTTCCGGCGCAACGGGAAGCAGTGGCGGATGCGGCATATTTATGACCCTAATCATGTTATGTATTTACGGACATCGACCATTCTTTAGTTTATGGTTTAGCATTTTTTTGTTGCTGGAAAATGCATTTATGTATCCCGGTCGGAAGCTACGTATGCAGAAGTTTAATCACTGCGATCTAGCCAGAATACCCCGCAAAGCCACCTGCGTCCTGAGGGTCAAGGATGTCTCAATATTGTGTAGAGAAAGAGGTATAGACAAATGAGAGGGCGATATTTTCGATTTTATCACTATTGGTCTACAATATATTATTCCTCTTGACATATTCAGATATCTGGATCAACGCATTCTAAGCCTACTGTTTACTAAAATTTGACTAATAAAGTAGAGATTGAAATCGCCCCGCAAATTAAAAAAAATATGTGCATTTCGCATATAAATCGCGTGTGTAAACAATACTACCTATACCTGTAATAATTAAATTCAATTCAAACTGAGTTATTCCAACATTTGCACTATAATTTCGGAAATGCCCTGCGACTTTTTTTTAATTTACCTTTAATTTAAATGTCACTAAGTCAACTGCAATTGAGCATTTCTCGGAAAGAAATGCTCAATATTTCATAGTGCGGCCCAGGACTCGAAGCCTGAGTCACATGATCTGAAATGGTTTATTAATACTTAACCACCGGACCAAGGGATTTTCTCATTGATATTTATTAACTTACATAACTAACATCATCATTACATAAATAACATATTATATAAAATAAAGTCCCACACTGCGTCTATCTGTCTGTTTGCGATAAATTTAAAGAACATATTTTCATACGGTTTTCCCCAATGTCTTTTAAGGATAGCTTGTTAAAGACTTCTTTTCTGTAAAAAAAGATCAAGAATAGTTTTTTAATGTCCTTGGCCATAGGTACATTTTTTCCTTGCGGGGTCGTGGGCGTCTGCTAGTTTAAATATAAAACCACACAACGGGAATTTATTTATAGCACTGTCCAAACCAAAAGCAAATCTTTCAAGAAAATGGCGTCAAAAAAGCAGGGGATTCCAGGGGATTGAGCCAATTTAGATTTATTTATCACCCCCCTCGCGAAAGTTTGCAGCCACCCTACAGCGGGGGGTGGCGAGGCCAGGCTACTACAATAATTGCCTTTATTTTGATATTTTAAAAATACTTTCTTTTAAAATTAAACATTTAAGTAAACACTGGTAAATACAACCTCTAAGGCACAGAGGTATTCGTTGGACTTATAAAACAGAGGACCTGGTTTCAATTTCCGGTAAGGTAGAGTGACATTTTTTAATTTAGTTCAGGCCTGGCTGGTGAGAATTTTCGGTCGCGACAATCGCGTCAAAGGCGTATCTACCGCCAAGCGATTTAGTGTTCCGGTACGATGTGTAGAAACCAAAAGGGGTATATATGGATGTTATCCTATTCCTAACGAGTTAGCACACTTCTATTCTAGAATGCTTCACCACTTACCATCTGGTAGGATAGCAATCACGAACTGACTTGTAGGGAATAAAAACAAAAAAATCATCGTTCTTAAAATACAATTTTTAACGATTTATAATAATAATTCGATTTTTTCTTTTTTTAAAGTTGACAAAATGTAATAAGTAATGAAAATGTCCCTGGCACACTTCCCGTTAATTGGGCCCCGATAAAAAGTATAAAAAGGGGTGCGATTTCACCCCTTCGCACAAAGTTTCACCCTTAGGTAAGTTGCATCTGTTTCCTTCGCCCTGCTTGTATATAATGAGCGTTTTTCTATCAGTTCGTTTGACATCCTTAAAAAATAAAAAGGGATAAGTACAGCGAGTTTTCATTTCAAATATTGTTTGTCTTATTCCTAGTTTAGATTTCTTATATTTCTTCGGTTAAAATAATTTTACAATGATATTTAAGAATCGAAAGCTTATTTTTTTATAGTTTTAACCCAATTATGCCGGAAGAAAGATGATTTTCGGTGTATGTATGTAGGCATATTTCTCTAGCGCCCTCAGCGCCCTAGATTCTTTATGTAATTTAGTTAAACAAATTTGGTGTAAGTAGGTACATTTCTATTTTCTTTATACATTACAAGTTGGCTCTTGACTACTATCACACCGCATGTTGCAATCTAAGATGGAAGTGGACTAACGGGGATTAGGATGAAATTCAGTCCCCTTTACGACATCGTACAAGAACACTAAATCGCTTGGCGGTCTTTATCAGTAGAGTGGCAACTAGCCACGGCCGAAGCTCTCATGAGTCAGACCTGGACCAATTAAGAAAATCTTAATCTGCCCCGCCGGGAATCGAACCCTGGACCTCCGTCTTAAAAATGTACTGCGCACACCACTGCGCCACAGTGGCGCACACACACAATATATTTTACAAATTATCCATCCCACGATAAACTTATAAATAATACTCTATGGTTTTACTCTATGCACATGACGTCACAAAATAATAACAAGCACATTAACCGAAAGTAACCGCGTAAATTGCAACGGCACCGGCCATTAATATCGTCCGCAAATGTATAAATTTGCTGAGTTTTGTAAGAACGCCAAATGCAAAGAAAACATTAAACGCGAATTGAAACATATTTTCTGGGTTTTGTAGCGGAAGGAGACAGACAGACACAGTCGCTGGAACTGCGCCAGGAGTTCCCCGGCGAGAGACAATGGCTTTTTTTTTCTTAGGCAAAGGTTGGCTAGTATCCATCCTATTGTAAAAAAAGTTAGTGAGAAAGTATATTTTTAAATGAGTTTATATAGAACAGCCATGACCTCATGGATTTTGAATGATTTTTTTTTATTTCACCCATTTTTTTTAAAGATTATTTGCCATATTTTTAAATACTCACTGCATATCACAGGTGCCACATGAACCTTTTCTGCACACACTCTAGTCTTAGTAGAATAACATGGTCGCCAAACCACAATACATGATGAATTGGCCTGTGCTTTTTATGTAATTTTTTAAGTAAAACCAATAAATAAATAAATATAAATATTCTTTTTCCCCTATAACTAGTTGTAAAAGAGTTTCGAATGGGTGCGACAATAGTTCAAAACTGGATCGAAACGAACCCGTGACTACTCGGTGTTAAATCAAACATTTTAACACTTGTGCTATTGAGGCTCATTAAATTCACTTCAAAATAATAATAATAAATAAGTCAGCAATTTGTAGGACGTGTTCCTTGCATGTCTTGCGTTTTCCTTTATATGGATGTGGTTTTCCACCTACTATCAGGTGGAATACAAAAATCTTCAGATGCTGACTCGACATTTTTCCTAAACAACCAGAACTGCTTTATTTCCGTAAGATAACCTTTTTTATTATATTAAAATAGAATTTTAAACATGAGCTAAACAAACTTGATTATTTGCATTCATTAATTGTTTTAATCTATCCAATTCCTTGTAGAAATTTTTCAGTTTTGCTCTTTGAAACTCCTCAGCTTTTCTCATTCCGCGCTTAAATTAAAAACAATTATGAGCGGGGGAGGCGGGAGGGGGGGTCGAAATGAAAAATTAAGACAATTTGAGCTACGCCCGCCCTCGGTATAGACAGCCTTCGGATAACGGCTGGACACAGATTATAAAACTTATTCGTCTATGTTGTCTATGTAAAATTTGCATTGAAACTTTGTTTGAACGATGAGTTAGATTTTCAAGTACGTGTAACCAGTATATTGCAGTAGTTAACATGTGTGGCTTCGGATCACTCGGTTCTGGGTTCGATCTCGGACTTTAAAATTAACGTCTGATAGTAATAAGTGATCGTTACAAGAGTAATCATCATAACATTATCACCCTAAACCACCAGCCCGCTTTGGAGCGCCTTGCTTCTAATCTCCGTAAGGTATACGAATAGATAGCCTTCGGATAGCAGCGCAGCACAGATTATAAAGTTTTTCCTCTATGTAGTTTATGTATAATGTATTGACAGCTTTTTTTCCACTGCTACAGGAAGGCTAGTTTTACAAACATAGGTACTTATTATTATGGACTGAGTTATTAAAGTCTTGACTGCCTGTCTAATGTCTGCCTCGTTGGTCCAGTTAGCTTTAGGTTAGCAACTGTTAAGTTTTGACGTGACAACGCCTTATAATTCGATAAAGCCGGCTGCACGCACGAAAAAACATGACGTCATGCGTCGTTACCTCGCTTTGAGGCGTTCCTTGTAAGGCTTGAAGTGCAAGCGAGAGCGCGGAACGAGCGACAAAGAAAGCACAATCGGCCTTTGCGTTCGGCAGCGTTCGACATCCGTCTATTAAATATAATTATTAAATATATTAATTTTAAATTAAAAATTAATATATTTATAAATTAATATATTTATTATAAATTTAAATTATAAATTTATAAAATCAAAATCAATTATTTGATTAATTTAAATTAATATTTATAAAAATATACTTAAATTAAAAATTTTAATAACCAATTAAATGCTACCATTCTATCAGTATTTTCTTAAGACATTGTCACGTTCAACTATCGTCAGTAAACCGACTATACAGACAACCAATTTTTTTTTCTTTATATTTTATATTGAGTTTTTGTCAGCTTTTGTGAATTGAATGCAACCGGCAGTCAGGGCTTTAGAGTGAGAAATCTCCTCAAAATGCGCCACTTCAAGGATGCCTTCTGTATCCGACCCCTGATCCAACAACTAAGCGAAAAAATGTTAAGATGTTGGTCGAAGCTTTTCGCTATAAGATCATTGACAGAAACGACTATCGGGATTTTTTTTTATTCATTAGCTAGCTGATGGTTGTAATCGCACCTGATGGTAAGTGATGATGCAATCTAAGATGTAAACGGGCTAAATTGTATAGGAGTAGGATGAAAGTCCAGACTCCTTTCGGTTTCTGCAAGACGTCGTACCGGAACGGTAAATCGCTTGGAGGTCTGTCTTTGCCAGCAAACTAGCCACGACCAAAGCCTCCCACCAGCCAGACCGGGACCAATTAAGAAAATATCAATCGGCCCAGCTGGGAATCGAACCTAGGACATCCCTCTAATAAATCCAATACGCACACCACTGCGCCACGGAGACCGTCAATAATCGTTGACTCAACATTCCACATGGCGGTATCTAATTATAGTAATAAGTAAGTTATTTTCTTATACCTAATAAGAAATACTGAAAACAGTTCAGTAATCTTAAGCAACAAGATGAACAGACCTGTCCTCAATAGAAATGAGGCCCCTACAAAAAAAGGCCAGAAAGAAACGGCCAATGTCTTTTTAATGAGTTAGAAAAGAATGGAAGATCTCCCCGCGAAAAATTAAGATTCAAATAGTAAGAAAATTAAAATTCGACGAACGGTCAACTGTGTGTCCCTCTCTAACTTGTTACGATCGTGTAATGCTGTCTCTGTCTTCTTGGGGTGAAAAAAAGGGTGATCCTTCGCTGGGTGGGGTTACAGATGTTATTGGAATGGTAATGATACCGTTTGACGGGTTTTTGTTACGCTCTCTGAACGTAATTTGCATTTTTTAAGAAACTTTTTTTTTTATGTTATTTTTGTTTATTGTTGTATACCTAACAACTAAAAGTAAATAGGTTTTTTTTATAATTCTTTATCATTGTTGTATATTATAATAGAAAAAGGTTGACTATTTTAATATACAACTACAAGACCAGGTTTTCCTGCTTACAGAAGAGGAGGATGCAGGGTATACATATCAGCGACTTTTTATTGTGGGGAAATACTCCTATACTAAAGCCAAACTCAATTGAGAATGCTTGTCAACAAACAAATTTAAAATGAAGGTAGAAAATGCAACAATTTTATGCCTAATAAATTTAAAATTATGTTTTGTTTTTTTGTAAAATCTTATTTAAACGATATTGAATATATTAATTAGTTTTAAGCGTACTTATTTCATTTATTGTCATGAATTCGTCATTAACAAGTTAATTAAAAAAATTAGGTGCAAAATGACTATTAATTTCTACCTTCATTTTTAATTTGTTTGTTGACAAGCATTCTCAATCGAGTTTGGCTTTAGTATAGATACTTTGTCGCCAGGGGGTTGATTGGCGAAAGGCTTAAGTTTCCTACGATTTTACTAACACCACCTGATAAACTGAGCCACGGGAACTAATGCATATTACCTTAATCCACTCAGCGGTTTCCGATGTAACAGGCTCTTCATTGTTTTATTTTATTGTACGCACGTGCGCCTTCCAGCTGTAGTATCTATCAACCAAAGCTCCTATGAATATAAAACATAGACTTTAAGCCTAAACTAACCTTGATTGTTCTAGGAATATGCAGAATACCTTATGTTTTCTGAGAGTTACCAGTAATTATTAATCCTAAATTAGTCGAAAAGTTTGTGTTAGAAGTGGATACAAAAATAGTCCAAGGCGCAGAGATCGACTCATGATCGTTTGGTATTGAGTCCGGTCGTTTACTCGTGGAGCTATAGATGGTTGAGGTATTTATGGCATAATAAAAAAAAAATAATTAATCTAAATTATTCTCATGTCTGCTATAACACCTGATGTTAATTGATTATGCAATCTAAGATGGAAATAGGCTAACTTGTTCGTTGTTAGGAGTAGGATAATGTCTACACCCTATCGGTGTATACACGACATCGTACTGGAACGGTAAACCGCTTGGTGGTGCGTCTTTGACGGTAGGGTGGTAACTAGCCACGGCTACCACCTATAGTAACCAGTCAAACATTTGGAACATTATTTTTGGAAGAACAAGAATTTATTTTTAATGTTGTGACTCAATACTCGATTCGAACAATGGTTCTCATTCAAAACCATCCAAACCAGCTACCTGTACCTGGTACCAATAGGCACCAATTACCTGTAGTTTGATAAGTTTATGGATGAGGTATTAACCCACCATGCTTTGGAGACCATTTTAACCATCAGACCCGGTCATTATAATCAGCATGAATGGTATTGGTTGTTAAATAATAATTAAAAACTCCGCCAATTCACGATGAAGCAGTGTGGTGAGCCAAAGCTCTATATCTCTATCACGAGGGCTGACTCTATAGTGGGCTAATACGAAACTGACAATGATGATGATAAAAGATTGATATTCGTCATTTACCAACAACACTTTTTTCATTTAATTAAACACTAAACGTCAGTAAGATCAGAAGAGGGTCTCAAGACAGTAAAAATGACTCCCCCTACCCCCTTCTACAGGGGGGAGGGTGCGTTTCTTTGTTCAGTTATCTATACAATTGAAAGTCTCGCAAAAAGATAGCTGGACGCTTGCCTAGGGATGTCCGTCACCGGTAGTATATTTACTTTTTTATATTTCAGCATATTTTGTTAGGTATTTTATTAATCTACTAGCTCTGCGTATAAATAGAGATTTATTTTGTATCTTTCTAGAATCAAATTTTATAATAAATAAAAAAATTATGTTGACAAGTTAGGGCATAAAAGCGTTTAAAACAAACAAATTCATATTCATGGCAAGTAATAGATACACTAAACAAAAGTCAACAAGATTGAATATTATAACCGACAAAATTTTTTATTTGAAATTTAATTAATCCTTCCAGTAAACTCTTAAAAATTTTAATGTAATACATAGTGGTCATAGTGGTCACTATGTAACGCTACAAATATCTAAGTATTTTTAGACCGCAAGAAAGGGTTCAGGTTTTGACCTTTTTTACATTAAAATTTTTAAGAGTTTACTGGAAGATAATAAATTTGTAAAAAGCGTTACATATTGACTTCGTAGCAATCTTCGTAGCAAACAGCGTAGCGGCATTTTGTACCGATTATTTTATAACTCGACAGTACGATTTTAGAATTCGATTTTTTTCTCGCCGTCTAATACGATTCTATAAACGTACAATATAGAGTCTACCTTCTTTAATACTTTGTGTCTAATGTTTGAAAAATCTGAAAATCAACACCTAATATGAGGAATCCGGAGATTACCAGAATCTTCTTTGTGTTTTTCGGTAATTTAAGGATCAGGTTGAAAATGCTCCTCTAATCATATGCATTTTTTTATGTCATTTTACATGATCCACTTCTTTGTATCGTCTACCCATATATTTTCTTGATTTCTAGTATTCGAAAATTTATCAACCTACAAATTTCATAACTGGGAACTCTTTGCAAATAACCGAAAAATGCACATATATATTTTTTTAAAAATTTAAAGTGAAATTGTATTTTTATCCAATATTCATCAAAATTCCAATGACGCTCATTCAAGCGTCATAGTTAAACGAAGAGACAGAGTGAGCCTAATGAAAATAAAAGACAAAACTAAATTTAAAAATATATGTGCCGTGTATAAACGCCTGGACAGGCCATTTGCTAAGAGAAAATAAAGAAAAGTGGACAAAAACAATAACGGAATGGTACCCGCGAGACGGGAAGAGAAATAAACGAAGGCAGTTTAAGCGCTGGGAAGATGACATCAAAAGGATGGAAGGTCCAAACTGGAAACGTATTGCCAAGGACAGGACAAAATGGAAAGCTTTGGAGTAGGCCTTTGTCGAAGGACAAACTGTACAAATGAGAACCGATCAGCAAAAAAAAAAACAAATAACAGAAAATAAAAGAAAACTTCAATATTAAACTTTAATTAAATTGTAACATCATTATATGTAAAATTATGTTTGTGTACAGCAATAAAGGCTTATTTTATTTTTTATTTAATCAAAATTCAAATTCCTCACAAACCACAAATTTTCGGATACTATATTATAAAACAAAATCGATTAGTTTAGACTTAATCTATAACCTCTTAACAGGAATACATCATGTTTCCAGTCACCCTGCATATATTACGTACAAAAAGTAATATTTACGCATAAATTTTTTTAATTCCAGGTCACTTGAAAACAACTCGTCGTCGCATGCCCTACAAAAACGTTCCGCGAAAGGGGAGCCGCGGCAAAAATGACGCACAAAATAAAATAAATAACCGTCCATTACAAGCAGACCTCCCCACCCCCGCGGAGCACAGATAACAAGGACCACTGTGGGGTGAGTTGAAGAATAATCGGGGGTCTCACTCAACTGGTCAGACGATAACTGTCTTTGGCAGAAGAAAAGATGGAGAATCTATGAGCGCCTTCGTACTTTAATTATGTAAATAATGATACTATTTATTATTTTGAAGGAAAACTGATGTAAATTGAAATTACTTGAAGTTTATTTATACAGCGATTTTTGTATACGCTATGGAAAACACTCCCAGTATACATACGACAATCTGAAGCACAGAATATATTTAAAAATGCTGTTAAGAGATATTTTATTTCACAAGAAAGACGACCTTGATATTGTTATACATGACCATATATTGTTATACATATACTGCATTAAATAATATATAATAGTCTATCTTAAGATATCTATTATAATTATAGTATAGGTAATTTTTTATATTATTAGTATGTGTTTATTTAAATGTATGTATTTATACGTATTATTCGCCACCTGTATTCTAGTATCCTAATATTCTCCTAAGCCTAAAGTTGCCTGGAAGAAATAACTCTTTAGCGATAAGGCCGCCTTTTGTAAGAGTTCTACTTATTGTTTTGTATGTCTCTGTTATATTATGTTCTTCGTTGTGGTGTGTATTAAAAACAACATATAACACAAAATAAGATGGAAAATAGAATAAACAAGTGACAAAGTCATTTGTCTTCATCTTTGCTACCAATTTCATAGTCATCATCAACTTTTTTAACTTTTAAGTGGGCCAAGATAAGGAACATGCAGTTTAGACCATGCTGTTTCAATGCAAGTTGGCGGGATAAAAGTTGTGCTGCGAAATTCATTCATTTTTCAGCGCAGTGGTATGCACGGTGGATTTATAAGACGCAAGTCCTAGGTACCGCCGAGCGATTTTAACATTTGGTGCGATATCGTTCAAAAACCCAAAGGGTGTGGATATCATCATACTCCTAACTAGTTAGCTCACTTCCATCTTAGAATGCATCTTCTCTTCTTCTTCTTCTTCCTGGGTGTTTTCCGCACTTGGCCAACAATGTGGCCGTTGTACGTGGGTCCCCTGGTGTAGGCTCCCGCTGACTCACTCCAGCCAGCCCGAGCTCGCTCCAGAAGCTTGACAGGCCGCCTAGGTCGCCGATTGCCTCTTGGAGTGTCGCTTTGGAGCCAATGTATGTTTCACGTTGTTCCGATACCCCTCTGCAACTGAGCATAACGTGTATCGGTGTCTCGTCGTGTTCCAGACAAGCCCTGCATAGAGGACTGTCGGTCATCTTAGAATGCATCATCACTTACCATCAAGTGTAATTGCTAACTTCAAGCCTAACACTAATATTATGAAAGAAAAAGTTTGTGTGTGTAATATATATGTTTGTTATTCCTGGACGCTGCAACTATTGGACCATTTAGACTCAAAATTGCGCGAGTAAAACTGCGGGCGTTTGTTAATCTATAATATATAAAAAAATACAATTGAAGAAGTATGTTGGTAGTTTAAAATTGACAGCTATTCATTAAATGTAACTTACATTAAAAGTTCAAATTTTAAAACTTTGCCTATCTGTTTTTCCTGTGAATCTTTGGAACTACCAGTCAGATTCATGAGGAGTGACAGGCTAACTATTATCCTAATATTCCCACGGGAACGGAAACAGCGCGAGTGAAACCGCGGGCGTCCGCTAGTAGTAAATAAAAATTTTTAAATAAAAATAGAACCGACTCAAAACGCACTAAAAAGTAAAAAATAACTGTGTCATTTAGTTGCTTTAATTTACTTAAGCATATCTATGAAGTCGGTGCCAGCCAAGTTTAAGGAACCTTTATTTTACGTAGTAAAGCAGTTTGTGGGTTCTAGGTAACGTCCTTAAAATAGAAACCTTGGCTGGCACCGACTCCTAGATATGCTTAAGTAAATTAAAGCAACAAATGACACAGTTATTTTTTACTTTTTAGTGCGTTTTGAGTCGGTTCTATTTTTATTTAAAAATTTTTATTTCTTACTTTTGGGTGATTTATCGCCTCGTATCGTACTCGTATTATACTGTCATAGTATATTATACGGCACTAGCAGCCAAAAACCTACCGATACCGGGATAAAAACTGAAATCGCTGTAAGCGTGCCTCCAAAATTTGAAGAGTTCCTTCATTTTACTCAGGATATCATCATCAGATCCTAACATGGTGACAATGGGACCACCTTGGAAGTATGCCCTATCTAATAAAAAAAGAATTATCAAAATCGGACCACTCTGTAAAAAGTTATGCGTGGTCATACATAAAAAAAAAAAAAAAAAAAAAACAAACATACGTGTCGAATTGATAACCTCCTCCGTTTTTTTTCGTCGGTTAATAAAAAACAAATAGAGCTGGAATCAAGCGGTATCAGAGCGTAGGTAAGGGCCGGTGGCACGTCGCAGGCAATTTCCTATCTGACTGACAATTTCCTTGGCTCGCCCGATTTTAATATAAAACGAGAAAAAACCGAGCGCGCCCGTGCCTCGGCTAATGTGGACATGGCATTGGAATATAATTATTATTATAATAACATTTTACTCAAGAGTAAACTATACATTTTAATCTCTACCCATCAGCTTGCCAAAAATATATATTGTTAATGTTAATATACTAAAATGTCGTACAATGTTTAACAAAAATGTAGATCTTTAGTACACGGGACGAGACGGAGGATATTGCTTCACGGGAAACTATAAAAAAATTAAATTGAGAGGGGGAGCGGGGAATGAGCACACTTTGTATGAAAGTCTGCCTTTAAAATTAGAAGGGCACCTGAGAGGTTTTCACGCGGACAAAGTCGCGGGCGACTGCTAGTATTATTATAATAATGAAAAACATACAGTAATTTTTTTTATTTTGGACGTTGGGGGTCAAGGTGCTGCAATAACGACCCCGCACCGAAAAGCTAAGTGTTGGTCGATCCTCCACTAGGTGGACTGACTGTATCAAACGTGTCGCAAGGAGCCGCTGTCCACCGGCGGCTACAGAACGTTGTGTTTGGAAGTCCCTTAAAAAGGCCTATGTCCAGCAGTGGACTTCCATCGGCTGTTAATGACGAAGATGAACAAAAAGTATTCTATGTAATATCTTAAAATATGAACTAAAATCGTGCCATGTTTAATTTGAATTAATTCATAAATAAATGGATTTTAAAATCGCAGCTGACAAAATACGGACAGACAAAAATTAAAAAATATACATTTTTTTGCCGCGTTGCATGTACAAGCGACCTCATGACTAAGGGCCGCGTACGGTTTCGAAATTAGTCGGGCATACTCCGATAACAGTGACGTGAGTTACAGCCGGAACTATTTTTATAATATAGTCATATTTAATTTTTACTCAAACTTGTCACCATTGAGAGATTTTCAAAATTGTTTTTTTTTACTGACTATTCAAGTCGTATCAACAGTTTTCCATCGCGCCTTCGAGAATGGCTCTGGCGAGAGAAAGAAAAGTGGCGAGCCCCCGCCGCCCGCCGGTCGCCGCCCACGCCCCGGGCGCTCTATAAGACGCTATTTTATTTCGCTCATTGTATTTTTATCGATGTTTCCACTCAAAGGAACAAGGCTGATGGATATTTTAAAATGGCTTATTTTATACTCATTTGTTTACAATCTATTTTTTTTTAATCTAAGTTTATCATTCAATTAATTATGATTAATTAGCAGATAGATGGACTAACTTGTATTGAATAAAAACAAGTTCAATATTGAACCCAGCACTGCGTATTTTAAAACCGCATAGGCAATCTACTGGTCCTACGAGGCATTAGTTCTCAAGCTACGAACTATAGGTATTATGAACTGAACTAAATTTTCAATTTGTACGAGGCAGTTCCTGATATTATCGCATAGATACAAATAAACGCTATAACTTCATTGTATACTATACTACAGGTTTCTCACGGTTTTACCCGTGTGAATCCCGTTTCTGTGAATAACCTATGTGACTATACCTACTACATTTTTGTGCCATATTTCATTCAGACCCTCTCACATTAAGTAACAAATACTTATAAAATATTCGTTAATGAATACAATAAGGAACCTAAGCTAACATGTCGACCTCCGAGGCGCAGTGGTATGCGCGGTGGATTTATAAGACGGAGGTCCTAGGTTCGATTCCAGGCGAGGCAGATTGAGGTTTTTCTTAATTTGTCTTGGTCTGGCTGGTAGGAGGCTTTCGCCGTGGCTAGTTACCACCCGACAAAGACTTACCGCCAAGCGATTTAGCGTTCCGGTACGTTATCGTGTAGAAACCGAAAGGGGTATGGATTTCATCCTACACCTAACAAGTTAGCCCGTTTCCATCTTAGATTGCATTATCACTTAACATTAAGTGAAAAAGCGGTCAAGGGCTAACTTGAAGTCGATAAAAAAAAAAATAATAATAATATGGTGTGCCTAACGCTTGACTGCAATCACGCCTGAGGGTAAGCCATGTTGCAGTTGTAGATGATACCTGATTCAAATTCGTTTAAGTCAAGTAACTTGTATAGCACAAGCATTTTTGAAAAGTCAAGTCCGTCAGAGCATAGTGACTCTACCATCGTGCTTAATAATAACATAAAAATGGCAGGCAATCGGTCGTCATTAATAAATCGCAAGCACGGCGGTGAGCGCGCCTGCGGTCGGCGAGCAAGTTTATGACGCGGAACCGATTAGGGGAACTTACTTTTAAGAGCAAGGAACATCTATAAATACGACTGAGAAAAGATCTTGGATTCTTTAAGATTTTTTGTATTGTATCTTTTTCTTGCAATCGTGGTTTTACGTACTTGATAGTTATGCAGTTAATCTCCAAAAGAAATGAATAAGTCGGCATGCAATTGATGGATAAATCAAAGGAGCGGATATGGCGTTTAAACCCACTCTGTCCAAATGTGGGTTGATGGGCTACCAATGATAAAGTTATAAAGATCATTAACATAATTTAATGATAATGATCGGGAAGAGAGATATAACATGCTTTCTAAGGCATGGCTTTTAATACCCCCCAGTTTCCAACTCTAGGCAAAGAATTAATACTGAATGTAATTAATATAATAAATTAATTCTTAAGAAGAAATATTCACAAATGTTATATGAGAGTACATAACTCGCACATGATTCGAACTCGGGACCTTAGGCCTTATAATAGGCTAACCACTGAATCAATGAGACATGATTATATAACATCACTATCAGGCTTTTTAGCAGCCCGTTACAAAGCTAGGCTTCCCTACTTAGGAGAGTGCATATGAAGCTTGGACCCACCATGCAAGCATTACATACAATAGTACAAACTATATTATTAGCCCCTAATAATACCTAGCTAAATCTTCCAAGTGCTTACCAATCAATTAACATAATATAATAACCCCCAAGATAATCCAAAAGTTCAAGTAATTATCAAACAAATTTTCCCGCTTTCCACATTAGCATTCTAAACATCATACTCAAATATGGTCGACTCAAGATTAACAAAACAAACCGATTTTACAAAATGAAGTACGATTGATTCGTATTCTCAAAGATAAGTAATTACGCAGCGGAGGCCAGATCTATAAATCTGGGGGTGGCTCCCTTGAAAAAAGGGGGTTCTTCTTATATTTAAATATCGTACCCCTTCCGGGTAGGTGCCACGGTTTTTCCAGTAAAAGGGGTAAGTGACAGAAGCAGGGCCCACGGCGGCTGTGGAGTCGCTGTCCACAAAAAAAAAATTAGTTTTATATCTTTAAAGCATACACTATTATCTATTTTTTTGTAGAAATTATACTTAGGAAGATAATACAGTAATTAGCCAATTCGTCGTCAAAAGTAAAAATTTATAAAATTACGGGAACCATGAAAATATCTATGTACAAAATATTGGTATAAAGCTGTAATTCGCTACTTTCCTTTTAATTTTAAAATTTTTTTCTTGTAAATAAATCTTTTGTCTAAATATTATCCATTTTCTTAAAAGTTGAGGAAAAACTTGAAAAGTACTCAATGAATTTGAACATTTTTTATTTGTACAATTTCTACTGCGTACAAGTCGTTTGTTTCAAAGTTTTAAAATAAGTAATGAGTTTTATAGGGTAATCACCTATACGGCTTTGGAAAATGAGTTCCTAGGTTTGACTCCGAGGCCGGACTATGAAATATTAAATTAAATTTTTTCCAAGATGTTGGTGTTACATCGCCTTACCTCGGCAAGTCAGCGAAATCATCGGTCTCGATGAATGAATGAATGAAATATTCTTTATTGTACACCAAAGAAAAGAGCTTACAAAATAGAAAATACATTACAAATAAAAACAATGTACAATTGGCGGTCTTATCGCTAATGAGCGATCTCTTCCAGACAACCAATATTGAAGAGGAAAGTGCATCCATTAGAGAAGGTTCGGGTGTACTATACAATTTGTTACTATAGTTCCTTTATTTGTGTGTCGACACAAATAAAGGAACTATAGTAACTAATTATCAAATAAAAATATACTTACATAAAATACTTATGCCCTACATAAAATACTGAATGCAAACATATATACATACATATTTACATAAATACATCTAGGAAAGCGACAGTGAGTGGAATGGAGGAAGTGAAATCGCTCTTTTAGGTATATTGGAGCAGTAGGATTGAACAGGACATTGTACAGAAGGGAAAGAATGTGAGTGTTCCTGCGAAGGCGAATCGAAGGCCACTTGAGTCTATCGCGAAACTCAGATATATGGTCATATTTGCGAAGACCAAATATGAACCTAATACAAATGTTCTGAATGCGCTCAAGTTTATTTAGCAATTCCTCACTCAAATTAAGATAACAAGTATCAGCGTAATCGAGAATTGGTAAAAGTAGAGATTGGGCAAGGGCAATTTTGGTAGATAGAGGAAGAAAATTGCGTAATCTACGTAGTGACCCTACAGATGCAAACACCTTCCTACTTACCTGTGGAGCCCAAGTAAAGTATTCTCGATCATTATCATTAACATCCAACCAGTCATATAGAATCGACAAATCAAAATAAGTTCCCCCAACTAAAATTGGAGCAACCGTAGCATGGTGGAATTAAACTAAACTGCTCCTATATCTAATAGCCACCTGACCCTGTAAACAAAAATGTTAATACAATTAATAAATAATTTTACAATTATCCATTCCAGGCACGCCGCTGTTCCGTCACAAGATGGACTTAAGAAGCAAAAAGGAAAGAGTCCACGGGGCGGCTCCCCCCACCCCACCCCCCATCGGAATACAGAATAATAATCGCCAAAAGAAACGAGGGGGATGAAAAATATAAATAGCTCTATCTAGGCACCTCTTCGAGATATTAAAATTTGTTCAAGAAATACCTACTCGGCTCGGCCCTCTCGCAATTTTGTTAAAATAAAATTATATTTACCAACTACGATTGTTATGTTTTCTGTATTATGTCTACAGGGTGTTTGAGTTTCTGTTTTGACGTATTTTTATATAAATTATTGCTGTTAATTTGACGGCCAAGTGGCGCAGTGGGTGACCAATGCCTTTTAGAAAATGTTTTCCAGTGTGGTGTTTATCTATTATTATAATGTCACGTGGTTTCACCTACGCAGTTTTTGTAAAAATATTTGGATAAAAACAACGATAATCCATCTCTGTGCCATATATCATTCAGATACGATAAGTCTTACCTCAAGCCTTGGTTACAAATATCAATAAAATAGTAGTTAAGTTTTTTTTAATTTTCTAATTTTACACGCAGTTATCTTGATATTTTTCTTTCATAAGAACCTTCTCCTGACAATAGCAAACAGAATAAAAAGGGAATTAGCGAAATCTGTTCCGCTTTTCTCCAGATTTACGTTTAGCAACATATTCAGTGATTCATTTTTATATTATAAGATAAGTAGGTATTTATATACCTGATAACACCCATAACACAAGCCGCGCTTACCTTAGCGCTACATGGAGGTATTGTGTGTACCTACTAACATATAATACATTCTTCATCGCTAGTAGATTGTGAGTACAAGAATAATCCAATGAACACATATCGAACCAAGGACCTGGCATATGTAAGTCGAGCCGTTTAACAATCCATTTTAAAACATCATGCTGAATCTCCTCTATTTTCAAAATTAGGTCATTGATCAACTCTCATTAATCGTTTCATACAAATTCGTCGGTACTCTAGATCTAGTCATTTTAAAAATTACCTGAATTTCATCCAGGAACATTCGTCTAAGCCTTTCCCTTCCCAACATTTTCTTTAAATATAAAGTTTCGTTATTCTTATTGAGTGAAATAATCATAATGTTTCATATAAATTATCTTTTCATTTAGGTGTTTTGTTTGACATTGATACCTTGATAAGTATTCACGATTTTTAACACTAATTTATTTAAACTAGCCAAAATATTATACTTTTACCACCTACTGAATGTACTATTCCGTAAGATCTTGCGATTTTACCTGCTTATTTTTTAGTGAAATAAAACTTCGGAAAACAAGACCCTCTCTTCGGTTTGGTTTTAAAAAATTGAGTTTCTTTTTTTCAAAAAATATCAGTTCGTTAAGCTGTCGGTCTTCGTGGTCTTTAATATCTGATAGTTTATAGATTGTTACTAAATTTAAACTTTGACATGCTAAGACCGCCAGCATTAGAGCGGCGTGGTGGGTGTAAGTTCTATAATTATCAACACATAAGTCTCGCTCTGTAGTAGATCTTTAAAGTAGAATGTTGTCATCTTACGATGATACGGAGAGTAAACGTAACAAACAAACCAAAATCAAAATTATATTGACATTATATATTTATTATCTCAGGTTATTCACGTAAATTATCTACTATTAATCGCAGTTATTTAACAAATGTTTAGAGGTCAAAAATAATGTTTTGTATGTCCTCAAAAGTTTAGTATGAAAGTGAATGGGAGCAGCGTAAGTGAAAATCGTCGAACTTTCCACTCTCAACAACTTAAATCGCGTTAACTTTTAGCTGAGACGTAGCGATAGCAAAAATATGTCAACAATAAAATCAATTTAAAACATGAATTTTGAAATAGATTGACCTTCTTAGGCCTGTGTGCACCAAGATTTCGGTTATCATAACCAACGGTTAAACATAAGCTAACTATAAAGGAGAATGCCAGACAATGTATAGGACTTTAACCCACTAGTAAAAACATATTGTACAACAATGTATTATACATCATTTTATTGCATTTTTTTTACTATTTAATATAAATTACATTTAATATATCTGGAACTCTGAGTATTCGACAAGGGCCTAACGTTGGTTATCGTCCATTTCCGTATTGTTGTTCCGTATAGTTGTCACACTGACATGACTGTCGTAAAGCTTCATGAAATACATTTTTTAACCGACGAAAAAAAACGGAGGAGGTTCTCAATTCGACACGTATATTTTTTTTTTTTTTATATGTATGACCACGCATAACTTTTTACAGTGTTATCCGATTTTGAAAATTCTTTTTTTATTGGAAAGGGCATACATCCAAGGTGGTCCCATTGTCCGCTTGTTAGGATCTGCTGATGATATCCTGGGGAAATTGAAGGAACTCTTCAAATTTTGGAGGCACGCTTACAGCGATTTCGGTTTTTGACTCGGTATCGGTAGCTTTTTGGCTACTAGTGCCATATAATATACTATGACAGTATAGTACGAGTACGCTACGTGGCGATAAATCACTAAAAAGTAAGAAATAAAAATTTTTAACAAAAAATAGAACCGACTCAAAACGCACTAAAAAGTAAAAAATAACTGTTTAATTTAGTTGCTTTAATTTACTTAAGCATATCTAGGAGTCGGTGCCAGCCAAGATTTCTACTTTCAAGGACGTTACCTAGAACCACAAACTGCTTTACTACGTAAAATAAATGTACCTTAAACTTGGCTGGCACCGAGTTCATAGATATGCTTCAGTAAATTAAAGCAACTAAATTAAACAGTTATTTTTTACTTTTTAGTGCGTTTTGAGTCGGTTCTATTTTTTGTTAAAAATTTTTAAACATGCTTAACGCCTCTGGATACTAGCCTTTTAAAGCCCACATTTGATGAAAACACAGTAAAAACGACTTAAAAGGCTAGAACCCCCTGCAACAATAAAAATTAAAAATTGGGTAAAGAGTGTAAATTAAAAGGAAATAGTTTAATTACTTTTTTAACGGAATTTTATTCCGAGGTCCAACCATACAAAATGGCTTATTGTAAAACATTTATATAATAATAGGATATTTTAGTATATTTACTATTTGTGTTCTTTCTGGTTTAGGATCTGGCATTCTCCTTTACTGTTCACGACTACACGTACGCCGGTTAAGGACGTAAGCTAAAATAACCGCCCGGTTTACGTCCTTAACCGGCGTACAGGTTGTCGTGAACAGTAAATTTTATGTTTAATTGTCATAATATTATAAAAACACGTTACTTATTAAAACTATATTAAATACCTTACCTAACAAATTAAAAATAGATGTTCGTTAAAATTATTACTTTTTTTTGTTTTCTTTTTATTTTGATATAGTTTACTTATAATTACATATTTTTAATAATTTTCAAGTCATTTTAAAGTATGTAAATTGGGATAAAATATCCCTAAAGACTGTACATAAAAAGTGAATAAATATTATGACGCTTTTCTTTCTCTCACACAATAGAACCGGATCAGTGAATTTAAAAAAATGTGAAAAATTATAAAAAAAACAGCACTTGCGGAATCAAGCATATTTATATTACAAAAATTACTATTCCAAATCCATAAATAAAACGAACTAACTTTACGATGTATTATTATTATTATTAAAATTATTATATTATTTAACCTAACTGTAAATGCCTAGTTTAAATTTATTTCGCTGTCGGTACCACTGGTTGAGATTCTCAGTGACCCACCTGTTAACGCGTGGCGTGTCATATAACTTTATGATGATCTTCGATCTACCCACACAATTTTTTTAACTGATCGTATTTTAATTAGATTTGTATTTATTATAATCTTTAACGGCCCATTATAAGCCAGGTCTCCCACCTTAAAAGAGAGGGGATATGTGGATTAGACCCACCACGTTGCTCCAATGCGAGAAGGCGAGCTAAACTAATTTTCATACAAAATAAATATAGTAAACTGTAATCATATTTTTACCTATATTTTATTGCATATCCTAACTGATTACTTTCATACTATTATTTAAAAAAAAATGTGTGCGTGTACTAGCGTACACTCGTAAGAAGTGAAACTTTTTTATGACGTTATTTTTCAAAAAATAATTTACTATATGCAACTTTACAGAAATTGGTTAAATAAAGTTAAATTAGATAAAGTTTAATAAAAGGCTTTTATTATCATAGACATAAATACAAATTCTACAATTATTTCATTTTAGCTTATTACTACAAAGATTATTATTGAATTTCATTAATTGTAATAGAATTATTTCTGTCATTGATGTCGTTATTACTTACTTTTTTTAGAAATTCACTGGAATTAGAATTAAAATAAACCCATTCAATATAACATATATATATATATATATATATATATATATATATATATATATATATTTATCACGTCACTTCCATAACTCAAAGATGGCGCGTAACGGAAAAATGTGACGCGTAACGAAAAAATGTTACACTAAATTTTTTTCCAACCCCGATAAAGAAGTTTCACTTCAATAATATGTGCCAATTATGTGGTTTTGTATCTATGTAGATAAGTAAGTAAAAAAATATGATTCATCATTTATACTCTTATACATTTAATTTTAAGAAACAATTATGCCTGTTCTAGAATTACAGCCGATATTTTGTTGTAAAGATACAAATAAGTACATACTACAATCGTACCTCATTCTTCAAAAACTAAGAACCCAGGGCTCTACCTGTACTATTGTACTTACAAAGTAAAAAAAGTCATTTTATAGAATACTTTTGTTATGTAATGCAATTTAAAATACTCAAACCATTGTGTTTTCTTTCGTTAATAAAATGGCTGTAGCTAGAATATACATCATTCAAACTAAAACTGAACTGAACTGTCTGATTACACAACATTTTTTAAATAATTTGTTAAAAAAAACCCAGCTGCGATAACCCATTGCAACGATACGTCGCGAGAAGCTTACTTGGCCTAAATATTCCGTGTTTTGTTTCGTCCGTAACAAAGGCCTTAAGCTAAAATATAATTATGGGTATCCATTTTACCTTATCAAAGGATATTTTACTAATCATAACTCAGATCGATTGATTATACCCCACTTTATCTCTTTTAAAAACTTCCCAATGACATAAGTAAGTGTGAAAGAGACGGGTAGCGAGAGGGGGTCATTTTTGCCAATACTTAAACGAAGATAGATAGCGTCCACCCCTCGAGGGGGTGTTTTAAGAAAATTTTAACTTTTCTTTATTCAAAGCAATACCCGACGGTGGGGTGCGCCCGCCACCCCACGGGGCGGTACCATTTTTCTTCTGCTATTCTCTTTGAGAGTGGCCAAAGGAAAATAACAGCTTTCCTACTCAAGTATTTATTAAATCCAACATTCAGGGGATTGTTTGAAAAAAGTGTTTCGCATTTATAACAATTTCGTTGAATATCTTGTAAGCAATTTGTTTTTGGAATAAACTTTACAATTGGAATGGGCTTTTATTTTATTTTGTGTGAACTTGGGAAGGGTCGTTTTTAATTTGTTGCTTAGTAACAATACAGAAAAACATCTTAGCTTTTGACTATCCAACCGTGACTTTATTTGCTTTATTTTTTTTATCGACTACAAGTTGGCCCTTGACTGCTATCACACCTGATGTTTCCCTTGGCATGCCTGGTAGGGTCTGTCAGACCCACACCAACGCGCGAACCGTTGTAGTTCGTTTAAATTTGAATTTCGAGCCTCACCGTTTTTAGTAGCTGGCCGTTACTAACCGCGGAATGCCCTCCGCCCGCTTACCCAGTCCGCGGCGAGCTACGAGCGTAAAAGGACGTGCGTAAAGTGCGTGCGGGTCCCACAGACCCCACCAGGCATACGGCGTGACTTTATTTTGTAAGTATTTATTTTTCTTTTTTCTTACAAATATTGGCATCTGTCCGTTAAATAATATTAGTTTGTACATTACATTATCCTATTCTATTTTTTGTTTCAGTTTAATCATGAATGAACAACTAACAGACAAGGATATAGCTAGTTTATTATTCCAAGAGTTGGATGAGGAAGACTTAGTTGCATTTGATTCAAGTGGAGAAGAGTTTGACGTTGCTCTAGAGGGTGAAGAAGCTGATACTGAGGAGGAAGAAAATGATGCAGGCTCCACCTCTTCGGATTCTGAAATGGAGGTGCCTCTGTCCATCCTTGCGACTGTGCCCACAGAAGAAACTAACAGAGGTAAAGATGGAACAATATGGTTTAAAAATCCACGTAGACCTAATGTACGAACACGTAGTGAAAATATATTGACGGGCACTCCGGGAGTAAATGGTCAAGCAAAAAATGCAAAGACTCCATTAGAATGTTTTGAACTCTTTATAAATGAGTCAATGTTGTCATATATTTTGTGTCATACCAATACAAGGATAAAAAAAACTAGAGAGAATTCAAATGCTTCTAATGAATATTCATATTGTGATGTTTCTATGATAGAACTACGTGCCACAATTGGTCTTCTTTTTTTGGCAGGGCTTTTTAAATCGGCTAGACAAAACTTACAAGATCTGTGGTCCAATGATGGCACAGGCATTGCTCTTTTTCCCATGACAATGAGTCTAAGAAGATTTTCTTTCATTGTCAATCATCTGAGATTCGACGATGCCAATTCTCGTGAAGAAAGATTAGCACAAGATAGATTGGCACCATTTCGTAAACTGTTTGTAGATTTTGTTGCTAATTGCCAATTGCATTATACGCCTTTTGAGAATCTAACGATTGACGAAGAACTGGTGGCATTTCGAGGACGTTGCAAATTCCGTCAATACTTACCGAGTAAACCTGCCAAATATGGCATTAAAATATTTGCGCTTGTAGATGCTGCTACATTTTACTCCTTGAATTTAGAAATTTACGCAGGAGATCAGCCCCAAGGAGACTATAAAGTCAGTAACAAGCCACATGATGTAGTTGATCGTCTTCTGACACCGATTTCCCGATCAGGACGCAATGTGACAATGGATAATTGGTTCACAAGTTATCCCACTTATCAACATTTGCTAAATCATCATAAACTTACGGCAGTTGGTACAATGAAATCCAACAAAACCTGTATACCTGAAAAGTTCAAAGCCGGGAAGCGCGAAGAGAATTCGTCAATGTTCGGATTTCAACAAGATTTGACTTTAGTATCTTATGTTCCGAAACCCAGAAAAAATGTTTTTCTGCTGTCATCTCTCCATCATCAAATGGAAATTGACGAAGCTACTGGCGCAAAACAGAAACCTGAGATCATAAGTTTCTACAATCGGACAAAGAGCGGCGTAGACAATGTCGATAAACTCATACGTTCTTATGATGTGTCGCGCAACTCAAGAAGATGGCCACTGACTTTGTTTTTTTGGATGCTAAATACTGCTGGAATCAATGCCAAAATTATCCAAATACTTAACATTCCAGAAGATAAGAGCAATCGAAGAAGTTTTATAAAGGGTTTGGCTTTAGCGCTTCTTGAACCACATTTGAAATCAAGACAATCGAATATTCGCCTTTCCACTGATCTTCGTAAAAGAATAGCCGAACGCACAGGTGATCAAGGTTGCCCACCGTTGAAAAAATCAACTCCTGGAATAAAGCGAAGATGCCACGTTTGTCCTGTGAAAAAAGATCGGAAAACCCAGTACATTTGTGAGACATGTAGTTGTCACATTTGTCTTGACCACTCGATTTTTCAATGCGCAAAGTGTTACCAATCCAAAGATTTACAAAGTGTAAATGCAAGTGATGAAGACTAATTATTTTGTGATTTAGATTAAGTATATGATAGTGCCTTACACTGGATTAAAGTCTGATTATGATCTCTTTACTTTTGATACTAATTATATGTTAACAAAGTTATAGTCACGAAATGTTGCTTAAAAATGTGAGTTAAAGTTTAATTTCAAATATTTTAATAAAGTTGATTAATTTCTAATGTGTTTTTTTTTACTATCTCTTTTTTGCCCTTTAAGCATGCGTCTTGAATCATTAAATCACCTTACATCATAACATTTATAGGAAAAAATGCTATTTTGAAATCGGGGTCTGAGAGACCCACCAGGCATAGCGTGTAACTTATGCCCACCAGGCATGCCAAGGGTTAAGTGATGATGCAATCTAAGATGGAAGCGGGCTAATTTGTTAGGGGTGGGACGAAAATCCACACTCCTTTCGGTTTCTACACGACATCGTACCGGAACGCTAAGTCGCTTGGCGATACGTCTTTGTCGGTAGGGTGGTAACTAGCCACGGCGAAAGCCTCCCACCAGCCAGACCAAGACAAATTAAGAAAAATGCCAATCTGCCCCACCGGGAATCGAACCCAGGACCTCCGTCTTAAGAATCCACCACGCATATCACTGCGCCACGGAGGTCGTCAAATTTTTTTATTAGGTAACGTTTATTTTCTAACAGTAGCTCTGGTCCTGGTTCCTCTTGCGTACTTAGGCCCCGTTACTGGCTAAATATCTTGATAAAAATATTCTATATGCAGTCACGTGCGATACATGAATGCATAATTTCACTGCCTACCCTGAGGACACATTACGAACCTATACCCTAATGGCCTACGTGCTATTAAAATATAATAGTAATACTTAATTTAATTATAACAGAAAATAGTAAATATAATTAAAAACGGATAAAATAAGGAAGATTTTTTTTATTCGTAAGCTCTTGACTGCAATCATACCTTATTGTAAGTAATATTGGAATCTACGATGAAAGCAGGCTATCTTGTCAGGCGTGGGTAATCCACACCCCTATCGGTTTCCACACATACAGTGTCCGTACGGGTACGTTTTTTTTTTTAATCTTATTTATTTATAGAGGGATTGTTCAATCCTGAACATGACACCCTCATAGGAACTACATACAACATTAATCTATTCTACTATAATACAATAATTACCTACGACTAATCGCTATATTATATGATTTAATCAACATTTTAGCCACCTTAGATAACGGGTGGGCTAGCACATTGTTACATACACCTACTTCCCGGAAATTAATATTAAAATATGTGCTAAATAAGAACCTCTCTCTTTCGTTCCGAACACACTCCACTAAAATGTGATACACATCCTCCATGCGATCACAGTCTGTACATATACGTACGGGTAAGTCTTTGCCAGCGATAAGAAACCTGTGCCAGATCTGGACCAATTAAGAAAATATCAATCAGCCCAGACGAGAATCGAACCCGCCTAAGTTCGGAACACCGCGCATAACTCTACGCCGAAGGCTTTCAAGAAACACGGGTATTGAATATGGGATATTCCAGATTATTAATAGGCACAGTTTTTTATTACGTATAAGATACAAATACATTACTAACCCGAAACAACAGTCGCATTAGTAACGTGACTTTGTTTTTTAACCGACGAAAAAAAACGGAGGAGGTTCTCAATTCGACACGTACCTACCTATATATTTTTTTTTGTATGACTACGCATAACTTTTTACAAAGTTATCCGATTTTGATAATTCTTTGTTTATTAGAAACGGCACACTTCCAAGATGGTCTAATTGTCATCATGTTAGGATCTGATATTGAAATCTTGGGAAAATTGAAGGAACTCTTCAAATTTTATAGGTACACTTGCAGCAATTTCGGTTTTTGTGTAAGTATCGGTAGCTTTTTGGCTGCAAGTGCCATATAATATACTTTGAGAGTATAGTAAGAGTATGTTACGTGGCGATAAATCACTAAAAAGTAAGAAATAAAAATTTTTGACAAAAAAATAGAACCGACTCAAAAACGCATTAAAAAGTAAAAAATAACCGTGTCATTTAGTTGCTTTAATTTACTTAAGCATATCTAGGAGTCGGTGCCAGCCGAGGTTTTTACTTTAAGGACGTTACCTAGAACCCACAAACTGCTTTACTACGTTAAATAAATGTTCTTTAAACTTGCTGGCACCGACTTATAGATATGCTTAAGTAAATTAAAGCAACTAAATGACACAGTTATTTTTTACTTTTTAGTGCGATTTGAATCGGTTCTATTTTTTGTTAAAAATTTTTATTATACGTCATAAATGTCTCACCAGTAATCAGTATCATTATTAGGCAACTTAACGGCTCATTTCAGTATCTACCAGGCCTCTTACTCGCTCCATATTCCTTCTCATATAGAGAGGGGATATTGAGCATAGATCCACCATACTCCAATGCAGGTTGGCGGGCTTACGTTTTATTCAATAACGATCACTATCAGTGATGAGTGTGACCGGGACCGACGGCTTAACGTTCTTTCCGAGGCACAGGGGTGTAACACCACCAACTTCCTGAATGTACCACCACCACCTTTTTGGAATGTACTATCAATTTCATAGAAGAATATTAATTGAAATCCTGACCAAGGACACGAACTAGCACTCAAATCTATCTAGGTAAGGTAGGTATAGTCTCAAGCCATCAACCAGATTTTAGGGAGAGAGAATACATGCCTAAAAAGAAGAATGAGCTTCCTAGGCAGAATCTTGAGAGAGATATTTGAACTTCGAGAATTTGCTTAATAATTTGAGGTAGCAACCCTAGCTAGACTTACCTACATGACAAATACTAACTACTAACGCCCTCAATAGTCGTATATTTGTAGTTAAGCAAGAAGGGTCATACAAAGGCTTCAGTCAAGAAAGCGCAATGCTACTGTCATCTTTAGAATTAGATCTAGGCAGTGCGAAAGCTAGGATAGCAGTATTTGGTATGGTCTAAAGTTTAGACTAACTAGAGGTCTAACGCTTAACTTCTTAATAAACCAAGGGGCTCTACTTGTAACTGGCCTAAACCAGTAGATACAGTTGACGGCAATAATGTTCTTGTAAAAACATCTTAGGTTGACGACAGAGCCGTAACCAACAATTTATGCGCCGTGCCAGCGTACCTACGTAACTGCGCCCTACAGACTTGTAACTGACTTTAAATAAGATATTGTTTGTATATGGTCTGGTCATTTCTGCGCCCTGTGCCTGGGCACTGCTGGCACTGCCCTAGTTACGGCACTGGTTGACGGCGGGTAATTAAGTACCTACCTGTCTAGCTACTTGCAGATACAAATCTTTCTAAATCGAGATTATCACCCGTGCAGGTGCCGGGTCCATCAAATGGCAAAGAGAAATAACACAATCCATAATTTAAAATAAATTACAAGTGTAAAACAGCGCCATCTAGTGTAAATTAGGTGAACAAGTTTAGAAATTCTGCAATCAAAATAGTTTTACGCTTTAATGACAGATGTCGCTTTACGTGAAATTACCTGAAAACTTCAGCTACACGAAAATAATTTTATTTTTCAACTGTGATTTGCATACGTCGATTTTTTACCCACGCAGATTCTGTTCCTGTGTGAATATATAATAATAAAGGTTTGAAGACTATCCATCTATAAATGCGAAAGTAACTCTCTTTGCTACATCAATCATGCCTAAACTACTAAACCGATTGAAATCTTTGTACTACAAAGATACTTTAGAGCCTGAGAAGGAAAGGATATAGGCCACTTTTTGGAACTATAGCAAGACAGAATTTCTAGCAAACAAAACCGTCTTAGATTGCATCATCACTTACCATCTGAGTGCCGAGTGTGAGTTTTCACCAAAACAAATCGAAAACTTCACTTTCGCGTTGAGGGCATATTTATATGGAACTGAAGCAGCGCCTCTGGCGGAAGTGAGAGAAAACTCAAATGGGCGAGTGTCAGTGTTGAGTTTTCTCTCACTTCCGCCAGGAGCGCTGCTTCAGTTCCATATAAATATGCCCTTAACGCGAAAGTGAAGTTTTCGATTTGTTTTGGTGAAAACTCACACTCGGCACTCTGAGTGCGAGTGTGAGTTTGTTACCGAGTGACTGCGTAAAAACGTAACGCAAATTTGTATGGAATTTTAGTAGCGCCATCTAGTTATAGCGAGAGTAAACGCTTTTTTTGCTATATAATTTGACGTTATGAGTGAATACGTTTTTACGCAGTCGGTCAGTGAAAAACTCACACTTGCCCCACTGGTGTGATAGCAGGCAAGGACTAACTTTTAACAAATAAAAAAAATTATTCTTATTAATTTCTTGTATGAAGGAGCTGGATGTGACAATAACACACAACAATGGTTTAATGTATTTTTTAATGAAATCCGATGTTTATTTTACAATTTTCATTATAATAAATTACAGTTTTAACCCAGACCGCGACCACATACCAATCTAACAGTCAAAAACTTTTATATTTATTAAATAAATAATGACATACAGACACACATACACGCATACAGACAAGGTTACAGTAATTAGGTATATGGTTGTAAAATCACTAACCATTTAACGTTTGGAATAAAACTATTTTACAAATAATTTATTTATTAGGTTTTTTTACTACAGTGAATTTGAATACTGAATATTACAAAGCCGAATATTCAAATAAGGTATTCAGATAACCGATTTTTCACTTCATTGCGATCTAATAGATTGATATCAATAATAATACTAATATTTGTGTAATAAACTGACTAGAAATCGAATTAAATACAATTAAAGTTAAATTAATACTGTCATTTTTGGCACTAAAATTAAATATCGTATATTCAGATAACAAAATAAGGGCCGAATATACTTTATTAAAATAATATAATACTTATTTAATAAAATATTCAGAATGACTAGAACAAACAAAGTAATTTTTTGACCCTGAATAAGTCTTTGAATATCTATTTTGAAAATAAATTACACGTAAATATTTTCGATCTATGCGATCCATGATATTCAAACAATAGTTTAGTCTTTAAACTTTCATTTTTTATAAAAAAAAAAGTTTATTTTTTAATTAAATACTATTTTGACAAAATATCAGTACTTCCCTTAAGAAATAAGTACTTTAAAGTTAACACTTAAATCTAAAAAATAAATAGAAAAATACTTAATACAAAAACAATCGTAAAAAATTAAGCGTAGCATGGAATTTATAAAAAATCACATTTTTTAAAATAGTACTAAATTTGGCACACTTGGAATGCGTTTCAAATATAATGACTAGAAAAAATAATATGCAAAAATATGTACATAATTATATTTAAATAAATTATTTCAAAAATAGAGAATTTAAATAAATATATATAGATTTAGTACAAAATAACATATTCATCGGACTAAACCGTTTAAACGCTTAATAAAATATTTTATAACCGATTAAAAAAATCGGCTTTGCGCAATTAATATTTGGCATATACTTTGGCAAATTAGTAAATTATTTTGGCCAAAAAATAATTTATGTTAAACATATTTTTTCATAATTGTACACTTTAGTTTTTTACTCACCATAAATAATAATTATTTATTTTACTTTTTAATAGTAATAACCAAATTCAAATATCGCCATATTGGTTTTACAAACTCAATAACACTAGATTTTTCGAAGGCTTGAAGCTAAACGTTTTTTAATATTTCAAATGGTCTAACCGAAAACTATTAAAAAAATATACCTTGTATGTAAATAATAACAAACTCGACTTAGTCTATAAACTTTAAATAATCGGCGAGTTGAAAATCGGTCCATAGTGACTACCGAACTAAAATATTGTAATATTATATAAATAGGTCATTAAAAAATCATCTATAAATGATTTTTTATATAATTAACAACTACTTGAACGTACAAAACGGTCGAACAAAATCGGTTATGTGCGATTTTAGAATGTATTCGACAAAATATCGACTAAACCAATCAACAAACAACTTCAAAAATTCGATTCGAAATTCTTTCATACGTTGTCACAACACGACTACAACTTTGCTTAGAAAAGAACTTCTAATATGATTTTATAAGGGCCCGTTATAAAACAGCTCAAATTAATTGAATGATATTTATCTGAATTGCCTTTTAAGGTAAATCTTAATTTCTTTTTATTTTATATATATTTTGTTACTATAGTTACAAAGCCCAAAACAAAGATAAAATATAATTTTCCAAGCTTAGGTGTCCTAGTAGAGATCTCAGAACATTTTTCTGTATTTTTTATAAAATATTTTTTGTATTTTTTATAAAACAATACCATATTTATTTTATAGTTTTAGTTTTGTATTGTACCTATTAAGATGAAACTCATATTTCTACAATGCATTGGTCTGATTCATTAATTTCTTTTCAATTTCAAAATAATTTTGTTCTTATTAGAAGTTCTCATAATAGAAAGGAACGTAAAGTTTCGAAAACAGCGCATTTTCAAACACACAAATTTCAATTTATTTACATAGCTACACCTACCTATTTATATATATTCGGTTGAACATAACCTACATAACTCATCGAATCGAGCGACGGTGAATATTCGATCAACAATGTAATAAAATTCGTTTAGTGAAACCTAACTCATATACAGATATTTACAAATTTATTTGCGTATGGTGTACCTATAGGTTTATACTTGGATATATACATAAAGAAATTTACATGCGTACCCGATTGGGACGATACGTGGATACATACATTAACTTGCGTATCCAAACGAGGTGACGATATGTGGACATTTGTTATGAAAATAACATGCGTATCCGACCGATGACACGTTAGGTAGATACAGTATAGAAAAATAAGCTTGCGTATCCAACTGATGAGATGATACGTGGATAAATGTATAGAGAAATTAACTTGCGTAGGTATCTGACGGGCTACGATACGTGGGCACATTACATTACGAACTAACTTGATTATCCGATTGTTAAGACAATACGTGGATACATATATTGATAAATGATATACGTTTGCGAAATTTTGCGTATATGATAGATAAAACGATGCGTGGATATTGTTATTGACAAAATAACTTGCGCATATGTATCCGAGCAATAAGACGATACGCGTACATATATTTAGAAATTAACTTGCGTATTCGACTGCCTATATTGGTGGTTTTATTTTATTTTTTTTTATTCAAGGAATTAAGAGTACGTAATGTACATGATAACTACATATTCCTAGATCTGGTCATCGTTATTAAATTGTTGATCGAAGTACATAACGTTATTCTTTATAACGTTATAACGTAAACGTTTTCAATAACGTTATAATAAGCATGTAACATTAACAATAAAAACTTGGCATTTTTTTTTTATTCAACAAAACTATTTTGAGGGAACCTATTTTAGTCTTATCAATGTATCTATTTATTAATTTCACTTTTGAGTTCGCTATAAGTAATAATTTGTGTGGAAGTATTCTTTGAGTTATTTTTGTGCTTTATTAGTATTTAAGAAGCAATATTTAAAATTACGTCAGGATTTTAATTTGCAGCAATTTGTTTTTATCCAACTTAAAAGTTGCCTAGTTGAGTTTTTAAACACCAAATACTGAAAATAGGTACAATGGCTGAAAAAGGATTAGTTCCAGCAGATTAACAAAAAAGGGGCATTGTCTTTTTCATATCAGGGGAATGGATTTGGAGTATAAACATATAACGCTAATCTAATGGGGTATCCTGTGTAAGCGACAAATGCTACGCGACACGACACAAGTGCGCATTACGTCGCGTCTTGTCGCCGACTGCCCTAGGACGCAAGTTAGAAATGTCGTTGTTTTGATTGCGTTCGTCACGTTGGTCACGTCCTGTTCGTCACTTGCGCAGGACATCCAGTAATGCAAGTTGTCGGGGCTACAGTTTTTATATCTGTAACGATAACTGTCAGATTTTAATAATAATTGGGATCAATGGTTTTACATGCTTCCGCGGCACGGGTAGCAATTTCTCAACTCCCGGTCGAAAATATGATAGTAACCTTTTAGTCCAAGCAAGATGTCCATGCTTCCTGGTGGCATATTCGCTATCTTTAGCATATAGACACGAACATTTCTAATTAGTCTTCACTAACTATTCATTGCGAGGACATCGTTAGTTAATAACAGGCTGTACGGAATCTGAGGAGCTGTTTGAACTGATACCACCATCTGTCTTTTCGCAGCGGAGCTTGCGTCGTAGAGACCAATTCCATCCTCACCATCTTGTTGGTTGGTCATCTACGACATCAAGATTTTCCAGAACTTTTCTTCTACGAACCTGTAAATTGTGGAATCAACTTCCCGCTCGGGTTTTTCCTGGGAATTTTAATATGGGGGTATTTTAGGGGCGTATCAACTCTTTCCTCAAAGGCCGGCAACGCACTAGCAATGCTTCTGGTGTTGCAAATGTTTATGGGCGGCGGTAATTGCTTAACATCAGGCGACCCGCATGCTCGTTTGCCCGCTTTATAAAAAAAAATACAGAAAATGTTTGTCACTGATTTTTTTACCTATATTAGGTGGCTAAGTCAGAAAATACGCCCTCTGGATTTCCTAAATGGTTCTGGTATGGCCATCTTGCTCAAAAGGCATATGCCATAGTATCAAAGATACGGCTAAAGATACTAGTATTTGATGTTTAATTTAAAACTCAACTATGCTATCAATTAAATATACAAATGAAAATATAACCTCTTGAAAAAATAACAGCTCAGTATTTGCTTACTAATGCAATCTACATTATAAAATCTCTTCGGCAAAGAGCCATGCGCGCTTAGACTAAAGCAGGAACATTGACTACCGCATCCCACGTGACGTCAGACATATTGAATTGTGTCAAATAAAAAGGATTTTAATTTTTAAATAAACACTGAACTGCCATCTCACTTAACATTCAATGACGATATATTATAAGATGGATGAGTTTTGGAACGAAGTTCCTTATCGCGCGTTGTGAAAGGGGGCTAGACGGAAAAAATTCGTACGAAAAGTTGTCACGACACTTTTTGATCAAAGGATCTTGCCGCCGCCTTTGATGTGTGTGCGCGTGAGCGGCGGGGGCGCCTGCGCTGTATGCTGTCTCGCGCTCTCGTGGCGCCCGATGTACAACAACAAATATTATTATTACTTAAAAAAAATAAAATTTTATTACAATTCCTTCACTAATTAATCGAAAGGAACTTCGTTTCATCCGGGTGTCCCTTGACACCTCTCAACTTTTTTTTTATATTTCACCCCCCCCCCCCCTGTACTTCTTACTTTGCCGTTGGCTTTCATTTTGGCAATGCTAACATTAACGGAAGCGCCCAAAGCCCTCTGGTATTGCTGATTTTAAATCACCAACATGTGTGCCCAAGTGTGATTGTGTTATCGAGTCGCTGGCTAAAAACGTAACACCAATTTATATGGAGTTTAAGTAGCGCCATCTAGTTATAACGTGAGAAAACGCTTTATCCTCCATAAAAGTTGACGTACGAGTAGTAAGTTTTTAGTCACTCGGTGAAACTCACACTAGCCCCTATGCCTGACGTCGCGTGGAATGTAGTAGCGTTTACAAGTGCCATGAGTGAGATCCGAACTTAGCTACACTATATTACAGTATCTACAAAGCGAAGCGTATTGCCTCTTCTAATCTTGTGAGTGATTCCGGTCGGGATATCAACGTTTCAAAATGACACGTTTTAAGACCATGTGTACTCAAATATGTGCCATTTTTTGTGCATATTTATTTATGGACTTCCGATGATAATCGAAATAATAACTGACGGCTTTCTGTGGGTGGCATGTAGGTGTATCACCTCTAAATCTTCAACTCCGAGGTGCTAATGAGAATTTGTTTGGAAGAAATGTTTTATATCCCAGGATCTCATGATAAGAGGGCACATGAGCTAACAAATGGGCCAAAAGGGTCCATTTAATAAATTTTTTAAAACCCCCGATATTCATGAATTTAGAAAGAATCGTTGGATTGGCTTATCGGATCTTCATTTAATAAACAAAATCTTGGTCTCGTCAGTTTTAAAACAAACAAAAAAAACACAGTATGATGATTACCATTGCCATAATACTAGAAAAAACAAGTAAAAGCCCCATATTATTCTCGTCGCAGTCGGGGTTTAAAAACCCCGACTGCGACTGTATAGTCTCTACGAACTTTCAAGACGCAAGTAGATGATAGACAATCATCTAGATAGATGATGTATTTAGATGATCTATAGATATGATTCAAGAATATTCGCGACCAGAATTACTCACATGAGTGAAAGAGACGCAAAATGAGAATTTTACGAATTAAAAAACGCATCTAACCACCCTAAGTGTAAAAGCTAGATCGACCTACGCGAATTTATTAGTCTTTTTATATATTAATTGGCCCTTTTTAGACTAACCTAAAAATTATTCTTTTACCTGGACAAAGTAGACCCTAGTATTCGAAAACTTTTTAAAACACAAAACAGCGATGCGATTAGATACTTTATATTAAAACTAGTTGTAATTATAAAAAAATGAATATTGTGATGTACAGCCCGTGCGCGATAAGTTTAGACTCGCCTGAAATGCAAGCCTCCCTCGCTCCCCTCAAGCTTCCATATTGTAGACAACGTTATTTTTGACATTTGACTGCGATATATTTGAGACCTGGGGGTCTCAACAAATCGCGCACGGGTTGCAAGTATTTTTCAAAAATCTTTTCAACATAGTAGAAAATGCCGATATCTTCGGATTGTCGAATCTGCATTTTAAACAATGGAAAAAAAAATTGTTATATGTTTTAAATCAACGATATTAAGGAATGACGTATTCATTCTTTTTTAACTAAAGAAAACTAAATTATTATTCAATAAAATTATTTACTGTTAATAGAATTTGACGCATTTTTGATGATGAAATGACGCGCGGTTTGTTTAATAATAATGTGTCCATTACTATGGTATTCTTGAGTCAGAAATTGAAAAATATGTGTTTCATAAAAAGTACAAAACTGTTAGTACATTTTTTAATAAGAATATTCTCACAAAAATAAAAATCGTCCTATATATACTATCACTAGAATAAGAATCTCGACAAAAAAAATGCAGAATAATCGGTAATCAAATTAAGAGTATTTCGACGCGATTGTCGCGATGTTCGCATATTTTTATACGCGTAAGTCGCAACGCAATTATGTGTCTTGGCCTTACTCAAACTAGTAATTTCGTTTTCGAAAACTATAATGTCGTACTAGGGTCACTGATAGTGCAGATGGTGATATTTATTAGAGGCAATTTTGGAAAGGGGTAAGGCAATTTTTAAAGGTGCACTACCTACCCCTACACTTATTTTGTTATACTCTTTTATATTTGACAGGCTTTGTTTGAATCACATTAGGTAATGGTAGAATGCCGAGTAAATGGTTCCCATAAGGTATGCCTGGGATGCGTATTGCGTCAATAGACTTAACTCGTGTGGGGGAAAAGACATACCTGTCTCTTTTGTTGAATTGAACCGAAAGAGACAGCGATATTTTTAATTTCGCCGTTATTCGGTGAAGATATCGTCCTCTATTCTAACGGCGCGACATACTGCCCACTGGGATGCGTCTATTGGTATATTTAGTGTAGAGAAAGAACGTATCGTCGAAAAACAGCAGCGAAACTTCTCTCTCTTTCACATGCCATCGCAACGAAAGAGATGTTTTCGTTTTCGCCGCCCTAGTGCAATGATATTTATTACGTATCCCACGCGTTTTGGCCTCCTTAAAGTTTATCCAAGAAGGTTTATTAAGTTTTAGTCTCTAAAAACTCATCTTTCTTTAAAAAAATATTGAATAAGGTGTAAGATACCGCGTGTTACTTGTTAATATTTCATTGGATTTATTTTATTTATTTAATACTATACTACTTTTAACTAAAAGTGAATGAAGTAATCTTATTATATTATTTGATAGATTTTGTCTATGATCAGGCTTGTCAAATATAAAATAGCATAATTAAAATCGGTTTATTCGGACGCAGTAAACGATCGAAATTAATTATCCAATAATCCAAGAATCCGACTCAAATGTCAGGAAACCGTATGTATTTCACTTAAATGTCTAAACTCGATATCTCGATTTTGGATTGCGATATATGACAAATCAATTTTTCTCTCGATTATATACTCGCGCGATGGGGTGGCAGATTAAAGGTTAATGTATCATTCAGGAAATATTGATCCTGTTCATCATCATCCGGTAAATAGTACCCATAACTGCCATCATTCGATACCTGATCAGCATAAATCGAATTCTTTGGCAGATCGCAAGTGAACTCATCCCAATTCCTATCAATCGATTTTCTCCTCTTCGCGAATATAATCGATCCATCGAAAGCGTATTCGTCATCGAAATGCAACACCGCGTCGTCGTAAAAATAGTTTTCTACCCTCTTATTGTTAGTGTTCCTCGCTATGTTTTTCATTAATTTCTTTTTAGCGTAACTCGATTTCTCGGAATCGTAATCGTCGACTAGCGGATCATTCGAACGATTCTCGGATCTCATATTCATAGAGTATAACGAGGAGCTATGGGGACTTATTTCGCGGTTTAAGCTATTTTTGTAAGGATCTAAATATCGATCGTTCGATATATCGTACGACATCATCCCTTTTCGCAACTGTTCGCGTCTTTTGGCGACTATGTCGCGGAAATCTTCTGGGTCTATTTGGAATTCGTTGGTTTTCGCGTTCATATATAAATAACCAGACGCGGAGTTTAGTCTTAGGGATTGCGAATGGTTTTTCGAAGACGATTTTTCGATGTATCGCGGAATGCTGCCCAGTTCGCGATAGTTTTTGGCTCTTAGTTGTTTTATGTTGGTCGGTAGTACGGGCGATAGCGGGTCCCGGTATGGTATTGACCTGAAAATAAAAATAAATCTCTTATATACGACTTCGACCTTTACGAATAAGAGTAAATAATTTTAATTTGACCCAAAATCATTAACAATAATATTTAAAAATTACCCTGAATCCCCAGACTAGGTATATAGTGAACGGGGGGTCAGTCTCTTCCAGATCATGCTAGAGATGTGTGCAAGAGAACGTGCGTGCGTGCGTGTTTGTGTGTATGTATGTGTTTTTGAAGACAGGCGGACATACGTTATTGGAAATCTTGTACTAGAGTACCTTATTTTGTCCACCGATCTAACCGAACTTTTTATTTACGGAGCCACCAAATTTCTTTTTAATTTCGTACCAAAAATATTTTTTATTTCATTTAACGTGAATTTTGCTATATCTTTCACAACATTACCTTTATCCTCTGGCGTATTACCCCCCTTGAAAGTCTAATCTAATCTGAGATAAGTTTCTCTGTCCGTCGCTATTCCTCTTGGCCAAGGTCCCATGGTAAATGGACCCTGGCCGGAATTATGCATATTTATTCAATTGATTTATGTTTGATTATCCATATTTGAGGACTTTAAACTTAACGAGATACAATACCACCTTTCATATTAGTATACTCCTAAAACGCTGAAAGTTTACAAGTTATAGGAAACTTACCTATTAGGTCCGAAACAGTTACACGAACAACTGCACACACTTGGCGAATAGTCGTCGTCCGAGTACAAAGGGATGGCTGACGCGTCACCTGCGGAAATATCAATTTCATAATGAGGGTAGGTAAAAAATTTATTTTAAATTAAAATCAATTAAAGAAGGCTAACTTTACAATCACTTTTACTTTAGGTTAAGGTTACTAAAACGTCAAATTGATCTGATTGTAGTGGCTCTACCATCGACGCGGAAGGCAGTCGGAAAGTGTAGTAGTTAGGAGAAACGTCTTATGTGGGGGATTATAGTCCTAATAATATAGATTGGCAATAAAGGGCGTTGGACCATTGAAAGTTGGTAAAGGAGTCGACAAACTTATGTCTTTCTCTTTCTTACCTATGTATTTTCAATCGACTACATGACTTCACTCCACAAAGTTTCGTCACTCCCAAATATTGTCAATATTGCCAAATGACGAAACTTGTACCGACGTTAAATATTAACGCAATAATTATCGCGTTTATGGGCATTCATGTTGTATAGTATGCAACTAACCAGCTCTAATAAGTCTCGAGGGTGCGGGCAGGCGCGTGCCCCTCGCCACTCCGCGCAGCACGGCACCGTCGGCGGTGATGACGTCACCCTCCAGCCGCACCGCCACTTGTTGAGCCTGCAAGGAAATTAACCTCAAAACATGTATATAGACTTATCAATTAAAAGTTATAAAAGGAAAAGATTAAAAGTACATTATCAGTCTACTAGTAAACGCTCCCGACTTTGCCCATGTTGTAAATAGTCTGTTGCAACCTTCTGAAATCCGAACAGTATGAAGATGTATGGTCACCTGCTCGGCCTGCTGCTGGTCGCGCTTCTCGTCCTCGGTGTTCATGGTGACGAAGCGCAGCACCAGCAGGTTGAGACACGCGGCGACGATGGCCAGCCCGAACAGTATGAAGATGTATGGTCACCTGCTCGGCCTGCTGCTGGTCGCGCTTCTCGTCCTCGGTGTTCATGGTGACGAAGCGCAGCACCAGCAGGTTGAGACACGCGGCGACGATGGCCAGCCCGAACAGTATGAAGATGTATGGTCACCTGCTCGGCCTGCTGCTGGTCGCGCTTCTCGTCCTCGGTGTTCATGGTGACGAAGCGCAGCACCAGCAGGTTGAGACACGCGGCGACGATGGCCAGCCCGAACAGTATGAAGATGTATGGTCACCTGCTCGGCCTGCTGCTGGTCGCGCTTCTCGTCCTCGGTGTTCATGGTGACGAAGCGCAGCACCAGCAGGTTGAGACACGCGGCGACGATGGCCAGCCCGAACAGTATGAAGATGTATGGTCACCTGCTCGGCCTGCTGCTGGTCGCGCTTCTCGTCCTCGGTGTTCATGGTGACGAAGCGCAGCACCAGCAGGTTGAGACACGCGGCGACGATGGCCAGCCCGAACAGTATGAAGATGTATGGTCACCTGCTCGGCCTGCTGCTGGTCGCGCTTCTCGTCCTCGGTGTTCATGGTGACGAAGCGCAGCACCAGCAGGTTGAGACACGCGGCGACGATGGCCAGCCCGAACAGTATGAAGATGAGCGCGAACATCACGTAAGACGGCTTTCTGTTCAGAGCGTTGTCCTTCTGTAATGCTACCATGTCGCCGAAACCTGGAATTGTTTTTTCGATGATATTTTTTAATGTCTTAACTCTCACAATTTTTAGGAAAAAAATCTATATATATTATGTGGTAAGATGATGAATGAGACAAAGTATAAGACTTAAGGCACTCAAAAAAGTTTATGAGTAAACATTGACATATTAACACTATGGACTTCGGGTCAGCGCTAAAAAGTGCCCGAACGAAAAGAGAGCAAAAACGCGAAAAAGATTTCTAATAGCTTACTGAGAGAATACACGTCAATAATGATTTAGAACAACGACTGCATAGAGGTTTTTTGTTGTTTAATATTTGAATTTTTTGATTCCTTCATTTTTGAATTGAAAATAATTTTAACTAATAATTTTTTTTTTCACTTTTTATTAACTTTTTGAATAGTAATCAAAAAAATTTTACCATAATGGTAAAATAGAACCCTTTTGTCGTTCCGTCAGTCCGTCCTGCAAACTAGATTATTTTGATAACTATAAGAATTATCTACATAAAATTTGGAAGAGTTATTTAAAACAGTGACCTAACGTCATTATAGTAAAAAAATATATTGGTGCATAATAGATTTATCCCAACATATAGAGGTCACTGATACATTTAAAGTTTGCTGTGAATATAATATATAGGTTAAAAATGTCAAAAAAAATTCAAAACTACCTACTCCACACCATTTATGTTGTCCTATTTTCACAAGAAGCTGCCATGTCAAAAAAAGTCTGCCATGGCAACCGTCAGTCAAAGCTGATTACTTATTGCAAGCAAATAGACCGTTGCAAAATAGACTGTATAACAATAGTATAAGATATATATTACAACGTTTTAGTTTGCTTATAAAAACACATATATATTTTTAGTATATATAAGATCAGGACACTTTTGTCGTGAACTTTGCATTACACCCGAAGTCCATAGTACTAACTATTAATATGTCAATGTGAGTAAAGGCAAGTTTTGTAGTGAAGTTAAGTCAACTGAACAAGAAAAAGCTAAGGTATGCCATAACATCGTATACAGGACGTTATGACACTAGATTTTTTTTTTTAAGGACTACAAGTTAGACCTTGACTGCTATCACACCTGATGTTAAGTGATGATGCAGTCTAAGATGGAAGCGGGCTAAGTTGTTAGGAGTAGGATGAAATCCACACCCCTTTCGGTTTCTACACGACATCGTACCGGAACGCTAAATCGCTTGGCGGTACGTCTTTGTCGGTAGGGTGGTAACTAGCCACGGCGAAAGCCTCCCACCAGCCAGACCAAGACAAATTAAGAAAAATCTCAATCTGCCCCGCCGGGAATCGAACCCAAGACCTCCGTCTTATAAAACCACCGCGCATACCACTGCGCCACGGAGGTCGTCAAAATCTATGCTTTGCAAAATGGGTATTTCTGAGGATCCTATATCTGCAGAGATTGCGATGAAGATACAGTCCATGGAACTCATTTTGTGTGAATGTGACAGATTGGCTAGAAAGTGAATGGATCAGCTGGGGGTGGCATACCCACTACCAGGGGGTTATTGTGCCTCAAACCTAAAAGCTAACATTCAACTCTTAAACTGGGTGTTTGAACTGATATATGGAGAAGATGAGGGCAAAGCAAGTACTATAGATCCAAAAAAGTCGAATTGCCTCCGCTATGGCAGGCCTCTGGGGTCATGGGGTAAGCAGTTTAGAGGCCCATACAGATTGTGTTGCGAAGTAAGACAAGGGGGGCTGATGTGACCAAGACTTTTTAGTATGTAAACCGATTAAAAGGCTTAGTGGGCCGACGTCGAGTGATCCGTAGACAGCGAAACCATAAATAAAATATATCATGCGAACAGAGAGCGGGTATTTTATATTCAGAGCAAAAAAAATTCACCTGGGACACGCATTAATAATGATGTTGATGTTGTTGCGAATGATGTTGATGTTGTTGTTGATGATGATGATGATGATGAACTTACCTATAGTAGTGAGAGTGATGAAGCAGTAGTACACGCTATCGAAGTAGCTCCAGCCCTCGAACTTGGAGAAGGCCGCGGCGCCGCCCGCTATGGTGAGCGACGAGAGCGTGGTCACCACGCAGATAAGGTCTACTTCCGAGGCGTTGGTCTGCTTGCAGTTCAATGCGCGCTTTATTGACTTTATTATTACGCTGGAACGAAGAAACAGTTTGTTGAATATCAATATGTACATAATTATTTATAAGCTTTTTGAATAGCAAAATACATCGTACGAACATCCTTACATCTCGTCGGAGCATCCCACGTTCAGTTCGACTGTCAGTCTAGTATGGCAAAATGTGAATCTAATATGGAAAACTGGTGAATACCGATTTTTGTGACATCCGCTTTGCAACCGTTGTACATCTTTAAAATTGACGTTTTCGTCAAGAATCGACATACAGGCCATGAGTTGCAATATTATCTAACGCTCATATTACAATGTTCAGGACTCGTGGTTCAGCGGTAGAACACTCTGTCCGCGATAGCCAGAGACGTGGGTTCGAATCCTATCGGCTCCGCAATTTTTGATATTACATTCATCCAATAAAAGTAAATAATTAAACATCATCATCCCAAGCCCGCCAACATTGGAGCAGAGTTGTGGATCTACGCTCCTTATCCCTTCTCCTACAAGGAGGGAGGTCTAGGACTCTAAGGGCTATTACCTGCTAAGTCTATTAACTCTTTCGCCAATGCTCTGGAACATGATAAGTCCTAAAGGGATCCCAACGATGGCATAAAACATGGTGAACAGTTTCCCACCAATCGTCGCCGGCGTTGAGTGACCGTAACCTGGAAAGACAATTAAAATATTATAAACTAATAATATATGGATGTAAGTAGTGAATAGAAATAATTTTCAAAAAAATATTAGTGTTAATTTATTAAAAGTTAGGCTATGTGTAATGAGTTTAGAATAGATTCAGACAGAATGACACAGACTTTACTATATATATAATATTCTTTTTTTTAATTTCAGCCTTTCTCAATTTTCCTTTACATCACACCGTTCTGTTATCACACTATTGTTAACTCTGACACTCAGTTTCAATCCACACATACACCTCAATGCCCTCATCTCTACAGCATTTTACTTTGATGCTACTTCTGCCATATTTCTTCTTTAAATTGAGTAAGAGATGCTGGGACAGATGGAACAGATGATGGGATAGATGGATTAGGCAAGTAGAGACAATGGATGAAAGAAGATTAACAAAAGAGATTTATGAGGCAAGTGTAAATGGAAAAAGGGAACATGTAGGCCAATGTTCCTAAACCAAATTCAGGACATTTTATATGGCCAGGTTTAGAGTACCGCGGATTTGTATGAAAGGATTAATAAGAGTGGAAGAAACTAAGGAAGTATGCAAGGACCATGGCAAATGGAAGAATGTAGTCAGCTGGTTGGAATAAACCAGACGGCCATCATCATGGCGCAGTGCGGAAAAAGCCCGAGAAGAAGATGACTGTATGTATGTTAAACTTACCAATAGTGGTCAGCACAGTAGTGGCATAGTAAAAGGCCCCAGTGAACTTCCACTGCTGGCCGGCCTTGTGAGGCTCAGACTTTAGTACCACCGTCTCCATCACGCGGAAATCTTCCTCGGTTATATTGTACTTCTCTTTTATCATTCCTTCGATTGCTGCAAAGGAAATCATAAGTGGGTCACAACAATTCTGAGATTTTCATTCTTCTATAAAATTTTGAGCATATTCCAAGTTAATAGTGTTAAACTCCCATGCCTCGGAGAGCACGTTAAGCTGTTGGTCCCGGTCACTTCATCCACATCTGATAGTGATAGTTAATAAAATGAAACATTATCACCCTAAGCCCACATTGGAGCAGCGTGGTGGGCCTGCGGTCCATATCCCCTCTTTTATAAGGAGGGAGGCCTGGCCCTCTAGTATGTCTTTATAAGTTGATAATAGTAATAATAAATTTTTTTAAAGAGTAATTGCTTTTTGCTGGCTCTTCTCTGAAATGAAGAATGAAGGCTCTAAAATTAGTGATTGCAGTCCGGCATCATTTTCAGTCCGACCGGATACGACCGGATTCCCATCAATCCGGCCGGATCCGGTCGGATCCGATCGGATTGATTAAATCGAGATGATTTTCGCTTTTTAGTACAAAATAAGTAAGTTAATCAAGTGTCACTGCACTTATATGTAGTATTAAAAGAAAATAAATATTGATTTTGAAAATAAGATCGTAGAAAACAAATATTATTAATTGTGTCATCAGCTAAACGACTTCTAATAGAGCTGCAAATATAGCACAACGCATTTAAAGTACCTACTCGTGCAACAGCTATATTATTTTCCCACTAACTGCTAGCACCGGATCCGGTCTTCGGATCCGGTATATTGGTACCGGATCCGGTAACCATTAAATGATGCCGGATCCGCCGGATTACCGGATCCGTTTTTCCGGATTGCAATCCCTATCTAAAATGCTTTAGCAGGCTGCCTACTTCAAATAAATTTGTTTCAAATATGATTAATTACAAATCCTAGATTTTAATCTACCCTAAAAGACGTCCATAGCGCAGTGGTATACTCGGTGGTTTTATAAGTTGGATGACCCGAGTTCGATTCCCGGCAGGGCCGATTGAGATTTTCCTAATTAGTCCTGGTCTGGCTGGAGGGCCACTTGGTGGTGGCCGCAGCAAGTTACCACCCTGCCGGCAAAGACGTACCGCCAAACGATTAAGTGCCCTGGTATGATGTCGTGCAGAAAATGAAAGGGGTCTGGATTTTCATCCTTAGACTGGATCATCACTTACCATCAGGTATGATTGCAGTCTTTTTTGTTGTAATGAATAATGCTGATATACCTTGTATATAATTCCCACTTGGCTAATTTTCTCATAGTCAAGATTTTAGGTTGGAAGAGAAGAAAAATGATTTATAAACATACCTTGTAAAACTTCAAATCTGTTCCTCTCAGTGGTAGACTCGAGAGCGTCAAACACAGCAGCACCGACCAGTAGATAAGTGAATGTGCACACAATTAACGATAGAGTGCGGACATTTTGCTTCTTCATCACTGACTGTGTCCCGCCTTAGGGCACAACGCCCATATCCACCCCGCTATATGTTCAAAATAATATTCACTCACGCAAACACCCCATACTATATGCATCTTCATACAAAACTGACTAAGCATTCCATTTTTGTAACAATTTCTCTATTCGTAACACACATTCCATTTTTGTAACAATCTCTCTATTTGTAACATTCTATAATTCAAATTTAGAATGAACACAGATTAAAAATCTATGTTAACACTTATTACAGATTATATTTTCTTTTAATAGTAATTGTTAGTTAGGAATTGTAACCATAGTTTATAAAAATTGTTTATGGTAATCATGTTCTAATTTTTGTTTTTAGTGTGCGGTAATTAAATTTTATAAAAGGATGTCTATTGATAAATTGATCCCTTAATAATAATTGTTCCGTTCATACTGTTCTTTTGCTTTTGGCTACTTTACATTTTTTTGATTTTGGCAATTCATTATTTTCTTCTTTGAATTATCTTGATATTAGTTGCACCTGAAAAAAAAATTAAAACCAAAATTACAAAAACACTATTCAGTCACATAAAAAGAAAATATTTAATCCAAACCAACCCTCATTGACACAGTTTAGTCGTTTTAGTACCAAATTCGCTATAAAGATAGAGGCCATGCCAGCATGATCATCATCGTCATTATCAGCCTATTAACGACCAACTACTGGGCCAGGCCTCTATCCTTATAGGAGAGGGGATATTGGGCGTAGACCCACCACAATGCACCAATGCGAGTTGGCGGGCTTAGGGTGATAATGTTTCATTTATTAACAATCACATCAGATGTTGATGATAGTGACCGGGTCCGACGGCTTAACGTGTTCCAAGGCATGGGGGTGAAACACCACCAACTTCTCGATTCCGGGCTTGGAATGTACTGAGAATTTCATAGAAGAATGAAAAACTCAATTAGTCAGTCCGTGGCCTGACCCAGGAGTCGATCCCAGGACCTCGTGAACAAAGCCAGATAGGCTAATTGCTAGACCAACGAGGCCATGTCAGTATATGTTAATTTTTATTAATACATATGTAACATAATAACATTAATAATTGAATACTACACAAAGCTAAACAAAGCAGTTAAGTCAAAATTATAAAGAAGTTAGTGTTAAAATGCAAAATAATGTAAATAATATTTTTTTGCTGTCAAAGAGGCTCTTAACAGTAAGTAAACATAATTAGATTATTAAGTAAAATCTTTAATGTAATTATGCAGCGGACTGCAGCCTAGAAAAATTGATTATAACTACTAACACTGATGGGAAAAGGCCGGGGGTCACTCTCCAACACATTGAGCTAACCAGCTGAAGGAAAAAAAGGTGGACTTCTACATGTTGGCAAAGATGTCCACCAATAGAGGCCAGTGGAAAAATATGGACCCGTTTGAGGATGAGATCCTACTAGGACCATGATCTTCAGAGATGAAGGAATGATTGCAGAGAGATGTAAAATCTTTCCTCTAATCAAAAAGTTTTTCACCCTAGTCTAACTATCTTTATTCTTGCTTTCTCAAAATTGACTACTTGGCATCCTTAGTTAACTTAAAGAGATCTCATTTGAAATCCTCAAATGACCAACTTATATGCATCATCTTCATGATCATCAACCTGTATTAGTCCACAGCTGGACATGGGCCTTTCCAAGAGCGCTCCACTACACACGATCCACTAGCTCCCTCATCCAGCTACTTGCCACTACTTTTTTAAGATCATCAGACTATTGGGCTGGAGGCGCACTACACTACACTTAGCGGTTCATGGTCTCCACTCCAGAACATGCAGGCCCCAGTGACCATCTGTTCTGCAAATTATATGGCCTGCCTACTGCCACTTTAATGTGCTTATTCTTTGAGCTACCTATATTATTATTTAATAAATTAATCGACAAACATGTAAAATGATGTTTACTTCTGGTAATGCAAAACAAATTACTAAGGTTACACTATGGTATTCATGATCTGATTTAAGCCTTGGTGAGTTTAAGCTAAATATTAGCCTCGAGAGTCGTTCTATCAATGGATGGTACTAAGGTAGAATGATCAAGCTTCAGAGGACAATAACCCAAGGCAACTTTTATATTTTTTAAGATTACTGATGTTATATTCTATATATAATCACTATCACATGGTAACAATAATGATTAGGACAAATACCTCCACCTACATTAACAATTTATAGATAATTTATGGGCAATGAACATTTACATCACTGGTATTTGGCCAACAATGCCTTTATAAACAAATTGCTGCCCACAGAAAAACATACCTACCAAAAATCTAAGCACTGGCACCAAAAATTAAAGCTTAATATTTTTGCAGTGTGATTTTAATGTATTTATCATTTACTATCATCTGTAACAAATCTGCTCATTATTAAAAATGGGATAGATTGTGCATGTAAAAATGATTTATTAAATGCAGTATCGAAAACTAAAAAGATTGCAGAATTTCGAAAATAGCCCCTTATCTAAACAAAGGGACTCACCTGCATATTTCATTCAGATAAAAATCATAACCGTAGTAATTGCAATCGTGCACTGCGAAAGACTTCTATAAATAATTAATTAACTGCAAAGATTCATCCTAAAAATAACATTCTCGGTAAAGTCCGCATTCAGTTCCAATAGGTCAACCCACAAGGCTCCGTAAAGTGGGTCAAACGTTACGAGCATTTAATTTTATTAATTCTTATCAAAAAACTGTTTATTTAACACCAAAAACTTTACCACTGAGCACACAAAACGCACCCAAAAATTTAATGGGCTCAAAATTTGAAATATAACACCAATTTATTTTTTTTCGATAGGTCTTCTATGCGGTATTTTCAGTTGCTGTCACACCTGTTTTTTTGTCCTGCGGAAATTATGTTTCCTCGCACCACACATCCACACATTCATCTCGGTATCATCTTGGCGAGGGGCTGAACGAATTAATTAATTGCATTTCATTGAAAAATTAAAAGATCGAAAACAATAATTTTGGCCAACAGATTCCCTGCACTTCCTTGATTGACCTACTGGGTGACCAGTAAAAAAAATAGTTTAGTAACTGCATCTGAATCGGTTGCCAGTAAAGAAAAGAGGTAATTATCTACTTTTATAAATAAAATAATTAAGAATTAATACTTTCATTTTCTTTCATTGTATTAAACGATATATTGATATCCTAATTATAAAATAAATTTATTTTAGGAAAAATTCAATTTTCAAAGAAGTTACAATGGAGCTGAATAGATGGCGCAGTTTCAATCACAACATCTTTAATGCACTAAGCGTTGCTTGAATATTTAGTAAGATGGCGCTGTAATTTTCTGCCACAAAACAATTATTTTTTTTTTGTTTTTGCTCTTAAAAGTATGACACATAAAATTTAAGATTTAAAACCTGCCTCTGTACACTTGTACTTATACTAAAGCCTAACGCGATTGAGAATGCTTGTCAACAAACAAATTAAAAATGAAGGTAGAAATCACTAATCATTTTACACCTATTTTTTTTAATTAACTAGTTAATGACAAATTCATGACAATAAATTAGATTAGTAAGCTTAAAACTAATAAATATATTCAATAGCATTTAAATAAGATTTTTTAAAATAACAAAACATAATTTTGAATGAATTAGGCATAAAACATGGTGAATTTTCTACCTTCATTTTAAATTTGTATGTTGACAAGCATTCTCAATCGAGTTTGGTTTTAGTATAGTAAGGCTATGTGGCTTCGTATCACAAAGTATTGGGTAAGAAATATGAAATATTTAGCTTTTCCTTTTTTGAACCTAATAGGTACTAAGTAATAATTTTCAAAGTTGGGAAATGGTCAGTGCTACACTTCTGACTCCGGTCAATGGATAACATTTTAGAGTGATTACATCATGAGCTCCTGCCAACCATTGGAACAGTGAGCTGGTATAACCTAATAAAACCTAACAATACCCCTTCTCTTATAAGAGGATGGTCTGACGCTTAGGTAACATACCATAGAGAATAGAGACAAGAAACACGGCAATTATTACTCAGTGTTTCCTATTTCACACCCTTTGATTTCGTTGATTCGGGTACTATAAAATTCGAATGGTTAACTTTTTTTTTATCTATTACAAGTTGGCTCTTGACTGCTATCACACCTGATGTTAATAGATGATGCAATCCAACTTAGCATAAAATTACAAGTAATTATAGGTAATTCAGTTGAAATTACAAATAGTCTAGAGAGTCGAGTCACATAGTCTAACTTGACGTTTCAAAAGTGTTGGTAAGCTAAGAGAGAGACGAATATCTTAGTAGGTATTCCATGTATTCACCGTTCATATATATATTTACTTGTTTCAAGTAGGAACTTAAACGAAACGAGTTTTGAATAAATACGACAATTTTGATTATCTAGTTTTTCCTCGTCGCCACCCCTAGCGCGGTCCAGCAAGCCGTGAAGGGAAAGCCAGCAGGGCTCGCTTTCACGCGGTTAGCGATAGGTCATAGATATTATATCTAGGCTAAACAGATATGCTTGTTATTATTTTACAAAATATTACAACTAAGTACTAAACCTATATCTATCTATTATAGCATCATTATTATCAGCCTATTCACGGGCCACTATAGGGCCAGGAGAGACGGGATATGGAAAACTTTCCGAATACGGGATTGGAAAATTTAATTGAAGAATGAACCTTGAAACTTATGGTTTCCTGATCGAAGCCACATAGCAAACGTTCGTAAAGCAAACATATTTCAACTAAACGAATTTTGAATTTGGATTTTAAAGGCTTAGTCAGGCAAACTTACTGACACACTAAAAATAATGTATAGTAGTGAATAAAAAATTATAACATTAAAAACATTTATAGGTACCTAATACGTTTGGTAAGAATGTTTTCTTAATTAATTTACCAAAATAATCTATTTACTTAATATAGAGCAGCACTAACAGACAAAACATCTGGAACCCAGATTATATTAAAAAAAAATACTATATTTAAAAAAAAAAATTAAACATCGCATTTGAATTTATCAAAGCCGTTGACAAAAGCCAAAGGACTTATAAAAAACACACAAAAACATACCAGCTTAAAATGTAAACATAATATAAATTGTTACGTAAGCCAGCATGGCCCAGAACTTGAGAGAAAGGTCTAGGTATCCCCCTTGCCCCCTCTCGACTCAACTTGCAGTTTGCACGTTGGCGCAAACTATTATAAATCTAGATTAAGGTTCCCACCTTTTTAAAGCTTAGTTAGACAACAAAGTAAAGCAATAAAATAAAAAAATTTTAACAAAAAATAAAAACGCCTTCAAAATGCACTAAAAAGTAAAAAATAACTACGTCATTTACTTACTTTAATTTACTTAACCACATCTTTGAAGTCGGTGCCATCCAAGTTTAGGTAAAGACTTTAAAGTAGAAAGCTCGGGTGGCACCGACTTCATAGATGTGATTAAGTAAATTAAAGTAAGTAAATGACGTAGTTATTTTTTACTTTTTAGTGCATTTTGAAGGCGTTTTTATTTTTTGTTAAAATTTTTTTATTTCATACTTTTTAGTGCTTTATCAACAACGAACATACTAATAAACCTACTCGAACTAAACCATAAGTACCAATATTCACTACCTACTTATAACATGCCGACGTCCCTGCAAAAGTGAATATAAAGTTTGAAGAGTTTCCTCGAGTTTTCGTAGATCTCATCATTGGATCATGACATAGTAAACATTAAACTAACTGGAAACTATAACCTTTCAAACTTCTTATTGAGACATAAATTAATCGAGCCCAATCACAAAGTAGCTACTGTAAACCGTTAAATAGCTCCCTCAACTGTCCTTCTTCTTCATCGCCAGACCCTCAATGACATTCACAGCCCATCTAAATATAAAGTTCTCATTGACACAAATTAATCGAGCCCAAACACAAGGTAGCTACTGTAAACCGTTCAAGAGCTCCCTCAGCTGTCCCTCGTCTTCATCGCCAGACCCTTAATGACAGTCACAGCCCATCTAAATGTAAAGTTCTCATTGAGACAAATTAATCGAGCCCAAACACAAGGTAGCTACTGTAAACCGTTAAAGAGCTCCCTCAGCTGTCCCTCGTCTTCATCGCCAGACCCTTAATAACAGTCACAGCCCATCTAAATATAAAGTTCTCATTGACACAAATTAATCGAGCCCAAAAACAAGGTAGCTACTGTAAACCGTTAAAGAGCTCCCTCAGCTGTCCCTCGTCTTCATCGCCAGACCCTTAATGATAGTCACAGCCCATCTAAATGTAAAGTTCTCATTGAAACAAATTAATCGAGCCCAAACACAAGATAGCTACTGTAAAACGTTACGGAGCTCCCTTAACTGTACGTCATCTTCATCACCAGACCCTCAATGACAGTCACAGCCCATCTAAATGTAAAGTTCTCATTGAGACAAATTAATCGAGCCCAAACAAAAGGTAGCTACTGTAAAACGTTACGGAGCTCCCTTAACTGTACGTCGTCTTCATCACCAGACCCTCAATGACAGTCACAGCCCATCTAAATGTAAAGTTCTCATTGAGACAAATTAATCGAGCCCAAACACAAGGTAGCTACTGTAAAACGTTACGGAGTTCTCTTATATATAGATCGGCTCCATCATCAGATCGACTCCAGACCTTCATCAAATTGTAGTGCTTTTAAATACTTACCGGAAAAATTAACAAACGTACTTGTTGTCCCTACAATTTTTGAAAGTTCCCCTCGTTTTCTCCAGGATCCCATCATCAGATCCTGGTTTCCTTGTCATGGTACCACCACCGGACTATCTTCTTTCCAACAAAAAAAGAATTATCAAAATCGGTTCATAAACGACAAAGTTATGCGCGAACACACATAAAAAAAAAAAAAAAAAAAAAAAAAAATATATATATACGGTCGAATTGAGAAACGCCTTTTTTTTGAAGTCGTTTAAAAATATTGAACTTCTTGAACCCAGAGCAGTGAGGCAAGAGAAAAAAGGATGATCGTGTTCTAAATTCAAATTTATCGAACCCGCCTTTTCTCTGTAAGAATGAATAAATAAAAAAAATCCTCTAAGCTGTTGACGAAAGTGGAATTATAAAAACATTGAGCTCAAAATGTAAACATAATATAATTGTTACGTCAGCCATCGTGACCCAGAACTTGAGAGAAAGGTCTAGGTGTCCCCCCCTCCCTCCTGTCGACTCGACTTGCAGTTTGCACGTCGACGCAAGCTGTTATGAATCTTGGTTAGGGTTCCCACCTTTTTAATGAAAATAAAGCAGAGACTATGAATCAAAATAAATTACGATTTATAGCTTTGCTCTCTCTTTAGCCAATGTCAGATAGCCCATTACTTTATAAAGCATTGCTGTAAGAAATCTTCAACTGGTACTATCGGATATAAGCACGTTTAAACAAACATGCATTGAAATCAAATCTGGTGAAATCGAGGTGTGTAGTTGATTATTCTACGCACTGCTAAGATACGAAATGCTCTTGCAGCCTCCATTTTCGCTACCACCTACAATTTGGATATCTTCAAGTCGAGAGTGAATAGGCATTAGGCCAAGCGATTTAGCGTTTCGGTACGATATCGTGTAGAAACCGAAAGGGGTGTGGATTTTATCCTACTCCTAACAAGTTAGCCCGCTTCCATCTTAGATTGCATCATCACTTAAGATCAGGTGTGATAGCAGGCAAAGGCCAACTTGTAGTCGATAAAAATAATCTTCTAGGCAAGTGCGTTCCACCGTAGGCTGCAACATCACTTATCATCAGGTGTGATAGCAGTCAAGCGCTTGCTTATAATATTTATAAATAAACGCATTTTCAAGTAATTTATTATTATCATAGAGTACAATTAGTTACCCAAAATAACGTTATAAAATAGAGGTGGCAACCCTAATTGTGAATATTAGTCAGAGATTGCGTTAGTTTCTGTTTTCTAGAAAAATCCCGTTTCTATCTTATTCTATAATTAATATAAATAATTTTGGTATATCTTTATAATGTAGCGATGTAGACTCTATTAGAATTGAAACTATCGAGAGTATTTCCCACTATATTGAAATAAAATGGCTGAAATTCACGTCATTGTTGGCGGAATATGCCCAACTAGTTTCTTACTAGTTACTTAGAAGCTAGTCGGGCATACTTCGATAACAGTAATGTGGGTTTCAGCCATTGACATATTAATAGTAAGTACTATGGACTTCAGGTGTAATGCAAAAATCACGACAAAAGTGTCCCGAATTATCTTATACTAGAATGTATTTGTATTTTTTAAAAACAAACTAACTAAATGTCTTATATCATTGTTATACAGTCTAATTTGCAACGTCTAATTGCTTGCAATAAGTAATCACCTTTGACTGACGGTTGCCATGGCAGCCTTTTTTTGACATGGTAGCTTCTCGTGAAAATAGTACAACATAAATGGTGTGGAGTAATTTAATTTTTTTTGGCATCTTTAACCTATATATTATATTCACAGCAAACTTCAAATATATCAGTGACCTCTACATGCTGGGATAAATCTAGTAGTAGTTAAGTCACTGTTCCAAATTTCATGTAGATAAGGAATTGAAATATTAAACAACAAAGTAACTCTATGCAGTCGTTGTTCTTTATAAAACATAATTGACGTGTATTCTATTCTCTCAGTAAGCTAATATGAGACTGAATGCGATTAGAAATCTTTTTCGCGTTTTAGCTCTCTTTTGGTAATAGTATTAATATGTCAATGGTTTCAGCCGTTTTATTTTAATAATTAAGGCACTCTCACGGCAAAGGAAACTACGCGGGTCAAACTACTGAACACTTGTATGCTTTTAAACGGAATTTAGTGAAAATTTTTGGGGTATTTTCAAAATTTTCCTATAGCACTATCTATATTCTTAAAACTTTACCCACCACCCTCTATATATAGATTCAAACGGGACGTACGTCTGCATGTACTTAATTCAACTAACTTCTAACTAAAACTAACTTCGTTATAGCAGGCTCAAGTACAAATTCCACCAGCAAGCCTTATTCAATTCTGGGCTCTGCACCTGATTGGACTATATTAATGAACATGTATGAAAAGCATTATAAAATCCCGGAAAACTTAGCTATTTCGACATCTAGACCGGACATATTTCTTTTTCCAAACAAATCAAACGTAAAGCAAATCAAATATACTTGCTGAGCTTACAGTGCCGTGGGAAACAAACATCCCTGAAGACCATGTATACATTAGGTTAGCTTATACGCGGTAGAAGTGGGTGCGAGAGGTATACCAGCGAAGTCTCTCTATAACCTGCTAAAAGACCTTGGCCTTACTAGAAGTGCAGTAAGCTCCATATTAGAACGAGTATCCAAAGCTGCTCTAGTAGGGTCCTAAAATGGGCAGGGAGAATAACTTGAACAGAGGAGGTGAGTGTTGACGCGCGTCACTAAGAGTACTCTTTTAAACCTACACCCATGTCACAAGTCTCGGGCTCTGTTCGGAGTTTTTCTCTCAGCCACGCGATGGACCCGGCACCCGCACGGTGAATCCTTGGAATGCTGAGATATTTGTCTCTCTCAGTTTAAAGATTGAAGCTGGACATGTGTTTCTAATACTTTAACATAAACCGCGCAATTCCGGTTAAGGCACGCGCGCAGAACCTACCAGTGCCGGCCCTTTCACTAAGAGAAAACCGAGAAAAGTGGGACTTAGCTAAATGAAGTCATACCCCGCAATGCTTTCTTGATAATACTGGTGTCTATGCTTTACTGCTGCTAAGTTAGTTGCAACTTATTTGATTGCAACTAAGTTTATTTCTTGATGATAAAAGTCTAATTAGGTTTCACGTGAAACTAATACTAAATGCGTTTGAACATTTCGTTGCTTTTCCATTTTTTTCTATAATAGTCACTAGAAGGCGTCCGCGACCTAATTGCAATTTGCAACCTTTTTTTTAAGTAAAAATGGGTATAACAATTCTCTCATACATTATTTCGTTAGATCTAAAATAGATAAAGCAACGTTTACTATGAAACTCCCAGGCGGCTTAAATTTATCCTACTTTTCCAACAATTATAGTCATATTTCATCTAATATACAAAAAACCTAAACAAATTATACATTAAAACCTTCCTCAGGAATCACTCTATTTATTAGTGAAAACTAAATGACAATCCGTTCAGCAATCTTTGAGTTTATCGCGAACAGATAGACAGACACGGTGATTGACTGTTTTTTTATGTGTAAGAATTTACATACAATTTTTTGTTCAGTCATCAATATATAAGACCTCCTATTATCAACGGGTCTTATACATTAATTTCGGGCAAGGTCGCGGGCGTGAGTTAGTAATAAGTAATATTTGCGACGCATGCGCAGCCTCCGTCAGAACTCGTTGCAGCTATTCGATCAGTTATCGCTTACCTGTTCCGTTTATGAGGCGCCCTATCATCGCACAACACTCGTGCCCATTTCACTCAACTAACCACCTTTCTTTACCCACACTATCACAACTCTATCTATACAGTAGGTACGGATGTGTGTGTATAACGGAGGCTATAAAAGTGTAGAAGTGGCGTAACGAATCTAAAGATCCAAATCACAACCCATTTTTTTTTAAAAAGCAGCCCGTAATATATTTTTGATCGAGGGTACTTTAATTTAATTAATTATATAACCATATGTTTTGGTTTTATTTATATTTCAGTCATTATGAAATAAGTAAAACACTGATAGAATTATAAATTTTTGCATAGCGTTTTGAAGCTTTTGTATTTTGTGCCCCCTATCAGCCGCAATTTTGATATTTTTTTAAAATTCTGTTACATATTGAGAGAGTACAATAACCAGGTTCCGAGAATACTACGATGAGGTACCTTTAAAAATAAATATTCTGTATTATCTCAAATTTCAAATTAGCTGGAGCTTAAAAAGTCAGTGACTTACCTATACTAGGTAAGTCACTGACTTTTTAAGCTAAATAAAGATATTTATAGATGTTCTAATATTTTTTAATTACAGTTAGTTTTTTTTTAATAAAATTAAAATACTAATAACTAGTTAAAAATGTTTTTATGACTGTTACATTGTTGGTATACTGCCTTTTTTCAAGCCGCCTATGTCTATTTCGATAGCAACTCTACAATTCACACTGTTTGCACAGACAATAGTAGTTTGTATATTATTTGTACACACAAACTGTCTGTGTGAGTGAAAAGTGGGGATACGTCACACTTTCGTGTCGCAACGAGGCGCGCTTTCCCCGTGTGCGTGTGCGTCGATGTGTGCGTGTTGCGTATACGCATGCAATGCCAATGCCAAGTTACGAGTACGGAAAGTTGTAAACTTTTACGTTGGTATTACATGAGCGGAAAATTGGCTGACAGGAAACGATGGTACCGCCGAGTTTTTTCCGTACCGTCCGGTTAAGTGACAGACGGAAAATTGCTTATGTAACATTCCGTTGTTTTTCTTTATTGTTTTGCAGTTGCGGAAACCGGCTGTTTCGTTCGTGTAAACTATATTGTGTGTAACTGTATCTTTTCGTATACAAAGTGGTACTTACTATCAGCCAAATTTAATAGCTCACTGCTAGGTTAGGCCTCTTCAAATAAAAGGAAAGACTGCTTTTTTTCAAAAGCTTTCATGCTGTTTCAATGCGACAATGAATTAATTTGTAACGCTCACTTTCAGATGCAAAATGATGATTACCAGGATCGAATGCTTAACATGCTCTTCGGGTGTAGGTAATGTTAGTAATTTTTAGATAGTAACAATAGGAAATCTTGTACTTGCCATTACAAAAGTTCAAAAAATGTGTCAAAAACCATTCACTAATTCGAGGTTACTATAAAATTAACGACAAGGATTCTTGAAATCTGCTTTTCTTTTTCCATACAAGACGGGATGACCAATATGGTAAAATAAGAAATACAAATTGTAATTTCCTTTTAAAAGAGCGAACTGCTAAGTTTCTTGCCGGCTCTTCTCGGCAGAATTAATCAAAAGAGCTTGCATTCAGCCTACTTGAAATGAATGAATTTTGATTTTGATTATAAATAGGTTTTAATATCATTTTGAGCCTGTCTAGTGGTTAACCTATGTGGCTGCGGTTACGAGGTCCTGGGTTCGATCCCTGGGTCGGGTCTTGGAATAATTCCGAGTCTTTTCATTCTCCTATGAAATGTTCAGTACATTCCAAGCCCGGAGTCTGGAAGTTGGTGGTGTTACACCCCGTGCTTCGGAGAGCACGTTAAGCCGTCGGTCCCGGTCACTATCATGAACGTCTGATAGTGATAGTTAATAACTGAAACATTATCACCCTAAGCCCGCCAACCCGCATTGGAGCATCGTACTGGTTGTACGCTCCATATCCAGGCCTCCCTCCTTATAGGAAATATAAGGAGGGAGGCCTGGAGTGGGCCGTTAAATAGGCTGATAATGATGAATATCATTTTAACACATAATGGTAAGTGGTCTAAGGTGAAACCGGACTAACTGTTAGGAACAGTTAGTCCGGTTTCACCTTAGACCACTTACCATTATGTGTTGATGCAGGCAAGGGCTAACTTATAGTAAATAAATAAAGGGTTGCAGAGAGTTGCTAAATGCATAGCTCTTCTCAAAATCGTATTATTTGGAACTTGGAAGCCAGTGGCCTGCGTCCAGCTGTCGCAGGACGTCGTAGTCCATCGGCTAAAAATTATAATCCAGATTAAAAATTTCATTTTCAAACCCAACAGAATTCAATTTTAGAAAACTTTGATTTGGAACAACCAAAGAGGAAAACATAATAAACGATTTAGTTATCTTGATTCGTAACCATAGAGGAAAATGATGTAGTTAAAATATTAGTGGTCATAAAATAAGGTTACATGAATCAACAAAATACTTTATTGCCAGCAATTAAATAACCGAGTAAGGCAAGTTAAGTGTGTATATAAAAATGCGGAAACTTGTCCGTCTGGGTGAACGGCCGGTCTTGATCTTGACATTTTGGGCCTTCGCGAGTAGATAACAGACAGATGGATATAAATCTCTTTTTACGTACCTATAATGTAACCTTGTTGGCCCAGTGGTTAGACTATGTGGCTTTGACTGAAGACCTGGGTTCTGACTATGATAATATCATTAACAGTCTATTAACGGCTCACTATAGTGCCAGGCCCCCTCCTAATAGGAAAGGGGATATGGAGCGTGGACCCACCATGCTGCTCTAATGTAGGTTGGCGGACTTAAGGTGAAATTTTTTTTAAAGATTTTGATGACAGTGATTTTATAGTAAGTTTTACATTTAATTTTTTTTTAATATTTAATACTCTAGCTCAGTAGCCTCATTCTGTATCGATGTTTTTAAAACTCGACAGTATGTTTCAAATTCGTCTCTACATTTTTTATTAAATGTATTAAATTTATCTATCGCGTAAACCAGAGACAAATAAAGAAGGAGAGGGAAGCCCACACTATCGAATTATAATAAAAACGTCTTTATAGAATAGAGAAAGAGGACTCGAACCCAGGGCCTTGTGATCCACAGCTAACTATCATAACCAGTGATCCAACGAGTCAGCTAATCTCTATTAAATCGAAACAATTTCCGTTTACATAAATACTCGTGTTTATCTTACAATCAGTACGAGACGAGTTCAAAGCAATTATTGCAAATAATTAAATAATTAATTATAACGAGCAAAGCCTAGACTGTTCAAATGAAGTGAAAGCCCAATGTACACCAATGCAACAGTCTTGATACTTGAGTTTCCCTTACTTATACTTAAACCTAGACAACTAGACACATAGTAACCATTAATTAATTAATACATACTAGACGGGGTAATTCATTTTTTTATTATTTTTAGCCCTTGACTGCAATCACGTGATGGTAAGTGTTGATGCAATCAATGATGGAAGCGGGCTAACTTGTTAGGAGAAGGATGAAATCCACACCCCTTTCGGTTTCTACACGACATCGTACCGAAACGCTAAATCGCTCGATGGTACTTTTTTCCGGTAGGGCGGTAACTAGCCACGGCCTAAGCCTCCACCAGCCAGATCAGTTTGACCCCGCTAGGAATCAAACCAAGAACTTCAGTCTTATAAAACCACTGCACATACCACGGAGGTCGTCAAAGTTTTCAATGTCCACTTTATTTAATTTAGGATCTATTAATGAACCCAATGTAACGTGCAAAGACTATGAAACACTAACAAACACCAAACTTCTAAGTTTAGAACACCGCCGAAATGTCTTCTACCTGTCAGTATTCTTAAAAGACTTATTTCGGAGTGCTCCGGAACTGTTTGATCTCGTTCTTCCATCTCCGTTCTATCATAGGACTGCTAGGCATTGCAGAGGTCTACAATGCGACGTAGTTGATATCCTTTGGACGCGTACTATGTGGGTCGATTCCTCGTTCCTTATCATCACCATCAGTTGGTACCATCTTCAGAACAAAGTTTGGCGGTCATATGCAAAAAGCTTTCCTATTATCCACAATTCGCTTTAATTGTGAGTCCGGTCCACTATTTCATGTCGTCTAGCCATTTCCTCTTTTGACGACCAGGTGATCTCTTGCCCGGTATCTTTCCTTCCAAGATTACTCTTGGAAAGGCAAACTGAGTACCCCTCTGCAGGTGTCAAAGCTGCTGGCAAAGAAGCTGAGTTTCCCCCGCTTGATGGTAGACATGAGTTCCCTTTTTTCCTCCATCAATTCAAGCACCCTAATATTAGGTGTGAAGCTGTTCCATGAGATCTTGAGCATTTCGAATGCTTGCAGCCTGTTCCTTATACGCACTGCTAAAATATGGTGTTGGTATGGTGGAAGTGATCTAAAAAGGTGTAAATTAAAAAAGAACTGTTTTATTACCAGCCTTTATTTAGCTTTATTAGGTAACTAGGACCAAAGCACTCATCAATACAAATTAAGGGAGCCCTAACTTGACGGGGTTTCAACCCCGACGAGTTTTGGCATTTAATTTGTATTGCATTTCCAGTTCCAGCATCCAGGTTCAATACATGTTAAATTTCAGCTTAATCGGAAACAGGAAAGTAAGCCGTTAACTAGGAAGATTTCATTACAGAGATCGGGACAGGTAATAATAAATAAAACATTGTAAAAAAGAAAATGATCAAATTCTTTCCACCACAGTAGTACGAGCATTTAACATTGACAGTTATTAGCGATATTACAGCTTAGAGATCTATAACCATAGCAGGGAAAGCTACTCGATTGCTTGCCTACCTATCATAGTCTAGACGCTTAGGTTAATACCTATCCAATCGACTTATCACTATTTCCATAGAGAAATTTCTTTTTTTCTAAAAGAGATCCAGAAGTTACGTTTTCCAGCTTAAGTATTCAAAGTGTAAGCACTTAATCGATCATTTTAACTTTATGATATTTGGGTACACGTTGACACAGGAAATCACAAAAGAAATTTGGATGCCTTTCCAGGAAAATAAACAATTTCCGATTAAAAACTCTTTACATATGGTTAAGGTTGTGGCCAATAGCTTGGTGACAGCTCAAAATACAAATTTGTATTATATTAAAGTTACGTAATTAAAAAATATAATATATCGACGGGTGCAAAGTAAAAAAAGTTAACTGCAATTTTGAGATTTTTTGATTACTACAATAGCTAACTAAAAATATCATGTTCTACAACTTCGTAAAAAATAAATCCTAAATATCGCCATATTTCTTGAACTTTTGTCACGTTAAAGAAGACAACTACTCCTGTTTTATAATTTGCACGACGTAGATGCGTTTATCTACCGTTGGGCGTTTTTACGCAGGACGTGCGGCGGGCGCGCGGTCTGTCATATTGTGTCATCAGTCAGATGACATGTATTTCGCCGGCTGGCAGGAATATTTACTTGTTTTGGTTTGTTACGTGTAGAAGTTTGTGTGATAGTATTACCATAATAATAAACAATTTCATTATATCACAATAGACATGCAAAGACGTAAATTGTTAGTGAATTTGGCAAAAACAAAATGGCAATGTGATATTATATACCGAAAAAGCTATTAAAAGTTAAGGATAACAACCATGGCACTGGTTCTGGTACGTATTTTTTATTGAAATAGTGTAATGTTATTGTTTTTTTAATGTTGAGTATTGTTTGATTGTTGCCTTCATGCTCATTCATTATCATCATATTATTTTTTTACTAAACGACGTATAAACGATCATCTGCCGTATAGCTTTTTCTACTTTGTGATCTTACATGTAGATGTCTCAATTTTCGTAAGTAAAATAATATTTGTTTTCGGTTATTGAGTACTCTGCTTTCGTTACTTCTTATTTTAGCTAAATTAATTAACTAATATTAATTGATTAAATATTAATAGGAAATTAAAATTTATTCATTTTAATTTCCTACTAATATTTTACAATTGTTTCATGTTCAGCAAGCCAGAAATCAGCATTTAAAGAAGAAAGCTTACAAAACATAAGCAATGGATTTTTTTAAAAGAATACTGTGTTGGACGATGAAGTTATTAAACTTTTTTTAAAGAGCTTGATGTGTTCGCAATGAAGACAAATGAGTATCGGTTAATTTCGCAAGTTAAGTCTCCATTTTCTGCATCACACTTTAGGCCAGTCTTACCTGTTCACTCTCAATCTGAATCACAAATTTTGAATTTTAAAAATGATGATGTTGATCTTATAGATATTAAAAGAAAATTATCTGATACACCAACCCCCTCAGAATATAATTCATTTACTTGAAGCCCGCCACGTCCATTATCTATTAGAGTTAAATCAAAATATCTGTTCACTAAACTCAGACAGGCTCAGACAGCAGGCGAGTATGTTACTTTCAAACTGTCAATCTCCAATAAACAACATCAGTCATACTTCGTCGGCAGTGGAGGCTTCAAGTGAATGTTCTACGCCTTTGTCATTAAACGGCAGTTTAATATTGATAGATACAAGAAAAAGCGTGGATCTGTGACAAAACATATAAACAATTCATGGTGCATTAACCTTACAAAATCATGATAGAAGAAAACGCAAACTCAGGACGTAACTCGAACACAATGGATGTGGATCAGAATGGATCAAAATCCACCAGAGGTACAGGAGCAGGTGCATACTGCCAGGAACTGAACATAAAGATCATGTAAGCACTCGGTAAGCACAACTCGAGTCTTCCAGGCCGAATGCGTTGGAAACACAATAGTAACAATATGGCTATAGCTAGCAGAATGGTAACAAATTTCATATTATCATACATACTGACAGCCAAGCAGTATTAAAAGCTCTAGCAAAATCCCCAACTACTTCAGGGCTACTGTTCAACTGTCACTGCGCCCTTGTAGCACTTGCGACAGGTAACACAGTGACTTTAAAATAGTTGAGAAGTCACAGTGAAATAACGGGAAGTGATATGGCAGACAAGTTATCAAAATGGGCTGCAACACTGAAAGTAGTAGTCCCACAACTAATAGTGACCATGTTGTTTAGTGAATACAATTCATGGCTACACAAACAAACTGCAAATGCCCATGCAAAGCTATGGGCCACCTTAAAAGAGTGCAACCAGATAAAGGAGATACTTACCAAACTTAAACTCAATTGTAACAAATAAACTCATGCGCTTGAATCGTATGAAGTTGAGAACAGTAGTAGGACCACTGCATGCTAAACAAATACCTTTCAATTTTAGGTATGACAGACAGTTCTCTACGTAAAGCCTGCATGGAGGAAAACGAGACACCGATACATGTTATGCTTAGATGCAGTGGTGTATCACAGCAACAGGCAGCCTACATTGGTTCCTCAGCGACACTACACGATTCAATCGATGACCTGGGTGACCTGCTAAGCTTCTGGAGCTAGCTCGGCTGGTTGGAATAAACCATAGGGGACCTACACCGGAGGAATCATGCACAACAGCCAACATCATGGCCAAGTCCGCAAAAGCCCAGGAAGGAGAAGAAGATACCTTAGAGGATTTATTTTTCTTAAAATACAGAATTATTGACATGATTGTGATTATAACTAGATCATCGAAATTGCTGTATTATTGATTATTGTGACTGATGTTTATTATTTTCAAGTATTAAAACATTAGTTTGTTGATTTCATATGAATTGTTTTTTATAAAAAGTTTATAATTTTATTGTAAGATTTTCAACGAAAGTACGTAATTACCTGAAAAAAAAATCAATAGGTTTTTTATTCCAAAAAAGTTTTTATAAGATTACTTTATTGCTAAAATAAATAAATAATTTCTTAGCAAATATTTCATTTAACTTCCTTATAAATCGTATTCCTTTCTCAAACATTGTAACGTAGAAAATTATATCTGCAAAATTATGTTCTGAACTTGGTGTATTTAGAATTTAACACAGCCTTAAAATAATTTTAGCAATATGGAAAGTTTTACTTGTTGTATTTACTGAAATATATGGAATATACTTTATTAAATCTGGATTTTTGCAAATTCCATGTACAAACGACCAAGTGGTAGTTAACATAGTTGTGACATTTTTGAGCACAATGTAGAAACAGACAACTGCAATATCTCTTAAATTAAACTTAATTAAAAGAAATCAAAGGTGCATGTAAATGTCTTATGAAACAATAAAGCAGTGACGAAAATTTCAAAAAACTTGGTTTTAAATTAACAAAATGGGAGCACTTTTTCCTATTTTTCGCTCTCCTGAAAAATGCCTGTTTTGTATATAGCTCTTTTTACTTTGCACCCGTCGATATAGGTATTAAAGTACCTTTCCTGCCTAGACAAGGTATCTAAAGATATTTGTGTAAGTCAATAAACTGTATTTAGAAAAAAGAAAAAGTAAATAATAAATAGATAATACTATACATACTTTTAAACATCAACAAAAAAGAACCACAATGTTAGCTCAGTTTAAAAACACAATGCCAAGCCAAAAAGTTTGTATAACACCTAACGGTACAGAAAGGTTGACATCGATACTAGAATTGTAGCACAGATAATGAAAAAAAAGAACAATAGCGGTCGATAAAAGCGTATAGAAAAAAAAAGTAAGCGTTCCAAATTCAAATAATTTCCCACACGTAACGTTACGCGGGAGGACATCCAGTGCAGGCCGTTATACGAGGCACTGACCCACATTTCCTTCAGCATTTCGCCGAGATTATGAACTTGTTCGGTTACTAACCTTATTGGGACTTTCTATTAGTGCGATGTACATTGCTTATTTTGTATAACGTCTACTACTAAAACCATCTAAATAGATGACCGTGCATTTTTATACAAATAATATGTGAAATGGTTTTGTGCGGTATGATAAAACATTCATATTTTTAGGTTTTGATGGATATTTTTCAAATAACACCTACCCATGTAAATACTTATTTTGTAGAAAACAAAAGCAATGGATGCATTAAAAATATTTACAATCTTTAAAAAAGTAATTGTATCTATAATCCATAACAGTAAAATACATAAGGAAAAAGATTAGACTCAATTAATATTTTATTTGATTAAAAATATTTTTTGTTATAATAAAATAAAATGAGAAAGTTTAATTTGTATGTAAACAGCAATGGATGGTGAGCAATTCGTTTTTATTTTGTTAATGTAAAGTTAAACGACGTTTAAATAATAATAATAATGGCGGCCGGCCGGTGTAAGTTTGCCGCGCTTTCTGATTTTGCGTCGAGAAATTATATTGCGATTCCAAAGGCACGTACCGACTTAATGGACTGTTACGTAGGATGTGGCAATTATTTATTATGTAGCCTTATTATTGATATTATGTTCATTATTTATACTTTAAAGGTTGCAATTTTAAAACGTTATTGGTTTTTTTAAAAATTAGAAAGTGAATTGTTTTTGAAACGGTTAGAACCCAGAGCCGTGAAGGTTAGATAAGTAGAATAAAATAGAATTTATTTTGATTTAAAAGTTGAACACCTTTTCTGGCTGTACGGTGTCATACCTTTGCCTTTTCCCAACGGGAAAGAATCAAGCAAAAAAAAAATTAATTTAAAATGCAAAGATTAGGCTTTTAGATCAGGGATAATAAGTAGAGTTCGGATACCGAAAGTAGAGACTGAAATTGGTGGGAAAATTAAAAAAATAACGCTTTTCGTATAAAAAACGCACATGTTGTGTGAAAAATATTTACAAAAAAATTGCAAGTATTAAACTGTATTATACCATTATCTGCACTGTAATTTTGTTAATGCTCACCGATTTTTTTTAGTTGGCAATGCGATTTCAGTTTCTACACAAGGTAGTCAAACTCTATGTAAGTTAAAATTGATAAATATTTAATTTTTTGGGCCAGAATAAAATATTAATTTCACTCAAATAATAATGAATGAATCTATTAGAATAGTGAAAAAAATGTTTAAAAGGAAATTTCACTTAAGTTTAACTAACCCATTATTATTACTATTATTACTTTAAGCATGATCTAGAACCCAGGACCAAATAATGTGCAACGGATTAACAACACATTGTATAGAAAAATGTTATATATTCTACTGCATTTCAACTGCAAAGTAGTCATATTTTCTATACAATAGCTACCAATCATCTCCATTACATTCAAATGGGTTACATAGAGGAAAAATGAAATTGTCCCGCTGACTCGAGTGAAAATGTAGGGGAAATGCAATTTTCTTATGCAACTTGCACTAATGCGATGCAACTGATGTATAAAACCAAGGTTTCTAATATTACATACTCGGTATAGCTTTCTTCGACATACTCTCCAGTAAAATGGCGGCAAAAACTAGTGCTTTCTTTTTCAATGTCGGCTGTAGAGCAAGACGAACTATCAATATCACGTGTACAAGAATGAGATGGTTATATATTTGTTGTTGCGTATGCTGCATCCGTTTATTTCGTATTAGGAACGGCGTATACGTCAGTGCGGTTTAAAGACATTGGCTGGTATTCCACAGACAATTAAGACGGTTTATTGATTTGAATTTGGAACGCTAGTGTTGTGCCGCTTGGAGTCTGGTCTGTGTCGATTCGCGTGCAGTGAAATGTGGGGCAATCGAAAGCCTTTCTCCGTTCGGCGGTTAGGTATTTTATTCCGTTAGTTTTTTTGCGGCCGCGATCATACAAACTAGTTTGGGAGCTGGTGGTTGATAATATTATGTTAGACACACAATAACAAGTAATATGAGCGTATTTTATGTATAAACTTTCCTTAAAATGCTCTTTAAACTTGCCCGACATATCCATAATTGTAATGTTTAATTCATTATAATGCAATACCGACTAACAACTTTTATTTTAAAATATGTAATACTTTTAAGAACTTCTGTTGCACCTATATGAAATATTTAAAAAATATATTTAGGACAATCTATATAAAAGTCTTGATGCTATTAAATAAACCCTTACTATTATTAGAAAGTTTTTTCTTATTTTTTTTATTTTTTATTGCCAGTATAACTTTTCCGTTTATAATAATATTTACTCACTGAATTGTTTTCTTCGTGTTTTAAGCTAATATTTGTATGTAAATTAGACATAAGTTAGATTAAGAAAGGAATATGCAGTGCTCAGAAAAGCCGATAAGAGCTTACGAGCACCAAGCTGTATATATAAAGATTGTATATAAAAAAAAAGGCGAAAGTTTATAAGTATGGACGGATATTTGTTACTCTTTCACCATAAAACTGTTAAATAGATTTTGATGAAACTTCCCAATAATATAGCTATAGCTTATAGCTGTATTTTGAATAACACATAGGCCACATTTTGTCCCAAAATTCCCACGGTAACGAGAACTACGCGGGTAAAACCTCATGCGTCCTCTAGTTAACCCTTTCCTTACACAAGAAAGTGCAATATTGATTAACTCCCCACTATATAGGTTTGACGTAAAATGCGTCGCAGGCAGCTTTCTGGCCTCAGGCGGCTCATAGGCCTGTATCCAGCTGTGGACGTCAGTCGGCGGCTGTGATGATGATGATGATGATGATGATGATAATGAGGATCATAATAGCACTTACACTTAGCGACACTTATTTATACACGAGTAGATTTACACTAGTCGTTGTGTCCACCGTCTCTCAGTCTAACATCAATATGGCGGGCTGGTGGCATCATTTTTTCGCCTCGTCACGTTAGATCATTCTTGTTAGTGTTGGAAAGCCGCGTTGTATCTCAACTCGCATAACTGTACCGATAGTGACGTAATTGTAACAGCGGGCAGATGCTGCTTAGCGGTGCGCGTGGGCTTATTGAATTCACAATTGCTAATTATTCTCTTAAAAAAAAAATAACCGTTTTCTCAAGTTATAAATTTTTTTATTTATTGAACACACCTTGACTGCAATCTAGTGGCATGATGATGTTGATGCAATCTAAGGTTGAAGTTGATGGATGCTTACTTGTTATTCATAATCATCATCATCATTCTCAAACGTTGGACGTCCACTGTCCACAAGAGATCTAAGTCCACTTAGATCTCTTGTAAGGACTTAAACTTGATGTTTAAGTCCTTACAAGGCAAGTCCTGTATACAAGTCGCTTGATGTCGTCGGTTCACCGATACTAAAGCAAAACTCGATGGAGAATGCTTATCAACAAAGAAATTAAAAATAAAGGCAGAAATCACTAGTCATAAATAAATAAATATTTTAATTAATTTATGTGCAGATTTTTTTAGTTAAATATTTTAATATATAATTCATGACAATAAAATAGATTAGTAAGCTTTAATCTAATTAATATCTTTTAAATAAGATTTTATAAAAAAAGTTACATAATTTTAAATTTATTAGGCATAAAATGTGTTGCATTTCCAACCTTCATTTTAAATTTGTTTGTTGATATGCATTCTCCATCGAGTTTGGCTTCAGTATAGAGGAGTCGACCAACAATGCCTGAAGCGAGGCCGCCATTTTAGCACCTTAGTACCTCAACCTCCTGATTCGATCGCTCAGAGCATTATTCTCTCCATAGCTTGAGAGGAACGATGTTGTATTTGAAGAATGCAAAACTTGGAACGCCTCTTTTTATCTGTTAAAAAAATTATAACAAAACTGCCTATTTTTTGGTTGTTTAAGAAACTGGTGCTAAGAGTTCCAATGTGAGAAACCTCCTCTGAATGCACGCCGTTGCCTTCTGTATCCGCAACCCGAATTCAACAACCAAGGGAAAGATCCAAGCCTTATTAAGACCATTAAATGAAACGACCAACGAAACAACACTTAATTTGTCATCTGCATTCAAAATTCGTTTATTTCGAATAGAACTAATAAACAAGCACTTTTTGAAAACGTCATAATAGACTATTTATTACTTTATCACTGGCTCGGAAGGCATCTTCGCGTATCGATTGCAGCTTGGCTGGTCTAAAAAATAAAATAAAAAACTATATAACTATTGAACATTAAATTCTAAACAGTAATTACTTTATGTCGGATCATCCAACAGTCTAAGTCGTTCCAGATTCACATCCCGTTAGTGGTGAAAGTGGCGAAGTGCAGTCTATGCAAATTATGCAATTACCCGCAATCCGGCTCGCTTGTTCAACAACATGGAAAACTGTTGAAAGTCAAGTTTAACCGCCTTTTTATGTCATAGCTTTATCTTTATTTTTTTCTTATACAGTTACGTGGTGTTGAGTGATTTTTATAAGGTCACTAGAGTGAAGTTTATTCAAGATTGTTTGCGGTCATTTGAGGTTACAAACTTTTTAGCAAGTTCTCCAAATTGATAATTCTATTGATAATTGAATATCAATAATTCGAGAACTTATATTAATATTGATATTCGTAATTCAAGAAAATTGCAACGATAATTTTTTTTCTTAGATTAACAAAAGATGCGGCGAGAATGAATCTAAATATTAGGAAGGCGCGTAGCCCTGGGCCAAATAGAGGATATTTTAAAATTTGGCCAGGTTTAGAGTATCTACCCTAAACCGACGAACTTGTTTAAAAGAAGAGTGGAAGCAGTATGCAAGGACCGTGGGAAATGGAAGTATGTAGTCTCTGCTTACCCCTATGGAAAAGAAGCATAATGTTGTTATGTATGTAAATAGCCAGAGCTGGCTATAGTCAGACATTTTTTTTTTATAAACTGTGACTCGGCAATCTGTCATGAGACCTTGGGCTGTTTGTCTGTGTTAAGTTTTATATGATGAGACAACACCAGGAGTTCTTCCACTGACATAATCTCCTTTTTTGATGATTCTAGCTTCACGATAATGACACTAAAGATCTTAGAGGCAACGCAGGGATTTTTATTGTAGATAGGCTTGCGCTTGCCTACAATCACGCCTGAAGGAAAACAGTGATGAGGTCTAAGTTGCAACGAATTAACTATTTACCCATGCCTTGAAGACGAACCTTTACATCGTACCAATCGTCAAATCCCCTCTGAAATTGCAAAACGCTGAACTGCACAATGTGATGGCAACATATTTCTGGTACTACAAAATTAATTTGTATAGTGCGCAGGAATACGAATCGTATTCAATGCTAACTTAATGATTAGTATATTTTTTTCTCTCACTAGTCCAGTGATTCTCAAACTTTTTTTTCTTGCGGCACATATTTATGATTTCAAAATTTGGCGGTACACAAAGAAAAAGATCAATGCGTTCCTGGAAAATGTAACGCAAAGTGAATCACAAGTTTGGAATGAAAATAATAAAATCCAAGTTTAGGTAAAGACTTTAAAGTAGAAAGCTCGGGTGGCACCGACTTCATAGATGTGATTAAGTAAATTAAAGTAAGTAAATGACGTAGTTATTTTTTACTTTTTAGTGCGTTTTGAAGGCGTTTTTATTTTTTGTTAAAATTTTTTTATTTCATACTTTTTAGTGCTTTATCAACAACGAACATACTAATAAACCTACTCGAACTAAACCATAAGTACCAATATTCACTAGCTATTCATAACATTCCAACGTCCCTGCAAAAGTGCATATAAAGTTTGAAGAGTTTCTTCGAGTTTTCGTAGATCTCATCATTGGATCATGACATAGTAAACATTAAACTAACTGGAAACTATAACCTTTCAAACTTCTCATTGAGACATAAATTAATCAAACCGAATCACAAAGTAGCTACTGCAAAACCGTTAAAGAGCTCCCTAAATTACTGTCCCTCGTCTTCATCGCCAGACCCTTAATGACAGTCACAGCCCATTTAAATGTAAAGTTCTCATTGAGACAAATTAATCGAGCCCAAACACAAGGTAGCTACTGTAAAACCTTACGGAGCTCCCTTAACTGTACGTTGTCTTCATCACCAGACCCTCAATGACAGTCATAGCCCATCTAAATGTAAAGTTCTCATTGAGACAAATTAATCGAGCCCAAACACAAGGTAGCTACTGTAAAACGTTACAGAGCTCCCTTAACTGTACGTCGTCTTCATCACCAGACCCTCAATGACAGTCACAGCCCATCTAAATGTAAAGTTCTCATTGAGACAAATTAATCGAGCCCAAACACAAGGTAGCTACTGTAAAACGTTACGGAGTTCTCTTATATATAGATCGGCTCCATCATCAGATCGACTCCAGACCTTCATCAAATTGTAGTGCTTTTAAATACTTACCGGAAAAATTAACAAACGTACTTGTTGTCCCTACAATTTTTGAAAGTTCTCCTCATTTTCTCCAGGATCCCATCATCAGATCCTGGTTTCCTTGTCATGGTACCACCACCGGACTATTTACTTTCCAACAAAAAAAGAATTATCAAAATCGGTTCATAAACGACGAAGTTATGCGCGAACACACATAAAAAAAAATATATACGGTCGAATTGAGAAACTCCTTTTTTTTTGAAGTCGTTTAATAATTTATTTTTTTGTGGATTTAATTATTTTTTGTGAATTCATGTTAAAAATATTTTTCTTTTTAAATGATATAATTCAATAATATTAAAATTATTATATATTTGCAAAATTTGGCGGCACACTTTTTAAACTTGGCGGCACAGTGGTTGAGAATCACTGCTATAGTCTACAACGAAGTATCACGAGATGTTAAGTATATTTCGGTAATTTGTACACAGTCGCATTATGGGCATTGTGTAATGACATAATTTACATAGAGCCGCGCACTTTCACCGCATAACGGGACTCGAATCTGGAGCAGAGGGGACCGACATAACCACACCGTTGCTTTTACACTGCCAACTAGATATGCTCAGTTTTGAGTACGTAGATATGAACAAAAAGTGAGTAATGTTTCCTTACTCACGATTATTTGCCTAAAAACCGCTACTAAGCGATAAGGCCGCCTTTTGTGCTTCTACTTCCTTCATAATATGATTCTGTATGTTTTTATTTTGTTATGTGGTTTGTAAAGTATAAATAAATAAATATGAAATTGTTATATACGATTTATCTTACTGGCCACATTAGTCTGAAAAGCTCTCTTGGGTTAGGTTATGCGTTTGTTTTTTGGAAACCCAAATTTATTTGTTTTCCCTCTTGGCTTTTTATTTGTGTCACTCAGTTTACAAAATGGAAAACTTGAAATATGGCGTTAGTACTCCCCGGACCTTGCTTCAACGATTTTTTCGAAATTAAGATAAGGGAAAAAATTTTAAATCCGTCGGGGCAGTCCGTCTTCAAAGATTTTATTGATTCTCGTCCGAATGGTTTTTTTTAGTAATGGATCAATGAACTACCCACAAGATGGCAAAAGATCTTATATTTAGAGAGGATATTAAAAAAATTCTATGTATTTATGTAATTATAAGGAAACTGCGTATCGCTGGCCTCGAAAGTTATTTCAAAGAAATACATACAAACCAGTAATTTCACTGCGTCACGTCGCCTGCAGTTGCCATCTGCAGTCGGCTACGAAATTGCACCCTATCTAAAAAAAGAAAAAATATGGAAGTGTCTAACTTGAAATGGAGCCCTTGTTTTATTTCAAACAAACCCTTGTCAGGCCCTTTTTGTCTTTTTCGGGTGTCATTCAACTCTGTCAATGACCGTTTGAACAGCGGGTTCATCACTGTAAATGTAGTTTATATTGCTGTACACAGATGGCGCAACTAAATATCACGCTATTTTCCGTCACGGCATTATAGAGCTAAACAGATAATCTAGGAAAACTATTCGTTACTGGCAAAGTAGAGGGAAAAAAGCCGCGTGACCGCTACCCCATGCGTTGATCTCATCAGATCCGCACCAAACTCGACTCCAATCTATGATGTTCTCCGGGTAGCTTAAGATATAGCAGTGGTGTACATTTATCGAATAGGACCAAAGATGGAGGAGGAGTCATGACCCTCATATATGAGGAAATCAATTAGAGGAGCAGAGATGTTTCTTCACATCAAAAGCTGTCAAGAAGTAACCACCTTGAAGAGAAAGCCTTGTTTTATTTCAAACAAACCCTCATCGGGCCCTTTTTTGTCTTTTTCGGGTGTCATTTCACTTGTCGCTGAACTCTGTCATTGACCGGTTGAACGTTCGTCGCTGAAAATGTTTACATTTCGGCAGGGTGTCAATGACACTCGTATTTTCTTTGACGCCGTGAACTTTGCGAACACGTGGAGAGTTCAACATCGATTTCTTTTTTTTTTGATTTTACTTTACGAAATATTTTACAATAGTTAGTATTCGGAACTAATAATATTATCTGTAAACTAGCCGAATTGCACTTAATTGTTCAGATTTTCTGAAATATTTTCAATAAATGAAATAATTTCAATTTTTTTTCAATGCTATAAAAAATAAATTAATAAGGGCTCATCTGTATAATAACGCATTTGGTTCAAAATTTCAAAATATGACATAGATATATATTAAAGTCTGGAATAAGTACTCTTAGGCACAAAGGCTTTAGTTTCCACATTCCCATAAGAAATGATTCTAAGTTGCTGCAAGCAGCGTTGCTGTCTACACTCTGAAGGGCGTGGTTGCAGGTGTAATCACAGGCACATGATGCTTAACACTTATGCCTTCATCATCATCATCATTATCAGCCTATTAACGGCCCACTACAGGGCCAGGCCTCCCTCCTTATAGGAGAGGGGATACACCTATGCCTTAGGTTACTGTATATCAGGTAGTATTTATGTCAGTGTTTGTCTACATTATATTTTTTTTATATTATACTTTTCAGGACGTATCTTTTACTTTTTGCTTTTTAATTCAATAAAGCTCGGTCTTTAACAAAGTCTAATTTTTTTATAAATTTCTCCGCCCTGGATTCGAGCAACACCAACATTGACGCACGTAGATTTTGCACGCCGGTGCCATGACTGACATTGAATACTTTTTACAGTATTTGTAATACTTTTAGCATACTTGTGTGAACCACCTTGTTTGCAAAGATTACTTGGGTTTAAGAATTAAGGGGATTGCGAAACGTAAATTGCGAAAAAAATTTAACTAAGTTAATGCTCGTAGTTAATAAATATAAGATAGATGTTCAAAAAAGGGTCGATCTACGGGTGACCAAAGAGCTGGCTGGCAGTTACCTTGGCTAATCAAAGAGAGAAATTAGTCTGGCTATTCAATGAGGGAAGGCTGCCAGTGTAGCACTATGCCTCGTAGCAGTTGAGTCGAGGGGGTTTAGATTTTATTTAGTAATTAGTAGTACTTTCTAATATAGATTATGTATTAGTTAATTAATTAAACATGTAAATTCTAAGCCCGCCTACCCGCATTAGGTCTAAGCTCTTTATCTCTTCTACAATGGAGGCCTGGTCCTATAGTAATCTGATAATAGGCAAGTAATGATGATAAAAATGACGTATTTATTTATTAAAAATTATCTAAATGAGTCAACAGTGCCAAAGTGGTCAATCAAAGAAAGTGTCACACGACGTAACGCCGGTAACTGCGTGACCCCGATACGAGCACCTTTCTCCGGACTTTCACCGATTGTGTGACCCACTTGTTTTGTTACGGCGCTTATGTCGACCGTCAATTGGCCAAATGCAGGTATGCTATGGCGTTACGTTCTAACATCATTTGACTTAAGCTAACTTATCCTAATAATTATACAAATCATGCCCACGTGGAATGGTGGCCAAAATACTAGCTGCATTTCCGCGTTGGATAGCCAGGCCTTTGTGCAAAAAAACGAGCCAGCCCTTCGGTCACCAGTTGTCACATTTCCTCTAATATATAAAATTTCGTTTATTTATAGTAGGTTTAGTTAAAAGCACTTTATATATAGATTTTTTTCTATATGAAATAAGCTCGCGCGTCACCACCTGATGCTAAGTGTAGACTTAGACTATTTGTATCGACTGTATAAGACTATGTGTAGTGTGAAGTTAGACTACTTGTAGCGACTCTACCACTAGCTCTGAAGGCAGGTCCTGTTGAAAGACAGCAAGCCGGCAGAAAAGCCGGCAAGAATCTCGACAGTTGCGCTTTTTAAATCATTCATTCTTACAATATTTACTGTATTGTTATTTAAAATATATATTTAAATGTGGAATAAGTACCTACACTTATTCCACATACTGAAGTTTAAAGCCGATTGTCTTTTAAAAAATCATCAATAGTGTAATAACCATATGAGCATATGACTTAGTGATTGTTAATATAAGTGATTTTTAATACATAGTTTAGGTTATGCATTTGGCAGATCTAAAACCGAATAGGACATCTACCCATTACTTAATAAATACCGCCTGATAAGAAATATAACACGATTATATCGTCATTACTGTTTTGTAAAGATTTTCGAAGCGGTAAAAAGTCCATTTGCATTATGTATACTCCATAAGGCATCGCCACATCTATACTAAAGCCAAACTCAATTGAGAATGCTTGTCAACAAACAAATTTAAAACGAAGGTAGAAAATGCAACACATTTTATGCCTCATAATTTAAATTCATATTTTGTTTTTTATAAAATCTAATTCAAAAGATATTGAATATATTAATTACTTCTAAGCTTACTAATCTAATTTATAGTCATAAATTCGTCATTAACTAGTTAACTAAAGAAATAAGGTGTAAAATGACTAGTGATTTCTATCTTCATTTTTAATTTGTTTGTTAACAAGCATTCTCAATCGAGTTTGGCTTTAGTATAGCTGGTAATGTCAGAACATTCAAATATAATCTACATAATGTTTTATTCTTAGTGTTGATTTGAAATAATAAATAGGAAATTAAGCAAGAGACTCATAAAGCCCATAGAAAAGAATAATGCTGTAAATCCTGAGCGTGGATCTATAGCAAAGGTCCACCACCTACATCCACTGGTTTAGGGCGCAAAAATCCTCAAGAATGACCCCTAGAAGCTTTATCATTACCAAAAATTACATAAAATAATCTTACAGATAACTCAAGTTGAAATGTATGTGTACATTCCTGTTGCTAAGAGTCCAAGCCTGTTCCACCAGCGTCTTGATTAACAGTTCGACTACCAGTACTTGTACAACCGCACATTGGTTCATGTAGTGACAAGTCGGACAGGTCATATATTTAAGTAGGAATAAATGTATAACATCTATACTAAAGCCAAAATCAATGTGGAAAGCATATCAACAAACAAATTTAAAATGAAGATAGAAAATGGAACACGTTTTATGCCTAATAAATTTAAAATCATCTTTTGTTTTTTTATAAAATCTTATTTAAAAGATATTGAATATATTAAAAAGTTTTAAGCTTATTAATCTAATTTATTGTCATGAATTCGTTATTAACAAGTTAATAAAAAAAAATAGTGTTAAATGCCTAGTGATTTCTACCTTCATTTTTAATTTGTTTGTTGATAAGCATAGTATAGTTTTTAAGTTTATCAATGTTACAAATAAAAGTTTTTTTTTGTTTTTTATAAGACGAAATACTACACATTAGACTAAATACTAGCCACTACACTTTGTATGTAGTAATGTGTCGATGCCTCACAGACGGATCGTGAGAGGCGTGTCGGGAAGTATTCCACAATTTTCACCACTTTTCCTCCGCCGCACTTTCTTCGAGTTTTTCTGACGCGTCAAAGATTCATCGTTGCATTATATCGACATTACGACCAGCCAATTAAGATTACACAGCAGTTACAGGCGACTTAGTTAGCAGATAATTAAATCTAGTTTTCCGAAGCGTAAAGTCTAGAACTTACCTAGGTTTCTGTTTGTGTATGAAAGTATTGCTGAACTCGGTTTAGTTGTTCCCAATATACTCTGAAGGTGTTTATATGATATGAATATCTCTTAAGATATTCATATATTTTTTTTAATGACTACAAGTTGGCCCTTGACTACTATCACACCTGATGTTAAGTGATGATGCAATCTGAGATCGAAGCGGGCTTACTTGTTAGGAGTAGGATGAAAATCCACATCCTTATCGGTTTCTATACGACATCGTACCGGAACGCTAAATCGCTTGGCGGTACGTCTTTGTCGGTAGGGTGGTAACTAGCCTCGGCGAAAGCCTCCCACCAGCCAGACCAAGACAAATTAAGAAAAATCTCAATCTGCCCCGCCGGGAATCGAACCCAGGACCTCCGCCTTATATATCCACCGCGCATACCACTGCGCCACGGAGGTCGTCAATTTATTTAATTTATTATCTAATTATTACAAATTCAAAGGATCTACATTCATTTCCTTATTAATTTATTGCAGCATTCATGTATATACACATGAGGCCCTGTTAGGGCGTCGCTAACATAGGATTTACCATTATTTGCATTGTTGTTATTAATTAAGATATACATCAATACAACTATCATATTCATGAATTATTGACAATTACAGTAAATTAAATCAAATGTTTAATATTAAATCAAGTAAAGTATAAATTCAAGTAACGTATAATAATGTATAGACACATTATTATCACCGTACGAATTTTCGAAGGAAAATCAAGTCAAAAAAATTACTTACTTTGACAGATTGCAATAGAAATAAGTCAAAATAAGTCGACTTAAAGAACTGCTTTTGAGTATTCGGCCCACCACCTACAAACATTAGAGCAGCCTGATTCTGAAAATTAACAGGCAATTTTTGGAACGAAGTTCCTTATCGCGCGTTGTGAAAGGGGGCTAGACGGAAAAAAATCGTACGAAAAGTTGTCACGACACTTTTTGATCAAAGGATCTTGCCGCCGCCTTTGATGTGTGTGCGCGTGAGCGGCGGGGGCGCCCGCGCTGTATGCTGTCTCGCGCTCTCGTGGCGCCCTTTGGTGTTTCGGTGTACAACAACAAATATTATTATTACTTAAAAAAAATTAAATTTTATTACAATTCCTTCACTAATTAATCGAAAGGAACTTCGTTCCATCCGGGTGTCCCTTGACACCTCTCAACTTTTTTTTATAAATTTTTACACCACCCGTTCCATCATAGGACTGCCAGGCATCGCAGAGATCTACACCGTTACGTAGTCGATATGCCTTGGACGCGTTCAAAGCGGTTTGGTTCCTCATACCTGATACGCACAGTTAAAATTAGGAACGCCCTTCCAGCCTCCGTTTTCCCTACCACCTATAATATGGGTATCTTTAAATCAAGAGTGAATAGCCATCTTATAGCGCGTGCCACCGTAGGCTACATCATTGCTTACCATCAGGCCTGATTGCAATCAAACGCTATATATTTAAAAAACACTTCCCAACGACAAGCTAAACATTTTTACTAAAAACCTCTTTAGTAATTTTAACGCATCAAAAAGGTATTGTGCCTAGGTATAAAGGCATTCGTATAACGACTTTTATGTCGACTGTGTACGTCTGCACCAATAACATGTTTTGCACAAAAATATCCTATTTGTAAGTTTAACCAATATCATTTAGTGCAAAAATATTACAAAATACAGAACATAAATAATATTATTTCATCAAAGAACGCTGTCATGCAACATGTTTCAATTCTAACAAGCCCTTTTACATCGGCGCTATAACAAACAGTTGAATAGGGTTGCCACTGGGATAAACCATAATCATTTATTTGTTTAACATGTGAACAAGATGACAATGTGGAATATTTTAAGTACCATATTTCAAATGGCGTGCAAGTTTCACAAAAATATTTAAAATTTATAATAGGCTAATATGTAACATTACACTGCAATGCTTTGGCAAGGCGGGACCTTTGCGAAGATATAGGTAATAATATTTCGGAAGAAAAAAAAATTGGATCACTATAGCAAAGTTATTAGGAATAGTCATGAGAAGAAAAGAGAAAGAACAGAAAAGGAGAAAGGAAAATTAGACAAGAATGCCGTCTTTTGGGCTGAAAGGCGGGTATATGGTCAACAAGGTGTCAGAAGGGGTTTTAGCCCGTAAAAGGCAAGGTGCCCCTAAGGATTTCCCCTCGTGTAGAAGAAAATGTCTCTACCCTGTCCCTGCACCACTAGCACTTGCCTAGTTACGGCATTCATAGTGTGTTTAAATTCCTTATACAAATATCACTTGTCTAGAAATGACAACCCTGATGGCATAAAATCGAGGTGACCGCGATGCGTCGCCGGTGAAATGGGAAAGCGACCTCGAATCGGCAGACGCATAACGGTACAGTGCACCGCTTTGTTAGCACGTTTCTATTTATCCGACTCCTATGCAACAGGGCTGCCACATTTCTAAATGTCAAACTCAAGACTTGTCACATCGTTTCTAACTGTGATCTCGGAGTGGCAGTTAATTTGAACGAATGATTTAAGTCGTCAAGTTCAATTTAAATTGAATGTTTTAGATGTTATATTTAAGTTCTTTTTGCCGACATTTGGGCCTTTAAAATACTTGATCTCTAAGTGCAGTTAATATGATCGAATTATTCAAATGCTACATTAAGTTGCTAACTTTTATATAACTCGCCATGGTAAATATTGGATCTTGCAGCGCATAATACAGGGCAAGATGCGAGGAGGCCGAAGACCTGGCCGAAGACGAACCTCCTGGCTTAAAAATTTACAAAGTTATTGTTCCGGGCTGCAGCATTCAAAATTCGAATAGCTATAATGGTCGCTATCCTCCGTAGATGAGATAACACATGAAGAAGAAGATGAAATAGCTGTTAAAATAAAATTTAATAAATTAATTACACAGTTTACGGCAGCGCCTTAGCTTGGTTTACTATTTCTCGATTCAAGTCCTCGATGAAATATTGAAATAGAAATATTGAGCTTTCCCTACTTTCAAGAGCTATCACATGATCAGATGTTTATGATAATGACTGGAACCGACAGCTGAAAATGCTCTTCGCGGCTATGGACAGCACCACCAATTTTCTAACATCAGAATTAGAATTATAGCTAAAAATGCAGCCAGTATTCTTGCCACCATTCCACCTGGGCATGATTTGTATAGTTATTAGGATAAGTTAGCTTAAGTTCCTTATTGTATTCTTTCTCAATAAAAGCTAAAAATTTCCTGGAAGAAAAACCCCGTTTTACTTTGTCCGACCCCAGGATTGAACTATAGAACATCGGAATCTAAAGCCCCATAAGGCTAATCAGTGAACCAACGAGGCAGTATTAAAAGTAATAAAACTCTTACTATTCATAACTAGCGCACGGCCGCGACTCCGTTCGCAAGTAATTCAGTTTATTAATTGTTCGAAAAAAATGTCTCTGAACCAAATTTCATTTCACTCTGTTCAGTTGTTTAGGTGTGATTGAACAACAAATAGACGGAGTTATTTTCACATTTATAATATTAAATTCAAATTCAAATTCAAAATAATTTATTTCAAGTAGGCTAATTACAAGCACTTTTGAAACGTCAAATTAGACTATTTGTAGTGATATTAGTATAGATTATTTTTATTTGTTTTCCTCAATTATTTAAGTAAATAACTAGTAGGCATGTTATTCTTGGAAAGAGAATGACTTTGAATTAAATCAACAAAAAAAAACTGTCACACAATTCTTCTATTTGATTTAATTAATTAATTATAAAATGGCGACCCTATCACCACTGGCAACTTTCTCGGTCGCGACTATTAATTAAAATCCACTCACAGAAGCTTCGAGCAATGAAATAACCTCAAAAAAGACGTCCATTCAATTATTACATTCATTAGTTTAGATATTGACGAAAATGAATGGCAAATGCAATGAATGATAAATTACATGACATCTGACAGCCCTGACCCATATTTAAAAAATATCCTTTATTATTCTGTCAATTAAAAATCCCACAAAAACATTTTATGTGAAACGTTGCCATGACGAGAACGTATAATGTCAAAAGTTATCATAGCTCCTGCGGAGCCAAGCTTTTAACTCTTCATGCCCTAACTCGCAAGTACTTCACAAACTCTACGCCTTAATTTCTCACGAGAGCACAAAATCTCTGAAAGTGCACTGAGGACAGCCACTGAGGGGTTTTAATGGGTAAAAATAACCGGACCTCTCCCTCAAGAGCTGTTGCTGTGCCGGTCGTGAAGCAGGCCTCGAGTAGGATCATAGCCCTGGGTCAGATGCGGGGGAACGCCCTTAAGAGGTTGGGTATCTCTAGGAGATTAACGTCAACAAAAAAAAGGTGGCGTCACTGTAGAGTGAGGACATAATGTACGGTTGTCAAAGCTTATTATTACTGGTGCAAACACTAAAATTTACATTTAACAACCCAAATCGTATTTAATAGAATCAAATAGTTTGTATTACATATGGCTTGGCCATTTCTATATATTCTAATGGGAGCAAGGTAAAAAATGTATTCACTATTCATTTCTTTACTGTTATACAAAACTTCTTACAGTGACATAACGTGCAGATAAGATTCATATATAAAACTTTACAAAAGTCAACAACGCCTCCAGAGCACTATTGAAACACCTGCTACTACAATCTGCCCCGAGCTGGACAACCTGAGGCATAAGTAATTACCGTTTGCCTCGTTGTTCCAGTCTTTAGTTATGTAGCTCAGGATCGAGAGGTCCAGGGAACGAGTTCTGTATTGAGTAATAAAAGAATTTGAGCTTTTCTTTCTTTCTAGCAATTCTCATTTTCTCATTAAATCAGCCCACAGTTTTCGATACGGAATCAAACGTACAACCTAAATGAAAACAGAGTGGTTTGTCTAAGCTCTATATAAATAAGGAGAAAGACATAATGAGTCATTAATTACCTGATAATGTTCATCTGTTATGACAGGAACAAAATGGTGTTCTCTTATAAGCGATGGTTTGCTAGATCTTTTGCATATTTCGACACTAGATGTGTTTGTAATTCCCTCGTAAATTTAATTGCAGTTGTGTAGAATTTTACTTTATAAATACACAGGCAAAACTCTATTTTACAAAAACATATTTTAGTTCTAATTTACATTTAGCGAGTTCTCCGTAGTTGAATACAGGTAAAATTTTATTTTTACCACGCAACCTAGTTACGGTGACCGCGTAGCCTCTTTTAGGTATTGTGTCATAGTTTAGTGTTGCCAAAGAGTGTTTATAATTGATTTTATATACTATTTCCGCGAAAAATCGATAAATTCACGCGGCAACACCGTCTAGACCCATAAAAACCTTGAAGTTTTTTTACGTTTATTTCAGAAGATGCCTTAACTTCTTAAAGAACCATCATTTTGGTATCAAAGGTTAGATTTAGAATTTCAACTTCAGATATTTTACTTATTATGAGGATATAAAGGCCGAGACCAAATTGATTTTTACAGCCAACTGCTGAGTCCAGAACTAGAGACGAATATCTTAGCATTCTATGGATTCACCGTGCGGGTGCCGGGTCCGTCGTGTGGCATAGAGAAAAACGCCGAACAGAGCCTGAGACTTGTGACACGGCTCTAGGCTTAAGGGTACATTTTGTGATCGGTCAGCGCTTGCCGTCTCTGCTTGAATTATTCTTCCTACCTAACCAAACCCAGTAGGATCGTGCTAGAGCAGCTTTGGACACTTGTTCTAGAATGGAGCTTACTGCCAGGTTGTAAAGAGACTGGGCGATAGGTATGGGGAATCTATCGCCCAACGGAGATAAGCCCTCAAGTAGGTAGACGCTGTCTGAGTTCCCGTAGCGGCTTTAATTAGTTAGGTTTCCATAAGTCCTAGAGGAGAGCTTGCTTTTGTGGGCGACGCTGACTGGTTTATGGTAGTAGTGCTAATGTTCCCGTAATGCAGTCCCAGGCGATGAGTTGGAACATCGTGGGGTTTTAGTCGGAAGAAGTCCGACATAATCTTCTTGCCTCCCCATGGCGAGAAGGTATCCATGATTTTCCCATTATAAAAAAATAAAAAAAAAGGTTGTAAAGAGACTTTGGTGGTATACCTCTCGCACCCACTTCTACTATGGTGAGTGTGGTTTTCATCCCACTCCCAACAAGCTAGCTCGGGTCCATCTTAGATTGTATCATCACTTACCTTCAGGTGAGATAGCAAGGGTTAACTTTTAGTCAATAAAAAAGATCTATATGCGTATTATGCACCACACACTCACACACACATCAACACGCACACTACCAACTATATTACATAACGTGCAACAAAACGGTAGTAGTGACGTCACCGCTTCCCGTTGCGGAGCGGGGGGGTTGGGGTGCGGCCGGACGAGTGAAAGTGCGGGTGAGTGCCCGTGCCCGCCACGCGCCTGTCAACGAGCAGCACGTGTTGTAGCTACTGATTAGTGCGTATGCGCCTCGAGATGGTCAGTGGTTTATAGTTTTGCATTGGAGTTGGTATTTTTTCGCTGACCTCTTGTATTATTTGTATCTGTAGGTGGATAACTAAAAGCCGTATAGACAGGCGCCTCGGAATAGGAACGTCAGCAAAACAGAATTATGACCTACAGCCTGGGCCATAAAAGTGGGGAGGGGGCTGGGAGTTCTGTTTTACTGAGGCCCTCAACTGAGGGACACCATAAACGCCTTTTCCCGCCAATTTATTACTTCTATTTACTACTTCTTTATATACATTGAGCCAGGCATTTGAAAAAAAAATCAAATTAAAAAAAACCGCGTCGAAATCGGTCTATCCGTTTGAGCGGTACTATGCCATAAACAGATGCGTCGGGAGTCAAAAATCATCATCATCATAATTGTTATAAACGACAATCAAAACATCATCAACATCATTTTTAAATATCCAATACAGGGTAAATACTTCTACAAGAAAGATTACACCTCCAGTCACATAAATTGGTACCTGCATCGTAGAGCACGCATTACGCAACGTTACGTCACAGCACGGCTTCCCGCTGAAGGTAGCGGGTTCAACCAGTGAAAGTGGGGTCGACGCACCCCGTGCCGCGAATGTCAATGCTTTGCGCTGATACACTTATCAGTGTTGCCATCAGGTGGTGGTTAGCGGATGTAGAGTGTTGCTAGACTAATCGTATTACATGGTAGAGTTGTTTCAACGGTAAAGCTTGGGAGTAATTTCCTAACTGGATATGTACTAGTAAGGATTTATCCTTACTAATATTATAATAGGCGAAAGACGCAAAAACTATAGAAAGGATTTTGATAAAAATTTACAGTAATATAACTTACATTTAAGGATATATAGGTCACATTTTGTGCCGAAATTCCTACGGAAACGAGAACTGTGCATAAAACCGCTAACGAAACGATAGAAAATAAAAATTAAGAAAAAAAACAAGATTTTTGTAGGCTCTCTTCTTAGAGTAGGTAAAGTATGCCTGGTAAGAACTGACATTCAAACTTTTCTCACTTAATAAACCTTTATTTGAAAGAAGTAATTGTAAGTATAAATAGTTTGGACAACATTAGAATTTTTTTTCTCATAAATTTATGTTTTTTAAATACTATCAATTTATTTTTAAATATATTATAATTACTCGATTAGTTCAAATCCAAAGACTGTTAGGAGCGGCCACAAAGTTTCTATGGGTGTCTTTTCTTTTTTTAAAAACCGGCCAAGTGCGAATTAGACTCGCGTACCGAGGGTTTCGTAAATCTTAAAGTTTTCGGAATTATTCCTAAACATTGCTTCATGCGAAATTTCAAGATTCTAGGACTAGCTGTGAGTAGTAGAGAGTTAAATATGCGGCTTATGCTGTATCTTCTGATTGTGTTGAGAAGTTTGATTTTGTTACAGCTTTATAGAGCCAAGTATTTGACATGAATTTCAATTTAATATCTCTACGCGTTCATGAAAAAAGGGGGTTAGTGTAAATTATTAAAAATATTTTTATTATGTGATGTGACTAAAAATTTACAGATTTCGTAATTTTTCTATTATTTGTGCTATATGTAGTTGCTTCGTACTAAATTACAAGATTCTAAATTTACGGGAACTACCCGTTAGGTTTTGGTTTAGTTGCGTCTAGATGTGAGTTAAATATGCGGCTTATATTGCTGTATCCTTTGACTGTGTTTACATAGAAGTTTTATTTTATTACAGCTTAAAGGCATAATAGAGCCAAGTATTTGATATAAATTTCAATTTAATACCTTTATTGGTTTATGAGAAAAGGGAAAAGTTTAAAATTATTAAAAGCTTTATTAATATACGATTCAACTAAAAATTTACGGTTTTTATAATTTTTCCATTGTTTATACTATATACCGTTACTTTGTAGCAAATTTCAAGATCCTAAGCTTTAGGGAATTACCCTTTAGGTTTTGATTTACTTGACCGTGTTGAAATTTGGGAAAAATTTTGGCATAAACGGCTGTATCTTTTGATTGCCTTGACCTAGAAGTTTGGTTTTTTAATGACTCTAAGGGACAGCAGACTTAAGTACTTGATATAAATTTCAGCTTGATACCTCCACGCGTTCCTGAGAAAAAGGGTTTTGACAGACAGACGGACGGACAACCAAGTGATCCTATAAGGGTTCCGTTTTTTCCGTTTTAGGTGCGGAACCCTAAAAAAGTGTAAAATAAAAAGAAAGTATTTTTCAAAATAATACTTTCGTCAAGATTTTAATACTTTAGAAGCATTTCCTCATTCATCGCTAACCAAAAAATGCAACATTAAAAAAATTTTCGATGCAATTTCTCTCTATGAAAATAGTCTCAGATTTCCTAAACCAACACCATTTTTTTTGCTAACGAGTGTACCAATCAAGCAACTAGCACAAAGCATAATCGACGTTAGCTGTATTATCATACTCAAATAGTAGCAAACAACCACACCTCTATAGTATACCCCCACCAGCAGTTCCTACCGGTACCGAGGTTCAAGGCCCGGGTGACGTAACGCGTTTCACCTTACGTCACTCTTTGTTTGCTAACTGTACTTTCTTCGCTAATTGCTGCTTCCTACTGGATAAAAACTGGTTTATCGGAATTGCTTGATTAGGGCGGATGGCTTGACTTTACGAGTTCATTACACTTGGTTACGTAAACTTTTGCTTGTTGTATACGCGTGTTTTGTTTTATGGTTAAATACTTGCGCTTGCAATAATGCTAAAGAAAGCAATGGAAGAGCGCTTGCCTGAATAATTAGTACGCTTGCCTTGAAGGTGCTTAAATTATAGATAGGAGGAAATATGGGCCTATTTTGGGGCGGGCTTCCTAGAAATCATCAATATAACATATTGGTGGCAGAAAAGATAGCGGTCCCTTGTTTGTCTGTGGGATGGCATCTTTAACAGTATCTTGTTCGCCTTCTAGCCAGTTTGTCACATGCATACAATATGTAATCTTTTTCATGGACTCTGTCTTCATTACATGCCCTGCAGATAGGATCCTAGGAAATACCCATATTGCAGAGCATAGAGTTGGTACGTTGCTATGGCATACATGGCTGTTTCCTGCTCAGTTTACTTACCTTCGCTAGAAACAGGTTTCCTTTATGTTGCTTATGAAGCTTATGTGGCTGAAATCACGACAATGGATTCTGAATCCTGGGTTCAAATCCTAGGTCCGATCATCGAATAGTTTTGAGTTTTTCATTTTTCTATGAAATTTTCAGTACATTCCAAGTACAGAGTCGGAAAGTTGGTGGTGTTACACCCACGTGCCTCGAAAGGCACGTTAAGCCGTCGGTACTGGTTACTATCATCAACATCTGATGGTGCTCGTGCTCGCCGGCGCCAAACCGCATTGGAGCAGCCTAGTCTATGCCACATATCTCCTATAAGGAAGAAGACCTGGACCTGTAGTGGACCGTCAATAAGCTGATAATGATGAAGTTAGTCATGAACTTTTTTGAGTGCCTTAGTTTACTTTGTCCTCTTAGCGGCGGGACATACTCAGTACGAGTAGATGTTGTTGTTGAAATGAATATAACAGATACACTACATAACACAGCGCAGCTTCGGTCGTCGACCGCTGACGCAACCGCGCAGCCAGCCTTGAACTGCGCACAATCACGGCCGCTCTTTGTGTTGTGTTATGACGAATTTTGAAGCATTGCTTCTTATTATATTGCTATTGTAAAGAATGGAAGAAGGAAGAGGACTGTAATGACGGAAAAACTCCTTTGAAGAGAAACTTCTTCGCTTATTTACGTAGTAGAGGGAAAATTGCCTTAACAATATAAATAATAATATGTTTTGGCTGGTAGGAGGATTCATCCGTGGCTTTACATCTACCGACAAAGACGTGCCGCCAAGAAATTTAGCATTCCGGAACAAGTTAGTCCGGTTATATTTAAGATTGAATGATCATTTACCATCAGGTGTGATTGCAGTAAAGGGCTATCTTGAAACAACTTAAAAAAAATTGGCTCCATGAAATAAAAATTGGCTCTTTCTTTCTTTTTTGAAGGTGCATAGAGTTGGAAATAATTTAACGAAAAAGTCATACTTTTCCAAAATATTCATTTTTAATACAAAAGTTTGGAAGACAACTTAAAAGGAATTTGCTTTAGTTTATTTCTAGTATTTTTTTAAATAATTTAGAATTTTGCTAAAAAAAATAAAATCTTCATGGTTTTTAGGAGCATAACAAAATAAATAAAAAATACGTCCTTCTGTTGAATGTTATAGTGACTGATTTGTTAGCCTAAATGGCTTCGATCACGAGGTCCTGGATTCGATTCATGGGTCAGAATAATTCTAAGTTTTTCATTGTTCTATGAAATTTTCAGTATTTTCCTCAGAGAGCACGTTTAGCCGCCGGTTTCGGTCACTATCATTAACATATTGGTCGTCAATAAATCAAACATTATCACCCTAAGCTCGCTAACCCGCAATGGAGCAGCGTGGTGGGTCTACGCTCCATATCACCTCTCCTATAAGGAGGGAGGTCTGGTCCTGTAGTAGGCCGTTAATAGGCTGATATCGATGTTGAAAAATTTTATTCATTTCCAAGTTTTAAGCTATTGCATAGCTTCTATCGCGGGCCTTCAGCGTGGAGACCGAATACAGAAATTCCGTAACGAAAAACCTAACGCCCCCTGAATATCAAAAATATAATAATTTAATATCAAAAGCATAATTTTGGCTCCGACGTCATCGGGAACGTCGTCTAGCGGTAAAGCGCTCTAAGTGTCCGGATTGCCAGAGAAACGCGGGTTCGAATTCCGTCGGTTCCGCAATTTTCTTTTTTCAAGATTGATATTTCAAAAAGTAATTTTTTTTACAAGCGTGATATTTCAAAAAGTCATTAAAAGTTCTGGTATTTATCGGTAGATGAAAAAACTAAACGGTGATACTTTTTAGTTTTTCCATCTATCGACAAATATTTAGTTTTATGACCGTTTTTTTTCTTATTTTTTTTTTATCGACTACAAGTTGGCCCTTGACGGCTATCACACCTGATGTTAAGTGATGATGCAGTCTAAGATGGAAGCGGGCAAACTTGTTAGGAGTAGGATGAAATCCACACCCCTATCGGTTTCTACACGACATCGTACCGGAACGCTAAATCGCTTGGCGGTACGTCTTTGTCGGAAGGGTGGTAACTAGCCACGGCGAAAGCCTCCCACCAGCCAGACCAAGACAAATTAAGAAAAATCTCAATCTGCCCCGCCGGGAATTGAACCCAGGACCTCCGTCTTATAAATCCACCGCGCATACCACTGCGCCACGGAGGTCGTCAAAAAAGTATATGATTTTGAATAGATAAATGTAAATATAATCAACATAAGGCATCGTCCACATTGCTACAAGCTTACATAATTTCTAATCTGCCATACATTGAACCCTGCCATCGTTATTCAGTACGCACCACACTTTCGAAGTATTACGCATGCGCGGCGCGGCGCAGTGAAATTAAGTCCGACTTTCCGACCGGACACGGATGCGTAAAAACGTATGAAAAATAGTTTCTGAGCGGTCAACGCACTTTACTATTATGTCGGACGAGTAATTTTGTGTTTGTTATTTACGCGTTTCCAATATGTAGATTTGGTTGGAGTCTCGGCCGGTGGCTAGTTACCGCACTACTGATAAAGACGTACCGCCTTGCGATTTAGTGTTCCGGTACGATGTCGTGTAGAAACCGAAGATATTACCCCACTACTAACAAGTTAGCTCGCTTCTATCATATTGCATTATCACTTACCATTACCAGGTGTGATGGCAGTCAAAAGGTACAGCTAGGCAATGCATAAAAAAAAATGTGTGCGTGTACTAGCGTACACTCGTATGAAGTGAAACTAACTAACTAACTTATCAACATTCAAGTATTAGAAAAAATTGATACCATAATTACACCCACGTGTTAGTGTATTGAAAAATACATTCAAAAACTGAGGTTAATTTTAAATAACGTGGAAAAATAAATACCATAATTACACCTAAGTATTAGAAAAGGAGATGTAATTACTTACTTTTTTTAGAAATTCACTGGAATTAGAATTAAAATAAACCCTTTGATTTTGCTGATCACTTCAATATAACATATATATATATTTATCACGTCACTTCCATAAGTCAAAGATGGCGCGTAACGGAAAAATGTGACGCGTAACGAAAAAATGTTGCACTAAATTTTTTTCCAACCCTGATAAAGAAGTTTCACTTCAATAAGATATTATTTGACGGCCTCCGTAGCGTAGTTTAGCGGTGTATGCGAGTTATAAGACGAAGGTCCTTAGTTCGATACCCGGCAGGGCCGATGAAGATTTTCTGGCAGTTCCAGCTGATGGCTTCGGTCGTGGCTAGTTACCACGGTACCGATACGATGTCGTGTAGAAACTGTAAGCGGTGGGGATTTCATTCTACTCCTAGCGAGTTAGCCCGCTTCCTTAGATTGCATCCTCACTTACCACTAGATGTGATTGCAGTTTAGGACTAAAAAAAATAAAAGCTAATACTTTATTTGTACCTACGCCATTTCAAAAAAATATTGAAGTATGCCACTACTATGTCCCTTTTTATTTCTATTCCTTTTTGAGTTAGTTAAAATAGAAATCGATTGCTTCCATGAATTTATCTCTATAACTAAATACATATTAAGATCGCCTTGATCTATTAAAATTTCCTTCAAACCATTATTAACTAACTACTCGTAGAGCAACTACTAACAGACTTGAATTTATAAAAGCGCTTGTACAAAAGCCTATTTCAACTAAACGAATATAAACATAAATTAGTTAGAAGTCAAATTAACTTGTAGATGAAAAAAAAATCGACGAAACACAATAACCTGTTACATTTTTTTATAGTTAGCCACCTAATACATAAGATACTGTAACAACATAGATGGTATCATAAGACGTAGCACTCAACTTGACGTAACATTCCGTCGGGCCTTGAACCTCGGAAGCGTGCCTCAACGGGGAAGTGAACTTACGACTCGCGTATTTGCGACTCGCTGATGTTATGTAACATTGAGGCAATGACCTTTGTATCTGATTGGTTCCGTTATATTTAATCATTTATTTTTATTAGTTTATGGTACAAGGTGATGGTCTTTTGATCCTCTAAAGTAAAAAATCATGGCCTTAAGACGATGGTGTTTTCAGCTATTGCATAGCTTCTATCGCGAGCCTTGAGCGTGGAGACCAAATTCAGAAATTCCGTAACGAAAAAACCTAACACCCGCTGGATATCAAAAACATAATATAAAAAGCATAATTTCGGAACCGACGTCATTGGGAGCGTGGCCTAGCGGAAAGGCGATCTAAGTGCCCGAATTGTCAGAGAAACGCGGGTTCGAACCCCGTCGGTTCCGAAATTTTTTTTTCAAGCGTGATATTTCAAAAAGTCATTTTTTTTTAAACTAAACGGTTACTTTTTAGTTTTTCCATCTATCGATAAATATCAGAACTTTTAATGACTTTTTGAAATATCACGCTTGTAAAAAAAATTAGTTTTGAAATATTACGCTTAAAAAAATAATTGCGGAACCGACGGGATTCCAACTCGCGACTCTGGCAATCCGGGCACTTAGAGCACCTTACCGCTCGGCCACGGTCCCGATGACGTCAGAAGGTAAACATAAGTTGATAAAAAATGCTATGCAATAGCTTTACCGCGGCAGTCTCCGAGTGCCACACGTCTTTTTTTTCTCTATTAGGATAGCTCATATCATTTTACTAGTGGACGCCCGTGTCTTCACCCGCATAGTTCTCGTTCCCGTGGGAATTTCGGGATAAAATGTGGCCTATGTTATTCTGATATATAAGCTATATTACTGTGAAAGGACATTGCCATAATTTGCCCCAGGCTGTCCAAACGTATGCTCTTACTTAACTATTTTATTTAAATACACACTGAATTTTAAACAACTACCCATATTTCATAGCAATCACTTGAAAATATGTCAAAAATATAAGAAATTCAATCGATTTTTTGTGTTCTGAATCACGTGACCGTCGTCGTAGTATGAAAAGTCAACTTTTATAAACATTCACAACTTTTATCAGCGACTGCTTAGCTACAAGTAACTTTATTACTATTTAAATAGAAGATCTGTACTATTAAATGACATATATGTCAACTCTGGGCATCTCTGGGGCAGACTTCCATACATTTTTTACCTATGTCCTTTCATCAATATTCATTCAGTACTTTTAAAGCTTGATGTTTATTATCCGATCTAGGACTAAAACCTCACGATGCAAAAGGATAGGCTGACTGGACCATTAAGGAACTAAGTTTATGATTAACTTCAAGTTGTAATAAATTCTGCCCTTGTAAACCAGGCTTAAAAAGCTCTTATATTGGTAACAAAATCGTTCCCAATACCAAGGGTTGCGGTGAATCATTCGGTGACGTCATTGGAAACCACGCGTGACGTCACAATGTTGTTCTGTCACTGAGTCAACAGGTAGATAATAGGTTTGCAGTGCCGTGTTAATTATTATTGGTCGATTTGTCACCGATAGCCGCTGACCTTTGGGGCTTGGCGGTTTTAAAAAGAATTATAGCATTTAGTATTTTAATGTTGAATGTCAGTGTGATCGACTTCGACCAATGCACATGCAATTCATACTAGTATTATAAATGTCAAATTTTGTTTGTTTATTAGCTTTTTCCGGTTTAGCTACTACGCCGATTTTGATCAAATTCACAGTATATCCTACTAATATGATAAACGCGAAAGTTTGTGCGTATGTATGGATGTTTGTTGCTCTTTCACGCAAAAAATACTAAATGGATTTTAATGAAACTTTACAATGATATAGTTCATACATAAGAATAACACATATAGTACTTTTAATCCAGAATTTTCGAGTACGGGAACTACGAAGCTAAAACCGCGCGCGTTCTCTAGAATAGAACATGTACAACTGTTGACTTTCTTGCCGACTCTTCTCAGCAGAGCCATCCGAGCCGGTGGTAGAGTCACTACAAATAGTCTAATATGACGTTTAAAAATGCTTGTAAAGTATTATGATTTTTTTAATCATATCGGACTATACAGACCAAAATTAATAATATTTTTAACCCAATCCTTTGAAACATTTGAACGGAATGTAAAATAATACTAAATTAAAATGTCACGGAAACTTTTTAGAAATATTCCACGAAGAAAAACTATCTCGTAATGGTCAAGAGATCTAAAAAATATATTTGGAATCACGAGTTAATGTGACGTCGGAATTTATTTATACAATTTTCTTTGCAATATTTTTGTAATAATTAAACATACCTTATACCTTATAACCTTGACTACCTCAATAATCAAGTAGATCACCAAGCTTTTGTGGCTACAGGTCATGAGGTCTATGGTGGATTTATTAGACGGAGGTCCTGGGTTCGATTCCCGGAGGCCAGATTGAGATTTTTTTAATTTGTCTTGATTCGGTTAGTGGGAGGCTTTCGCTGTGGTTAGTTGCCACCCTACCGAGAAAGACATACCGCCAAGCGATTTAGCGTTCCGGTACAATGTCGTGTAGAAACCGAAAGGAATTGTGGATGGATTTCTTCCTACTCCTAACAAGTTAGCCCACTTCCATCTTAGATTGCATCATCACTTAATATCAGGTGTGATAGCAGTCAAGGGCCAAGTAGAAGTCGATAAAACAAATGGTTTAGAGTCTTGATTCGAGACAAATTTGAGTCATATTCAAATTTTTATAAATTTTTTTATTGAGAAAGAATACAATAAGGAACTTAAGTTAACCTATTCTAATAACTATACAAATCATACCCACGTGAAATGGTGGTTAGAATACTGGCTGCATTTCCGCGTTGGATAGCTAGGCCAATTAATCCTTTGTATAAAAAACCTTTCTGTTACCAGTTGAGGCAATTAGGCTCAGTAAGAATTGTTTTGGTATTGCGAAACCAAGGGCGAAGTGTCTTATTCAAATTAGGTTATTTCTAGTAAGCTGTACTCTATTATTTTTTAATAAATAATAACAAATCATTAAACAACAATTAACAACAAATAATAACAAATAATTTTCGTTTTGAAAAGTAAGCTGCTATACAATAATTTATGAATAGTCGTGTCTGTGGGTTGGAGTAGTGACTCTACCACCGGTTCCACCACGAACCACTTAAAAACCTAAGTTAGTTATATAAATAATTTAGTCTTGAATTTGTAGGTTTTTTAAAATTTGGAAAAAAAAAACTTTCACTGTGAAATAAAATAAAAATATTTCTTGTATTATTCATCGGAAAATTGGAAGACTGCGGAAGTTGTTAGTAAGTTTCCACGAAACAATAACATTAGTTGGGAAAACTGATGACGCTCTGAAACCGACTGTTCTTTGTGACGTCATGACAGTTACAACTTATTACATCATTAATATTGTATTATTGTTTCATTTATTTAAATTTAATTTTTTTCTTAAAGTTTTCAACAATTTTTGTATAAAAAGATTAAAAAGCACTATTAATAAATAATTTTCTGTCAATCAAAAATGCTAATTTCGTCGTTCTGTTATTCTGTATTCTGTTGTTATTTTGTGTAGTGTTTTGTAGACAAATAAATTCTTATTCTATTCCACCCAATGTAGGTTGATGGGTTTATACTGTAGCGATGACAATCTTACTAATAAAGAGACACTAGAGTGATATCGGTGGCTTAACGTGCTTTCTGAAACTTGGGGATGTAACACCACCAACTTCCCAATTTCAATCCCAAGGGATACATCACTGATACTGTTAATTAAAACAGCACATAATTAAATCTAAATCGAATAAACTTAATCTAGACTTCAAAAGATCACGTAGAATGCAAGTTGGTGTAATTAAATTATAAGACCTGGAAGCCACAGAGTTTATAACCTAATAAAATTATTATTCATTCAATAAATTGTGAATTTTATTAGTATTTAATTATTGTAATAAATTTTCACATTTGTTATTCTCCGAAATATTATCTCAGTTACGTGGTGGGAAATTTTGCTGACGCAGATGCATTTTTATCTTTTTTTGACGTCATTGTTGAATAATCAAGATATTGTTGTTAATGTTTAAACCGCAAATGGCTAATAAAACCAATACAATAGAAATAAAACCTAAACAAACAGTTGTAATATATTACCTGAGTTATATATTATAGTTTTTGACGACCTCCGTAGCGCAGTGGTATGCGCGGTGGATTCATAAGACGGAGGTTCTGGGTTCGATTCCCGGCGGGGCAAATTGAGATTTTTCTTAATTTGTCTTGGTCTGGCTGGTGGGAGGATGTCGCCGTAGCAGTACCACCCTACCCACAAAGACGTACCGCCAAGCTATATAGCGTTCCAGTACGATGTCGTGTAGAAACCGATAGGGTTGTGGATTTCGTCCTACTCCTAATAAGTTAGCCCGCTTCCATCTTATATTGCATCATCACTTAACAAGTTAACATCAGGTGTGATAGCAGTCAAGGGCCAACTTGTATTCGATAAAAAAAAAAGTTATACGCGGACCTCTTGGTTTTTTTTTGGCGAACTTTACCCAGGAGGTCGTACCCAGGAAGGTACGATTCTCGGAGGGGCCGATTGAGATTTTCTTAATAGGTCCTGGTCTGGCTGGTGGGTGGTTTCGGCCATGACTAGTTACCATACTGTCGGCAAAGACGTACCGCCAAGCGATTAAGCGGTCTGGTTCGATGTAGTGTAGAAACAGAAGGGTGTGGATTTCATCCCACTCCTAGCACGTTGGCCCGCTTCCATCTTAGATTGCATCATCACTTACCATTAGGCGTGGTAGCAGTCAAGGGCTAACTTGTAATGAATAAAAAAACATACAATAAGGGAGGCATAACCCTGTATTAGGCGGTTAATAGGCTGATATTGATGAAACTTTACTATAGAGCTTTTTACCATAGGCTTGCGTTCACTTTTCCTTTATACTAAACAGCGGGTTAAACCGCGTGTAATACTATTATCTGAACAAACCGCTGACTGTGCTAAGCGGGCTATGAATCAGCGCTGAAAAATGAATCACATGGTGAATGTGTGACGTCACTCCATGAGTCATACTTTCTCCCATACGCGCTCGGGTTTTCACTTCCTATGTATATTTTTCATCGGCTTCTTTAGTTAGCCGAAATGTTATGTAAATACACTTAAACGTTTTGTCGAACTCTGTGAAACAGTTTACTTGTTTAAAATTTGATACGGGTTCGATTACCGATATTAAACATGTATCTATTTTTACTTTTTGCTTTTACTACTGTAAAGGCAAACATTTGTCATATATGACAAAGTATAAAAATCCATGTCGTTTACAGTTAGTTGTAGATATTTAGTTTATTTTTAAACTAACAGCTACATGTATACTAACTTTTCTATTGCAGGTGAAGAAAACTTTGAAACCGACTTTTTTATTTTTTATTTATATATTTTTTATAACTTGTTTTACCGGTCAATCTCCATCTTCTTAAAAAACGCAACTTTGGCACTACTAAAAGTTAAAAATATAAAAAGAATTAATAAAAAAAAAATTAAAAACGGTTTAACTCACAAAAGTATTGAATTCTTCTATAAACGAACAAAACTTTAGTTCAAATTCTAAGCTAGGATCATGTCCTTGAGCGTGCTAGTCCTCTTGAGACAAAGATCTTAAGCCTCTTATACCTACAATACAACCATACCATTTAAGCACAGGTGAAGCAATGCTATTTGTCTATCGATAACCATAGTCTATTTATAGGCCTTCCTTCTTAGAGGGGATATGTCGAATCCACCACGTTTTTTTTAATGACGGTTGGCGGGTTTAGGGTGATAGTGTTTAATTCTTTAACGATCATTATATTGTAATGGCTAGCGTGTTCTGGAGTCGCGACCACGCAGTGGTATGCGCGGTGGATTTATAAGGCGGAGGTCCTGGGTTCGATTCCCGGCGGAGCAGATTAAGATTTTTCTTAATTTGTCTTGGTCTGGCTGGTGGGAGGCTTTCGCCGTGGCTAGTTACCACCCTACCGACAAAGACGTACCGCCAAGCGATTTAGCGTTCCGGTACGATGTCGTGTAGAAACCGATAGGAGTGTGGATGTGGATAGCTTCCATCTTAGATTGCATCATCTCTTAACATCAGGTGTGATTGCAGTCAAGGGCCAACTTGTAGTCATTAAAAAAAAAGAAAAAAAAACGTACCACTAAACGCCGTGTAGGACGCCCTCCAGCTCGATGAACCGACGATCTAAAAAGGTAGAGGGAAGTGGCTGGATGAGGAAGGCAGAGGATCGTGTGTGGTGGCACGCTCTCGGAAAGGCCTATATCCAGCAGTGGTTGGATACAGGCTGATAATGATGATGACGATATTCCAATGTTAATGAAAAGGACCAGGACGTATAGCATAAAGTGTTCTCCAAGACACGTTGTAACAACACCGACTTCCCGACTCCAATTAGTATTTCCCTGAAATATGGCTTTGTCACAAAAGTCCTACATGTAAAATGTTTTATTCCCGTTTCTAAATACGCATATTCGTAGAATTAATTTTACTACGCAGTTGTAAATTATAACAAAACAAATTTCCACGAAAGAACCGATGGACGGAGAGCCTGTGATGACTACACCTTCGTCATAACATAAAAGCTGAAAATTTGTCAGCTTGCATTCCTACGATAGGTAAGTAAGGTAGGCAGCTATAGATTGCACCGTAGTGGCTTTAACAAGTTATAACTGTTTAGACCCTCAAGTATACGTTCAGGTAAAAACAGTAGTTCTTTTATATTTTCTTCCACTTTCTTCTTTTACATTTTCTCCTTTAAAACAGGGTATCCTAGTCTGAGGATTACAGAACTTAATTTCTTATATTTTCTGCATTTTGTGAAACATTGACTTTTCCCCGACATACCATGAAAAATCATATTTCCAGTCGTCAGTAACTTAGCTTCCTTTGGCAACCCTTTAACAATGTTAAAAATAAGACTTTCAGAGTGTCCAGCGAAAAGTTGCCACTAAGTGTAAAAAATATAAGAACCTTCTAGCTTCGAAAGCAAAGAGTCTAAACTAAAAAGTTGCATATCGTGCTTACCTATGGTAGGAGCATGAGCTGACAAGGTTTCAACTTTTATAAAATGACGGAGGTGAAACGATCACCGGCTCTTAGTCTACATTGCTTACAGTGTAGCTGTGTTGCATCACGTACAGGTAGTAGTACAGCGACACTGTGAAGGTCATGTATTGCACAATATTGGGTCATGTGCCAAAAATAACAATCGACAACAGTTGTGTTTGGTTGGATTCGCAACTAATTACGTTTGTTAACTAAGGAAAATGGAAGAGGTTTTTAAATATGTCAACAAATTTTTTCTAATTAGGAAGACATTTTACACCTTGTGCTCCTCAACCGAGAAGAGACAAATTTTATTTTATTAAATAAATATTAGATTTTGCAAAAAATTATCTTCACTAGACGTAAATCTGCAATGGCATTAACACTCTTACTATAGTTCGTTCGCGCTAAGAATGCAGTGAGCGCTAGGCAACCCCGCTCCCAAAGCAATCAAATCTTTTCTAATTACAATTTAAAGTTCACAGTAACCAGTTGAAGGCATAGCTTTGCGACGCGCGATTTGATATGTTAGGGTGCGGGGTTAGGCCGGCGAAATAATGACTCACTGCATTCTTAACGCGATTTCAAACTACAGTAGTTCAAAGAGTTAACAGTGGAGAGTCAATGTACTAGTATGACGTTCCCGCACCAAACGGGCAGCATGGCGTAGAGTTAAAAAAATTATCTTCTCATTATATCCTCTGGCTAAGGATACAGATTGTCTTACATTCATAAAATGCATGTGCATGGGCACAAAGGAAAGAAAAATTAATCCCCGATTGACATTACGGGTGGAGAACTTTAACCCGTCCTTTCCCTGACTAATAGCCACTAAATTATCGGTATAGGCGCGAAGAAGTCTTTCCCTACTTTTATCCATAGGGGATATTATTTCCAGCGGCGTGCTTATGTTCAGAGGGTGGATAAAAACTAGCGTGAGGATAAGCGTTTTATCCTCTCCCCGTGGATAAATTATCCCTAGCCCATGCCTAGCCCTGCAGAGAGCTCCTACAAAGTGAAGCAATAACACCAAGTGCCTTAGAGGAAGCTACTGGACACAGGCGGCTCAAGACCATGGTGTCTGGAAGTCCTTACAAGAGGTCTTTTTTTTTTTATGGAGTACAAGTTGGCCCTTGACTGCTATCACACCTGATGTTAAGTGATGATGCAATCTAAGATGGAAGCGGGCTAACTTGTTAGGAGTGGGATGAAAATCCACACCCCTTTCAGTTTCTACACGACATCGTACCGGAACGCTAAATCGCTTGGCGATACGCCTTTGTCGGTAGGGTGGTAACTAGCCACGGCGAAAGCCTCCCACCAGCCAGACCAAGACAAATTAAGAAAAATCTCAATCTGCCCCGCCGGGAATCGAACCCAGGACCTCCGTCTTATAAATCAACCGCGCATACCACTGCGCCACGGAGGGTCTATGTTTAGCAGTGGACGTTTGGCTGATGATGATGATGATGAATTATGTAAGTTGATCTTATAGGATTATTTTATTTTAATTTTTAACAATGCTTATTACAGAATTATTTTTATTGAGTAGTACAGATAATATTACAGTCTCACGAAGTATCGATATATCGCAAACATTCATTATCGTATGAATGTTTGCGATGCGCGCGCGCACGTGGCGGGAAGGTCGCGGGTTCGATGACTCGTTACGCAATGACTCATGATTGCGATTAGCTCAAAAAAGCGTTCAGGAATTCGTTCGCTGTCACTTGCCAGTCTGTCAATTGATAAAGGAATATTTATTGTCACTTTTTGTTTGTTATTTTTGCGTTGCGACTGTTGTTGGATTTCTTCATGTCTATTTTTATCGTCTTCTAAGAACGAATATTCTTTAAATATACTAGGTGTTTTATAGTTTAAAAAACCAACAACATACCGGTGGTTTTTTTTTATCGACTACAAGTTGGCCCTTGACTGCTATCACACCTGATGTTAAGTGATGATGCAATCTAAGATGGAAGGGGGCTAACTTGTTAGGAGTAGGATGAAACCCACACACCTTTCAGTTTCTATACGACATCGTACCGAAATGCTAAATCGCTTGGCGGTACGTCTTTGTCGGTAGGGTGGTAACTAGCCACGGCGAAAGCCTCCCACCAGCCAGACCAAGACAAATTAAGAAAAGTCTCAATCTGCCCCGCCGGGAATCGAACCCAGGACCTCCGTCTTATAAATCCACCGCGCATACCACCTCGCCACGGAGGTCGTCAATAATATATATCTACACTAATATTATAAAGAGGAAAACTTTGTTTGCTTGTTTGTTTGTTTGTTTGTTTGTAATGAATAGGCTCAAAAACTACTGGTCCGTTTTTAAAAATTCTTTCACCATTCGAAAGCTACATTATCCACGAGTAACATAGGCTAAATTTTATTTTGGAAAAAAAGTTAGTTAGTTTAGGGTTCCGTAAAATATTTGGGTTTTTCGGACACAAGGTGTAAAAAATCAACCCGAAAAGTTATTTATTTTGCGTACGCAGCCTAAACTATAAAAGATAGAACCATAAAATGTTCTAATTAATTGGAGATCTTATAAATATCTACAAAAAAGTCCGCGACATACTATACCTATCTATGTCGAGTGAGACACAACAACCATTTTTAATTTAAAAATCTCAATTTTTTTTTGAACTACATATAAACGTATTTATTTTACTCATGCTATTAATCCTTATCAAAATAAATTATTTCATCACTAAGTACAGTTTATGTAGATAATATTTGGTATTTAAAAGATTAAAATTGGACGTTTGGTTTTGAAGTTATGGCGAAATTAAAATATTACTATTCCTGCGTTGCGAAGTGAGCGTCACCAAGGCGGGGGTGCGCGTGCGGGAGGGGAGTTTAGATCTATGTTATATAAAGTCTGTTCGCTTAGATAGTGTCGGTACACCCGCAGGCGCACATATTTTTTTTGTACTGTGTTTTTAAATTAATGTTTATTCAATATAAGAATAAAATAGAATATTTTATGATTATTTTAATAAAATAAAATAATAAACGCAATTTAGTCCGAAAATAGAATTTTAATGAAAAATATAAGTAAGTAGGAAGGTAAACATAAACGAAAATAAAATAAACACTATTCTTCATCACTCGAAATGTCGGAGTAATCGGCACTTGTATTTATGATGAGAATTCATCACGTTCTGAATCCATACTAAAATATCGATTTTCCTCTTTAATCGTATGACCTACACATCTTTTCCACATATCTGAAGTCACATTTTTCTGTCACAGTTGGATTCTTCTGTTTTTACGTTTTTTTTGGTGTAGATGGACCGTTTTTTAATATTGATCCAACGCTAGTTCTTGGTATCCCCACTATTTTTGAAGTGTCTGTGATAGGTGCAGACACATTCATTTGAACACAATACTGATGGACATTGACTATCATTTGTTTACATGTTTTACAAAAGATCCGTCTTTTACTTTTTGGTTTAGTCAAAATTTCATCTTGACACACTTCACTGTCATCCCAAGGACGAAAAATTTTTTTTGTATACGTAGGAGAATCTACAAAAACAACCTTTCAATACGACGCTTCGATCTTAAATGCCAAATCCAAATTCTCCTGTGAGTGTACGCCGCATGCGGCGACCTTTGACTTCGGGGCGGCGCCTTTGACAAAATGCGGCACGTGCAAGGCGGCGAGACACAAAGGGCGACCGTATCTAAACGAATAGACTTTACACGATAATGAATTAAGAATTCGATCTTTGTTCAAATATCTATTTAGTACACGGAAGAGTTTGTTCGTTTGTTTAAACGGGCTAATCTCTATCTGCGTGTCGGATTGTAAAATTATTTTTGTTTATTCTGAAGGTTAGACTCAAGAGTGAATTATACTATTTAATATCAATTTATACCCATCAGCTTGCCATAAATATATATTTTTAATGTTAATGTAATGAAATGTCATACAATGTTTAACAAAAATGTAGACCTATAGTACACGGGACAGGACGGAGGATATTCCGGGAAACAATAAAAAAAATTTAATTGAGAGGGGAAGCGGGGAATGAGCACACTTTACATGTGACTTTCACACATTTTGTATGAAAGTCTTTCTTTAAAATTAGAAGGGTACCTAGAGGTTTTCACGCGGACGAAGTCGCGGGCGACTGCTAGTATAATATAATTGACAAACTTGACATTCCAAAAGTGCTTGTCTAGTCTACTTGAATTAAATGAGCTTATAGATACGAAATACAAATAGATATACAATTGGTTATTGATTAGTTAAATAAAAACGTTATAAAAAAATGTCTACTATTGTCCTTATTAGCATTTTACCTCAAATGATGTACCTACTATAAAATAAATAAAAATATCCCAATAACGTATATTATTTACATATTTATATGAAATCCAAAAATTTAATTTTAGTATTACTATTTTATTTTTACTATTTTATATTTACTATTTACTATTGATCTTCGATAACTTTGGATCAAATCAGCAATAAGGAGATCTGCAGGAGGACCAGAGTAACCGATATAGCTCTGCGAGCCGCAGAACTAAAATGGCAATGGGTGGACCAAGTGGTGGTGGACCGAAATGCTCATAGACGTTGGGATATCTACTTAAAAATGTTTAATTTTTATTAAGGGTTTTTGTTTGTCATATTAAAGGCATCATAGAAATGCTTTGAAAATTGTGTGTATGTTTATTATATTTATGTGATCGAGTCAAATAATTTAAAAATCCTTAAAATAATAATCAAATAACCAATGTTATAAGCAAGGCTAAATCAATCAAAGACTTACCTATTTATTAAAGTTGTCCTCCTGTACATCGCATTTTCCTTTTACGAAGTTTTGGCGGGAAATTTATTGTTTTTATGAAACATCATCTAACCACTGTTACCACATAACATGACTGTTTTTGGATAGGTGAAATTTTTGTAAACAATAATTTATAAAAATACCTATGTTACACATTCATAAATGAATGGAATGTACCTTTAATAAGCCAGTAGAGTATTACTCGAAAATAAATTATTCCGACTCGGAATGCACTAAAATGTGGAAAAACAAATATTCATTGATTTAGGTACTTTTTTATTTATTTAAATTCCGTTGGTTAATCATTTCTAGGAATATGTTACTAAATAAAGTCACTTCTGTCTGCGTGCAATAAATTTAAGTAAAAAACTTTTGTGTCAAGTTTCAGAAAACCTCAAGCCTTTTTGGAGCTTACATCGAATCCCTCGGGTTCTTTGTCGGTAGGATGGTAACTAGTGACGACCGAAGCCACCAGCCACTGGACCAATTTTGAAAATGTTCCATCATCCATTGCGCACACCACTGTGCAAGGGAGACTGTCAAAAAATCCTTTGAGGTTTAACAAAGTCGCATGTTTCTATTTATTCAGAAGTAAGTAATAGTTGCCTAGAATTTTTTTTAAGGTTACAATACACTCATTTTCTGCAGCTAGGACAGTGACTATCCGTTTATAACATTATATTTCCCAAAAAAATTTTAACAAAAAATAGAACCCACTCAAAACGAACTAAAAAAAAAAAATAATTTTAAACTAAATATAGAACCGACTCAAATCTTCCTAATTTTTCCCAGGATATCATCGTCAGATCCTAACATGATGACTATGGGACCATATTGGAAGTGTGCCCTTTCTAATAAAAAAAGAATTATCAAAATCGAACAACTCTGTAAAAAGTTCTGCGTGGTCATACATTAAAAAAAAACGTATCGAATTAAGAACCTCCTCCGTTTATTTCGTCGGTTAAAAATCAAGTTTCAGAACACTTTCCTCAAGGAAAAAGTATTTGAAACACAAAATCACACAACATTGTACTGCGGTCAAACTACTTACCTACGTACAGATGGCAATTAACAATTACGTTGAATCATTATAGAGATTTTTGGAATATTACTACATACTGTCCTTATTTACTGCGGTTGGACATAATGTTAGCTAATAAATAATGTCATAAGTAGTAACCTACTACGGAACTATTACTCCTCTTCAGATTTTCAAGTACTTCAAACAAGGGTAATTTTCAAATAAGCTTAGAAAGTGAAGATGCGAATTAAATTAATATTTAGGAAGCTTAAATTAAAAATATTGTAATGATTATGCATTTGTCTAACGTTAGACAAATTCATGAAGAATGACTATGTCAGTAATTGTTTCCATCATAATAGAAGAGAGGTTTTTCATCGTCTGTAGCTAAGAACCGTCTCGATCATATCAAATTTTGAATAAACTAAAGCATCAATATTGTCGTCTCATTCATTTAACACCTTCATTAGAATTAAGAATTAAAGGACATTGCCAAAAATTGTATGGAAGTGTACCCCAGGCTGCCCAGTAATGATATATATGTCATTAAATAGTGCAGATTTTCTGTTTACAGAAAAACAAAGTTGTATGTAGCTATGCAGTCGCAGGAAAAAGTTATGAAGGTTGAAAAAGTTGACTTTTCATATCTACTACGACGACGGTCACGTGTTTCAGAACACAAAAAATCGATTGAAATTTTTATTATTTTGATATATTTTCAAGTGATTGCTATGAAACATTGGTAGTTGTTTAAAATTCATTGTGTATTTAAATAAAACAGTTAAATATGAGCATAAGTTTGGACAGACTGGGGCAAATTTTGGCAATGTCCTTTAATATATTCATTAACCTTATAGTAATTCTTTTCAAGAAGCCATTTATTTAGCTCTTTTTTAAAAGTCTGGAGAGGCATTGCCTTTAACTTGCATGGTAAATTATTAAAAGCTAAAATTACCATAAAGAAAGCATTCTTTTTAAATAGGTATGTCTAATATACATTTAGGTACAAAATAAAATTTTTTAACAAAAAATAGAACCGACTCAAAACGCACTAAAAAGTAAAAAATAACTGTGTCATTTAGTTGCTTTAATTTACTTAAGCATATCTATGAAGTCGGTGCCAGCAAGTTTAAGGAACATTTATTTAGCGTAGTAAAGCAGTTTGTGGGTTCGAGGTAATGGTCTTAAAGTGGAAACCTTGGCTGGCACCGACTCTTAGATATGCTTAAGTTAATTAAAGCAACTAAATGACATAGTTGTTTTTTACTGTTTAGTGCGTCCTTGAGTCGGTTCTATTTTACACGCTTTATATTAGCTTCACTTGTATGTCAGTTTGTCAGTTTGTCAGTATGTCAGTATGTAACTTGTATGTGTGTTCGCGCATAACTTCGTCGTTTATGAACCGATTTTGATAATTCTTTTTTTGTTGGAAAGTAGATAGTCCGGTGGTGGTACCATGACAAGGAAACCAGGATTTGATGATAGGATCCTGGAGAAACCGAGGGGAACTTTCAAAAATTGTAGGGACAACAAGTACGTTTGTTAGTTTTTCCGATAAGTATTTAAAAGCACTACAATTCGATGAAGGTCTGGAGTCGATCTGATGATGGAGCCGATCTACATATAAGAGAATTCCTTGACGATTTACTGTATTTACCTTGTGTTTGGGCTCGATTAATTTGTTTTGATAAGAACTTTACATTTAGATGGGCTGTGACTGTCATTGAGGGTCTGGTGATGAAGACAAAGTACAGTTAAGGGAGCTCCGTAACAGCTTACAGTAGCTACCTTGTGTTTGGGCTTGATTAATTTGTCTCGATGAGAAATTTACATTTAGATGGACTGTGACTGTCATTGAGGGTCTGGTGATGAAGACGAAGTACAGTTAAGGGTGCTCCGTAACGGCTTACAGTAGCTACCGTGTGTTTGGGCTTGATTCATTTGTCTCGATGAGAAATTTACATTTAGATGGACTGTGACTGTCATTGAAGGTCTGCAGATGAAAACGAAGGACAGTTAAGGGAGCTCTTTAACGGTTTACAGTAGCTACCTTGTGTTTGGGCTCAATTAATTTGTCTCAATGAGAACTTTACATTTAGATGGGCTGTGACTGTCATCAAGGGTCTGGCGATGAAGACGAAGGACAGCTGAGGGAGCTCTTTAACGGTTTACAGTAACTACCTTGTGTTTGGGCTCGATTAATTTGTCTCAATGAGAACTTTACATCTAGATGGGCTGTGACTGTCATTGAGGGTCTGGCGATGAAGAAGAAGGACAGCTGAGGGAGCTCTTTAACGGTTTACAGTAGCTACCTTGTGATTGGGCTCGATTAATATGTCTCAATGAGAAGTTTGAAAGATTCCAGTTGGTTTAATATTAACTAAGTCATGATCTGATGATGAGATCTACGAAAACTCGAGGAAACTCTTCAAACTTTATTTTTACACGCTTTTTATTAGCTTCACTTGTATGTCAGTTTGTCAGTATGTCAGTATGTAACTCTCCGTGGGTATTCTGTGCGCCTGCAGCCTTCCTTGGTTCTGGTAGCCGTTTCTCAGGCTCCCTCTCCGAAATTGAACTCTGATTCCCCGTATTTATAATATTTATTAAATAATTATTTTATTCTCACTAATAAATAAATTACTAGCGACTGTGTGGCCGAGCGGTTTAAGTGCTAAACTGCCCGTACAACAGTCGCTCAGGCGTGGGTTCGAGCCCTGGCAGTCGCAGTTTTTCTGCGACTTCCAAGGCTCGCTCCCGTGCCGACTGTACTCTGGCCAGGTTTCTGTGGTTTCCTTGGTCACTGTGCTAAGGGTGGGGCACAGGCAAATGCGGGTACAGATTGTAAGTAAAAATAAGAATTGTAAACATCGAATGTGAATTCGATGTCGACGCTTACTATGAAACATAGTATGAATATTTTTGATAATCAACAAATAATAGTTTAAAAAAACTAAAAAAATCACGCTTTTATAAATAAACCAAACTAAAAAGTAAAAAATAAATAATAGTTAAAAAAAACTAAAAACACGCTTTTTATAGAAACCCAAACTAAAAAATAGAAAATAATTTTAATAAATTTAAATTAAGAATAGTGTTAAAATTTTCATTAACTATAAATTAATAATAGTGTAAATAAAAAAAAAATATTTTATTTTAAAAAAGCGTGGGGTGCTTTTTAAGATATTATCAAAATGATAATCACTCTACTCATATCTGTCAATAAAATATTTATAACTATATTCACACCATGCACCCCACGCTTTTTTAAAATAAAATAATTTTTTTTATTTACACTATTATTAATTTATAGTTAATGAAAATTTTAACACTATTCTTAATTTAAATTTATTAAAATTATTTTCTATTTTTTAGTTTGGGTTTCTATAAAAAGAGTGTTTTTAGTTTTTTTAAACTATTATTTATTTTTTTTTGTTAAAAATGTTCATGTATGTTCTTGACAAATAACAAAGATGTACAGTAAATATCACAACAAAGACATAATTTAAATATAAATTAATTAAACTTTTATCTAAATTGAATCTTAATTAACTGACGTAAAAAACGATGAGTTTTTCCTAGAACCAAAGCTCATTGGAGGTCAAAGGCAACGCTATTCATATAAAAATGATTTAACGCATCATCGCCTAGAGAAAAATCAAATAAAACTTATATACATACCTAAGTACATGCTAATTTAGACTTTAATTATATGTACCATAAATATTCAAATCGGATGTACGATTTCGGTATAACAAATCATTTCGCCCACTGTACTATGCAAATATGTCAAATGGAAAACGGTCTGTTTGTGTATTGAGTTAGAGTTAAGAATAGCGTGTGAAATTCTGGGTGAAATTAGGCATGTTGCACACTGTACGAGGTCGTTAAACCGTTCGCAAAATCATCTCGGCTAATGAACTGTATTGCAAATAAAACATTAGGTAGTTTACGTAATGGCATTGTGTTAGTGTTTTTGTTCACGCTATTTCTGTCCAAATAGATATAAAATATGTAATAATATCCTCGAATAGCGGTGTACCCATCCATCCCTATAAAAACAGCGTGGTGAGTATAAGCTCCATATGCTATAACATAAGTTGATAATGATGCCAGTTTTCTATTACCCTAAATACATATTAATATTGTATCAATACTAAAGTTAAAAAATCGTAGGACCAGTTTGTATTTGGTACGCTGAATAATTTTTGATGAAATTTCGGAAAACAATAGATAAATTCAAATTTCTAATTCATTTATTACAAGTAAGCTGTACAAGCACTTTTGAAACGTGTGTCAGTACGTAGTGAATCTACAAAGAAGGCAGATCCTGCCGAGAGCCGGTGAAACTTAGCAGTTGTTCTTTTAAAAATGAATGTTACAACTTGTATTTTATAATTTAAAGTTTTGGTAACATATTGCGTGTAGAAAGAAAAGCCAAAACCTTCCAAAAATCTTTGTCGTTGCGTCATTAATTTTATAGTAACCTTTTTTTTTTGTCGCTGGGAAATGCATTTACGCATCCTTCGAAGGATAGAGGGTATGTGGGACTCACCGGACTGGAATACCCACTAAAACCCAGCGGTGGCCTTCCGCGCCTTAATAAAACGACAACGGATCGCTGTGGGGCATTCTACGTTGTCAATTTTATAGTAACCTAAAATAAGAAAGCAGAATCAAAACTTGAAGGATGTAGGGAATAAAAGGTAAGACAACCAATATCCGTAATTGGTATGGTAATTTTTGACGACCTCCGTGGCGCAGTGGTATGCGCGGTGGATTTAAATGACGGAGGTCCTGGGTTCGATTCCCGGCGGAGCAAATTGAGACTTTTCTTAATTTGTCTTGGTCTGGCTGGTGGGAGGCTTTCGCCGTGGCTAGTTACCACCCTACTGACAAAGACGTATCGTCAAGCGATTTAGCGTTCCGGTACGATGTCGTGTAGAAACCGAAAGGGGTGTGGATTTCATCCCACTCCTAACAAGTTAGCCCGCTTCCATCTTAGACTGCATCATCACTTAACATCAGGTGTGATAGCACTCAAGGGCCAACTTGTGGTCGATAAAAAAAAATCTTACACCAATACCCGCGAATTTATTCACGTGAAAAATCTGAACTACGACGTATACTGAACTGAAAGTATAAATATTTCCTTTAAAGCAAAATATCTACTAAAAAAATTACCCGCCTTCTGTCGTTGTTGGGTAAAAAGCACAACATAATCTGTAGCGTAGTTTAAAAAGCTTTATGTCCTTAAAAAGTAATGCTTGGTTTGCTTACAACTTTGACCTTCAGACCTTGGTGGTAAAAAGCATGGTTGTAGTAAGTACTTCCCCGGATAAGCTCACAATCACAAAAAGCTCTTCTAGTACTTGAGGATAACGACGACCTCCTGGCGCAGTGGTATGCTTGGTGGATTTATAAGACGGAGGTCCTGGGTTCGGTTCCCGGTGGGGCAGATTGAGATTTTTCTTAATTTGTCTTGGTCTGGCTGGTAGGAGGCTTTCGCCATGGCTAGTTACCACCCTACCGACAAAGACGTATCGCCAAGCGATTTAGCGTTCCGGTACGATGTCGTGTAGAAACCGAAAGGGGTGTGGATCTTCGTCCCACTCCTAACAACTTAGCCCGCATCCATCTTAGGCTGCATCATTACTTAACATCAGGTGTGATTGCAGCCAAGGGCCAACTTGTAGTCGATAAAAAAAAACAAATCTTACACCAATACCCGCGAATTTATTCACGTGAAAAATCTGAACTACGACGTATTATACTGAATTGAAAGTATAAATATTTCCTTTAAAGCAAAATGAAAACATTACCCGCCCAATGTATTATCTAATATGTAAGCTATATTATAGTGAAATTTCATGAAAATCCATTCAGCAGTTTTTGCGAGAAAGAGTAGCAAACATCCATGGATACATACGAACATTCGTCTTTATAATGTTAGTAAGGATATCACGGACAGTATGGTTTATAGTGCCTAACTATTAAGCTTTTATGAAACAATGCGGAGAAAGTAATAATGCAGTGAAATCTAGGAAAACTCATCACATTTTCATCTAAAAAAACATTACGTAATGTCTAAGACTGAAAATTCGGCGGTTGTCGACCTCTGCAATATAACAACGCACACATACGCGTTCGTGTTCGTACACTGTCCGTACACAAGTTCGCACCTACGTGGGGTCTGTGCTAGTGTGCGTGGCAAGGGCGAGGGTGGTATTATTTTGGTATGGTGTTATTCATACATGCGAAACACATTGTGGTATATGGTGTTAAGTGTCTACTTATTGGTGAATTGATGGTTAAAATAATGCTTTAAATTTGGGTCAGTGTTTATAGCATTTAAATTGAGAAAAGCTTTATCAGTTTTAAAATTATTTTGAACTTTCGGCTTCCGTGGCGCCGTGGTATGCGCGGTGGATTTATAAGATGGTTGTCCCGAGTTCAATTCCTGGCAGAGCCAATTGAGATTTTCTTAATTGGTCATGTGATTTGGCGTTCCAGTATGATGTCGTGTAGAAACCGAAGGAATGAACATATTATCCTACTACTAACCAGTTAGCTCGCTGCCATCTTAGATTGCATCATCACTTAACATCAGGTGTGACAGCAACAAAGTCAAGGGCTAACTTGTAGTTAATGAAAAAAGGTAGTAATGAATTATTGAATTATAACATTTTTGTTGAAAATAAAAAGGTACTTATAAATAAAAATTTTGTTGATAATTGGTGTTTTATCTTATGTGGGGAAAGCTTATATCTGATGAACTACATATTTGCTAAATCGGATAAAGTTGATTCAGAAAAGAAGAAAGAAAGTGTATATTATGCTCAGTATGAAACTAACAGGACAAGCCTATTCTAATATTTATGTACACATAATACCACTACGTGTATATTAGGACAGGTTTATCAGTGTGTGTGTAAGTGCGTCTGTGTACGATGTTACGTGAGTAAGTTCAGCGGATATTCGCCAGTATTGGGGCAAAGGCCCGCCTGGAAGTTTTTGAGGTCAATTTAATGTCGGTGCTAATGACGTGACGCATTTTTCTTTACGTGGAAGGTTAATGATCCCTTTTGGTGTTTACTTCATTCCGTTTTGGACGCTATAAGGTTGGTACTGTAAAACTGAACAAAGTAACTATTCTTGACATGATCATCCACTATCCAACGTAAAAGGCCTATGTCCAGGTCTATGACTTTTTATAGGCATCCTCAGGCGGTACGGTTCTACACAGCCTGAAACTAGTGTAATCTACGATACATTTTGTTGTGAGCCACCTATTTAACCGTTAGGTTTAATCAACTCGGTGGTTTTCCGTCTTCTGTTAATAAAAATATAAACAATCAAAGTACCATATTTTAGGCTTAAAGATCATGACAACGTAAATTGTGCCTAGGGAAGGCAGCTGGTTTCATGGGCTCTCAACAAAAGTAAAAGCTCCAAAAGTATCTGGCGAAGGGTTGCGATAACTTATGTGTTTGTATCTTTGTTAAATCCACCATGATTTAATCTCAATAACAGCTTACCATACATACCTATTGTAAGAGCATGGAGTGACCAATATACAACTTTTATGAAACCACATAGATCTGGTCATCTGGAACTTTTGTTACCATCATGGCTTTAGAAGAAAGCGTCTCTTAGCCATCATCATTCAAAGTCCAGAATAGTCTATAATAATAATAATAATAAAATATTTTATTTAGCTGAAAGTAGTTAACTAAAAAACTAAAGATAAATCTAAAACATCATTAAAATAAAGCTAGATTAAATAACTAATACATGTTTTACATCTCAGCTAAAAAGGTTACTGCTTCAGCATATTGCTACAATGTTCACCATTGCAGCGCTGGTTTTCAGGCATAACCTTAGGTGGCGTCACATGACACGAAAGGGACAGTTTGAAATAAGAAATTACGAAATACTTAAGCAAAAAAGGGAAAAGAAAAAGCATAACTGATTACATAGACTACAAAACATAGAACATATAATAAACATAAATAACTACATCATTTGGTTCCTTAACTTTATTATTATTATTGAACAATTAGAGATATCAAGCCCTTATTTCTTTTTTTTATTTTGTTTTCGGCCTTTATTGGAAAATTTTTTGTTGTTCCAAGAAGTGGTTTTTTATGTTTACTGTACATATTTATGATAGGTCAATAACTATTAATACTGCGACTCATATTTTACAAAGTACTCATACCACAGCTACGTGCTGTGGTGTTTGTGCCAAATCATTTAGTACCTGCATCTTTATTGCGTCGTTCGTAAAGGATCATTGACTTCATGATATTAAGTCACCTTTATCAAGAATAATTACATCATCGACTGCCATTATATATAATATATAATATAAAGGATACTTGTCATATTAATTATTTACGTAATGTTATAGTATACAAAATGTAGAACAAAAGATGTTATAGAATAATGTAGAGTTAAATATTAATTTATTTACACTGTATCGTAAAATTTTAATCAAAATTACAGTTTTCTTTTTTTAAGTTAGCCCTTGACTGCAATCACACCCAATGGCAAGTGATGATGCAATCTATGATTGGATGGAATGCATGAAATGCAATGGAGGCGGGTTAACTTGTGAGGTGTAGGTTGAAATCTTACATTTGGTTTCTAATAAAACGTAGTACATCTTTGTCGGCAAGCACGTACTAGCTGAGTACTAACTCATTAGCCACGATCGAAATCTCCCACCAGCAAAAACTGGATCCATTATGAAAATCTCTATCGGCCTGGCAGGGAATCAAACCCAGGACCTGCGTCTTATAAATTTACTGCGCCACAGAGTCCGTCAAAATGTTCCATAATTTGTAAAGAAAATTATTAAAATAAAGCTATGATTGTGAAAATGGTGTAAAGTTTTTGGCTGCCGGCAAAGACGTACCACCAAGCGATTCCCTACAAACTCTATTCACTCGTATAATCTACACTACTCATACGTAAACTGTTGAGAAAATCTGGTTAGCTCAACAAAATAAACAAAGTCAGGAATTTAGTTTCGCAACTCTCTGCTGTAGTAAACAAATAAGAACAAAATTTCAAGACCAAAAAAAATAACAGAGTAAATATAAATTATTTTTACTAGCATCTCAACACATTCAAATATTAAGCTCGAGCGTGTGTCTATTGAACGAAAGAAGAAACGCACTTTTATATGTGACGTCACACATCGAAAAGTGCGGTTCTTGCCTCATCAATCTTAGAATATATACAAGTTGAATGTATGTAGGTATTAAGCTCATCATCATCTGCCATTTTTACGACTCACTGCAGGGCCAAGCTTTCCACTTTAGAAACGAGAGGATAAAGCTCACCAAAGCTCCAAAATGGGTTGGCGGGCTAAGGGTGATAATGTTCTCTTGTATCGATAACTACGAGATGATTAATGAATTAATGAATGACCAAGACCGACAGCTACACATGTTCTCCGTGACACGGGGGTGTAACATCACTAACTTCTCAAATTGCCTGATTGGGTGAGAATTGTTAGGAAGAAAGCATGGGCATGCTCTTTTTGACTTTCTCATTATCAAAGACCCAAATATGATAAATTAGGTAGATCATGTCCCCGCAGTAAGACAAAGATTTCATAATACTTAAATTCGTTGCGTGAAAGTTAGGCACACATTTTGTCTAACATGCATTAGTCCAATGAGGTAGTAATGAAAAGTATTAAGGTTGCTAATAAAAATAATAAAGTTACTTACTTAATAAAAGATTATTTAATTCAAACCAGGTAGAGTCTTCACAAAATGAATAGGTACATCAATTATCGCGATTCAATTAATTAGAAATCGAAAAGTTCAACCACCACTGCGCGAAAAAAAAACAAACAGACGCTTCTAGAACGCAATTTGTAATTCAATTCTATAGACATGTGGGTGCGAAGCGAAAAGTAGAAAACGTTGCCCCCTAATTTGTCTAGCCAGCATGACCCCTCGCAAACCTTAAAAGCTTCCCCGTTTGGCGGTTGTTAGTAAGGAAAGCGGGAGGGTGTGGAGACCTTTCGCTGGTCGGCGGGAAATTTTCCTTAGAGAAAAACGCCCGAAAATACGCCGGTGCGTTGACCCCGCGACAAGGTCGCGCGGGCAAGGTCATCGAACGCGCGGCCGTCGAACTTGCCAAAACATATTGTCATTTATATCATTTTGTATAATCATAATGTATTGAGTAAACTGATGGTTCGTTATATGTCATACACGTTGTGGATTCCTTGCTGTAGTTGTTTGGTATAGGAAGTGATTTGCGTATTGTTTAAATTGTCTTTCTATATGAAAGCTATTGTCATGTTTTGCAATATCATTATAATATCTACTAGGAAATCATAATATGTACTAAATTTAGAAATTATAGTAGTAGAGTTAATTCGGTAAAATAGTACTTTGTTGGGATATCAAAATATTGGAATTTTTTTCGGCAACCAAGAATTGGTAAATTGAAACATCAACATCCCTTAGCGAGCACGTGAAGACATCGGATGTTAATAAATTATTCAGATTTTTGAGGTCCTTTTTTTATCGACTACAAGTTGGCCCTTGACTGCTATCACACCTGATGTTAAGTGAAGATGCAGTCTAAGATGGAAGCGGGCTAGCTTGTTAGGAGTAGGATGAAAATCCACACCCCTTTCGGTTTCTACACGACATCGTACCGGAACGCTAAATCGCTTGGCGATACGTCTTTGTCGGTAGAGTGGTAACTAGCCACGGCAAAAGCCTCCCACCAGCCAGACCAAGACAAATTAAGAAAAATCTCAATCTGCCCCGCCGAGAATCGAACCCAGGACCTCCGTCTTATAAATCCACCGCGCATACCACTGCGCCACGGAGGTCGTCACAATAGAATAATCTTTATATAGGTCCTAGAATAGTCTATAACTGAAAGGGCTGAGATTTCCTTTTAAGCAGATTTACCTATCCTCAGAATCATTGTCACGCGATATACGTCCACCACTTTATATACATGTACACCTCTTGTTAATACTTCCAATTACTACGTTCTTGAATCGCTTGTGTCCAGCTGGTTTCTGTAACCGGCTTGGTGTCAACATTTCACTAAAAATTACGCTTACCGATGCAGGGGTCACCTTTTCAGCGCCTAGAACCCTAACCTCATCCGTACTTTTAGTTATATATCGCGCTATTTGCAACTTCAGATAAAAGATTTTTCTATGTCGCTAACTAAAGTTCTCCTGCGGATCTCCTATTTTCTAATTCGATCATGCAAATATACTTCGAGCATAGCTTGCTTTATGCTATTAAAGTTAGCTATATTTCGTTATAATAAGCTGATATATAGCGTTATAATAAGCTGACTTACTCTGAGCCTACTTTTGATGCTCAATGTACCACAATACCATGATTAATATACAAAAATTCTAAAAGAAAAGAACATTTGTCCTGCGATACTTGCCACTTCAGCTTTGCAACTATAACATAGATAGTTTAGCAGTACTCTGAGCCGAGCCTTCTTATAATACTTAATGTACCAGTAATACCATCTTAATTATCATAGTATAGTTATATGAAAATTATAGAAGAAAAGAACATTTTCTCTATTGCATGCTCCAAATGCGTTATCACTGCGTATTACAATTCTATTATTCAAGTGACGTCGTCCACTCCTGCGCACGTGATGTATTGTGACTACACCCGGCGAGGAAGTGTTTACGTAATTTTGAGTAATAATTCAGTGATATCCTGGCGGGAATATGGGCCGATGAATTATTTAACTAGGGTCCGCTTGCGTCTATAACTGGCACGTGTATTTCGTAATGTTGTTATTGTTACGAGATGTTATGCTAGGTGCAATAGATTGACCAGGCGAATATTGCGACCGACGCCGGGCTGCTTAAAGAGGGAGAGAAGAGGGGATATGGTGCTTAGAACTACCACGCTGCTCCAATGCGGGCTGGCGGGCTTAGGGTGATAATGTTTTATTTATTAACGATCACTATCAGATGTTGATGATAGTGACCAGGGCCGACGAGTTAACGTGCTCTCCGAGGCACGGAGGTGTTACACCACCAACTTCCTGACACCGGACTTGGAATGTACTGAGAATTTCATAGAAGAATGAAAAACTCAGAATTATTCCGTGACCCGACCCAGTATTCGAACCCAGGACCTCGTGATCGAAGCCAGATAGGCTAACCACTAGACCAACGAGGCAGTCCTAGTACCATACCTAATATTATGTATTAGTAACATAGTGTATTAATACATAATATAAAATGATTGTTATTATACGTGAAGCGGGAAGTACCGTTTATTTAGGGTTTTTGGGTTAATAATAATTGAATAACAAATAATTCCGATTCACAACTCAAATACTGCGAAATTACGAATTTATCCTTAAAGATATACGCACACTAAACAATAACTAATAATAATTACAATGTACTTTGTTCAAACATAATTATTATAAGTTTGGGTAGGTCGTAAGTTCTCATGATTCAAAATATAATAAGTATCTTACCATTTTATGGATTCACTGTGCGGGTGCCGGGTCCATCGTATGGCAGAGAGAAAAACCCGAGACTTGTGTCACGGATCTAGACTTAAGGGTACCCTATGTGGCCGGACAACGCTTGCCTTCTCAGCCCAAATTATTCTTCCTGCTCAACCAAATCTGATAGGATCCTGCACACTTGTTCTAGAACTAGTTTTGTACACTAGTTCTAGAATGGAGCTTACTCCAGTTTTAGTCAAGCCCAGGTCTTTGGGCAGGTTGTAGAGAGATATTACTGGTGCAAGTATAAGTAACAAATTCGTCTCTATCCCGAATATCTGGGAGTTAGAGTAAAAATGAAAATTTTTACTTAGCATTAATTCAGTAACGGTGTTTTTAATTTCACGCGAAGTTATGTAGATAATTGATACAAAATCAAAAACTATAATTTATAAGCCTCTTTTTTGACGTTGGTTAAAATTACCAAATGAAACAAACAATTAAATCAAGTTAAAATATTAACGAGTTTCGAATGAGGTCATACAGATCTCAATAATTCTTAATAAACACTTACGTACTATTAAATAACACAACGACCTTTGCTATAAGGAAATACCGGCCCAGGTGAATGACCTGCATTGGTCCTTTACCTTTGACACTTTGGGGGGTGACATGGGGGACACATCCATGTTTCTCACACCCTTAGGAATTTTCCTACGTAACTTTGATGTTACGAATGATGTATTGTTTAGTTGGGTCCTAGAATCTTCGACCCTCCAGAAGGTTCTATTTAAAACCTTAGTCCCAAAGTAAATCGGGTGCATCCCAGTAGTACCCCCTAATTTTAGTTCTATAGAACTGTTGATACACCATATTAGTGCTTAGTGTCCCATTAGTTCTATATAGAACTAATGGGACAAAATTAAAGAAATGTCGATATCAACATCTTGTTTGTACGTTACGTATGAAATATCTATAGTTTTTATAAGTATAATATGGAAGCTCTTTTGATTGCAATAATAAATATCCACTTAAATTTGAGAGTATCTATAAACATATTATATACGAATACAGCTTTGCTTAAATTGCATAAAACGTCTTTAAAATGGTATTGAGGTTTTTAATATATTTTTTAATGTACATTAACGGCCGCTGAAAGTCGAACTCAGAACCTGTTGATATTTCAACTGTATTAGAGAGGTCCCAAAAATGTACGACAGAATGAGAATGATAATATTGGCTCTCTGATTGAAAATCGAATCCAGGACCACTTTTATAAATCATCGCGCTAAAACCGATGCGAAAATATCTCTGGGTTAACATTTTTTTTTAATTTCGTTGAACTCTAAATTTTGCGTGTGAATAGGAAGTAAACTTGGATGTAAATAGTTTGCTCAAAATTGGAACAGTAACATGGATTATGAGCTAATCTCCAACATAGTAAATACCTTAAGGTCTTTGCACTGTGCGACCTGGATAGATTTTTAGAGTTACGTATTGAAATTTTTAGCAAATTGAAAACTTTTGTTCAAATAGATTAAAGATTATTATAAGATTGAATTTATTTGTTTTTATAATATTGTATTGTATTGAAGAACTTTTAATAAAGTGATCACAAACACAACAGATCCTTTTACGCATACGACTGATGCGTGGCTACATTAGGCCCATACTTCTTTACAGATGGGAAGCCTGGACAATAAAAACACTCAGAGAAGAAGAAGAAGATATTATTGTAGTTATAAGCAATTGGTCTACTGGTTTGTCTATGTACAGCGCCTCACCTTGGGCAGAACGGGCGCCGCAGAGACACCTACTGGTCTTTGGTCTGGACTCTTCAGAACGGCAGAGAAAGCTGGCGGCTGATGCTTATCCGCTCGGCAGAAGAAGAACAGATGGTAGGAGACATCTCCTGCCACCCATGTAGACACAAATGAGCACGTCAAGACGTCAAAGTGCTTGCTTGCCTGCTTTCGTCACACTTTGACATTTCAAATGTCTATGGCTGGTGGAAGGCTTTCGCCGTGGATAGTTACCACCCTACCGACAAAGACGTACCGCCAAGCGATTTAGCATTCCGGTACCATGTCGTGTAGAAACCGAAAGGTGTGTGGATTTTCGTCCCACTCCTAACAAGTTAGTCTGCTTCCATCTTAGACTGCATCATCACTTAACATCAGGTGTGATAGCAGTCTAGGGCCAACTTGTAGTCGACTTAGTGGGTATTCTGGCGGCTCCTCAGCAAAAGTGCTTTTGACTGCGCAGCTTTATTTCTGCATAGCTTCGGGATATATCAATTCATTACTCAGCGATAGAAAAAAGTGGTTTTTCTATATGTCTTCAGATCACGGAGTCCCTAGGCGAGTTCTCGGGCAAGCTATAAAATAATGGATTTTTCTCTCTTTCAAAAATTTTCAGTACAAATTCTTTGTTTAGAGTTGAGTAATTGGTGTTGTGATAGCCGCATGTATTAGTATTAATATCTGATAAATAGTAAATTAAATAATACTATAAAGTCACGGAACACTTATAAATATAAAATTAATTTACACTTGACCGCTTTTCATCCACCATAACATCTGCCGGAGAAAAAAACAGGAAGTGAAAAGCGAAAATGATTTATTTAGCTCTTAAACATTTGCCTAAATACTCGCCCGGCGCTGCCAGGAACAGTTTTATAGCCATAATAACTCTATTACTGAACGAGACTTCAAGTTTTATGGACTGGCGAAAACCATTTGAGATTTAGTGTGTGAGATTTCAGAATTTATTGTTTTCCTAGATATTCTGTGTTAAATAGAACCACCTCGTTGAACAAATGGTCAGCTTCTAATTAGAAGTTAACGAGGTCCTGAGCTCGAGCCCTTTGGAATAATACTGAGTCAATAAAAGTTCTTAGCCTGGAATTGGCAAGTTGAAGAGCTACACCTTCGTACCTCGAAGTACATGTCAAACAGTAGGTCTTGGTCAATATCATCGACATCTGATTAAGATCTTTACAGAATCAAACATTATCACGTCCGCCAACCCGCATTGGAACATGTGGTGGGCACAGCTCTATAAACTCGCCTCTTCTTATGCGTATCGCCTCCGAAAAGTACTAAAGTCATTCGTGGGATTGGGTGTACTCTTCTACAACAAGTTGCCCAATTCAGTTCTTGATCTGTCAATGCATAAGTTTAAGCAATGTATCAAAACTCACTTAGTGATTCAAGGTTATTATACTGTTGACGAATTTTTAAATGACAAAGTTGTTGTTGTAATTTTTAAATGACAAATGTTGAGAGGCAATGGGATCATCTTTCAACTTCACACAATAAACGGAATAAATAGTTTTATGTAACAATACAGTTAATATTATAAAAATGAATGATTTTGAAAATGCAACTGTTGAGTTTTTTGTCGGCTCTTCTCAACAGGACCTGCCTTCCGAGCCGTTAGTACAGTCACTACAAATAGTCTAATTTGACGTTTTAAAAGTGCTTGTAATTAGCCTACTTGAAATAAATGAATTAGAATTTTTTTTAATTTTAAAGTAAGACCTACTCCTGTATTGAACCCTAAAAATAACCTGATGATAATGGACTGCTTTGTTGGTCCAGTGGTTAGCCTATGTGGCTCCGATCACGAGGTCCAGGGTTCGAATCCTGGGTGGGGTCACGATATAATTCTGAGTGTTTCATTCTTCTATGCAATGAGTACATTCCAAGCCCTGGGGTCGGGAAGTTGGGGGTGTTACACCCCCACGGAGAGCACATTAAGCTGTCGGTCCCGATCACTATTTTCAACAACTGATAGTGATCGTTAATAAATGAAACATTATGCCAACCCGCACAGAAGCAGCGTGGTGGGTCTACGCTTCATATCCCCTCTCCTACAAGGAGGGAGGAGAAATCGGTATTCTTCAATGACATTTGGAAAGTGGGATAATCAACAAGATGTAAGCGAGATGTTCCTACGATATATTTTTTTCAAGAATCGACATACTGAAATATATATCAACCGATAAGCTCTTGATGAATGGAAATCTATACGTAAGTAGCCTGTTCTGTAGTGTATCAAGCGGCCATACATCATTTCTAAACTGGTATGAGGTGCGCTTCGGTAACCTTACAAACTGAATTTGACTCACTTCCTAGAACATTGACCGAATTTAAGGCGATATTAGAAAGTTGCAAGTTTTTTTAACGTTATAGCCTACGGTGGCACGCGCTTGTCTAGTGATAGTAAGGGAGGACATTATTACTTAACTGTATGAGAAGAGATCAGCCGATAGCTGATCCTAAGCCCCCTTCGGCCAGGGTCTTTCGGCGACACCACTGCGACTAATGTGATCAAACGTGTAGCAGATATAAGTAGGAGTAAAGCCTTTTGTACAAAGTTTTTGATGGCCTCCGTGGCGCAGTGGTATGCACAGTGGATTCATTAGACGAAGGTTCTGGATTCGATTCCCGGCTGGGCCGATTAAGATTTTTTTAACTTAGTCCAGGTCTGGCTAGTGGGTAGCTTCAGCCTTGACAAGTTACCTAGAGATATACCGTAAAGCGATTTAGCGTTATCGCGTAGAAACCAAAATGGTTGTGGATTTTTTTCCACTCCTTTCATCTTAGAATGCATCATTGTTTACCATCAGGTATAATTGCAGTCAAAGACTAACTTGTAATAAATAAAATAAAGAAAAAATAAACTTCTTAATATATATTTAAAATAATATCAAAAATTGCGGAACCGACGGGATTTGAACCCGCGTCTCTCTGGCAATCAGGGCACTTAGAGCACTTACCGTTAGGCCACGATCTCGATGACGTCGGTACCGAAATTTTGCTTTGATGTTATGTTTTTGATATTCAGGTATACGGTCTGTAATGCCATCTCCAGTATGAACTGAACAAGTTACAATACTATATATATGTTTTTAATATATATAATCTCAATAAAGTTCAGACTAGTTCCAAATAATGCAAATTAATATAATCACCTTCTCGCCTATCGTATAAATATAATACACCTGTTTGACGTAAAAAGTAATAGCTCTATAACGTAGCCTTAACTTGTTAAATACCTAGCAGTGATAATTCAAGTCGAACATTGACCTCTAAAAATTGTTACAGCCGGGGATTGAACCCGGAACGTGCGTAACTAGGTCTGTTTACTCTGTGAGTAGCAACGTTTGGGTGGCAACTATATGTATCACTGTAGCAATATAATGCCTATATAATTGAGCTAATGAAACGACAGAATAAACGTAAACAAACGTATATCAAAGCGGGCAAGTATTATCTCAGTCCTTGTCTGTCATAAGCAGAATTATATCAGATTTTCAAGAATAATTTTCTCAATGATCCTGAAGAATGATGATGATCTTTTATGTCGTTTCGATGTCTAAACTATTATGTGAAATGAAATTGAATCAAAATCATTTATTTCAAATAATTATGCTATTCAATAGTGAATAGAAGCAGGCGTTGTTTTACGGAAATTCATTATGTGTAGGAAATATTTTCTGCTATTTTCAAAAATTCAAGCTACAACGTCACTCAGATTCGAAAGAAAGTACGTAAGTATTATAAACGCTTTTCTTCGCACCCCGAACATCCTTAAGAGACGACTCTTAGAAGACATTGTAAAGTTAATTGTGTTCCTGAGTTAAGAGTGAATAAGCTCTTTTTTTTTATCGACTACAAATTAGCTCTTAAATTAGACAGGTTGTTGATACTGATTATTTAGAACGCGAGAGAGAGAGATGGCAGCATATTCTTTACGGATCCACAGAAGAAGAACGGGTGGCTAGAGGGATAGGTTCGCCTACTTAGTGTCTACGTAAGAGAATAAAACTAACGAGAGATGCATCGAAGAGAAGAATAGAATTTATTCGATCCATTGGTGCTTCCCTCAAGATGCGGAGGGCACCGTTCGGTTTTAGTGGGTATTTTGACCGCTTCCCGGCTCTCCGGGTAGTACTGCAACCATGTCCTTGGTACCTCCGGGCAGGATGCTCCTAAACTGGGTCGTTGAACCTGTGGCTTGCCTATGTGACTTCGTATCACAAGGGATCGAGTACTCGGCTCGGGAGCTATAAAATAATGAAATTAGTTTAATAATATAATTTATAATTCTTTAAATTTATAGTATTATATTTTTTTTTATCAACTTGAAGTTGGCCCCTGACTGCTATCACACCTGATGTTAAGTGAAGATGCAATCTAAGATGGAAGCGGGCTAACTTGTTAGGTGTAGGACGAAATCCACACCCCTTTCGGTTTCTACACGAGATCGTACCGGAACGCTTAATCGCTTGGCGGTACGTCTTTGTCGGTAGGGTGGTAACTAGCCAGGGCGAAAGCCTCTCACCAGCCAGACCAAGACAAATTAAGAAAAATCTCAATCTGCCCCGCCGGGAATCGAACCCAGGACCTCCGTTTCAGAAATCCACCGCGCATACCACTGCGCCGGGGAGGTCGTAAAGTCGCTTCAACCCTCCTTAGAGTAGCATAGCGGTGTAAGCTCCATATTCCTAATTTTTCAAGGAAGTAAGACGTTAATAAGCTGATGATGTTGATAATGGTAATTAAACCATAAATTACGACTTATTTCCTTCATGTCATCATGTCATGTCATAGTGATTTTGCTTTGATTTGTACATTCCTCCTTTGTACAGAACCCTAAGTGCTTGTCAATAACTCACACTTGACCGTAATTTTTTACGTTTTTTCGTATATAAAAGTGGGTGTTAGACTTATTGTAAAAAGCGGCGACCGTCCCAGTTAAAGTTCAATTGTAAAAATCAATGATCGGTGATGACGCGACGCTAAATTGGAGCCGGCAGCGTCAGTTCCTTCACCTGATGATGTCATTGATGGATTCGTACTAAATATATTAGATTATACTATTAGATATACAAGTACTGTTCCGCTGACCGGTAGATCTGTTCTAAATATGTCAGTGAACTTTTTTGTTTGGCGTGATTAAGTATAGCTATCTATTTGATGGGTCTACTTGCTGGGTGTCAGACCAGAATCAGGCCTTGAAGGAGAGGGCATATGGGGTGTAAACCCACCACCCTGCTCTAATGCGGAGTTGGGCGGCATAGGGTTGTTTGATTCTTTAACGATCGTTCTCAGATGTAACGACAATGACTGGAACCGACAGTTTAACAAGCGTTTGAGATACAGCGTCGTAAAACATTACATTGTTGTAGGGTGCTCACTCCACAAAAGACAATAACTGAAAATTACTGAAAATTTCTTAGAAAAATGAAAAACGGTGATGACGCAACGCTAAATTAGAGCCGACGTCAGCGTCAGTTCGTTCGTCATTGATGGATTCAAACTAAATCTATTTTTTAAATATATTGTCTGTCTTGTCTCTCTGTGTTCTAAACAATGTGAATCAGTGAACTCTTGTCTCTGCATTTTCTAATATTAAAATATTATTTATAATTCTATTTTAAATGGCCTACTACTGAGTCTCAATCGGCACTTATCTCCGGTAGGGAGAGGAAAAAATATTTAGAGTGTTCAACAACGCACCGCAATGTTCTAATGATGGGCTTTCCAATATGGGCATTATTTAGAGTTTGAATAGACTAGGCAGTTGTTAGTTGCATTTTTTAATAATGACATTAGGTACTATTAGTATTATAATATATTGCCTCATACTAATCACTGAGATCCACGAGAAGCGGATTTACATAATCCGCTTCTCTCTGGTATAGTTCGAATCTTAAGTTTATCACGTGGGCCAATACTATATTTTCTCATATAGTTGACAACTCAAACAAGATGATCAATTAGCGAGCGAGCCGCTAATCGCTATTGAGCAAGGTCAATGACCGCGGGAAAGCGGGAAACGTGGAAAGCGCGGAACTGACGTCACGTGTTAGGTAACCGCTCGGTTTTCAAATGTGGAAGCGTTTATGTCATTGCTGCAATAATAATGATTGATACTGGCTGCTTATAACAATATTTATTATTTAACGGCAACACGTTTCAGTATTTAGAAAATGGAACTTATTATATTCTTGTAGAATGAATAAAAAGGCTAGAACTCAGAACGCAGAGCACATAGCGCCAGTAAATAAAAAACCTTGTATTATAACACTTTAGGGTTACGTTATCAGTAAAGATATTATAAATGAGAAGAAATTCGTATTTTATTTATTATTTTGTACAATTTTTTATAAAAAAAAGTAAATTTGTTTCAGAGATAACACATTTTAGCGTTTATAAACAGAATCTATTTCTAACCGAAAAAATATCAGTAAAATAGTTATTTAATTGCTATGATAAAATTATGACCCAAATATAATAAACAAAATATACAAAAGAAAGTATAGTTCAAAAGGGTAACAACTGCCTAGTACTCACATAATATAATTATATTATCTCTAAAGTGATAACTGAGTAATAAAATAACAACCTGGCAACACATAAATTACGTTGCAAATTAAAATTAAAGATGTTAAGGTTTCTAGATTCTAATTCTTTGATCCATCCAGTAGTGGATGTTTATCGGCAGATATTATGATAGATGATGCTACGTGCCATGGTCGGAGTATGAGCAGATCATATTTTACCGAGGAAAACAAACAAAATACACTTTATACTGGGTCGGTAGTGAATCTAATCCTTAAACCTGCTTCCAAACCCCCCGAGCTATTCTGGCGCGGGAACCCGGAGTGGAACCTATCAGTTCGTCTTGTACCTCTGTTTGGATTCAATCCACCTTAAGTGGGAGTGCCCAGCAGTACCAGCCTTCCTGGCCAGACGGTAACACCTTATTTGCCTTCAGAGATGAATATCTTAGTATTCCATAGAATCACCGTGCGTATCCGTGCGTGCTTAAGAGTATCCTTTGTGGACGGTCAATGCTCGCCTCTGATTGGATCCTACTAGACCACCTCTGGACAGTCGTTCTAGAAATACTGCAGTTCTAGTCAGGCGAATTACTTACCAATACTTTTAACGTGTAATATGCAATAACTGTTATTTATTTAAAATAGGATTATGAGCTTTTAATCCATCTGAACATAGCTGGTTCTATAGCCCACTGAGACATTGAGCCTTGAGGTAATACCTACATAATATCACCGAAGTGATAATAAAGTGACGTAAGGTATACCAACGTTCACACTTGGCAACAGATAAAAACGTCAGGTCAACGACACCGGTTAGCACAATTTCGCGATCGCTAAAACAGATTGTTGACCCCCAACTATACAAACACGATGTTTGTATGACGGATATAGTTGGAAAACGGTTATTTAGGTTGCAGGTGTTAGATGGAACTTTTCAACTGATACTCGCACGTTAACAAACACACGTGTTTATTTATGTTGGTGTAATGCCGTGCCAAAAATTTGTGTCGAGGAAATTTGGCCTATGGACTAATCCGTCTAATTTCACAGATTTAGAATACCAGATTCTTAATATCTTTGCAAACGACTCCTTCCAAACAAGAGAAGATTTAAGATTCATTACTAGTTATACCTTCTTGACTGCAATCACATCCGTTGGTAAGTGATGATGCAATCTAAGATGGAAGCGGGCTAATTTGTTAGGAGTAGGATGAAATCCACACCCCTTTCGGTTTCTATACGACGTCGTAACGGAACGCTAAACTTACTGGCGGTACTTCTTTGTCGCTAGGGTTGTAATTAGCCAGACCTGAACCAATTTAGAAAAAAATAATCGATCTGGGTGGGAATCGAACCCAGCACCTCCGTTTTATAAATTCACTGCGCTACAGCAGCCCTTATAAAGGCAAAAAAAGAGAAAGATTCTTCGGCTCAGTATTTAAGGTGTTTAACCCAAGAAGTTTTAAAACGTACTTTCTTCTTGATTACGATTGTTAAAAACTAATTTAAAAACCGACAAAGACTTATAAAGTTACAGGCATTTAATTTCTTTGACTAGGGATTTTCTGTCCCTTTGTTGCAAAAGGAACATTTTGTAGCTTCATGTCGTTATGTGAGACGTCACAAAAGCGTGGGCGGTCGCTGTCGAATTTAAAATATTTACTCTTATAACTGTCTTTTCTATCATTTATTTATTTACAATATTTTATACAATACTTATAAAAAATATAAAATACACAATTAAAAATTTATAAAAAAAATCCGATCCGCTTGCTGCGGGACTCGGGGGCCTAAACAACTATTGGTTAGGGCTCCAAAGTGTACTGTATCCGACCCTTGATCCAACAACTAAGCGAAAGCTTTTTAAGATGTTGGTCGAAGCTTTTCGCTATAAGACCATTAACCGAAACCACCATAGGAACAACAATCGTCAACTCGAGATTTTTATTATTTAAAACACCAATACTTTGACATAGTAATATACCTTAACAAGGCGCATTCGAAACCCTTATTTTATGATGTTATGTATGTATATGTATGATGTACGGTAAAATCCACATCTCCTTTACCTCCTCTGCCCCTTTTACTGTCCTACACCAAGTGGTACGTATTTGCGAACATGGTGGTAACTAGCCACAGTCGAAGCGTCCCACCAGCTAGAAATGGATCAACAAAAAAAATTACTATCGGCCCAACCGGGAATCGAATCCATCCGTCTGATAAATCCAACGCGCATGTCGTCAGACAACCACCCTACGTCCACGTGGATGGACGTCGGTTGACACTTACACCTAAAGCTAGTGCCAAAAGAAGCAATTCTCTAATTACTACTGCCATAAGAGCCGGTGGTAGAGTCACTAAAAAGAGATAAATGAATTTTAATTTTGATTTTTACTTAGTAAGTTAGCACCGAAGACAGTCCGTTGTTTTATTCAAAAGTGACCTGTGACATGTCTGTCCATTTAAAAGTGATATGTAAGTTCGTATGTCAACGATATTATCGTATATCTGTAGCCTATTATCAAATCAAATCAACATTCGTTTATTTCAAGTTGGCTTACAAGCCTATTTGAAACGTTAAGTTTGACTGTTTGTTATGACTCTATCACAGACTAGGCAAGCAGATTCCTGGCAGGCAGATGGGAAGAGTCGAAAAAGAAGCTCGACAGTTGCTCATTTTTACCAATGATCAACATTGCACATTTTAACCAATTAAAGAAACTATTATTTCCCAGTATTAAAGTAGTAAGAATCTTCATCCGTTGTTCATCAGTGGTCAACACAACAAACAAAGTGATAAATATAGCCCGTAAATAAGCAACAAATAACTATAAGGCCTCGTCCAAACAACCGCAGGATCATATCTACACATGCCAGCGATGTTTATGCAAAGCGCTCATTGAAATGGCGAATGGCGTTGCAATGCAGCGAGATTCGCCATAACTGTATACTGCGACCTGCCGCAACGCGTTCACGCTCAAGGGCACGCACAGGAGTGCTGTGGAGTCGCCATCGGAGGATAAAACTAAATCAGCTAATGTCTATCGGTTTTGCGCGTTTCTTACACGCCCATTACTTGCGCGTGGTGTAATTTACGTAAAACGACACGATGCTACGTGACACGACATAGGTGCCCATTACGTCGCGTCCCGTTACAGACTGCTACATAGGCCGCAAGTGTAGAATGCCGTTGTTTTGATCGCGTTCGTCGCATTGGCAGCTTCGCGTCGTGTCTTCGCATATGCACTCCGTTACATAGCAACTATAATATAGCGCATTGTAGTTAAAAAACATGACGCGTTACGACGCTTCGACTCTGCGCCAATGTGAGTTAAGTTTTAGAGTATAGATCTATCGGTGTGAATTAGCAGGTTATGGGTGATAATGATGTTTAACTCTGAATCGATCAATATCATTTATGTATAACATTTAATAGTAGGGAACTATGGTTTAAGGTGTATACCCTACTCTCCGAAGTACGGAACGTAACAATGACAACGAATTTAACACAAGTCATAAAATTTATGCATTGACTTGTAATGAATTGAAACGTATGGTTACTGAAAACTTGCTGTCCCTTGACTATGAACAAACTGAACTTTTACTTAGTTATAACATTTCCTAAGACACATACAAACAATCACACACACACACACACACACACACACATTGCTATTTGTTTTTAAGACTTAATTAGTTAATGAATAAAGATTTTTTAATTTTTTTTTAACTTCAGCTTATTTTTAATTTATTTTTATTTTATAAATTTATAAATTATTTATAAATTTTACATAATTTCTTAAAAGCGAGCCTTCAATCTCTGTAACAAAATGAAGGTCGTGTAACTAAACCTAAGTGTAAATAATAACTATGGAACGAGAATTCTATCGTATTTATTCTCATTTGTTGAAAAAACAACATTAGTAACCGTTACCAAACCAAGGATTCCGCTTTAAGGACCCTAGAACCCACAAAGTGCTTTACTACTTCATAAGAATATTAATACCAATATTTTATTCTATTAGACAGTAAATACGTTAAGTGGCAATTGAGTTACTGTTTCCAATGGTATATAAAATTAGAGAAATTAGATTATAATGAGTTCTCTTCGCAGTTACATATTATTTGCACCTTATTTTAACTATTTCATGAGAAGTGTAAATTTTTGGTTTTACAAGAAGTCTCCATTCCTTCTCCTGTGCTGCAACTCCTGTAGAATAAATAATCGCCGGCTCACGAATCGCGCGTCAAGGCCGGACGTCGTCGTCCGCCGTGTTGACGCTAACTCCGCTCCACACATGCGCTGTTCGCTCATTTCACTTTCTTTCTCGCTCCCCCGCTCACTGAATCCTGAAATTATTAAGCATTCCAAATTATTAAAGAATATATATTATAGAGCTTATAAGTTTAAAAGAAGATACAAAAAAGAGCAGTACGCTCCATATATAATTTAAAATCCCGTGAATCACTTCGTGAAAAATTCAATCAAATAGGCATACTCACAGACGCTTCGCAATATATCTATAGTAATGTTGTCTTTGTTAAACAAAATATCAGCCATTATAAACGGAAAATTGATACTAACAAACGAATCTCTAGACAGAGTCATAAATTAGTTTCCCCGGTACTGCGCTTGAGCAGGGTGCAAAAATCATTTGTGGGACTGAGTATACGATTTTATAATCTCATCCCAAACTAAGTACTGGACTTGCCTTTAGAAAAATTTAAAAAATGTGTTTACTAAGTAAAGGTTACTGTAAAATTAATGAATTTATTAACGACAAAGATACTTGGAAGCAATCAGCTGTTCTTGCTATACACAAGATAGATTAACCAAAATTGTAATTTTTAAAGTACAAATTGTAACATTGATTTTTAAAAAGAGCAAATGCTGAGTTTCTTGCTGGTTCTTCTCCGCAGGATCTACCTTCCGAACCGGTGATAGAGTCACTACGTACTGACAGACTTGACGTTTCAAAAGTGCTTGTATAACAGCCTATTTGAAATAAATGATTTTGAATTTTGAATTTGTGTGTTTAAAGAAACCACAGTGAATATGTTTTGTTTTAAATAGATTCATGTTGCGGGACATTGCACGAATGAATGAAAAAATATTACACGAGCCATGGGGGCCGCTATTTTGGCCTCCGCTGTATCCCTAAGCCTTAGTGATTTTCCTTCGCGTCACCTGGTGACTGACTCCTTGGAGCAACACCTCTTTTTCTATCCCTTCTCCGCGGATGGCTGTTCTAAGGCGAAATGCGATAGTTGGGCGAAATAGTTTTATACGCTGGAAAAAATGTAATTCCTTCTAGCATTTTTTTAACAGAACTTTGTCGCAATTACAATGGTAAGCCGTTTAGAAACCTGCTCTCCAAGAAAGTGCAATTGACGAAGACGTTTTAGAATTATCCGTCATCAACATCATTATCAGGCAAAGGACCACTACAGCTGGATTGTTTACTTTGTTGGCGAGAAAAACAAAAATTACTAAAAGTACTTTAATTCGGTTTATCAATAGCTAACGCCTAATAAAAACTGTCGTGGTTTAAGTTTTTCGCGCGGAGGAAGTCATGACCGTCCGCTAATTTTATATAAAAATCTACTTTTTATTTTATCGGCTACAAGTTGGCCCTTGACTGCTATCACACCTGATGTTAAGTGATGATGCAGTCTAAAATAGAAGCGAGCTAATTTGTTAGGAGTAGGATGAAATTCCACACCCTTTTCGGTTTCTACAAGACATCGTACCGGAACGCTAAATTGCTTGGCGGTACGCCTTTGTCGGTAGGGTGGTAACTAGCCACGGCAAAAAGCCTCCCACTAGCCAGATTAAGACAAATTAGGAAAAACCTCAATCTGCCCCGCCGGGAATCGAATCCAGGACCTCCGTCTTGTAAATCCACCGCGCATACCACTGCGCCACGAAGTCCGTCGAATCATTAATTCTACTATTCTGGAAATCAGCGACCTCTAAACTATACACGCATGTTGGAATTATACATATACATTTTTAACGTATATATTTTCTTAACTTCTTTTGTTGTAATGTAAATTACAGTAAACCGCTTAAAAGTAAAATAACATAATATAATACGATTACTAAGTAATATTACAATGTTTTCCTTATAGATACCAGTAATTTAACTATACGAGTAAGTAATATTATAATACCAGAATTATTCCTTACATAATAATGTTTATTTTTTGCATATTTATCCTTTTAGATAGCATTGTTTATAATAAGTATTGTGTTGTGTAATGTTTATTATATAATTAATGAGTCACTTTATATTTTAGTTAGTAAACATATCATCTAGAAGGAGTTATTAAATATATTAGATACATTTAAAAATACGTATTCTCTTCACAGACATAAACCAAGCATCCACATCTATCAAGGTATTTCATCATTATAGCCTATGTAAATTGATGAATAAATGAGAGGAATTCAGACTCACCACGCTACTTAAATGTGGTCTGGTGAACTTAGAGTAATAATGTGCTGTAAGTAGGTTCCAAGATACGGCGGTATGATACCATCCACTTCCACTGCTATTGAGAAACTCCGAAAAGCTGTTTAGAAATAAAGAAAAAAAATCCCAATAGTCATAGCCATTCGATTTCATCGAATCGATGACGAAACGACGACGATCGACGGCCTTATCATCAGCAGGTTGAGCAGATGGTTGTTACAACTCAAATAGATTAAGCAGCGATTTCAATGAAACCTCATATTTCAGCCAATTTAAGCAAAACGTTAACAAATTATATACTACCTTCCTCCTCATCACTCTATCTATTAGTGAACAAACAGACAGACATGTCAGTGATATTAACACCCAAAAATCGAAAATGGTGGTAGCCATTTTTGTAGAAGGTTGGATCTGTAGAATCGGTATAGACACTATCCTTAAAAGATAGATATATGCCATTGCGGTTTTTGCAGTTGTTATGAAGAGGAACAATCCTACCAAACATTGTTGTGTTACACTTCGTTGTGTTACCCTAGAATAATTATCGTCACATTGCATTCAATTTATACAAGAAATCAATTATATAATTTATACAAGAAATAAATCTTCTGAAATTATTCTATATAACTGAGAAAACTGCATGAAATTCTGTTCTGTAGTTTATCACGAACAGACAAATAGACGCAGAAGAGGACTGTTTTATAAGTATGTGAACGAAAATGTCAGTAAAGTAGGCAACGCTTGCTCACACTCGAAAGTTGTCGTTAAATTACTGTCCCAGACTTGATCTTAATATTACGTTTTATTTATTTATTTTATTAATAAAAATACAAAACTGGTATAATTCTGTTTACAGTAATAACATTAAAACAAATTATAAAAATTATGTCATTTTAGGTTAATTAAAAAATACTTAACCGCATTGCGAGTAGCGTGCGTAATAAATGATCTTTGTCACATGTTGTTAATTATCTGTGTCCTTACCATTTCTGAACGTAGCACAAAAGCCCGCCAAAAATAAAACGTCAAAAAACGCAAGATGGCCGCCGGCGCCGCAGCGACCTCGGCGAGCCAGGAAGTGCATGTAATACCAATGAACTTTTCAATGTTACCCACTTCTCTTAGTGGATCCTGGATGGAAGAAATATGCACTTTGTGAATAAACATAATCGTTGCCCTTTTAAAGCGAGATGTTCTTGTTTCTTTTTATTTGTAGGTAGGTATTCTTGACGGGTAGCCATTTTGTAATATTAACCTTCGTAGGCCATTGTCCACATGGTAAGTTATTTAAATTTTTACATCATTTATTTTTGTCGAGTAGATGTAAAATATATAAAAAATGCTGTCTTACATGAGGAATGTATAAAATCTCCTTATATTACGAATGCATTATAGGTGTAGATGAAACGGGAAATTCCATTTCAGTTAATGATATTTTTTTGTTGGTTATATAGCTCTGAAATGTTTGATCTACGTACTGGCTGTCCAGAAAAATAAAATCATCGCCATGGTGCACATAATTTTTTTTTTTTATTGACTACAAGTTGGCCCTTGACTGCCATCATACCTAATGTTAAGTGATGATGCAATCTAAGATGGAAGCGGGCTAACTTGTTAGGAGTAGGATGAAATCCACATCCCTTTTGGTTTCGACACGACATCGTACCGGAACGCTAAATCGCTTGGCGGTACGTCTTTGTCGGTAGGGTGGTAACTAGCCACGGGGAAAAGCCTCCTACCAGCAAAAATGGAACTAATTTTTGCTAATAAATAACTATGCGAGGTCCGCGCGGGGCCAACCTGCCCTTCAAACTCCCGTATTGATGAACCCAGGCTAAAAAGCCTCAACCCCAAACAATTCCAAACGGCTGGAATAATTACCGAAGGAGAAAAGTTTCCTGCGACTGAGCCGGGTAATGAGTTCCACATGAGGCCCGTACCCTTTCTCGATCAATGGAGGGAATGCGAAGACGACCAGCATAGCAGTACTATACATAGATTGCATAAAAGTAGTTCTGACTCCCACAATCCAGATGTTTATTTTCCTGGACAGACTATTTTACGATAAATTTGCTTAAGGCAAGGCATTACATTAAGTCCATTTTTCGCGGTTCTTCAATAGATATAAAGTCCATCTTGAATTTTTTGCGACTTTTAATGTCACGTAATTTTTTTTTATATATCATAAGGTCCTTGACTGCAATAACACCTAATGGTAAATGATGATGCAATGTGAGATGGAAATTTGCTAACTTTTCAGGAGTAGGATGAAATCCACTTCGGTTTCTACACGACATCGTACTGGAACGCTAAATCGCTTGGTGGTACGTCTTTGGTAGCCAGATCTGAACTAATTTAGAAAATCTTAATTCGCCTAGCCGGGATCGCATTCAGGACCTCCGTCCCACAAATCCACTGCGCATTGCACTGCGCCACGGAGGCCAACAAATGGTTTAAATTTATATTTTGATCAGGTTACTAGATTGTTCGATATTATTTATACAAAAATCTACCTTCACATAAATTGTAGGACAATAAAAAATAAAATAGGGCATAATTTACGAGTAAATAAGGACGGGTTGGCAGATAAAAAGTTAAAAGTAGTAAGTAATACAATTGTAAATGTTCTGTCTCATTTTCAACAATTTCTACTTATAAGAACCGTTAATACTATACGGTTTGGTAAGCAATTATTATGTTATTTTCTTTTACTGAACCCAGTCACGAGTCTGTTGTTAAAATTCGTAGAGCAATGTAAAACTTCACCTGTTCTGGGAATTTACGCAGACGACAGCAATTCTTAAGCATCCTTACTAATATTGTAAAGACGAAAGTTTGTATGTATGGATGGATGTTTGTTACTGTTCCACACAAAAACAACTCAATGGATTTCGAATAAACGTCACAATAATATAGATCACATATCAGAAAAAACACGTAGGCTATATTTTATTCCGAAATTCCCACGTTAACGAGAACTACACGGGTGTGACCGCGGGCATCCTCTAGTTTTATATAATTTTATTAATAATAAATACAATATGTAGGTAATTGGACCACCAGTAGCGCTATTTTTTTAACAGACGAAAAAAACGGAGGAGGTTCTCAATTCGAGACGTATATTTTTTTTTATGTATGACCACGCATAACTTTTCACAGAGTTGTCCGATATTGATAATTCTTTTTTTATTAGAAAGGGCACACTTCCAAGGTAGTCCTATTGTCATCATGTTAGGATCTGATGATGATATCCTGGGGAAATTGAAGGAACTCTTCAAATTTTGGAGGCACGCTTACGGCGATTTCGGTTTTTGTCTCCGTATCGGTAGCTTTTTGGCTGCTAGTGCCATATAATATACTATGAGAGTATAGCACAAGTACGTTACGTGGCGATAAATCACTAAAAAGTAAGAAATAAAAATTTTTAACAAAAAATAGAACCGACTCAAAACGCACTAAAAAGTAAAAAATAACTGTGTCATTTATTTGCTTTAATTTACTGAAGCATATCTAGGAGTCCGTGCCAGCCAAGGTTTCTACTTTAAGGACGTTACCTAGAACCTACAAACTGCTTTACTATGAAAAATAAATGTTCCTTAAACTTAGCTAGCACCGACTTCGTAGATATGCTTAACGAAATTAAAGCAACTAAATGACACAGATTTTTTTTACTTTTTAGTGCGTTTTGAGTCGGTTCTATTTTTTGTTAAAAATTTTAATGATACTCGTCAATGTGCGTTTCTTCCATCTCTATCTATTTATATCATTTTAAATTGAAAGAAATAGAGACAGACGTTAGTCACAGTTGATAATGTTGAATTTCGTTACAAAACAGAATAGCCACCCTGGTGTAAACTAGAAATCCATCACTGTTACGGATCAATAATTTGCAAATTTAATGTTAAACATTCGTAGATTAGAGTATGATTGCATATTAGAGGCTATTAAAACACAAGTTCACTTTATAAAACGAACGAAGTGGCGCAGTGGCATGCGCGCAGTGTATTTTTAAGACGGAGTTTTGGCTAGTGGGAGGCTTCGGTCGAGGCGAGTAACCACTCTACCGACAAAGACCGCCAAGCATTCCAGTACAATGTCATTTAGAAATCGAAGAGGTGTGGATTTCATCGTACTCCTAACAAATTAGCCCGCTTTCATCAGACTGCATCGTCACTTACCATCAGATGATGACCAACTGCTAACTTGTAATGAAAAAAAAGGGTAAAGGCACTGCAAAAAACATTGTAACTTACACCTTACAACATTATTAGGAACTGAAACAAATACCCTGATTAATTCACAAGAGAGAAGTAATTTATTTACTCGGCTCTTGTGTTCAGTAATGCTTTAGTACGTTCCTCGTATATTTGAGTCATTGCTGCACAAGTAGATTGCACATTCACAGACAGTTTACACCGCCGTATCAAATAAACAACAATTTTATACCTATTTATTTAACACTTGCCCGCAGACAATGGGTCGTAAAGGAGTCCTAACAAACTGTGCTGAGTGTGTTTTGACAGCGCTGAGTTTATGCCATCCGTCTATTTGCAGTTGAGTTGTAATGCTAATCGTTGGGCTAACCAATTGAATTTTGACATTCTCTAGTGTGTGGTGCAGTTGGTAATGTTTTTAGAAGTCCTGAGTTCGATTGCCAACTCGGGCTGACATAGGATTTTTTTTACTTTCTCAGGTATTTGAAAATAAACATGAAAAATTGCGGAACCGATGGGATTCGATCCCGCGTACTGTTTGACTTTCGCGACCAGAGCACCGCGCATATTTATAACAATATCATCATTATTAGACTAATAACGGCCTACTACAGGGCCAGGCCTCCCTCCTTCTAGGAGAGGGTATATGGAGCGTAGACCCACCACGCTGCTCCAATGCGGGTTGGCTGGCTTTAGGTGTATATTTTTTTAACTTAATTCTACTGTTACTAATTTAAATATTATCTCCCTAAACCCACAAACCCGTATTTAATTAGCGTGATGAGTTTAAGCTCCAAATAAGGAAGATGATGAAAACATTATTCAGCAAATAAAAGATAGATAATGACTCAAAAAGCACACATTGTAATTATATTCTTTAATAACAATCTTTTAATTTATCTTTTAAAACACTTGCGTAGGTAGATCCAAAGATATATCTTGAAGCTAATTACGCTGTCTATATAAATTTTGTTTTATTCCACAGTTAAAAGTAGGTTCGTTGCACAAACTAGGAACAGTTCTCAGGGTCGCGCAGTCACTGCCACCGAGTAGCTGACCTTCGTAATGTCTCACGTCTTCACTCATCCTGACATAGATTATTCAGATGTTCCATTAGGTATAAACAATAAAGGAGAAGGATGAAATGACCAGAAAGAGATGATACAGACAAGGACACTGGTAGTAGGCTAAAACGGCAGGTACACCAGGGTCGGGGTGGTAGGAGGGGTTTTCAGCCGGAAGGAGCCCGGCACTATCCATCCTATCGACGAGGATAATTTTCCATGAAAAGGAAAAAGGTTGTGGGTATGCGTAAAAACTTGTTAGTAAAGGTAAAGATGATAGAATGGCATCCAGCACCGAAAACAGCGGTGTTAATCGACCCACCACTTGTTGGACCGATGACGTCGAGCGGGTTACGACGAGCCACTGAATGCAGTTGGCTTAAGACCATTATATTTGAAAGTCCTTACAAAAGGGCTATATAAACAGCTGTAAACTCCATAAGCTGATAATGGTGATGATGGTGAAAGAGAAACGTCTCTGTCTTTCATGTTATGTCACACAAGAAACAATATAAAACCATGACATTTATAGATTCATTGTCGTCATGGATATTCACTGATGATAAAAGTAGGTTCATTGCACAAACTAGGAACAGTTCTCAGGGTCGCGCTGTCACTGCCACCAAGTAGCTGACCTTCGTAATGTCTCACGTCTTCACTCATCCTGACATAGATTATTCAGATGTTCCATTAGGCATAAACAAGGAAAAACGTTGAGGGTAGGTATAAAATCATACAAATATTGCATTAACAAGTAACAAATATGGAGGTAGGTAGAGTCACTACTTACTGCACCAAACTACTGTCAAAAGGAAGATAAAACGAAAAATGCAAACACAATGCATCTGTTCCAATACAACTTATTTATCTGTGGCCGCGCACTGGATGACGCGTAGTGTACATTTAATGCTAGGTTCAGGGGCAAGCGCGCGCCAAGACGCCATCTTATTTCGGTCGTAATATCTCTCCCCATAAGGTAGAAGTTTATATCGTAAGCGGGTTACCAGGAACTGCTAGAAGTCCCTACAAGAGGCTTATATCCACCAGAGGATATCCATCAGCTGGTGATGATGTCCACTTACAGAGCAATAAGATTGTTGTATCCAGAGTTGCCAAAATGGTCGACGATCCTCGGTCGCAGTTGCACTTTACGAATAATGACCTTCGTTACAAGTTGCAATTTAAGGAGATAATAAAATGTAAACACATAATGCATCTGTATCAATACAACTTATTTATCTGTGGCCGCGCACCGGATGACGCGTGGTGTAAATTTAGCGCCAGGTTCAGGGGCAAGCGCGCGCCCAGACGCCATCTTGTTTTTGTTGTTATGTTTATAGATCGGGCTTGCATTCGGATTGCATACGATTATTGCCTGTTGCTTGTTTTTGTATATTATATTCATTACTAGTTGTGCCACGCGGTTTCACGCTTCACGCAGCCCGCAGAAACATCGGGATGTTTTATTCTGATTACTAACAAACATATGTACAAATAAAGACATGCATAATCTTTGGGTCGCAATAATTCCAATGTATTTAACCATTTCAAAAACATGACCACAAAAGTTTTTTTAATTAAATGGGCACAATGATACTTCTTTAAAGTATAGATATATGGCATTGCATATTATTTGTTGTCCATATCCAGAGTCACACATACTTTATTTTATTAAATCTCAAAAGGGTTAGTAAGCATGCAGTGTCTACTTTGAACGCTCCAGAGCGACATGAATTTTTAGAAACGAAATATCGACATAATTCTGCCAATTTTCACAAAACGTTGATTATATACTTACTTAAAACGTTCCTCAACAATCACTCTATCGTTGGTGAAAATAGCATGACAATCCGTAAAATTGTCTTGGAATTTGTCACGAACAGATAGACTATGGTCGTCTACACACAGACAGACGGAGCGGAGGACTTTGTTTTATAATTTGTAGTAATATTTATTATATTGAGCAGTATGTATTTATGTTTATAACTGTATCGGCGCAGGAGGGCCTTCATCGGAGTCCGCCATAGTTGGTCAGACGTGGGTACTTGGGCAAAGGATCGTAGTTTTAATTAACACTCGAGTTTTGATCAAAATCACTATAATTTGTGTTAACAAAGCTTGATTCACAAAATAACTGTTCTATATTCTAGATTAAGTCAATTAATAATCAGATTCACTAAAATGAATTGTATTTCACACTAAGATGACGAAGAATATTAGCGATTCGTCTAACGCGTGGTGCACGGTTCGCTCTCGTTCAAAAAGTGACTTTCAACATGGCCGCCGTGCTACCACCACCCCAGACGCTTCGCTAGAATGACAGCTGTCACTCTTATTCTAACGTCTGACAATGACATTTGACATTAAACGTCACCAGTCCGTAGAAGTTATCATCGGAAACGGCTCACAGCAGCCGTTTAAATACGACATATTAGCGGTGCGCCGTCACGGCCAGACTGACTAGCGACCGTCCTCGGGCGTACCTGGATGCAATCCTGAAACAACATAACGCAGCTTCAAATATACGCTCGTCCAACCTGACAAGCATAATAAGTTTTAACTTTGACATTACTATCACCATTCAATTGCATATAGACTTGGACCGGACGGGTGTGTCCTTACGACTAACCCTGATGTAATGGGTAGCCCGGACGACACTGTCCCTTCGACCAATTACTCAAATACAAGTTATGGACCGGACGGGTGTGTCCTTACGACCATCGCGGATGGACCGGACGACACTGTCCTTTCGACCACTCTCACACAAATACAAGTTTTGGACCGGACGGGTGTGTCCTTGCGACCATCGTAGATGGACCGGACGACACTGTCCCTTCGACCAATCATTCAAATACAGGTTTTGGACCGGACGGGTGTGTCCTTACGACCATCGCGGATGGACCGGACGACACTGTCCTTTCGACCAATCACTCAATGAAAATGGGCTAGACAGGAAGAGTGCTTCCCTTCGACCAGCCAGTATGGCTTGGACCGGACGGCACCATTCTGTCCAACGGCATACATGATACACAAAAATTATACAAGTCATGTACATACCTAATTGTTATGGATATCGACTTCTACTTCGTGTAGTTGGAACGTTTCGTCATCCGAGAATATACTTAGAGTATCAGAACCCGCGGTTAAAGTATCTGAGCCAGCTGTATCGGTGTTAGATTCGAGAGTCAAGGTGTCATCGTTATGTAATGAGTGTGTACTTTCTCTACTGGCACTCTCGTGTACTTCTTCTGGCGCCGTCTCGGCCTCCGTTTCATTCAATAGACTACTAGTTACTTCTAATAAGCCCTCGTGTCCCTTAGGTACTGCGCGCAAATTCTCATGTGCATACTTGTAAGTACGTCTGGAACCGGTACCACTAATTGTCTTAAGCTCATAGCGATCATTGTCTAAAGTCGCAGTGATAACGAATGGCCCTTTGAACTTTCTATCAAGCTTGGTCTGATTTCGCTCGCTACTTTTTATGAATACGAAGTCTCCTACTGAGAATGGTTTAATTATCGTTCTACCTTTATTAAATCGTTCAGCGTCGGCTGCAGCTGCTTTCCGAATATTTTGTGAAGCATCGTCTCGTACGGACTCTAAATCTAGACGGTTTGCCTCTTCGGAATCGGAGATACCTATTTTAGATAGTCCTAATGATTGTGCACGAATTCCCATCATTAACTCGGTTGGTGAGTATTTAGTTACGGTTGATTTAGTGCTGTTTAACGCTAACTGGACATTGCCAAGTTCTTCCCGCCAGGTTTTGTTAGGGTCATTCTCAACAATCGTGAGAAGACTCTTGAGCGTTCGCATAACACGCTCGACTTGTCCGTTAGCCCTAGCAGTACCAGTTGCTATAAAGTGCAAGTCGATTTTATGCTCGACACAGAAATTTTTAAATTCTGCACTTACGTAGCAACGGCCTTGATCAGCAATGATACGTCTCGGTGCGCCAAAAAGACATACTGCCTTTTTTACGGCCTGCACAGCACAAGTTGCATCTAATGAATATGTGTGTTCCAGTAGTACGTATTTCGTAAAAGCGTCGATAATTACCGAGCAGTACTCTTTTCGATCGCTTTTGCCACTGAGCTTACCAGTAAAATCAATGTGGATGGTGTGCCAGGGTAAAGACACTTTTGGAATGGAGTGGAGCTGAACAGCTTGAGCTCCGGAAGGGCCTTTTGATGCTTTACATATAATACAGCTTTCTATAAATTTCTTAACACACTTGGACATCTGGGGAAACCAATAGTGTTCATAAATTTTGTCTAGCGTTTTGTCGTATCCTAAATGTTGTAGTTCGCTATGAATGTGGCTAATTAAAGTCCAAATCAACGAGCGAGGGACAACGGGCAGCCATGATACAATTTTGTTCCGAGCAATTTTCCTATACAAGATACCGTCCCTGACATCATACGTTTCTGCTACGGATTCGGGGAAATCATTATTATGATGTTTACATATCAGATCTTGTATTTCAGAATCTCTTTTTTGTTCTACTGAAAGCCAACCTTTATGAAGTTCTACGAATTTGACATCTTTTTGTCCTTTGATAATAGACGTTGCGGAAGCTGAATTTGTATCGGGTTGGAGATTTCTAGAGAGATAGTCTGCGTGCTCCATTCCACGGCCTTCACGATATATGATTTCAAAATCGTATGCCTGTAAGATAGCCCACCAGCGATGAACGCGTGGTGTCAGGTCTACTTTCGACTTAGATGCTTTTAACGAGTTACAATCAGTGAAAACCGTAAAGTGTCGCCCGTAAAGGTAATGACGAAAGTGTTCTACCGCTCGCACGACTGCCAGGGTCTCCAGTTCGTATGAGTGGTAGCGGGACTCTGTATCACTTGTGCGTTGGCTAAAATATTCTATGACGTGCGGTAAATTATCTCTTTTTTGAATAAGGATTGCGCCATAGCCTTCGGAGCTGGCGTCGGTATGTAACTCGACTGGCAGCTCAGGATCAAAAATGGTTAAGACTGGTTCACATGTCAGTACACCAATAACTCTCCTACGTATGTCCTCGCACTTGTGAGTCCATTTGATGGGACCCTTAAGTTTCGTCAGTGGATACAATGGGCCGACTATGTGACTGAAACCAGGTATAAATTTGCGGAAATAAGAGGCTAAACCGAGAAATTGTCGGACTTGTGTGGCAGTTTTCGGGGGTGGAGCATCTACCAGGGCCTGTATTTTACGAAGGTTGGGCCTCACTTCACCGCTTTGAAGCGAATATCCCAGATAATCAATTTTTGATTTGAGAAATTTGCATTTTTTTAAGTTGAGTGAAAATCCGGCCTCGGATAACGCACCCAAAACTTCATGTAACTGCTCCAGGCCTTCGCGAACGCTTTTAGAATGACAGAGAATATCGTCCATGTACACCAGGGGTTTATTCTTAAGGTGGCATAGAGCTTTCGTTATACATCTCTGATATACAGACGGGGAATTACGCAAACCGAATGGCATGGTTAAGTACTCATATTGGGCCTCTGGCGTCACAAATGCCGTCTTCTCCACTGAATCAGGGTGAACCGGGATTTGGTGAAAACCAGAGGCCATATCGAGGGAAGTGAAGAATTGGGCACCTGTAAGTTGGTCTATTTGATCTTCTATACGCGGCAATGGATAGTGTTCAGGTCGAGTATTAGAGTTAAGTTCCCGAAAATCGACGCACATTCTATCTGTATTGTCCTTTTTCTTAACTAGGAGTATCGGACTAGCGAAAGGTGAAGTACTCTCTCTTATAATCCCGGCATCTAAAAGTTCCTGAACCTTTTCTCTTACAATTTGCTTTTCTGGTGGCGCTAATCTATAAGGACATCTTTGGACAATTTTGTGTGGATCAATTAGGTTAATTTGTAACATACCAGTATTAACCCTTCTAGTTGGAACCCCTTCTATAAAATATTGAGCATATTTGTTGAGTAGTTTCACTAAGGATTCCCTATCTTCACCTTCGAGATCAGTGTCAATTGAAACGGCAGTTATTTTGTTCGGTTGCAACTCACAAGAATTAGACTGTTTCTTGGAAAAGAATTTAAGCTGATCTTGATCTATTTGGACGCCAATATCATTTTCTAAGATATCCCTACCTATTATGACGGGTTCTGATAGGCAAGAATCTGGTACTACGTGAAAAAGTAAGGTCTGAGTTAATTCACCTACTTTTACTTTATCTAAAATTTGAGTATCACACCTAACATCGTCACCCCCGATCCCAGTTAGGTAGACAAGAGAATTGCACACAGTACCAGGAAATTTACAGCAGAAACTCTCTTTGAGTAGCGAACAAGACGACCCACTATCAAATAAAAACGAAACGGGCTCACCAGATGAAGTATTTAGGATGCCCCTCGAAGTGCGCTGTCCACACAGATTGACCTCCTTAACTGCCGCTCCTCCACCAGTTTTTCTGTCGGGGCAAACTGTCGCCACATGTCCTTGCTTGCCGCACACGTAGCAGGTGACAGCTGGTGTCCTATCACCAAGACGCGAAGAGTTGGAGGCGTCTGCTTGTACTGATGATCCGGTGTTTTCACGTCTCCTTCTGCAATCAGCTTGTCGATGTCCAGATAGTCCGCACCAATGGCATTTTCCAGGGAAACGCGAATCGCTCGTACGGGGTCGTTTCACTTCTGGTTCTTGCATTTCTGATTCGAGGCGCCGCTTCGAAGAAATACCGCCTAGAATCCGGAACAATTGAGATCTACTACTGATGTGGTTAGCAATCAGCTCACGACGTATAACACCGTCTTTTTGGCAGAGAACAGATACCACAAATCCAGCAATAACTTCTTCAGGCATTTCAGTTTTGGGTATTCGCTCAATCATATTCCACAAACGCATTGCAGATTCAGATGCAGTTTCTTTTATTCCAATCTGGAATCGCAATATATCATCGAAGTGGTCTTGCGGCAATTTCGGCTTAGAAAACTTGGCCATTAAAGACTGTTTGACTAACGGCCAAGTCAGCTCAGTTAGATTTAATCTAGTTATGCAAGATGCTGCGCGACCCTTCAGTGCACTTGTGAGAGCCATAAGTAGTTCGACTCCTTCTAAACATTTTTTTTGCACAATCATTTCGGTAACGTTACACCAACCTTCTATATCGGCATCACTGTCGTCTGGGTTGAACTGCAAAAGTTGGGTGGCAGCTGTACTTGTGTTAGGCATCTGTGACATTGAGACCATTCGCGAGAGTAGTGCTTCCATGTTGCTTAGTAATTTTGTGGCACCATGTTCTTCCAACGATGATCTCGTCTCTTCTGGTCGTAGCCCGTGGGATCCCACTTCTGATATCGGCGCAGGAGGGCCTTCATCGGAGTCCGCCATAGTTGGTCAGACGTGGGTACTTGGGCAAAGGATCGTAGTTTTAATTAACACTCGAGTTTTGATCAAAATCACTATAATTTGTGTTAACAAAGCTTGATTCACAAAATAACTGTTCTATATTCTAGATTAAGTCAATTAATAATCAGATTCACTAAAATGAATTGTATTTCACACTAAGATGACGAAGAATATTAGCGATTCGTCTAACGCGTGGTGCACGGTTCGCTCTCGTTCAAAAAGTGACTTTCAACATGGCCGCCGTGCTACCACCACCCCAGACGCTTCGCTAGAATGACAGCTGTCACTCTTATTCTAACGTCTGACAATGACATTTGACATTAAACGTCACCAGTCCGTAGAAGTTATCATCGGAAACGGCTCACAGCAGCCGTTTAAATACGACATATTAGCGGTGCGCCGTCAACTGCAATTAGGTGTGTTTACTAAGTAAGGGGTGTATTTATTTGATGGCAATACGAATCTACGAGTATTGCTGCTTAATGTCGGGTATTACAGCAATTATTAAATTATTATGGAATTAAATTGTTATGGGACTGTTAATAGATTCAATTAGTTTCACGGTTAGCTGTTCCCATTGTAAGTATTCGTCAGGGAGTTTTCTGCATTGAAGACAGCAGCTTTTTGTGAACTTGGGCTTTTTTTATTCATTACAACTTAGCCTTTGACTGCAATCACAGCTGGTGGTATGGGATGACGGAATTTAAGATGGAAGCGGCCTAACTTGTAAGGAGTAGGATGAAATCCATACCCCTTGCGTTTTCTATACGATATGGTACCGGCACGCTAAATCGCTTGACAACCGACAAAGAAGTACCAACGTATCTGTCGTATGTTAAAGCCGTGAACTTTTCCATAACATTGGGTATTAATTTTTAAAGTTAAGACTTGACTCTTTCTTTCTTCTATTTTTTTAATTAAATCAATATAATTTTAGAAATTGTATTGAATGAATTATATTCAATTAATTGATTTTAAGAAAATCTTACTTTTAGATAATGTGTACTAATGACGTGAATGAAAACCAACGATGATTATTTTGGCCATAACTTACATCGTCATCATGATTATCAGGCGATGGACATGCACTGCCTGATAAAGTTTAGGTTAAAGGTTGGCCGTAAACCCACAGTCTTGTACCGATTGTTCATCATCAATCAAAATTCATAGATGTGGTTAAGAAAATTAAGTAACTAAATGACGCAGTTATTTTTACTTTTTAGTGCGTTTTGAAGGCTTTTTTATATATTTTTTTTTAATTTTTATATTGTAACGATTTCTGTTGTAATTATTTGAAACGCAATTTACTTTTAAAATTTTCTACAATGTTTATAAAAATTTTAAAAAACATTATTAAAAATTTATAAAACAAATCCAGTCCGCCTTCTGCGGGGCTCGGGGGCCCAAGGAACCGGTGGTCAGGACTCCAGAGTGAGGAACCTCCTCGATACGTGGTGTCGCAAGAAGCACCGCCATTTGTACCCGAGCCTTTATCCAACAACTAACCGAGAACTACTTATGTTAGTCGAAGCTTTTCGAAATGCAGATATTAATATAATGACACCTTTACTATACGTAAGTCTTCTATGAATAAAAACAAATTAAAGCCGAGAGAAGCTTAGTCGTCCGTAATAGTAATTGAAGGATACTTAAAGTTAATTTTACAAACTTTCGCCCCATAAACTACATTTAGTTCCTGTTTCCGGCGTTCTTCTGAAAATTTCTAAAAACGATTAGACCCATCAATCTCGCGGCCATTGTCGGATGCGCCTAAAATAATAAAAGGATGCGCACGCGCCGGATTTTATTCCGTTTCGGGTAGAGGGTTCGATTTTAAAATTAGAACGGCGCGGCGGAAATTGCTCGCGGGTGAATCATGCATCCCAGTGGTTAGTGATTACCGGTGTTAGTACATGTATGTGCATGAAGGATCTGCCTCGTAAGTCATGTATCATGAAGTATAACCAGTGGACTTACAAGATGGAGCATAGCGTGGGATCATAATTATACGTACTCCCGGATTCGAGTCCTGGTTAGCTATATAAAATTATGATTTTTTAAGAAGTAGAAGTGTATGTAGGTTCATTGGTTAGCATAGCTATGGTTGATGAAGACCTGGATTCAATTCTTGTATGAATTGTCGGTTATTCTTCATAGCCCTATATTTCATAATATGGGGCTAGTAAAATCACCAAGCTGTTCCATTGCGGGGTAGCACGTTGGTAAGATATTCTAAGAAATTCAGTTTATTTATTTAGCCAGTAAAAGTAAAAATATTTGTCTTTCATCTGTATTCAAGCGGAGTCAGATGCTCAAAGTAGCAAATCATAAGTGCATTAAAATAAAACAGCTTCGGTGAAACGGTAACGCCCTGCCGTGGAATATCCTTGGAGCGTGACTTTGTGTGAGAGGCAATGCGCTTCGACAAAGATTTTTGCACTCCCAGCCTCAACTCATCCCAGACGCTGTATTGAGAACGTAATAATATCTGCTTCGTTTTCAATTTATAATAACTAGTTTTAGCCATTCGATTTTTTACTCGACTACGACGAAGCTAAATGTAAGGGAAATGATTTTGGCAATTAATGTATGGGTATACCAACCTGTATATGATTACTTGCCTATGCCCGCTGTTTTATCCGCATAGTTCCAGTTCCTGTGCGAATATCGGGATAACAGTTGTTTAATCCAGAGTATAATCTTTTTCTCTTCCAAATTTCAACCTGGTCAGTCACTATAGTTGCGGCTTAAAGGAGTAACAAACATAAACACTCACAAACATATGCTTTTCTAATATTAGTGTGATTTAGGTGCCAGGATAACCTCTATTAAATAGATAAAACAACTTAGTAGGATTGTCTCGTTGGTTTAGTTATTAGTCTATGTGGCTTCAATCACAAGTTCCTGGATTCGAATCCTGGGACGGGTTACGCAATAATTTTTAATTCTTCTATGATATTTTCAGTAAGCTAAATACCACCTTACCGGCAAAGACGTACCACCAAGCGATTTAGCGTTCCAGTACGATGTTGTGTAGAAACCAAAAGGGGTGTGATTGCATCCTACACTTAACCCTATAAGCCTGCAACCATCTGAGATTGCATCATCACTTACAAATTAAATCACTTCAAAATTAAAAAAATATCTATAAAGATCAGGAAAAGCAGACTTACTGCTTACATTACTTATATGTTATGACATAACATCAAAAAACAAAAAAAATCAAGGTCTTTTGAATGTAAGAAACCGTAACCGTAAAAATTTCGAAAAATAAATAATTTAATTACGTAACGTACCTACAGACTTTTAAAGTGCATGTAAAAATTTCCGCGTACAATTCTCGTGAAATTAAATTATATTTTTATTATATCACGATTAAGTAATAAAACTGTTTTAATTCATTTATTTCTATTTTTAGTTTTATTTGTTTTGTATTATTTTATCTGAGCAACTGAGCATAACTTAACCAAAACTAAAAAAAAAGCTTAAACGTTGTTGCCAAATATCATTAATTTAAGATTTTTGACACATTCTATTAGCAAAAAAATCTTGCTTAACATTATATTATATTCTATAACATCATTGTCATCACATCATTCGATGGACGTCTACTGCAGGACATAGGCCTTTCTTAGTGACTTCCGAACACAACGATCCTGACCTGTGACCAGCGGTTCCCTGCGTCATGTTTAATGTCGTCTAAATCTATAATACATAGAAAAATATTTCCCTATTTCCCTTAGTCACGGTCACACGCCTGAACGGTTTGACTGAATTGGCTTTATTGTAAAAATATATGTCCTAACAAAAAAATGGCTATTTGGTTAGTTTATATGCAGTATAAGTGGATGCGAGAAGTATACCAGCAAAATCACTCTACAACCTGCTCAAGGACTTTGGCCTGACAAGAACTACAGTATGCTCTATTCTAGAACGAGTGTCATAACTGCTCTAGTAGGATACTACCAGATTTTGATGGACAGCGATGTTTATTATTCAATCACGTCTCAACTGAGGAATGTATCTAGACGAAATTTAGCAAATAGATAGATTATAGTCTGGTATAGCATATGTTGCTTTTTATCCTGATATTTGCATAGGGACGGAAAACCGCACGGTTTAACTAGTATATAATGAAAACGAATATGAATGCTGTTAATTTAAGCATACTTGCATTACACTGAGTACTTTAGACATAATCTTCTTTTTTATCAAGAAAAGTGTTATCTCAAACGTTAGGGTGGCCATATTTTAAATAAATGTAACCTTGGCGCTATGTTGGTCTTACTGAAATCAGTTACTGTTTGCTTAAGGTTGTAGGGTATTATTTGGTTTCTTAAACATTATTCCCTTAAATGCTATAATAACGGAATGCGTGTACTTTAAGCAACGTTTATTCAACATCTGAATGATGCGTGTCACAGACACACCACCGACATACCCACGTTGCAATAATAATGTTGTATGACTACCTACACATAGATATATACACTACATATACTTTCCTGCTATTTATAATATACATGCCTTAAACTTAGAAGACAATAGAAATTTCTTAAGTAATATTTTAAGCTCTACAATGCTAATTTCAAACTCTTTATCTATCTCTTACCGCTTTTGGGTAATTGGTTAACAGCAATTATTTCAATCAGTGCCTGGGGTGCGAAGACTTTGTTTTAGTTCCTATAAAATGCATTATATCCTAAATGAAAAGTTGTATGTAGAATTGTGATTACAGACTTAATTTCACTGGACTAATAGAATAATGAGGTATTGTTCAAGTTTAGTGGTATTACTAGCAGGCTTAAGTTACATTTAAGGTTATTATGAGCGCAAATGCGAGGCCAAACGACCATTGTGTCTACGTGGTCACCCTAACATGGCCGCGAGAGATCATTAAAAACAAATGATAAAATGTCGGTCAGACAATATTTGCACAACAAACGGGGGCATCCTTCACACATTGACCCACATTCGGGAGGTACAGAGAACGCGTCGACAAACAAATGTAACCTTACGCTGAATTAAGATGTCACCAACTTCTTTGTGTAAGTGGTTTTAATTGTCATTTTAACGTTTGGATTGTAATGGCCCCTTCACATTTTGAAGCGTAGAACAAAATGTAACGACTTGATTGCTTTAAGTGACTCGCATAAGGTAGCGCGCTTTATCTTTATATCTTTATATCTTTATTTGCTAGAATGTAGTACAATATGGATCTTAGAAATTAAAAATACAACTTACATTCTACCATAATACATGGTGTGCAATATTAATTGAATTTACAGATCAATAAAAGTAAATTATAATAGTTAAATTTAAATCTGTTATAAAATATATAGTGTCCATTACATTATAAAAAATAATTAAAATGAGTATTAAAGTGTTAATTGAATTAATTATTAAGATATCAGTTAAACAATATTATTGTATGTCATTATAAGTAATTAATTATTTTAAAAGTTCATTAGTACTATAAAAGCGTTTACTTAGTAGCCAGTCAAATAATTGTTTTCTAAATTGTCTTAGTGGAAGAGCCTTGATTGAGTTTGGTATACTGTTAAAAATCTTAATACACATCCCAGGGCAATTTTTGAGAAATAATTTTGTTCTAGGAAAATGATTTAACACTATATCATTGGGATGTCTTGTATTCTCCGAGTGCATATTAAATCTTTTACTAAAAAGTTTCTCGTATTTTTTAACAAAAACACAGATATCGAACACATACAGGCTTGGTAAGGTTAATAGGTTGAGTCTTAGAAATAATGGCTTGCAAGAATCAAGCGGCCCCTCCCCACACATAGCTCGGACACACTTCTTTTGAGCAATAAATGCTCTATTAATGTCAGCGCCATATCCCCAAAAAAATTTCGCTGATGCTATCATGCTGCTATAATTCAACTGCTCTCGTGGCTACTATAGGAGTACGCACTATGGGCATAAGAGGCGGATTATCCTGGAGTGATGATCATCGGGCGGAGCTGATTTACAAGGTGTAGAAAGTGGAGACTTATTATATGGGTCAAGGAAAGAAATGAGATCATCTCAGAACCACAACAGTAACGGCCATAGGTGGGTTGCTCCCATGGTAGCCAGATAGCGATGTCAACGTTAAAGAGGGAGGCCTGGCCCTATAGTGGGCCGGTAATAGGCCGATAATGATGAAACACTGGACCAACGAGGCAGATGTCATTATACCTACTCACATTTCGGGCAATGTACTCTTGTCAATGTGTGTGGGTCTTAATACAATATCAGTTTAATAAAGGTTCTTTGTATCATTCGAATTACTCAGATACAAACGTCTGGAGTATATTATGAGTATAATGACATTTTTGTTGCAATTTTGTTTACGCCAGTACAATCTCGCGTTTGTAATGTCTGCTGATAATTTGTTTACATGTTTGTGAATTAACAGTCGAGCTTCATAGATCATTTACTTTTTATATTTACCCGACTGCGTCAGAAGGAGGGTAATGTTTTTCGAGCATATGTGTGTATGTATGTATGTCCATTTCTTCGGCACGCGCTACAGCCTAAACGGCTGAACGGATTTTGACATGTGAGGTGTCGTTGAATTTGGCTAAATTGTGGAAGTGACATAAGCTATATGAATTTTCAAAATGGCGGCTGTAAATGGGGGAAAAAAGGGGGGACGTGTGCATTTTTTTCTTTTATCTTAGCAATATGCATATCAAATGAAAGCTCGTTAAAAGACCATTTCAAAAATATAAATATCATATCATGTTTATATTACTGGTTTAACAAGCAATGTCAAAAAGTGTACCAAGTGTACCGTCTCATTTCTATACTACAAATTAAAACTAAAAAGTCTCAAATAAAATTATTATTATAAAAACAATAACCCAACTGCTTAGAAGTAATGAACTGAAAAAAGAAAAACAAGGATCACTATATCTATATAAAATTCTAAATACTTTATGGTGGTGCAGGCGGGGACAAACGTAGTTTTGGTAGGTCTTTCTTTCCCAGATAGTAAACTATTTTGTCCACACCTGCAGCACCATAAAGTATTTAGAATTTTATATAGATATAGTGATCCTCACTTTTCTCTTTTCAGTTCATTACTTCTAAGCAGTTGGGTTTTTGTTTTTATAATAATAATTTTATTTATGTTGTTGGTAAGACTGCCCGATTAATAATTTAGTGGTTAGCTCTTGGGTTGTGGGTTCGATTCCCACATCTGGATAAATGTTTGTATGGCTAACGTCTTATTAAGCCACCGCGCATACCACGGAGGCCCTCAAAACACCCCCGTCGTGTTACCCCTCGTACTTCAGAAGACACGTTTAAAAGCCGTACTCGTATGTCCTGGACATTATCATTAACATCTGAGTTCATAATGTAAGTCTGTTACCTAGTTACGGCATTAAAACGTAATGCAAATTTATTTGGAATTGAAGCAGCGCCATCTAGTTATAGTGAGAGTAAACGCATTTTTTTATATACAATTTGACTTTACGAGTGGTTACTTTTTCAGTCGCTCGATGAAAAACTCACAGATGTTGTTACTAAAGTCGTAAATTATCCCCCTAAAGCCCGGAAATCTGCATTAGAACTGCGTAATGGGTCTAGGTTTCGCATCTTCCATTCATTTTCCTATAAAAAGGAAAGTCTGACGCTGTAAAATCCTTACTTAATTTTTGTCAATGACAACTAAAACATTCTTAGTCTCGTAGAAAAACAGAATATTTTTGTAAAAAGTATATATATTAGTATCTACGTGTCTAAATATATCATCAAAATAAAACGAACACAAAGATAACTTAGTTTTAAAATACCTGTCGGCTTAAGATTTTAAATTTCATTTTCTCACAGCATAGCTGCACGTATGTTTTAAAGAATGCACAAAAGCAGATGGCAAAACAAGTAATAAGGGCGAATTATTTACTGGCGGTTTTTAACCGTTCACTGTAAAAAAACTGCTAGTACCAAGACACAAACTATAAATGAAGTTTTTATATGACATAAAATAGAATATTATTTTAATAGAGAACCCCTGCGGTTTAACCCGCATAGTTCTCGTTTCCGTAAGAATTTCGGAATAAAATGTACCCTATGTGTTGTTCTGATATGTAAGCTATATTATTGTGAAGTTTCTTCAAAAGCCATTCAGTAGTTTTTGCGTGAAAGAGCAACAAACATCCATATATACTCACAAACTTTCGCGTATTTAATATTAGTAAGTACATATGATAATACTGAATATAAAAGAAATTAGAAATCACTAGAAGAAAGAAATCCTTAATTCAATACACATAAAAATTTAATGTAGTGATAACCCGTCCGTTTGTCGAGAGCCTTAAGTTTAAGTTATTCGAAGGGGCAAGATGGGCTGCTGACATTTCAACGCCCAAGGTCCCACCGCATGGTCACCGCTCCAGGAAGACCCGACTACCAAGTAATTAAGCCTTTGGTGATTAATGTAAAAAAATGACATAATAATCATACTTTACCTTGTTTAATGATGATGATTTTTTACATTTTTTGCAAATGGTTTAATGTAAAACAAGAGAAAATGATTTTTTATTTATTATTTTTTTGCAAAGATAATACTTATATTATTTCTTTACGCTGTAGCGTTTGTGAGGAAATCTGTGATCTATACTAGTTTACCTATATATACGATACCTACATACTATCACGCCTCATTCTCATAGGGGCAGAGACCAAGCCCTTCCACTTGCCACGATTTTGCATAATATCTTTCTCGCTTTTTCCAATTTCATTAAACCTTTCTTACATATACGTTGGTTTTTTGATCTGGCCATTAATCAGAATGTCCTGGATTTGGTCCAGGAACGTTAGCCTTGGTCTTTCCCTTCCAACATTCCCATTCACTGTTGAATTCCCTTTCGTAAGTTCCTTTACATTCATTCTATATTAGTTTACTAGTAATGAATAGGTTGTTTGTTTGGTTGTACGCTCTAATCTCAATAACTACTAGTTCGTATTGGAAAACATCTCTCTATTGGATATTACATTAATTGAGGAAAGTCTCAATTAAAGTTTAAGCTGTCGGTCCTGGTCACAATCATCAACATCGGTCAGCTGACAGAGATCATTAGAGCATCAAACATTTTCACCCTAAGCCCGCCAATTTGTATTAGAGCAGTGTGATAAATCTAAGTTCCAAGACTTAAAGAAATACAAATTGTAACATTATTTTTTTTAATGTGCAACTACTGAGTTTCTTGCCGGCTCTTCTCGGCAAAATCTGCCGTCCAAACTGAAGGAAGAGTCACTACACACAGCCTATTTGAAAAAAATGAATTGTGATTTTGATTTTATCCACTTAAGAGTCGAGGTTGTTAACAATTCATCATTCAGGTCACAGGACCTTAATATAAAGTGCTAATTTTCACAATAACGTATGCGCAAAACATAAATAAGCTGTACTAAGAATGATCACCCCTAATGACGTCATAAAGGCTGTAATTATTAGCGTCTACAGCGAAGTGCGGCGCAACTTTGCAAATATCGAGAATGGCAAACAAGTACTAACTGCATGTAAAGCCCATTCAGACGGATTAAGACAAACGCTCGCTTGAGGTGTTTTTTTAAATGTGTTATATTAATACCAATTTTTCGATTGGCATCTGTAATAAGTGATTTCACTGCGAAAAATAAAATTACCTTTTTTTTAGAATGGATGTAGTCTCATTCTCTAATCGATTTCTTCATTGATGAGGGTCGTAACCACCTCTATGTTTGATCCTATTCGAGATGTGACGCCACTTTGCTCTATCTTCAGCTACCCGGTGAGCATCGTAGACCGTGGAGACCGTGATGCAGATCTGATCAGACCAACGCGACCTTTTTCTTCTACTTTCCCAGTACCTACACTAACCATTATAGTAATCTATATATATTATCGTTATCTATCTTTAAAAGATAGATAGATACATGTGTGTAGATTTTTGGTAATTTTGTATTTTATGTATTTTGGTAATTCTTTTCTGTTAGAAGATTGAAATACACTGATTTTCTCGCAACAGAAGTCGCGAGCGTCCGCTAGCCCTTACTAGTAATATAAAGACGATAGTTTGTATGTTTATAATTCTTTCAAGCAAAAAATACTGATTTATGCAAGAATTCAATATAAAGAAGAGTCGAAATGCTCGTTACAGTATTGTCATGTGAAGAGTCCTTGGATAAATCGGTACAGACAGAAAAAAACATTTGTCTTCCTGATGATAAAAACAAAGTAAACGTTTGCTAACCCTCGGCATTATCTTGATCTTGGTTACGAAATGCAATAAATATTAAACGGGCACAAGGAGACAAAGGCTGTTACTCATTAAAACATAATTATGTACTTAAAAGTGATAACAGCTTCGTGATAACATTTCACACATAGGGAACACTTGTTACATGTTTGCAGTCATTTCTTTTATGCGAACGTTGTTTTCATTCTTCGTTTAATTCAGAAATATATCTGTATTATTGGGTTTTTTGATATCTTATGTGAATAACTATTATGACTTTATAAATGAACTAATAATAGCAAAAAATAGAACCGACAAACTGCTTTACTACGTAAAATAAATATTCCTGAAACTTGGCTGGCACCGACTTCATAGATATGCTTAAGTAAATTAAAGCAACTAAATGACACAGTTACTTTTTACTTTTTAATGCGTTTTCAGTCGGTTCTATTTTTTGTTAAAAAATTTTATTTCTTACTTTTTAGTGATTTATCGCCACGTAACGTAGTCGTAATATACTGGCATAGTATATTATATGGCACTTGTAGCCAAAAAGCTACCGATACTGAGACAAAAACCGAAATCGCTGTAAGCGTACCTCCAAAATTTGAAGAGTTCCTTCAATTTCCCCAGGATATCATCATCAGATCTTAACACGATGACAATGGAACCACCTTGGAAGTATGCCCTTTCTAATAAAAAAAGAATTATCAAAATCGGACACCTCTGTAAAAAGTTATGCGTGGTCTCCTCCTCCGTTTTTTTTTGTCGGTTAAAAATGGCTATTTGGTTAGTATATGCAGTAGAAGTGGGTTCATGAGGTATACTAGCAAAATCTCTCTACAACCTTCTCAAAGACCTGGACCTGACTAGAACCGTAGTAAGCTCAATTCTAGAACGAGTGTCTAAAGCTGCTTTAGCAGGACTGTACCAAACTTGGCTAGGCAGGGAGAAAAAATCGAGCAGAGAAGGCGAGCGTTGATTAATCATGCAGTGTATTCTTAAGCCTTCATCCGTGCCGCAAGTCTCGGACTCTGTTCGGCGTTTTTCTCTCTGCTACATGACCCGCACCCGCACGGTGAATCCATGGAATGCTAAGATAGTCGTCTCATTGTAAGCCATCATATATCTTTACCAAGATGCTAGAATGGCAACCCCGCACCGGAAAGCCCAGTGTTGGTCCACTCCCCCACTGGGTGGACTGAAGATATCAAACGTGTCGCACAGAGCCGCTGGCCATAGACGGATCATTGTGTTTGGAAGTCCCTTAAAAAGGTCTATGTCCAGCTGTGAACTTCCATCAGCTGTTAATGACGATGATGATGATATATCTTTGACGACCTCCGTGGCGCAGTGGTATGCGCCGTGGATTTTTAAAACGGAGGTCCTGTATTCGATTCCCAGCGAGGCAGATTGAGTTTTTTCTTAATTTGTCTTGGTCTGGCTGGTGGGAGGCTTTCGCCGTGGCTAGTTACCACCCTACCGACAAAGACGTATCGCCAAACGATTTAGCGTTCCGGTACGATGTCGTGTAGAAACCGAAAGGGGTGTGGATTTTCGTCCCACTCCTAACAAGTTAGCCCGCTTCCATCTTAGACCGCATCATCACTTAACATCAGGTGTGATAGCAGTCAAGGGCCAACTTTTAGTTGATAAAAAAAAAATCTACTATTTCTATTCGATATGGTCGCTAACAATGGGCTTCGTAAGCTCACAGTCACTCTGCAGCGATGGTATGAGCTATGGTCGGTGTTATTGTGCGAGTTTTTCATTTTTCTATGAAATTCAGTACATTCCAAGCCCGGAGTCGGGAAGCTGATGGTGTTACATTCCCGCTCCCTAAGCCTGCCAACCTGCATTGGAGCAGCGTGGTGCCTACGCTCCATATCCCCTGTTCTATAAGGAGGGAGGCCTGACGGTTGTGGGCCGTTGATAGGCTGATAATGAATAATTGAATGAAATGGCTTATTCTTTTTGTAAATATCTTATTTTATTTAAATTTTATTTGTTTTAACTATTAAATATTTATTTATATGTACATGTAGTTAAGCCTTTGATGAAAATAAAGTATTACGGAATTAAAGACTTTATTAAAAAATTAATGTACGAATTCAGCTTCCTTACGTTTTTATCACAATAAAATTAAATAAAAAAAAGCAGTAAATCCCCCGCACACCCACACAGAGGCGTTGATGCAAGAGTAACGCGTACGGCGCACCACACTGACTCCTAGAACGGTACCGTCGGCGACGACCTACCACAACATGCGCTGGTATGCGCGCGCGCATGAGTGCGTTACAGGACGGCGGGTATTTTGAGACTCGTGTACCGACAACAATTAAACATTTACTGAATTATTCTTATTTATTATAAGCAATTCAATCATTTACCTATTGGTAAATAATTTGCTTATTTATTAGATTTGAAAGAAAATTATTTTTCTTTTTTTGTGTGCAATAAAGCATAAAATAAGTAAAGAATCTATTTTATTCTCTTTCATAACAAAACAAAAAAATAATGTTTTGTGTTCACAGACAAAAATATTTAGTAATAAAAATATATAATGTGAGTGAGGATGGTTGGTTATACAACTGTCTGCTAAACTTCTTAAAGGAGATAAATATTATAAAAAGTCTCTTATGTGCTACTATAGATATAATATTGATTAAATATTGTATTTAAAATTAAGTAATAATAGATACAGCCGGCAAAATGATTATTTGCAAACTCTATTAAAGGTACGTTATTTAGAATAAATAAATTACCTTAAACCGAACTTATCAGCAAACCACAAAAACAAATTACATAATTGTTAATAATTCTATACTTATCCAACATAAAAATGTAGAGTTAAATTCTTTGAAAGTGCTAATGTTAACATTTAAATGATATTTATATAACTATCATCACGCCTCAAACCCCTGTGGGTAGGTAGAGACCACGTTCTTCCACTTGCCACGGTCACTGCCACCATACACCATAATATTTACATTAATGAAAATTTACAATACTTAAAATATCTTTTTTTTTTCGATGACCTCCGTGGCGCAGTTTGCACGGTGGATTTTTAAGACGGAGGTCCTGGGTTCGATTCCCGGCGGGGCAGATTGAGATTTTTCTTAATTTGTCTTGGTCTGGCTGGTGGGAGGCTTTCGCCGTGGCTAGTTACCACCCTACCGACAAAGACGTACCGCCAAGCGATTTAGCGGTCCGGTACGATATCGTGTAGAAACCGATAGGGGTGTGGATTTCGTCCTACTACTAACAGGTTGGTCCGCTTCCATCTTAGATTGCATCATCACTTAACATCAGGTGTGATAGCAGTCAAGGGGCAACTTGTAGTCGATAAAAAAAAGAAATATCTCACCACGCGGTCAGACCAGGTGAAGTCGCTCACGGGCCTCCCCCTTACAACAGCCGTCAGAAGAACAGAGGATCGAACTGAATGGAAGGAGATTGCGAACACCGTAATAAGGACACTGCAGTGTGGACACGACCTTCAGTAATGGAGAAAACGACGTGGAGAAGAAGAATATCTAAAAATTTAAACAAAAGATTTTTGAATAAATTACTTCTGTAAAATAAATCAACTCGTATACCTACCTAATTGGGATATTTCGTGAACTATTGCAAATTTTTAAAATGAACGTATTCTGCCGACAGTACCAGAAGCATCCCGCGCCATTGACTTTCTTGGTGCCATTAACCGAATAACCCATTGCACAAAGAACTGACGGTTTTCAAGGTGAACGCACACATGGACACATCGCACATACGACACACACCGCATACACGCCCCTCTCTCGCCATGTGATTCAAAATAACAACCGACAAACTTCCTTGCACATCCTTAAAGTTAAACCCAAGCCAATTTGAACTCTATTGCATTGGAATACTGGCAATTAATTGAAAGGGCGCAGTAGTTGTAAGCTGGGCGAGACGGGAAGGGTGCACCCACACATGGACACGCAGACGTCGTGCACATGCAAGGTGCAGTCTGCACTCACACTCGCAAAAGCTCTTTTGTATTACTTAAGCTTTCGTACACATAATACTTAAATGAGCTGCGATTTTTTTGCATCATATATAATAACTGCTTATGTTACTATATTTTTAATTCACAGCTCTTTTAAATAATGTAATAAAAATATAAATAAATGTCACATTTTGATGACTACTCTAACGAAATAAATACCTACTTATAAGTTTATAGTTGATGAGTTTGCTTTTCATTTTTTTTATTATAAGTTAGCCTTGACTGCAATTACACCTAATGGTAAGTGATGATGCAATTTAAGATGAAAGCGAGTTAACTTGTTAAGAGTAGGATAATAAATAAATAAATAATAAATATAATGGGACAATTACACATATCGCTATATAGCCCCAAAGAAAGCGTACTCATCAGTAGCTTGTGTTATGGATGCTATCATAACTGATGAATATTTTTATATATATAATATACATAAATACTTATAATATATAGATAAACACCCAGACACTGGAAAACATCCATGCTCATCACACAAACATTTTCCAGAATCGAACCCACAGTCTAGGACAAAACAACAGGGTCACTACCCATTGCGCCACTCGGCCGTCATATATATGGATAATATCCACACCCCTTCGGTTTCTACACGACATCGTACCGGAACACTAAATCGCTTGGCGGTACGTCTTTCTCGGTAGGGTGGTAACTAGCCACGACTAAAAAAACCCAAAATCAAACTAACTACTACAAAACTCATAACTACTTAAGTACTTATACGATTTTACTTAAGTTTTTCTCTACTTATATATTATCTTAAGGATAAAAATTGTTTATAAAATACACATACACACATGCTGTTAAAGGATATAAATTATACAATGTATTACACAGATAGTAATTGTATATGTGGTCGACATAATAAGATATTAATATGTTATCTGTATTATGTCCTTCATGTAATATTGAAGGGAATAAAGTAACGTAACCTAAAGGGATAACACGACAAAGTATTCCACCGCCTCTGTCTATTTGCTTAAGATAAAAAATTGGTTGTCTGTAAAGTCGGTTTACTGACGATAGTTGAACGTGACAATGTCTTAAGAAAATACTGATGGAATGGTAGCATTTAATTGGTTATTAAAATTTTTAATTTAAGTATATTTTTATAAATATTAATTTAAATTAATAAAATAATTGATTTTGATTTTATAAATTTATAATAAATATATTAATTTTTAATTTAAAATTAATATATTTAATAATTATATTTAATAGACGGATGTCAAACGCTGCCGAACGCAAAGGCCGATTGTGCTTCTTTGTCGCTCGTTCCGCGCTCTCGCTTGCATTTCAAGCCTTACATGGAACGCCTCAAAGCGAGGTAACGCCGCATGAGTCATGTTTTTTCGTGCGTGCAGCCGGCTCTATCGAATTATAATACGTTGTCACGTCAATAAAGAAAATTCCTGTCATTCATAGGGACATAGAGACGAATATCTGAGCATTCCATGCGCATGCCAACGCTTGCCTTCTCTGCTTTATTATTCTCCCTGTCCAACTAATTCTGGTAGGATCCGTCTAGGCAGCATTGGTCCTTCGTTCTAGAATGGAGTTTACTTAATCAATAGTCAGTATTTCCATTCTCCAAAAAAGCTCTGTCTTGAGTTTAATCACTTTCTAGATATAGGTATGCGATTTGATATATAGTCACTTTTTACCCGACTGCGTTAGAAGGAGGGTAATGTTTTTGAGCGTATTTATGTAAGTGGGTATGTGTCCCCGCCTGCAGCAACACAAAGTATATAAAATTTTATATAGAAAGAGTGATACTTGTTTTTCTTTATAATCGTAAAGTTCTTTGGTCACATCCCAAGAAATGAGAGTTCAATTGGAGCGTTTGTGTTACAGGGCCAGGTAAAAGTAAAAATGTCAACAGAGAGGTCTCCAACACGATGGATAGACCTAGGGAAGGCGGCGACTTAAGACACCATAGCTGAGTGTTCCCGCACCGTCAAAAGTGGAGAAACATTGAAGCAACCACGGCCACTCTGACAAAACTCTGCGTGATCGAATCAAAAATGAGGAGATGCTTTGAAGAAGTAAAGTTACCGACGTAGTACAACGCAGTCGCAAACCTGAAGTAGTAATGAACGGGTCACATAGTTCGACGAGCTTTTGGATGATGGGATCAGTGAAAGCTATAAAATCGCGACCCAGCACCGGAAAGTCGACCTCCCACCAAGCAAAGTTCCAGACAGCCTAAAAAACGTGGTATTTGGAACTGGTAACAAGAAGTCTTTATAAAGTACTGGACGTTCATCAGCTGATAATGATGATGATGATGAATGTAATGTTTCTTCTTTTCTTCTTTAAGCGCGTCCCCATTACTGAAGGTAGGCGGTCAGCTTTCAGCATCACGTGCCGGAGTTTTTTTCTTATAGGCAGTGATAATTTGTATATATTTATGTATATGTAATTTTAGTATATGTAGAAATGTGTGTGTGTTATTATTTTTATTTTTGTTTTAATAATATTTTAGGTCATAATTAATTTAGCTTTTTTTAGTTATTAACTTACTATAGATTTATTTTTGTTTTTTTTTTCTTTAATACGGCAAGGTTGTTCAGGCTATTGTGTGTGGCGGCACTTTGACTTGGCGGCATGTTTTGTTTTGTTGTGTTTGTGGTGTGTGGCATAATTGCATTAATAAAGATCTTTCTTTCTTTTTAAACGTACCTATGTCCATGGGTGGTGGAATAGTTCCTTAACAGTGTTTATACCAGTCCAATGTAATATTTACTAGAAGTTCATATTTCGTTAATGCGTGTAATTTTCTTTGTAAGCAACATTAGTTCTATCATAGGTCGTAGCCCTAACGAAATCCCTAAAGTTTAATAAACTGTAGGGCAAACACCTTTTTATAGACCTTTCGTAATGCGAACAACCCGACCTAGCGCGTTTACCTCGAATTATCTGGCCAGTGTAATGTTAGTCATATGTTTAATGACTTGCCGACAATCGTTATGATGTACCAGGCTGTTTCATATCGCCGATACTTATCGTGATGAAACTAGCTTTTTACGGATTAGATACGGTGCGTCTCAGGATGTCCTATAGAAGTGATAACTTAAGTACTGCCGTATGCGTGAAAGAAAGAGAAGCCAGACCGGTTTACCTTCTTATAAGAACTTATCACTTCAAAAATGAATGAAAAAAAAATATATTACAATAATCTGAACGTAGCTTAAGAATAATATAAAGTAATTTTGTCTTCAAATATGAGAAATATATTACAATAATTTTGCCTTATATAAATATTTGTTACATTGTATTCCTTACTCTGTATATTGAATACTAGTAACACCATAAACAGTATCATCATCATCATCATCATTATCAGCCTTTTAAATGCCTAATTTAATTAGATATTTAACCTGAAATATACTTTCCATTAGTAATTGACATAAATAATGATGTTGTTCTGAAATTAAAAAGTTTATTATTTTAGTAACTTACACGAAAAGTTACAATGTTTTGACAATTTTGAATTAGATATTTTACCTGAAATTACTTTACATTAGTAATTGATATAAATAATGATATTGCTCTGAAATTACAAAGTTTATTATTTTAGTAACTTACAGGAAAAGTTACAATGTTTTGACAATTTTGAATTAGATATTTAACCTGAAACTCCTTACATAGGAGAGGGGATTGATAGAAATAATGATATTGCTGAGCGTATATCCACCACGCTGCTGCAATGTGGGTTGGCGGATTTTAGTAACTTACAGGAAGTGATAATATTTTGACAATTTTATTAGATATTTTACCTGAAATTACTTTACATTAGTAATTGATATAAATAATGATATTGAAATTACTATCACACGGGACCAACGTCATTTAAAGTATGTTACTTTCAATTCCATTTTATCAATTAAACATGATATACAACTTAATTCGTTAACGTACTTTAAATAATATTTGAAGCTGTAAGCACACAACGGGCGCGTCGGTCCGTGCAAGTGACACACTCGCAAACATCGCAACGCATCGCTAAGAGCTTTTACTTTTTATTTGTTTGCATCTTTAATGAGATGAAATCAGCGATGATCTGACGAACTCGAGCGCTCGCTCGGATTAGAATGCGTTTCCATTGTTGCACGATATTAAACCTTTGAGGGCAAGATATATCTCAAAAATGGTAAAGCTTAAAATAGTACTTGAATCATAAAAACAAAGTCGCTTCCCGTTGTCTGTAAGCTTAGATTTCTCAAATTCAAATTCGAATTTATTTATTGCGGATTGAATAGGAACATACAAATAAATTACACCTGTGGGAAATATCTGGAGCTTAGATCCACCATGCTGCTCCAGTGGGGGTTGGCGAGCTTAGGGTGATAACAGTTATATGACTGTTTTATTGGCCCACTAGAAGAACCTGACTCTCTGACTTGTAGGAAATATCTTCTTCTTCTTCTTCTTCTTTGAGTGCCTCTCCGACTGGCGAAGGTTGGCAGTCAGTTTCGCAAATTCCTCTCTATTTTTCGCGACGCGAAATAATTGTGCTGCACTCGCGATCCCGGTGCACTCTCTGATATTTCTCAGCCAAGACTTCTTTCTGCGACCAACGCTTCTACTGGCAACTTTTCCCATCAAATGAGTTGTAGGAGCTCGTATCTCTTGTGTCGTAGCACATACCCCAGATACGCAACTTTTCTCATTTTGACGGTCTGCAAAAGTTCAACCTTCTGATTCACGCGGCGCAGAACTTCAACATTTGTTTTGTCACTTAATCAGTTCAACTGATGGCCAGCATGCGTCTAAACGCCCACAATTCGAACGCTTCTATACGTTTCCTGATGTCCTCTTTTATTGTCCAGGCTTCACATCCGTATAGAATATCCGCATGGGCCAGAGGTAACAACGCAGGAGTCGAATGCGCAAAGGGATCTTAAGACTGCGATTGCAGAAAACTTTTGAAAATATCTAGAATTTATATTTATCCACCAGTAAGTCTTTCAGCCTTCAAAATCACTTAAAATCTTGCGAGATCTAATATTTAAGCTAAAAGGCTAGAGTTTTGGATTAATAGCTGTATCTGTCATTAGGAGTCTGGTGATAACGACGGAGGACAGTTAAGGCAGCGCCTTAACTTATTAATTTATACTGATGAAATATTTTTTAACTTTAACTTTAAGATAGCTATTATTACCTCTTCAGCAAGAGAAAGACCTTTACCTTGAAGAAATACCAATCTCGCTGCTGAGTCATGTCTACAAGTTGTTCTCCAGAGTCATCACGAATCGTCTCGCTCGTAGGTTTGATGACTTCCAGCCTCCCGAACAAGCCGGTTTCCGACAAGGCTTTACTACCATAGACCACATCCATACGCTGCGGCAGGTTATACAAAAGACCGAAGAGTATAACCGGCCACTTTGCTTGGCGTTTGTGGACTATGAGAAAGCCTTTGATTCGGTGGAAACCTGGGCTGTGTTAGGGTCATTGCAGAGGTGCCGAATCGACTACCGGTACATCCAAGCGTTGCAGTGCCTGTACGAAAACGCCACCATGTCAGTCCGTATACAAGATGAGACTACGAGGCCAATCCAATTGCAGCGAGGAGTGCGACAAGGAGATGTTATCTCCCCGAAGCTATTTACCGCCGCATTGGAAGACGTCTTTAAGCTCTTGGACTGGAACGGACTTGGCATCAACATCAATGGCGAGTACCTCACTCAACTGCGGTTTGCCGACGATGTAGTGATAATGGCAGAATCTCTAGATGACCTTAACATTATGCTCAATGACCTCAGCAGAGTTTCTCAACAGGTGGGCCTTAAAATGAACATGAGCAAGACAAAGATCATGTGTAATGCTCATGTTTCGCTCCACCCAGTTATTGTTGAAAATTCTGCACTCGAAATTGTAGACGAGTATATATACCTAGGGCATATGGTCCAGTTAGGTAGGTCCAATTTCGAGAAAGAGGTGAACCGCCGAATCCAACTCGGTTGGGCAGCGTTCGGGAAACTGCGTGACATCTTTTCATCCAAAATTCCTCAGTGCCTGAAGACGAAGGTCTTCGAACAGTGCGTGTTGCCAGTGATGACATACGGATCCGAGACTTGGTCGCTAACTGCGGACTTCATAAGAAGGCTCAGAGTCACTCAGCGGGCGATGGAAAGAGCAATGCTCGGAGTATCTCTGCGTGATCGAATCAGAAATGAGGAGATCCGCAGAAGAACCAAAATAACCGACATAGCTCAGCGAGTCGCAGAACTGAAGTGGCAATGGGCGGGGCACGTGGTTCGAACAGCTGATGGACGTTGGGGGCCGAAGGTGCTAGAATGGCGACCCCGCACCGGAAAGCGCAGTGTTGGTCGACCCCCCACCAGGTGGACTGATGACATCAAACGGGTCGCAGGGAGCCGCTGGGCACATGCGGCTCAGGATCGTTGTGTTTGGAAGTCCCTAAAAAAGGCCTATGTCCAGCAGTGGACGTCTATTGGCTGATAATGATGATGATGATGATGATTATTACCTCTAATGGCAGAATAGCAACTAGTAGATTGACCTTTGTGGCAGCGGATCACGAAATTCTCCTTCACGAGATCAATCCTTAATTAGGCTACGTAAGACTGAGAGAGAAAAATTTTGGATAAACATTTCAGCCCAGAGTTGAAAAGTTGGTGGACTCGTGTCTTAAGGAATGCGTTAAGCCTTCAATCTTCGCCATTATCATCAAAAAATTATCGTTACAAGATTAAAAAAAAAATTGGTTGTCTGTAAAGTCGGTTTACTGACGATAGTTGAACGTGACAATGTCTTAAGAAAATACTGATGGAATGGTAGCATTTAATTGGTTATTAAAATTTTTAATTTAAGTATATTTTTATAAATATTAATTTAAATTAATAAAATAATTGATTTTGATTTTATAAATTTATAATAAATATATTAATTTATAAATATATTAATTTTTTATTTAAAATTAATATATTTAATAATTATATTTAATAGACGGATGTCAAACGCTGCCAAACGCAAAGGCCGATTGTGCTTCTTTGTCGCTCGTTCCGCGCTCTCGCTTGCACTTCAAGCCTTACATGGAACGCCTCAAACCGAGGTAACGACGCATGACGTCATGTTTTTTCAAGCGTGCAGCCGGCTCTATCGAATTATAAGACGTTGTCACGTCAATATATCGCCCTAAGCCCGTCAACCAGCTTCATATATTCTGACGCTAACCCTGTAGAGGGCCGTTAAAATATGCTAGATAAAAAAATAATCATACTTTAAATTAAATACTATCGCAATGATAAAAATAAAAACATAAATTCTATTCTACCATTACGTCACTAACTAAATACCTTGAAACCAAAACACACTGCTATCAATGTTCTTCCGGTAGTAAGCCCTTGTCGTGAGGACAATGGGCACAGCACGCGTGCATTGGCTTTACATAAGAGGCGTTGGGTCGGACAAGGGCGGCCGGCCATTGCACTGTAGTTGGTGTTGGTAGACAAGGCTGTGACGTCATGACTCTCGGCTACAAGGAAAACCGAGTCTATGGCCCTAAGGGTGTAAGATCCAGTGGATAGTTTTAGGAAGCTACTTAATTATAAGTTGTTTTTATTTATTTATTCTTATTCAGTTAACCCTTGACTGTAATCACACTTGATGGTAAGTGATGACGCAATCTAAGATGGAAACGTGCAATTTGCAAGTAGGATGAAATCCACACCCCTTTCGGTTTCTACACGACCTTGTACTAGAACGCTTAATCGCTTAGCGGTACGTCTTTGTCATTAGGGTGGTAACTAGCCACGGCTGAAGCTTGACCTGGAGCTATTTAGAAAATCCTAATCGGTCTTGCCGGGAATCGAACCTGCAGTCTCCGTCTTATAAATCCACTGGGCACACACCTGCGCCACGGAGGCCGTTAAAAACAACATGATGCAACAAATTCTCAGTAACAAAGAAAAATTACTTATGATTTGGCACTGTGTTCGTTTCGGTGGAAACTTCTATGATAGTACTTTATTAATGTTTTTGTAGTTATAATTGATAAAACAATATTTGGTACGCCTGGGCAGTAAATTACTCCGTAGTTGGGTTCTGACGTCACTACTCTCGGCTACAAGGAAAACCAAGTGTATGGCCCTAGGTGTGTAAGATCCAGTGGATACTTTTAGAAAGGTATTTGATACCAAGTTTTTTCTAGAATGGCAAGTGATTTTAAGTGGAAACCATGGGAAACCATAACAATATTTCTCGTGTCGATTTACTTTGACAATTTGTAATAGAGTTTCCAATCTTTCAAACTATCTCAAGACTTAATTTAATTTAATTTGCGTTTTTTTTTTGTAACTTAAGACACACCTTTCTAACGAAATGTACTAAGGAAGAAAACAGATAATTAAACCACCAGGCTAAACAGATGTCTATCGACCTTACGAATATTATAAAGGCGAAAGTATATATGGATTGATGGATCGCAAAAACTACTTAATGGATTTTGATGAAACTTCACAATAATAATACCTTAGAATACATAGATCACATTTGATCCCAAAATTTCTGGAATGAGAGCTAGGCGGATGAAACTGCGGGCATCGTCTACTGATAACATGAAATCCTGATGTTAATCGAGCTAGAAATGGAACCCGTCTTGGCATTTACGCTTAATTTATTTGTAAAATAAACCTGAGATGATTCTGGGTTCTTTCAGTTATGATATAATACACCAACACAATACCCACATTTTGACGACCTCCGTGGCGCAGTGGTATGTGCGGTAGATTTATATGACGGAGGTCCTGGGTTCGATTCCTGGCGGGGCAGATTGAGATTTTTCTTAATTTGTCTTGGTCTGGCTGGTGGGAGGCTATTGCCGTGGCTAGTTACCACCCTACCGACAAAGACGTATCGCCAAGCGATTTAGCGTTCCGGTACGATGTCGTGTAGAAACCGAAAGGGGTGTGGATTTTCGTCCACTCCTAACAAGTTAGCCCGCTTCCATCTTAGACTGCATCATCACTTAACATCAGGTGTGATAGCAGTCAAGGGCCAACTTGTAGTCGATAAAAAAAACATACAATCAAAGGCCGTTAAAATAAATTATCGTATCAAAATTTTCCACTAGCTCTCAAACTAGTAGGAAAATGACGTGTCGGGTTAAATAGGAAAGACTTTAGTTCGTCAAACTTGAACTAGATTGCCGGTGACTTTCAGACATAAATTAGTTCTCGTAAATTCATAATAATATTTATGCATTATTATAACGTTGTTACATTATTTTAACTGCGTTGGTTTACTAGTTGCTTGGTATAGTATTGGATCACGATATCCTGGGCTCGAGTCCTTAGTTGAGCTATGAATAATTGAGCTTTACTATCTATCAAAAAACATTTCAGCAAGAGGACCTAGTTGCCAAATTGGTGGCCACTTAAGCCATTTTCGGCCCAGATATTATTATCTATACTAATATTATAAAGAGGTAAAGTTTGTAAGTTTGTAAATGAGGCATCTTTTTGGGGCTAATCTTCGGAACTACTGATCCGATTTCAAAAATTCTTTCACCAGTAGAATGCTACACTGTCGGAGTGTTTTATAGGCTATATTTTATATTTGTATTATATATATTAGTTTTCACAGTTATTGTCGCGCGAGTCGGACCGTGAAATTCATTAAATTGGCTTCATGCACGTGCGTTGCCTTAACTATTAGATATAATTGAAAACATTGTATGAAAACTTTATTTATCTTTAAAAAATCCACAAAAAAGTCCGCGATAGCATATATCTATCTTTTATATTTCTTCTTCACGGGAAACTATAAAAAAAATTGAATTGAGAGGGGGAGCAGGGAATGAGCACTTTTTATATTAAGAAAATTAAATTGTTATTTTGTCTTTAAAATTAGAAGGGTAACTAAGAGGTTTTCACGCGGACGAAGTCGCGGGCGACTGCTATATACGTATAAAGGTAAGTAATAGTGCTTTTATATATATTTTTATAGAAACATTGTTAAAAATAAAATATAAATAAATAAAAAATAACATAAAAGCTAAACCAGATTGAAACTCTACAGTGAGTCTAAGCTCTGTATCTCCTCCCGTATAAGGAGGGAGGCCTGGCCGAGCAGTGGCCCGTTCAGTACATCTTTTCTTCAAGGATTGTTCTAATTACAATATTGGGTGTATATGAATATTTTTTCTGGAACATTTTGCATATAATGGTTATCACACGATCTCGCGTCAGGCATTGGCCGGTCATTAACCCGATGACTTATCCCGATTGTCTGTCTGTCTTACAATGTGATCAATATACATAATATCATTATTGTTTATGATGATGACTTGTCTGGTATTATACTGTTATGATAATATATAAATTGATGCATTGTGTTAAGTCCTAGGTTCAGCATTTTTTTGTTCATTACATGTTTGCCCTTAAATGCAATCACAGCTGATGGTAAATCATCTGGTGTGATTACATCACGATGGAAGTGGGCTAACTTGTTGGGAGTAAGATGAAAACCACACCTCTTTCGGTTTCTACACGACATCGTACCGGAACGCTAAATTGCTTGACAGTTATTCTTTGCCGGCAATGCGGTTGAAACTAGGACCTCCGCCTCATAAATCCACCTCGCGTACAAGTGCGCCTCGTGGAAATGGCTAGTTACGTGCTGCCAAGCGTTGTAGCGTTCCGGTACGAACCGGTATTGAAATCAAGAGGTCTTAATTTCATTCTACTCTTAACAAGTTAAACATCTTAGATTCCATCATTATTGTAATTAAAAAAAGAAACAAGTTCAGTTTCTTCTCAACAGAACCCTCGTCGATGGTAGAGTCAGTACAAATAGTCTAACAGTTAGTAGTAGAGCTATTAACATTATAAATTTATTAAAACCTATCTTTCTATTAACACCGCCCCAATCGATGGGTCGTTACCCCTTCTGCCCTAAACAGCGGGGGCCGTGACCCCGGCCAATTGACAGCCGGCGGACATTACGCAACGTTTCATCGCCGACTCTACATGACACTTCTATTACGAGTACACCCAATCGAGATGCCACCTTTACTGTAAAAAGTATTCATACGACTTTATATAAAAGTGTATATCCCATCCATATCTATCTTTTTTAGTGACACTTGACGGAACAAAACATCTTTTCTTTAACACAAACAGACGCTCGCGACTTTATTCGTAAGCAAAATGGTGTATTGCAAACTTTTAAATACAGAAAAAAAAATTCTTTTCTATGAACCGCATTGCCTTCGAGCTAGGGGTCGGAGATTGCAAGAACAACCACACAACAGGGAGAACTAGACGTTTATTAACCAACAAATAGTTTCGTGTACAAGATTTGATGCAGCACGCTGCGACGCCGTCGTTTCACGCTTCTAATCCTGAAGGAACCCATTAACACCGTTAGCCTGTTTCTATCTTAGATTGCATCATCACTTACCATCAGGTGCGATTGAAGACAATGCCTAATTTGTAATCAATAAAAAAGTATATCTAAACTTATATCGATAACCATGTTAGATGCTCATTGCTTAACTAAGACCTCAAAATCAATATGAAATAAAACAATACAATAAACAATGTCTTACAAGTAAAGGAAAAATATACGTATACATTTCATCATCATTATCATCATCATCATCATAACAGCCGATGGACGACGATGAGCCAACACGAGGAATCTAATTTAAGAGTTTAACCAACAAATTCCATCTCTTACCAAAACTTCAATTTAAAGTTTTTTACAAAAAGAAACCTCTGAAATTAAACCAAAAATCAGACTCCCTGCCACGTGTACAAGAGGTCGTTTACTCGAAGGGCTCGTGGAGTAAAGGTTTGAATTCGAGTTTATTCACCCATAGGGTGAATGGAGGTTTGGCTGTGACGGGGTGACAAAGTTCATTGATATAACCGGCGTTAAGTTACGTAGACTTTGAAGGCCTCTGTGGCGCAGTGGTATGTGCAGGCGAAGGTCCTGGATTCGATTACCATGCCGATTAAGATTTTCTAAATTGGTCTAAAATAAGGTCAAGCCAGTGCAAGTATTCAGTCCTATTAGTTATGACTCTACCAATAACGTTGTACTGCCAAACGATTTAGCGATGTTGATTAGCAACCGAAATGGGGGGTGGATTTCTTCCTACACCGGACCAGTTATTCTGCTTCCATCTTAGATTACACTTACCATCAGGTGTGTCAAAAATATCGTTCTGATTTGTATGTTTATATTTTTCATCTGTAATTTTGACGTGACAACGTCTTATAATTCGATAGAGCCGGCTGCACGCACGAAAAAACATGACGTCATGCGTCGTTACCTTGCTTTGAGGCGTTCCATGTAAGGCTTGAAGTGCAAGCGAGAGCGCGGAACGAGCGACAAAGAAGCACAATCGGCCTTTGCGTTCGGCAGCGTTCGACATCCGTCTATTAAATATAATTATTAAATATATTAATTTTAAATTAAAAATTAATATATTTATAAATTAATATATTTATTATAAATTTATAAAATCAAAATCAATTATTTTATTAATTTAAATTAATATTTATAAAAATATACTTAAATTAAAAATTTTAATAACCAATTAAATGCTACCATTCCATCAGTATTTTATTAAGACATTGTCACGTTCAACTATCGTCAGTAAACCGACTTTACAGACGACCAATTTTTTTTTATATATTTTCTTTGAAGGGCTTGTAAAATAAAAGTCTGAACCGAAGTGTATTCCCCATAGGGATGAATGAAGGTATGTCTTGTGAAGGAGGGTGATAAAGTTCACTCCTTAAAAGACTTTTACGGTCTCCGTGGCGCAGCGGTATGTGCAGACGAAGGTCCTGAGTTCGATTTCCGATTGGGCCGATTAAATTAGTCAAATTGGTCTAAATTAAAGTCAGGCTGGTAAAAATATTCGATCGCTAGTTAGTGGTAACAAACAACGATGTACCGGAAACGATTTCGCGATGTTGATTAGAAACCGAAAGGGGTGTGGATTTCATCCTACTTCGGACTAAATAGTCCGCTTCCTAGATCGCATGGTCACTTAGCAACAGGTGTGTCAAAAATATCGTTCTGATCTGTATGTTTATATTTATTATCTGTGTTTACTTCGAGGAGCTTGTGAATTAAAACTCAGAACCGTAGTGTATTCACCCATAGAGGTGAATGGAGGTTTGTCTTGTGACGGGGGTGACAAAGTTCATTGATATAACCGGCGTTAAGTTACATACACCAATATAGTTTTGATCTATCTGTTTATAGTTTTACTAGAGAACGCCCGCAGTTTCAACTGCGTAATTCTAGTTACTACAATAATTTCGAGACAAAATATAGCCTACGTGTTATTTTGATACGTAAGCTATATTATTGTAAAGTTTCATCAAAATCTATTTAGTAGTTTTTGCGTCAAAGGGCAACAAACATCTATACTTACAAACTTTTGCCTTCATAATATTAGTAAAGATTAGTTCAACATTCAGGTTTTGATTAATGTTAGTAACCTATGAAGTGTCTACTATAACGCTGGTCCAATGCAATATTTGAATTTTTAACAATAACTATTAGCAGGAGTTGAAAGGGACTGACAATTTAACGTGTAACATCACCAACTTCTCAATCCAAGCTTATAATTTATACAGAACGGGTTCTACGCGAGTACAATAGTTAGTAACAGCTAATTATTATATCTCTGGTGTCTATTTTTTGGCTCTACATTATGGTATAAATGTAAGAACTTAAGCGACGTCAGCTTTCAAACAAAAAACACATCATAATCAGTCCATTCATTTACAAGTTCAGATGCCTCTGACAAACACATACTTAAAAAGACATCAAACTTTTAAAATTCTTTTACAACGGGGGCTAATAAACTGAAATGCATTAGGTACAACCGCTTCTTAAAATGTGAAGAATTTAAACTATAAGAAACGATTAATTAAATAAATATTGTTCAAATTATGCTTTAAGTCCCAAAACATTCAATTCATCATTAAGATTAGTTTCTCACAAAGTTCACAGACAGTGAAATCTCATTATTTATCGTGAAAAGGTTCAGAAATTAAAAATTTTATTACTATAAAATAAAATAATATTTCGTAGACCGTCTACGAGGTCGATGACCCTTGGAGTCGTAGCGCGTGGATAAGCGTAGCGGGTACTGACCTTGTAGACCTTATTTTTGACAATATCACACTACACCTACGTTGCATTACTCAGATGCAATAATGATAACCCCTTTCTGGTCGTTCCTTGACTAGGTTGACTGGCAATAGGAACAGATTGCAGAAATGCATCTGCTGGATGTAAGCGATGTCTCCATGCCTGCAAGTTAGCTCTTGACAGCAATCGTACCTGATTGTAAGTTATGATACATAATATAGAAACGGGCTAACTTGTTAGGAGTAGGATGAAAATCCACATCCCTTTCGGATTCTGCACGACATCGTAACAGAACGCTTAATTGTTTAACGGTTCGTCTTTGCCGATAAGCTTGTAAATTACCTGCCAGGATAAGACCAATTAGCGCGCGATTAACCAGCCGATAGCTTTTCAATTATTTTTAATTAGGCCAATAAGTTGATTGAATACCCACCCACCACAAAACACTAAAGTTATTAAAAACACTATTAAAACTAGGCAAAGATTACAATGACACAATAGGTACTAGCACCATATGAACCAACAGTTAGTGCGTGTATACGAACTTTCGTAGACGGTCTACGCGGTCATTCACCTGCCTATCCGTAGCCGTTAATAATAATCGTAGCGTACGTTGACCTTATAGCAATACGTAAAACATAATAATTAGGTAAAATGTACAGCTATAGTAAGTTTCTGTTATAGTGTAAAGGAATATACCAACGATAAAGTAGCTTAGTAGCAGTCTACTTACTGGATCAACGAGGGTAAACTGCCTAGTTGATGATAGTTTGACTACGTGGCTTCTGACCTTTAGGTTTTAGTGTCGACGTCGGACGGGATATGAGGTACTGAGTATTATCTTCTTCTTCTTCTTCCAGTGTCTCATTTCTAAAGGACGTTGTTCAGTTTTTTTTTAATTTTTTGGTCATAGCTAGGCCGAACCATACTATTTTTTGCTTTTTATACGTAGTAAGCTAGCAAATGTGATTTACGACTTTATCTACGAGGAAAATTATGAATTGAAAACTTCCTAAAACGTAAAAAAAAAATTTTAACAAAAAATAAAAACGCCTTCAAAACGCACTAAAAAGTAAAAAATAACTACGTCATTTACTTACTTTAATTTACTTAACCAAAGTGCTTTATCAACAACGAACATACTAATAAACCTACTCGAACTAAAATAAGTACCAATATTCACTACCTACTATAACACAAACGTGAACATAAAGTTTGAAGACAAGATAGAAAACATTAAACTAGCGGAAACTTAACCTTTAAACTTCTTATTGAGACATAAATTAATCGAGCCCAATCACAAAGTAGCTACTGTAAACCGTTAAATAGCTCACAGACCCTCAATGACAGTCACAGCCCATCTAAATATAAAGTTCTCATTGACACAAATTAATCGAGCCCAAACACAAGGTAGCTACTGAAATACAAGATATATGCGCAGACTTTTATATTCCTACAACTATCGTTATATATGAACCAATTTGCGCAAAACCTTATACATTAAAACTTTCCTCGGGAATCAATCTATCTTCTAGTGAAAACCGCATGACAAGCAATTCAATATTCTTTGAGCTTACAACGACAAACAGACAGACTCGGCTACTATGTTTTAACCGACGAAAAAAAACGGAGGCGGTTCTCAATTCGACACGTATATTTTTTTTTATTTTTTTTATATGTATGACCACGCATAACCTTTAACAGTGTTGTCCGATTTTGATAATTCTTTTTCATCGCCAGACCCTTAATGACAGTCACAGCCCATCTAAATGTAAAGTTCTCATTGAGACAAATTAATCGAGCCCAAACACAAGGTAGCTACTGTAAAACGTTACGGAGTTCTCTTATATATAGATTGGCTCCATCATCAGATCGACTCCAGACTTTCATCAAATTGTAGTGCTTTTAAATACTTACCGGAAAAGTTAACAAACGTACTTGTTGTCGCTACAATTTTTGAAAGTTCCCCTCGTTTTCTCCAGGATTCCATCATCAGATCCTGGTTTCCTTGTCATGGTACCACCACCGGACTATCTTCTTTCCAACAAAAAAAGAATTATCAAAATCGGTTCATAAACGACGAAGTTATGCGCGAACACACATAAAAAAAAAAAAAAAAAAAATTGAGAAACGCCTTTTTTTTTGAAGTCGTTTAAAAAAAACAGTACGTAACCCATAATTTGAAGAAAAGATAAAAATAAAAAGAGAAATATAGCAAAGCTACTCTTCAAACACAGATATATGCGCAGACTTTTATGTTCCTACAACTACCGTTATATATGAACCAATTTGCACAAAACCTTATACACTAAAACTTTCCTCGGGAATCAATCTATCTACTAGTGAAAACCGCATGACAAGCAATTCAATATTCTTTGAGCTTACAAAGACAAACCGACAGACGCGGTTACTCTCTTTTAACCGACGAAAAAAAACAGAGGAGGTTCTCAATTAGACACGTATATTTTTTTTTATTTTTTTTTATATGTATGACCACGCATAACCTTTAACAGAGTTGTCCGATTTTGATAATTCTTTTTTATTAGAAATGGCATACTTCCAAGGTGGTCCCATTGTCATCAGTACGTTACGTGGCGATAAATCACTAAAAAGTAAGAAATAAAAATTTTTAACAAAAAATAGAACAATTAGTTGCTTTAATTTACTTAAAGTTACTAAAGCTTTGCCTTAAATTACTAAAGCATATCTAGGAATCGGTGCCAGCCAAGGTTTCTACTTTAAGGACGTTACCTAGAACCAACAAATTGCTTTAGTACGTAAAATAAATGTTCCTTAAACTTGGCTGGCACCGACTTCATAGATATGCTTTAGTAATTTAAGGCAAAGCTTTAGTAACTTTAAGTAAATTAAAGCAACTAATTGACACAGTTATTTTTTACTTTTTAGTGCGTTTTGAGTCGGTTCTATTTTTTGTTAAAAAATTTTATTTCTTATTCGTGAAATGTATGACTTCCCTCAAATTCGAATTTAAGTTCAAATTCGCTTTTTAACCGACTTCAAACAAAGGAGATTATCAATACGACCCTTGTGTATGTATTATTTCCAGAACAGTCCAGTTTTCGCATATGTTAGTCTATATCAGCGTCTGAACAAATGTCCAAAATTTCATAAATGATGTATGTATGTATGAGTTTTTTGCTGCTTTGTTAAATAAACTTTCCTTAGACTTGTATGGCACCGGGTTCATAGATATGGTTAAGTAAATGAAAAGTGACTAAATGACGCTTTTATTTAATACTTTTCAGTGCGTTTTGAGTCGGTTCTATTTTTTGTTAAAAATTTTTTTCAAGTAGACTTAGTTTACAAGCCATTTGAATCATGTTAGACTGTTTGTAGTGCACCTTCAAACCACGTAATGTTACAAAGAAAAGTGATAACACGGAGCGTCATCAAAATGCAGTTATATTTGCTAATAACGCCGTCTCGACGGGTGATTTAATCGCCTTTGTTGTCTGGCACCGCTGCATTTGGACACTAAATATATAAAATACAATTCGCTTTCCGAAGATTTATCGATTCCTACAAGTTTCCCTCTCGAGGAAACAACGTGCTGTCTGACCGCGAACTTTCTGTATGTAAGCCTCACTTTCGTTTATTATTGAAGGATATTTGTTATAAGTAAAATAGTAAATAGATGCATTTATTCTAGGATAAAACAATATTTGACGTGGATTAAGTCCTCAACTAGAGTAAATTCTGATCCATAATACAATCGCGATCAGCTTGTGGTGTGTGTGGTCCTCTTGGAGTAGTAGTATGCGCAGAAGATTTATAATAAGAACGTTCTGGGTTCGATTCTTGACAGGGTCGATTAAGATATTCTAAATTGGTCCTGGTCTGGTTGATGGGAGACAACGGCTGCGGCTAGTTACCACTCCACAGGCAAAGACCTATCGCTAAGTTTTTTAGCATTCCAGTACGATGTCATGTAGAAACCGGAAGATGTATGGATGTCAACCTACTCATCAGGTTATCCCACTTCCATCTTCACTTGCTATCAGGTGTAATTACAGTTAATTTATAATGAATGAAAAAAAAGCGTCTATCGTATCACATACAAAAATCTTCGGATAGAGCCCGAGAGTTGTGACACTGATTTTAACCGACGAAAAAAAACGGGGGAGGTTCTCAATTCGACACGTTTATATATATTTTTTTATGTTTGACCACGCATAACTTTTTACAGAGTTGTCCGATTTATTTTGACAATTCTTTTTTTATTAGAAAGGGCATACTTCCAATATGGTCCCATAATCATCATGTTAGGATCTGACGATAATATCCTGGGAAAATTTAAAGAAGTTTTGAATTGATTCTATTTTTTGTTAAAAAAAATTATGTCTTAGTAATAATTTAATAACCAGCAAACATTTTTACCTTAAATAATGTAAATAAATGAAACATTGTAAAAATGTACGCATAGATAAGCTATTTAGAGCAGTTATACTTAGTTACATATCGTACATTACGTAAACACGAACGTAAAAATGGGTTCGTGCAATTTGGGTTATCGCGAGTGAATGACCGATACGGACGTTTTACGTACGTACGATTATGTACATACACGCAAAATTATGATTTTTTCCACATTACTCTGATATCAGATGTCTGTAAATATAATGAATTTATAACCTTAATCTACAATGGTTATATGGGTGTCAGGAAGAGCTACGTTAAATAGATTTATTTTATTAATTACAAGTTAGTCCTTGATTGCAAGTCACTTGCTGATGAAGTGATGATGCAATCTAAGATGGAAGCAGGCTTATTTGTTAGGAGTAGGGTGAACTCGGTCGAAGCCTCACCCCAGATGGCAATTAACCAATCATGCTGAGAATCTAACTCGAGACCTCCGTCTTTTAATATGCGCTTTTTTATGGTATATAGGCTTGCGCTTGGCTACAATCACGCCTAATGAAAAGCAGTGATGAGGTCTAAGTTGGAACGCGCTTACCTAGAAGATGTCTATTCACTCTTACCTTGATGATGTTCACATTGTAGGTGGTGGGAAATACTGACGCCGGAAGGGCATTCCACACTTTTGCTGTGCGTATTAGGAGCGTGGATGCAAAGCGTTTGGTACAAGTTGCTTGGATATCAACCACGTAAGGGTGCCTGAGTTTACGGCGTCTAGCTGTTCTGTGGTAGAAAGGGGGCAGAGGAACAAGATCATGCAGCTCCCCAAAGTATATATATAAATAAGCAATATTGCGATGGTGCTGCCGAGTTTGTAATTTAGCCTGTGTTATCGATTCATTACCAATTATCCTTCTAGCTTGGCGGTCAGACCATGGACCAATTTCCCGAAGGTGACTGCAGTACTTAAGTTCTACCGAGCCTTGCAGTTGCGAAGTACCGCTTAACCTTATTAAGGATTCCTAACCTTATTAAGGATGCACTGCTCTATCTTGAACATTTTTGTCTATGCTTTTCGAAAGAACATTATGAGTATTACAAAGGACTTCATGCTCGTCAAAAGATGGACTTCGTGCTCGTCAAAAGATCTCTAACTTGACCATTTTGTCTATGCATTTCGGGATTTATATTAAATTTTTTATGTTTCTTCCTATTTTTACGACCAATTTTTTGCGTAGTCGGGTAAAGGTTTTAAGCTTTTTTTTATCGACTACTAGTTGGCCGTTGACTGCTATCACACCTGATGTTAAGTGATGATGCAATCTAAGATGGAAGCGGGCTAACTTTTTAGGAGTAGGATGAAATCTTCACCCCAATCGGTTTCTACACGACATCGTACCGGAACGCTTAATCGCTTGGTGGTACGTCTTTGTCGAAAAACGGACTTCATGCTCGTCGGCGGGTCGTTATACGTCTGTACACTTAACACCGCGTGCAAAGCGTCTCCACTCGTGCTCGGCTCATCTAGACACACCTTTATATTTCACATCTACCCACCGGTCAGTACCAACCTAAACAATACAAACTTTCGAGTACAGTTAGAACGAAATTTTGCGAAACAGACAATAGAGCATCGTGTTACTACAGCCACCTACAACGGCCATTATGACGGCACCACACCGTAACCGATACCGTTACTGTGTGTTACACCTCCGCCCGTCTGTGACACGTACGCTGTCATGTTATAGACGTCATTGTTGTGATGGATGTCACATTGTTTAATGTAATACCAGCTGACCTGATGATCTTTCTACAAATAATTTAAAAGGAGAGAGATTTTGTGGGTCAATAATAATCCTATTAACATCAAACTAAATAGATAGATTTTAAATATTTATAAGAATTTTGATCATACAAATGTTGTCCATAGAAATGTTTTACAATCTGTAATGGGATATCCTTACTTCCATACTAATATTATAATGGCGGAAGTTTGTATGTATAGTTGAATGTTTGTTACTCTTTCATGCAAAAACTACTGAATGGATTTTGATGAATCTTTACAATAATATAGCTGACACATAACACACAAAGGCTACATTTTATCCTGAAGATTCCACGGGAACGGTAACTACTTGGGTGAAGCGGCGAACGTCCTCTCTTTAACTCAGTTATTATCCAAAATTGCACTGACTTCTAAGAAGGTAGAACTGACTCAAAGGACCATTCAAACATAAATTAAAAAAAAACATTTTTACTCAACACTTTATTTTGCTATACTTATGACAAAACTATCTACTCATCAAGAAAAAACAAATGCGCCCAACTCGATTCTTTCGCTTTTGACGACCAGGTGCTCTGCAAGATTAACCTTGGAAAGGAAAACTGAGCTCCCCTTTGTAAGTGTCAAAAGAAACTTATTTTCTCTGCATGATGGTGGACACGAGTTCTCTTTTTTCGTTCATATATTCCAGTTCCCTGATATTAGGTGTAAAATAATACATATGCATGAAAAATTTTCAGCTCAATCGGAATCAGACAAATAAATCTCTAACTTACACCGATAAACACCGGGACAGGTGAAACTAAATAAAAGCTTGTAATAGGCGGACAAAGATGAATAAACGGGTAGAAAGTTCGAGAAACTGTTTACCATAAGCAACAATAAAAAAGTGATGATAATCTATGCTAACAAGTGTAAGCACGTTCATACGATGGAGACGTCACTACATGCCGAATAACGTGAACCCAAAATAGAAAAAATCGCTAAAGGGGATGACTTCCCAATGCCGAATAGCGGACTTAGTGTGTTAGCTTGATTTTTGCAACGATCACTATCAGATGTTGATATAATAACTAAGTTCAACTGTTTAACTTGTTTTCCGATATATTATCCAAATGTTCAAGAAACGGAACGTTCGTGAGCTGCGATTGATCCATGCACTTCCAGCGCCATTCGAAAACTTACCTTAAATATCAAATGTCATTTCAAATTGTCATATTGTACTCAACGTTGCAAATTACAACGTCTAAGTTTGAACATCCCAATGTATTTTGACGAGACTACGTCTTATAATTCGATAGAGCCGGCTGCACGCACGAAAAAACATGACTCACGAAGCGTTACCTCGCTTTGAGGCGTTCCATGTAAGGCTTAAAGTGCAAGCGAGAGCGCGGAACGAGCGACAAAGAAGCACAATCGGCCTTTGCGTTCGGCAGCGTTCGACATCCGTCTATTAAATATAATTATTAAATATATTAATTTTAAATAAAAAATTAATATATTTATAAATTAATATATTTATTATAAATTTATAAAATCAAAATCAATTATTTTATTAATTTAAATTAATATTTATAAAAATATACTTAAATTAAAAATTTTAATAACCAATTAAATGCTACCATTCCATCAGTATTTTCTTAAGACATTGTCACGTTCAACTATCGTCAGTAAACCAACTTTACAGACAACCAATTTTTTTTTAACATTAGAGTCGCAAACCTTAACAATCTCTCCATCATCAGATGTGATCCAAAATTGTACTAATGTCTAAGAAGGGAGAAGTGACTCAATGGACTATTAAAAGGAGCATAAATTAAAAAACCTTTTTTACACAAGCTTTTATTTTTTAATAGTACTTATGACAATTTTATCATCAATAAAGACCGAATGAGCCCAACTCTATGGGGTTGTTTCGCGTTTTATTGTGAAATATTCCCGGCTCAATTCAGCAAGGAAAATTTTTAGCTCAATCGGAAACCGGGAAGTGGATCTTTAACTTGTAAGATAAACACCGAGACAGGTGAAACTAAATAAAAGCTGACAAAGATGAATAAACGGGTAGATGGTTCGAGAAACTATTTACCATAAGCAACAATAAAAAAGTGATGATAATCTATGCTAACAAGTGTAAGCACGTTCATGCGACGGAGGTGCCGCTGCATGCCACGAAACGTGAACCCGAAATAGAAAAGATCACAAAGGTCGACCCGACTGTTGGCACTTGATGCGGACACACGGCTCGCTAAACTCTTGAATAATTTCCCTTTTTTAGATTAAAACATTTGTATGGACAATATTTGTATGATAAAAGTTCATACAAATATTTAAAATCATATCAAGTTTGATATTGTTATTACATCCAAAATAGGCTTTATTTATTATTTATTTGTATCACAACGAATAAAAACATAGAACAGAGACATAAAATGATATAAAATAAGTAGAGCTGATACAAAAGGCGGCCTTATCGCTTAATAGATTTCTTCCAGGCAATCTTATGTTTAGAAAAACATTAGGACGCAAGAAAGCAGGCGGTGAGATTAATACGTAAAAAATAGAACCGACTCAAAACGCATTAAAAAGTAAAAAATAACTGTGTCATTTAGTTACTTTAATTTACTTAAGCATATCCATGAATACGGTTCCAGCCAAGTTTAAGGAACATTTATTTAACGTCCTTAAAGTAGAAACCTTGGCTGGCACCGACTCAACATGATGACTATGTGTCGAATTGAGAACCACCTCGGGTTTTTTCGTCGGTTAATAAAATTCAAGAAAGACTTGTATTATAATTATAAAAAATATCTTAAAATATTTTAACGCAGCATAAAAGTAGAATACTGTTTCTGCTTAATAACTTTTTGTTTTGGTTATAAAAGCGAGTGATGTATTTAAAGGTGTATATTCGTTACTCCCTCTAAAAAACTATTTTGAATTGACCAAAAAAAAATGTATAAGTATCTAAAACTGATACTGTACTGATTGGGTCAGGTAGGTAGGTATAATTTTGAAAGTGACATTTGTCCACAAACATTTCACTTTACTCAAAAAAATGTACAACATAGTTCCGAATATACTACATCATCATCATCATCATTATCAGTCTATTAACGGCCCACTACAGGACCAGGCCACCACGCTGCTCCAATGCGGGTTGGCAGGCTTAGGGTGATAATGTATCGTTTATTAACGATCACTATCAGATGTTGATGAAAGTGATCGGGACCGACGGCTTAACGTGCTCTCCGCGGCACAGGGGTGTAACATCGCCAACTTACAGACTCCGGGCTTGGAATGTACTGAACATTTCATAGAAGAATGAAAAAGCTTAGAATTATTCCGTGAACCGACCCAGGAATCGAACCTAGGACCACGTGATCGAAACCACATAGGCTAACTACTAGACCAACGAGGCAGTCGTATACTACATAATGCACGGATAACATTACATACACACGGGTTAAGTTGATAACCTTTTTATTGAAGTCAGTTAAAACTAAAACATATAAAAGTGCAATACAAACATACCGTCCGTGTGTGTTAAATAAATAGATAATTCAGTAATCGCTTATTTATAAGGGATAATGAACCCAAAGGATCGATTTTAAAATTTATTCCTTTACATAATGAGACCGGGTGCAGATTTGTGAATTAGTCGAGTATTTTATTCATTGATTGAAATGTATGGATCTTTCTTTTTCTTATACTTAGACAGAAAATGTCTGTATTCGATTATTAAATATTAAATGATTTGGGTACTTTTTTTGATTGCGTAGTAATTTGATATTTTTTTCAACTGTCATCATTATTATTTATTCACAATTTTATTTCAATTTTCAACAATTAAGCATTGTAGAAAATTTATAAATGAACACTATTAAAAATGTATGAAACAAAACATTCCCCCTGCTTCGTTCGTGGGCCCAAATAACCGGTGGTCAGGGCTCCAAATTGAGGAATGTGCCAATACGCACCGTCTTAAAAATTACCGCTTTCTGTATGCGACCCTTATCATTATTATCATTGACATATTCTACCCTGTCTGCTTTATCATTCAAAATAAGACTTATCTCAGACGGGCTCAGACGCAAAGCGAAGCTTTACGTTATGATTTTTCGCAATAACAAATTCTTCTCTATTTTCCCACGCCTAAAGTACTTTGTATTACACAAAAATGGGATCAAATGTCGCAGTTGGGAATTTCAACGCGTTGCACCTCTGCGCCAATCTGAGTTTAGCCTTAAAGCTTAGGTTATGTAGCACTATGCACACGTTTTCTAATCGAACTTACGACTCGCGGAGATTTGGATGAGCGCATTATCAGCGCGTATTAGCTGATACAAATACACAGACTGTTTTGTGATCTCCCTTTTTTTTGACACTGAGAAATGTACTCACGCATCTCGGTCGGAGAATACCCGCTAAAACTCAGCAAAGCCGCCTGCGCCGTTGTAAGGACGTCAAAGGATCGCGGACTCATTTACGTTGACGCCCAGCGTGCCCATCGGTGCACTGGGTCTACAGGGGTGGCAGGAGGTGCGCATACCGACGTCTCCTACCGCCCGTTCTCCTTCTGCGAAGCGGGTGAGGGTCAGCCGCCTGCCCTCTCTGCCGATCAGCCTATGCTCCTACCATAGGTTAGTGCATTGGGCAACTATAGAGTCATTATCAATATCAGCCTATTAACGGCTCACTACAGGGCCAGGCCTCCCTCCTTATAGGAGAGGAGATATAAAGCATAGACCGACCACATTAAATAATCGACATGTGACATCTCACCTATAGACGTGGTCATGTGTCGCTGGGTTTTAGTGGATATTCTGACCCTGTACCCTCCGAAAAGAACGCTGATCACCCTTCTTTCCGGAGGGATGCGTAAATGCATTTCCAAGCGATAAAAAATAGGTTTAAATAATGGAATAATATACAAGATATTAAAAAAACACCAAAAATGAAGAATCTTCTGATGAACGACTCCCGTAAAAATACTGGCGAATTATTATTCAAGGACTTTGACATTAGTAGCAACCTTATGAAGGCTTTTTAGAGTTCCGTAGAATACACGGAACTCTTGTCATTTTGCCATGACGGTCCAGATATACAGAGTATGTGTGTCTATCTGTCCGCCGTCTAGCTCACAGACTATTTGAACTGGAAGTAATTATAAGAATGGCTGTAATTTGGTATTTACTCGTAATTATATTAAATACTCCCCTAAAGTGGTAGAATAATATCAAGAAAAAAATATTCCCCTCGCGTATTCCATAGCGCGGGATACCGTTAGAGGTAGGTTTTTCAAAAACATTGTGGGTATGTGGACATCAATTTTATATTTCGAAATTCGTCTATGAAATATTAAGCCTTAATAATTAACCCTTAAAAATATTAAGCCTTGATAGCTAAATAGTTAATCAAATAGTTATTTGTTGATACGTAAAAAATTTCAATCTAGATGAAATTAGAAATTAAATCAGAAATTAACGATTTTTAAAAGAAAATTATCTTGGCTAAGAAATTGTTGAAGTTTACCAAATTAAAACATGTACTTAGGATATGCAAGATTTTGTACAAATTCTGTTGTAAATTTAATTTCAAAGTAACCCAGCAAGTCTTACAAATAAAAAGCTGTAGCATTTCATATTTATAAAAATCCCACCGAGAAATTGGTAAAATAAAAATCATATAGTGTAGGGTGGTAACGTTTGGTAACGCTTTCAAAAATATCGTTAATAACAGATATTGACGACCTCCGTGGCGCAGTGATATGCGCGGTGGATTTATAAGACGGAGGTCCTGGGTTCGATTCCTGGCGGGGCAGATTGAGATTTTTCTTAATTTGTCTTGGTCTGGCTGGTAACTTATAGTCGATAAAAAAAAATTATTAAGTCACTGAAGTGCAAGTACGGAACCCTAACGTGGAACGTCACGCGTTTGGCCGGTTTATTTGTAAAAGTAATGGTTTGTATTCATTTTGTTCGTTCCGTACCCAGACCTTCGAAGCCTTAAAAATTAAAAGAAGACTGTTAAAATAGTACAAACTTAGAAATTAGCTTTTGTAACCAAGTAAAAAAAAGAATTAAGTTTATTTTTTGGAAAATGGAAAAAGAAACACAAAATTTCTACCCAACTTGTTTGGTAACAGTTTTTTATTACCAAAAAAAATCTTCTTTTTTTATTTTACACTAAAGTTTTTTTTATATAACAGTATTGAATTAAGGCTACTTAAACTGACAGCGCCGAAGCATCCCGTTAAACGACTAAGTAGTTTAATTCAAACATGGAAAATTCAATACCCATTATTGAATTTTCCATGTTTGAATAAAACAACTTAGTCGTTTAATTTCTTTTCAGATAGACAGATAAAAATACTAAAAATTGTTTTTTTTTGTTTTTGGCTGGTGGGAGGCCTTGGCTATAGTTAGTTACCACGGTAGTGTGGTAGTAAAGATGTACCAACAAGCGATTTAGAGTTCCGATACGATGTCGTGTAGAAACCGAAAGGGGTGTGGATTTCATTCTCCTCCTAACAAGTTAGCCCGCTTCCATCTCAGATTGCATCACCATTTACCGTAACGTGTGATTGCAGTCTTGGGCCAACTTGTAGTAGCAAAAAAAACATTTTGTGATGTGTACCATAAATACTTTCATATGCTATAAAATACTGGGTTATTTTTTTCTAAGGAATTTTCAGTAAAAAGCCATTAATTTGAAATTATTAAACATAATATACTTTCTCGGAAAAATTCTGCACTTTTAACCTTCAATATCACCTAAAGCACAGGTTTCACAGCATTGCTGCCTTAATGGAAATTGTTCAAAATAATACCCTCAATCGAAATAACTAATTTTTATTCTTTGGCCGGAACTTTGTAACTTTGGTATTTTTTTGTATGGGCCGTGAATGATGTCCTTTTATTTATTAGTATTGATTTAGTACAATCAGAAATAGTGTTCTAATGGACTAACTCTTCCAGATAACACGATGGCAAGTTAGAACAATTAAACCACGATATAAAAGAAGAACAAATAAAAAATACACTATACTTTTAATTGTGGCCAACTCACAGTGTACCTACAACACAAACAGGCTACTCTTCCTTTTTTAGAACAATTATTTCCAATTGCTTGCATAATTGCATTCAATACTGAATGACCTTCTCTTACCGTTAATATATTATTGTACTTATTTGTATGGTTATAAGGTATAAAATCGCTTGTAAGTGCCTTAGCCTAGTATTTAAAAATAATATGATTGGCATGAGACCGGTAGGGGTTGTAAAGAGTAGTTATGCTTCAGTGTGGGCTAAAGCTATAGATTGTATTAATTTCATTATTTGCCGCCATTACAGGACTAGAACTCCCTTCTTGATTTCGAGGATAAGATATGGAGCGTAAGCCCAACACGCTGCTCCAATGCAGGTTGACGGGTTTATCATGATTTTGTTTTAAATGATTATCGATAACTATCAAATGTTGATGATCGTGCTCTCCGATGTTAGAGGGTGTAATACCCCCAATTTCTAAACCATTGTCACCTGTAATTCATTGTTAATTTTTTTTTAATATCTGTCAGTTAGTGCTAATCTACAGAAATACTCAACAGATTTTCTAACAATGCTCACAGCTAGATTAAGTTAGTGAAGTCTAGAGCAAAAATCTAACCAAATTAAATGCAAAAATATTTTTGTAAATACAAAAATCTCTAAGTATAAAGATTGAGTTTTTTATGTTTGTCTCTGCGCCTAACTACTCTGTGCCACCATGTGACACCTGGCAGATCTGGAAATACAGTTACTCTGTGATCCTACTAACATAAAAATGCCTCACTCACACCTGGCCCTCTAACCAGCGTTGACGACCTCGCTTATAACCACTTTACAACCGTTATTCGGTTCTAAGTGTGGTGGTTATTGGTTTGAGCCTATTTTATTGCAAACGATTGCAAGTACCTTGATTCGAATAACTATGATGAACTTGAAATTCAAAGTGCTCATTTTTTATAGTTTTTTTCTTTATTTACCCATGAAACGAAGAAGAATTACGTTTTTCGAGCTTATGTAGGAATGTTTTTTTTTTTTATTGACTACAAGTTGGCCCTCGACTGATATCACATCTGATGTTAAGTGATGATGCAATCTAAGATAGAAGGGTTCTAACTTGTTAGGAGCAGGATGAAATCCACACTCCTATCGGTTTCTACACGACATCATACCGTAACACTAAATCGCTTGGCGGTACCTCTTTGTCCGGTAGGGTGGTAACTAGCCACGGCGAAAGGCTCCCACCAGCCAGACCAAGATAAATTAAGAAAAACCTCAATCTGCCCCACCGGGAATCGAACCCAGGACCTCCGTGTTATAACGACGACCTCCACCGCGCATACCACTGCGCTACGGAGTTCGTCAAATCATTTAACATTATCAGCCTTGACCTTTCTCCTGTTACTAGAGGGGAAATTAAGCATAGACTCATCACGCTGATCCAATGCGGTTTTAAATAGTTTGACCATTTAAAAATCATTATCGGATGTTGATGATAGGGAGCAGGACCGTCGGCTTAACGTGTGCTCCAAGTCATGGAGGTGTTAATTTCCATAGCTCGATTCAGGATTGGAACCCAGGACCTTGTGATCCAAAGCCACTGACTAACCCAGTGATTCTCAACCTTTTTTTTATTGCGGCACATATTTAATGATTTCAAAATTTGGCGGCACACAAAGAAAAAGATAAAAATTATTTACTTACTACAACTAAACACTGCATAAATAGTTTATGACAAACATTTTAAATACACCAAGACCCCGCTTTGCGTCGCTAATGTGTTCCTGAAAAATGCGACGCAAAGTGAATCACAAATTTGGAAAGCAAATAATAAAATAATTTATTTTTTTGTGGATGTAAGTTTATATTCATGTTAGAAATATTTTTCTTTTTAAATGATATAATTTAATAATATTAACATTATTATATATTTGCAAAATTTGGCGGCACACAAAAGTGCCGCGGCACAGTGGTTGAGAATCACTGGACTAACCATTGAACCGACGAAACACCGACCGGCCATAAAAAGCTTTTATTTTAAAGAAGCCCTGATTTTTAAAGAAGTCATGTTAATGCCATAAGAGCTGCGAAGGTGGTAGGCTATACTTAAGCATATCTATAAAGTCAGTGACATCCAAGTTTAAGGAACGAACGAAGTTTAACGAAGTAGCAAATCAATTTGTAGGTTCTAGGTAACGTCCTTAAAATAAAAAGCTTTGGTAGCACCGACTTCATAGATATGCTTACATAAATTAGAGCAACTAAAGGACATTTAGTCGTAATCTACTAAAAGGCATTATGCGGCACTTGTAGCCTAAAAACTTCCGACACTTTAAAAATACTGAAATCGCTGAAAGTGTGGTTATAAAAGTGCCCTTGATTTTCCAGAATCTCAAGTTTATTGGTTATGGAATTACGTAGGTTTTCCATACCTAATAAATTTGTTTATTGCACAAAGAGTTTGGCTTTAGTATGGTGGTAATCAAACCACCATGAGACAGGGTCACTCCCCACTACACCAACACATAAAAAAGGTTTTTATTTTTAAAGAAGCCCATAAAAATCATGTAAACGCCATAAGAGCTGCGAGGGTGTAAGATGGTGTATCATTTATTTTTACCGCCAGCCCCGCAACACACCTGGTGAACGGTGATACGGTTGTTTTGTGCAATAATATTACAAACAATACTTTTACACCATCCGATAACTATACTTCAGTATCAGCCAATGAATGTCCATAGCTGGACATAAGCCGGTTTAGAGACACACAAACATAACGAATCAGAGCCATCTGTGGCTAGCGGCTCCCTGCGACACATTCGATATCGTCAGTTCACCTGGGGGGGGTTGAACAACACTGCGCTTTCTGGTGCAAGGTCACCATTCTAGTGCCTTAGGCGCCGAACGTCCATTAGCTCTTCAAACCACGTACACCGCACATTGCAGCTTCAGTCTGGTCTGGAATGCCCTACCGAAATCAGTATTCCCTTGTTCTTACAACTTGGGTATCTTTAAAACAAAAGTGAATAGGCATCTCCTAAGCAAGCGCGTTCCACCTTAGACCACATCTACACTTACCATCAGGTGAGATAGTGGTCAAGCGCGGGCTTATTTCTTATTAAAAAAAAAAAAGTTCTGCGACTCGCTGAGCTGTGTCGATTAATTTGTTTCTAGTCCTTCGCTAAGAGACTAACAGCCTTTTTACGAGGCCCGCAATTAGCGACCAACACACAATGTCTCAAAAACTGTCGTCTACTTTAAAGAACTATTGTCTTTTTGTAATTTCAAATTTACAACACACCAAATGCATATTAAATTACGTACGGTATTTAAATGATAAAATAATTTTTAAAATTTTTGTCACTCTTTCTGTTTGTAATCTCAATTAAAAACCATGTAATCGTCATAAGACTTCCTTGTTTTGAAAGACTTCAAAAAGTACACATTCTTGCTTTAAAAAACTTAATTGCGCCTCACGGTAACACTCACGAATTTTACTTATTATTAGATAGCCTTTTTTGTTTAAGATAGCCTTTTAATTGAGAATAGTAAGGCTATCTAAAATTTTATCCTTGTCTTTCATCATCATCATCATTAACAGCCAATGGACGTCCTCTGCTGGACATGGGCCTTTTTAGGGACTTCAAAACAAAACAATCCTGCGACTCCCTGCGACACGTTGGATGTCGACAGTCCACCTGGATGAAGGATCTAAAATGTCTTTAAATAAAACAAAACAGCAACGATTTATCGTGTCGTGTCTGTCGTGTGGTCTAAAAGCTTTCGTTTCACCATCTGCTTATATCTTGGAAACGCGTAGAGGCTTTTCTTGTGAGCGCATCAAAAAATAATAATTATCAACAATAACTCATCATTAATGAGCCGCGGACAGACACAACCGTGCAATTATTATGTTATTTACGATAACAATGATGTAGCTAGCTTACATTTTATTTATAGACAACAAACTAGTTACATAGCTGGAGAAATAAGATTTTAGCATATAATTCATTTGTACGATTTTTAAAACGGTTAATAATGTATTTATTTTGCTAGCAAAAGAACGCCGGCGGAATAAATTTCAGGGTAGAGTAAGAGCCAATGTGTTATATTTTTTTATGTATGATCACGCATAACTTTTTACAGAATTATCCGATTTTGATAATTATTTTTTTATTAGAAATATATATATATATATATATGTATATATACATGTATATATATATATATATAAATAGAAAGAAATATTTATATGTTATATTTTTGTTTAAATTTTTTTTTACTTTATAGTGCGTTTTGAGTCGGTTCTATTTTTTGTAATAACATTTTCAAATAAGCTGTTCCATCAATATCCATTTAGAAGTTTTGCGTGAAAGAGTAACAAACATATTTACATACATCTTTACCAACTTTCGCGTTGCTACTGACTCTACAATATCTATTATATAGCGAAGTCAGTCAACCAACCTATATTTTGTTAACCTTACCTATATTTAATTAAATAATTAATAATAACGGACGCCCGCGATACCGTCCGCGAGAAACGAGATGGCCCACCGCCCATACATTGTTTGCCCCAGGAAAAATTAAATGTTTATGCGTCTCAATGAAACTTTTACTTTTGGTTTGGTAATCCTAATCTAATTTAATATAATATTTGGCCCTAAATAAAGGGGTTATTGCATAATCAGTAGCATAAACTCTTACTAAAATACTTGCCTAAAAGGTTATTTTTAAAAATATAATTAAAATTGAAAAATATTGTTATAGGTAATTTAACGAACACAAAGTGAAATAATTGTTTTATTATGTCATACTTAGGTGTTATCTTAACTACCTAAAACAAAATGTTATGAAGAAAAGTCATTTCTTTATACATTTTGTATGCAACAGTCGATATCAACTACGACTTAATAGGAATTAAAAATAATACTTTTATTTAGGTTCATTTGAAAACCCTGTTAGTTCTAATATTTCCATTTATATATTTAAAGTTTGAAAAAAATACAGCTATTTTATTTCGTTTATTTTGTTAGGTCTCTAGGTGCTTTTCATTTCGAACCACCCTGGGGTAGTTTTGGGACGTCTCCTTTTTAACCGACGAAACAAAACGGAGGAGGTTCTCAATTCGACACGTATATTTTTTTTTATATGTATGACCACGCATAACTTTTTACAGAATTGTCCGATTTTGATAATTATTTTTTTATTAGAAAGGGCATACTTCCAAGGTGGTCCCACTGTCACCATGTTAGGATCTGATGATGATATCCTGGGGAAATTAAAGGAACTCTTCGAATTTTGGAGGCACGCTTACAGCGATTTCAGTTTTTGTCTCGTTATCGGTAGCTTTTTGGCTACTAGTGCCGTATAATATACTATGACAGTATAGTACGAGTACGTTACGTGGCGATAAATCACTAAAAAGTAAGAAATAAAAATTTTTAACAAAAAATAGAACCGACTCAAAACGCACTAAAAAGTAAGTTTAAGGAACATTTATTTTACGTAGTAAAGCAGTTTGTGGGTTCTAGGTAACGTCCTTAAAGTAGAAACCTTGGCTGGCACCGACTTCATAGATATGCTTAAGTAAATTAAAGCAACTAAATGAGACAATTATTTTTTACTTTTTAGTGCGTTTTGAGTCGGTTCTATTTTTTGTTAAAAATTTTTGTATTGCGATAGTTCGGCACCAGACTATCTTTGTGACAAATTTCATTTAAATCGGTTTAGTAAATAGTTTAGACATTATTGAGTAACAAACAGAATTACTTGCGCGTTTATAATATTACTTAATACAGATTTGAAAATACATATCTGATTCACTATTATGCTTCTTGACTTAAAACCAATTTATGCCCATGAAGCTGCTCTAATGCTGGCTAGCGGGTACAGTTACAAACTGACCAGGCAAACTTTGTTCTGGCATTTAATGTTCTATCATATAACGACACAAAAATCGTAATTAAATAATAGGAATAGAAGGGTGTAAAAAACCTTACGACCTATTCTCAAATCTACTTAATATACAAAAAAAGTTCATTACAATCTGTTCAGCCATTTCGGTGGAGTACAAGAAAGGTTTTATACATTTTAGATAAAAAGGTATTTATACCGATGGGACGCGACAAAAAGTCGCATGACAATTAGTCGCAGCCAGACAGGATCTTACTCACCGATATGCAATTTCGATATCGTTGTAACGTATACCTATCGCCCTTGGTCGGCGGGCGGCGACCCCGGCGCCAAGGTCGACGCGCACTACACCAGTCTCATCCTATACATAGTGCTGACATAGACTAGCTAATGCGAACAGATGTATCATTTAACATTTGGTAACTTTGTGGATTTCTTAGCACCGGATCGATCCTAAGAAGTATACAAAATGCTGACAAAGGTTAGTCAATGCAGGTAGTTGGAGGTAACCTAGAGATATTATTGATTCGCTTGATCACTTGAAAACTGCTAAATGTAAACCTAACCTAACCTAACCATGCATCGTGCTCATCAATTCGTCATCATCGTAAAATTTGAATGAAATGAATCTTTTTATCGTTACTTTAGCTTTTACAATTTTTATAGGAGCGTTTGGTTCAAGTATCTATTTTTTTTTATTGATTACAAGTTGGCTCTTGACTGCTATCACACCTGATGTTAAGTGAAGATGCAGTCTAAGAAGGAAGCGGGTTAACTTGTTAGGACTAGGATGAAAATCCACACCTCTTTTGGTTTCTACACGACATCGTACCGGAACACTAAATCGCTTGGCGGTACGTCTTGCCGGTAGGGTGGTAACTAGCCACGGCGAAAGCCTTCCACCAGCCAGACCAAGACAAATTAAGAAAAATCTCAATTTGAACCGCCGGGAATCGAACCCAGGACCTCCGTCTTATAAATCCATCGCACATACCACTGCGCCACGGAGGTCGCCACCTATCTATCATCTAAAGAATGTGCGCTTCTACGACAGTAAGTTAGTCTATGATAATGCGGCGCAGAACTTTTATAGCAATTTTGTAATTGGTTAATATTTCACGGCGACTTTTATTGCCAATATTATGATGATTTAAGCGAATTAAACAAACACTTTCTTTTCATAAGGACTTAATAAGGATCGTTTTGAAAGCCTTTAAATAGGGATTCTCTCGCATTGTTACTCCTTTGTTAACCGACTTCAAAAAAGTTTCGATTTCATTATTTAGTTTTTGTATACAATTTGAAGACAATGATGTAAAGATATTTACCGGATTAAAGTTTATTTAGATGTACTTCATCATCATTACCAGCCTTTTAACACCCCAAATTTTTTTTTCCCTTTCCTTATAGGAGAGGGGATATGGAGCGTGTACCCACCACGCTGCTCCAATTCGGGTTGGCGGGCTTAGGGTGATAATGTTTCATTTATTAACGATCACTATCAGATGTTGATGATAGTGACCGGGACCGACGGCTTAACGTGCGCGTGTAACACCGCCAACTTCCCGACTCCGGACTCCGCTTGGAATGTACTACGAATTTCATAGAAGAATAAAAAACTCAGAATTATTCCGTGACGCGACCCAGGATTCGAACCCAGGACCTCGAGATCGAAGCCGGATAGCTAACCACTAGACCAACGAGGCAGTTGTAATTATGATAATTATATAACTACATAAATGAACTATTAGTACATAAAATGTAAGCCCACTACGACAACGCCAAACGGGATGGTGGGTATCTTAAATTACTATTACACATAAATGACAAGTGTTAAAATCAAATTATATCATAGAACCAACAGCCTCGCTATGCAGCGTTTAGCCGATATGATTCAATTGATTAGTGGCTAGCAAATTTTGCTTCAAAATAAGAGGTTCCGGGAAGGAGGGAGGCCCCAGGTTCAAGTCCTGAATCGGGCGGTAAAATATTGGAAAATTTCGATCTTGCAAGAAATTCTCAGTTAAAAATCACGTCTCTGAGAGTAACTTAGAGTTGTGAGTTTGGTGGTGTAACTCCCCCGTGCCTGAAAGCTATCCGAAACGATAATTACAAGTGTAAACATGTTTTTTTTTATTTATCGACTACAAGTTAGCCCTTGACTGATATCACACCTGATGTTAAGTGATGATGCAATCAAAGATGGAAGCGGGCTAACTTGTTAAGAGCACACCCCTTTCTGTTTCTACACGACATCATACCGGAACGCTAAATGACTTGGCGGTACGTCTTTGTCGGTAGGGTGGTAACTAGCCAAGGCGAAAGCCTCCCACCAGACTAAAACAAATAAAGAAAAATCTCAATCTGCCCCGCCGAGAATCGAACCCAGGACCTCCGTCTTATAAATCCACCGCGCATACCACTGCGCCACGGAGGTCGTCAAAGCATCATCACACTAAACCCGCCATTCCGTATAATAGCAGCGTGGTGGCACTTAGCACAAATCCTTATTTCTGAACCTGTAGTGCGTCGTTAAAGAATATGCTGACGATTATAATGAGTATTTTCTATGCCAAATAGTCTTGATACTATATTCGTTGCCATAATTTGCCCCAAGCTGTCCAAAGGTATGCTCCTATTTAACTATTTTATTTAAATACACGATGAATTATAAACAACTACCCATATTTCATTGCAATCTCTTGAAAATATATAAAAAATATTGGAATTTCAATCGATTTTTATGAATCACGTGAACGTCGTCGTAGTATGAAAAGTCAACTTTTATTAACCTTCATAACTTTTATCAGCGACTGCTTGGCTACAAGTAAATTTATTATTATTTAAATAGAAGATCTGTACTATTTAATGACATATATATCATTTCTGGGCATTTCTGGGGCAGACTTCCATACATGTTTTACCTATGTCCTTTAATATTCCATCTAAGAACATTTATAAAACACTGTATCAGCAAACTGTACGGGATAGTACATTCACTATTTACTGGATTGCTCTGGACGAAACTGGGCGGGTTTTCTTCAATGAAACACTTCTTCAAGAACGCCTTTTTATTCTTCTATTGGTACCTCTTCTTATTACAATCTTCTCGGTGGTCGATTGGGAACTGTGTCGCTGTCGGCACAGTGCCCCGTATTTATACAAATTAATTCGGGCCCTCTAATTGGTGCATAATGATATCCAATTAGAGAGCCCATATAACAACCAATCAAACGTGTTTAGCTATCTTTGTCTAACGTCTGCCCTCTCGCTCTATTAAAACGCGCTTTCTGATTGGTCGATGTTAGAGCGAGAGGGCCTATATACCTATTTCTTTACAAACAAGTTGGTCACGCGAGGCGTGTTTACAATATTTATACTATTGCGCGACCTAAAAAATCAATGACTATACATAAACTTATTTTAAACTATTGGTTATGCACGCTATGATTACTATTAATGTCTATTGTTTAATATTACTGAGTTAATACACTATAAATTACACACTATAAATACACTATAAACAAATTACGCACTATAAATTACACTATAAATTACTGTCCCGCACAACTATGAATTATTGTCCCGCACATTCTCCCGCCGTGCGACGGGTGTCGCATCATCTCCCGGTGCGGGCTCGTCGCTCGTAAGTAGAGGCAGGATGACCAGCTTCCGCACGGGTCGTCGCAGCACGCCTCCCTTGGTCCGGATGTCGACGGCTCGAACCACGCCGTCTGGTCCCGGGTACGTGGCGATCACGCGCCCACGAACCCACACGTTGCGCGGCAGGTTGGGGTCAACGACCTGTACTAGGTCATCGACGCATACAGCCGGTCCACGGCCGTGCGGCTCCCGCCGGTGTTGGAGTTCCGGTAGGTACTCTCGTACCCACCGCGTCCAGAAGAGGTCAGCGAGTCTCTGTGAGGCCCGCCACGAAGATCGGGATGCTGCATCTCGCTCGTCGAAGGTGCCAGGCAGCGGCACACGTCCTGGGCCGCCCAGCAGGAAGTGGTTAGGCGTCAGCGCCTCGGGATCGTCCGCGCTGACCGAGACATGGGTCAGCGGACGACTGTTCACTGTGTATTCCACCTCAGCCAGTAAGGTGGTCAGGACCTCTTCGGTTGGATGTCGCTCGTGAAGGGTGGCTGCCAGTGCAGTTTTCACTGAGCGTACCAGGCGCTCCCAAGCACCGCCCATGAACGGCGCCCCTGGCGGTATGTAGCGCCAGGCGATGGTCCTCTTTGCTGCTTCCTCGGCTGTCGCGCTGTCTATTGCCTGACGAAGCTCCTTGTCTGCTGCTTTCAGGTTCGTGCCGTTGTCGGACCAGATTTCTGTAGGACATCCCCGTCTGGCTATCATTCTTCGGAGAGTCATCACCGCCGAGTCTGCGCTGAGAGAACTTGCCATTTCCAGGTGCACAGCCCTCGTTGTTAGGCACGTGTATATGGCCACGTACCGCTTCTGTCGCGTTCGGCCCACGGTGACAGACTGGGGTCCAAAATAGTCCAGTCCACAGAAGGTGAAAGATCTCTTGTGGTGTGCTAGGCGGCATGCAGGCAGGTCCCCGGTCCTCGGGTATGGCGGCGTCTGTGTCTTCATTCTACAAAATAAACATCTCCTTATTATTACTCGGGTAACAGGACGCGCGCGCAGCACCCAGTACTGCTGTCTGCACTCATTCACTGTAGCTTCCACACCGGCGTGATGCAGCTGTCGATGTACTGATTGAATCCAGAGTTTGACCGTCGGATGGTCACCGTCGAGCACTAGAGGACTCTTTACGCTTTCTGATACATTTTCTGTCGCTTGAATACAACTTCTTAATCTCACGGCGCCGTTAACGTAAGCGACGCTGAGCTGATACAGACGACTTTCTTTCCTCATTCTATTGTCGTTCTTCAAGGCTTCTATTTCTTCTGTGAAGGAATCTTCTTGAGAAGCGCGTAATAGTAGCTCCTCTGCTCTCTTAAGTAACTCGGCGGAAACAGGTAGGTACTTCTTGTCTGAAGACCTAAATTTTATGTTGGTTTCTTGTCTCCTAGGTACAGGTTTCTTTATTTTCTGCCAGCTCGGGTCCGTTTCTTTGTTTTTACGTGTCCTTTTGTAATTAATTTTTTCCTTTATAGCCCTGCAGAGCTCGATAAATTGCAGGACTCGAGCTGCACTGTAGCGAAGTCTATCCCAATTGGAGAAGCGTGATGCCTCTGGCAGGCCTTCGGCGAGCTTCGGTTTCGCCCTGTCGACCACGTGTTGCACCTTCTCTTCCCCAGAAGGTTCTTGTATAACTGTAGTGGAGACTTCAGTAGGCCAGAGTTCTTCCGCTTCGTACAGGAAGTCGGGTCCCGTGTACCAGCGATGGTGCTTGCTGAAACCGCTAGGTACGTCGCGCGTTGCGTCATCAGCCACGTTCAATTTCGTTGGAACCCATCGCCATTCTGTGACCTTAGTAGTCTCTTCTATAGCTGCTAAACGATGCGCTACGTACGGCTTGTAGGTACGTGAGCCGGTACGTATCCATGTGAGCGCGGTCTTGCTGTCCGTCCAGAAAATCTTGCTATCTGGTTTTCTTTCGTGTTCATCTATTACTGTTTCAGCTAAACGCGCGCCCATGACTGCTGCCTGTAGTTCCAACCTCGGGATGGACGTCAACTTCAATGGGGCCACCTTTGCTTTGGCCATGATGAGTGAGAGGCCAACTTGACCGTCCGGCGCCACCGCCCTCCAGAAGAGTACTGCTGAATAGGCTGCTTCGCTTGCATCGGTGAAGACGTGTAGCTGTAGCGAAGTCGCGTCACTATAGTGTAGGTAACGCCTGGGTATCGTGACGTCGCTTAGCTGCTTCAAATGTGTCATCCAGTCTTGCCACTGCGTCGCTAAGTCTTCGTCGAGTTCGTTATCCCATGACGTCCCTCTTCGCCATACTTCTTGCAGCAGCTGTTTCGCCCTTATGGTGACGGGCGAAGCGAACCCAAGAGGATCGAATAACGACATCACTATTCTCAGGGCTTCCCTTTTCGTAGGCGTCTTGCCATCTGCTATGGTGGGGGCTATGCGCGCGAGGTTGAGGTTGAACGTCAGCTCGTCGGTGTTGATTTTCCATATCACACCCAGTACTCGTTCTGTTTGCTCTTCTGACTTGTAAAGCTCTCTATTGTCTATTGGGTCGTTTTCTCCGAGTGCTTCCAGTAGACACGGAGAGTTTGACTTCCACTGTTTTAGTTCGAAGTTGGCTTTCGAGTGAACCTCTCTAACGCTCTTCGTAATTCTGACTGCATCTTCTATGCTTCTAAAGCTGTCAAGGTAGTCATCAACATAGTGTTTCTGTACTATGGCGGCGGCGGCTTCCGGATGAGAGTCTTTGTGCTGTTTCGCGTTCAAGTCTTTTACGTATATTGCTGTAGATGGGGAACTTGACGCGCCGAATATTAGAGACGTCATTCTGTACTCCTCCGGAGGCTGGTTGTCTCTTCTATTTCCTCGCCACAGATAACGAAGTGCGTCGCGGTCTTCATTTCGTAACTTCACCTGCATGAACATTTCTTTGATGTCAGCCGTCACCGCGATCATATGTTGCCGAAACCGCATGACAACACCAGGCAGCGACTGTAGAAGGTCAGGCCCCTTGAGCAGCATGTCATTGAGAGCCACCCCTCTGGTCTTTGCCGCGGCGTCGTGCACCACTCTGAGTTTCTCTGGTTTCATTGGATTAATGACTCCGAAGTGTGGTAGGTACCAGGTCTTCCCTTCTGGCTTCTGTGCTGGAGCTGGTTCGGCGTATCCTTTTGAGATAAGGGCTTCCATCTGTTCTGTGTATTTCTGGTTCAGCTTGGGATCTCGATCTAGCTTCTTTTCAATATTGAAGAGTCGTTTAAGCGAGTTGTCGTAGTTATCCGGTAGAGTGACGTCTTCTGTGCGCCAGAGCAAACCCGTCTCATACTTGCTGTCGTCTATCTTGATGGTGGTCTTCTCCAGTAGGCGTAACGCTCGCTCCTCCGGATCCGATTTCGGTTTCTTCGGCTGTAGGCAGAGTGCATCCATTTCGAAATATTGCTTCACGAGGCCTTCTAAGTTATCTTCTGAATCTTCTGTGACGTGTGACACGAAATCGATTGTGCGTCCGATCGTACGGGTCTGGCTGCCATGTAGCACCCATCCCAGCGGAGTGAGGGAGGCCACCGGTTGATGTATGCTTCCTCTCTTCACCTCTGTAGTCAACAGGAGATGCCAGTTGTCTTGCCCTATTAGCACTCGTGGCTTCACGTTCTTGTACACGAGATATTTTTTTTTTTTTTTTTTTTTTTTTTTTTTTTTTTTTTTATACCTCTTCCTCCGCACCGTTTGACAAGTGAACATTAGCTCCGTGTAAAATTTTTAAATAAAATAGAATACGTCAAATATTTATCATATAAAGGACTTTCTACAACTTTAAGCAATGCAAATTAAGTGTACAAGTGTTTGTGATTGAAAATATTAAGCTGTTTCAACATAAACTGTGAAATAAGTGACGTGACTCAGTGAGCAAGTTTGGTTTATTTTTTCTGACTTGAAGGTGAACAAAAATATTAAATGACACTTGTTAACGACAGAGACTTGTTCACGACATTCAACTCCGCTAATTCACGGTTTAATTTAAACGTCGCTGTGGCGCATTCAATCACACGTTGGACTGTAGTACGCGGACCGTGGTTCAAAACCAACTCTGAAACTATATGATATGATTTTTTTTTTTATTTTTTTTTTTTTTTATTTAGCACTCTGCATAATATAAATCTATACTTATAAAATCCTCCAAATATATAGTGCTAATCTGTACAAAAAATATTTAAATTTCCTATAACTATTTTGTCTTATTACGCCCTAATACACATACTGATAAACTATGCCACTTAATCGTACTCCTCCACGCAAGGAAGATACTCCTTCCTACTCGCGGCGAATGTCAGAGCAAACGGAGAAGGAAGCAGAGTATGAGAATACTCCAAATATACCCTTTCATATTAGGCGAAAGCGTTCAGATGATATTGGCCAGGAAATATAAGCTTTTATGACAGAAATGAGGAATCTGTTAACCGATTTTAAAAAGGAACAGGACATGAGATTTAATAAAATGTATACAAAGATGGAAGAAGTTCTTAAGCAAAATTCCGACATGAAAACATCTGTCGATTTTTTGTCAAATACTTGCGACAACCTTAAAACTCAGATTGATGAATTACAATCGGAACGGAAGAACTACCTACAACATACTCAAAAAATAGAAAATAAACTGGAATTGTTCGAACGCGAGTCGAGATCTACATGCTTAGAAATTCGAAATATTCCTCAACAAGACTCTGAAACTAAAGACAGTTTGATTAATATCGTAATAGCTATTAGCAATAAAATTAACTGTTCGGTGAGCCCTCAGGACATCAAGGATATTTTTCGAATCAACTCCCGCGAGCAAAACCGAAAGACTATAATTGTCAATCTGTCAACCGTCATTCTTAAAGAAAAAATCTTAAAAATGAGTAGACTATACAGTAAGAAATATAGACTAGATACAGAATTTCTAAAAATTGATTCTACTCCGACACCAATATATATATCGGAGAACTTGACCTCTAAAATGAAAAACATATTCTTTCTGGCCCGGGAATTTGCTAAAACTAATGATTACCGTTATTGCTGGGTGTCGAATGGAAAGGTGTTCTTGCGAAAGAGAGAAGGAGACAAATTTATTCGTGTAAATAATGAAGCTGAAATCATGAAACTAAAACAGCCGGCGGCATGACTATTTTTCCTTAGCTACCTATTCGCTTGGAAATGGCAAATTATATTTAATTATATTGATTATTTTTTCTACCTGATAAATTCTATTCAAATCTGCGTTCAAACAAACATTTTTCCTTTTTTTGCATTGTATAAAAATAGAATAAGTTCTCAAACTTGTTTTATATGTATTAATCATACACTTATCCACACACAATACACAACATATACACACGTTTTAATAACTGCACTCTTTTGTAGAATAACACACATACGCAAGCTTAGCCATACAAACTTATTACTTATATATATTTTATACTTACTCGATTATACTTTTGGTAATTATGAATATTTTAAATTTATCTTAGTGAGATTTATTTTGTTTATGTTAAACAAAACTGCCTCTCTTAATAAAGCACCACTGTTCTACAATCGTTTACATAATGGATGATCGAATAATAATAGGTAATGACTTGAATTTACTTTCGGTTTCTGATTCTTTTAGATGTGATGCAGAAAAGTGCGAGTATTATTTATCGAATTATAAAAGAGCTATTACTACACTACACGTTAATATACGTAGCATCAGTTGTAATTTCGATAGCTTGACTGTCCTGCTTAAACGTATAGGATTACAAATCGATATCATCATTCTGTCAGAATGTTGGCTGAGTAAATCTCCACTACTACCCACGTTACAGGGCTATAACACATATAAGACATCGTTTTTGAATCAAAATGACGGAGTAGTGGTGTACGCTAAGGATAGTCTCGATATTTCTGTGAATGAACCCCCCTTCAGTGACGCTAACTGCCTTATCATTAAATTAAAAAATGAATTAGCTATTGTTGGCATGTATCGTTCACCTTCATACAAAAACCTATCTCAGTTCTTATCCAGCCTCGATAATTTGTTGTCGGATTTACGCTATTTCAATAATATTGCACTTGTTGGCGATATAAACATTAATATCTCACCTGACAATACGGACCCAAACTCTGGCCCCTACTTAGATATAACAGCATCTCATGCGATGTTGCCAGCCCATGAGTATCCGACTCGTAACCGCAGTTGTTTAGATCATATTATACTAAAAACAAATAGAAATACTGTGACTCTCGTACTTGACTCCTTAATAACTGATCATTCTCCAGTGATTTTGTGTACTGATTTAAATGTAAGAACACCTCACAGTACGTGCATTATAAATCGCACAGACATGGTAGCTGTCGTAACTACAGTACAGAACACGGATTTTTCTTTTCTCCTCAGTATTCAAGACCCAGAAGTTTGTGCGCAAAGACTTGTAAATTTGTTATCTTCCATTGTCGAAAACAATACACATACTATCAAGATTTCAAAAAAAAACCGAATTCTCAAACCGTGGATCACTGAAGGTTTATTGCGATGCATGCGCCACAGGGACAAATTATTTCGTAAAACCAAAAAAAACCCGACTGACATAACACAAAAAAATATTTATATACGTTACAAAAATTTTTGCAATAACCTCATTAAAAAAGTTAAACAGGAATATGAGCATAAAACATTTTTGCAATCGAAATCTAAACCTAAAGCTACGTGGAATATCATTAAGAGGATTGCGAACCTTAAAACAAATAAGAATAGCCATACAGAGTTATTGAAAATAGCTAGTGATAATAACACCGCTCTAAATGTAGTTAATAAATTCTTTGCTAATATAGGTAATACATTAGCTGCAAAGGTACATGCTTCGAATATCTGTGCCAGTAGAAATATTAATGAAATGTGCTTTCAGTCTGTAATACAGTCTTCATCTATGGTGTTACACAGTTGTGATAAAGACGAAATTTCAAATACTATTCTCGAACTACGCGGAGACTGCGCGACGGGCTGGGATAATATTTCTAGTACACTACTAAAACAAACACGAGATATTCTGTTACCACCTCTAGAACATCTTTTTAATACATGTTTCACTAAAGGCATCTTCCCTACAGTTTTTAAAAAAGCTGTGATACATCCTATATATAAGAATGGACCAAAAGACAGTGTCAACAATTATCGCCCAATTGCAATCCTTTCCTCCTTATCCAAAATTTTAGAAAAAATTATTAATAATCGCCTGGTTAAGTATCTTAATAAATTTAACATTTTATCAGACAATCAATTTGGATTCCGTAGTAATAGAAGTACAGAAGATGCTGTTATGGACTTAACAGGTACTATAACAGAAAGCCTTGATAAGAAAGAGAAAGTTGTTGGTATCTTTCTTGATATGTCAAAAGCATTTGACACAGTATCTATCCCAATCTTAATTAATCGGTTGGAACAAATTGGTATAAGGGGGATGACTCTAGATCTGTTTAAAGATTATTTAAAAAACCGTACACAACGTGTGAAAATTGGTAATTCTCTAAGCCAAGAAGAGATCCTGACATATGGTGTTCCTCAGGGAAGTGTACTAGGCCCTACTCTCTTTCTTATCTATATCAACCAACTATGCAAACTTTCCATGCCTAATATTAAAATAGTTGCTTACGCTGACGACTTGGCTATTGTTGTGCGGGGTTATAAATGGTGTGAAACTAAAGAAACTGCTGAACGGGCACTTCAAAATATTATGATGTGGCTATCCACCAATTCGCTTGCCCTGAATTTGGAAAAGAGTAAATATATTACTTTTTCTATTAAAAGAATGTCTCACCCACAAGAACCGTATCACATAAAAGCACATACATGTGATCTCAAAACAGAAACTCAAAGCTGTGTCTGTATTAACCTAGAACGCGTCAACTCAGTAAAATATCTGGGTGTAACTCTGGATGATACACTCTCCTGGGAACACCATGTCAGCAAACTCACGGGGCAAGTGAGAAAGATGATCTACGTATTTAAAAATCTTAAGACCATTCTTGACCTAAAAACACTGAAAACTGTTTACTTTGCTCTAGTGCAGTCAATAATATCATATTGCATCACTATTTGGGGTTGTTGTGGTAAAACATTACTCTTACGTTTAGAACGCGCACAAAGAGCTGTCCTTAAAGTGATGGTTGGAAAGCCAATAATATTTCCTTCTAGAGAGTTGTATGGTTTGTGCAATCTTTTATCAGTTAGACAAATTTATATATTTCAAGTAATTATACGAAAACATAAGCTTGTACCCTATGATCCAGAGTTAGTCCGCGAGAAAAGAAGATCAGACAAAGTGTGTAAGATTAAATCATGCCGAACTGATTTTGCGAGACGACACTTCAATTATGCTAGCTCAATATTATATAATAAAGTAAATCTACATTTAAACATATACCCAGCAAATATCAGATGCTGTAAATCTTTAACTGCCAAATGGCTTAAGGCACTTTCGTATGATGAAACGGAACAATTTGTAGTTAGTAAATATAATTAAAATATCTATTATACCTTTTTAACAAATATACTTATATACATAACCAATTCAAACTTAGCTTGCTTACACATACAAAAACACACGCACGCACACACACACGCGCGCACACACATACACACACACACACACACACATACACACACACACACATACACACACACACACACACATATATATACCTACGCCATCTTTATATTATTATTTTTTTTGTTTTTCTTAGTGTGCACTTTTATTTACCTTTGTTAGTTTTTATGTGCCTTTTGTAAGTGGAGGAGGGCGTTAATAACTGTAACACAGTATCAACTAACACAGTTATTAACGTTTCTTTACACGTGTAACCCATGTAACCGATGCCTAATAAAGAAATTTTATTTTTTATTTTTTATATTCGCGTATGTCTTCTAAGTGCTTGCACGTGTCTACCATTTCCTTTGAAACGCGCTGCGATGAAACTTGGAGGTTATTCACAGTGCGCGCTTGAATTCGCTCTTCGTGATCGTTTAGTCCCCTTAGCTTGATATTGACTCTTCGCGAGGCAGACTCCGAGGTTTTCATATCGTTGATTGTTTCTATTTTCAGAGGATCGATGGGTCCCGTCGCGCCGATGCTTTCGGCCACGGCGCTGTCTATCAATGTCACTGTTGACCCGTCGTCCATCAGTGCGTAGGTATCGAGAGCCCCCTTGGGTCCTACCACTTGCACTGGTATAATCTTTAGGTATGACTGTTTTCTCTTGATGGTCCACGCGGAGTTAATCACTTCTATACTATCTTGATCTTCTTTTTTATCTGTACGTGTAGCTTTGTTGTAGTGCAGCATCCTGTGGTGGTAGTACTTGCACCCATCCAGTCCACACATCCTTGGCCGACAGCTGTGCGACTTGGTTCTATGGCGAAGACATCTAAAGCACAGGTGCTTGGCCTTGGCAGCGTCCCATCTACTGTTGGGATCCAAGTTCTTGAATTTTTCACAATTGACCACGATGTGAGTTTCATCGGAGCATACGAGGCACTTGTTTGTGAAATTCTTTTCCGATGTCTCTCTCTTTTCCGTGACGCTGTTCACCTTCTGTGGTCTTCTTTGAAGAGTGACTTGTGCTACCTGTTCAGGTAGGGCATAAGGTCCACACAGCTCCGCTTCGCGCACAAGGAATTTTTCTATTTTTAACAAATCGGGTTCTTCCCTAGGTCGTAGCGCTGCGAAGTCGTAGTACCTATATCGAAGCGTAGGCGTCAATTTGTCCACAATAGTTTTCGAAATTTCTGGATTATACATGTAGTTTGCACAGTTCAAAGTCTTCAGTGTAGCCACCACATTAGAAATTTTCGTAGAAAATATACAGATGTCACGAGGAGAGTCGGTGAGCCGCGCTAGTCCACGAAGAGTTTCCATTTCCATTATAGCGATCGACTCTGGTCTTCCGAATCTTGACTCCAAGGTTTTCATGACGTCTGAAGGGTGTGCACTGGTGATGAGAAGGCCTTCTACAGCTTCTCGAGCTCTTCCTTTCAAGTTCCTTCGCAAACGGTTTGTATTTTCCACTGCTGTGAACGAATTTTCTGTTTCGTAGTACGCTGCACGAAACGGTAGCCATTCTTGATGAGATCCACTGAAGATGGGCAGTTCGATGAACTTGGGGCGTTGCGCTGCTCTAATGGCGTGGGTGATAGCCTCTGCTAGCTGAGCGACGCCGTTCGATTCTCCCGCCGGTATGCCTGTGGGCGCGCCGGCCGGAACACTCGGCGGCGCTCCCGCCGGTGGCTGTAGTTCACTGAAGTGACCCCGTTGCGCTTCTGGGTTCTTCCGTGACCCCGTCGCACCCTTGATTGGGTTGTGAGGCACTTCGGTGATCGCTAATACGGGGCACGGCTGTGGCGGCGGCAGCAGCGATGGCGGAGGCGGCGGCTGGTCTTGTAACCAATTATGCACAAATTCATTTGCTTCTATTCTCGAATGCACGGAGATGTCGTCCTCTTCATCTATTTCTTGATCTGAGTTCTCCGTTTCTAGAGTCGCGAGGCGCGCGGCTGCTAGTTCGACTTGAAGGCGTAGTAGTTCCTCCTTCGCCTTTGCTATTTTGAGCGTCTTGGATTTGCTATGAGTGGACGCCCCACCTATTCTCTTCTTGAGCGGGGGTCGCGCTGTCTGATGATCCATCGGCTCTTGATGTTTGACAGTTCCTTTTTCTATAACGTGACCACGTTCTATTTGCTTCTTTGTCGAAGTCTTCACACACTGTACTGTTGCGGCGGACGCGTCGGAAGCGGCAAGCTCCGTGAGCGCGGCGGGCGCTACGGGCGCCATCGCCGGACGGGCGAATGCACTCACGGACGCGGCGGACACGGGCGCGCTCCCAGCGGACACGGGCGCGGACGCGGACACGGGCGCGCTTCCGGCGGACACGGGCGCGGACGCGGACACGGGCGCGCTTTCGGCGGACACGGACAAATACGCGGGCGCAGACGCAGTGGATGCGTGCGCAGACGCGGTGGACGCGTTCGAGTTCTGAGGCGTCGGGGACCCAGCGTCCCACGTGTTGGTTTCAGAAGAAGAGGTGCCGTCGTCAGACTTCTTCGCCTTGCGACTGTCTTGACGCGTCTGTGGCATTTTCTTGAACACGACGAATTTTCACTGTTGCACTATTTCACCAGTTTCGCAGAGACGATCCGGCGAACGAAGGACCATTCAATGTACGGGATAGTACATTCACTATTTACTGGATTGCTCTGGACGAAACTGGGCGGGTTTTCTTCAATGAAACACTTCTTCAAGAACGCCTTTTTATTCTTCTATTGGTACCTCTTCTTATTACAATCTTCTCGGTGGTCGATTGGGAACTGTGTCGCTGTCGGCACAGTGCCCCGTATTTATACAAATTAATTCGGGCCCTCTAATTGGTGCATAATGATATCCAATTAGAGAGCCCATATAACAACCAATCAAACGTGTTTAGCTATCTTTGTCTAACGTCTGCCCTCTCGCTCTATTAAAACGCGCTTTCTGATTGGTCGATGTTAGAGCGAGAGGGCCTATATACCTATTTCTTTACAAACAAGTTGGTCACGCGAGGCGTGTTTACAATATTTATACTATTGCGCGACCTAAAAAATCAATGACTATACATAAACTTATTTTAAACTATTGGTTATGCACGCTATGATTACTATTAATGTCTATTGTTTAATATTACTGAGTTAATACACTATAAATTACACACTATAAATACACTATAAACAAATTACGCACTATAAATTACACTATAAATTACTGTCCCGCACAACTATGAATTATTGTCCCGCACACAAACAAATGATTGAATTTGATTTAAAAGGTAGGTTAGCTTTTAAAGATTAATACGACGAGCGAGTTCAAACCAAATGTCTACGCCTATAGTTTCCAAACGGACAGAACGAAATCGGAATTAAAAAAGAAAAGCCGCAATCGTAAGCTCTAACGTAATTATATATATCTCTCTCACACACTGCGCTACTGGAGTTGTTGGAAAAGGATATAGCATCCCGTGCAATAGGGGGACTAACGCATTTCTGCAAAGTGACGCAATCCTTACGCAAGGGTTCGTTGACCTGAAGGTGACCCTGAGTCCTTGTGAAGGGCCCAAAGGTTCCTCGGGACGATAAAAAGGAGGCTTTGTTAGAAATAAGGGGTTTTGTTTTAAATGCACGCTTGGAAAGACTTGAACGAGTATGTTAGTTTTTAGGACTTAAATCGAATCAAATTAAATTGATTTATTTTTAAGTACACTTTTTTACTTTTGTTACAGTCTGGTTTGTTAAAGTAGTGATATAAAAATTCGTAATGCAAATTTTATTGAGGAGAGTCACTTACAAACTGTGCGGAAGGTCTCGGCCGTCGCTAGTTACCACCCTATCGATAAAGAAATACCGACAAGCGATTTACTGTTCCGGTACGAAGTCGTTAGATTGAATTCCCAGCTCGATCAATTGAAATTTTCTTAATAGATCCAGGCATAGCTAGTGGGAGGAGACTTCGGGCATGGCTACCGGCTGACGTATCGCCGAGCGATTTAGCGTTCCAGTATAAACCGAAAGGGATGTGGATTTCATTTTAATCAGAACAAGTTAGATCGCTTCTATCTTAGCTCAACATCACTTACCATTATGTGTGACTGCAGTCAAGAGCTACCATGTAGTTAATAAAAAAGTAAGCACCAGCAAGTCGATCGCGCGATCTCCCGACGTGTCAGTGGTTTTCGCTTATATATTTTTTAAATAAATATTCGCTCTAGTATATCCTTTAATGTAATATGTTGTTTTACGGCAAGATTCAAAGGTCGAAAAGTCACGACTTTGGTTTATCCCTAATAAAGTCACCCAATCTAACTCGGGATAATAAATCCACGTTTTATGCTTCTTGTATTAATATTTTTGTAGTAGGGGCCATTTGGTTGGTTAAATCACGTCTACAAAAATAACACTGTTGGAAAATATAAGGCGCACTTTGAAGTAATTTGTTATTTATATAGATATTGTTACGCTCTACACTCTCTCAAAGGATTTAGGAAGCTTATCAAATTATTTTGTATGCAAAACGAAGAAAATATTGGAACTTTCTACAGAGTTCACAGCGAGTCGTCGAACAGTGAAGACGGCAGAAGGAATGTACGGAGATGGTCCCTACGAGTTAGTGCGGGTTTGTGGACAGTGAATCTGAACTCGTTTCCCACTGTTGTTGGGATGGGAGGGCTATGGATCATCGTCGGGATAGATGGGTTCCTTTAGGTCTGGAAGCACTAATCGACGGCGCCGCAACGTGCTCTGGTGATTCTTTTATGGATTAATAAAAAACTGTTCTCCTGTTATGGTTGTCTTTCCAATCTCCGACCCTCCGACCGATGTGGAATTTTAAACTATGTTACTATGAATTGCTTAGAAAACATTACGTACAAACTATCCACCAAAAATGTAGTAATTAAATAGACTGATTCATTAACGAAGCACGACAGTGTCTGTCCCGACTTTGTCTCTATAATTATATCTCTGTCTATATTATCGTTTTAGACAGGGAGAGAGAGAGACTCGCACTGTCGAATTTCGTTACCGAATCGTCACGCTGAATTGCTGAAAATTAATACGAGTAGAGCATATTTGTGACAGAGATTTTACGGAAAAATATTACGGCATTTTTTAATTATAGCCGACAAGCACGGTACGGGATGGTTGCCTGTATAAGTACAGCCACATGAGTACTTACGTCTCAGGTTAGTAAATTCAGGATTTGTATATACTTTTGTTGTTCTGTTTTAAACGATGATCTTCCACTTAAAATCATGTGAACTATGTATTTAGTAAACCATTAACTACGAAAGCAAATGTAATATTGTTTTAATAAAAAAACTATCGTAGTGGTGTGATTCTAACTATCAATATAACCTAAAAACATAGTTAAAATTTAAACAACCGGAAAATTCGGACAACCGACGCTTTGTTGGAGACTACTAATAAATTAGAACTGCAAAAAATCTGTTAGCGAAACGCCAGTGAGATGTTATGTCAAAGTGACAATCATTGTCATTAGTCTATTTTAATTTCTCCTACATGATAGTTTTTTTGAGGTTAATAAGCTTGCGGCTAGCCTTATTAACAATTATATATGATGGAAAGCAGTGATAAGGTCTATGTTAGGGTAGGGTACTCTTGCTTACAAAATTCCTATTTGGGGCGCTCTTGCTTACCAAATTCCTATTTGGGGCGCTCTTGCTTACGAAATTCCTATTTGGGGCGCTCTTGCTTACAAAATTCCTGTTTGGGGCGCTCTTGCTTACAAAATTCCTGTTTGGGGTGCTCTTGCTTACAAAATTCCTATTTGGGGCGCTCTTGCTTACCATTTACCTTGCAGGTGCTCAAGTGCAAGTGACACTAATGCTATTTGGGTAAGAAACGTTGAAGCGAATTGCGAAACGTTTAATGCGGGTATACTGGATATCAATATGATATTGTTCTCGTCTTGTTGTTCTGTGGTAGAAGATAGAAACAGACAACAAGATCGTGGAGTTCCTGGATGATTTTATATTGAACTATTTTTAAAGGAAAGTCCAATATTACATAAAGCGACCTAGAAATGGAGCCTTGAACTTTATAAACATTAGGTGTAGTCTTAACAATAGACGGATGGACAAATGTGGTAGAGGAAATATAGCATTACAATCATACTAATTAGGAGCCATTTATATAAGTAGTTTTCATTTCATAGGTAAAACCAAAATTTCTTGCCAGCGTTTTTTTGTTTCTTACTTTGTTTCTTACGCTCAATTTTTAAAATCTTAGCTTAATCTATATGCATATATCAGTCGTCAAAGGTAGCCTTAGCATTGATCACTGAGCATAAGATGATGTGTCGCGCATTTCTAGTCGTAGCAACAACTCACTGACGAGACAAGGTGACCCGGTATTGTGTCGCACAATGCTGTCTGTCCGTCTGTCAGTCGTTAGAGGGGGGCTGAGCACTAAGCATTGAAGTCTGAGCATTAGATTATTGAAATCGGCCGCCCTTTTGAATGGTTTTCGAAATGCTCTTGTTTTCTCGATCGACTTTTTCCTTTTCTGGATTTTGAATTTGGGACATTCAAAAAAGGCAGACAGAATTCCTCTGCTGGTTTTCAATTTGTTTTATCTTCGGCTTTAAAAATTTATTAAATTAATTATATTTAAAGTATACCTACTTACTGTAAAATATTTTATTAGTAAGGAAATTTGTACAACGATAACGATTTGTTTGTACATCAAAAACTTAAGGATTATTTTTAGGATATTTGTTACTCAATCTGAGCTTAAAGGCTGAATGGTTATGAAACACAGTATAGGGTATAGAGATAGATAGATTACAGTCTGGTATAGCTCATAGTCATGTTACCCCACGGGAATGGAAACTACGTAAGAAAAACTATAGGGCACAACAAGTTATTCAACAATTTGGTAGGTATACCAAAAATCCTTGAGACAATTTAGTCGACCGCTCGCCAGCCCGTTTGTCAAGGCCTTTTTTCTCAGGTGCACATCTTGAGGTATCAAATTGAAAATTAGTTTGAATTCTAAGGTTAATGAACTCGTATAAGATTACCCATCAGTATAAGAATAAAGTTAGTATAGCACAGGTAATACATTTTTTGGCTATGTTTTGGTATGTGACTAAATAATACGGCAGCAATTTCATGTATCCTTATTAAATAATATTTTTTGTCAGAATATTAATACAAATATTTTTTTTCTTTTACAGTAATAAGGAATCTTTATTTAAAAGATTTGAATTTGAGGAGAAATTTTGCGCAAAAATATTTAGGTTTGCTTATCGAATTTTCATCATAATTGTATTATAGCTAAACAAATAAACATCATAATCGGTCAATTAACTTAGACGCTATGACACTACAGATATTAAGCCTGAGTGTAAACTCAACGTCCTTTTCGCCAAAACAAAAGGAAAACTTCACTTTGGCGTTAAGGGCATATTTATATTGAACTAAGCATCGCTTCCTGGCGGGTGAGAGAGAACCAACACTGACATTCGTCCATTGAAAATTCCTCACTCCGCCAGGGGCGCTGCTTCAGTTCCATATAAATATGCCCTTAACGCGAAAGTGAAGTTTTCGATTTGTTTTGGTGAAAACTCACACTCGGCACTCTGATACTTACAACTTAATTCTAAACTCAACGTCCTCTTTCTTATGTCAGAAGCTAAAAGGGAAACATAAACTTACTTCGGAGTACACTATTTTTTTTTTTAATTAATTATTTAGTATACCAACAATAGCAGTAAATAACATCGTTAATAGATACAGTACGTTCGCGTTAAGAATGCAGTGAGCGCGGCCCTAACTCTGCCTCCTAACAAATCAAACCACGCGTAGTGTTCGAAGCTATCCCTTCAACTGCTCACTGAGAACTTGCCTGTGCTAGGCCGGTGCTCACTGTATTCTTACCGTGAACGAACTATAGATACAAACAGTCTAATAATGTATTGCCGCAACAAACATCTCTTACCTAGAAGCAAAGGCATATACATACATATTATGCTCGTTTGTATGTGTTGTATATATGCATAATAAATGCCCTAAATACATCCAGTTGCTAACCGCTGCACTAAGCATCAAAACCCTTTCAAGTTCATCCGAATAAGACCTAATAACTACCGGTCTCGACCTATGCTAACAAAACCGACGGACGCGTTGAAAGCTCCTAAACCCAGACGAGGCCAAAATCGCGCCCTATTTATAAAAAAAACCGGCCAAGTGCGAGTCGCACTCACGCACAAAGGGGTCTGTACCAATCGAACATAGCCTCATAGCATAGGTATTGCCCTAAAACATATTTTTTATTTTAATTTAATTATTTTTTTTTTATAAAAGTTGCAATAGCCATTCGTGCGGCTGTACATAGAGATAAATGGCGTACCAAAGAAAGTCATATCGTTGAGGTGCCATCATGAGGAAACGACTCATAAAAAACTTTTATTTTTTAAGTGAATATAGCACTAATTATTCAGTAAATACTTTAAGTTTACTTGAAATATTTCTTTTATTCTGTTTATAGTATAATTCGTTAAAGTAGCAATATTTGTATTACTGCGTCATCTAATAAAATTTCAACTATTTATCACAGTTCATCCAATACAAACTGGTGACAGATAAACAGAAAGTGGAGTCTTAGTAAGAGGGTCTCAGTGTTACCATTTGTGTACGGAACCCTATAAATGGCCTAACAACCGCGTGACACAGACGACAATGAAAATGGGTTCCAAAGCCCCAAGGATAACGGGTCGATGAACTGCAAGGTGAGCTCAAAGTCAGTGTGACCTACCCTAACGTCTGTCCGGGGTTCGGTTCCCAGAAGCGCATAATAGTCTGGAAGTCTTTTGACGATCCGGCGAAGTAAAAAATCCGGTGAGTTGGGGACCAGTGGTTCTCAATTTTTGTGCGAGTAACATATTAAAAAGGGTTTGATTTTGTTGAAACTTCACAACTATTACAATCACATTTTATACTGAAGTTCCCATGGGAACGAAAACTACAAGGATAACCGCGGACCTCCTCTAGTAAACAATAAAAAAAGAATTATCAATATCGGTTCATAAACAACGAAGTTATGCGCGAACACACATAAAAAAATATGTATATACGGTCGACTTGAGAAACTCCTTTTTTTTAAAGTTGTGTAATTAAAGCTTATAATATAATATAATTGAAATTCACATCCTTGTTGTTTTAACGACATCGTACCGGACAACTAAATCGCTTAGCGGTACGTCTTTGCGGGCAGGGCAATCGGAGCCAGGACCTCCGTCTTATAAATTTTTCGGGCTATTGCGTCAAGGAGGCCGTCAAAAATTTTATTATTTAAATAGAGTTAGATGTCAAGGTTGGGCACCGCTGGAGTTATTATAGGTATGTGCGCAAGGACGTCTGCGCGTGCGCCGCGTTTTGGAGCTAGCTATGAAGTCACTGCTGGTGTCGAATGAAGGGGATTTTGTTATGTAACTGGTCTGGTATGCGTTATTATACCTAATATTTTTATTATGAGCTAATAATAACTAGTATTTTTATAAAACTAAATTGCTTTTGAACATTGTCGAGTCATATCATCATTATTGTCAGCCTTCTAAGGGCTCACTACAGGGCCAGGCCTCCCTCCTTGCAGGAGAGGCGGCGTGGAGCTTAGGCCCACCACACAGTTTGGTGAATAATATTTGATTTATTAACGATCATTATCAGATGTTGATGACCAGGATCGACGGCTTAATGTACTCTCGGCACGGGGATGTAGCACCACCATCTTCCCGACTCAGAGCTCAATATTTACTGAAAATTTCTTCAGAGAAAGAAAATCTCAGAATTAATCCACGATTCGATCCAAAACCTCGGGATCGAAACCACCCACGCTAACCACTATCCACGAGACCAATAAAACTGCTTTCGAGACAGCAAGTAAGCAATGCTCTGTACATTGCTGCACGATCGAATCAGAAATGAAGAGATCCGCGCACATTCAATAAAGGATGTAAAATGTTCTCTCAACAACGTATCTAAAATATATCGACTTGTATATGGATAGCTCGATAAGGAAAGGCGACTAAATTACAATAACTGAGTATTCTAATACCATACATTAGGAGCGATAATGTAGCACGTGCGACAATTGTCGCTGAATTATACATGAGGCCACGTGTCGCGCGACCGAATGACAGAAGATTCGTGACTCTCACGTGTTGTCAAATATAGAGATTATAGTCGCGCTTGTGATTTTGTCACGTGTATATCTAAAATTATCATGTTTCCAGCAGACCGTGAAAATGAATTTTTTCATCGAAAATATCACAGAAGTCGTGTAGAAGTCAGAGAGGTCAATCCAAAAATCAAATTCAAAATCGAAATTCGTTATGTAAGCAAGCAAGTCGACTTACTTTACAAGTACTTTTTAATCGACGAAAAAAAATGGAGGAGGTTCTCAATTCGACACGTATATTTTTTTTATGTATGACCACGCATAACTTTTTATAGAGTTGTCCGATTTTGATAATTCTTTTTTTATTAGAAAGGGCACACTTCCAAGGTGGTCCCATTGTCATCATGTTAGCATCTGATGATGATATTCTGGGGAAATTGAAGGAAATCTTCAAATTTTGGAGGCAGTGATTTCGGTCTTTGTCTCGGTATCGGTAGCTTTTTGGCTACTAGTGCCGTATAATATACTGTGACAGTATAGTACGAGTACGTTACGTATAAATCACTAAAAAGTAAGAAATGAAAATTATTAACAAAAAATAGAACCGACTCAAAACGCACTAAGAAATAAAAAATAACTGTATCATTTAGTTGTTTAATGACACAGTTATTTTTTACTTTTTCGGTTCTATTTTTTGTTAAAAAATTTTATTTAATATCAAATTGATCGGTTTGTAGTGACTCTAGGAGATGTTACTAATTAATACTAATTTACATCTATATATTTTCTAATATTTGTAAAGGCGAAATTGTATGCATGGGTGGATGGATGTTTGTACCTCTTTCGCGCAAAAACTACTGAATGTATTTAGACGAAACTTCACAATAATATACCTTACATATCAGAATAACACATAGGTCACATTTTATCCTGAAATTCCCATGGGAACGAGAACTACGCGGGTGGAACCGCAGGCGTCCTTTAGTTATAAATGCTGTTTGTTTGGTACTCAATTACATCCAAAGTACTGAATCGATTTAAATGAAATCTGGTACAAAGATAGAGCTTGAGAAAGGGCACAGGCTATTTTTTAGAACTATCACAAAACAGAATTTCTCGCGAACAGAGTAACAAACATCCATCCATCCATACAAATTTTTCGCCCTTATATTATTATTTCAGGTTCATCAAAAAGATCATCATCATCATCATTGATAATTTATTTTATGTCGGTTTGGTCGGATTATAATATTATACTAAGTGACAGGATTCTTAATTAGTTTGTATTAAACTAGCAGTCGCCCGCAACTTTGTCGGCGTGAAAACCTCTTAGGTACCAATTTAGGTTCCAATTTTAAAGACAGACTGTCATATAAAGTGTGCTCATTCGCCACTCCCCCTCTCAATTTATTTTTTTTATAGTTTCCCGTGAAGCAATATCCTCCGTCTAGTCCCGTGTACTAAAGATCCACATTTTTGTTAAATACATATTGTACATTACAGTACATATACATTAACAATATATATTTATGGCAAGCTGATATGTATAGCTTGACATTAAATAGTCTATTAGGATCTTCAGTCTAGCTTTCAAAATAAACAAAAATAATTTTACAATCCGACACGCAGATCTAGAGATTAGCCCATTTAAACAAACGAGCAAACTCTTCCGAAACTTCAAACTTTATATTAATAGTATAGATAATTATAGTCTTATACGGCAAATAAATTGAACAAAGATCGAATTCTCAAGTACATTATCGTATTATCGTTTCTAACATGTAACAGCATACTGACCAAAATGCTGACGCCTATTCAGTAGGTACTCGTACGTACGTATCACGTGTCGCGCTTTTTACAAATTTTGTATTATCTCCTAAACTAATTAACATAATGTAAAAGGCAAATGTTATCTCTATAATATCCTTGTGATTATTAAATAATTTATTTTGATTTTGGATTGGATTTAAGTTTAGTTGTATTAATAATGACGTGAACGTACGCATATGAAACAAATAAATTTATGAAACACAAAAAGTCGCGGACTTTTTTGTAGAACTTTTAAAGATATATAAAGTTTTTATACAAAATTTTTAAATTATATCCAATAGCTAAGGCAGCGCCCGCACATAAAGCCAATTTTATAAATTTCACGATCCAACTCGCGTGACAAAAACAGGGATAATTCGGCTAATTTATATAATACAAATATAAAATATAACTTATGACTCTCCCCGATAGTGTAGCATTCTACTGGTAAATAATTTTTTAAATCGGATCAGTAGTTCCGAAGATTAGCCCCAACAGATCTTTATTTACAAACTTACAAACTTTACCTCTTTATAATATTAGTATAGATAAAAAGTTTAATCTAATAAGCACATAGCAACAGCTATAATCGCTTAGTCATAAAAAACAAAAAGAGTATCAAAATATATGTTAACATATTACAATATCAGTTACATAAGAGCTACACACGTAGAACAGGTGGAGAGAATTCTCAAAAAACATTTGCACAGCAGTTTAATTGACAATACCTATTTACTTGTCAAGTCTAGTTACCTATGAATAATATAATTGTAAATGATGTTAAAGCACGTGTAACTTGCCTCGTTGGTAACGTGGTTAGACAAATTGACTTCAGATTAAGGTTTCTATATTCGAGTCCTCGGTCGAGCTTATTTGTGTTCCAAGAAGTTCTCAGTAATCAGCCTGAAAGTAAGAAGTTCGTTGCGCACCAACCATAATATACCTACATGCCTCGGAGAGTAGGTACTTATGTAACGAGCCCGATTGTTAAACATTATCAACTTAAGCCCACCAACTCGCATAGCAGTGTGATGAGTCTCAGCTCTATATATCTAAAAGGGGACATAATATAGGCTCTTAATATTGCACTATCGCTGTGGTCTAGTGGTAAAGGCTTTGAAGCTATATAGGCATATGGCTTGAGAGTACGAGGTGCCAGCTTCAAGTCCTGGAATTCTTGGGTTGAAGTAATACTTCTTCTTTCTTCTAAGAAGTTATCGCCTAATTTTTAGCCCAGAGTCAGCGTGTTGTAGTTGTGATTGCAGTCAAAGGCTACCTTGTAATTAGAGGATTCGATCCTGGGATCCCGAAGATCCTGGTCATATTTTAGTCCTAACATTTTCGAAATTAAATTCAACGAATGCCGGGATTTTCGGGACTAATATATTTTTTATATAAGTCAATAAAGCTGTGCGTGAAACGAAACGCACTTCTTTCATTTGACGTTAAATGTGGCTTATAATTTCTTGTTCTTCTAGTTTGTATTATTTTATTTGAAAAAATTATAATTTTGTTATGTTTTTGAATATTTAAGTAAAGATTTAAAATAAAAAGTTGATTTTGATATCTTTTACTTCCTATTTGCTACCACTTTTTATTACCAATACCATCCCGGGACTATCCCGGGATCCCGCGATTAACTGTTGATAATACCGAAACCCCGGGACTAGAAAAATCGACCGGTATCGAATCCTCAACTTGTAATGAATATAAAAAAATCTTAAACTAATCGTTAAATAATTTCGTCTTTTTCCCTCTCAGTATAACTTAATTTTACGATTTAATAACGTTAGGTACATGTCCGTTTAATTTCTATGACCGAAGTGCAACAGGACAACAAGTCTAGACGGTATTCCAGGAAGGCTAGCTTCGTACAAGGTAACCTGACTCATAATACGTTGTATTACGTCATACTTTTGTTTGACACACTTTGTATTATCTTTTCTTATATATTCGACAGATATTAGGGCTGTTATGGCTGCTAGTAATAACGATTTAATGTTGATAGAGCTTAAGCTTAGTGGTTAGTCTATGTGGCTATCGACCACGAGGCGCTGGGTTCGAAGCCTAAGTCAGGTTGTGGTGGTTGTCAAACTATCCTTTAAACTTGGACACCGACTTGATAGATATGGTTGACTAAATTAATTCAAGTAAGTAAATGACGCAATTACTTTTTTCTTTTTAGTACGTTTTAAAGTCTTTACGACTTTAATATACCGATATCATGCTTTTAAGATACTGTCTTAACAAAAGAATGTCTAAAACTAAAAAGTCTCAAAAAAATTTCAGTTCATTAATTCTAAGCCGTCGGATTTTTCGTTTTTATAATAATCTTTTTTTTCTGATTAAGAACCACACCTGGACCAATTTAGAAAATCTAAATCGAACTCAGGACCTACGTCTTAGAAGTCCACGACGCACACCACCGCTCCACGGAGGCAAACGTAAAATATCACTTTTCTAGTCACTTACCAAATTTGGAAGGAAGAAAGAGGTCTATCATTTAATAATGTTATTATTACTGAACACAAAGCTCAAAACCACAAAGAGCATTGCATAACACAACGGCGTGGCCGGTGACTCACAGTGTCATTGTCATTCCCTCCCCTCCCAAAGGTTGGGGGGGACGTCGCGACGTGTGACTCAGTCTTCCACTCACAGAGTAAATATAGTACCTAACTCGCACTTATTACTTATTTATTTACAGTAAAGTAATTATTCACTTATTCTTAACCGACTTCAAAAAATGAGATTTTCAATACGACCCTTGTGTATGTATTATTTCCAGAACTGCCCAGTTTTCGCACATGTTAGTCTATATCAGCGTCTGAACAAATGTGCCAAATTTCAAAAGTGTATGTATGTATTTATGTTTGTATTCACATATCTCCGGAACTACTGGGCCGATTTAAGTAATTCTTTTTTTGTTGTACTACGTATTGTTCAACTAAGGGTACACTGCAAGCTTTATCAAAATCGGTTCAGTAGATTTTGAGATAGTTAATTTTTACGTATAACTTTTCACAGAGTAGTCCGATTTTGATGATTATTTTTTTATTAGATAGGGTACACTTTTAAAATGGTCCCATAGTCATCATATTAGGATCTAATGATGAGATCGTGGGTAAATGGAAGGAACTCGTCAATTTTTATAGGCACACTTGCAGCGATTTCGGTGCTTGTGTCGCTAGCTTTTTGGCTACAAGTACCGTATATACTCTAATAATTTAGTACCAGTAGGTTACGTGTCGATGAATCACTAAAAATTAAGAAAAAAAATTTAATAAAAAATTAAACCGACTTCAAAATGCAAAAAAGTAAAAAATAATTATATAATTTAGTTCCTTTAATTGACTTAAGCATATTTATGAAGTCGGTGTCATCCAAGTTTTCCACTTGAAGGACGTTACTTAGAACTCACAAATTGCTTTTCTACTTCTTCGTATAAACGTTCCTTAAACTTGCTGGCATCAACTTCATAAATATGCTTAAGTAAATTAAGGCAACTAAATGACGCAGTTATTTCTTACTTTTTAGTGCGTTTTGCGTCGGTTCTATTTTTACCTGACTGCGTCAGAAGGAGGGTTATGTTTTTCGAGCGTATGTATGTATGTATGTACGTATGTATGTATGTATGCATTTCTTCGGCACGCGCTACAGCCTAAACGGCTGAACGGATTTTGACATGTGAGGTGTTGTTGAATTTGTAAAAATTGTGCCAGTGACATAGGTTATATACATTTCTTAAACTTGCTGGCACCTACTTCATAAATATGCTTAAGTAAATTAAGGCAACTAAATGACGCAGTTATTTCTTACTTTTGAGTGCGTTTTGCGTCGGTTCTATTTTTTGTTAAAAAATTTTATAATTTTATAGTATCGATTCGGAACTAACTATCATAATGGAGAAATGATGCCACCTACATAACGCGCAGACAATGGGAACTGTCATAACATTAATATTCAAATGATAACACTATCGGATGTGTCACATTGCCAGATCGACTGATATCTTTACCTGATGCAAAGTCATTGTAAAGGTGCATTTAAATATAACAAAATCTAGTCTAGTTTGAGTTTTTATATTATACGTCTTTTTTTATATGATCAACACTAATTTCCTATGTTACTCCTCGTAAATTCCCACAGGAGGAGGCCCACACTATACTATCCGCTAATCTATACATACAAATAAAATTGGTGTGTCTGTTTGTAATATTAAATAATAAATAAACAAATAATAAATATTATATGACAATTACACACATCGCTATATAGCCCCAAAGTAAGCGTAAGTAGCTTGTGTTATGGGTAATATGATAACTGATGAATATTTTTATATATATTATACATAAATACTTATAATATATAGATAAACACCCAGACACTGGAAAACATCCATGCTCATCACACAAACATTTTCCCAGATGTGGGAATCGAACTCACAGCCTAGGACGTAGAGGCAGGGTCAATACCCACTGCGCCACTCGGCCGTCAATATTGAAATAATCGTATGTATTAACCTGCATGTAGTGAAATTATTTTTTTAATACATGCATATGAATATATATACGGTACATAGACACTAACCTCTGAGTTTCATCATCAGTCGAATTATCAAAAAAAAACCTTTTTGTTTATGATAGCCAGGCTCATGAGGAGTAACATAAGGGAATTTGTATTCAAATATTCCCACGGGAACAGGAACTGCTCATACGCAAGAGAAACCGCGGGCGACCGCTAGTAAGAAAATATAACAAAGTCAGAATCTCATTCTGCAACTCATTTCAATTTCAATTCAGCTCATTTCAGGAGAAATTTGGACGTTTGTATTTTAACGTCGTAAATGTGTAGCGCTTGCCATTTAGACATTATGCACCATGGTCATTATTAACATCTGACAGTGATTGTTACATTGTTTTTGACGACCTCCGTGGCGCAGTGGTATGCGCGGTGTATTTACAAGACAGAGATCCTGGGTTCGATGCCCGGCGAGGCAGATTGAGGTTTTTCTTAATTTGTCTTGGTCTGGCTATTGGGAGGCTTTCGCCGTGGCTAGTTACCTCCCTACCGACAAAGCCAAGCGATTTAGCGTTCCGGTACGATGTCGTGTAAAAACCGAAAGGAGTGTGGATTTTCGTCCCACTCTAAACAAGTTAGGCCGCTTCCATCTTAGATTGCATCATCACTACACATCAGGTGTGATAGTAGTCAAGGGCTAACTTGTAGCCGATAAAAAAAAGTCAAAATATTATCACCAAGGCCGCATGGGAACAGCGTGAAATCTTCTCGTAAGCTCAATATACCATCTTTGACCAGACAGAGAGCTTTGTCGTGGGTCGTTAATAAAAGAGTCACGAACAAGTTAGAGTAGACCTTTATTGATCGAACTTTGAGTCACAGTACACCGATAGCGAAGTTGTGACTAATTTTTTATCGATAGCAATCGACGCAGATAACTGAGTTTATTGTATGTGTGTTGTGCAATCATTTGTTTCAAGGGGGATTAGTGTAAATAACATGATCTGATTATTATAATATGAATGTACAGTCATTATTTACATTTTATTTAAAGAAATAAGTTAACATTTTTTTTAATTGCAATTAAAAAAAGTTTATTAAAATTGAGTAAATTTATTAATTACTCTTTTATTTATTTTTGTAACTGTTTACAAATCTCGGAAACGTCTTCAACAAATTTGAAACAAATTTGTATGCAGGGGTACAATTAATCGATCTGGTTAGGTTTCATTTTTATAAATCGAATAATTTCCAAAAAAAAATTGTAAAATATCGAGTACAGCTTTAATCAGCCAGGTACCTTTGTTAATATAAGAATATAAAAAAATACTATTCAAAATCTTTACCCCACCTAAAGTGTTCTCTGATGTATAAGGGTGTGCCACTAAGCTTTCAACTGAACTAAAAGAAAAGCTAATATTACGTAGCCTGACCCTGGACTCGAACTCACAACCCCATGATCAGAAGCTAGGCTAACCAGTGTACCAACGAGGCAGTCAATTTAGGTATTATTACACAAGTGCAAATAATAACTGCGGATAAAAACAAGCGTAAATGCGATTAATATAATTACGTAATTTGCTGATTTAATACTAAACCACAGGGTAAACTTGATCGCAGACTACCACAAAAACCGCAAGTCAAACTGCTCATTAAAACTTTCAGATTTAACATCTGTGGTGGAATTCTCATCTTCGTGATTTTTGAAATATTTAAAATAAAAAATTGCGGAACCGACGGGATTCGAACCCGCGTCTCTCTGGCAATCCGGGCACTTAGAGCGCCTTACCGCTAGGCCACGGTCCCGATGACGTCGGTGCCGAAAATGTGTTTTTGATATTCAGGGGGTGTTAGGTTTTTATCGTTACGGAATTTCTGGATTAGGTCTCCACGCTCAAGGCCCGCGATAGAAGCTATGCAATAGCTTAATAAAATATCGTTCATTCAGTCAAAAAAAAAAAACAAAAGGAGCAATACAAATAAAAAATTAGTCAGCTAAGTATATTTAATTAACTTCAAAATATTAATTAAATTTGGTAAAAAGGGTCCCCAAATCCTAAATGCCAGTAAAGGTATACCTAAGTACGAAAGCCAGTCACCAATAACCTGACTACTAAAAGCGGGGTCACCAATTTATGGAAACTTGTAATGGTCCAAATAATAAACATGACACAAAATATAACTGTATTAAAATATAAGTAAATATAATAAATAAATATTATAGGACAATTACACACATCGCTATATAGCCGCAAAGTAAGCGTATCTACTCGTAAGTAGCTTATGTTATGGGTGCTATGATAACTGATAAATATTTTTATATATATTAAACATAAATACTTATAATATATAGATAACACCCAGTCGCTGGCAAACATCCATGCTCCTCACACAAACATTTTCCAGATGTGGGAATCGAACCCACCCTAGGACGCAGAACTTGACTCGGCAGTAAAAGAATAGAAGCGATTTACAAACAGTATTGTATATAATATGTCTTGATTTAATTGTTTGCGGAACACTGGTTTATCGCTTTTGCGGACTTTGCTACAGTGTACAATAACTTAATTTTATAAAACTACAGACTAAAGACCATGCACTTGCAGGAAACTTCGATAGTCTGAACAATTGATTACTGTGCAATAATAATTTATAACGCTATCTCGATTATGTTGCTTATATAATATTATATAGGCACTGGATGTGTCTGTTGTTTAAACTTTTTATATTATAGACCAAGAGCAAGCAATAATTGATGCCCAAGGCAATAATTGATAGACCAAGCCAGTAATTCATCTGATGGTAAGTGGACAACTATAGCCTATAAACAGAGCAACACTTTGTAGGTTTAAAAGAACACTTCCTTTAAGTTTTCATCAACCTCATATGACTGTAATTACACCAACAACCATGGCTTCAAATCAGAACACTACAGTGCTGCTTGGTGGCAGTACGTCCCCGGATAAGCTCTACACAAAGCTCTGCTACTAGTAAAACTATAATTTATTTCAAGTGTTCTTAAAAATTCCTAAGAGTTTTTTGCACATTCTACCCTTAACCCTATCTGATATTGAGGTTTACTTTTTTTTTCATCAACTACAAGTTAGCCCTTGACTGCTATCACACCTGATTTTAAGTGATGATGCAATCTAAAATGGATAAATAGGATGAAAATCCACACCCCTTTCGGTTTCTATACGACATCGTACCGAAACGCTAAATCGCTTAGCGGTTTGTTTTTGTCGGTAGAGTGGTCACTAGCCACGGCGAAAGCCTCCCACCAGCCAGACCAAGACAAATTAAGAAAAATCTCAATCTGCCCCGCCGGGAATCAAACCCAGGTCCTTCGTCTTATAAATCCATCGCGCATACCACTGCGCCACGAAGGCCGTCAATACTTTATTCTAAAATAGTAATAGGTGTAATTTTTTTCTATCATCTATTTATTTACAATATTAAAAAAGCTCTATTGAAAATTTTATAAAAAAATCCGCTTGATAATTATTATTTTCCACCTAACGACCCACTGCAACGCACATTACGTTAGTCGGCGGGCTTTTAAAGTCTCTATAGACTCTTCCATTTTATTGTATTAATGATTACCTATTAACACTATTAATCTGCAATATCGGACACTTGCAGCCACGACCCAGATGGTGACAAGTGCGCGTGTAGACTTGCTGACAGTACGCTCTGTCAGCTTTACACTGATCGGTTTGTAATGATACATATTGCTGACGACACTTGGTTATATAACTTTTGAGTAGAAAAATTTTTAACAAAAAATAGAACTGACTCAAAACGCACTAAAAAGTAAAAAATAACTGTGTCATTTAGTTGCTTAATTAGTTAGGCACCGACTCCTAGATAAGTTTAAGTTAATTTAAGCAACTAAATGACAGTTATTTTTTACTTTTTAGTGCGATTGAGTTGGTTCTATTTTTTGTTAAAAATTTTTATTTCTTACTTTTTAGTGATTTATCGCCACGTAACGTACTCGTACTATACTGCCATATTATATGGCACTTGTAGCCAAAAGCTACCGATTCTATTTTTCGTTAAAAAATTTTTAACTGTCCATCCTACATCCGTATTATTAACAGGAAAGTTTGTAAGGATATATGTATGTACGTCTGTTGCTGTCACGCAAAAACTATTTAACTCATTAGCTACCTGCTCTATGGAGTTAATAGAAGCATAAGCTTAAACTGATTTATGCTCAGAAAAATTGAGAGATATTTTTATTATTAGTCAGTAAACAAAGAACCGATTAAATTGGGATATTGATTACAAAATGACCCGTATAGTCGTTTGGTCGAGGCAAGTCGGTCATAACACCGGGCGTGTCGACACCAGGGATCACGCCACCCAATTGTCCTAAGCTGGGAATTGGCGCAATCGAATGTAATATAGGGCGTCTGCATCTACACAATAGTTACGAAATATTCGACTACACCGATTACCGAATCGAGCGTGAACGCATATTTGGTAATATGACCCAATTTAGCGCTCAGTGATAAGCCTGTGATAACGTTTTGTAATATTATAACTGTCAAAATAACGGTCATTAAATGCGGATTCAAATTCGATTTTCCAAGTGGGCTATATTTTTAGTTCTTTTGTAAAGTTTTGTTGTAATAAGCATGTTTAATTGTACTAACTGTAGTATACAATAAATTCGTTTTTAAAAAGTAAATAATAACAAAATAAAAATTCGTTTATTTCAGCAGTTCAAACTTGTAGGTACATAGTGAAATAAAAAATAAAAAAACGTACATAGCTTGCCTACCTAATATTCCGAACCAGTGAGGATGGAAAGAAAGAAAGAAAAAAATGTTTAGGTATTACTGTAGGTAAGTTATGCCAGAAATTACTTTACATGCAATAATATAGTGTTCGATGCCTCAACCTCTTCAGCTAGTCAAGACTAGAAGCCATCAAGAAGAAACATCAAACACAACTGTCAAGTGTGGCACAAACTAGAAATAGGTGCTAGCTTAGCATTGTGCTGCATGTTTAAGCAATTGCTAGAACACATAGCGCATATTTTCAGCCAACACCTTGTCCATCCAGATGTAACATCATCTACATCCTGTCTCCAGTCTGTTACTTAGAATTTCTTAGAAAAAAATATAGCTAAAAGTATATTATTATATCATTGCGGTGTTTTTGTAGTCCTAATAAAACGTCATATTCAGCAATACAAAACCTAGACAAATTATAAATCCTTCCGAAGGAATAACTCCGTGTATTGGTGAAAACCGCATTAAAATCCGTACTGAACTTTTGACGTGACAACGTCTTATAATTCGATAGAGCCGGCTGCACGCATGAAAAAACATGACGTCATGCGTCGTTACCTCGCTTTGAGGCGTTCCATGTAAGGCTTGAAGTGCAAGCGAGAGCGCGGAACGAGCGACAAAGAAGCACAATCGGCCCTTGCGTTCGGCAGCGTTCGACATCCGTCTATTAAATATAATTATTAAATATATTAATTTTAAATTAAAAATTAATATATTTATAAATTAATATATATATTATAAATTTAAAATATAAATTTATAAAATCAAAATCAATTATTTCATTAATTTAAATTAATATTTATAAAAATATACTTAAATTAAAAAATTTAATAACCAATTAAATGCTACCATTCCATCAGTATTTTCTTAAGACCTTGTCACGATCAACTATCGTCAGTAAACCGACTTTACAGACAACCAATTTTTTTTTAAAATTATCTCGAAAAGACAGGCGCAGCGGATGACTTTGTTGTGTAATATGTAGAGATAATAAAAAATATATACATTGAAATAATATGAAAATAAAATATAAATAAACGTAGTTGATAAAATCGGCTCAGCAAGCCCTGCCGTGGCCTAGTTACAGTAACCGACGCAAGTTGCGGCACCCTTGCATAACTGAGCTATTTCGATATACTAGCTATTGTTTGTGCGTTTGGCTAATTGTGAACATATACTAATTATATTGTATTTCTTATGACTTCAGTACATGGACGTATTAAACTACTTATTGGTAGCACATAGAGGCTACAACAGCGCCAAAGATTCTAAGAAAAAATCATTCTTCCAAGAATCTTTCGTGTAGAAAGAGTGTCATTTCAACAAGACGAGATAACCAAAAATTTTAATTTATAAAATACAAATTGTAACATTGATTTTTAAAAAGAGAAACTACTGAGTTTCTTACTGGCTCTTCTCCACAGAATCTGTCTTCCGAACTGGTGACAAAGTCACTGCGTACTGACAAACTATACGTTTCAAAAGTGCTTGTAATAAATGATTTTGAATTTGAACAATTTGAGATCTCCATAGACGACTTTAATTTAAAAAATGCGATTTACCTAAAGACAGAAAAGAATGAATGGAATAATAAAAGGCCAAGAAGCCAAAGACGAAAACTTTAAACTTATAGCAGTGCCAGGGGCCTTTCGTCAGAGATTAATAAAAAATATGCCTATGCCCGGGGAAATGCTCTCCTAGCAAAGAATAAAGTAAGTTAACCTTCAAATTGTAAAATAAAAATGATAAGGTAGGTACCATAAAACATAACAACAAATATAATTATAATTTTTCCTGTTGTATCACCTTGCGTTACATCACAAATACCTTCAGTTGGAAAAATAGATGTTCACTTCCGATTTGCGTCGCCAGCTATGTGAGATGAGCGTGGTGGGGGTAAGCTCTAAATCCGCTCGCCTATAAAGATAAATGCCTTACCGATCCTGGGCCTCTTGGTTTTGTATCATACCATGTGAAGTTATTGAAGCTTCAAATTCATCATCATCATCACATAAGACCATTCATGGACTTTTGATGAAATTTTTAAAGACTGTGCTCCTGTCCTGTCCATCTAAACAACTGTCCATCTTAAGGGGGATCAGAGTCGTCATTCTAACATTGACCATTGACCAATGGCTTCTAATAGTGTGCATTCAGAAGAAACATAAGTATTACACAAATAGTAAGGTCTATAGTACATAATAACACAATAACAAATAACAAACTTTTTCCTGTCGTATCACCTTGTGTTACATCACGCATACCTTCAGTAGGAAAAATAGGTGTGTACTTCCGATTTGTGCATACATTCAATGTGACCTTATCACTTCCGGTTGACCTTAGAGCCCTTAAGGTCAGAACAATAGAGAAATGTGTCTATTAAAAGTCATAATAGATGCTGGCATTGGAATTCTCTATATGACATGGGTAGGCCAGTGACAATATTTTTTTAATCGTATCTACCATTGGTAAACATTTTTTATCAACATTTAATAAAGTCTTAACAATACCTTTAGGGTATTTCTTTTTTAGTTTAGATGGTACAAGAGAAAAGATGTTTTTTTCTCATTGAGGAGGGAAAACTCACTTCGGATTTCTGCTTGTCAGCAGGGTATGTCCGACTTGCACGGACTAAAACGACCTCCTTTGGACTCTAAGGTTGTTAAAAAACCGCAATTCATTCCTTCATGCCCACCTCTTACGTATTCTCACTCTTTCATTCTTACATTTCTCCATTTCCTCTCTTTAGTTTGTGTTTTAGTGTGCCCAATGAATACTCCAATTCCATACCTATTCCACATTGTTTTGAAAATATTCTATTATTCCCAATTGCCAGAAACTTGGATAAGGACAGGAAGAATTGGTTTTTGTGACTTCTTTAGGTATAAATTATTATTATAATTTTTTTTATTTCAATAAATATAAGTCTACGGATATCTTCATTGTCTGCCTATTTAACAACCTACTACGGCACCAAACCTCCCTCCTTCTAGAAGAGGGAATATGGAGCTTAGACCCACCACGCTGCTTCAATGCTTACGATTATAATGTCAGATATTGATGTCAATGACCATAAGCAACCTAACATGCTCTCCGAGGTCCGATGTTGGACCTCTACCAAACCAACCACAGATTTTAATTTTTTCTAATTACTTCTTTAAAAAAGTAAGTAAATGCGACTGGGTCGAGCCCTAGACCTTGTAACCCAAAGCCACTTAGGCTAACCACTAGACCAAAGGCTGTAAAATATTTTAATATAAGCAAATATTATTGTAATAAAAGAATTTATTGTAATAAATGACCAACATCGTTCCATTTACATGCAGATGCTTCGATAACATAATACGACATTATGAAGCAAAAGCGATTTATTTATAATATTATCAACACAATTCATGGCTACATTACATTATCTCGACTATTAATAACTTACATGACATTGATGACAGGTCAAAGGGGGTAATAATTTCAATTTTTGATATAGGGTTACAAAGGTAATGTACTTTTGCATAGCAGTTAACAGAGTGGGAAATGAGCCGAATAAAATAGGAAATAATATAGAATCATCACCGTCATTATTAGAAATTGACCACTACAATAGAATCGCCGCGACACATTTTCAGTTGTCGTCTGCAGTCGGCTACGATCGACCCTGGCAATCTTAGTATTTCGAGAATTTCTCAGTAGTTAATAGCAAACGCCTTAAGCCTTCCTAGTAATAATATCCTAATATAACATTTGAAAAGAGTATATATATTGTTACTAAACCTGCATTGGACCAGCCTAGTGGAGCTAAACTTAATATCCTCTCTCTTATAAAAAGGGTTATATCATATTGTTAAATCAGATAGTTATCGTTACAAAAGTCTTAGAAGACTCTAAATCCAGCAAACTGCATTGGAACAGCCTAGTAGAGCTAAGGTCCACGTCCTCTCTTTTATTAGCCAATGTGGATTGGCGGACTTAGGGTGATAATGTTACATTTATTAACGATCACTATCAGATGATTGATGACAGTGACCGGGACCGACGGATCAACGTGCTCTCCGAGGCACAGGGGTGTAACACCACCAACTTCCCAACTCCGAGCTTGGAATTTACTGAGTATTTCACAGAAGAATGAAAAACTCAGAATTATTCCGTCACCCGACCCAGGATTCGGACCATTTAAAGCTTCATCTTCATCATCAGCCTGTATCCGTCCACTGCTGGACATAAGCCTTCCCGAGAGCGTGCCACCACACACGATCCTCTGCCTTCCTCATCCAGCCACTTCCCACTACCTTTTTAAGGTCGTCGGACCATCGGGCTGGAGGGCGTCCTACACTGCGCTTAGTAGTACGTGGTCTCCACTCCAGAACACGCCGGCCCCAGCGACTGTCTGTTCTGCGACTTATATGGCCTGCCTACTGCCACTTCAAATTGCTTATCCTTTGAGCTATGTCCACTACTTTAGTTCTCCTCCGGATTTCTTTGTTATGGATTCGATCCTTTAGAGAGACACCGAACATAGCTCGCTCCATAGCCCGCTGAGCGACTTTGAATTTGTGAACCAGGCCAACTGTCGTTAAAGCTTATTTATTGACTTCTTATTAGCTACCTACTACATATAATGGATTGATTTTCAATGGTCGTGGCATGCTTTACACAAAATTTTCACCCCGATTGCGGGCTCTATCGGCTAACGAAAATGAGCCATAAATTTGTTATAAAAACTAGAATTTCCTACAAGTATGCATGTATATTAAGCATGTTGGTACATACGCGTTGGCCTTAACACGGCGGTAAGTGTGTCAAAACGCACAGATCGACAATTTGTGATGCAACTCTGCAATTGACGAGTCTTGTGAAACGCAAAGGATGCGAGCTCCTTCGTGTACGACTTGATATCAAATCGACCGTAAATTTCTAAGAAAATTTTGAATCTAGTTATATATATTAAAATCAAAATGAAAATTCAGGCTTTGTTTACAAAGTACTGTTGAAACGTCAAATTTGTCTGTTTATAATGATTCTTCTACCGGCTCGGAAGACAGATTCCTAATTACATTAAAATTATCAATAATGATGCAATAAGATTGTTCGACATAGTTTTAGCGTCACGAGGACAAGCCACTATCAACTTGATGTTCAAATTTAATAGCTGAAATTTTCTAGGTTCAAGTATCAGTATTTTAACAATACCTAAATATAATTATTTTAGTGCATACTTTAGGGATCTGTGTATAGGTCACTTACTGTTATTTTGCTTAGATATAAATCATGTATAGATAATTTACTCCCGGGAAAATGATTTAGTGCCCAAACATAGAGATATTTCGTATTACTCCTGTAGACAATAAAGTCACACATTTCTAAGCCCCCGACCTGTAGTGCTCTTCCGTAAAAGGAAATTTTTAGTGTGATTTTCAATTTAATCTCAACCTCTTTCTCTTTCTTTAGTATCGTGTATCGTATAGAGAAAGACACAAAGTCGATACTCATACGTCAAGTTTGATTACAGAATAGCGATACTGAAAAGAAAAATGCCTTAAGTTTAACTTAACCTGTCCTTTTAAGCCCTAAGTTTACTCCTAATATTTTTATTTGTTAACATTAAGTAAACTTACATATTTAATGCACACAATGTAATAACCGATGGTGGAAATTGCAAATCGTTTGGCAAACACATTGCGCGTTAGCGCAAAGTTACAACAATGATATCGTAACGAAACTGTAACATTCCCGTTCCGAACAACAACATAATTGCCCCAAGGGCGGTTACAAAACAACGTTACAACACTATTGACAACAATTTATACCATATTCCAACATTAAGTCGGTATGGCTCGCGTTGCATATTATAATATCACTAGAGGACGCCCGCGGTTACAACCGCGCAGTTCGCGTTCTCGTGGAAATTTCGCGACAAATTGTGGCCTATGTGTTATTCTGATATGTAAGCTATATTATTATGAAGTTTTATCAAAATCTATTCAGGAGTTTTTGCGTGAAAGGGTACCAAACATACACACTCACAAGCTCTTGCCTTTATAATAGTAATATGATAATAATGGCTTTCATTGTCATGATTAGGTATTAACTGTTAATATAACAGCCCACTACATGGCTCCCTTGTTACAGGAGGTGAAATATAGTGCAAATACCCGCCACGCTGCTCCACTGCTTGGTGGGCTTAGGGTGATAATTGATTATTTAAGGATCACTTTAAATGTCGATGATAGTGATCGTAACCGGCTTGACGTGCTCCAACCTTTCTGACTACAGGTATTTTACTGAAAATTCAAAAAGAAAGAATAACAAAGTATTATATCACACCCAGGATTCGGATCCAGTATATCGATTCTTGAAAGAAACGTCAGTTTTGAAGCCGATGTACAACGGTTGCAAAGCGGATGTAACAGAAATCGGTATTCTTCAATGACATTTTGCCATATTGGACTGACTGTGGAACTGAAGGTTGAAAGATCAACGAGATGTAAGCGAGGTGTTCGTACGATGTATTTTTTTCGAGAATCCTTCGTTGCGGACTAGTTTGCGCGGTGGATTTATAAGACGGAGGTCCTGGATTCGATTCCCGGCGTGACAGATTGAGATTTTTCCTAATTTGTCTTGGTCTGGCTGGAGGGTGGCTTTCGCCGTGGCTAGTTACCACCCTACCGACAAAGACGTACCGCCAAGCGATTTAGCGTTCCGGTACGATGTCTTGTAGATACCGAAAGGAGTGTGGAGTTTAGATCTTAGATTGCATCATCACTTAACATCAAATGTGATAGCAGTCAAGGGCCAACTTATAGTTGATAAAAAAAGAAGAATCGTCATACAGGACTTCGTGATTGAAACTACGTAGGCTAGTCACTAGCCCAACGAAGCAGTCCGTTGCAAAATTATATCTTAATGATGGCTTCAATTACGCAATAACGTTATCGTAATCGGCATTACAATAAACATGTAACTTGGAAGCATAACGTTTGCAAACTCTTGTCAAGTAATGGTAATAAAGTGTTGTAATAAACTAGATCATAGATTTGCAAAACGTGTTCTTATCTTATAGTTATTGACCTAATGAACTGAGTCATCGGTTGTAATGCCTTATACTCTTTGTAATAGATGCCAAGCACTTTAATCCTTTTCTTGTACATCGTTGGTAACAAAGTAACTATGGGCTCCGAGTCACTTGGCGAGCGATGGAGCGGACTATGCTCGAAGTATCTTTGGAACTATTCAGAAAGGACATGGCCGGATTCTGCCCCCAATTTGAATAGAATTTGCAATATTTATTAATATGTTAAAAAAAATAAAAAAATAAAGCAATATTTAAGACAAAAATTATATTTCTCTATAACATGCGAGAAATATATTTTTTTGTTTATTGACTTTGGATACACATATAATACATATTCTATCTGTATTTAGGACTTCAGTTTGTAATTAAATATAAAAAATACCACAAACAAAATACTGTAAACTAAAGTAAATATTATAAACAATTATAATAATAAAATAAAGATTTACGCTTTTTTTTTATTGTATAAATATGTTACGATTGTTGATGCGGCTGCGCACAACCACACGACAGGCAAAAGAGTGTACAAGTATCTAATCGTATTTTGACAGATTTAAAAGTTTTTGAGATGATTTTTTTTTATATGGAACAGTCATATGTTATACAATAATAATGACCGGGATGAATTAATTCATTTGATAAACTAGAATAAATGTTTAGTACCAACTCGATCTCCTTATATACCAATGATCTTAACCCATATAGTCTAACTATTGGACCAGTGAGGTATTATTTGCTACTAACTATATATAACACATTGGTAAACGGCAGTAAAATCATTGCTGTTTAAAATAATTAGGTGCTTTTTTGTAACATGTTATTGAAGAGTCTCGAAAGTTATTTGATCACAAAACTTAAATATCGGTTATCTAATACTCGTAAGCTTTAAAATAAGGTACTGTACTTCACTGCAAACGAATATTTTTTTAGGGCACAGCTCCATACTAATTCCGGCCATGTCCTTTGATTCTCAGAAGAACAGAAGTTAACCACATAGTTTAATGAGTCGCAAAGCTCATGTTTGGGGAGGTGCAGGAATAGAAACCTCTCACCGGAAAGTATTGGCCGACTCCCACTAGTTAAAGCTGTAATATTAAGCAAGTTACAGGGAGCCATTAGATACAATTGGCTTTAAACCGTGATGTTTGGAAGTCCTGACCTCTCAGACTCCAACGTTTTGGGATGTACCTCAGTATTTAGGATGTACCTCAGTATTTAGGATGTACCTCAGTATTTAGGATGTACCTTACTTCTAAATTTAAGGCTTTAAACCAAATTAAGAGTTTCTTGATGGGCTCCGTGACGCAATGGCATATTCGTTGGATATATAAGACGAAGGCCCTGGGATCGATTCACGGCTGGGCCGATTGATATCTATGTCTAATTAGGTCTGGTTGGTAGGAGATTTCAGCCGGTGCTAGTTACCACCCTGCATTCCAAATTCAAATTCAAATTTAAAATCGTTTATTTCAAGTAGGCTTATTACAAGCACTTTTGAAACGTCAAATTGGACTATTTATAGTGACTCTACCACCGGCTCGGAAGGCAGGCCCTGTTGAGAACAGCCGGCAAGAAACTCAACAGTTGCTCTTTTTATAATATTATCAATTTTACAATATTAAGTGTGTTGTTACATAAAGTTATTTATTTTACTTCCTGTGTGAAGTTGAAAGCCGATCCAATTGCCTTTGAACATCTTTGTCATTTAAAAATTCATCGATAGTATAATAACCCTGACTCAGTAAGTGAGTTTTTCCTTCTAGTATGATGATTAGTCGTGTAAAAACCGCAAGGAGTATGGACTTCATCCTACTTCTGATAAGTTAGCCCAAATCTTTAATTGCATTATCATTTACCATCAGGTTTGCTTGCAGTCTAGAGTTAACTTGTGAATAAAAAAAGAGATAATCTCGGGATTTTAAAACTGAAGTCATGTTAATTCTCATCAACAATTCTCATCATCTCGTACAACCTCCTTCTAAAGGTTACAAAGGAGGAAGTCCGGAAGCGAACGCCGGACCTCGCGTTCACCTTCACCTCCGCTAGATCATTGATTAACAATGACATTACGTGTAGTTGATTATAATTGAGCGTTAATGTTTGCTATAAATAGTTGCTTGTGTAAGAATTATTGCAAAGTATTTTCATTATCAACGTATTATAACAGGACTTGATCTCTGTCCTTAAAAGAGATAGGATATGCAGCTTCTACCCGCCTGTAGAATTGATAATTTTATATCATCATCATCATCATTAACAGCCTATTAACGGCCCACTACAGGGCCAGGCCTCCTTCCTTATAGGAAAAGGGATATGGAGCGTACACCCATCACGCTGCTCCAATGCGGGTTGGCGGGCTTAGGGTGATAATGTTTCATTTATTAACGATCACTATCAGATGTTGATGATAGTGACCGGGACCGACGGCTTAACGTGCTCTCCGAGGCACGGGGGTGTAACACCAACTTCCCGACTCCGCGCTTGGAATGTACTGAACATTTCATAGAAGAATGAAAAAGCTCAGAATTATGACCCGACCCAGGGATCGAACCCAGGACCTCGTGATCGAAGCCACATAGGCTAACCACTAGACCAACGAGGCAGTCATAATTTTATATAATATTACAAATTATTTTATATATATAAAAAAAAGTTTCGTAATATTAAAAAAATAATTGAATTGAAAAGATCAGAAAATCTTCTTTCGAGTTTCTTGCCGAGTCTTCTAAGCAGATGCTGCCTTGCCAGCTGATTGTAGAGTCACTACAAATTGTCTAACATTACGTTTCAACAGTGTTTTTAAACAAAGCTTAGTAAAAGCTTAAGCTGAGTTCTGGCCGGTGAGAGGCTTCGGTCGTGGCTAGTTACTACCCTACCCGCAAAGACGTTCCGCCTAGCGTGCCGGTAGGATGTCGTGTAGAAACTTTCGGTATACGTGGTAAGTGTTGGATTCCATCACTTACCATCAGGTGAGATTGCAGTAATGGGCTAACTTGTAATGAATAAAAAAGTGACCAATTAAATTATTTAAAAAAATCGATTTGCATAGGTCTTAAACTATATCATTGTTTTTGTAAGCTTTCATAACGGCCGGGCTATATTTTTAAATTCAATCTTCAAGTCCCTATTTATTACTTACAATTGTATAATTAAGAAAAAAAAATATTTAGTAAGTCCAGCTAATTAACAAATTATATAAAGCAACCGCACACAGGTGCATTGCAAAACACAGCCAAGTACCATAGTTAAGTAATCGCATAGAAAAACCTACCCAAACAGTGTACAAAAAGCGCCTAACCCAAGTAGTATCTGGCATTTGGCGGGTTCCCATTGCCCAAGAACGAAAGGAACGGTGCCTTGACATGCCGCTCCTTCGCTAGACATTTGGTGGCGCAAGCGTATCCTTGAGGCTCATTGAGGCTTGCGTAATGTTACCTCATGCTGGCTAGATGGCGTTGGTAAGGGAACTTGGTTATTTGACGCCCTTTTTAACCAACAGCTATGAAGAAGGGTTATGCGTTATATATAGTTCAAATGCCAGGCACAAAAATGATTTAAAAATAAAAATGGCGGCCTTAATGCTAGAATGTGAGCTAAAATTCTTTAATGATAATAATGGGTTTTAAAAATCAAGTAGAAAATGATGAATGATAGAACAGACTAACTAAAAAATCTATACTAATATTATAAAGAGGAAAACTTTGTTTGTTTGTTTGTTTGGTTGTAATGAATAGGCTCAAAAACTACTGGACCGTTTTTAAAAATTCTTTCACCATTCGAAAGCTACATTATCCACGAGTAATATAGGCTAAATTTTATTTCGGAAAAAATTAGGGTTCCGTAAAATATTTGGATTTTTCGGACACAAGGTGTAAAAAATCAACCAGGAAAGTTACTTATTTTGCGTACGCTGCGTAAACTATAAATGATAGAACCATAAAATGTTCTAATTAATTGGAGATCTTATAAATATCTACAAAAAAGTCCGCGACACACTATACCTATCTATGTCGAGTGAGGCACAACAACCATTTTTTTATTTAAAAATCTTAATTTTTTTTTGGACTTCATTTAAACGCATTTATTTTACTCATGCTATTAATCATTATCAAAATAAATTTCATCACGAAGTACAGTTTATGTAGATAATATTTGGTATTTCAAAGATTAAAATTGGACTTTTGGTTTTGAAGTTATGGCGAAATTAAAATATTACTATTTCTGCGTTGCGAAGTGAGCGTCACCAAGGCGGGGGTGCGCGTGCGGGAGGGGAGTTTAGATCTATGTTGTATTATATACGATGATGAATTAAGAATTCGATCTTTGTTCAAATATCTATTTAATACACGGAAGAGTTTGTTCGTTTGTTTAAACGGGCTAATCTCTATCTGCGTGTCGGATTGTAAAATTATTTTTGTTTATTCTGAAGGCTAGACTCAAGAGTGAAATATACTATTAATATCAATTTATACCCATCAGCTTGCCATAAATATATATTTTTAATGTTAATGTACTAAAATGTCATTCAATGTTTAACAAAAATGTAGACCTTTAGTACACGGGACGGGACGGAGAATATTGCTTCACGGGAAACTATAAAAAAATTAAATTGAGAGGGGGAGCGGGGAATGAGCACACTATATGTGCCTTTACACATTTTGTATGAAAGTCTGTCTTTAAAATTAGAAGGGTACCTAAGAGGTTTTCACGCGGACGAAGTCGCGGGCGACTGCTAGTCACTAATAAAATTAAACCAACCATGCATTGGCGTATGCCCATGGAACATACATATATAGCATTCAAAATATTAGTTACAATTTATATTGTTCAAAGTGTTTTTTATTTTTTATATATTTCGCAAAAGTAAAGTCAAAAAGCAATCACTTAACATTTAAGATGACCTCACAATTAATGATAGACATTGGTTCATTGACCCGATTCGTCACGCACTTGACAAATTTTTGCACAATACAAACTGTGGGTATAGTAATTGTTAGCTATGACGTTGACAAAATATTACAGTTCAATAACCCCACTCTTACCCCTTGTTACAGAGTGTCAGTTAACAAATAAATTAATTAATGATAACTAGGTTAACGGTAATTTTCTAAACAAAAACGGGATATCAAAATTACTATTTATGTCTTGTAAATTAATTAATATTTATTTTGTTTGTTTGTTGTGTGATTAAAATTTTTGGTGGTAGATTTTTCGTGTCTTTTGCGATACGGGGTATTAATACAGAACTCACACGAAAATATAGAAAACAGAAAGAGTCAACGGGATGTTCATTCTATTATTAAACAAAAACGCCTATTGTCTACTCATCAGATGCTTCCATTCGGTAGTATTGCCATAGGGTTGCCATCCCTAAATTAAAAAAAATTGGATTTGGTGTTGGAAAAACTAGGATAATTCAGTTTGAAAACAGGACACAGTAGGAGTTATAATAGTTACGTTAATATAGTAGATAGGTATAGGTTAAGTGAAATTCAAATAATATTAATAATTATACTCTGTGTTCCATTCATTACGTAACAATTTTTGCTAAAACCTGGCATGGAAAACAGGACAGTTGGCAACTGCATGGTAAAGTCACTATGTACTCTCTGATAAACTTTACTTTTTAAAAGTGCTTCTGTTCGACTACGCGACATAAATCAATTTGAATAGGAATTGGCTTATCAAAATAATCGTACTTTGCTAATAAGGTTAGCAAATAAAAAACCTTATCATAATAATCAGTCCATTCGTTTAGACAGAAACAATATAGATACACAAAAAGAAACGTCAAACTTAAAACTTTCCGAGGTTTAAATAGAGTAGGGAAAGTCTCCTAAAAACCGAGAAACATGGGCAACGAGATATATAAAAACCGATTCGTGATTCTAAAATAGTTATCCTTACTTCATTCAAACAAAAAAGTAAATTGGCGAAACGGTGAAAATTTAAAACGGCAATAATCGTTAATCGAAATGCAACTTTGCGTCAACGCCGATTCGTTGTGGATCACGAAAACTTTACGAAATGAATTGCAAACGTAAGATGCGATGACAGGTTCATATCTAATACGTAAAAAAGATTAAGATTGCTAAAGATTAATTGCAAAAATAGCCTAACTTTATGACATGCTAGAGGACGCCTGCGGTTTTATCTGCGTAGTTCTCGTACCCGTGGGAATTGCAGGATAAAATGTGATCTATGTCTTGTTCTGATATGATGCTATATTTTTGTAAAGTTTTATCAAAATCCATTCAGTAGTTTTTGCGTGAAAGAGTAACAATCATCCATCCAAACTATCGCATATATAATTAGTAGGGATTGTTGAATTATCTAATTATCTAAACCGAATGTTCTTGAATAAGAAACATAATTAAATTAAGATTCTAAAAAATGAAGTTTTTGTTTTTCCGAAACAGCAATTAATATGGGTTGGTTTCATCATTTTTTGAAACGACACATATTTAAACACTTTTTAAATTTAAAATTACACTCATGTTTTAAAAATTTTTTTTTAAAAAATTGATATTTTTATTACAAAAATACAACATATACAAACACATTATAGAACATAAATAATCTGAGAGTTACACAAGTCAACATTATCAGCCTATTAGCGGCGGATATGGAGCGTAGACCCACCATGCTGCTCCAATGCGGGTTGGCGGGCTTCGGGTGATAATGTTTCATTTATATAACGATCACTATCAGATGTTTATGACAGTGACCGACGGCTTAACGTACTCTCCGAGGCACGGGGGTGTATCACCACCAACTTCCTGACTCCGGGCTTGGAATGTACTGAGAATTTCAAAGAAGAATGAAAAACTCAGAATTATTCCGTGACCCGACCCAGGATTCGAACCCAGGATATCGTGATCGAAGCCGGATAGACTAACCACTAGACCAACGAGGCAGTTACACAAGTAAAAATCATTAAATAGGTACATGAAAACAAATCAATCAGCATAACATTGTCATTCATACAGTAAATGATAACTTTGTAACATTAAGTTATCTTAGCAATTTATAACCAATAAACAATAAACATTATACATTATTATATAATTGGAAAACACGTAATATATTCCCTAATACACTAACAATAAACATAACTATTAAGACATTTATTATTGCGATAAATATCATTCAATTGCATATTGGTATCCCTAATATCTATAGCAGAGAGTTCGGCACTAGGTATATACAAATTGGAATATACCGGACTTAATAACTTGGAAAAATCCACGTCTTTGTCGCTTAAGTCTTTTATTTTACAACACACACACTCTACATCTGGGCTTATTTCGATTATAGGAGCTATAGAATCTTCAGTAGAAACTTTTTCAGCATATTTCTGATCGCATTTTGGAATGTATATCAGAAGAGGTTCGTCTATGTTTTCGATTAAGATTTTTGATTTTGATTTCAAACATGCCGTTGTTAGTAAAATCTGGAAATAATTTTTAAGAAATTAATGTTTTTTTAGTTATTAAAGAAAGCAACTGGATGCTGTTAGAAATCCTTGCCCGAGTCCTGTGTCTAGCAATATATAAGCAGACGAGTACGTCTGAAGGTCTATAATGATGATAATGATATATATGCTTAGGCCAGAGGTCTAAAATTCATTTTTGTAGCCATCTAAATTGTTGCCCAAGAAACATTATTAAAAAAATTAAACTAACATAATTAACTATTGAATAAAATACTCACTTTTAAAGTTAAAAACGTCAATATACAAATATATCTCATCTTCATATTTCTGCGCTGTTTGTGAAAACAAAATAATTAATATTTAATGCAAACTAAATTATTTTGGTCGCTTTTATACAGGTTTGTTATCAAAATATATATTGTTGTAATTTCGATTCCGAAAATATTTTTATTTGTGCAAGAGTAGCACGTTTATTTTTGGTAAGCTTGTTAGGAAATTAGACCTAAATGCGATTTAATGATACAAATGTTAAAAAAAAATTAATTACCTATGTAAAAAGCACAAGTTAAGCCGGGAAATAATATAGGCACCCTCTAGCAAATCTAAGAAAACTCCATAATAAAATCTTTTAAAAAACTATGCTCGCTTGCTTATGGTGGCCCAAGTTCAAGTTTTTGTATGCCTTGCATACAACATTTACATTTTTGAACCGACTTCAAAAAAAAAGGTTCTCAATTCGACCGTATATAATATAACACACCGGAATATTTAGCGGAACATAAAAAAGGTCCATAATTTAGAAAATACGGTTTTATTTTAAAATCTGTTCTTAATGTGATCTCATTTTAAGTAAAACAAATGAAACTTTAAATAACATAAAAATTTTTAACAAAAAATAGAACTGACTCAGAACGCACTAAAAAGTAAAAAATAACTGTGTATGAAGTCGGTGCCAGCCAAGTTTAAGGAACATTTATTTTACGTAGTAAAGCAGTTTGTGGGTTCTAGGTAACGTCCTTGAAAGTAGAAACCTTGGCTGGCACCGACTCCTAGATATGCTTAAGTAAATTAAAGCAACTAAATGACACAGTTATTTTTTACTTTTTAGCGCGTTTTGAGTCGGTTCTATTTTTTGTTAAAAATTTTTATTTCTTACTTTGATATTTAAACACAAGGAAATAATACAAGCAGTAGTTACGTGATACCGTTTTATTACTGAATGGCCGCCGGTGACGCGTACGCGCGTCGACCCGTTTATTTATTGAAATACCTACATTACACCTCTAGCATTAATTAGCGATACACTACTTAATTACCTAATTATATACTACTAATTATAAACTAACAAACATACTAAACTTATAACTAACAAATACACTAAAACTTATAACTAATAACATAACGCCTTATGTATAACCAAAACGTTCCACTTTTTTTCGTTCACGTTTGGGACGATCAACCGTGACGACTGACGCTTGAGGCGGAGATGACGAGTTAGATACAATAGGTAAATTTCCTCTTACCGCCGACAGTTCCGTGTCCTCATCGACTGTTCTATCGTGTTCTAGCGCTACGTTAGAAGACGTCATCTCCGACTCCGCCGTCTCTGTGTTTGGTTCCAAATTTGCATTCTCACACCCCACCTTTTCCTCACTCTCATTTTCAGTTGGACAAATAATACTAGACAACCGCGCCCGTCGTCTTATTTGATCCATGTGCCTAGTAATAAGTCGACCATTATCGTCACCTACTGTGAACCTACGTGCTCCTAACCTATCCGTTATAACCCCCTTAGTCCACTTGTCCTTTTCACCATATTCACGCACCCACACAGGATCGCCCTGGTCTATGTTGCGTACTATACCTCTCGCATTTTGTATCTGTCTCTGCTGCGCCGTATGTACCGTTTCCTCCAGGCCACGCGCACCCCTTAACAAATCTAATCGCGACCGAAGTGAACGTCGCTGTAGTAGCATCGCTGGTGTCTCACCAGTTGTCAAGTGTACAGAATTCCTGTAAGCTAGTAAAAATGTCTGTACAGCTGCTTCTACATCCACGTTGTCTCGTATAGCCTTTTTTATAGCCCTTTTGCACAACTTAACTGTATTTTCAGCCGCACCATTAGACTGTGGATGATACGCTGGTGAAAAGGACTGTCTAATACCGTTCATGTTAAGGAATTCCTTAAATTCGTTACTAGTGAAAGGTGGCCCCTGGTCTGAAATGACCTCCATGGGCAACCCAAAATTTGCAAAAGTCCTCCTAAGCGTTTGAATAACACTAGACGCATTGGTTCGCGGCATGTGAAATAAATCTATCCACTTTGAGGTCGAGTCTATTAAGACGAGATACGTTTTGCCCTGGTAAGGTCCTAGGAAGTCAACGTGAATACGCGACCATGGTTGTGTGTGATACGGCCATGGCTGCGGAGGTGCTCGCGGTGGCGCGGATGCCTCCATTGCACAGGTTTCACAACGTCGACAAGTCTCCTCAACTTGAGCATCGATATTAGGCCACCAAACAAAACTTCTAGCAATCCCTTTTGACTTAACGACGCCCAAATGACCGCTGTGTATTTCTTGCAAGACTGTTGCACGCAGAGCAGTAGGAACGATCATCCTATAACCCCACATTAAACATCCATAGTCTAAATATAGCTCGTTACGACGTGCAAAATAGGACACACTAAAGGCCAACCCCCTTTCAGATAAGAAATTACCCTATTTAAAATTTGGTCTTTTACAGTTTCTTTTCTTATATTTTCATTGGTTATCGGCAGGAATTCCTGTACAAAATTTAAATAAGTAACCTCATTAGTGACTACGTTTCTACTAGAAATTGAAGGTAACCGCGACAAACTATCAGCGCAATTTCTATTTGAGGCGACATATTCAATGTCATAATTGTACCCTGCCAACAATACTGCCCACCGTTGCAGTCGCGAAGCCGCCATCACCGGAATTCCCGCTTTTTTTCCGAATATATGCGTCAAGGGTTTATGGTCTGTTCGCAACAGAAATTTTCTCCCGTATAAATATTGATGATATTTCCTTAAACCGAAAATGATAGCGAGTGCCTCTCTATCTAATTGTGAGTACGCGCGCTCGGTTGCTGTCAAGGAACGCGACGCAAAAGCCACGGGCCTCTCGCCGGCCGCTGTCACCTGTGAGAGCACCGCTCCGACCCCCACGCTGCTCGCGTCTGCTGTGAGGATTAACGGTAAATCCATCGAGTAGTGCATCAAGACGTCACTAGATATCAATAGGTCCTTTACTCGCTGAAAGGCATTTTGACAACTAGCATTCCATATGAATTTAACTCCCGCTCTTAATAAATTGTAAAGCGGTGCCAACAAAGTGCTTACATTTTTAATAAATTTAGAATAATACATAACCATACCTATAAATGCTTTTAAATCAGATACATTCGTTGGTGCGGGAGTATTGACTATAGCCTTGACCTTATCAGGGCACGTATGTACACCGTCTCTGCTTATTACATAACCCAAGTATTTGACAGAAGGTTTAAAAAATTCGCATTTATCCTTTCTTACTTTCAAGCCATATTTATCCAAACGCTTAAAAACCTTATGCAAATTATCAATGTGGTCTTGGTTTGTTTTACCGGTTACAATAATGTCATCAATAAATACCCCTACATGCTCTATGCCTTCAAATAACTGTTCTAAACGTTTTTGAAATATAGCCGGACTAGCTGATAGACCATATACGAGCCGATTGTACCGAAATAAGCCTTTGTGCGTATTAATGACAGTGTATTTACTGGAATCGTCTAATACAAATTGTGCATAAGCCTGTGAGAGATCAATTTTGCTAAAATTTTCTCCCCCATGTAGTTTCGTAAGCAAATCTTCCACCCTCGGTAACGGATAACGGTCCACTTCTATCACCTTATTTAAAGTAAGTTTATAGTCTGCACATATTCTAATGTTACCATCTTTCTTTACGACGGGCACAATCGGTGTAGCCCACTCCGAGCGGTCGACGGGTGTGAGAATGCCATCCTGTACCATTTGAGCCAGCGCGCGCTCCACTGGTTCCCTCAGCGCGTATGCCAGGGGGCGCGCACGCATGAACACGGGCCGCGCGTCGGCCGGCACGTAGATGCGCACTGGCTCGCCAGTGAATCGCCCCAAACCGTCCGCGAACACATTACAATATCTGGAACTGAAAATATCTAAATTAAAATCACTGGAATTAACATTATGTACATTTATACTGGGTATATTAATATCTAAAGCTGCGATCCATTGTCTTCCTAGCAGCATAGACTTGCCATTTTTTACAACGTATAAATCGAGCGGTTTCTCAGTTCCATTATAATTTACCTGCGGAGTAATAACCCCGACTGGCTTAACAATTTCACCCGTGTAATATCTTAATGCTAATCTACACTGTTTTATAGGTATATCTTTAAAATATCTATAGTACACGTCCTCACTGACGCAGGATATAGCGCTTCCCGTGTCACACTCCATTTTTATTGCTTTACTGTGAACTACAATTGGAATATATATAGGCTTACACTCCGAAATCCCTAATTGATTAATGTCAATAAAAATTACCTCGTCACTAGAAACGCTGTCCTGTTCCAATTGATTATCGCACTGTGTAGCGTCTACCGTATTATGCGCTGTTATATTTGGGCATACCCGACGAACGTGTCCTCGCGTCATGCACACCCTGCACACGTACGCTTTAAACCTGCACCCCGACTCCTCGTGAGCGCCGCCACAAGCTCGGCAGCCTTGCTGTGACCGCAGCCGACCCGCCGACGCAGCTCCTGCGCCGTGCGACCCCGCGCGCCACCCGCGCTGGCCCCTAGCAGCAGCCGCGGGCCGCCGCGCGCGCCCGTCGTACACAGCTTGGCAGTCTCTTAGGTTCGCTTCGCTACTGGCCTTCACGTTTTCCACTACCATCGCCGCATCTTTCTCAGCAGCCTCCAAGCTCACTGATAAGTTATACGCTTTCGTGAAGTCCAACTTACTCTCGGCGAATAGACGCTGACGTATCGTCTCACTTTTGATTCCGCAAACTAACTGATCACGTAAACTTTCCTGTAATCCATTTCCGAATTCACATGTTTTCGACATCTTTTTTAGCACCGCCACATAATCTGAAATACACTCGGCCGCGCCTTGTTTCCTGTGGCGGAACTTATATCTTTCTGCCAGCTCACTCGGCTTGGGTTGTAGATGGTTCGTCATAACCATCGTTAACTCTTTGAAAGATTTAGTGTTCGGTTTGTCTGGAGTACATAAACTCACTAATAACTCATAACATTCCGCTCCCATTACGGTAATTAGCGTAGGCACATACAAATCCGAACTGATCTTGTTGACTAAAAAATATTGTTCCAGTCGTTCAATATATAAGCTCCAATTGTCACTTTGCACATTAAATTCAGATATTTTGCCAATCGACATGTTTTCAGTCAAATATTAACGCGTATGATTCGAAAAACTCGTCGCCACTTTGATATTTAAACACAAGGAAATAATACAAGCAGTAGTTACGTGATACCGTTTTATTACTGAATGGCCGCCGGTGACGCGTACGCGCGTCGACCCGTTTATTTATTGAAATACCTACATTACACTTACTTTTTAGTGATTTATCGCCACGTAACGTACTCGTACTAGACTGTCATAGTATATTATATGGCACTAATAGCCAAAAAGCTACCGATACCGAGTCAAAAACCGAAATCGCTGTAAGCGTGTCTCCAAAATTTAAAAATTTTTTCGTCGGTTAAAAAGAAGTGTAGCAAGTAGATTTTAAAATAAAACCATATTTTTTTAATTATGGAACATTTTTTATGTTCCGCTAAATATACCGGAGTGTGTATATTCTTTAATCTCTAACGGAAGGGAATCTCTAAATCAATTACTCTTGTGTTACAGTTTCACTATCTTAATTACCTTTTCACCGCACTCTTGACCTTTAAATTAACAAACATTTAAAAAAATATATATAAAAACGACCGAAACTCACGTCATTTTTGTCGGAGTATGCCCGACTAGTTGCGAACCCATACTCCGACAACAGTGACGTGAGCTTCAGGTGGTTATATTTTTTAATGATATGGAAAATACTTTTGATTCGTCTTCGTATATTTCTGTACTGTGTAATAAATATTTAAAACAAACAAAACATGCTTACTGTTTTATTTATGTATTTCCTCGGTATTTTAAATTATTTACTACTTGAAACTTAACTTGTTTTTGTAATTAACTAAGGATTTTTTTAAGATAAACGTTTGAACCTTAATCAATTTTTTAACTGACGAAAAAAACCGAGGAGGTTTTCAATTCGACACGTATATATTTTTTTTATATAATACCACGCATAACTTTTTACAAAGTTGTCCGATTTTGATAATTCTTTTTTTATTAGAAAGGGCATACTTCCAAGGTCCCATTGTCATCATTTTAGGATCTGATGATGGTATCCTGGGGAAATTGAAGGAACTCTTCAAATTTTGGAGGTACGCTTATAGCGATTTCGGTTTTTGTCTCGGTATCGGTAGCTTTTTGGCTACTAGTGCCGTATAATATACTATGACTGTGTAATAAATATTTAAAACAAACAAAACATGCTTGTAAAACATTACCCCCATTTCACCATCGGGTAATGACCTAGAGAAACTCATTAGGTAATTAAAAAAGTTCTCCGGCTAGTGCAATGTCAGAGATGTAATTGACACGACACCTTACTCCACAAACCGTGGGACTGGCGGATCCAGTCCACATACTGTGAAGTGGTTTCTTTATTATTATTGTCATGACATACGATTATGAGCCTTATGTAGATATAGTCCAGAAATTATTAATTTTAAGTAGTCCTTTTCTTATTGTACCAGCCTTCGTAAAAAAAATACTTTAAAATTAATATTTTTGTATAGTCAAGCCTGTCAGTGAGTAGTACTGTACCTACCATCGATTCGGATTATAAGAAGTTAGGGGATGCCCGCGGTTTCACTCGTAGTTCTCGTTCTCGTGGAAATTTCGAGATAAAATGTGGCCTATGTTTTATTCTGTTATGTAAGCTAGGTATATTACTGTAAAGTTTCATCAAAATTCATCCTGTAGTTTTTGCTTGAAAAAGTAGAAACATCCATCCATACATAAAACTTTGGCCCTAAATATTATTAGTAAGGATACGTAATAATATAAGGTTTATGTATTTGTGATAGGAAACTAGTAGTTAGTTGTTCATATTAATGTAAAAGTGTTACTTATTTATGGCTTAATTGCTAAGCCAATTTTATCGTAATGAAGGAAACGGTCATACAATTTTATCCCATTTAAAAAAGAGTTCCCGTGTCTTTAAATCGCGACCAACGTCGTCGCATCCACTAGAACTACAATGTTAATAAGATAACATTGCCCTCTATAATGGTTAAGTACCACATGAATAAAAATAAACTTTATTTCCAAGGAAACAGAGTCCATTTTAGGTTATTATTAAATGTGCAATAGTGTTGTGACTGCTACAAAAACTGAGTTATCTGTGTTATCGATAGTAATGTCGACCAGTGTGCCAGCGCATAGTATAATGACAGATACGGTTGGAAAAGTATGGAATAGGTTATCGGAAATACGTGAGCTTCTACTTGAACTCATAAAGACTAGGCCTTTTTCCTTATTGTGTATTTGCTATAGATTATTTAATTGGCTACGGTAGTGATACTGGAGAATTTTGTCGTGCAGAAGCTCTACCGGAGAGGTATGTACCAACCCGAGCGCTAAATTTAGTTAAGCCTGTATAAACGACTCCTTGAGGTCTTTCGCACACATTTGAGTGTCGTGGTCTAAGCTCCTAATTCCCTCTCGTACAAAGAAATGGGCCTGACTGCCTATTTTTACGGCCAAACTATTACAATATGATTTTGGATTGAGAAGCTAAAGATTGAATATTTCAAATTAAGTGTAAATCGTTTATTTTAATGAGGCTTATTTTCAAAACATTTTTAAAATAATCAAATGTATCTGTTTACAGTGACTCCACTACTGGCTTAAGATGTCCTAAATAGTATTAAGCGTAAAAGATAGCTTACCTTTACAGGAATTAAATTGTTTTTGATTATTCAAATCTATACATTCAGTTTTATTTCAGTAAAATAATATTTTTCTCTTCAATAAATGTAACAAAAATAAAAAATTAAAATAAAATAATGGCAGACTATTATCCTGTTGGCGTTAAGGGCTTGTAGGTAAAACCGTGGGTCACAGCTATTAAACGTAAAAATAAAAAAAAATAAAATAAAGCCGTATCCATAGCGAGCGGCGGTCGAGTCCCGTTACATCGCAGTAGGTTAGCATCCGCTTAACATCCCTATGATGTTCCACTAGGGTTGAACAAACGTAATGTAAGTATTTGAACTAAATCATTTATGTTGTACACTATGGTATGTACTTATACGATATAGTAACATCTTAACTTGACGATTAAGGTACGATTAACGATTTTGTCATACTATCACAGATGAGGTTCATCCATATTTTTGAAAGCTAAGGCAATTCTTACACACAATTTCTGATTTCGAGATAACGTTTGGTCTATGTATAAGGTATATTACTGTGAAGTTTGATCATAATCCATTCATACATCCATATATTCATATAAACTTTCGTCTTTATAATATTAGCAACATTACAAACACAAATAATATTTTATTTCATTTTGTCACTACTACTAACAGTAGTAAATTGATTACAAAATCATTTTCTATTTTACTGTTTTATTTATGTATTTCCTTGGTATTTTAAATTATTTAGTACTTTAAACTTAACTTGTTTTTGTAATTAACTAAGATTTTTTTTAAGACAAACGTTTGAACCTTAATCAATTTTTTAACCGACGAAAAAAACCGAGGAGGTTTTCAATTCGACACGTATATATTTTTTTATAACGCACAACTTTTTACAAAGTTGTCCGATTTTGATAATTCTTTTTTTATTAGAAAGGGCATACTTTCAAGGTGGTCCCATTCTCATCATTTTAGGATCTGATGATGGTATCCTGAGGATTTTGGAGGTACGCTTATAGCGATTTCGCTTTTTTGTCTCGGTATCAGTACCTTTTTGGCTACTAGTGCTGTACTATGACAGTATAGTAAGAGTACGATACGTGGCGATTATTCACTTAAAAATAAGAAATAATTTTTTTTAAATTAAAATAGAACCGACTCAAAACGCACTAAAAAGTAAAAAATAACTGTGTCATTTAGTTGCTTTAATTTACTTGAGCATATCTAGGAGTCGGTGCCAGCCATGGTTTCTACTTTAAGGACGTTACCTAAAACCCACAAACTACGTAAAATAAATGTTACTTAAACTTGGCTGGCACCGACTTCATAGATATGCTCAAGTAAATTAAAGCAACTAAATGACACAGTTAATTTTTTACTTTTTAGTGCGTTTTGAGTCGGTTCTATTTTTATTTAAAAAATTTTATCTCTTACTATTTAGTGATTAATGCTTTTTGAGTGGGTTCTTTTTTTATTTAAAAAAGTTGAGGTAACGTAAAATATAAAATAACAAATGACATGCTTTGTTGAAGAGTAGTTTATTACTGCATTCATTTGCTGAGTTAAGAGAGGTTTAATTCTCCCTTACGCTGTTTGCACCAGGTTAAAAGTAGTCGCCAACCCTGTCTCGCATCCGGTAGTTAGTGGGTAAGCGGATTATGCCAGCCTCGTGTGACGTGCAACAGGCTTGGAGTATCGGACTAGTCTGCGGAGGGCTTTATATTGTGGACGCAAGTGGACTCTCGTGGACGCCAGTACACGTAGTTGGACATTAGTGGACGCTGGTAGACGTAGACGGACGTTATAGGACGCTGGATTATCAACAATGTCTGTTATGTAAGGAGGGTAAGGGTAGATTGATTTGATTGAGACCCAGGACCAGTGGCGTGCACGAGGTTTGTAACTAGGGTAAGCACTATAGGTACTAACTACACGAAACGGAAAACTTCTTTTCCAATACTGGTTCATAATGTGTCCTAATGCTCGTAATGGGCAGAGACTGCACGCCACTGCCCAGGACTATTCAACAATTTCTTTTTTTTTAAATTAACCTTTGACTACAATTATTCCTGGTGGTAAGGCTTACATGTCAGGAGTAGGAAATGCACACCCCTTTTGGTTTTTACACCATCTACGATATCGTAGCAGAATACTAAATTGTTTGGTGGTACATTTTTGTAGACAGCGTGGACCGATTAGACTATCTCAAATGGCCTAGAACTTTTGTCTTTTAAATCCATCACGTATACCACTGTGCCACTGAGGCCGTCAAAATGATGCAGTGAATATTTATGAAAGAGTAGTCCGGTGCAAGTAACAAAAATACGTAAATTCAACAAAAATAAGTAAATAAAAAAACGGAGGAGGTTCTCAATACGACACGTATATTTTTTTTAATGTATAACCACGCATAACTTTTTACAGAGTTGTCCGATTTCGATAATTCTTTTTTTAATAAAAAGAGCACACTTCCAATATGGTCCCATAGTCATCATGTTATCTGATGATGATATCCTGGGAAAATTGAAGAAACTCTTCAAATTTTATGGGCACACTTGCAGCGATTTCGCTTTTTGTGTAAGTATCGGTAGCTTTTTGGCTACTAGTGCCGTATAATATCTATGAGTCGGTGCCAGCCAAGGTTTCTACTTTAAGGACGTTACCTAGAACCCACAAACTGCTTTACTACGTTAAATTAATGTTCCTTAAACTTGGCTGGCACCGACTTTATAGATATCATCATCATCATCATTATCAGCCTATTAACGGCCCACTACAGGGCCAGGCCTCCCTCCTTATAGGAGAGGGGATAGATATGCTTATTTATTTATTAGATATTTATAGATATGCTTAAGTAAATTAAAGCAACTAAATAACGCAGTAATTTCTTACTTTTTAGTGCGCTTTGAGTCGGTTCTATTTTTTGTTTAAATTTATTTAAATTATTACAAATGAGCCTTAGCCCTTAACTGCAATCACACCTGATGGTTAGTGATGACGCAATCTAAGATAAAGTGGATTAACTTCTTAGGAGTAGGATGAAAATCTAGACCCCTTCAGGTTGGCGGTACGTCTTTGCCGGGAGGGTGGTAACTAGCCACGGTCAAAGCCTCCCACTATCCAGACCATAAACAAAGTTCTACATCGATATTTCATTTACAACCGTCATAGACAATAGCCAAATTACACAAAAACGTGATCCTCCCATAAATCATAACCACATACCTATCTACTTTACCATTTCAAAACTGACATTCTAAAATTAACCGACGCAAATCCTACACCGACCAAACCGAATTGACCCCCCACCCCTCCCTTCACCTTTGATACTAAGGTCAGAGCGGAGTAATTGAACCCACGTTGACGGCTCAAGATATTCTGGCCGCTCTCACAGTAATGTACAGATTATGCAACTGTAGTGACCTTAAATTGTCTTACGTAACAGTAAACTAAAACCAGGACTCGTCTACAAACAATTTTCAACTTTATTCCCTATAAAATAAAGTAGGTTTTAGCTCGGTTGGAGATACGTTCGTATCGAATTGGGTTAGTCAAACGCCGTTTACAACGGTTCGAGTGTATTATAATGTATATTTATGTATGTGTGTATGAATGTATGAATGTATGAATGTATGAATTTATAGGTAAACGGTACTATTGATGCAATGTATCGCAATGTCTGGTTACAGCTGCATTAATTAATTAATGTATGAACAAAGTTCAATTACAAATGTATATTACACTAGATTTTAATGTATTTAATGCAATGCATTCATTAGTGGTGTTGTACATTTACATAGTTTGTGCTAAATGAGGTACTCTAATGAATTCGCGTGCAATTCATTTTATTTAAAAAAAAAGAAAATCATCAAATCGGAGTCTGAATATCACAGATAACAATCAAAAATATCTATTGCTTTTTTCCATCCTTACTAATATTGTAAATAAATTTGTATGTTCGGATGGATGGATGTTTGTTACTCTTTCACGCAAAAACTACTGAATGCATTTTGATGAAACTTTACTATAATATAGCTTACATATCAGAGTAACACATAGGCCACATTTTATCCTGAAATTCCCACGGGATTGAGAACTACGCGGATGAAACCGCAGGCATCGTCTAGTTGGTTTATATTCATTCTGAAAGTATCGGAAACATCGGTGCATAAATGTATCGGAAAGCTTATTTAATTTTTTTTTAAATGCAATTAATACTTTATAGTTAACTCCATAAATGCACTATGATTTTCAAAGTGCATAGAAATCATTCAGTTTGACTAATAAAACAGATTAGATACAGATTAGAGTTTGACGACCTCCGTGGCGCAGTGGTATACGCGGTGGATTTATAAGACGGAGGTCCTGGGTTCGATTTCCGGCGGGGCAGATTGAAATTTTTCTTAATTTGTCTCGGTCTGGCTGGTGGGAGGCTTTCGCCGTGGCTAGTTACCACCCTACCGACAAAGACGTACCGCCAAGTGATTTAGCGTTCCGGTACGATGTCGTGTAGAAACAGCAAGGGGTGTGGATTTTTGTCCTACTCCTAACAAGTTAGCCCGTTTCCATCTTAGATTGCATCATCACTCAACATCAGGTGTGATAGCAGTCAAGGGCTTACTTGTAGGCAATAAAAAAACGATTAAAACAAATATTAAATACAAATATTATATACAAACTTAACGATAGTCAGTCTACCTATGAAATAAGAGATCACCTAAGGATACGAACTTATCGTCTCTGAACAATAAAGAAATCCTTCATACTCAGTTAGTACTTATATATATTCTGATGTGGAACCTGAAAGTACAGTTGATTAAGAAGACAGAAAGAAAAAGCATTTGATCATTAATTACAAACAATACATAAATCCTACACTAAGTGTCTGTCTTGTAGCACAAAAAACCAATGGGTATATGTACAGCTCAGCATATGCGTTCGCCATAGATTAAAGACTAATAGATAGAGCCCATAGCGTGTCCACTCGTGAGACAGCAAATCAGCCTTATTGACATGACATGTCAACATTTAAAGTACATCATAAAACGTTATGTTTTAAAATATCGTAAAATACGAAATATTACTTTATATAATATAGTTTAGTAAACGCATAATACATGAAATTTGCTAAAAAATAACATATCTAAGCTTTAAATCATCAATCAATGAAGTTTATGCCTACTTACGTAAGAAACGTAATTCCTTCGATTTTCTGTTCGCTGCGACTGTTGCAGCCGAAAATATTACAACCCACCATAGCACGATAACGTTTAAATTAATATCGTAACCGCAAAGTTGTATTATTTATCAGCAAATTTAATAAAAAGCTACTAATTACTCAGATATGTCCTTTGCTTGTCACCAACTTCATTCTTGACAAATGATAAAAACGAACACGCTGAAAGGGACAAAAAATAATCTTGTGTCACTTTCTAATAAAGGCTGAATGAAGTAAGTCTGTCACGCTCTTGAACCTACAGCCGCGTTATGACTCCATCTATTAGTCTTTAATCTATGGCGTTCGCAGTCGTTTACAATACCCGGCCCTGATTTTCAGCTGTGACACGGGGGACGCCACAGCCATTTGTAAAATTAATTACATACATTTAAATATAGAACAATAATAAATATTCCAAATAAGTAATTCTTGAGACGGCGCGTATTGTGAGGAGGTTCCTCACACTGGAGCCCTGAGCACTGGTTGTTTGGGCTCCCGAGCCCCACAGGCGGATTGGAGTTTTTTTATAAATTTAAATAGCGTTTTTCATAATTTTTTTATAAACATTGTTGTACATTCAAAAAAGAAGCTGTAAATAAATAAGTCATAGAAAATAAAAAACATAAAGAACATTAAATAAATGCAAGTAATAAAATTTAAATGCTAAATAGATGACGCTGTTGAATGATGGCAGCGATAAAATATACCTACTATTTCTATATATTATAAGATAATCAGTTAATTTTGGCTCTGCCCACTACAGGCTACTGAAAATATCTTGAAAGAAAAAATAATCAAAAATTTCATGACCAGATCTCGGATTCGAACACAGAACTTAATTATCGGTAGCCAAACTAACCACTGAACTACTAAAATACCATTACATATACAATACGAAACAATAAATTCTCAATACGCAAGAGTATAAACAGAGAACCTTAAATATAAAATTGTTATGAAAAATCTGACCTGAACTCGAAACCTTGGCTTACATGCATAACTGTACCCGTTATGATGCAACTGCTTACGTCACCATTTCTTACAGATTAATCAAAAGATCTATGGCCTAGATTAACCGGTTGGTGTGCGTGGCGTAAACTTGTCAGTGAATGAAGACAGTTTTTTTTTACTTTTGCGAAGTTTTTATTTTCTTTTTTGGGGATGCATCTTTGGTTGTACAGAATTTTAACGACCTCCGTGGCATATGCGCAGTGGATATATAAAGTGGAGGTGCTAGGTTCGATTCCCGGCTGCGCCCATCAAGATTTTCTATTTAGTCCTGGTCTAGCTAGTGGGATGCTTCGACAGTGGCTAGGTAGGTAGTAGGACCACCCCACCGACAAAACCGTACCGGAAAGCGATTTAGCGTACCAATACGGAGTCGTGTAGAAACCGAAGGAGTGCGGATTTATTCCTACTTTTACCAAGTTAGCCCGTTTCCATCTTATTTTGCATCATCACTTATCATTAGGTGTGATTGCAGTCAAGAGTTAACTTGTAATGAATAAAACAATACCGAAAATTCTGAAAGAAGAGGTGCTTGTCAATATGTTAATACCAGAAAGCGCTGTTACCGTTCTTATGGGAATTTGGGGATAAAAAGTACCCTAGCAACTATTATTGAGTAATGTTATTTTTTAGTTGCGTGGAAGAATTAGTGTTTACATCATTGTACTAAGGATGTTGCCTTACAAATATGTAAACATACCTTTCAAGAACAGTTTTAGCAATTTTGTATTGATCACGCATCACGCAAGGCGCAAGCGCGACTGAAATGTACGTGAAAGCGGCATCCGGCTGTCTCTTGCTCCTTGACCGGTTTGGCATAATTATAAAGAAAATATAAGCTTTTTTATTAGAAAGGGCACACTTCCAAAATTATCCCGTAGTATCATATTAGAATATGATGATGATAACCTGGGAAAATCGAAGCAACTCTTCAAATTCTGTAGGCACACTTGCAGCGATTTCGGTTTTTGTGTAAGTGTCGGTAGCTTTTTGGCTACTAGTGCCATATAATGTACTATAATAATATATTATAATACGAGTAGGTTACGTTTCGATAATTTTTTTCATTAAAAGTAAGAAATGAAAATTTTTAGCAAAATACTTAAGCATATCTATGAAGTCGGTGCCAACCAAGGTTTCTACTTCAAGGACGTTACCTAGAACCCACAAACTGCTTTACTACGTTAAATAAACGTTCCTTAAACTTGGCTATATAAATTAATACTAAATTAAAGCAACAAAATGGCGCAGTTATTTTTTACTTATTTTAGTGCGTTTTAAGTCGGTTCAATTTTTTCGCTAAAATTTTTTGACTATCGGTTCTATCCTCAGTAATGCGAGTATGTCGTGTCCGAATGGGTACGTTAAAGATTGTAGAAGCGCCATTAGAGTGAGTAATGTATGATGTCATAATGTTTGATGTCAGTTTTGCAAATAATAGGTACTTTGATATGATTCGATACTAATACCTAATTATTATGTAAGTTCGTTTGTTTAAAGACACTGTCATCCATCTCTAATAATAGAGGTGATTAACATCTCTGAGTAGAGACGAATGCCTCGTTGGTCTAGTGATCACGAGATCCTGGGTTCGAATTCTGGGTCAGGTCACGGATAATAATTCTGACTTTTTCATTCTTCTTTTTTTTTATAAATTTCTTCGCATTATTTCATCTCCTTCATAGTAAAAAAAAGTTCAATTTACATTGGTTTAAGTGTTTCAAAGTCTATTACGACTAGAAATATTTTTTTTTAATTTTTTTATTCATTAATATCGAAGTTTTGCCAAAAATTAAAAAATGTGATCTATTTAAAAAGTTCTGGTATCGTTGGAAGGAAGAAGGAAAGATTAAAAAAAAACAGATCTCGTAAAATATAAAATCCAAATTTTGATACATTTAATAATAATTACTACTTTTGCAATTTTGTATAGAACATGCAAAACAAATTAAAAATTTGAAAACAGTCAAGTATTTTTTTTATTTTTAGTGAGACGATGAACATTTGATTTTTAAAAAATCCAAAACAAACATCATAAAAATCGGTCCAACCGTACTCGTTATAAATGGTGTTTCGAGTTCTGGACTGGTGACCCTTGATGTACATTCGCAATAACCGATTTTGAGTCCAAAAAGTTGCGCAACCGATCATAAACTGTTACACGGTGGTTACATAACCAGACCAGTTACCGCTCTTCACCTTGTGGGTGATGTAACGTGTCAAGGTGACGTGACGCAAGGTGGACTGACGCAACGCCTTTTGCAATTGTGAGAGGTGTGAGATGATGGCTGCATGGGGCATTTATAAGCGACTATTGAAACTTGCAAGCCAGTTATTCTTTATCATCATTATTTGTCTATTTTAACGGCCCATTAGGTCAAATCTCTTACTCTTCTTTGTCGCGTTCTTCATTACTGAAGGTCTTGTCCTTGTTGCGGTGTTTACAATCTCTTTCCACTCAATTCGATCCTCCGCTCTTCTGATCACTGTTGTAAGGGGGAGGCCCGTGAGCGACTTCACCTGGTCTGACTAGCAGCTAGGTGATCAGCTGCGTGGTCATTTCCCCTCCACCTCGCCCACCACTATCAGTTTATCTAGGTCCCTTACAGGAAACATTAATTTTAAAGCTATTCACTAGGCTATGTTCCTTTTAGGAATCATTCAATCATTAATTTTTAACCTATTCTAGAGACCTACTACAGTGACTGCTTTGTTGGTATAGTGATTTCTTTATATTGCTCCGATCACGAAGTCCTGCGCCATGGAATTCTGAGTTTTTTCATTCTTCTATGAAATTTTAAGTTGGTGGTGTTACAGCCCTGTACTAGGAGAGCACGTTAAGTCGTCAGTCCCAGCAACTATCATCAACATCTGATAGTGATCGTAATAAATAAAACATTATCACCCTAAGCCCGCCAGACCGTACTGGAGCAGCATCTACGCAGTAGATCTACACTCCATATCCCCTCTCCAATAATTAATGTATGTATTTTTAACTCCCGACGCAAAAACGACGGGGTGTTTTAAGTTTGACGTGTCTGTGTAAATGTATGCGTATGTCTCTGTCTGTGGCATCGTAACTCCCAAACGGATGATCCGATATTAATGCGTTTTTTTTTTGTTTGAAAGGTATATCAGTCGAGAGTGTTCTTAACTATGTTTGATGGAAATCGGTTCAGGTCTTCAAGGTCATCAGGTCGTTTGTTAGGTGTGATAGAAATGTTACACGCTCAGTTTGCTTGAAAGCATGTGTTTAATCTGACATTTGAAACACTAATGTCTTCTGGAACCACTGAGCTGATCTGATGATAAGGCTCGAAGGTAGGAGACGTAACCCTGGTCTACCTTTTTAGTAAACCCACCGAGTTTGGGCTCGTTGAATTTGTCTTGACTGGTTCTTTTCATGATTCTAATTTGGGTCGGGGGTTTTTTAAATTTTTAATTTATAGTTATATACGAATTAATCACCACTTGCGTTCTGGTGTCTTAATGTTTTCCTAAACCTAAGGTTACCTGGAAAAAATAGCTATTATGCCACCTTTTGTAGCCGTTCTACTTGATGAATTTTATGTTTTTCTTTGAGGTGTACAAATAAAGAATAAATAAATAAATAGAGATAGGAAGACATGAAGACAGGTATACCCACCAACGAGGCATGTAAATTCACATAGTAGTAGTAAATAAAAGATAAAAACAAAACTATACCAAGTATACGATACGCCCTTGAAACAAATATCACACGCCACTCAAGAAAAATGGTATTGTTTACTTTTTCGCAACGTTTCGACGCGAGTAACGCAAGACTAATCAACGGTATTATCTGTCCGTCTGTCGTGATGTAACCGGCGTATATGTGCCAAGGTTCCCACTACGCTCGTCAATAGAGAAATGTATTATTATATATGTATAATAAATGTTGTTTTTACAGTTTGTTTTTGAACTGTTGTCTTTTTGTTTATCGACTACAAGTTGGCCCTTGATTGCTATCACGCCTGATGTTAAGTGATGATGCAGTCTAACTTGTTAGGAGTGGGACTAAAATCCACACCCCTTTCGGTTTCTACACGACATCGTATCGGAACGCTAAATCGCTTGACGGTACATCTTTGTCGGTAGGGTGGTAAGTTGCCACGGCGAAAGCTTCCCACCAGCCAGACCAAGACAAATTAAGAAAAATCTCAATCTGCCCCGCCGGGAATCAAACCCAGGACCTCCGTCTTATAAATTTCGTCCACCGCGTATACCACTGCGCCACGGAGGTCATCAAAAATAACAGAAGTTTAATGTTAGTAGAGGACCAGGGTTTCCAACTTATAATTGAGACAAAGAGCTTTTAAGCCCTCCACATAATTTGAGTTAGTTCTTGACTGCAATCACAAATCTAGTAAGCGATGATGCAGCCTACGGTGGTACGCATAGAAGATGCCTATTCACTCTTGACTTAAAGATGCCCATTTAGGTGGTTGTAAAAACGGAAGCTGGAAGTGCATTCCAAATTGTAGCAGTACGTATAAGGATTAAGGTACGAAACCGCTTAGTACCTACGCGTCTAAGGGATATAAACTACGTATGAGTGCAGACTGGGTGGGTGCAGACTGGGTGGGTGCTACTACGATGCCTACCAGTCCCGAATGACTGGCACCATAGCACCGACTTTAAAGATATGATGAAATCAATTAAAGCAACTAAATGACGTAATTAATTTTTACTTTTTAGTTCATTTTGAAGTCGGTTTTATTTTTTATTATTTTCAAGTTGAATAGAGCTTTTTATGACAGGGCACGTCCAGGTGAGTACTGCTCTCGCAGATTAAAATATAAAACAAGTTTTCGAAATGTTTTATAAAATTAATGAAAATGAAACAATATATAAACAATTAGACATAAACTGCGCCAGCCTCATTAATACGAAGTTATGTGCGCTTGCGCAACGCGCGCTCTGTTTCGACACGTGCTGATAAATTGAATGACATTTCTCACTCTAACAATGTTTGTTTATTGATAAACTAGCGAACTGTGAAAAGTAACTTTTAGAATTAATCTTGTAATAGTTTATAGGAATAGTTAAATAAATATTAATCAACACATTAATTATTATTTATTGACTTGTCACGAGATCCTTAAAACTATACACTCAATTCACTTGGAATTTAACAAAGCTACTCATTTCCTCATTGGTCTAGTGGTTAGTCTATGTAGCTTCGACCACGAGATCCTGGGTTCGAATCCTGGGCCCGACCCAGAATACACGGAATATTTCTGAGTTTTTCTTTATTCTATGAAATTTTTGTACATTCCAAGCCCGAAAGCTGATGACCGGTCGGACTCAGTCATTATCATAGTTATTAAATACCCTATAGACAAACACTATCCCCTAAGCTGACAGTGAGGTAGGTCTATGCTCCCTTACTAGGGTCCCCTCCAATAAAAAGGGAGGCCTGGCCCTGTAGTGGGCCGTTTATAGGCTGATCATGATGACTCATTTCGCGAAGTAGACGCTCAATAAAAACGCATTTCTCGATACTTCTACGGGAACGGTGTCAACGTGAGTTAATGAACACAGCTAATATAATATAATACCTTATATAATTAACTAATGTTCCGGCTTCCTCAACATCCTAAGCCTCCATTAGAATTCAGGTAATTAGGAATCCTCTTCAGAAGTATTGCATGATAACAAGATGAACAAAGTTCATCTACTGTAAACGTATGCCGTTACGTTACAAACTGCAGCAGAGAGTCAACTAACTCGAGTGTCGAAATATCTCCAGAAGATACAGAAGGTTATTCAGAAGTACTTGCATAATAACAATAATACTAAACTCGTCTAATGTACCGGCCTACGTACTGCAGCGGTACCCAATTGCAACAGGTCAACTAACTCGAGTGTCGAAATATCTCCAGAAGGTCTACAGTCTGTTCGCTTCGTTAGTGTGAAGTTTTGCGTTTATTTTTGTGAACTAAAATAATACTGTATATATAAAATCATACAAAAAAAGAACGTATGCTTTGACTGTATATGTTTAATAAAAATGATTAGAATCATACAAAAGCAAAAATAATATGAATCATACAAAAATAATGTAAAACCTCATATTAAAGAACGTATGCTTTGACTGTATATGTTTAATAAAAATACTTAGAATTTAATCATGTTTCCGACAAGGCTTTAGTACTATAGACCACATTCATACGCTGCGGCAGGTTATACAAAAGACCGAAGAGTATAACCGGCCACTTTTCTTGGCGTTTGTAGACTATGAGTCGTTGAAAACCTGGGTTGTGTTAAGGTCATTGCAGAGGTGCCGAATCGACTACCGGTACATCCAAGCGTTGCAGTGCCTATATGAAAACGCCACCAGTCAGTCCGTATACAGGATGAGACTTGAGGCCAATCCAATTGCAGCGAGGAGTGCGGCAGGGAGATGTAATCTCTCCCCGAAGCTATTTACCGCCGCATTGGAAGACGTCTTTAAGCTCTTGAACTGGAACGAACTTGGCTGGAATCAACATCAATGGCGAGTATCTCACTCAACTGCGGTTTGTCGACGATGTGATCATGGCAAAATCTCTAAAAGACCTTGATATTATGCTCAATAACCTCAGCCGAGTTTCTCAACAGGTGGGCCTTAAAATGAACATGACCAAGATAAATGCACATGAAATGTATCCATCTGATCTTAAAACTTAGTCTGACTATATAGAATATTTTTATAGAACATCTTTATAGTTAAAAACTCGTCATGAGTCTGGGTATCATCTTTCCAGTCTCTTACTCTAGAGTGACTCAAATTCGTATCCTGATATTCCTACGGGACGGGAACTATGCGGGTGAGTCCAAAGCCGCCCTAGTAATAAATAAAAGAAGTACGCAAAACTTTTTAGTAGAACTTTGCTTTAAATTGAAAAATATATAAATGATTAATCAAATACTTTGCCCTTTTAGTAGAACGGGCTGTGGGTCGTACGAACAATACCACTTATAAGTATATTTAGCAAGCGAACTGAGGTAACACACGCTGTGTTGACATATCTACGGAACTATTTCGTCACTATTATACAAGTTGCGAATATTTCGCTACATTTTATGTGTAAGTACTGCACTTAGTAGTGTATTGCTTACTTACTTACTCACTTTACTAGTACAAGCCTGCGACTTCATATAACGTTTTTTTTTTATCAACAAAATAATCATTACTTGTCAATAGCGTGCTGGTAGGAAATCTACGGAAAAGATGAGCACCTGGAGATGAAAATTAACTGAACTATCCAGTCAGAAAAGTGGCTTTGGAAAAGAAATGGCATTATTTTGGGACATAATCTTTATTTGCCTATTTTAACGATCTACTTCAGGGCCAGGCTTCCTTCCGGATATCTAAGTGCTTGCTTCCACGACGCAACGCAACCAACCTCTGACTCGGAAGCGCATATGATTTTCCCAGCTTAAAAAATACGTTCCTCCTTTTATGGGAGGGAATTTGGAGCTGCTACAATAGGGTTGGCACGTTTACGATGATTTTACTATTGCAACGGGCACTATCATGGTGATGATAATGACCGAGACCGAAAGGTTAACATGCTCTCCGAGGCACCAACTTCACGACTCAGAGCTGGACTCGAAACTAGGACTCCGTGGTGCAAAGCCACTTCAGCTAACAACTGGAATAACCCAGGACTTAGCGTAGATTACATTACGACTTCCAGTTAGGCGACTATTACACCGTTCTAGTATCTAACTTGAACAAGTGTGAACGCACCTTAAGGCCGTTTTGACACACGCGCTTATAAGTTTATCAAGTTTATAATTATAACTGCAATCGGCCTTCACGATTACGAGCAAACTTTCGTAATGGGGGGTATTCAACCGTGGCATTTGTATTGCACACTATTACGGTACACTTTTAAAGCCATTAATATTGTCCTTGGGAGACTCACTTTCCGGTGGTTGCGACATCGATATCGTAAATCGAGTAGAAATGCCGACTCGATCGATTAACGAAATCGATTTGCTGTTAAGGAGGCTTTACATAATAATCGGTATGCAGAATCCATAAGAAAGAATGAATGAAATCATTTTAAACACTTATTTAGTTATTCATTCATTGATGAATAAAATTAAATATTACATTTCAACATTCGTTAACAGATTTCAATAAATATTTGTTTATTTTTGTACGGTTGTGACATTCGAATAAATTCCGATTTGTACGGATTAAGAAATTGATTTGCTGTTAAGAAGGTTGCACATTGTACAATGGCATTTATTTACGTACTGTGAATTTTCTAACAATAATTCATATGGGTTATTTTTTAAGACTTTAATTTTTATATTATTGGTATTCTATAATTCTGTACCTGGCTCAATTATTTACTCTGCTTCTATGATATAAAAATACCCGACGACGAAATAGTACGACTTTCTCAAAAGAAAGGTATCCAATGTTTTCTTTACCCCTGACAACGTGTATGGAAACAATTATGGTAATCGTTTGTGTAGTAAAAGCGAAAGTATTAAAAACAAAATAAATACATCTTGTACATTTTTATTACATTGTCCATGTAGAAACCCTCGACCACGACATGACATAACATTTATACGTTCACTAGAGGACACCCGCGGTTTCACCCGCGCACGTCTCGTTGATTTAGGAATTTCTGGACAAATGCGACGTATGTATTAATCCAGGTGTTTATCTAGCTCTATACCAAATTTTATTAAAATTGCTCCTGCCATTAGTCGTGGAGAAGTAACAAGCACATACTTTCTTCTTCTTCTTCTTCTAACTTTCGCCTTTATAATAGTAGTATAAAACCTAACTCTTGATACCTGACTCTTGATTGAATCTTTTGACACAAATCGCATCAAAATTCGTTGTGAAGTTAGAGGGCATGCTGCAACTTTGTTTTATACTGTTATACTAAGGTATTAATATATAGGTTTGCGCATAGTACAATGTAAATGGCCTCTAACCACATAAAATATACAATTCTGCAATAAACAGCGTATCGTAGCACAAGGATGTCTTTATTTTTGTAACAAACTTGTCGTAATATTTGTCAAAATTAACAAGCGTTTGTAACCGGTTTCCATTAGTTCCACGTGCATTGATACGGTCTACTTGCTACGGAGCACATTTAGTCGAGCTAATGCCCCGGTGTACCAACGTTGACTCGTGTTCGACCTCATCTTTATAAACTTTAAACCTTTCGGATACAATAACCTTTTTTTACGTATTCAAATTCAGCCCTTGGCTACAATCACACCTGATGATAAGTGATGATGTAATCGAAGATGGAAGCTATTTGTTAAGAGTAGGATGAAATCTACACACCTTTCGGTTTCTACACGACAACGTTGTTGGAATGTTAAATCGCTTGGCGGTACGTCTTTGTCGGCAGGGTGGTAACTAGCCACGGGTGAAGCCTCCCACCAGTCAAGAAAGTGTTTAAAACTATTGCTTAGGTAGGGATCGAACGATTTGAGTCCGGATCCTGAAAGTCTCTCGAAAGTCGAAACATTGTGATTTTACTCATTTTTGTGCACTTCGCTTAAAAAGCGTAAGATACCCACAGGCGAAGATTGCTTGGGGCACCAAATGACCAAAATCTGGCTCTGTATTTACCTATCGTAACATCTGGAGCCGCTGCACCCGGATCGACCAACACCGTCGTCTCCTTGGCGCCTATTAAACTTAAATAAATTACTTAATATCCATAAAATGAGTTAACGCAAAGCGTGTTAAGGTGTAATGATGTAACACTTACCGACATACAGTTGTGCAGTGCCGGCGGAATTTTGTAACGGATTTGCAAAATGTTGCCAAAGACTCGTTTTTTTAGGTTTCGCGTTCAATTCGTTGCCATGCCATCTTTGCTAATCGCTTCGTTCAACTTTGCTGGCGGTGTATTAGTTAGAATATTCGGTCATGGGTTAAAGATTATAGGTTCATTATCAGCCTGTTAATCACCCACCATGAGACCAGGCTTGCCTCCTTATAGGAGAGGGGATATGGAGCGTAGATGTTGGTAGGTTTGGGGTAATAATGTTTCATTTATTGGCAACCACTATCAAATGTTGATGATAGTGACCGGGACCGACGGCTTGATGTGCTCTCCGAGGCACGGGGGTGTAACACCACCGACTTCTTGACTCCGGGCTTGGAAGGTTTTAGCCCTAAAAAAATTACGTCGTCGTCGGCGGAAGGTGGTGGTACGGAGCATTTCTTTCTTTCGAAAATACAAGTTTTTGATACTTCAAAAACTCAGAAATATTTCCATTTGACTCAGGATTCGAACCCAAGACCTCGTGATCGTAAACACATAGGCTTTGTCAGAACATCCTTTAAAAAAAATTCTTTTTTTTTTTTATCGACTACAAGTTGGCCCTTGACTGCTATTACACCTGGTGTTAAGTGATGATGCACTCTAAGATGGAAGCGGGCTAACTTGTTGGGAGTGGGACGAAAATCCACACCCCTGTCGGTTTCCATCGTACCGGAACGCTAAATCGCTTGGCGATACGTCTTTGTCGGTAGGGTGGTAACTAGCCACGGCGAAAGCCTCCCACCAGCCAGACCAAGACAAATTAAGAAAAATCTCAATCTGCCCCGCCGGGAATCGAACCCAGGACCTCCGTCTTATAAATCGACAGCGCATACCACTGCGCCACGGAGGTCGTCAAAATTTGTTAGGAAAAAGAAAACTCCATATATTATCATTGTCCGGCCAAGGACCCATACCCAGGACCTTTAAATTAAAAGCCGTATACGCTAACCACTAGACCAACGAGGCAAATCAAAACATAGGCCAATGTAAACGGGCTCCAAAGTACATTGGCAAACATTTCGCCAACACAACCTTGCAGAGTTGCGACAACCCGGTCCCAGGCGAAATAATAGAAACAATCACAACTGCATGCAATTTGCCCGTTTTTCAAACTAATTTACAACTAAATAAATATTTATTTGAACAGTGTTAAGTAATTTTTATTTCCGGTAAAACTGATTGTAATATTGAATAAGACGAATCTTCAATTGGAAGCGCACGATTTCTTATAATTCAAGTAAATTGGAACTTTTTATAAACTGATACATCACATTCCTCAGTTAATTATTGACAGGATTTTGACGTGACAACGTCTTATAATTCGATAGAGCCGGCTGCACGCACGAAAAAACATGACGTCATGCGTCGTTACCTCGCTTTGAGGCGTTCCATGTAAGGCTCGAAGTGCAAGCGAGAGCGCGGAACGAGCGACAAAGAAGCACAATCGGCCTTTGCGTTCGGCAGCGTTCGACATCCGTCTATTAAATATAATTATTAAATATATTAATTTTAAATTAAAAACGAAAATATTTATTATAAATTTAAAATATTAATTTATAAAATCAAAATCAATTATTTCATTAGTTTAAATTAATATTTATAAAAATATACTTAAATTAAAAATTTTAATAACCAATTAAATGCTACCATTCCATCAGTATTTTCTTAAGACATTGTCACGTTCAACTATCGTCAGTAAACCGACTTTACAGACAACCAATTTTTTTACTTTATTACAGTTTAGCCCTTGACTGCAGTCACAGCTGGTAACTATACTAAAGTCAAACTCGATTGAGAATGCTTATCAACAAACAAATTAAAAATGAAGGTAGAAATCACTAGTCATTTTACACATATTTTTTAAAATTAACTAGTTAATGACGAATTCATGGTAGTAAATTAGATTAGTAAGCTTAAAACTAATTAATATATTCAGTGTCTTTTAAATAAGATTTTTAAAATAACAAAACATTATTTTAAATTTATTAGGCATAAAATGTGTTGCATTTTCTACCTCCATTTTAAATTTGTTTGTTGACAAGCATTCTCAATCGAGCTTGGCTTTAGTATAGTTAGGAGAAGAATAACATTCACACCCCTTCGGTTTCTACACGGGGCTGTAACACCACCTACTTCCTGACTTCGTGCATGGAAGGAACTGAAAATGTCATCGAGAAAAACTCAGAATTATTCCGTGATCAGACCCAGGAGTCGAACCCAGGACATCGTGATCGAAACTATCACTTAACCAACGAGTCAGTCATTGATTCATAATGATTCGTATTAATGGGTAATTATAATAAAAGCTTGTTTTAAAAAAGTTAATTAAATTATTATACTCCCAAACTAATTTACAATTAATTAATTATCTACTTAAAGTCGTGAAAAGTGTTAAGTAATTTTTATTTCCGGTAAACTGACTGTAATCTTAAGTAAAACGAATCTTTAATCAATATTTATAAATCGGAAGCGCACGATTTCTTGTACCTAATTGAAATCGAACTTTTAAAACTTTTCATTCACGCCTCAACCCCGATGACTCGCATTCTTCACTTAACGCAACAATTTTTTTAACTTTAGCAATCGACAGGAATGAGACGAAGATCTTAGCTTTTTGATCTCTTCTTGATTGGTCCAGGTTTGGCTGGCTTCGGTCGTGGGTTTTTTTTTATCGACTACAAGTTGGCTCTTGACTGCTATCACACCTGATGTTAAGTGATGATGCAGTCTAAGATGGAAGCGGGCTAACTTGTTAGGAGTGGGACGAAAATCCACACCCCTTTTGGTTTCTACACGACACCGTACCGGAACGCTAAATCGCTTGGCGATACGTCTTTGTCGGTAGGGTGGTAACTAGCCACGGCGAAAGCCTCCCACCAGCCAGACCAAGACAAATTAAGAAAAATCTCAATCTGCCCCGCCGGGAATCGAACCCAGGACCTCCGTCTTATAAATCCACCGCACATACCACTGCGCCATGGGGGTCGTCAAAAAGTACCAATCCGCCGGCAAATACGTTCCGTCGTGCAGAAACCGAAAGGATTGTGGATTTATCCTACAATCAAGTTAGCCCGCTTCCATCTAAGTTATTATCGTCACTTACATCAGGTGTGATTGCAATCGAGGACTAACTTGACATTAATAAAAAATATCATACCAAATAAATGAGGGCCCAAATAGATGGTTCTCTTAATGGTATGTACTCGTAGATATACGATACTTTTTCTAGAGTCTTGTAAACACCACGGTCCAGCGCCACATGTAACTAGCTATTGGAAAAACTTATTTAATAGCTATAACAAAAAGAAATAAAGGAGAAAAACGAATACTAAATTCATATATATACAGCAGTTATGTAAAATACACATCGTCACGTGTCAATCCAATCCAAGATGGCGGCGATAACTTATACAACACACGTGAACGCATAAAATACAGAGACCATTATTTTTCACAGCTGAGCAAATCGTGATTCAATTTCGTAAAAAAATAACTACAATTTTGAAATTAAAATACATAAAGTCACGTGTATAAACGTTTTGACGAATGCGGAAAATTTATGTTAATATTATTATATGTTTCGTTGTTTTAATTTATTCTTGCTAAGAAAATTGTGGCTTCGTTAAGCAATCCTTAAATATTGTAAAAGCGAAAGTTTCTATGTAAGGATGGATGATGTTTGATACTCTTTCACGCAAAAACTATTTTTTTTTAATGACTACAAGTTGGCCCTTGACTGCCATCACACCCGATGTTAAGTGATGATGCAATCTTAGATGGAAGCGGGCTAACTTGTTAGGAGTAGGATGAAAATCTACACTCCTATCGGTTTCTACACGACATCGTACCGGAACGCCAAACCGTTTGGCGGTACGTCTTTGTCGGTAGGGTGGTAACTAGCCACGGCGAAAGCCTCCAACCAGCCAGACCAAGACAAATTAAGAAAAATCTCAATCTGCCCCGCCGGGAATCGAACCCAGGACCTCCGCCTTATAAATCCACCGCGCATACCACTGCGCCACGGTGGTCGTTAATTATTGAAAGAATTTTGATGAAACTTCACAGGAATATAGCTTACATACCAGAATACATACGCCATATTTTATTTTGAAATTCCCACAGGATCGAGAACTACACTGGTGAAACAGTGGGCACCCTCTAGTTTCAGGATTTCTTGCTTCAAAACGATGAAATTAAAACGATGGAAGTCTTTCTTTTAATCCTTACTTATTACAGAATGGGTATATTTGATCCAAAAGCTTAAATATAATGTAATGAACTAAAAAGGGAAAACAAGGATCACCATCTTTCTTCTAATATATAAAATTTCCCTGTCACAATGTTAGTTACCGTACTCCTCCGAAACGACTTTACCGATTTTTACCAAATTTTGTATGCGTATTCAGCAGGTCTGAGAATCGGCTACTATCTAATTTTTATCTAAATTTTTTTTAAATTTTTAATGCAAAACAACGTTTGCTGGGTCAGCTAGTATTGATATAAAATTCTTTTTTTTTTATGTACTACAAGTTGGCCCTTGATTACTATCACACCTGATGTTAAGTGTCGATGCAATCTACCCAACCCCTTTCGGTTTCTACAGGACATCGTACCAGAACGCTAAATCGCTTGGCGGTAGGGTGGTAACTAGCCACGGCGAAAGCCTCCCACCAGCCAAAATACTTTATGATGCTGCAGGCGAGGCCAAACAAAACTTTGCTACCTGCGAGGAAAGAAATACCTACCAGAACTAAGTTCGTCTTAGTCTGCAGCAGACTCCTTTCTTTTTTCTATACATCCCACCCTTCTGTTGTGAGTAGTAGCTTCTTACTTAGGTTGCCTGATAAAGATGGTTTGATAGCGATAAAGTACCTATACGATAAGACAAACGGTCGTCAAAGAATTAATACAGAGACATTTAATCTCTTGTATTAATTCTTTGACGACCGTTTGTCTTATCGACTAAGCGATATTATATTATCACGCGCATCTTGATCTACAAGTTGCATAGAAGATATATGTATAAATAGATTACGCCCGCGGACTCACGTTCAACGGAATCGTCCTGTCGATGGAATCCTCCCGACGTAACCCGGCTTACGTAATTACGTAACGGCACGCGGCTCGCTCACGTGCTGGCCAGTGGGGGGTTAGACCTGTTTATCAAGGTTACGTCTGAAGCAGAGCTGAGACTTTCCGTAACGTACGTATTGTTGTGGCTTTTATTTAAATTCCGACAGACGCAACTCTGAGAAGATCAATGTCTTTCAACCACCATTTTTTTAAAACTTAAATAGCAAGCTATTCTTAAAAATATAAAGATATCGCGGTATATTTTTGGAACAATCCGACCATAGGTACATTGCTTACAAAGGGATTAGGCAACGTTTTCGATGTAAACTCCCAAGCGGTTTGAGATTTTCTGTCAAATCAAACAATTCATTACTACTTATTACTATATTAAAACTTTCCAACAGGAATACAGCGATTCCTAAAGAAGGTTTAAATATGGGTAATAACCTACATAAAAACCTTCTTTAGGAATCGCTCTATGCGTTGGTCATGAAATCAATCCAATTTTTGGTTTTATTGAACAGACAGACAAATGATATTTTTATATTATAAGAGGAAGTGGGAATAGAACCCGCGGAAAGGATTCGTCCGCAAAGGCCCTCAATCCAAGTTCGTAACCAACAATGTCTCATAATAATTTGTGATCTTTTAGTTTCTAATATATTTCTAGTGAATTTGTTTTGCTATTTTAAGCAATAGACTGATGAACCTACGCAATGATGAACTGATGAACCTATTCAAATCAGAAAAAATAGTGAACAGTAGCACAGTGACGTGCACAAAGTTTATAACTAGGGTAGGCACTAACTACCTACGCGGAATCTAAAATTTCTTCTCTAATACTGGTTGGCATTTATGAAGTGCACGCCACTGCTGTAGCACCCCTAGAAATATTGACTCTACAATGCTTAATTGGGAAGTGTGGCTCTCGATACATATTTTTTGATTTTTCGTAGAGGATAACAAAGTAAATTGACTATTTTCAAAATGAACTTCTGCAAAATAAAAAAATATTAATCTTCAAAAAAAATTTCTGTGTTTGCATATTCTATTGTATATAGTAAAGTGTCAAATACACGTTAATGGCGGATCACGTGTCGACTAATGTGTGATTTTTATTTCAACTTAATGTTATAAAGCAATTTTTAATAGTTTTAAAGACAGATATTAAGTTACAGTTCACACAACTTTGGACTAAATATTTTTTGTCATAAAAGAAGTATTATTTTACAGCGAAGCAAACGATTTCTTTTATAAATATTAAGTAATTTTTATTTTCAATTTACGCAAGTAACAATAGAATATTACTGCCGAGGTCAGACATAAAGGAATTGCCGCTTATGCACAAAGAGGGATGATATTTGTTGGTGTCTAGTGCCAATAAAACCACAGGTTTCCAGGTAAAAAAACGGCTTATTTTGGTAAAGTAGCTGGTGACACTTCGGCGGTTTTTTTTTATCGACTACAAGTTGGCCCTTGACTGCTATCACGCCTGAAGTTAAGTGATGATGCAATCTAAGATGGAAGCGGTCTAACTTGTTAGGAGTAGGATGAAATCCACACCCCTTTCGGTTTCTACACGACGTCGTACCGGAAAGCTGAAACGCTTGGCGGTATGTCTTTGTCGGTAGGGTGGTAACTAGCCACGGCGAAAGCCTCAAACTCTTACCAGCAAGAATTGGACAAATTGAACCAATATCAATCATTTCAGCTAGACATCGAATCCAGGACCTTCCTCTTATAGATAAAACGCGTATACCGTTAAACCACGGAAGCCGTTAAAAATTGTTTGATTCTTTTACAATTACTGTTGACGATAATATCGGGGACCGACTTCTTAATGTAGTCTCCATCAACTTCTCAACTTCCCCAACTTCAATTTTTAGCTCAGGAACCCAGGACTTCGTTATTTAAAGCCAAATAGGCTGACTACTGTACCAAAGAGGCTGTTTTTATATGAAATAAGCTCGCACTTGACCACGATCCCACCTGATGGTTTTTTTTTATAGTGTATAGGCTAGCGCTTGGCTACGATCACGCCTGATGGTAAGCAAAGATGCAGCCTACGGTGAAACGCGCTTGCCTAGAAGGTGCCTATTCACTCTTGACTTGAAAATACCCATATTGTAGGTGGTAGGGAAAACGTGAGCTGGAAGGGCATTCCATATTTTCGCAGTTTGAATCAGGAACGAGAAAGAAAACGTTTTGTACGCGTCCACGGAATATCGACTACGTATGGGTGCAGACTACTACGATGCCTAGCAGTTCTATGGTAAAAGGGCGAGGGGAGGACTAGATCAAAAAGTTCCTGTGCACACTTTCCAAAATATATTCTGTAGAAAACCGACAGACAGGCAACTTTTCGGCGATGATCAAGTGTTTGCAGTTTTGCATTGCAAAACGCCTCGTTACCAATGATTCTTCTAGCGCGGCGATCCACCGAATGCAACGCAGCAAGCTGATATTTAGCCGATCCATCCCACAAATGGGAGCAGTACTCCATGCACGAGCGAACCTGAGCTTGATATAGAGTCAGAAGCTGGTAATGGTATGGTAATTGTAGAAGTGGTCTAAAGGGCGGGTTTGCTAAGAAAATATTCACAACGCACTCCTGCTTTAAAGGTACCCAAGTTGCAGAAATAAGGAATAACTGACCTCGGTAGAGCCTTCCAGACCATAGCTATACGTATAATAAAAGATAATGCTTTGAGCTGGTGTACTTTTATTTATTTATTTATGTGCTCTTTATTTGCACACCAAATTAACAATATAATTCAAAACATAATATACAACAAAAAATATTTATGGATGTACGAAGAAGTGGCCTTACACTTTAAAGTAATTTCTTCCTGGCAACCAATCTTTGACGGAGGCTATATAAAAATAAAAGAAAAGTAAAAAATAAAAAATAAATAGCAGAACGGCGTGTGAAACAGATATGTTTTATACTTAAATACTACATGAAATATATGTGTATATATTAATCGTCATCATCATTATCATTATCAGCCTATTAACGGCCCACTGCAGGGCCAGGCCTCCCTCCTTACAGGAGAGGGGATATGGAGCACCTCCCACGTTGCTCCAATTCGGGCTGGCGGGCTTAGGGTGATAATGTTTCATTAATTAACGATCACTATCAGATGTTGATGACAGTGACCGGGACGACTTAACGTCCTTTCTGAGGCACGGGGGTGTAACACCAGCAACATCCCAACTACGGGCTTGGAATGTACTGAGTATTTCATACAGTCAAAAACTCAGAAATATTCCGTGACCCGACCCAGGATTCGAACCCAGGACCTCGTGATCGAAGCCAGATAGGCTAACCACTAGACCAACGAGGCAGTCACATATTAATACGACAACGTTAAAACAAATTCAGTACCTATATAAATATTAGGTACTTTTTTCAATTTATCAATCGAATTGATAACACCCCTATTTTGTGAGGGTTAAATAGACACGTAATTGGGCTAGCACGTTTGTGTAGTTCTCGTGAACGTTCCCAGCGGTTCACGTGTTGTTACATGATCACGGAATGCTGTCACGTTTGTCGACGGACGGACTAATTCGCTCTGTGTATCGTGTACCTATAGCTAATTGTTATGTAACCTACTATTGAATATTGCGCTTTTTAATATATTGTACTCACAAATTATTTCATATCTAATAAATTAAAACTAATCTTGGCAGGCAAGCCCCCATAAGGTGCATATTTGCCAAATATAATGAAATTGAAAAAACCCTACGGGGTATCGATATCTTCCACAATTCTTTTAATAATTTTAAAAAGAAGGTAATAGATCATTTTGAACTTCCAATCAATATTTCTATTAAATAATATCTTCATGTCCTTATAACTCAAGTTAATTTAATTTCAATTATAATTAATAATTTTTAGTATTTAATTTATATTTGCTTTTTGTGTAGTTTTTTTTAGTCATCATCATCATCATTATCAGCCAATGGACGTCCACTGCTGGACATAGGCCTTTTTTAGGGACTTCCAAACACAACGATCCTGAGCCGCATGTGCCCAGCGGCTCCCTGCGACCCGTTTGATGTCGTCAGTCCACCTGGTGGGGGGTCGACCAACACTGCGCTTTCCGGTGCGGGGTCGCCATTCTAGCACCTTCGGCACCCAACGTCCATCAGCTGTTCGAACTACGTGCCCCGCCCATTGCCACTTCAGTTCTGCGACTCGCTGAGCTATGTCGGTTAATTTGGTTCTTCTGCGGATCTCCTCATTTCTGATTCGATCACGCAGAGATACTCCGAGCATTGCTCTTTCCATCGCCCGCTGAGTGACTCTGAGCCTTCTTATGAAGCCCGCAGTTAGCGACCAAGTCTCGGATCCGTATGTCATCACTGGCAACACGCACTGTTCGAAGACCTTCGTTTTTTTTAGTATCTAGAAGTAATTTTTTCGTGTAATTTAAGATATGTTTGTTTTTTAGGTAATTTTATTCACTAACTGTACTTTCTACTTGACATTTGTATTGTGTGATTGATATGAAATACCAGAAATCGTAATGTACCTATTATTTAAGAAAAACGTTACATATCTATATTGTTAGCGTTCTTTTAAATATATAAATAAATAATATTCTCTCCCTTGCCTTGGGCCAAAATACCCTATGGGGCTAGGTTGATCAATGAAATTTTAGACCAATTCCATAATATTTTGTTCCCGGAGTTGGGAAGTTTATTGTGTTCGAAGGAAGAGCCTATATACCTAGTTATACTGTATTAGAATTTAAACTATCGCAAGGACTTTCCATATTATTAAAATGGAAACGGCTGAAACTCTGTCCGAAGCTGAAACTGTTGTCGGAGTATGCCCAAACCCATACCCGGGTTTTAGTCTCATTGTAAACTTGTTTTATGGTCCAGACCTGTCTCTTTTTATAAGCGGTAATGTAGAGCTTAGACCCATCTTACTACATGTACATATTTACATACCCTCAATAAAGGAACTCTCCCAATAGACGGCCGAGTGGCGCAGTGGGTAGTGACCCTGCTTCTGCGTCCTAGGCTGTGGGTCCAATTCCCACGTCTGGAAAAATGTTTATGTGATGAGCATGGATATTTTCCAGTGTCTGGGTTGTTTATTTATATATTATAAATATTTGTGTGTAATATATATAAAATATTCATCAGTTATCATAGTACCCATAACACAAGCTACCTACGCTTACTTTGGGGCTATATAGCGATGTGTGTAATTGTCCTATAATATTTTTTTTTAATCTTCCAATTGAATAAAAAATTTGGATTATAATTCAAAATAATTAATAGCTAACTCTTGAAATAGGAAGTACTTGGGTAATGTTTTGTATTCAGTAGAGAACTAGGAAATCTTTGGAGGGCACGTAAGCCTTGGCACTGAGGAAAATAGACAGTGACAGCATGAGTTACATGTAATTGTTTCAAAGATGACACTATCTAGACTATACAGAATCACCGTGCGGGTGCGGGGTCTATCGTGTAGCATGGAGAAAATCTTCGATCAGAGACCGAGACTTGTGTGACGAATGTAAGAGATCTCTTAGTGACACATCATGTCATCATTCACCTCTTCAGTTAATATTAGTCTCTCTGCCCAGACAAATATGGAAAAATTCTACTAAAGCAACTTTGGACACTCGTTCTAATATGGAGCTTGCTTTCTAGTAAGGTCTTACATTGTTTTAAAAAAATAGATATTACATATCTAGGTAGGTATTACTTTTAGAAATTGTTATTTCATATGTTTTACTGATATTGACCTTACTTCCCCTTCAATTAGTCATAAAGACATTGTTAGCATTCCTAACTCGACACGACAATAGTCTGGGCGAGGATTCGAATCCATGACCTTTTGGTAATAAGTCTGGTCCGTAAATCGTTCAGTAGATGCTAAACTCAACTCGTTGATCCAGGTTGTTAATATTCGCAACAAATAATCAGCCTCCTAGTTCGCGACCTAGATCAATACTGTCCACCTGTTGGGCTGAATGTGACTCTACCTCCGGCTAGGAAGGCAATTCTACAAAAATCAAAGGCAAAAATCTCAATAAAGTCAAAAATCTCTACTACTTATTCACATCTATTATATTTAGATTAAATACCGACAAAGCACAGGTATTGTAAGAGGAAAAATTAAAATTCACATGACCGCCAGCAAGGTTGCCATGCTTGCTTGCATAATAATACCACCTAACTTACATAGCTTCCTGTCTATAATATTTGTAATTCGTTCATCAAAAGTCTAGGTATTAGAGTAGGAGTAACTGTTCTAGGCAAAAAAATTAACGGAGCGGTCACTAATAGAAAAGACAAAAAGAGGACGTCAAGGAAAAAGATGGCGGGTTATCTTTCAACAGAGAGTAGAACCGGTATGGATGAGCATCGCTAGGGAGAGGAATATGTGTCGTAAATTGGGGGAGGCCTACGCCGAGGAGGCGACTTCTACCACACTTATAATAAAAACTAACAACTCTGGAATAAACACTAACAATTCTGGCAATTAATGCAAATAATTATACATAGTATTTAGGTTATTGTTTAAAATTATTTTGTATTGGTAGTGGGAAATAAAAGGCTATTTTATCTATTAATTAACTGCTCTAGTAGGGTTGCAACAGATTTCGCTGGGCAGGGAGAATAATATGGACAAAGAAGGTAAGTGGTGATGCGTTACAAATGGGTCACATTCATCTCTCTCTCTAATCTAAATGATCAAAGATTTATTATTATACTTTGACGGCCTCCGTGGCAAATGATAAAAATTTTCGAGCCGTCTATCCTATTGTGAACCCGTACCGGAAATAATGTAAGTCCTTCCAGTGGTGACGCGATACCATCAAGCGGATTACAAGAAACTCAAGAGAAGCTCAATCAGACCCATAGGCTGAAATGCCTCAGCCCCGAAAGGGATTGGAATATTTGCCGGAAGAGACAAGTTCCACGACGCCTCACTGTGGTAATGAGTCTAACCTGAAGCCCGTACCCTTCATCCACTCCCTGGAGGGATTGAGAGAAGACGACCGGCACTGCAGGTAGCTCAAAACGTTGTGTTTGTAAGTACTTACAGAAATCCCATGTCCAGCTGTGAACATCATTCGAGTGATAACAATAATAATGACGCCACTCTATAACCTTGTTATTTCTATGAATAGATAGATTTAATGTAATGGTGGTATAATAACTTATCACAATAACTACATCGCTTTAATTTGTTCTAATGCAAGAGGAAAACGATAAAAAACGTATGACCGCGCGCAAGGTTATACCTACCTCTCGCTTGCATAACAACGTCACAGCTTCCTGTCTATAATGTTTGTCTGATTATTAATAGTTACTAGAATTATATTATAGCAGTGGCGTGCACTAGGTATACACCTAGAGTAAGCATTGATCACTGAGCTTGTGATTATGTGTTAACTTTTCTTACCGATTAATTTAATTTTCGTGATTTTTTTTCTGCTACAAGATGGCCCTTGACTGATATCACACCTGATGTTAAGTGATGATGCAATCTAAAGAACCGGGCTAACTTGTTACATGTAGGATAAAATCCACACCCCTTTCGGTTTCTACACATCGTACGGTAACGCTTGGCGATACGTCTTTGTCAGTAAGGTGGTAAATAACCACGGCGAAAGCCTCCCACCAGCCACAAATTAAGAAAATCTCAATCTGCTCCGCCGGGAATCGAACCCAGGACCTCCGTCTTATAGATCCACAGCACATACCACTGCGCTACGGAGGTCGTTAAAAATACTACTATAATATAATATGTTGTGAAGTAAAATACTTGGAACTTTTTTCGCAAGATTACCGCCATATGGAATGTTAAGTCAACTGTCGTTATTCCGAAAGTCGTTTTAGTTGTCTTACTGCAAAATGTTTCGAAGAACATCCTAATAAGTTTCTGCTTGGCTTTTGGATCAAGGGTGGGATACGGAAGGAAGGTAGCTTTTGAAACGGCGCGTATAGTGAGGAGGTTTCCAGACCGTTTTTTATTTATTATTATTTATTTATTTTATTTATTTATTTATTATTATTAAGTAACCAGTACTTAATAATAATAAATAAATAAATATCGTAGGACAATTACACACAGGGACCGTTCAAGTATTACGTAAGCACTATGGGGGGGGGGTCTTTGTTTTAGTTATTTTTGATGACATGGGGGATGGGGGGGTCTAGATGATGATTACGTCATCGGTAGTTATTTATTTTTTTACACGAATAGCAAAAATTCGTGAATTCTCTATGTTGAATAATTTATCAATAAAATCTAATCTCTACCCTTAAATAATTTTCTTATAATTATGACAATTATTAAAATAAAAATTTATTTATAATTGAAAAATGTTTACGTAAGCATGGGGGGAGGGGGGGAGAGCTTTGTTTACTTTTGCTGACAAGGGGGGTGGGGCGGGGATAAATAATTGTAATAAATATGCTTACGTAATATTTGAACGGCCCCACATCGCTATATTCCAAAGATATATCTAGTTAGCTCCAAAGTAAGCGTACTCGTAAGTTGCTTGTGTTATGGGTGCTATGATAACTGATGAATATTTTTATATATATTATACATAAATACTTATAATATATAGATAAACACCCAGACACTGGAAAACATCTATGCTCATCACACAAACATTTTCCAGATGTGGGAATCGAACCCACAGCCTAGGACGCAGAAGCAGGGTCAGTACCCACTGCGCCACTCGGTCGTCATACTTGAGAACTCAAAAGCTCCGCAAGCGGAGGAGCAGATTTTTCTTATGTTATTATTTTTGTAATGCATTGTTAAAAATAAATAAATGCGAAAAAAAATAAATGAGAAATTTAAAAGTAAATAATTATGTATACTAACAGTAAGGAAACAGTAGGTGTAAAATCTTAATATAATAAACTAGCTGAACCGGCAAACGTTGTTTTGCATTAAAAATTAAAAAAATTTAGATGAAAATTAGATAGTAGCCGATTCTCAGACCTGCTGAATACGCATACAAAATTTGGTAAAAATCGGTCAAGCCGTTTCGGAGGAGTATGGCAACGAAAACTGTGACACGAGAATTTTATATATTAGATGTCAATCTTACTTATAGCAGTTCATTTATGCATACGTGCAACTATATTGATCCACTGGTTAGCCTATGCGGTTTGAGACGACAATGTCCTGGGTTCGAGACCTGGACCAAGCTAAGAAATACTGAAATTTTCTAATAACTGGAATGTTGGTAAGCACCAGACATTTTTAATTTTATTTCACAGAACGAGCATAAAGCCGATGTCATTTTTGTTACTATGTATTAAACAACACTTTAACTCGGTCACGTCAAGAATGCAGTGAGTCATCATTGTTCGCTGGCTAACCCCGCTCCTAACCTATCAAATCGCGCGTCGCGTTGGAATCTATGCCTTGAAATGGTTACTGTAAACTTGACCTTAATTTGAAAAGAATTGATTGGCTAGGAGGCGGGGTTGCGCCAGTGCTCACTGCATTCTTATCGCGAACGAACTATTGTATCACTCGCAGGATACGATACGAAACGTCGTATTAACCTTCTGAATTTTGAACCTATCAACCTAAGTATTGGTGTTAAGCCACGTGCCTTAAATTAACAATGACGACCATACTGTTATTGAATGGTAATAACCTATAATAACAATCAAACAACATAGTAAGGACCTGGGCAAATTGTGTAAACATTTGTCCAAACATTTGCCAAATCATAATAAACTCAAGTTTACGCAATAGTACTAAAAACACACACATATACACAGATGCACTCGCGCGACACGCGCACTCATACAAACGAATGCACGTTGCACTTCACGTGCGGGCGCATCTCTTTGTAACCGCCAATTTATCGTCATCCATTACTACTAACTACCTTACTTGCTCTACTAGTTAAAACACGAGGATGCCTCCACGAGGTCCTAAGTTCGGGTCTTGGGTCGGACTTTGTAAAATGGAGCTTTTCTTTGTTCTAAGAAATTATCGGTTTAAAAATTCTTTGCAGGCTATTTCTAAATTGATCTCGAGTGTATTTGATTTGCGTTTAAGTATACGTGCGCAAGTTGAGTTAAAAATAAGCAATGTTACGTAGGGGATCCTGCAGTCACGTTGTTTGAGCATTCAGTCCTTGTCCAAACAACCTTTCAGCCAAAACTTTAAAGTTATTATTTAAGTTAGGTAGCCCACAGCTTTGTGTATACAAGATATTATTTATGTAAACTGCTTCATTTGTCTAAGGAATCTAATTGTTTGCGTATTTTAAGGTCCCAGGTTTGAATCACGGACCACATAAAAATGTCAATTTTTAATTTGACATAGATTGGGACCGTGGTATTATAGAATTTAAAAAGGTTCTGAAATCTAGACCTGTTATGGGCTATGACGTGGAATGGCTATCATAAAAATTTTTTAACAAATAAAATTTTTTAACAAAAAATAGAACCGACTCAAAGCGCACTAAAAAGTAAAAAATAACTGTGTCATTTAGTTGCTTTAATTTACTTGAGCATATCTATGAAGTCGGTGCCAGCAAGTTTAAGGAACATTTATTTTACGTAATAAAGAAGTTTGTGGGTTCTAGGTAACGTCCTTGAAAGTAGAAACCTTTGCTGGCACCGACTCCTAGATATGCTTAAGTAAATTAAAGCAACTAAATGACACAGTTATTTTTTACTTTTTAGTGCGCTTTGAGTCGGTTCTATTTTTTGTTAAAAAATTTTATTTCTTACTTTTTAGTGATTTATCGCCACGTAACGTACTCGTGCTATACTGTCATAGTATATTATACGGCACTAGTAGCCAAAAAGCTACTGATACCGAGACAAAAACCGAAATCGCTGTAAGCGTGCCTCCAAAATTTGAAGAGTTCCTTCAATTTCCCCAGGATATCGTCATCGGATCCTAATATGCGGACAATGGGACCACCTTGGATGTATGCCCTTTCTAATAAAAAAAGAATTATCTAAATCGGACAACACTGTAAAAAGTTATGCGTGGTCATACATATAAAAAAAAAAAAAAAAAAAATATACGTGTCGAATTGAGAACCTCCTCCGTTTTTTTTCGTCGGTTAAAAATAGAACCGACTCATAACGCACTAAAAAGTAAAATATAACTGGGTCATTCAGTTGCTTTAATTTACTTAAGCATATCTATGAAGTCGGTGCCAGCCAAGTTTGAGGAACATTTATTTTACGTAGTAAAGCATTTTGTGGGTTCTAGGTAACTTCCTTAAAGTAGAAACCTTGGCTTTTAATTTTTAGTGATTAATTGCCACGTAACGTACCCGTACTATACTGTCATAGTATATTATATGGCACTGGTAGCCTAAAAACTATCGATACCGAGACAAAGACCGAAATCACTGTAAGCGTGCCTCAAAAATTTGAAGAGTTCCTTCAATTTCCCCAGAATATCATCATCAGATCCTAACATGTTGACAATAGGACCACCTTGGAAGTATGCCCTTTCTAATAAAAAAAGAATTATCAAAATCGGACAACTCTGTAAAAAGTTATGCGTGGCCATACATAAAAATCCTCCTCCGTTTTGTTTTCGTCAGTTAATAAAAATTTTTAACAAAAAATAGAACCGACTCAAAACGCACAAAAAAGTAAAAAATAACTGTGTCATTTAGTTGCTTTAATTTACTTAAGCATATCTAGAAGTCGGTGCCAGCCAAGTTTAAGGAACATTTCTCCACGATACAGGTTCCCTAGTGTGGAGACCACCGGTAATTGTTTTGTATATTGTTTTCATGGCAATAAAGATTATTATTATTATTATTATTATTATTATTATTATTATTTATTTTACGTAGTAAAGAAATTTGTGGGTTCTAGGTAACGTCCTTGAAAGTAGACACCTTGGCTGGCACCGACTCCTAGATATGCTTAAGTAAATTAAAGCTACTAAATGACACAGTTATTTTTTACTTTTTAGTGCGTTTTGAGTCGGTTCTATTTTTTGTTAAAAATTTTTATTTCTTACTTTTTAGTGATTTATCGCCACGTAGCGTACTCGTAGTATACTGTCATAGTATATTATATGGCACTAGTAGCCAAAAAGCTACCGATACCGAGTCAAAAACCGAAATCGCTGTAAGCGTGCCTCCAAAATTTGAAGAGTTCTTTCAATTTCCCCAGGATATCATCATCAGATCCTAACATGAGGACAATGGGACCACCTTGGATGTATGCCCTTTCTAATAAAAAAAGAATTATCAAAATCGGACAACTCTGTAAAAAGTTATGCGTGATCATACATAAAAATCCTCCTCCGTTTTGTTTTCGTCAGTTAAAAATACATTAAATTAAAAGTGCATAAGTATTCTGACTTTACAAATGATGAGGCTATTTGGTTAGTTTATATGCAGTAGAAGTAATTGCGAGAGGTGTACTAGCAAAATCTCTCTACAACCTGCTCAAAGCCTGACCAGAACTGCAGTAAGCTCCATTCTAGAACGAGTGTCCAAGGCTGTTCTAGCAGGATCCTACCAAATTTGGTTGGGCAGGGAGAATAATTCGGGCAGAGAAGGCGAGCGTCGACCGGTCACAAAGAGCACTTTTAAGTCTTCATCTTTGCCGCAAGTTTCGGATTCTGTTCGGCGTTTTTCTCTCTCCCACACGATGGACCCGGCACCCTCACAGTGAACCCATGGAATGCTAACATATTCACGGATTTAAACGAATATCGGATTTTCCTAATTTAACAGCTTGCGTAACAGATGCAGAAGAATTAGAAGAATTAGAAAAAAATACTTTTCCCCTTTAAATTCCCACGTTGTTACAATTACTGCAATGACGGACACTTTAACAAAGTAGTGAGAAATATGTTTATTTTATTAAAAATATAAACGGCTGAGAATTACGTCACTGTTGCCAGAGTATGCCCGACTATACTAAAGCCAAACTCGATTGAGAATGCTTGTCAACAAACAAATTTAAAATGGAGGTAGAAGATGAACACATTTTATGCCTAATAAATTTAAAATTATGTTTAGTTATTTTTAAAATCTTATTTAAAATATATTGAATATATTAATTAGTTTTAAGCTTACTAATCTAATTTATTGTCATTCGTCATTAACAATTTAATTTAAAAAAATAGGTGTAAAATGACTAGTGATTTCTACCTTCATTTTTAATTTGTTTGTTGACAAGCATTCTCAATCGAGTTTGGCTTTAGTATAGTTTCGAACTCTTAAGAGGTCCTTAGTTTTAAACTAGTCGGGCATACTCCGACAACAGTGAAGGGAGTTTTAGCCGCTTATATTTATTAACCGACGAAAAAAAACGGAGGAGGTTCTCAATTCGACACGCATATTTATTTTTATGTATGACCACGCATAACTTTTCACAGAGTTGTCCGATTTTGTTAATTGTATTTTTATTAGAAAGGGCATACTTCCAATATGGTCCCATAGTCATCATGTTAGGATCTAATTATGATATCCTGGGAAAATTGAAGGAACTCTTCAAATTTCATAGGCATACTTGCAGCGATTTCAGTTTTTGTGTAAGTATCGGTAGCTTTTTGGCTACTAGTGCCGTATAATATGATATATAGTATAGTACAAGTAGGTTACGTGTCGATAAATCACTAAAAAGTAAGAAATAACTGCGTCATTTAGTTGCTTTAATTTACTTAAGCATATCTATAAAGTCGGTGCCAGCCAAGTTTAATGAACATTTATTTAACGTAATAGAGCAGTTTGTGGGTTCTAAGTAACGTCCTTAAAGTAGAAACGTTGGCTGGCACCGACTCATAGATATGCTTAAGTGAATTAAAGCAACTAAATTTTCTTTCCTTTAAAGGTTCTATTTTTTGTTAAAAAATTTTAATAATATGGAAAATACTGGCTATAGTTCAAATAATATATTTGTTTTGTGTAAGTAGAGTTTTCATTTGAATCGGGTTGAATTGTTAAATTATTAATTGGCCCATATCGAAACACGTTTTATTATAATTTGTAAGTTGGAATAAAAAAATAGCAAGATCTTACGTAAGTCAATGTCGTGTAGTGTGACCATGACATTAGTACTTTTTATTAATTAATATTAATATAGTAAGTGATGATAACTTGCTAGTAGGCTAACTTGTTAGGCGTAGGATAGAATCCACAACCCTTTTGGTTTGATTTCACGACAACGTCGATACGCTAAATGGCTTGGCGGTACATCTTTGCCGACAGGGTGGTAACTAGAAAAGTGGGTCGCAGATAAAAGAAAAGACGCTTACACTGCTGGAATGCGTGATTTATTAATAAACAAAATACATAACAAGTGAACAACGAATGAATGTTTAATTGAACTACAAGTATTTTTAACCGACAAAAAAACCGGAGGAGGTTCTCAATTCGACACGTATATTTATGTATGACCACGCATAGCTTTTTAAAAAGTTGTCCGATTTTGATAATTCTTTTTTTTATTAAAAAGGGCACTCTTCCAAGATGGTCCCATAGTCATTATGTTAGGATCCGATGATGATATCCTGGGAAAATTGAAGGAGACTTCAAAATAAATGACACAGTATTTTTTTACTTTTTAGTGCGTTTCTATTTTTTGTTAAAAATTTTTAGACCTAAATTTTGGCAACGCGGGAATGTCCCGAAGTTTCCGCTAGACATGATCACCCTACCCTTAAAGCCAGTTGTCTATCACGTGTCGGGTCACGTTTCTGTGTTCCGACGTAGTTACGTAACGCCGCGCTGGGGCGACCTTGACTTTGAGTTTAGTCGGATTTGTATGGAAATGATGTTTTTACGAATAATGATTACTATTATAATTTATACCTAAATGAGGAAATCTTTATTAATATTTTGTTACACGATTTTGTGAAACTAAATATTAAATAAATAAAATTATTTGCTTATATACAATACCCTTAAAGTATACAATTACCTTAAATACCCTTAAAAGCCCGCGAATTCGTCTGGATGAATTCATAGTTTTCACACTAACCTATTTCCAGTAGCCTATTTACTAATCCAGGGTATAATCTTTCACCATATCAAAATGCAATAAAATTGGTTCTATGGTTACGGCGTAAACGAGTTACAAGCACACATAAACCTTCACCTTAAATATATTGTTACGTGCTTGGGTTGGGCAATTTGGAATAAAAACACCTGATGACTTTGATTAAACTTTTTTTTTTTTATCAACTACAAGTTGCTATCACACCAGATGTTAAGTGATGATGCAGTCTAAGATGGAAGCGGGCTAACTTGTTAGGAGTGGGACGAAAATTCACACCTCTTTCGGTTTCTACACGACATCGTACCGGAACGCTAAATCGCTTGGCGGTACGTCTTTGTCGGTAGGGTGGTAACTAGCCACGGCGAAAGCCTCCCACCAGCCAGACCAAGACAAATTAAGAAAAATCTCAATCTGCCCCGCCGGGAATCGAACCCAGGACCTCCGTCTTATAAATCCACCGCGCATACCACTGCGCCACGGAGGTCGTCACTTTATTTAGTTCTTCAGCTCGAAGATATAAATACACCAACCGTAGTCAAACGTAATTCAAAATGATAGCCGAGTATGTTCATAGATCACTTGTATCGCTGATATGGCTTCAATGTCTCTTCACTTGCTTCCCAGGTAAAACTCCACTATTACTTGATTCGGACTGCCAGACTATAATATATAGAACTGCTATAGCAACAGGAGGCTTACCAATTGGTTCGAAATTGTCGATTGATGTAAAGAAAGCCGTAAAATTCAAGAATAGATGTAGGTTAAACAATCTATGACATTTAACACGAACTGACATTATATTGAAACGCGTAACTTGTTTAAATATGTTTAAAAATCATAAAAAAATAATCCTAATCATAGCCTAACAAATGAACTAATTAAAAATAGCCAGTTTGTATATAGTAGAAGTGTGTGCGAAAGTATTACCAGCAAAATCTCTCTACAAGCTGCTCAAAGACCTTGTCCTGACTTTTGACGACCTCCGTGGCGCAGTGGTATGCGCGGTGGATTTATAAGACGGAGGTCCTGGGTTCGATTCCCGGCGGGGCAGATTGAGATTTATCTTAATTTGTCTTGGTCTGGCTGGTGGGAGGCTTTCGCCGTGGCTAGTTACCACCCTACCGACAAAGACGTATCGCCAAGCGATTTAGCGTTCCGGTACGATGTCGTGTAGAAACCGAAAGGTGTGTGGATTTTAGTCCCACTCCTAACAAGTTAGCCCGCTTCCATCTTAGACTGCATCATCACTTAACATCAGGTGTGATAGGAGTCAAGGGCTAACTTGTAGTCGATAAAAAAAAAAACTGCAGTAAGCTCCATTCTAGAACGAGGGTCCAAAGCTCTAGCTTAGATCCTATCAGATTTGGAGGCGAAAGAATAATTCGAGCAAAAGGCAAGCGTTGATCGGTCACAAAAGGTACCTTTAGTCTACATCCGTTCCACAAGTCTCGAAAGTTGTTCGGCGTTTTTCTCTCTGCCACACGAGGGACCCGGCACCCGCACAGTGAACCATTGAATGCTAAGATATTCCTCTCTCTCTCATAGATCCAACAGATCCAGAGAGTCTTTGATGCAGTTGGTTCCAGTGCAGTGGTGGCTTCGAATCACGTGAACCCATATTCATTTGGGTTCTAAAGAAATATTGAGCTTTTCTTATTCTCAAGGAATTCTCAGCAGCAGTAAAAAATTAATGTGGTTAGGTAACAAATAGGCACGGATCTCAAGGTTCTCACACCATCTTATTTTCAACACCGAAGCATAAAACAGCCGCGTTTAAGAGAAATTTCAAATTTGCCGCCACCAAGTGCTGGAACGATTTGCCACCACCTCTAAAGTTAAGTGAATCTACTATAACTTTCAAATTTAAACTAAAAAAACTACTATTAAAAGAGCAAAGACTTATTTTATAATAATGTAGAATCATTCCAGCACTTTTATACTATTATTTTCTATTTATGCTTAAGTGACTTCCTCCGAAAAATTAAAAACAAAACATCTTTTCACTTTTTTGTTTAGTTTATATATTCTTTTTCTTGTTGAGGCAACTTATGTTACCGAGCAGTTTTATGTATTAATGATTATTATTATTACTATATTTTAATTTTTCATGTGTAAATGGATTTCTGTTGCTTCTTTTTATTTGTTGTTTATTTCGTGTTTTATAACTTTTTTGTTTCGTTTGTTTTTAATTTCGCAGAACAACAAAAAATACTTAATTGTATAGTCCGTATTGTTACCCATTTAAAGGTATCCCCTGAAAACCAGCGTAGCATAATGCTGAGTGGGAAACCTTTATTTATTTGGTCAGTCTTTGTTTTACTTTATTACTTTTATTGCTCAGTATAATTTAGTATAAGTCTGATCAAAGAAAAATATTTTTCTTTCTTTCTTTCAGTTCGTAACTCGTTGCACATTAAGTCATTGTTTCCCGAGTCATCATCATTAGTCAATTAAGGTGCAAGCGTAACTGAAATCTACGAGAAAGTGTCATCAGGCTGTCGTTCGCACCTTAACGAAATCTGATTATGATACATGGGATAAAAGTATCTACCGCCAGTCATTAATCATGTCATTACAGCAGCGTGGCGGGCTTAAGATCCATATACTCTCTCTTAAAAATAAGGTATGCCAAGTATAGTAGGCCTTTAAGATATTCTAATAGCAATAATGAATGACCGTAGGTGGACTGACGACATCAAACGTGTCGCAGGGAGCCCATCGCCACAGGCGGCTAAGGATTGTTGTGTTTGGAAGTCCCTAAAAAAAGGCCTATGTCCAGTAGTGGACGTCTATCAGCTGTTAATCATGATGATTATGATGAATAATGAATCTACTTTAGCTCGTTCGCCTTAAGAACGCAGTGACTCATTATTGTTCGCCAACCTAACCCCGCTCCCTAACCAATCAAATCGCACCTTGTGTTCGAGCTATGCCTTTAACTAGGCACTGTAGGCTTGAGCTTTTAATTTGAAAAGATTTAATTGATTAGGGAGCGGTGGTAGGGCCGGCGTTCACTGCATACAATGCTATACACACATGGTCATAGGTCACTGTACTAAGCACGTATAAATAAACAAGCGATTGCGTAAATAAAAAAACATTATTTTCAAATTAACATTGCTTATCGTGACAGTTTCCAGGAATAGGAAAAATGTCCGCACGTGAGCTATCTGCACGGTTAATTAGGCCAGTCAAACGCATGCCATGCTCACGTTTGAGTAGGGCTTACATTATTTACGCCATTTCCAGGACTTATTTAAAGTTACATATTTGTTAAGGACCAATCCTAATTACTTTTGTGTGATGGGTTCAGTCGTGGCTAGTTGCCACTCTACCGAGAAAGACGTACCGCCAAACGAATTAGCGTTCCGGTACGATGTCGTGCACAAACGGGAGTTACTACTAACAATTACCACTATGTGTGATTGTTGTCAAGGGTTAACTTGTGGTGAATAAAAAATAAACGATTATTATACCTGAGAGAAAGCAATGATCAGACCCAAATTTTGGATAGGGTTAGGCAGAGACTACATCCTTCCATTTGCCACGGTCCTTGCATACTTCCTTAGCTTCTTCCACTCTCATTAATCCTTTCATACAAGATCGTCGGTTTAAGGTTTTCTTGACCTGGCCATTTTGACGTGACAACGTCTTATAATTCGATAGAGCCGGCTGCACGCACGAAAAAACATGACGTCATGCGTCGTTACCTCGCTTTGAGGCGTTCCATGTAAGGCTTGAAGTGGAAGCGAGAGCGCAGAACGTGCGACAAAGAAGCACAATCGGCCTTTGCGTTCGGCAGCGTTCGACATCCGTCTATTAAATATAATGATTAAATATATTAATTTTAAATTAAAAATTAATATATGTATTTATAAATTAATATATTTATTATAAATTTAAAATATAAATCAAAATCAATTATTTTATTAATTTAAATTAATATTTATAAAAATATACTTAAATTAAAAATTTTAATAACCAATTAAATGCTACCATTCCATCAGTATTTTCTTAAGACTTTGTCACGTTCAACTATCGTCAGTAAACCGACTTTACAGACAACCATTTTTTTTTTAAATGTCCTGAATTTGGTCTAGGAACGTTCGCCTAGGTGTTCCCCTTCCAACATTAATGCATGACAATCGCATGCGTACTTATAAATATCAGTTACGGCTAAATCGGTTTATCTCTCAAGCTACATACAATTTAATAAGGTGGCAAATATCCTGTGAAAGTTTAATTTCACGGTAACTCTACTTTGAATAAATAAATAAAAGAAATATTATTTTTACGGATACAATATCCACGATGTTGTGAAATATAATATTTTGTCGTTTTTCCAACGCGTGATTGACTGTTGCTTGACCTTGGTAGTAATGTGCACTAGTTACGATAGCATTTCAAAACACACAGTTAGGCAATGTTGACGAAAGCCTGTAATTAGATACGAGTATGTATTACTAGCGAATGCCTGCGACTTCCGTCTGTGAACACTTACGAAGGTTTTACATATTAATTTTCATTAGTTGTTTTTTGTGACAAACTGACCATGATTCTTTCAGTTGTCATCAAATAAGTCCTGAATGCTCATAAGGGTATAGTTGCCAACGTATATATTGACACCTACGGTCTATGAGACTACGTCTTAGTTTGATGGACACGGTGGTAGGCGACGTCGATAAGCGTACCTCCTGCCACCCCTGTAGACACCACTAAGTGCACTGGGACGTCGGGACGTCAAAGTGCCTGCATCCACGATTCTTTAATCACAAAACAAGGACGCGGGCGACACCGCTGGGTTTTAGTGAGTATTATAGCTGCTTTATAACCAACAAGTCCCACATATCTACGCAGACGTAGACTGCACAGTTTTTTCGTCTGCGTACTTCTTCCGTAGTTTCTGTCCAGGATGCGTTTACATTTTCCAGCGATAAAAAACAAAGGTGGTGGACATATATATATACATAGTTGTATATTTTTTTATTTTTTTTTATCGACTACAAATTAGCCCTTGACTGCTATTACACCTGATGTTAAGTGATGATGCAATCTAAGATGGAAGCGGGCTAATTTGTTAGGACTCCTGCCACACCCCTTTCGGTTTCTACACGACATCATACCGGAACGCTAAATCGCTTGGCGGTACGTCTTCGTCGGTAGAGTGGTAACTAGCCACGGCGAAAGCCTCCCACCAGCCAGACCAAGACAAATTAAGAAAAATCTCAATCTGCCCCGCCGGGAATCGAACCCAGGACCTCTGTCTTATAAATCCACCGCGCATACCACTGCGCCACGGAGGTCGTCAAAAATATAATGGCAAAAAGGCAATGAATTTTCACCTGTTGCGTTATTCTATAACGGCGTTTTATAACTCAATAATGTGGGTTTCGATTTTCTCTTTCTCTCTCTAATAGTGAGATATAGAGACGAATCCGGAACTCAAACAGTCGAGTTATAAAAATATTGTTTTAGGCAGCTGGTCTAGGAAATAGTATTTATGCAAATAATTCAGATATATAAAATTATACCTATCGCTTCCGTATACGTCACGGAATTCCCCAACTACGATCAATCATCCTTATATAAAATATCACGTAATATAGATATATAGTACGTCCATATCGTGAAACAGAACATAGTATATTACATAAGGACGTGATAATATGATTGTAATTCGATGTGTTATGTCACGGAGCGATACATGGCGATAAGATGGGAATTTTATCGTCCAATCAGTGCGATAACTGTGTTATATTATAACGTGAAGGTGGATTTTAATGTGATTTAATTTATCGAAGGGGGTTGGGTCGTATGAGTCATTGGTTGTCGTTGTTATGTAGGAATGCTTTAGGGTGCCAGTTCGAAGCTTGCTGCACATGACAGCAGTACTCGACATGTTAGATTTAATTTTAAGTCTATGACAAAAAATTTTAACATAAAATAAAACCGACTCAAAACGCACTAAAAAGTAAAAAATAACTGTGTCATTTAGTTGCTTTAATTTACTTAAGCATATCTAGGAGTCGGTGCCAGCCAAGGTTTCTACTTTAAGGACATTACATAGAACCCACAAACTGCTTTACTACGTTAAATAAATGTTCCTTTAACTTGTCTGGTGGATAGCTTCGGCCGTAGCTAGCTTACCTTACCTTACCGACTAAGACGTACCACCAAACGATTTAACGTTCCGGTACGAAGTCGAAATGGATGTGGATTTCATCCTTCTCCTAACAAGTTAGTCCGCTAGTAACTAAGATAGAAATCTTAGCTTGCATCATCACTTAACATCTCGTGTAATAGCAGTCAAAGGGTTGTAGTGAATAAAAAAATAGACTTAATTTTGGACAGTCAGTTGTCTTGATATTGAACTATATTTTAAAATTATCTAAAATGGCAGCCACTTTAAATTATTTTCGTTATAGGTTTCTGAGTAACAAAATCTGTCATACTATAGGTCGTATTAGGTCATCCAATAGATATCTAATTTGGAAGCAATATGCAATATAAACAGGTAATGTATACGCGTATATAGAGCGCCAGTTGCAATTATATAACCCTTATTCCATTGTCGTAGGTCAAGTGTGACGTAAATGAATTACTTAGCATTTGCACAAGGCTTCAACAGAGTCATATGGTGAATTAACTCAGATTTAATTAAATTGTAACATGGATATCGCATGTTATGGCATGTTTATCGTATGTTCTACTAATATGCTTATTGTTTACATGTCCCCTCTCCTATAAGGAAGGAGGCCTGGCTTTATAGTAGGCTGTTAATAGGCTGATAATGATGATGATGATGATGATGTTTGTTTATATAATACTACCGACCCGCCCCGGCTTCGCACGGCTTCAATGCTGGTACTAAAGTATATTTAAAAAGCATGCCAAACTATGTCCCTGCATTTTGAATTTTATATATCTTGGAAAATATTTACTTAAATTACTTGCTCTAAAGGGCAATAGTGATTTATATTGAATGCGCAAAGTATTTAAGATACTTATTTGTATAAGGTTTAATGCAGTGTTGCTTAAAATCGCTTCGTAAATAAACTACTAATTTTGGTTGAAAGTAAAGGTTAAAAAATAGTTATTTTAGATTATTCCTAAGAGATAGACATATACCATCGCGGGCTATTTTGTTGAACTTTTTAAGTTGTGCAATACTGCAGAACATTATTTTGATATATCTCCTAGGTGCAATGTAAGCGCAAAAATGCGATAATTTGCGACATCACATAAGAAACCTCTAAAATTATCAGTTTTTCTCTCTCACATAAACCTTCCCGTTGAACCATTCTATCTGATAAAAAAACCGCATGAAAATTTGTTGCGTAGTTTTAAAGATTAAAGCATACATCCGGACAAACATAAAACAGCGACTTTGTTTTATACTATGTCATATAATATATAATATGTATCATAACTCATTATCATCATCTAAATCATTTCGGGGTCAAGGGGATAGGGAAGAGAATATAAGGTGGACTGTAGGATATGGAGTTTGGAACCAGGACACTACGCTAAAGCGGATAGGTAAAGTTAACGGACAGTATATGACTCTATAATGATCAATATTAAATATTAATAATAATTATCTGGGCCTAGCCATTGGCAGCTGTGAGAGCACACTAATAATATCAAAATTGGTTTGTTTGAGGTAGGCTTTGTTTATAAGAACTTTTGAAAAGTCTTTATATATTTTTTTTAAATAACCCTATTGGCCCGGGAGGGATTTAATTGCGTGTATCGAAAATTTGCGGCATAAACGGCTTTTGTATGCGTTGGCTTAGAAGTTAGGTTTCTCACAGCTCCAACGATCAGTAGACATAAGTATTTGCTACAAATACACCTCCATGCGTTCCTGAGATTACGTCTTGACAAACAATAAAGGGAGGGACGTACAACAAAGTGATCCAATAAGAATTCTGCTTTTTCCTTTCAAGAATCCTAAAAATATGCAAATTATCAGCACATTCGTAAAGAATCTACGATACCCCAGACAGACAAACACGTCAAAAACAGCACCCCTCATATTCCACGTCGGGTTAAAACGTATAATAAAATGAAAAACAAGATAGTTAGCCTAGTACATAAGTAATAGAGATAACCGTGTCACATGGATAGTAGAGCTAGAACAAAACGTGATTGCCAAGGTCTCGTGCGGTGTTACTGACGTATGTAATCTCGTTACTCAGTAATTGCCAATTACTGTTGAGTTACTCGACTACAAATTGCGGCTTGTAGAAAAATTACTATTTTTTTATTTTTATATAACAATTTAGCTGACTGACAAGCTTTTACGTTCTCACCTGATGTTGATAACCGTTTGGCGGTTCGTCGTTGTCGATTCTGAGATAATTAGCCACGGTTTTATTACCAGATTAGCCCGACCCAGCGAAACCGCTTGCGCCCTACTTGGGACGTCAAAGGTTCAGGGAATCATTCACTTTGAGGACCCGGTACAACTGTGCACTCAATGGTTTCTCCTAGCACCCGTTCCTCTTCTGCGGAGCGGGTGAGCATCCGCCGCCTGCTCTCTCTCCCGCTGCAAGGCCTCCTTCAAGTCGATGACGGTCTCACAAAAGGAGGCACCACCAGATCAGCCTTGAGTCAATTTATTTTAATATGATTAAATGCCTATACCTGGTGTCTCCTAATTAATGGATCAAACGGAAATCGCAAATACGTCACGCATCTAATTTGACTAGTTTTCAAAAAACCGTCGGGCGACCAAGTTTGACGACCTCCGTGGCGCAGTGAAATGCGCGGTGGATTTATATGACGAAGGTCCTGGGTTTGATTCCCGGCGGGGCAGATTGAGATTTTTCTTAATTTGTCTTGGTCAGGCTGGTGGGAGGCTTTCGCCATAGCTAGTTACCACCCTACCGACAAAGACGTATCGCCAAGCGATTTAGCGTTCCGGTACGATGTCGTATAGAAACCGAAAGGGGTGTGGATTTTCGTCCCACTCCTAACAAGTTAGCCCGCTTCCATCGTAGACTGATATCATCACTTAACATCAAGTGTGATAGCAATCAAGGGCCAACTTGTAGTCGATAAAAAAAAGTTAATAGTACTTTTACGGATTTGTATTAATTTTTTTTAAATTTTTTTAGTCGTTAAATATTTCGGATTAAATAACCATTGTATTTTATGAATAATTTATGTGAATAACGTTTTATTTTGCTTGTGAAAAAAGTTTTAAAGACAGGACATTTTTTTTTTGAAACTGGTTCCCCGAATTTAATTTTTTTTCAGCTGCAAGTCTAGGTCGAGTTAACGCTTGTAGTTTTGAGAATACTTATCTAGATACTTAGTTTTTATTTCAAATAACAACCCGGAGCTAGAAAGAAGACAGTGGGACACCGCCGGGTCAAAGGATTCTGAAAGTGGTCGTTATATTGTCAAATATCTCTATAGTAATATGTCAAGTATCTCTAATAAAGTCCGCGAACCCGCAATGAAGCAGCGCGGTGATTCTCCAAACCTCTTTTTTTTAATTGCTGGGAAATGCATCCCTCCGGAGGCATTACAGGGACTGCGAGGCCTCCCGGGGGGGTATGTGGGACTCGCTGGCCGAGAAACGGCCAAAATACCCACTAAAACCCAGCGCGACCCTCCGCGTCTTACAAGATGTACCAATGGATCATGATTGAATATTCTACATCGGCACCTCGACGCAAACCTCACACTTCCTTCGATCTACGCAAGAGGCACTAAATGAGCAAACCTACGTTGTCCTTCACCCGTCCTTCTTCTACGAATCAGTGGAGCGTCCGCTGCTCTATCTCTCCTGCGTTCCGTCGCTTCTTTCAGTTGCATTACTTCCCCTCAAAATAGAACCATTGCCTTCTATTTGTTATTATTATCGACCACGAGATCTATGATGTTGGTTAGAGAGATATTACCAGCGGTTCTCCAAACCCCTAACTCTCCTAAAAAAGGTAAGGAGGTTTATTTTTCGTATGTTATTAAAATAAGTTGGTAATTATGATGATTTTTGAAAAATCACAGCTTAACTGAAATAAATTAATTTGAATATTTAAATACTTCAACTAACGAACATGACTCATAGAAACGTGTTCCTAATTCCAACTACTTCTAGGAAATAAAAAATAAGAAGGAAAAAGGCTTTTTGTTCATAACAAAAATCCCTCCAGTTTCATTTGCGGTTTTCCAGATTAAAATTTTATTTTACCACTTACTTAGATGAGTTTCCCTTTGTACGGATAAATTAATTATCTTAAAAACTAGCTGCGTCCTGCGGGCTTGCCTCCGTAAAACCTGTTGCTGTAAAAAAACCAGGGTAAAAAGTAGCCAATATGATGAATATACTCTTAATTTCTGCTCTCGATATTGGACCTTCTTAACTGGACCATGACTGGACTGCCTCGTTGGTCTAGTGGTTAGCCTATGTGGCTTCGATCACGAGGTCCTGGGTTCGATTCCTGGGTTGGGTCACGGAATAATTCTGTGCTTTTTCATTCTTTTATGAAATGTTCAGTACTTTCCAAGCCTGGAGTCTGGAAGTTGGCGATGTTACACCCCCGTGCCTTGGAGAAGTTAAGCCGTCGGTCCCGGTCACTGTCATCAAGATCAAGATCGTTAATAAGTGAAACATTATTACCCTAAGCCCGCCAACCCGCATTGGAGCAGCGTAGTGGGTGTACGTTCCATATTCCCTCTCCTATAAGGAGGGAGGCCTGGCCCTGTAGTGGGCCGTTAATAGGCTAATAATGATGATGACGAACTGGACCATAATCCCTAGGTATCAAATCGAATTTTCAACATGTTAACCTGTTCCTTCAAAATAGAAGACTTTTCGTGGTTATTTGCTACCTACATGAAAATTATTCAGTGTGAAAATAAATAATGGATCAAACGAAAATAGGAGATATGACACTAATTATTTTCAATGTAAATAAATGATTAATACTTTTTGTTTTGTTAAACTTTTTACACTTTTGCGCAGGTTTTTTTATAGTCAGTATCTGTTTTTAAGCTTATTAACATTTTATTTATGTGAATTTAATTGTGAAGTTTAATTTACTTTATCTTACACACATCTATACGAATAATTTACTTACAAGCGCTCAGGGATTTACTTACGTAACGTACCTACAAAAAATTTAAGTAAAAAGAAATCAACGGAAAATGTACGTGTTTGTAAAAAAAAGGCATATATATATATATATATATATATATATATATATATATATATATATATATATATATGTACCATCCTATAACTATATCAATAGTATCGTCAAGGGGTACGGTATATGAATAACAAAACATGAAAAAATATTGATTTCGAGTCGACAACATAATATATCAGTAAAATTCGGATTATCAAGAATTTCGATAAATTCTAATGATAAACAAACCGTAGTTTTTTGTTTTTATAATAATATTTTTTGAGATTTTTTAGTTTTAGTTTGTGGGATAGAAATGAGGCGGCACACTTTTTTTTGTTAAATCTGTAATATAAACATGATATATATATGTATATTTGAAATAGTCTTTTTACGACCTTTTATATAATACCCATATTTTAAGATAAGAAGAAAAATATACACATTTCCCTCTTTTTTACCCACTTGCAGCCGCCATTTTGAAAATGTATATAACCTATGTCACTACCGCAATTCTGACGAACTCAACGACACCTCATGTGTCAAAATCCGTCCAGCCGTTTAGGCTGTAGCGCGTGCCAAAGAATGGACATACATACATACTCACATACATACGCTCGAAAAACATTTTTTTTTTTTTTTTATCGACTACAAGTTGGCCCTTGACTGCTATCATACCTGATGTTAAGTGTTGATGCAGTCTAAGATGGAAGCGGGCTAACTTGTTAGGAGTAGGATGAAAATCCACACCCCTATCGGTTTCTACACGACATCGTACCGGAACGCTAAATCGCTTGGCGGTACGTCTTTGTCGGTAGGGTGGTAACTAGCCACGGCGAAAGCCTCCCACCAGCCAGACCAAGACAAATTAAGAAAAATCTCAATCTGCCCCGCCAGGAATTGAACCCAGGACCTCCGCCTTATAAATCCACCGCGCATACCACTGCGCCACGGAGGTCGTCAGAATTACCCTCCTTCAGACGCTATCGGATATACACAAAATTAACCATTATTCCGCCCACACAGGGTAAACAAGACTTGGCAATTTCCTGAAAGTTGGTACACACTGCGTCAACGTGATCCAACTCGAGCCTGGCGCGACACGTGACCCGTGCTTTTCAAATGTTGGTATTTATATAAGAGCAACCCGGGAGTTCCGGTAAAAAAATAACTTATTTTCAAATTAGGGAACGTTGTTATGCAATCGTCCTGGTGATCATTTCATCATGAAAATCCCCATGACGAACACGTATAACACTAATATTACAACCACCTATTAAATTAATATCAATTTATTTGACTGAGATTTGGAATAGGGGTAGAATATACACTGATTACACACCGTCATCCAAAACTAGATTAACGGTAAGTCTGCCTTCCGAGCCGGTGGTAGAGTCATTACAAACAGTCAAACTTGATGTTGCTTTAAGTGCTTGTAAAGAAACCCTACTGGAAATAAACAAATTATTATTGTTTATTTATTAAAACTTTAAAAAAAAATAAAGTGGAGAAAAAGACATCTCAAAAAGTTCTACCAGTGACCCTTAGCAGTGGGAACTTAGCAGAAAACCGAACTCACGCCTCATAGGGTTAGGTAAAGACTACATCCTTTCAAATGCCACGGTCCTAGCATACATCCTTAGCTTCTTCCACTCTCATTAATCCTTTCATACAAGTTCGTCAGTTTAGGGTACACTTGACCTGCCATATTTGGCTGGTGGGAGGCTTTCGCCGTGGCTAGTTACCACCCTACCGACAAAGACGTATCGCCAAGCGATTTAGCGTTCCGGTACGATGTCGTGTAGAAACCGAAAGGGGTGTGGATTTTCGTCCCACTCCTAACAATTTAGCCCACTTCCATCTTAGACTGCATCATCACATAACATCAGGCCAACTAGAAGTCGATAAAAAGAAAAATTAATTTGTCCTGAATTTGGTCCAGGAACATTCACCTAAGCGACCTACATAATTATATAATTCTTATTTTCAATTTTGAATATTAGGAAGTGGCGTACCTAAGCCTAACTTTTCATCGATCGTATCGCATCAAAATAACAAAAAATAGAACCGACTCAAAACGCACTAAAAAGTAAAAAAAAATTAAGCAAAAAAAATAGAACCGACGCAAAACTTCGTTCAATTTTCCCAGTATATCATCATCAGATCCTAACATGAGTACTATGGGACCATACTGGAATTGTGTCCTTTCTAATAAAAAAGAATTATCAAAATCGGACAAGTCTATAAAAAGATACGCGTCGTCATACATAAAAAATATATATACGTGTCGAATTGAGAACCTCCCCCGTTATTTTTCGTCGATTAAAAAATCGCTCGAAGCTTGTTCATCCACATATTATGCTTTAATAACATTATATTAATTAGTGATACATGTGTTAATTGCTGTCTTCATGGTTTATTCATAATTCAATATCACGTGAATAATATATTAATAATAGTTATTCACGTGCAGATTATTATAATGGGAAAATTATTGCGTCACTCACGTGTATGGAAGATGTTCTTATGTGAATATAATTGTTAATTGTTAATTAATTGGTTTTTTATAATGGTATAGTATTTTTACCTGACTGCGTTGAACGGAGGCTTGATGTATGTACCCGTATGAATATTTCTTGGGCGCGAAATAAATCCCAAGATCTCCCAATCAAAAGATTTAAGAAGCCAGAATGTCCGAGACTGTTAGGCTATTTAGGAGTACCGAAAGTACGTGCCGAAGAAATATACATACGATTTTACCTCGAAAGGAAAACAGTCCTTTATTAGCCCATAGGAGAATCACCAATGCACTTTGCAGGCCTGAAGGAACCCATCAACTGCGACGATGATCTGCCGGGAATCCCATAGCCCTCTACATCCAAACAACATTATGAGACACTGTCCATACACATGTGGCAACATCTCGCGCGTTCCTTCTACCGTCTTAACTGTTCGTCGACTCGCTGTGAATGAATGTTCCAATATTTATTCAGCCCTACACATAAAATAATTTGAAGCGTTCCATGTCCTTTTAACTTTTTTATTTTTTTTTTATTTCATTTTCTTTTAAATTTCAAACACTTGGTCATCGCCGAAAAGTTGCCTGTCTGTCGGTTTTCTACAGAATATATTTTGGAGAGTGTGCACAGGAACTTTTTGATCTAGTTCCCCTCTCGCCCTTTTACCATAGAACTGCTAGGCATCGTAGTAGTCTGCACCCATACGTAGTCGATATCCCGTGGACGCGTACAAAACGTTTCGCTTCCTCGTTCCTGATTCGAACTGCAAAAATATGAAATGCCTTTCCAGCTCACGTTTTCCCTACCACCTACAATGTGGGTATCTTCAAGTCAAGAGTGAATAGGCACCTTTTAGGCAAGCACGTTTCACCGTAGGCTGCATCTTCGCTTACCATCAGGCAGCCTATACACTATAAAAAAAAAAAACCTCCTCCGTGGCGCAGTGGTATGCGCCGTGGATTTTTAAAAAACGGAGGTCCTGGGTTCGATTCCCGGCGGGGCAGATTGAGATTTTTCTTAATTTGTCTTGGTCTGGCTGGTGGGAGGCTTCGCCGTCGCTAGTTACCACCCTACCGACAAAGACGTATCGCCAAACGATTTAGCGTTCCGGTACGATGTCGTGTAGAAACCGAAAGGGGTATGGATTCTCGTCCCCCTCAAGTTACCCCACTTCCATCTTAGACCGCATCATCACTTAACATCAGGTGTGATAGCAGTCAAGAGCCAACTTGTAGTTGATTAAAAAAAAAAAAAATTCAAATGCGGATTCCAATGAAAGACCTCTTTTACTTCCTAAATCTTTTGAGGGATCGTCCGTAACATAGCATTAAAATACTTAATACTTATAATATAACTTAGTACTTACTTACTTACTTATATTAATTAATTAATTTTGTAAAGAGTTATAATTTCGATAATACAAACAGACACTTGTTTTCAAATTATTTCTATAAAGTTTTCCATATATCTGTGTAGGCGCAGCTAATATAATATTTACTCCGAGCAAGTTTAACGTAATTTGAACGTCACAGCGCAAATAGGTATAATTCTCAAAACAATATTAAGTACATTTTGTTCTTTTTACCGACGTTAATTTTATATGTTTTTGTGTAGATACCATAATCTATGTTAGTGGTTCGTTGGTGTAGCTAAAGATCATTCAGTCCCAGCTTCGAGTCCTGGAAGCCTATAAAAATATTCGATTTTTGTTCCGTCTCTTAACCTCTTTGGTTTTGGCTGGCGGAAGGCTTTGGCCATGGCTAGTTTCCACCCTACAGGCAAAGGCGTACCGCCAAGCGATTTAGTGTTCTGATACTATGTCGATCAGAAACCAAAAGAGGTGCGGATTTTCGTCCTTTTCCTAACAAGTTAGCACACTTTTATCTTAAATTGCATCATCAATTACCATCAGGTGCGATTGCAGTCAAGGGCTAACTTGTAATGAATAAAAAGTTCTCGGAATCAAACCCAGGACTTTCTTATTTTATGCAGAATCTTAAATTTTATACCTTTATGAAAATTTTAGTAAGATTTTTTTGTCGTCTGGTTAATAGCTGCCTGGTATGATTGGTAGGTACTACTTAAGTAAAATAAAAATCAAAGGTGACCCTATACCTACAATTTAAATTAGGAATTAAAACGGGGGTCACCTTTTATTAACAGGGGGCACTTTTTCAAACTATTCAGCTCTTTATTATACCTATCGCAAACAAAACAAGACCAAGTAATATATTTCAACGGGTACGTACCACGATAAACAGTTTTATATCATGTCGAACAGCCATGAAATTAGTTTAAAACCATTAAAACAAGACCAAAATTAAAACAATTTCAAAATGTAAATGTACACGTAATTTGAGTGTCACCAAAATTTTGTACAACGAACCTGAGCCGTCTAATTCATCATTTTATTTATTTATTTACGACTAGCAGTCGCCCGCGACTTCACCCGTGTGAAAACCTCTTAGGTACCTACCCTTCTAATTTTAAAAATAGACTTTCATATAAAGTGTGCTCATACCCCGCTTCCCCTCTCAATTTTTTTTTTTTTTGTTATAGTTGCCCGTCAAGCAATATCCTCCGACCACTCCTGTGTACTAAAGATCTACATTTTTGTTAAACATTGTACGACATTACGGTACATTAACATTAACAATATATATTTATGGCAAGCTGATGTGTATAAATTGATATTAAATAGTATATTTCACTCTTGAGTCTAGCCTTCAGAATAAAATAAAATAATTTTACAATCCGACACGCAGATCTACAGATTAGCCCGTTTAAACAAACGAACAAACTCTTCCGTGTACTATATAGATATTTGAACAAAGATCGAATTCTAAATCCATCACCGTATTAACGTTTCTATCATGAAAGCATATTAGTACCAAAATGCTGACGTCTGTTCAGTATGTATAATATAACAAGAAGAAGGGCTACTAAATTTGGAAGCCATATCGGCAATGTCGCGCTTTTTAGAAATTTTGTAATATCTCCGAAACTACATATATAACTAATTAACACGCTGAAAAAGGCAAATCTTATCTTTATAATATCCTTGTGATTAATAAATAATTTGTTTCGATAAGAATTTGATTTTGGTTGTGTAAATGATGACATAAACGTAAGCACATGAATTAAATGATTTTTTAAAACACAAAAAGTTCTATATCTGGTAAAATATAAAAGATAGATAGATATGCTGTCGAGGACTTTTTTGTAGAACTTTTTAAGATACATAAAGTCCCCATACATTACTTTCAATCCTGCTCAAAAGTTAAGGCAGCGCACGCGCATAAAGCCCATTTAACAGATTTTTGCGATCCGACTTGCACGACAAAAACAGTGATAACTCGGTTAATATATATAATACAAATATAAAATACACAAAAGACACTCACTGATAACGTAGCATTATATTGGTGAAAGATTTTTTTTAAATCGGATCAGTAGTTCCGAAGATTAGCCCCAACAGATATTTATTTAGAAACTTACAAACTCTCTTTATAATATTAGTATAGATCACTATCAGATGTTGATGATAGTGACCGGGACTGACGGCTTAACGTGCTCTCCAAGGCACGGGGGTGTAAAACCACCAAATTCCCGACTCCGGGCTGGAATATTCTGCAAATTTCATAGAAGCATGAATACTCAAAATTATTCCGGCGACCAGACCGAAGATTCGAACTCAGGAACTCGTGATCGAAGCCACATAGGCTAACTACTAGACCAACAAGGTAGTCTAAACAGTGTGCCTAGTTAAATCAATACACTTCAAACTTTTTCTTATATAAATCATTTTTTCTTCAAAGTTTTAAACGCACCCTTTCCCACCTACATTTCCGCTTTAATTGACTTGACAAAACAAAAAATACTTGAAAAGTCAAACGAATTCGTAACAAAAAAAATTCGAAGTGTGTAGGGCTTCTTAGACGATGTTTCTTTGTTTATGTTTTTTCGTTTTTGCTTACTTGTTTTCTGAGTTTTTTTGTTTTCCTCGAAAACTGAGAAGAAGAAGCCAATAAAACACTGTCAGTTTTAATTTTGTATATAACCATTTTTAATTGTTTTTATGTAGAATCAGAAGTAGTTAAAAATCATATTTTGAGTGTTTCCTTGGTCTAATGGTCAGACTGTTTAGTTTCAATCAGAAGGCTCAGGTTCAGGATTCGGATAAGTCGGAAAGTGAATTAATTTTGAGATTTTCCTTATAAAAAATTTCAGTTACTTTTAAGTCAAGAAGTTGGTAATTTTACATCCCGTGCCTCGGAGAGCACGTTAAGCCATCTTTCTTAGTCACTATCATCATCCACATCTGATAGTGATCATTAATGGATTAAACATTATCAACCTAAGTACTTAAACCGCATTGGAGCAGCGTGGTTGGTCTAAACTCCATCTCCTTTAAAAAGCCTAGCCCTGTCGTACCCCCTAACTAAAAAATATAGAGAGAATAATGATGATGTTAATCCTTTCAAACAAGTATGTCGCTTTAAGGGACTCTTGAACTGGATTTAATCGAGGGACGTTCGCATCCCTTCCCCTTCCAACATTCCCATTCACTGTCGCCTTATAAAAGGGTATATCCATACCATTAATATTAACATTATTTACCTATTGCTTAAATATTACGAGTAAGGTCATGATAATTGATAAACACGTGTTGTTGTTACGAAATACTTATCTATTAAAACAGGAAAAAAATAAAATATCAGAATAAGGAAAACAATATTATGATGCCTACAGCAAAGATAAAGTTCTTTAGTGCGACGAAAATTTTTGGAATGTAATTTTAATTTTTTTATCGTTTTTGATTATATTTACAACAATACATCTATTGACAGATTTACGGTCTGAGACAGCGATTCCCAAAGTGGGTTTCGCCGAACCTAGAGTTTACGTAAAGTATGTAAGAGTTTCTGTAAAATTAACAAATTAATTAATTAGTTCTTTTAAATTTGGTTTAATTTCTGTACCTAATTAGTTCAGAAATTGAAACACATTCAAAAGTTTACTCCCTAATCTGCCATATATTTTCTTTAAATACTCTATATTCCTAATACAGCTATATATATCGAGTATATCAGTTTGATTGGTTATCATTAGATATGGGGTAATGAAAATAGTCTTGAAAGTTTGGGAAACACTGGTCTGAGTTAGCTACGTAGGTAGGCTATGTAAAGTCACTATAAACAAACATTATTTCACTCTACAAAAGTGATTTTAGTTAAGTTGAAATAAATGTTATCAGAATTTAACAGCCTGCTATATTTATAGAAGTTGGCCTTTGACAGCAATCACTCCTGATGAAGTCATGAAATCAACGAGCTAACTCGTTAGGAGCACATAAGTAGATAAAAGGAACAGAGGCATAACTTCTTAATAACGTGCAAAATTGTTACCTATTTTGGTAAGGTTGTCACAATAGGTTAAGAAAAATTAACAACCAAACAAACAACGTGTCGCGCTGACATGACCCTAAGATTGTCAACTAACTGTGCCAGCGTAAACCGGTTTTATCCAGTCTCGCCGCGTACGCGACAAGCGGCTGGTGGTCACTCACACTTGCCCCGCGAGCTTGTAGTAGTGCAACCGATTCGCGCGGAAGTAAGCTTTGTCTCTATTCCTTTTTATATACTCATGTGTCAGAAGTAGGATGAAGTCCACACCGCTTTTAGTTTCTACTCGACATCGTACCCTAAATAACTTGATGGTGCGATGGACTAGCCACGGCTGATGCCTCTAACGCTTTTTTTTTTATTTTATACTTTTTAGTGATTTATCCATAGTAGACCGAGTGCAAATGCACTAATCACTATAATAAATGCCGCAATCGCTGCAAGTTTCGTATAAAATTTAAAGAGATCCCTCAATTTTCATCATCAGATCTTGACATTATAACTGTGGGACCACCTTGGAGACAAAAATTGTTTTTTCAAATAGGTCCAGTTGTCTTTAAGTACTTCGAGAGCCGGTTTTCCACATTGACATCACAGTAAGAAATTTCTATGACATCACATATAATCCCAAAGTCCAGTGATACATTGATGACGATACGATCATTACGGGTTTAAGTTTTCGTCGAAATCTACGTCGTCATAATCACGCCTCCGCTCATACGAGTACGTTTATCGATAAACGCGTTACGTCAAACTCATGACGTTCACCGCTTAGTGGCAACCGGTTCAGACCTCTCAGACAATAATAAGGCGCGATCTCACTACACTTACTATCTTTAGTTTAGTTAAGAGATTTTATAGAGAATGTATTAACGATAAATATATTACTATATTACTATAGACTATAGTACATAAAATCTAAAAACGACATATTGATGATTCAAAATAAAAAAAGTAAATAAAACAAAAGGCTATTTGTTGCATCAAATTTCATTCAATGTACATGTAAAAATGCATATAGTAGTTTCGGAGATTGGCAAACACAGATGATAACAACACTTTCGATTGACTTCAAGAGCTAATAAAGTCAAATTGTTAGTAATGTAGAAACAACAAATATTGGAGTTTAAGAATTTAAATGTATCACAATTAGCTATTACTAATAATTGAATTTTATGCTAGAAAAACTGACAAAATAATTTTGTATAGAATTTTCTTACAGTAAGTTTGCGCAAAAATTTTTTTATTGTTAATGGGAGCAGCAGCAGTCACTAAGGGGTTTGAAGGCTCTCTTCTATGACTCAACTGCTTAAGAAAAACATTTGAACCGATAAGTTTTGTGGGTTAATTGTAATGAGTTCAAACTCCTCACGCCTTGTGATCGTGGTGAGTAGACTATACGTACGAGTGACCTTAAAAAATCGCTGATAACAGTCACTAAAAATGTCACAATTATAATCTCAGCGAACTAAACACGTAGTGAGCTCGCGCCTTAATATATTTAATTACAGTACGGGAAAATATGACGGATTTATTAAAACGTGATCGATTTGTGTAATTAGCTCATATTGTGTTTGTGGATATCTATGATTTCCGAGTGTGTGTTTGTTGATTTAGTTGGAAAATTTTACATTGGATTTGTACAATACGCCTCATGTGGTTTTACATAGCCTCTTCTGTGAACTAGACAGCACATTCTTATAACTCAAGTTATAACTTCAAAAAGTCTCCGTTGTGACTTTTTGAAGTTATAACTTGTTATGGGAGGGTAAACCCTTATGTAACGTACGGCGCCAGTCGGTCTGGCTTCCCTTTCTTTCAGGTATACGGTAGGGGTAGCAGGCTCCTGCTCACTCACAGCGCTTATATTTAAGTTATCACTTCGGACGGAGACGGAAGTGTTGGGTTCAATCCTCGGCTGGGCTATTTGGAACAAGTCTGGCTGGTGGATGGCAACAGCTGTGGCCGTTTACCATCTTGCCGACAAAGATGTACCGCCGAACGATCAGGTTGGATGTTGTGCAGAAACCGCAAGGGGTGTGGATTTCATCCTACTTCTAACAAGTAAGCGCACTTTCATCTTAGATTGCGTCATCACTTACTACCTGGTGCGATTGCAATCAAGGGCTTCTTGTCAATAAATGAAGAAGTCCAAGCCACTTTTGATAGACGCAGTCAGTTCTGATTTGGTATAAACCATGTTAAAAAGGTCTAAAACGGTCTAATAGTGGGTACAGATAGCGGCATAAATTATTTTAGTTATGTTAATAAGTCATAAATAAACAATAAGTATATATATTTGTTTCAAACAGTTCAGATATACCACAAATACACGTTACATAATGTAACAATATTGACGATTGGCCGTTGCGTAACAACGAACACCATCGCCAAGGCCAAAACATTCCGCGCTTCTGCTATCAGGAAACGAACCGAGGTAGAACGTAACTCATGCATATATACATACAAGCCTATTCACGGCTCACTTTAGAACCAGGCCTCCCTCCTTATAAGAGAGGGGAGAGCGTAGACCCAGCACGCTGCTTCAATGCGGGTTGGCTTAGGGTAATAAAGTTTCATTTATTAACGGTCACAATCAGATGTTTATGATAGTGACCGAGACCGACGGCTTAACGTGCTCTCCGAGGCACGGGGGTGTAACACCACCAATTTGCCGACTCCGGGTTTGGAATGTCCTGAAAATGTCTTTATAGGCTAGGCCAACAAGGCAGTCTTGATATACATTTTTTACGGCCAAGTGGCGCAGTGGGTAGTGACCCTGCTTCTGCGTCCTAGGCTGTGGGTTCAATTCCCACGAATGGAAAATGTTTGTGTGATGAGCAGGTATATTTTCCAGTGTCTGGGTGTTTATCTATATATTATAAGTATTTATGTATAATATTTATAAAATATTCATCAGTTATCATAGTAGCCATAACACAAGCTACATACGCTTACTTTGGGGCTATATAGCGATGTGTATAATTGTCCTATAATATTGGAAATATATTTACGCATCTCACCCGCGTGGGAATAATATGGGACTCACCGCAGACCCAGAATTCCCATTCAAAAAAGATCCTACTATCCCTTATTCTGATATCGGGAAGAAACCATCTCCTTAGAGGAGAAGACGGATTATGTATGACTTTTGAATTAAACTCCGTGGAGAGTCTTTGAGCACTGCACGGTGCTAGTGATGAACTATGGATCCGAGACTTGGTCGCTAACTATGGAGACCTCTTATGGAGACTCAGAGTCACTCAGCGAGCGATGGAGTGAGCAATGCTCGGAGTATCTCTGCGTAGATTCAGAAATGAGGAAATCCGCAGAAGAACCGACATAGTTCAACAAGTCGCAAAACTGAAGTGGCAATGGGCGGGGCGCATTGTTCGAAGGATCGTAGTTTTTGGAAGTCCAGCAGTGGACTCCATCGGCTAATGTGATGATGATGCATAGATTAAACTTCATAATTTCCTACCATATTTACCAATGAGAAGCACGTGGGATGACGTGAAGCTTGAATCAAATAACGAAGGTCTGGATATGACAGGCTCTGACTCTAATTCCAAAGTATCAAGATTTGTATAAACTCCGATGCGTCAAACGTTCTAGAATTGAAATTATCACGAACACAACATATTATATATTAGATTAGAGAGAAACACGTGGTGTTTATTTATAGCACTGCTATAATAGTTGCAGGTTATTGCGCAGTTTCTCTAAGAATGGAAATCAATCCGTATGTTACTTGTTAATAAGGTTCATTTTTGTTTGTAGTTACAATACTTTCGTGAATTTTCAATGTAAACAACAACAATTTAATTCGATCATTGAAAAATACGAAATGGACTTTATGTGTGTTGTATCAATATTATTCGAGGAAAAGTATCATCAGTTTTCAAAGCAGGAAAAACTTTCAAAAGAAAATATTACGGGAGTTTTAGTTGGCACAAATTTTTTGATTAACTAAGGGAGCTTCCTCTCAAATTGCGCTCGATATGATATGAAATAAATATTTTTGTATTTTTTTTTTTTGAGGAGAGAAAGGGAAGTATTGATCAAGTGAGTTTTAATTTGATCTAACTTTTCCTCATGTTTTTCAAAGTGGTTTTTTTTTTCAAATTAATGCTTTAGAAGAAACAAGGCATAAAATTTGACAAACAAGGAAAATTTAAAAAAATCACTAGCACCCATAACTCAAAGGATTTACATCATTCGACCATGGAATATCTATCAGATTACATTTTGGGAAAAAAACCGATTACAATTTGGAAAAAAAGCGAATGTATTATTAATGAATGTATTCAGTACGATATTACTACCTATTCAGGTATCTGTGCCTGTTTATTCTTTATATTCTAAGGTATATTTACACAGTAAGTAGGTACCTATATATAATATATAGGTAGGTATAGAGATAAAAGTTAGTTTCCTAGAATACGCGCGCCTATCAATTGTTCCACACCTGTATATCTGTATAAATCCTTGATACTATATTGCGTATTATGTTGTAACTCAAAAATAAATTTAATACCTATTATGACCGATGTATGTGACCTTCAACATATTAATCATTTTGTACTAACATTAGAATTACATATTCAAGTAGAAATAAGACGCATTACGCACTAGTAATTTAATACAGTGATTATTTTAATGAATGTATGTTTGAATGTTTCAGTTTTAGAAAAGCATGCGATTTAGCAAACAAATAAAATTAAAGTATCTATTTCTAATTTCAAATTAACTGCTTTTACTTACTTTTTGACGACTTCCGTGGCGCAGTGGTGCGCGGTGGATTTACAAGACGGAGATCCTGGGTTCGATTCCCGGCGGGGCAGATTGAGATTTATCTTAATTTGTCTTGGTCTGGCTGGTGGGAGGCTTTCGCCGTGGCTAGTTACCACCCTACCGACAAAGACGTATCGCCAAGCGATTTAGCGTTCCGGTACGATGTCGTGTAGAAACCGAAAGGGGTGTGCATTTTCGTCCCATTCCTTACAAGTTAGCCCCCTCCATCTTAGACTGCATCATTACTTTACATCAGGTGTGATAGCAGTCAAGGGTCAAGTCAAAAAAAAACTTAAATCACAAAATCAATTTTAAAAATTTTCGTCTTCCTGCCTGTGTATTTTTCCGGGTTATCTCTGAAACTAGCAGTTGGTATATATGACAGCCAAACTCTTCCAAGCTCTCATCATCTAAACTCTTCTTTCCTTCTTTTTGCTTCTGCCATCTCACTACCATAGTTTAGTAAATTATAATCAATCACACGTGTCACATGCTGAATATGTTTAATTATTTTTTACATAGATTAAAAATTACGAAATTAACGTCTAATCTGTTATTTTTAATGAAACGCTCCCCGTGGGCGGAAAAAACATTTTGTTATATCGGCATGTAAAAAGTTTATCGGTACTTCTTTCTATATTGCGTTTTTGATTTCGTTATCTATATGTAATACGTTATTGTTTTGAACACCGGATATGTTTTACCTTTTATTAATCACTAGAAACCTACTTTTATCTACCTACAGAGATAACAATGTTGGCTGCCGAATCGACAAACAAAAAAATAATGTTCAGTAACTAAAACCCGATTGATAAATCACGCTCTAAAAATTCAAAAAAAGGAAAATATTCTCATCTGAAATTATTATGGAAAACTATTTTTTTAAATCCTCCTCTAATGCGGTTTGGCGGGCTTTAGTTAATACTACAGCAGGCCTCCCGTCTTATAGGAGAGGGCATATGCAGCATAGACCCACCACGCTGCCCCATTGCGGAATAATGGTATGCTTTAGATAGTATGGATAAGGTTTAAAATGTTCTTTTGGCAAAAAGACTACTCCAAGATTCAAGCCCTTATAATTTTGGATATCCTTGTCGGATTCTTGTTGGACTTCTTTACTTTATCATAAAGTAATGAAAATTTTTGAGTCATTTACCACATTCCAAGCTTTCGATTGTTAAAAATGCGTCCTTAAAGTTAGGAAGTAAACGTCAGCGACTCTTTCAGTATTGAAATAATTAAAAATCATTGGGTAAATTTTATTCTAAAGATACCTATTTCTCATAGTTGCGAAGGGATGACATGCGTTCTACCTCAATCTATCTGTTATACTATGTATATCTACAGATAATGCAATCACATCCGTGCCAATGCTACATTAGGCGCAGTTCACACGTTCAGTTGGTAACTAGCAGTAATACGCGTGCAATTAATTACTATTTATATTGCAGTAGCTTTGCATCTACGTAGATCCTGTTTATTTTCGGGATAAAAAGTTTTTAATCTTTAATCCAGGCGTTCTCAAAGTGTGCGCCGTAAACAGTAAAGAGGGACGCCGTAAGTCGATACTGTATCACTAAGTCAAAATGTCACCTCTGCAAGATATCTCGCATTGACACAAATTTAAAAACTATAACACTTCAATAAATTTATATCTATTAAAATATAAAAGCTAAAAATATGAGCTAAAATAATTAGAACAAAATTAAAACTAATTTAAATTTAAGTCTAAGACCTTCTCGACTCCACTGCAATGAAGCATAGTGCCCAGGATACTGGCAGCATTTCCCCTTTGAATGGCCAAACTAATCCGTTGGCCAAAGTAGCTGCCAGCTCTTTGGTCACCCGTAGACTCGATAACTCTTTTTGAGATATCGTCAAAAAGAGCACGAGCCTCTGGTCCCCATGGCCCCAAAGTCTCTACACCAAAAGGCACAAACACGAAATCACCTTTTTTATTTTCGTATTTGCGCATCTTGGCCTATTAAGCGTTCTTCGCCGCAGCACCCGACATAGAAGAGGTAGCCTCGATATGGGATGCAGCTAGAGTATTAACGCAAGTCGCATCCCATAAATTTAAAACAAAAAAAAATATTTTAATCGATATTATTTAACAGATTATATCACAACAGTGAAAAAGTTCCGATTATCCTCCTATCATTTTCCGCTCTAAGTTCACCAATATACACCACGCCTAATAGATTTTCGAAATAATTTTCAAATGTCACCGTGACATTCAGAATCGTGACGTACGTTACATCATACCTAAAGCTATTGATCCAAGCTATTGATCCGCACTTACTCAATGAATGGTTTTGTGTCGCAATATTTTAATACGACCTTGTAATAAGTGAACAATACAATAGTTAAACCTCAGTAACTCAGCGCTTCATCATTATCGGCTTATTTTAACTTCTTCTTCGAGTGCCTCTCCGACTAGCGAAGGTTGGAAGTCAGCTTCGCAAATTCCTCTCTATCTTTCGCGAGGCGAAATAATTGTGTCCACTCTCTGATATTCCTCAGCCAAGACTACTTTCTTCTTTCTGGAGATCACATTATTATTTTAACGGCGAACTACAAAGCCAGGCTTGTCTTGAATTGGAGCTCAGACCCATCACGCTGCTTCAATACTTACAGGTTGACAGGCTGAAGGTTGTAATGGATGGTTCTCTATTTGATGTCAATAATAAGAACCAGACCAAAGGCTTAACGTTCTCTCCGAGTCACAGAAAGTACCACTACCAACTTCTCCACCCCAAGCTGAGATTTTTTACCGTATTTTCAGGGTAGGTCCAAAAAACGCAAAATTTATGACCCAGGACTATCAAAGAAACATCAATGAATTTTCCTCAAGTTATATACGCCCTTGGGACCAACAAAGCAGTTACTCATATTATATTCTATGCCAAAAGAAAACTGTGTCGTTGGTCCAGTTGGTCCAGTATTTAGACTTGACATGTATCTGCGCATACGCATCAAACGTCAAAGTCAGTAATAAACGAGGGAGGGAGGTCTATGCTGAATTTTTCTTACTATCAAAATTTCCGACAAAGATCGTTACAAGAGTAAACATTTTTACCATAAACCGACAACCTGCGTTGGAAGTGTCCTGATTCTTAACTTTACATCCCCAGGAAAAGTCCATCATCATCATCATCATCATTACCAGCGGATAGACGTCCACTGTTGGACATAGGCTTTATTTAGGGACTTCGAAACACAACGGTCCCGAGCCCCCTGTTGCCAGCGGCTCCCTGCGACACGTTTGATGTCGTCAGTCCACCTGGTTGGGGGTCGACCAACACTGCGCTTTCCGGTGCGGGGTCGCCAATCTAGCACCTTGGGCCCCCAACGTCCATCAGCTGTTCGAACTACGTGCCCCGCCTATTGCCACTTCAGTTCTGCTACTCGCTGACAAAGTCCATATTATATTATAATTATAGACTTTGTATGGAGGTCCAGGTAGTTCTAAGTGGACGAACTCGCGGGTGTCTGCTAGTTTTATATGGACAAGCAATATGCTGTTTGAGCTCAATAGATAGAGATCTAGCGCAGTCAAGTAGGTAAGTGGAAAATGTTACGGTTTAGCATGTTGTACCTAATACTATTCTTACACGGTTATCAAGCCTGGATAGTAGTTAGCAAATGTTGATCAGATCATGAGAGCCTAGGTTCAAATCTAGGGTTGGGCTACAAATAAAATACTGAGCCAGTATTTCTTCAAAGAAATTCTCAGTCAATATTGCCTCGGTAACTTGAAAATATATCTTAAAATTTTAATGACAACAGGGTCAAGTTTTATTATTTAAAGAAAAAGTTCCTGGTTCTTTTGGTAGATATTTTTTTTCTTGGAAATTATATTTGTTTGCAAATTATGTAACAAACGCCATGTATAATGTAAAAATATTAGAAAATTACAACCACCACGCTGCTCGACGGATTAGCGGGTGTGTCCTCCGAGGTATAACATAAAAATATATTGAAATATGCTTCGTCATCTGAACTATGCATTTTTATTTCCTTACTTGAGTTATAGAGGAAAGTTTTGTACAAAAACAATTCAGAAAGTTCAATAGCCTTGTCTGTGAATATCACATGTCTGCCCTTTGGATCGTGCGATGTTAGCGGTCGTTACAGCAAGTAACGCCTGATAGCCAGCTTTATCTCATAGATAACGGATTTCGTAATGATATTATTATTGTGAAATTGCTTTTATTCGATACCAGAGACTTATGACCGAGTGAGGTATGAACGACAGCACTCTATGCAGGGCTTGTCTGGAACACGATGAGATACCGACACACGTTATGCTCAGTTGCAGAGGTGTATCGGAACAACGTGAAACATACATTGGCTCCAAAGTGACACTTCAAAAGGCAATGGGTGACCTGGGCGGCCTGCTAAGCTTCTGGAGCGAGCTCGGCTGACTGGAGTAAGTCAGCGGAAACTTACACCAGGGGACCCACGTACAACAGCCACGTGCGGAAAACACCCAGGAAGAAGAAGAAGAAGAGACCAGTGACTTTGTCTGCTCGGAAACCCTGAATACGCAAGCACATGAGTAGATAAAAGGAACAGAGTTTAAGTTGGCCTTTGACAGCAATCACTCCTGATGAAGTGATGAAATCAACGAGCTAACTCGTTAGGAGCACATAAGTAGATAAAAGGAACATAGGCATAACTTCTTAAGAACGTGCAAAATTGTTACCTATTTTGGTATGGTTGTCACTATAGGGTAAGACAAATTAAACAATCATACAAACATCGTGTCGCACTGACATGACCCTAAGATTGTCAACTAACTATGTCAGCGTAGATAGGTTTTTTCCAGTATCGCCGCGTACGCGACTTGCGGCTTGTGGTCACTCACACACGCCCCGCGTGCTTGTAGTAGTGCAACCGATTCGCGCGGTAGTGTGAAGCTTGGTCTCTGTCCCTTTTATCTACTCATGTGACGCCTCTGATAGATGGACACAGGGTGACACCTTGGAGAACGTGCGCCTTGCATGCTCTGCGAAGTGTTTTTCCGTTTATCTCTCTGCAGTCGTTATATTGTTTCAGGAGACCTACTAGGACCACGAACCTTGTAGGATCCCAACCTCGAACGGGTCCACTTTTTCCACCAGCTTCTATTGGTGGACATCTTCGCTATTGTGTAGAAGTTGCTCCGTTTATATTTGAGGGATTGCCACTTACTATCAGGTGGACCATCTATATAAACACGATATACTTTTTATAGAACTATACGTATAAACCTTCCTCTTAAATTTATATTCATGGAAACCACATAAAATCCTTTGGACTTTAAAGATAAAAGTGTAAGGGCAGCGGAAAATCACTTTGTTTTTTACTAAGTTAAGATAATTTACATTAAATTACTTTCAAGATTTACATAATAGTTAAATGTTTTTTGTATAAATACGTATTTTCCATTTTGACGCTTTTTTCTGAGGAAAGACAAATACAGTATAAATAATCCTTTTATCTAAGTATAACAAAATACAATCACATCGCTTGACCTATTTCTGAGATCACAAAATAATTCTCACAAGAATTGGTCTTTATTTTTAACCGACGAAAAAAAACGGAGGAGGTTCTCAATTCGACACGTATATTTGTTTTTTTTTTTTTATGTATGACCACGCATAACTTTTTACAGTGTTGTCCGATTTTGATAATTCTTTTTTTATTAGAAAGGGCATACATCCAAGGTGGTCCCATTGACCTCATGTTAGGATCTGCTGATGATATCCTGGGGAAATTGAAGGAACTCTTCAAAGTTTGCAGGCACGCTTACAGCGATTTCGGTTTTTGACACGGTATCGGTAGCTTTTTGGCTACTAGTGATATATAATATACTATGACAGTATAGTACAAGTACGGTACGTGGCGATAAATCACTAAAAAGTAAGAAATAAAATTTTTTAACAAAAATAGAACCGACTCAAAACGCACTAAAAAGTAAAAAATAACTGTGTCATTTAGTTGCTTTAATTTACTTAAGCATGTCTAGAAGTCGGTGCCAGCCCAGGTTTCTACTTTAAGGACGTTACCTAGAACCCACAAATTGCTTTACTACGTAAAAGAAAGGTTCCTTAAACTTGGCTGACACCGACTTCATAGATATGCTTAAGTAATTTAAAGCAACTAAATGACACAGTTATTTTTTACTTTTTAGTGCGTTTTGAGTCGGTTCTATTTTTGTTAAAAAATTTTATATAAATATACATCATCGTTATCAGCCTATTAACATCCTCCTTTAGGGCTAGACCTTCCTCCAGGTGAAACAGGGGTTATAGAGCATACACCCACCACGCTGCCCATATGCTAGTTGATGGGTTAATGTTGATAATGTTTAATCATAATGTTTAACATCTTCCCGACATTGAACTTAGAATAATCTGAAAATTTCTTACAAGAAAGAAAAGCTCAGAATAGTTCCACATCCTGACTCCGAATTCGAACTCAGGGCATCCTGATTGAAGCCATTAAGGCTAACCACTACACTAAACCAAAGAAACAGTCATGCATAATATAAGATAAAAAAAAATACTCCGATACTATTTGAATAATATTTTCCTGTAAAAGTTTGCCCTCAAACAAACCAATCATTCATCTAAGTAGTGAATTTTCCTGCTTTTTATAACGGAAGCAGCCAAATTCTTGTCGTCTATTATACCTAAAGTTTTCAGTTGCGGTGACTTTGTAATTTAAATTAATTAATTGCCTTGGTTTTATTAGTATTACATAACTAGAGGTCATAGTCATCATTAACAACCGATGGACGTCGACAGAGCTCATTCGGGGATAGCGTACTAAACAATTCCTGCGTCATACGCTACTTGAACTTCCTAACTACTAGAGAGTAGTTAGTAGCAATTTCTGTTAGCATTGCTAAAGGAAAATGATTAGTTTTTACCCGACATTAGTAGCCGGGTAAAAACTAAAACTCCTTTCTACGTCATTTACGTATCGAGGAAAGCCGTATGACTCACTCCCTCTTTCCATACAGATAATATAAATTGCATACGCCATACTTACGTCAAAATATCATAGACTACTGTCATAACGGTACACGGTACTAGCTAAGACCCACGATTTCATCCGCGTGGACCCCGTTTCCGTGGTAATATCGAGAAATCCATTATAAGTAAGTGATAAGTACATCGCGTTATGAGTAACTCAGCTAAATTTAAAATTCAGCTAAGTTTTAGATGTAAACCGAATATAGCTTTAGAGATTTCGTGATGTGTCAGTCAGTGGTATTTCGCTTAAATATGAAGAGGTACTATGTATGGTTAACGTCCCTACAGATTTGGCATGCATGCGATTCTATGACTTATGCAATTATACGTACCCAAATGATAATTGTTGTAGTCTAGAATACTGATTTATTACAGTATTCTAAAAATGGATCGAATGTTAATACGTCACCTATTTATTTAATTCACTAAAGTGTATTAAGATAAACATACTAGTTACAATACAAATAAAAATAAAATACAACAAGATATTAACAAAAAAATAATCCATCTAACTGCTCACCCAAAGGCAAGGTGCCCAACACACTGGCGCCATTACCCCTCTGAATAGCAAGGCTTACTCTTTGTGCTAAATAAGCACCAGTACGTTGGTAAATATCTAAAACTAATTTGACTAGTTTTCAAAAACTCAACAAGAATCTGATCTTAAATATTTTAATTTCAGCAGCTCCAGCATTAAAAATTTTATTTAGGATAGAAAAAACTTAAAAATCCGAAGAAAGTCACCCTACGGTTTTTTGAAATTAGACAAAGTTTTAGATGATTAGGTGATGTATCTCCTATTTACGTTTGATCCATTAATTATGGGACACCCTCAGTAAACGTGAGTCACAGCGAATTCAAATGAGAAGATAGTTTTTATGAAGTAGGAATTTATATAAGAACAGAGTACGTTCGCGGTAAACATCGTTTGATTCACGCGAGATCGCTCCACCGATTCGCGGGAACTGTATGAGTCATACCGTTTTGGCGCCAATTTCGAGTAACATGTCGTTTGAAGGTAAATATTTATTTCCGGTTTGGTGGCTATGAATTATGTATGGTTTCAAGTTCATGTTATGTAACAAAAAAAGCTCTTGGTATATTGGTTAGTGCCAGCAGCGCTATTCGGTAACGAAACTCGACAGTGGGAGTTTCGAAGTACGACACGATCTCGATCGAGAGAATATCTCTGTCTATTTATAGTATTGTGTCATACAGAGTACAGAGAGTGATAGATACGAAGTCGAAACTCATACTGTCGAGCTTTGTTTCGCAACAGCAAGTCGATTTTGTAACAGATCTTGACTGGTGCGAGTTTTCACTTCATCTTCATATATCTCTATCAAGAGTGTCGTGTTAGAAAAAGAGTGGTAGACTAGTACTCTTTTTCTAACACGGTCACACTGTTGAGTTTTGATACAGAATGGAGCTACAATTTAGAATACTGAGTCGAGCCATGGCAAGTACCTATAGGTATTTAAAATTTTCTTCATCATCGAACTTGGTATTTTTATCTATTGTATGAATTCAGCTTTCGTATTTTTTCATTTGAGATCTGTGTCGTTTCATCGTGGCTTTTAAATTAATAATACATGCATAAACATATATATGTATGTTCAAAAACATTAAAAGAACGAACGTCGGAGGATAAATAAAATTCCCAGCGCTCTATGGCTAGATGTCACTTCCGATTCGCGCGAATTGTCAATGACTCACTCATTCTTGGCGCCAAACAGACGTAAAAGTTGTTCATTTTTATAATAACGTTAACTGACGGCGTTGTTATATAATATGTAGTAGTAAAACTGGTTTAAGGATTTAATCGTAATTCATACAAATTTTCAAAGTCAATAGTAGTTCCGGTTTGATTAATTTCATAGACTTATAGTCTATGAAATTATGTTTATTATTTATGCATATGTACCTATTATTAATATAAACATAAAATTGATTTTATGAGAGTGGAATTCAGTTATTTAAAATTTATTTTTTAAATAGGGTGTTGCATACATTACTCACAAACAATTTTTAAAAGTCTGTCAGTGAATAGTGGATTCCGAAAGTAGATTCTATTGAGAAGAGCTGGCAAGTTTAGCAATTGCTCTTTTTATTAAGAAAATATACAACATATTTTTTAATTACAATAATTATATAAATAAGAATACAATAAAAAAGCCTTATATGCCAAAGAACTGAAAGCTGATAAGCTTCATGACTCTTTGTTATTAAGAAAATCGTCAATTTTATAAAATACTTTTACAGGATTTTTGACACAGTTTTAAATTTTTGTAAAGGCAAATCTAAAACTTCCTTTGGAGTTTGTTAATAAAAGTAACCTCACAATTTGGTTTCCGTAGTGCTAGTGTGTAACGAAACTCGACAGTGTGACTTTTAACTTCGTTTTTGTCTCTCTCTGCCTAGCACGATAGAGAGGAATAGAGATAAATTCAAAATTCACTCGCACGAGTTTCCTTATAGCAGTAAGTACTCTGTTCAGACGTAGTAATATTAGTAATTTTTTCTGAAACTTCCCACTTCGACCATAACAAATTTACATCTTTGTAAACTTTAACCATAGACAAAACATGTAAATATGTTTCAACAATTCCACTCCCAGTAACTACTGACTTAGATGTCTAATGATAACACCTTTATTCAGGAGTATCTACATCTTCTATGGAGTTTAAATTTGTAAGAACAAAGAAATATCTCCAGTATGATAATATTAATTAAGGCTAGAAATTCCTTGGCATTTTATTTTATGCGTTTCAGCCACGCTCAAGTTTAGTAATAATACAGATCTGAATTTCTATTTGTTCTGAAATACTAGTAAGAAAAGACGTTCAGATATAAAATTATGGCGACTACGAAAAATTATGGCGTTATTTTATAAATGTTGCAACAAATACTCAATTAAATCTACTTTTCATATGCATATACCTTCACTTATAAAATGCTTCACTTATACAAGTAAAATAAGAAATGCTTTTTACCACACTGTAAAACCTCTAATGGTAACACCAACAAAAATTAAAAAAAGGAATCACAACATTTGAAAACACTTAAATAAGATAGAAATATAATTGCATTAACTTTTTCGCCAATGAGAACATTCCATGTCCACGGGATTCTGTCCTGCAATTGGATAAAAATGATACGATACGATACCTAACTGTAACGCTTTTTAAAAATTTTATTTTATGATATAAATTATATTTTATTACAAGTGGATTCACTAAATACTAAGGACAGCAATGCCTCAGAGCTTGTATTAAATGCACGCCACTGCTGTAAAACCACTAATCTGTGACAACACCTCTAAAAACATCAAAGAAAAGTCAACTTTACAGTTCAAGAAATATAGTTCGAAATTGCGTAACAAGTTGTTTTCGTAGAAACAGTGCTAGGCATTTCCGCCGCCGTATGATTACGTTATTACATCACAGTGTTGATACGAGACGTACTCGGAACGGGCTTGTTGTGACAAAATGCGTCAAAATAAATAGCGAGTAATATCTGCGGGGCAAAGGTACGTTTTATTATCTGTTGCAGGTAGTGTTTGATAACGTGGGTATCTACGTAATGGCTCACTAGGGGGCGCCCATTAATTACTAGGCATTACGGGGAGAACGAATCTCTCCCAACCTCACGTAAAGGGAAGGGAGTCTTGTCAGGTATCTCACGTATTTTTGTCGCATAAAAACAATGTAAAATATAAACTGGGTTACATTAATTACCAAACGTTTCTTCACTAAAATGTGTACACTTAAAATTAATAAAATGTGTCACGTGGAATTGCATCGATTCATACTAGTGAATGAGAATCAAACATTTTGATATAAACCTCACATGAGAGGATATGGACAAGGGATAGAAAGCTGGTTGAAAAGTCGCCAAAATCACTTAAGCAATTAATGCATTGAATAAACAACAATCTCAGAAGGCAAAGGCTCAGCTGGGCTATTCGCTAGTGTGATCGGTTTTGGTAAACAAAAGTAACCATACAGCTTCTATTAACTCTTTATGGGTAATTTTTATTTCAATTTGGAACTAGAACTACTTCTAGAAGCAATGAAGTATTTATCTCTGAACTTGAGTTACTTAAAAGTCAGTTCTAATTTAAAGAATAAACTAAATAGATTTGGTGTGATAAGAGTACTCTTTCACCAAAATGTAAAAATAATTCATCCCGATCGGTATTCGATCATCATCAAAATGATCGTTAAGAGTGAAAACAATAAATATCAGTCGCTTTATGGAACTAACGTCCGAATACAAAAACGGAAATCAAAGGACATTGCCATAATTTGCCCCAGGCTGTCCAAACGTATGCTCAGATTTAACTATTTTATTTAAATACACAATGAATTTTAAACAACTACCCATATTTCATAGCAATCACTTGATAATATATAAAATATATAAGAATTTCAGTCAATTTTTTGTGTTCTGAATCACGTGACCGTCGTCGTTGTATGAAAAGTAAATCGACTCTAAACGCTATAATATATTTTATATATATGTCGAAAGAGGGTCAGACATAACTAGAAATAGGTAACTGAAAGAATAATTAACAGCAACTTAATTAACAGTGAATTACTACTGGCAAATTATGGTATTGCAATGATACGTAACGTCTCGTGTTAATTAATGTAACCTCAAGACACTGCGTCTCAAGCTGAGAATAATAATTAATTCGTTTGCACAAATTAATTATCAGAGTTGTCTAGGTTAAGCGATAAGCAAAGTACAAGGTCTGCACCGCGCCACGCCAGAGCCTAGACTGCCAACCAGTTTTTTTTTTTTTTTCTGATTGAGTAAGTGCCGTAGGCTCCATACGGGACCACAGCGGCGTCACCGGGGGGGTTGGGCGAGCGCAGAAGCATCGCCGGAGAGTGCCCGAAGGCGAAGAAAAAGTAAGAGGGCGTAACGTCTCTCTAAGGGCGTCTCCTGTGAGACTCGGGCCTCGGCTTAGAGGGACGTTTGGAATGGGCATGTGGTTTTGGCGTGACTGTTAAGTCAGGCCAAAGCGTCCCCTTAATGGACGTGGGTGAGTTCCACGTCCGGGTGACGTTAAGAAACGGGGACCTGCCAACCAGTTGCAGACCCGCTCCTTTTATACAGCGTAGAATGACTCAAGTAGTGGGGTGAGTGGGGGTATCGAACGATGCACAGCCGCAAGAGGGCGTAGCTGGTGCACGCGCAGTTCACAGACTTCTTTCTAGTCGTGTACGATGACGCAGGCGCCGTCATATATATATATAATATATATATATATATATATATATATATATATATATATATATATAATATAAATAAAGATTTGCGATTGAATTATAGAGCATAAGTTTCATATCCCTCAGGGAGGCGTGGCCCTCTAGTAGGCTTTTAAAATATACTAATAATGATGACAATGCCCTTGTATTGTACGAGTGGGACAAAATGACACCTGATAAATATAATAACTGATACCTGCCAAGACCGATTAGTACCGGAATTTACTCGAGCTGATTGCTTAACACCACTTTGGTGTAGTATGATTTATCAAAAATAATTGAAGCTCTTATGAATGACTTTGCTAAAGAAATAATAAATATAATTTTAATTACACCCTTCATACATACATACATATCATCACACCTCGTTCCCATAGGAGTAGGCAGAGACTACATCCTTCCATTTGCCACGGTCCTTGCATACTTCCTTAGCTTCCACTCTCATTAATCCTTTCATACAAGTTCGTCGGTTTAGGGTACTCTTGACCTGGCCATTAATTAAAATGCCCTGAATTTGGTCCAGGAACATTCGCTTAGGTCTTCCCCTCCCAACATTTCCATTCACTCTCGCCTTATAAATCTCTTTTGTTCATCTTCTTTCATCCATTCTCTATACAGGCCCAAACCAACTAAGCATCCCTTTCTCCATTTTAGTCACTACATCTTCTTTTACACCACACTGTTCTCTTATTATACTATTGCTAACTCTGTCACTCAGTTTTATTCCGCTCATACTCCTCAATGTTCTAATCTCTACTACATTTATTTTACTTTTATACCCTTCATAATAGCTAAGTAATAAATAGTATTGTAAGCTGATAAGGTGGAGAAGTAGAGGACGATGTTATTGAAAAGAAAAAGATGGAAGTGAAAGTTTTTCATTATTATTTGACTGCAATCTTATTTTTATTTTTTGGAGTCATCTAACAGAGTTTCTACTCTCTTTCTCTGCATAAATAATATCCAGTAATAAAGACGACGTCGAGACTGTCTGTCACATTTTGTTCCAGAATTGACATGCTGTAGCCAAAAGCAATGCCGAAACCTACTAGCAGAACACAACCAAAGTGTAAAATTTTAAATTGACCGAGGGAATCGAACTCAGGACCGTTCGGTTATACAGTGTAGTTATTCTCTGCAATAGGTTAAAGTATTTAGCGGAACCGTCAAAAGGTGCTACCATTTTCCAAGAAATCTAATACCATTTTACTTATCATTCTCAATATCGAAATAATCTTTTATCACATCAAATTGTAAATAAGTACGAGTATAGTTCATAGAAAAAGTGATTATAGTAATATAACAACCGGACAAGTACGAGTTTGACTCGCCCACCGAGGGTTCCGTACAAAGGATTGATGATTCCTTAAATATTTTTTCTTATGATTTGACTACAAGTGCGTAATTTTCAGGTTAAATACCGTAAAAAATTTTAGTAGATCAATATATAAATAGCTCCTATAAATATGCTTATCTTTTGTTACGTTTAACTTATTAAATTTAGATTTTTTTCACAGCATCAATTTGAACCTTTACGGCCTCCGTGGCGCAGTTTTATGCGCGATGAATTTATTAAACGGAGTAGGTTCTGGGTTTGATTCCCGGCGTGGCAGATGGAGATTGTTCTTAATTTGTCTTGGTCTGGCTGGTGAGAGGCTTTCGCCATGGCTAGTTACCACCCTACCGACAAAGACGTACCGCCAAGCGATTTAGCGTTCCGGTACCATGTCATGTAGAAACCGATAGGGGTGTGGATTTCATCCTACTCCTAATAAGTTAGCCCGCTTCCATCTTAGATTGCATCATCACTTAACACCAGGTGTGATAGCAGTCAAGGGCCAACTTGTATTCGATAAAAAAGACCTGAGTATATATTATTACGGTTTTAATTTCAACTCGATACCACCGTGCGCTCCTGGCATAAATGCGTACTTGATAGACAGATGAACGAACAAACAAGCAATAATGAGACCCTGAAGGGTTCCATTTCTTTCTTTTAAGGTACAGAACCTTAAAAATTGATTAAAAGTTGGTCTTAAGCGGATGTCGAGCATTACAGAGCTTATCGAAAGATACAAGTGTGATTAGAGTTTTCGGTGTGGAATATTTGCGCGCAATGTACTTTCCTCAATTGTGTTTATCGTTTTATTACCGGAAACAAGGCCTACGGTATATATATTACATACTGATACACACAGATTAAAATAAATAACGTTTAAAACAAAAACACGGACTATTTATTTTTACCCGACTGCGTCAGAAGGAGGGTTATGTTTTTCGAGCGTATGTATGTATGTATGTCCATTTCTTCGGCACGCGCTACAGCCTAAACGGCTGAACGGATTTTGGCGTGTAAGGTATCGTTGAATTTGTCAAAATTGTGGTAATGACATAGGCTATTTAAATTTTCAAAATGGCGGCTGTAAATGGGGGGAAAAAGGGGGGATGTGTGTATTTCTTTTTCTTATCTTAGCAATATGGGTATCAAATGAAAGGTCATAAAAAGACCATTTCAAAAATATAAATATCATATCATGTTTATATTGCCGTTTTAACAAAAAATGGCAAAAAGTGTACCGTATCATTTCTATACCATAAACTAAAACAAAAGTCTCAAATAAAATTATTATTATAAAAACAAAAAACCCGACTGAAAACTAAAATTTTAAATACTTTATGGTGATGCAAGCGGGGACAAAATACTTTATTTTCTGCGGAGAAAGAAAGATCTACCAAAACTACGTTTGTCCCCGCCTGCAGCACCATAAAGTATTTAAAATTTTATATAGATATAGTGATCCTTGTTTTTCTCTTTTCAGTTCATAACTTCTAAGCAGTCGGGTTTTTTGTTTTTATAATAATAGTTTTATTATATATAGAATTCAATTTTGTGACAAATATACCTACTCGTTCATGTATCGAAAGCTTATTTAACAACAACATCAAGCTCTTGTAACGATGCAATACAAGGCCAGGCCTCCTTGGAGCAGAGGGGATATGGAGCTTGGACCCACCATTAAGCTTAGACAGTCCAATGCGGGTTGGCGAGCTAATTAAAAACATGATACGAAACATATAAAGCCCATATTTCCGAAGTCACATGAAAGGCTTTGGTTTCCATAAAGGTTTACGATGACGACCTCAGTGGCGCAGTGGTATGTGCGGTGGATTTATAAGAAGGAGGTCCTGGGTTCGATTCCCGGCGGGGCAGATTGAGATTTTTCTTAATTTGTCTTGGTCTGGCTGGTGGGAGGCTTTCGCCGTGGCTAGTTACCACCCCACCGACAAAGACGTACCGCCAAGCGATTTAGCGTTCCGTTACGATGTCGTGTAGAAACCGAAAGGGGTGTGGATTTCATCCTACTCCTAACAAGTTAGCCCGCTTCCATCTTAGACTGCATCATCACTTAACATCAGGTGTGATAGCAGTCAAGGTCTAACTTGTAGTCGATAAAAAAAAAGGTTCCTATGGGTGTCCCAGAAAAAAAAAAATTTACAGGTTCCCCAATAATTTTATATTTGGTCTAGTTTTCTATTTATTGTAAAAATACTTTATACGTAGATGAAGAGGATGTAGCTGGATAAACTTTTTACTTATGAATCGGGTGATAGTTGAAGTGGAATGCATCTTCACGAAACATACGTTTGGAGCGACTCTTAATTACTTCTCAATTTGAATTGAATAAACTAGAAACCATAGAAAGATAATAGCATAACATGGGATTAGATGAAATGATTCGAGGTTGGATGGTTGAGATGAGATGAGACAGCATGAGATGAAATGACGTCACGGGATGGCATAATCATACAGAATAGCTCTTTATTCCCATAGCCTTTCCATGCCTTAACACAGTCAACAAAAGTATAATTATTAATACTGCGCATATATTAACGCAAACAACACATTATCGGCAATATATGACATAATATATTTTCCAACACTAAAAATAGCTCGTGACAAATGTAAGCGACATTTTATCGAACGATTTTATCGCACAATTAAATACACACTCAACGGATTCTATGATTTATAAACATTTCTATAGTGATACTAGGACAAGACAAGCCCTCTATACTTAAATATGCTGTAATAACGACCTCCATGGCGCAGTGGTATTTATAAAACGGAGGTCCTGGGTTTAATTCCCGGTGGGGCTGATTGAGATTTTCTTAATTGGTCCTAGTCTGGCTGGTAGGAGACTTTGACCATGGCGACCACATTGTCGGCAAAGACGTAACTTTCAAGTGATTAAGCGTTCCAGTACGATGTCTACTCCTAGCAAGTTCGCCCGCTTCTATCTTAGATATCATAATGAGATCTAAGAAAGAAGCGGGCGGACACTTACCATCAGATGTGAGTGCAGTCAAGGGCTAACGTGTAACAATTAAAAAAAACACCGAACTATGTTTTTATTATATATAAATAATTAAGGAGAAATGGAAGCCTATACTCGGAACCATATAGATTGGCAAAAAAAGACATTGAACCCTCGAAAGTCGCTAAGAGAGCAAAGGATAGACAAACTATCTCTTTTTTCCTTTGTGTTACATAAATATCTTATCAAGCCGTCAACCAGGAATTAGGTAGAGAGAATAAATGCCTAGAAGAAAAATAAACTTCCTGGGCAGAATCCTGAGGGAGATACATGGACAAGAATTTGCTTAAATCTCCAAGGTCTCTCTTGTAGTAGTATGTATTTTTTTAATTTAAAATAATTATTTTAAATACAGAATTGTGTGAACAAGATCGAAATAAATTATAAAAATACGTTTTGGGATGTTATATCTACCATTTACCGAACACATTGTATATATTCGAGGGGTCAATGCCCTTTATTGCCAATCTATATGGTTAAGAATATAATCACTATCACACCACCGCAAAGTTCCTGTCTGTCTATTCGTGATAAACTTAAAGACAACTTGACGAATTTTTTTAATTTTTCATTAAAAGATAGGGAGATTTCTGTCCTAGGTTTTAGTATATAATTTGTTAAGTGTGATGATGAAAATTCTTTATTATGGTTACAGAAACATCCGCGACGTTATTGTAGTTATATCTCTGTTTTAAGGATAGGTTATTCTTTTCTTTAAAATGGGTTGAGTATTTTTTTCTGCCTTTCATGTCCGTAGAAGTTTTTAACACAATATTTTGTAATAATACTAATATTTAAACATAATTTCAACCGGTCTGTCGATTTTTAACCGACGAAGAAAAACGGAGGAGGTTCTCAATTTGAGACGTATATTTTTTTTATGCATACGCGCATAACTTTATAGTTATCCGATTTTGATAATTCTTTTTTTATTAGAAAGGGCACACTTCCAATATGGTCCCATAGTCCCATCATGTTAAGATCTAATGATGGTATCCTGGGAAAATTTAAGGAACTCTTCAAATTTTATAGGCGCACTTAAGAATTATCATAATCAGACAACTCTGTAAAAAGTTACGTCATACATAAAAAAAATATATACCTGTCGACTTGAGAACATCTTCCGTTTTTTTCGCCGGTTAAAAATAAATCAATTTTAACTACCACTGTTTTATTAACAGTTACATTTAATTAATTTTTTTTAAATCCTATTTTCAAAGTCTATAAATATATCATATAAAACAGTCAATGACTCACTCTTTCACATAATGTAGCCAATTGTTTCATCATACGAACCATATCTATAGGATTTTGATATTGATAGCGTTATCTTGGCTATTGGTACTTACATGTGTGAAAAATATGCATAATGGTGTGAGTCACTCATACGAATGGAGGTAAATTACCTTTTTATGAAAGTTACATTTACTTTGTTTCACATAAGATATAATCCTGATAAATCCTCCGTTGGACTTTGTAAATGACGGCCTTGATAGCGCTGTGGTGTGCGCAGGTCTCGGGATTGATTCCCAGCAGGGCATGTTATTATAAGTCAATATAATACTTTTACTTAATAATCGTACAAGGCCGATTAAGTTTTTTTTTTATTTATTTATTTATTTATTTACAACAACTTACGTCTACCTTTTTCCTAAATTATTCCAGGTCTGGTTGGTGGTTTGACCGTGGTCGTTTGCCACCCTACCGACAAAGACGTACTGCCGAGTGATATAGCGTTACAGTACGATGTCGCGTAGAAAGGGGTGTGGAGTTCATCTTACTCCTAACAAGATCTTTGATTGTATCATCACTAACCATCAGGTGTGCTTGCAGTCAAGCGCTAACTTGTCATGAATAAAAAAACGTCTGAGTCAAGTAGTCTCTTATAAAGAATTTTAAACAACTACCCATGTTTCATAGCAGTCACTTGAAAATATATGAAAAATATAAGAATTTCAATCGTTTTTTTTTGTGCTCTGTATCACTTGACCGTCGTCGTAGTATGAAAAGTCAACTTTTATCAACCTTCATAACTTTTATCAGCGACTGCTTGGCTACAAGTAACTTTATTACTATTTAAATAGAAGATCTGTACTATTAAATGACATAAATATCATCTCTGAACATCTCTGGGGCAGACTTCCATACATTTTTTACCTATGTCCTATAATTTGCGATTCAGTATTCTGGCGCATTTAAGTCACGAATGAATAACTAACTTAACAATCGTGCTTTTGTCCTATAAAAATATGACACCTTGAACTCAAAAAACATGGAATGATGCAAAAAACAATATTATGAAACACTAAGTACTAATATTACCTATTACCTAAGTATAAAAGCAAAACGTGACCAGGAAAGCGTAGCTAGTGTGTAATATGATTCAATAACATTTATTTACATAGGTAATTTTTATATTACTAAGTTACACGCTTATTAAAATAGGTAAACACTTAGTTACCTACTAAACTACCTGCGTAGTTCTAGTTTCTGTGTAAATTTAGAAGAGGGTGCGAGAGGTATACCAGCGTAGTCTCTCTATAACCTGCTAAAAGACCTTGGCCTTACTAGAAGTGCAGTAAGCTCCATATTAAAAAAATAAAAAATAAAAATTCGTTTATTTCAGTTTCTTCCTTACATTAATACATGCGAGTTAGGAGCTTTCTTTTAGGAGTAGTATAAACTACCCCTGTACTAGAAGACTCCGCTCTTCCATAACTAGGATACATAGTTAAATAAAAGAATTTTAAATTAAAAAAGAAAATTAAAATTAATTAAAATTAAAATTAAAACAAAAATTAAAATTTCTTTCCTTTAAATAAACTAATTGTAGTGTGGGTGTGTATGTGCTTGAGTGTAAGTGTGTGTGTGTTGCTGTTTGTGGGTGTAAGAGCGTGTGTGTGTGTGTATGTTTGTGTGTGTGTGTTATTAGGTTATAAGTTTAAGCAAAGATTCAACTTCTTCATAATTAAGCGACGATAAATAATTAATAACTGATTTCTTGCATTCATTAAGTTTTATTTGGTATATGTCGAGTTTTTTATTTATCTTATTATATAATGTAATAGATTGCCGCACAAATTGTTTTCTAGCAAAATGAGTTTTAGTGTAAGGGACTTGCACGACAATATCTTTACGCCTTTTATGTAGCTTGTGCGGTGTAAATGGCATAGATTTGTGTTTCCTCAAGATTACATGTAATATATATAGTTTTCTAACTGAAAGTAGCCCACACTCAGCGTACAGTTTAGTTGTAGAATATCTATAAGGTTTCGAAAGCATAACTTTTATAAGTGAGCGCTGCGCTCGCTCAATCTCTAAAAACCTAACCTTAGCCGCACCACCCCAGACTGGTAAGCAGTACGTGATTATAGATTGAGCCAATGCTTGATAAACTGTGATTAGAAGATTTTTGGAAGCTATGTACCTTAAGTTTTTGAAAATCCAAATGAGTTTTCTAATTCTACATGAAACTAATTCAACATGCGGATACCAATTTAGTCTGTGGTCTAGCCTACCCCGAGATACTTGACAGTTTGGACTTTTTTCAGTATCGGACAATCACAAACCTTATTTTTCTGTAGACAGGAGTGAATAATAATGTCAAATTGAGCTGGTAGCGACCGATCCCAGAGAGAAAAACATATATAATTGGTTTTTTCGGCATTTATATTGGAACGAGTGTCCAAATCTGCTCTAGTAGGGTCCTTCCGAATTTGGCTGGGCAGGGAAAACTTGAACAGAGGAGGTGAGTGTTGACGGTCGTCACTAAGGGTACCCTTAAACCTACAGCCGTGTCACAAGTCTCGGGCTCTGTTCGGAGTTTTTCTCTCAGCCACGCGATGGACCCGGCACTCGCACGGTGAATCCATGGAAGGCTAAGATATTCGTCACTCTATTCTGATATGTAAGCTATATTATTGTTAAGTTTGACGACCTCCGTGGCGCAGTGGTATGCGCGGTGGATTTATAAGACGGAGGTCCTGGGTTCAATTCCCGGCGGGGCAGATTGAGATTTTTCTTAATTTGTCTTGGTCTGGCTGATGGGCTTTCGCCGTGGCTAGTTACCACTCTACCGACAAAGGCGTACCGCCGAGCGTTCCGGTACAAACCGAAAAGGGGTATGGATTTCATCCTACTCCTAACAAGTTAGCCCGCTTCCATCTTAGATTGCATTATGACTTAACATCAGGTGTGATAGCAGTCAACATGTAGTAGATAAAAAAAATCAAAATCCATTCAGTAGTTTTTGACTGAGAGAGTCACAAACATCCACCCATCCGTACTTACAAACTTTAGCCTTTATAATATTAGTAATAATTAGTAGAGTCACCAACATCTACGCGAGAACAATTACTCTGGCATGCGCAAACAATGCATACAAATGTTACTATTTACTAAAAACATTCATACAATGTTACTATTTACTGCAAACATTTCTCTTTGTCTATTCAACCGTTGACCCGTTCATAAACAGTTGATGTTTTTTTTATTCATTGACAAATCAACAGTTGACTACGATTTTGCCTCGAAATTTAGTAACGTAACTTTAATCTCTGCCTCAACTGCCTCATTGGTCCAGTGGTTAACATTTTTGGCTTTGGGAAAATTAAAAAATCCTTTGCTTTCCTTCAGATGAGCAAGACCTTCTTTTACGAAAGAACGCACGTCATAATGACCAGCACAAGTTCCAAGGCCATTAAAAAAAGACAACATTTCTTGAATTTTAAATTGAATTTATTCTATTATTTACTTAATTAGATTCATTTTTAACCGACAAAAAAATCGAAGGAGGTTCTCAATTCGACACGTATATATATTTTTTATGTATGACCATGCATAATTTTTTACAGAGTTGTCCGATTTTGATAATTCCTTTTTTATTAGAAAGGGTACACTTCCAATATGGTCCCATAGTCATCATGTTAGGATCTGATTATGATATCCTGGGAAAATTGAAGGAACTCTTCAAATTTTATAGGCACACTTGCAGCAATTTCGGTTTTTGTGTAAGTATCGGTAGCCTTTTGGCTACTGATGCCATATGAATGAGTACGAGTAGGTTACGTGTCGATAAATCACTACAAAGTAAGAAATAAAAAATTTTAACAAAAAATCGAACCGACTCAAAAACGCACTAAAAAGTAAAAAATAACTGCGTCAATTACTTGCTTTAATTTACTTAAGCATATCTATGAGTCGGTGCCAGCCAAGGTTTCTATTTTAAAGACGTTACCTAGAACCCACAAACTGCTTTACTACGTTAAATAAATGTTCTTTAAACTTGGCTGGCACCCACTTCATAGATATGCTTAAGTAAATTAAAGCAAGTAAATGACGCAGTTATTTTTTAATTTTTAGTGCGTTTTTGAGTCGGTTCTATTTTTTGTTAATTTTTTTTTTTATTTAAAAGTAGAGGTTTCATCCTCGTAGTTCCCGTTACAGCCTATGTGATCTATAAGCTGTAGGTATTATTATAAAGTTTCATCAAAATCCATTCAGTTGTTTTTGGGTGAAGGAGTAACAAACATCCATCCATACTAACAAACTTTCGAGTTTATAATATCAAAAGGATTTTTAAAAATAGTTGATTAAATGATTACTTATTGCAGTTAATAAATAGTACATTTCTCTCTCGATCTAAACAAATAAAATGATGATTTATTCAGAATATTGATCGATGAAATCATCTAGAAACTAATAAATAATATTATCTAGTGGCATTGTCAATAAATTTTATAATAACGTTAAAAAAGCAAAGTAAATAGTAATTAATAATAATATTTTGCCACAATAAAACTTATCTCTTCTGTTGTACTTGACCGCATTTTCTGAGATAAAAAAATATATTATAGTAATAATTGTGTCGCTGTAGGTAATCGTTATACCAACAGCGCAATCAGCAATGTTAGGTTTGTTTTATGCACTAGTCCAGCGATTCCCAAACTGGGTTAGGAACCCTATGTTCAGCAGAAAAGTCCCTAGGGTTCTGCGATTCCATGAAACCTCATTATCATTATCAGAAAATTAACAGTCCACAACAGGGCCAGGCCTTACCTCCTTAGGAAGGAAAGGGGAAAGAGGGCGTGGACTCGCTACGCTGATTCGATATGGGTTAGCGAACATAGGGTGATAAAGTTTTATTCCTTAACGATCTCTATCAGATTCTGATTATAGTGACCAGAAACCGGCGGCTTGAGGATTTAATAAAACCTAACACTACCAACATCGTTGTACGTACTTGAAATGTGCATTTTTGTCAAAAAAAATTTTAATTTATTCCCACTTAAAAATAGTGCCAGAAACAATAGGCAAAGGTACAAGCTGGAAGTGCCGTTTCAAAAAATTCATGTTTATAAAAATAACGTGTACTGCATGGCCATAAAAATATATAATTACTTGCCAGACAGGATTAAAGATTTGACTTTTACTAAATTCAAAAATTATATTTTTAATAAACTTATTAATGCGAACATTTATGACATTAACGACTATTTTAAACTAAAATTGGACTAATAATAACAACACTAATGACATACTATTTTTAAGACCTTATTTTAATATTAGCATAAATTTTCTTTTAACTGTGTTTAATGTACTGTATGAATTATATTGTAATTATCTTTTAATCTTGAAATATTTTGCACGCCTTTATGGTAAAACATGCTTGGTTGTATAATTCTATATAAATGTTACCGACTTGTACCCATGTTTATGGCAAATAAATGATATTATTATTATTATCATTATTAACATCCCGACTCCGGGCTTACCTATGTACTGAAAATTTCATAGAAGAATGAATAATTCAGAATTATTCCAACCCAGGATTAGAACCCAGGACCAATGATCCAAACCAAATAAGCTAACCACTAGAGCTGGACCAACAAGGCAGTAGAAATGAATATGCCACAGGTAAAAAACATGACGCGTCACTACTGTTCGCCTCTGCATAAATGATTAAGCCTCAAAGACAACTCATCTCAGGTCGAATCTCAATGCTAGTTATGTTAGTCTCAAAATACTGTACTAACCACTACAAGGCAACGAATACAGAAAGAAATAATAAAAAGCAATTAATATCAAATTACCAACGGATTGCTGCGCTGAGTTAAGGTTGCGCTGTTCTATGCAATTAAAATAAATATTATATAGAAAGAACCATACTAATTTAAAACAGCTCCATGGCTAAAGGTTCAGATTCAGATCTGAGAAGCCATGAGAGTCCGAACTTCAGACCGATTCCCGTCATTTGGACTAATGTAATTCCCAGTTCTATACTGCAGAAAAAAACTTTTTGCTTAATTACTGAAAATAGAAAATAAATATGTCACAGAAACTATAAAATACATACTTCACTTAATATATTCTCTTAAAATAACCGTTTCTTTTGAATAATGTAGAAATTAATAATTTTACAAATACTTATTGTGAATATAATATTTAAACTGAAAAAAATATTTTTTAGTTTGACTTTAAGTTTAAATAAATATTGTACAATTACTGAAATATACTGAAAACAAAAAAAAATCAGCTATGTAATTTTTTATTATCGTCATTCTACAGTATTATTTAAAAATATAGAATTGGCGACGATAGCGACGTTGTAAATGTGATTTGCTGAAGCAATCAGACTGAAAAGTGTGAAGAATGTGTGTGAAAAGTGTGTGTGAAGTTTTTGCTAAAAGAACTAGGGAGAGGGTAGTTCGATTCTGCCTGTGATATTTTCAGCTTTGCGCCGCGCGGCTACCTTCAGTCCCGTCGTGACCGCGGTCCATGTAACTGGATCGAAATATCGACAAAATAAAAAAACCGTCGTTCATCGTATACGTACTCCTTGAAATGTATAATTATATAGAATTTAGTACTTTGATATAGAACTGAATGAACTCGCCCGCCTCTCTACAAGTTACGACACCCTCACAGGGTTCCATTATAAATTATTTATATATTGTGACATAATTTTGTGATTTAATATAATTATTATGTGACATATATCATTCTAATTGTAATGGAAATGTAACTAAAAATAAATGATAGACTACTTGAAACTGAAAGAAAATTGTGTGTATGTAGTAACTCAACGCCGGCCAGCGCAGTCTTAACTCGTTAACTTAGGTATTTGCTCACGTTTGCTATACAGTCACGTGTCCAGTTATGAGATTAAACGAGATTCAAATCGTTAATTACGATGTAACGAGATTTTTTCTTATTGTTATAATATTATTACAATACGTTTGCACTATTACTCCATTGTATTATGATATGTCGTATTATTATGGTTATACATATATACATACAGACATACATACCATCACGCCCCATTCTCATAGGAGTGGGTCGGCAGAGACCACTTGCCTCGATTTTAGCATTATCTCTCTCGCTTCATCCAATTCAAAAAAGTCGGCGTAGAGTACTTTTAACCTGACCTTTAATCAAAATGGATTTAATAAGAGAATGGAGTAGTGTAAAAGAAGATGTAGCGACTAAAATTGAGAAAGGGATGCTTATATAGTTTGGGCATGTAGAGAGAATGGATAAAAGAAGATTAACAAAAGAGATAAGGCGAGGGTCAATGAAAGTGTTGGAAGAGCAAGGCCTGGGTGAATGTTCCTGGATTAATCTAGGACATTTTAAAACATGGCCAAAGTACCCTAAACCGACGAACTTGTATGAAAGGGTTAATGAGAGTGGATGAAGGAGCTATGGACCATGGAATTTCTTGGACCGATGGTAGAGTCACTACAACCAAACACATTGCCATAATCAACATAACAGTAACATTGGCATCACCAAAGTGCTTCTTCGAAAGTGTTTTTTCGAATTCCACTTTTTTGATTGACACAAAACGTCCCCATTCCTCAATGTAGGTAAAGGCTGAACGAATTCACTTTCAGTCAAAACAAAGCATTTTGATGTAGGCCGTATGTAAAGTGGTTTTTTTTATAATTTCAATTGAAATTCATGGAATTCACGAATGACAACAAAAATATACGATAATACAAAAATGTTTTATTTATCGTTTGCAGCATACCTGAATAATGAGATATTGATAAGCGGAGTATAGAATAGAATAGAATAGAATATTTAGTTCTGAATACACTGGCTGGTACCGCGCCGTTTCACCTGCATATACCCATTTCCTTTGAAAATATCGGGACGTAAAGTAGCTTGAGCATTGTATACAGAATATTATCTGAAGCACATTAATTTATTGCGTAGTTTAAAAGTCTAAGCGTACAAAAACGACTTTATTTTAAAGGAAAGTTAAGACAGAAAGCTCGGAAATTTTGCAAATTAATGATTTGATTTATCATTTTATTTATTTTTATTTAAGAAAAATTATACATTTTAACACAACATTATAAAAATTGTTAAAAGGGTGCAAAAAAAACTCATCTGAGTTTGTCCGTTCACCGGCACTCATTGTTCAGCGCTCGGAATTCCTAATTATACTTTTAGGTATGTAAGTACGAGTATATGCGTAGATGTGTAATTAATAAGAACAAAATATGCGAGAGTAGTTACAAAATAATACCGATTACAGGTGCCTCATATCAAAAACAAAGTAGAGAGACGATTATCTTAGCATTCGATGCGTGCCGAGTCCATCGTGTGGCAGAGTCGAAGTCGAGTCTGAGACATACAGCACAGATGTAGACTAAGAGTACCCTATGTGACCAGTCAACCCTGTTCGAATTATTCTCCCTGCCCAACTAAATCTGGAAGAATCCTGCTTTGGGCACTAGTTCTAGAAGGAGCTTACTGCAGTTTTAGTCAGGCCAAGGTCTTTGAGCAGGTTGTAGAGAGATTTTTCTGGTATGCCTCTCGCATCTACTTCCATAGCACTAAGGAAAATATATCATTAATTATAATAATGTTAGAAAAAGCGTGAACTTGTTTATATAATAAAACAACGCTTTAAAAAAGCATTAAAATAATAAAAAGCAACCCTTCTATTCAATCAAAATTTGGGTCTTTTGTTACGGAAAAATTCAAAAAACAAGTTAATTTGACAGGTCTCAGAAACTTGGCCTTTTGTGAATTTTGAATACATCTGTTACCAAACAAGTTTTCAAAAAAATGTTTTGAACAAATGAAGTTTATAAAACTTCACTTATTCAAATTGAAGTTTATGAAACTTCATTTAAAAACTTCCATGAAAAACAAATAAGCCCTATTGAAAATCTCGCTTTCAAAAATTCTGAAAAAAAAACAGTCACCAAGTCATGAAAACTTTGTCGAAGTTTGTTGACGAAGTTCAAAAGCTTTTGTTAAAGAGTTTAATTGTTTTCTTTCCTGTAAAATAAACAATAAGGTACCTTTGTACCTATCAACTGAAGTTATGATTTTTTTATTTGTTTTCAATGTGTTATAGGTATTTTTTCTAATATTCCGTGTAAAAAACAAGGAATAGAAACGAAATCGAAAGAATTCGTCTCTCACATTGCGATGGGACGATCCACCTCATATACCACTACGCTAGAGAGGCCGTCTGAGACAAAAAAAAAACAATATTCTATAGCCCGACTCGAACTACGTACGTACTACCTAGTGATCCAAAGTTACACAGGTTACCACTGGACCTACATAGCGTCTGTATTCCATAGCCAGTACCTAAAACTGGAGTACTGCAGGGTATGTGCAGCCCACTTTACTTATATAACACAGGTAACATTAAGTACCTACCACGCGACGACATATCAACAAAGTCAAGGTTATGAATTTTTCCAGAACACCGATTTATATCCCGGAAAAAATGGTTTTTGATATAAAAAATATGAATTATTCAGACGACTGAAGTGTTATATAACTTGTTTTTTATAAAAAAAAAAAGGACCCACGTAACCGCACAAGTGTTCAGTTGGTAAAAAAACTATGTACTTTGTGTTTTAAAGTACTTACCTTGGTAGTTCCTACGCAGTTACCTAGCCCGTCGACTATTTGTTGCCTAGGTACGTTATAATAGGGGGGTTTTCATATTTGATAGAGCTTGACCTAAATCTTTACCTAATTATATTTATTCGAATAAAATAAGTAAAAATTTAAGAACTGCATTGAATTGAAAAATATAAAATCTCATATATCATAGTGAAGTTTAATATTGATTAGAAAATTATTATGGACTACACATATTAAAAAAACAAAAGGTTGTATTACTAGCGGACACCCGCGGTTTCGCCCGCGTAGTTCATATTCCTATGAGAATATCAGGCTACAAATTAGCCCATATCATTTCTCAAAAAGTCTGGCTATCATAAACATAAATATTTTTTCATTATCCAACCGGTGGTTTCACAGGTCATCCGGAAAAAACAAACACACAGACATAAATTTTAAAAATTGATTTTTGATGAAGTACCGTATATACTTTTACACATTTAGTGAAAAGCTGTTAATTCGAATCAAGAAACAGATACTTCAATTTTATTTATTACATTTTTTTAATCCAAATCCTTCCAACTAAAAAAAAATTAAAAAATTGGTTGTCTGTAAAGTCGGTTTACTGACGATAGTTGAACGTGACGTCTTAAGAAAATACTGATGGAATGGTAGCATTTAATTGGTTATTAAAATTTTTAAATTTAAGTATATTTTTATAAATATTAATTTAAATTAATAAAATAATTGATTTTGATTTTATAAATTTATATTTAAAATTTATAATAAATATATTAATTAATAAATATAATAATTTTTAATTTAAAATTAATATATTTAATAATAATATTTAACAGACGGATGTCGAACGCTGCCGAACGCAAAGGCCGATTGTGCTTCTTTGTCGCTTGTTCCGCGCTCTCGCTTGCACTTCAAGCCTTACATGGAACGCCTCAAAGCGAGGTAACGACGCATGTCGTCATGTTTTTTCGTGCGTGCAGCCGGCTCTATCGAATTATAAGACGTTGTCACGTCAAAAGAAAAGAGTTGGTATGTCAGTAATAATTCTTGATTTTGGATAACGAGCCTGGGTTCACGAATTTCTCTCTTCAGTAAATTTAAGGCCCGGAGTTAAGTTAACACCCCCGTACTTAATAGATCCAAAACCATGTTCAAACCGGTCTCGGTTTCAATCTCTATGTTAACGTTAGAGATAGTGTTCGATACACAATTAATCTACTTAGCCCGCTAATACGCATTACAAGAATGGGGTCCAGGCCTCTATAAGGATATAGGCAGATGAATGATGACACACTTCCTTTATAAAAAAAATATTTTCCAATATCATGAAAATGAGGAAACCATTACTAGGTCTAACAGTCCATTACAACGAGGTAATTGCTGAGAGGCTTGTAGGCGTGATCTAATCTTTTTATACTAATAACTGAAGGAACAAAGCAGATGGCAAGTGGAAAACCAGCACCGATAAATAGAGCAATACGTCGCAGGATTACCAATGATCACGTCCTACAAAGTATTGCCCTATGTCCTACAATCTTTTTTTTTTTTATCGACTACAAGTTGGCCCTTGACTGCTATCACAGCTGATGTTAAGTGAAGATGAAGTCTAAAATGGAAGCGGGCTAACTTGTTAGGAGTAGGATGAAAATCCATACGTCATTCCGTTTCTACACGACATCGAACCGGAACGCTAAATCGCTTGGCGGTACGTCTTTGTCGGTAGGGTGGTAACTAGCCACGGCGAATGCCTCCCACCAGCCACACCAAGACAAATTAAGATAAATCTCAATCTGCCCCGCCGGGAATCGAACCCAGAACCTCCGTCTTATAAATCCACCGCACATACCACTGCGCCGTAGTTACCACTCTACCGACAAAGACGTATCACCAAGCGATTTAGAGTTCCGGTACAAGGTCGTGCAGAAACCGAAAGGGGTGTGGATTTTCGTCCCACGACCGCTTCCATCTTAGACTGCATCATCACTTAACATCAGGTGTAATAGCAGTCAAGGGCCAACTTGTCGATAAAAAAGGCGTGATTGTAGTTAAGCGCAAGCCTATCTACCATTTAAAAAAGGCTATATTTTAGAGTGGCTAGATTTAAAACAAAAAATACCTACCTTGCTTACCAACAACAGCTTACCTAATCCTTATAAAGAATGGCAGTTGTCAGAATAGGTACTGCGGTCTGAGTGTATGGAATAATTTCATTGTTTTTCAACAACACATGGCGTATTACGTAATACTTGGTATTATATAAACGCGTTTAAAGTATCATTGTGAAGGACAAACTATATGTTTTGTTTATAATTTAGTTAAAAATGACATGTATACATCATGCCTCGTTAGTTGTCCTTCCATTTGCCACGGTTCTTGCATACTTCATTAACTTCTTCCACTCTCATTAAATGGCCAGGTGAAGAGCACCCTAAACTGATGAACTTGTATGAAAGGATTAATGAGAGTGCAAGAAGCTAAGAAAGTATGTGTTCTTTCTGGGCTTTCCCATTCACACTCTTAATCTTCTTTTATTCAATCTCTCAGTCACAGATTATAATTTAATAATGACATCATCTTCTCTACTATTAAAGAGGTTTTATGAGAAAATTTTAAACCCACCACGCCGCTCCAAATCCATCAATGATTTGTCCAAATACTGAAATATCATTAAAATGTTAAAAATCTCTTATATGTTAACCATCTCCTAAACCCAAAAAAATGTTTACTGACAAACAAAGGAGGGAAAGGGGAAATAAATAACTTTGAAGAAAAACTCAACATATCACGGTCTAAATCTGGACTCAAACCTAAGACCTTATGATCACCAGCCGCACTGGTCTAATAAGCCAATTCAATTCAGCCAATTAATGCGCACTAACGCCATCTAGCGTGACTTTCACAATCACAGTTTTCTACGGTACCTACTACAATGAATGAGTTTTTCCAGCGTGAATGTTACTGAAGTAGAAAAGACGCTAAATATTGTTTGATTTGCGATATGTTTTATAAATTAGCTCATGATTAACAACCCCGCATGGATTAGAAACAAAAACACTAGATAGAGTTGTAGCCGTTATAGGTAAAGTAAGAAATTTTGGACTGTCTATTTTTTTTTAATTTATAAACAAAATTAAAAAAAATAGAGTTTATTTATTTTTATTGAGCACACGGTGAGTGTAAAATATTTCTAATTAGTTTTTTTTTCGTACATTGTCAGTCCTAATCCAAATATTCCATAATCATGAAAAATATTTAACAAGAGTTTAATCGCAAAAATAGCATGCCTGGCCATTTTTTTTCCTGAAGCAGCTTATAATAAATATAAAAACGCGTTTTTTTATTTTATTATATAATTATGATTAAGTAACTGTAAAAACAAAGATAGAGATGAAAAAACAATACCAAAATAAAATAATTTTATCATTCATTTATTTACCTCTCTTAAATAAATTAAAACCTCCACCTTAGGCCACACCTACACTTACCATCAAAGATCATTGTCAAGTGCGAGTTGATTTAATACAAAAAAAATCTTCAGAATATCGAAACAATAACAGTTCATTCAACATTGCTAATCTCGTGAGCAAAGTCCAAACATTTTTATACTTCTTACAAAAATTATTATTATCCTTATCATATATTGTGAACGAGAAAATGTGACATTGGTCAAAAATAATAAAATATCTGATCTATTAGTCACCAAGTAATTACTAAACAATTGATAGGAAACAGATAATAAAGATGTAAAAATAGATAATTTATACACAACATTACTTTCAACTAAACAATTTATTATTTTCCGCTCTACAAAGTCGGTACATTCATTATCAGCACTAACAGCCTACTAACGGGCCCCCTGCAGGGCCAGGCCTCCCTCCTTATAGGGATATGGAGAGTAGACTCACCACGCTGCTCCAATGCGGGTTGGCGTGCTTAGGGGTAATGTTTCATTTATTAACCACCTCTATTAGATGTTGATAACGACCCGGACTGACGGCGTAACGTGTTCTCCGAGGCACGGGGTTGTAACACTACTAACTCCCGACTTCAGGCTTGGAATGTTCTGAAAATTTCATAGACAAGAGAAAAAATCAGAAATATTCCGACCCAGATTTCGAACCCAGGACCCCGTGATCGAAACTACATAGGCTAATCACTATACCAACAGGTAATAAGTATATTGAAATTGAATGAGATTCCAAATTGAAGAAGAAAATATTCCTTCTTAGACTTAACAACAGAATGAAGAATTTTTCAAATAGGTAATTGTTGAAATGATCTAATCCTTTAAAACCTTTTTGACGACCTCCTTGGTTTAGTGGTATGCGCGATGGATTTATAAGACGGAATTTCTGGGTTCAATTCCCGAGGGGGAAGATTGAGATTTTTCTTATTTATTCTTGGTATGGCTGATGGAAGGCTTTCGCCGTGGCTAGTTACCACAAACGCACAAAACAAACCGACAAGGACGTACCGCCAAGCGATTTAGCTTTCCGGTATGATGTTGTGTAGAAACCGAAAGGGGTGTGGATCTCATCCTACTCCTAACTATAGTTTATTTATATAAATAGTTAGCCCGCTTCATCTTAGATTGTATCATCACTTCTGACCAGATGTGATTGCAGTCAGGCTTAGTTGTAAATCAAATAAAAAAATCTAAAACACATTCTCAACAATTAGATAACACTATAAAAATCTATTAAAGTATGTAAATATAAAGAATAGCTCTACATTTACGTACTAATATTTTTTTCTAATAGCTCTTTGGCATAGCTTCTTGCCTTTAGGATAATATCATAATAGGATAATATCATAATATTATTATACCATAGAGATGGCTAAAGGAACTCCTAAGCTAACCAATTTTAAAATAGTAGTTAAGTAATACTTATAATTTTAGGTAATCTATGCCGAAACAAAAAAATATTATAAGAAATTTTAAAACTACGAAATCTATCAAAGTTACGCCAAACATGGGTACATTGAGAATCTCTTACAAAATCTGTTACGGACAAATTATTTGCTGAAACAATCAACAAAAAAAATGCTGTAACAGAACGAAGTCTAAGTCTTAATACCTATCTAACATTGCCATAGTTTTTACGTCAACCAAAGATTTCAAACAAGCGAATAATTGGCCTGCCCGAAGTTGTAGTTAAAAATTTGTCCACATTTAAATTAATTCATTACGCCACTGTAAATTGCCAAAAAATAACGCTTATCAATCGATTACAGATTTCGTAGAAGCACAAAAACGCTACAAATACATGACTCAATCGCGAATTAACTAAAAAAATCGGACACTATATTGACTCAATAGCTCCAACTAAAGTGATTACACAGCCAGGTTACGTAAATACCTCACACTGGCATAGACACGCACACACGCGCACGGCACGCACACTAGCGAGATCTGTCATAGTGTGCGTGCTACAGACCGTGAGTCGGTCGACCCCACTACAAATTTTAGTCGCGCTCTAGACTTCGCAGAGGATAGACGAGTAACAAGTGACTAGAGTACTACGCCATACGCATTGGATATTTCGACATAACAACATTGTGATAGTGAAAAAATTATTTGAGACGTGTAAAGTGGGTGCATAACAATTATTATAACATTTTAAAGCACTAGAAACTATACCGAAGACTGTTTTGTGATTTGCTGTTTATTGTGAAATTATGACATTGTTCTCAAAATTTGGATAATTCCCGATAAGGAGTACAATATTGCCGCAAATATTTTTGTAAGTATTTTATTTAATTTGCTAGCCCTTACAGATATTTTATAGGACATTTTGTGTTTTTTTGTGCATTAATTTTATTTTTCAAAACATCTTGAAATACTCTTTATACAACAAAATTTAAAAATGCAAGATTTGTCATTAATATTATTTTTTTGAAAACAACAAAAATAAAATATATTTTTTCAATAAACAAAAAATACATGAAAATGATTCAAATAAGAAATTCATAAAATCCCAATTTTTGAATTTTAAAAAGATTCTTGTGCATCCAATTTAAATAAATTAAAAATGACTAAGTTGAGATGAATCGCTCAAATCATCACAATGACTTCCATAGAAATGTTTGCACGGGTGTCATTGACATCGTCGCTCAAAATTTGTTTACTCACGCCCGCTCCGTCTCGTGCCAAAAGATTTTCGCCTTTAATCATTTTAATACAGAATTTCCCACAAACAACCGCTTGCTCGACCCGTCGTTTTGTTTCTTTTGTTTGTATGTTCACTTCCTCGATGTTTTCATTATTGGCTTTGTTTACACCGTTATATCTTTATATTATATCATTCATAACTTATTATTTGTTTCTTTGTCTCTAATCTATCGAATGTTTTTCATTGAATTTTGATAATGCACAAATGATAATAATTTTCCATCAAGATCATATAGTGTTTACTATGTCAGAATTAATTTTGATTTAACATTGAGTACTTCCTATTTCCGTTTTGATATTCAAATTATTTTTTTTTTTTATTGCATTAGATATTTTATTTCTTTTTGCATTTTCATTACATAGATTTTAATGTAATTTATATTTTTTATCAGAAATAATATTTTATTTTAATGTTTATCGCATTTCTTTATGCATCCACTATCTCGGTTGAATTATTTATTTTGTCAAAATGTATATTTTGAGCGTATTCTATTTAATGTAGAACCAGTTAGAAATAATCAGATAGCATTTAAAAAAAATAGAAATTCATTTAAAAGATTTTTTTACAATAAATTAATCCAAAAAAACCATTTTATTACTCGCCTTAACCTTATGCTCTTAAAAATTTTCAAGTACCTATATTAAATTAGGTCGAGCGTTAATTTTGACATTGTAGTTGGAAAATGAACAAGTATTTAAATAGTTAATTAATGTACAGCGATTGTTAGTAAGTAGAGTGTCGTAAACGGCGCCTGGCACGACGGCTCTGTCGTAAGCTATTGTAAACGCTTACACAATTGGTTCAAGGTTCCATTCCGGCGTGCGTTCGCCTGCGGATGTACGGAACTTGTGTTCTTGATAACACGTATTACACTCGTCAATAACTCAGTCATCAGTCAGCCTATTAACGACATACTAGGCCAGGACTGATCCATATAGTAAAGGGAATATACTTAGATGATTTCTACTTAATGTTATTGAAAATTTTTAATTTTACATTCAAGCATTTTTATTTCATTCATTGTATATATCATATTACGATGTGATCAAATCCATTGATTATACTGATAAAGTAAAACATTGTTTAAGCAAACACATATAGACTTAATACTTTTGAAAAATTATACTTATTAAGTCAAACTGTGGTCGTTGTAAGATAGATTGCAAACAATCGCATTGTACATAAAACAATAAGAATCTTCACGGTGGTTTCAAAACATCCCAGAACGAAAATGCACCTTCCGTTCAAAACAATTGAAACGAACCCCAGTCTCGAATCGATCGTATAAAGGTCAGTTAGCTATCTACGAGTACGTATGACGCAACGTCCCTAGGGCGGCATTGCGCAATCCACTGCAACCCACACAGACGAACGGTGACATTGCACGGACTGTAGATAACGTGGAAATGTCAAATGAACGCCACTAAGCTAACTAGTAAACGCAGCACCAACAAGTTACTTGTTTTGTACAAACAGTTCCGCACTCTAATAATAGATAGACAAAGAAGTGTAACGTTGAAGCATAAAGTGCATTATCGGTACACAAGTGATGTAATACAGGAAGTTTGTAGCAAGGTCGTCCGGAAGGTATTATTAAAGACCGTAAGGTCACACCCGTATGCATTTAGTTAATCGTGCATCATGACTCGCGCAGCTATGAATTTTAATTCCCATTATGTCGACGCTCGCACTCGACCCTGATTACTTACGGATCATGCGAAACGATGAAATCATCTTCCAACTAACTAAACTATGCAATATCGAGCTTCAAATGTTCGCATACGGTTTGCCAATTTCACGTATCAATTCTTCAACAATGAGTTACACAATGAGATTGTCCTCATTATTCAAGGCGAGATTTCGCTTAGCTTTTATCACATCGTAATATATCACAATATATATTATCGTGATAGACCACAATGAGTTTTGTTACGTAACATTTTTTTCACGCGCAATAACAACGCCGACGATAATTTCATCGGTACGAGGACAAGCGAAGATAACTTGACCTATTTTTTTATCTCGCCCGCTCGCGTAACTGTAACCTACTTGCCGATGTGCACGTGAGTGTTACGACCAGTTGCGCCAAGACCACTAACTTGTGACGTTTCGCTTGTAAACACTAATATGACAATGCCATAAAGTGTCAAATTGGATGCAGTAATGCAGGAAAACGTACTGATAAACTCCAGCATTAAATAGTTCCTGGTAGCGTTTATTTTGCTCTTGCAGATTGTACTTTATAGAACAGATTATTAGAAAAAGGAAAAAATCTTAAAATTTTCATCTGTAACTCGTTAAGAATTTTCGTTCCCGGAATTTTCTGTTTTGAAGATATTACGCCACAAAAATATGTCGCGGAATTCCCGGTGAGTCACACTCGGCCAATCTAGAGCACCTATCTATACGCCAAACGTTGAAGTAGATTAAACTGAACAACAACACGCAATGAGTAATAAGGGAAATTCGAACTCATTAAGATCACGGCCCTGTTTGAATGCTTCCTAGAGACAAATTGTTTACATTGCGTAAGAAACAGAGGTGGGTAGCTAAATCCGAAGAATCTAGCTCACGAAAATAGGTTAAGTGTTTCTTAATAATGTAGCAATTAACAGTGTAGAGCAAGGTCGGCGCAAAGTAGGTACGTCTTTGTCTCGTCATAACACTGCGTATTTGTATAAGGATTATTTTATCTGATAGGGAAATCCACCGGAAAAGCGAGTGAAAAGGCCTTGACACATATAGACGGCGGTTTATCGCTCGAGGAGTTACGAAACGGGACCTTGACACGAAACTATTATCGGGAGACTGAGGCCGTCCCCAAAATAGCGTGCTCTTTAATTGGGCCTTCGCTAAATACGTATGCGAAAATCGGTCAAGTATACGCAGTTTTTTCAGCAGAAAAATGCTTGAAACGCATCCAAAGTGGCGACCTTTCTTAAGCCTACGATTGAGGTTATATGGAAATGACGATGTGACTTCAGACATACTAGAGTAGTCACAGACACAACATTATAGTAGCACATCGAATATTTTCATAACTAATGCATCTGGTGTGTATACAGTAGGCCTTGTTCAGAGATGACTGGCTGGCGCCTCAGTTCAGTTCATCAGTTAGCAGCTCAAGAAGAAATGTGTAAAAAAATAAAACACCTAAATCTTCCTCATGGAATTTGACGTAAATGCAAACCAAACAGAGAATTTAGATAACAGGACATTCCTGCAGACAAAAATTTTATCAGAGTTATTCATAAAAACAAACAACAATAATATCGCTTACTGACACAACTTCTTGAGATTAAGTATGTAAAGTTGTTTGATCAAGCCTAATAATGTCTCGACATTGTGCGACAATAAAATATCATAAAAGATGGCGGTCGGCCTACTTTTCCCCCGCGCCAGTGGCGAGCGTGTGGAAAGTTACTGCTGTACTACTTTCTCTACTTTTTCCAAGATGGCTGATATTGTCTATGAGCATTTACATCGTGGTAATTGTCTTTGGTGGGTCAAGAGCAAGACACGCGCAATTTAGACGAGCTGAGATAATTGCTCATTCTTTTCCATGTAAACATAATTTTGGTGCTCGACATTGTAGAAAATTTTAAAATCTTTACAATAACAACTAAAAATAAAGATGAACTAATAACACTTTATACTCATGAAGCCATGACTAATTTAATTAGGTTTTACTTCGAGAAGTTCCCAAAATTATTTAAGATTGCATGATTTAACTGACGATCACTTAATCAGCCTCAAATAAATAACTATCATCGTAGCATCGAAAGTCATTCTTAGAAAATTATTCAACAGGAGTATTTTTTATGAAGTGCTTATTTACAAACTTCGCTCTTCCATTCCACTCGCACTGTTGTTTCAAACAACAACAATGTCACCCACTTTCTAAACTGGATGTTCTCTAGAAAATTATCGATTAAAGATGTAAACAGCATATCTAAGTAAACTAGACGGATCATTGTTATCATCTTTAAATAAATAAACATCATCGAATCGTCAACGAAACGTCGGCAAAATATAATCAAAGATTAGAACAGGTGTAAGTCCATTGAAGTGTGTATTTTAAACTCATTTATATACAAACTCAGCTCATCCATTCAACGCGCATTGTTGTCACAAACAACAACAATGTCACCCACTTTCCAAATCGGATGTTCTCCAGCAAATGAACGGTCAAGGGTGCAATCAGCGTATCTAATTAACTCCGTCGGATCACGTTGGTTTATATAACGGTTGAGAAGAACGTGCGCTGTTACGCAAGCAACGTGAGTTCAAGTTCACGTGTCGGGCGCCGCGTGACCGCCGCAACACGTGCAGGACAATAACGCTAAGGTCATGTCCATTCTGGAGCTGGTTAAGGCCCAATGCGATTTAGATGCGATCTTGGTTACGTAACTACAAATCTGCCCGTGAACTCTGAAAAAATCACATCTGCTCTTAAATTTTACTTCAACGTAGTATATTGTACACCTGGCTAAAATGCGAATTCTTTGCTCGTGGCAAAAAACTTTGAATCTGTTCGTGAACTCTGAAATGGCGTCCCTTCTTAAATTTTGTTAGTTCAATGTAGCAGTATATTCTGGAGTTATGCGATCTTGGCAAGAATCTTCGTATCCATCCGTGTACTCTGAAAAAACTACGTTTCTTAATATGTAGGGCGCAAATTTTGCGATTAATCTCATACATTGGATGCAAACTTGGCAAGGAACTACAAATTCGACCATGAACTGCGAAAAATTACGTTTGTTCTTGAATTTCGTTACGTCAAGCTAAGGTTATGTGTATTCTGGAGCTGGTTTGCAAGCTATCGATGCAATTTAAATGCGATCTTGACGACGTAACTATGAATTCGTCTGTAAAAAATTTACGTCTGATCTTGAATCGAAGATATTTGACGGATTTTTGTCACATTCATTTTTATCATAATGAATATGTGTGCCATAATTAATTGTTTCATCTATTATATCTTTTTTATATCCGTGAATTACTACACCTCAAAAGAAAACACAGTCGGGCAAGTTTAATACGTTGAAAAAACATTACTGGATTTTATTTCGGAATTTAAAAATAACATTAAAATAGTGATAATGAGTAGAGAAGTGGCATGAAGGTTATCTGTCAAAAATGAAAAATGGGTCATTATTGCAATAACATGTCATTCTCAATGCACTAACTATGTCATACATCAATCCACTTTGCATCCGTTTTATTTTTAAGTAACCTAAAAATACTACATTTATTTTTTAGTTACCTTTTAATCTAAAAATACATTTATTTTCTTCTACATTTACGTTTAATAAAAGGAACAAGTGTAAATCCGTGTTAAGGAAGTTTTTATCCGTAATTGCTTTGAAACAATAATCACCTTATTATAAATTAACGCGTGCTGTAGTGAAGAGTTTTTGTGGTACGTAGCGTAATTAGCAGTAATTATATTCGTATCAATTGTTTAATCTATAAACGTAATGCGAAACTAACAAACACATTTAGTTAATATATTTCTTTTCTTTCTTTAAAGTATCTTTTTAATATGACCAATATTCTTATTACTCATAAAAACTATGGATAGATACGACGAATAATTCAATGGAATATTCAATAAATTCCAAGCCCGGAATCAGGAAGTTAGTGGCGTTTCACCCCCGTACCTCGGAGAGCACGTTAAGCCAGTCAGTCTTAGTCACTATCTTCAACGTCTGATAATGATCGTCAATTAATGAAACATTATCCATACCTTCATCCAATATCCTAAGACCAACAACCCGCATTGGAGCAGAATAGTGGGTCTACTCTCCATATCCCGTCTCTTATAGAGTTAATAGGTTGTTAATTATGATGATGACGACATATGACATCTCGGTGTTGATTCTGGCTCCTTAGCTATATAGCTATTGACTATTGAGACTTGAATTTAAAAAAATAATCCCAGAGTAAGTCTGGAATGTGGTTTATCTAATACTGCAGGATTATGTAATAGCAAAGAATAAATCTCGGCACAGATAGGTCATAATGCATTTAATATCGACAAATAACTAAACAATTGCGTAAGTCATTAAAATGTCTTGTTTGCTGTGACTCAGAGATATATTGTGTATTATGAAATACCTATTCTCGGTTATCTATGTACACGTAGTGGGTACATGGCAGTTTGGAGATTCTTTGTTTTATATAGATCACTATAGCAACTATGCTATTTTTGAGGAAGATAAAAGTGTAACGACTTTCGTAGATAAAACGTCAAATACGAAATCTAATGTCATAGTTTACTTTCTATTAGAAGTTAAGTAAAACGTGTGTTAAAAATACATTTTTATGCTAAATATCCTAATTTTTTGACTATTTTTTAAAATACAATGACAAATTGACCCCACGGAAGACCAGCACTGTGACAGAGGATTGGATTTGGATTATTTAATCCTTGTATCCATTACTACCACAATTAGTCAGTGCAGAATTAAATAAAACAAAACATAAATTCAAATTACTAAATCATATAGAGCTTTTAAAAGAATGACATGTTATAGTAGATAGAGTCGAGTCCAATAATAATTATTATCAAAAGTAAATGTTAAAGTAAACAGAGTCAAGTTCAATAACATACCTAACAATTAAAAGGCTATATTACAGTAGATAGAGCCAAGTCCACCTGTTCGTACAACGTGATGCACAAAGCTGAAGCACGTGCCGATTCTCGCGTACAGTTCATTGCGAAGGCCGTTACATAACCTTTTAACCTAAACCGGTCACCTTTATGTGAAGACATCCTCATCGATACATTCACGCCAGAATAGGAGGTTATGTCGACTTATGCGGACTAAAACCTAATCGTCTATTGTTCGGATTTGTCATCTAGACTCTAGTGGAACTAATGACAACAATTTTAAAGATCTAAATTCAAATTCAAAATCGTTCATTTCGGTTTATTACAAGCATTTCTGAAACGTCAAAAAGTTGTCTTGTAAGTTTTGAGCCTCAGTCATGTTCTGCAAACTAGATCGAGCTGATCTTGATTAACTATTGAAAATACTTAACATATCTCAATTTATTTTTAAAATATTGATCTCAAAATAATAATGCAATTGTTTCAGCCTTGCTCTGTAATATATAGGTGGCACATAAGTAGAAATTAGAAAACATATTCTTAAATAAAAGTATGAAGTAATTGTTTTTAAGTTATTTCTGCTCTATATAAGCTTACTTTAGTATATATCAATATATTTATGTTATCTAAATCCTGAGTCATACTCCATTTGCAATTATTACAATCACCTGCTTCGTAAGACATCATAATTTATTTTATGAAATAAATTTATTACTGTATTGCTAATAGATGTTTACACGTTTTCTGTATTAAAAATCAATTAATTAACCATTAATTTATATCACGTATAAATCTAACTGTACCAACAGTTAAATTGCTATTAGAATTGCAAATGGATTCTTACAACACAAATTATCAACTTCCCAATAAGTGACAGCACTGTAACCGTTAGGTTCTATTAAGATCGCGATGTTTCAAAATAGATAAAATCCGATACCATATAAATTTAAATATTGATTTATTTGTACAATTGTATTAAATGACTTACAAGAAAACTCTACCTTAAAATTAAATGTAAGAAACATTGTCAATTATGAGTCCCTCTCGTCCAATAGAAACAAAAATTAGCTAAGGTTAACAAGAAAATAATAAAATCTATAAAAGATGGCATCCAAATCGTTGTTCCGAAAAAATCCTTAAAGAATAGCGAAAAATATGCTCTCGCTAAAATCTAATCTGGGGAACCTGAGACGAAAGAAAAAATAACGAATCTGTAACAGATTAAACTTAAAATACAGATGTCAACAAAATAGGTTACGTTTAAAAACAAATAAGAGCAAAAAGTTCCCATACGCTGTAAGAGGCATTACATTTAGAATGCCAATAATTGTCCAATCCAACCTTGAAGTGACGAAACATCGGTTTCATAACGAGTTTATACCAGATGACAAGATGAGTATAAAAACCGCGGTACCGTACGGAGCCAGTTTTTGGCTAACGGTCCGTAAGAAAGTACATGATTAGCTATAACTGTCTTCAAATACCGATTGTTATACGACTCGGTATCACCGTTAGAGGAATTCGGAACGGTATCGAATTTGTTATCAAACGATAATTAAGAAATTATGTCAGTGGTTTTGTCATCTTTACATATTTGTTATCTGTCAATTTAACTGTACGGTTACAATTGCTGCTGTAACGTTTTTAACCTTGTAGGTAGTTCATGACTTTAACTTTTGTGTTATGTTGTTAAACCTGGTTATTTGGGGGTCTGGGTTTTTGAGAAAACTCTGTTATTGACAATAAATATGAGGTCCCAACTCTTATGCATTGAAATACCTCTGCTACTGAATTTTTCAAGCCTTGTTCACTGAAACCGAACAGAATTGTTGTTAACTGAAATTAGATTTCGTAGCTTTTTCAACGATTCGGACTTTGTTGCTAAGTGAGGCAATTTATCTGATTTATTTTATTAAATAACATAGATCAAACTGTTCTTATCCGATACAGAAAAAATATAGATACAGTAATGTCTATTAGGTAAGGTGTTACGTATAATTTCGCTATTAATATTCTCATAACCGTTTATATATCATCGCTGGCCAGTAATTTCACCGTATGCGCCGTCAACCGACAACTAACGGATTTTTTAAACTTTCAAACAGAGCAGTTAGATGCTTTTTTAATTGCTATCATGATAATAATTTTGCAATTTACCTACTTTGATATATATTTAAAAGAATAGGCTATTTTACCTACTTATTTGTCTATAAAGGAAATAGAAATAATTTACGTATAGGTTTCCTTTTGTGACATAGATAGGGAGTTGCTATGAAAATAATTTTGGAATATCCAATTTGAGGGGGAAAATCGAAAAGAGAATCTAATACGACATTTTTTCGGAATAAAAATAATAGTTATAAAAATTTTGCTTGAATCGCATTAAAACTAATAATTAACTAACTTTATATTGTAGTTCATTTTTTCTAATATCATAAAAAGTGTTAATGATTAAAAAAAATATGTACAAAAAATGTTTAAAAAAGTCCTAAAACAAAAGAAATACATTATTATACAAACATCACCTCTACAACAACAACATTAAATTGCATGTATTTTTTTATAGTCTAGACAAATAATTAACATACGATAATCATTAATTATTCAAGTAATTGAACTTTTGAATTAAATCGCATTTGACTTAAATTGTTTAAGGTTAATTACCTTAAAGGTATATAGGATAGGCAATAGGTACCTTTACACCTGTAGGGGATATTCGCTTATTCATTTATTTATTTATTATTATGCAAACAATTACCATGTAATTTAAGTAACTAACTATATTATTTTTACATTGTTCATCAAGTTAGCCTTTGACTGCTATCACACCTGATGTTAAGTGATGATGCAATCTAAGATGGAATTGGGCTAACTTGTTAGGAGTAGGATTAAATCCACACCGCTTTCGGTTTTTACACGACGTCGTACGGTACGTCCTTGTCGGTAGGGTGGTACCAAGTCTCCCACCAGCCAGACTTATACAAATTTAGAAAATCTTAATCGGTCCAGACGGGAATCGAACCCAAGAGATCTGTCTTATAAATCCACTGTACCACGAAGGCTGTCAAATACTGCCAAGAAAATCTATTTGCTAAAATGCGCTGCCGACTTCCTGTTAAGATTTATAAGCCTTGTGCGTCTTTAATTTCTCCAGCTATCCCTTTACCTTCCTTTGCTGTAGAAATAAACATGGCGTTATTACTTTTTTTTTCTTTATTCTTACCTGCAGGGAAAAGGCAAAGGTACCGCACATGTCTTCAATGGCGTTAATACTTTCAACAATTTACTCTGTCACAAAGAAGTACAACCAAACAAAAAAATAAATATTTTAATATGACTAACATCTATCGCCAAACGGTCAAAACGGCAAAAAGCTCTTATTCAATGTAACTGTACACCACAGATATATAGCAAGAGTAACGGTTTAAAATTCGGTGAATCAACTTTGTTTTTTTTTTTATTTTTATTTGCCGAAGTATTCTTCAGTGTAAAGTTATGACTAATTAAAGAACGTCATTGCGTCATTATTTGTTTAATTAAATTTTTTAAACTCAAGTGACACTTGACACCATTACGAAAACCTGTTTAAAATATTAAAAAACCGGTCAAGCTTGAATATGTTTTGAAAACTGTAATTGTACAATAAGTGACAATTATTAATTTTTTGTAAAAGACAATATATTTTAAAAAGAGCGCTGAATTTCTTTTCGCCTGGATTCTTAATAGAGCCACTACAACAAATAACTGCTTAAATAAAATAAATTAATTAAGTCTATTTGTAAAACAAAATTTGAATTAAACAAATCCAGATTTTTGACGAAAACGTTTCCGAAAAATCCTTAAAATAATTTAAGTTCAGACTTTTCGGAAAAGTATACGATAGTACGACCGTGTTTCGTAAAAACGTCGATTTTACGGCCAATTTTGATTAGAAAATTGATTTTTGATAATGGAACTATGACTATGGACATGGACACATGCATACATCACACCTCATTCCCATAGGAGTAGGTAGAGACTACATACTTCCATTTGCCCCTTCAAGTATGAAGCTTCTTCCACTTTCAATGGAATCACACGAATTTGAATTACCTAAGTTCAAGTTCAGTAAAATATAGCGACAGTACGACCTTGTAGAGACAACGCGTAAAGTAAAAGCATCGACGTTTCGACCAATTAACGTTGTTTAATCGAACAGTTACGGTAACAGTAACGGCGCGCTCGACATCTGGGGCGGCCTACTGACACCGAGCGCTCGTCGCTGCAACCACCTGCCTCACGCGAGACACAGCGCACAGAATAACCGCACTTTTTAACACTTGGAACTTCACGAATGTAACTTTTACAAACACCTACATAACGACTTACAGAATAACCGCTATTACATTTTTAGCACTTAAAACTTCATGACCTTTATGAGCTTTGCATTATGAGTTAATTTTACAGGAATGTTCAGTTTAAATCTTCAGCATTTATCAAAAGCTTAGCTTAGGTACATAAATGAATGACAGTTCAATAGTGTCAAATATTCTAAATTAGTTTATTTCAAGTAGGTGTAATATACAAGCTCTTTTGAAATGTCATGCTAGACTTAGTATTTGTAGTGACTCTACTACCGGCCAATTTAAAACTGCTTGAGGGATTAAGCGAAATTTGGATTAACATTTATTTAATTATTAGAAAAAAATCTGTGTTGAAATTTATCGGTTTTTCAAGTCCATATAATATCTTGTTTCATTTCTCAATATTTATAATAAATAGTCACAGTAGGAAATCGTAGAATTTGTGTTGCGTTATAAGCGATTATTTATTACAATACTGCGAGCTGCAATAACTGTTGTTATTGCATCCTACATACTTCGCTTTGCGGTGAGGCCGCTATAAATTAATGGTTTTGAATCATACCTTTTGTTCAAGCAAAAATCAAAATGACATAGCTTCCAGAAATTCTCAATGAATAAATATTACCTATATAAAAATATATTTTATATAGGTAATATTTATTTATTGAGAATAATATATAAGTTTCGCAAAGAAATCAATAATGTAATGTATGAATAAAGTAATGAAAAATATTATAAAATAAATAATAAATGTACAAAAAAATAGCATCAAAGTATTTTCTAAATAAAATTAACTGAAACTGGGATGGGCTTAACTTGTTTAATTTATAATATGTCTAACCCACTCTATCATTATACCATATCATCGCACTAAAGATACGCAACTATTATAAGATCCATAAAACATTGCTTCAAATGTTGGACCCAACGTTTGGACCAAACACTCAAATAAAATGGTATAAGAAATACACCAAATGATACATCGATATGTAATATGTATATAAAAGTGTCAACGACCAAACCTACCATCATATTAAAACAGTAAATGGTTACATAAAGCTTTCTGAATTAAATGGAAATTGAAAAACATCTTAAAATGCTGTAGTGCTGGGCTAACGATCTTAGTTCGAATTTCATATGGAGTCACTTACTGAATAATCTTTTATAAGTGCCTAAAGAGCACGTGTCTTCAATAGGGTGTCTTCTATCAGTCGGGAAAGTCGAGACAGTCCTGAAATGTATTACATCTAAGATGGACAATGACAAGAGGTTTACTTATTAAAAAAACTAATTTAGAAATAATTAAAAGATGCATATTTTTGAATAAAATAAATAAATAAATGGTGTCCATAGATATTGTTGATTAATATTTATTAAAGCTTTTTAATTGTACTGAAAATTCAGCAAATACTTTATTTCTTTATTCGTTTTTCATATGGAAATAATATTTTATATTACTCTACCATAGAAAAGTATTTCAATTGAAAATTTTTATTTTTTCCATACACACCAAATAATATTTATACCAATTTCTCCGTAAAATAATTAAACACCTGCTATATTCAAAATTTGCTGAGATGAGGTTTTACCATTATACAACGGACAAGAGTTTCAATTGTAATCAAGTAAAAGTTGTTCAAAATCCACATTTTCCGGGAATGTCCCGAAAATAATTCGACACGTTGCCATCGTCGTTCCGGAGACGGGAATAGTTAAAATCACATGCAAATCCGTTCGGAAACGCATAACAACGGCTCGTTTAGAAACAATTTAGAAAGGACTCTCACGTTGCGTCGCCCGAACCTCGTGTTTATGAACGTGACTGAAAAAAACTGTTTAAAGTTTTAAACCGTTTTATTGGTTTGCGCCACAATGGCTTGATTTTCATTCATACATTGTTCTTGTGATAATGCTCGGTGCTTTAATTATTGATTTCTGAACGTTTACAACTTCCTGTCGTATTGAGTTAATGGACGTAAATTAAAAAAAAAACACGTCATAAAACTGTGTTGGCTTTTCTTTAGCATTTATATACATTTACCTTTTTCATGCGGGAAAAGATAACTATAATACATGTTTACAATATAATTTTACTTATATATTTAAGCATTATTTACTTACCGATTAAAAAATGCAGTTAAAGGCTAGGTATAGGGATATAAAATATAAGATGTAATTTTTGGCAGTCCTTTAATAAAAATATTTAATCATGATCGATATAACAAAATGCGTTTTTTATTTTCAGTGTCATACAGATTTAAAAATCTGTATGACACTGAAAATCTGCCTAATTATAACTCTTATATTATTTATTTAACGGTAGAAAATAAAATGAAGTAGCGAATTTGATGTAGGTCAATAAAGAAAAAAAATTTAATTCGAAATAAAATAAAGCTCATTGAACTCAATGACCTCAAGCGAGGTAATAAAAAAAAGCGAAAATTAGGTCTCCGTAGAAAGAATAGTTCATTCACACCGATCGATAGGGACTGTATTTTAATAAATAAAATAAACAGAACAGCTGAGGTCGTCGGTCGCAAGCCGCCCACGCACCGCGCAACGTGAGCCATTGCGAAATATAAATATTATTGTACTCAAACTGCGCTTAGATGAGGTTGTGCAGCGCAGTCACATGGCGCCCGGCATGTGCAGGCTGAACCGCACACGACATATAAAAAGGTCATATTTCAATCGGCGGCAAATTTTGACAGCAACATTTTTATGCAACATAATTTTAATAAACATCAACATATTTTTAATTTTTGAAAATTGTCTAGTCTTGAGAACGAACGAAAGAAAATCGGTTAAAATGATCACGTTTCAAATATCAGCCGCGAGTGCAATAACTCCCGTTGGAAACTGAATTTTAATGGTGTCGCCGCGTCCCGTGATCCGACGCCTGAACGTGATCATAGGAAATATGACTTATTTATGAACTGACAAATACATGTACCATACTGTAAACGATCGCTTAATGTGCCAACGCATATACTTGCGCGATCCACGTGCGGAGTAGCTTGTGACCATATGATTATGTGTAGGTATCAATTTGCAAGTGCTGACGTAAGTTCTCTTTTGTTACAGAACCACAGCGAGGATCCTTGCGGGCCGGGCGTCGTCCGCCGCAACATGGTCGCCGAGTTCATTCTGAGTCAGCAGCAGCTGATGGGCGCGGGAGGCGCGGCGCTGGGCCCCCTGCCCGCGCCCGCGCGCATCCCGCCGCCGCCCCGCGCGCGCCTGTCCGTGTCGCCGCACTTCCCGCTCGAGCCGCCGCCCTCTGCCGCCGGCAACCCCGACGACGCCGACTACGGCAACTTCGACTTCAACAAGCGCAAGGACTTCTTCGGGCAGCGCAAGCAGCGCGAGTTCATCCCCGACAACAAGAAGGACGACGGCTACTGGGACCGGCGGCGGCGCAACAACGAGGCCGCCAAACGATCCCGCGAGAAACGCCGCTTCAACGACATGGTGTTGGAGCAGCGCGTCGTCGAACTCTCCAAGGAGAACCACGTCCTCAAAGCGCAGTTGGACGCTATCAAAGAGAAGTACGGCATCTGCGGCGAGACGCTGATCAGCATTGACCAAGTGCTGGCCACGCTGCCCACGTGCGACCAGGTGTTGTGCGTCACCAAGCGCAGCAAGCTGTCGGGCGGCGCACTGTACCCGCCCGCGCCGCCGCCGCCGCCGCCCGCCGCGTCGCCGCCGTCGCCGCCGCGTGCGCCCGAGCCCTACACTGAACGCCTGCCCGCGCCGGAGTACTACCCGCACCCGGCGCACTACGAGCCGCCCGGCTCCGTACTCAACCTGTCGCGCTCGCGGCGCGCGCCCTCGCCCTATGAGTTGTCCTCCCTCTCCGGCTCGGGCGACGAGACGGCCGAGCAGTACGCGCCCGAGAACAACGGACTGCCGCTCAAGCTGCGTCACAAGTCCCACCTCGGCGACAAGGACGTGGCGAGCGCGCTGCTCTCGCTCCAACACATCAAGCAGGAGCCGGGCCCCCGTTCGTCGCCTTCGTGGGACGGGGAGGGCTCGAGCGACGAGCGCGATTCCGGCATCTCCCTCGGCGCCGAGTACCGGCCGCCGCGCGCCGACGAGCGCCTGGCGGAGGAGGAGGACGCGCACCTTAAGGCCGAGCTGGCGCGGCTCGCCACGGAAGTGGCCACGCTCAAGAACATGATGCACCAGAACAAGACGCGCGCGCTGGAGCACTGAACCGCCCCGCGACCCCGTCGCTCGTACAAACGTCTCACCTGCCCTCTGTAGTCAAGTTACCACGTAGAGATGTAGTGCAGCTGTCCCCGACTCCTCCTAGCGGTCGTAAGGGCGAGGTAGTTCGCGGACTCGTATGAGACTAATTCGGTTTAAAGACTTTTCGAGCAGAGAAAACTTATCTACTCAGTGATAGATTTTAAAAAATGATGCATTTTTAGTGGTGAGCTATGTGTAATGTATATGTAATATAATAAGTAAGCGCAGTAGATCTGTTTCATCTCTTCGAAGACTCCGTAGTGAATCGATGGCTAAAGACTATTTCTCTCCTAAGTTAGTATTAAGTCGATCTAAGTAAAATTAAGTCCATCTTAGATGTTTATTTATATGTTTAATGTATAGTCTTTCTCGTTCGGAATGCCGCTGAGTTCCAAACCAAAAAAATTTAAGAGATCGATCTTTTAGCTGTCGAGATATTGCAAATTCATCTAATGTTAAATATTTCCACTTAAAGTTAATATTGTTCAGAGTATTGAGTAATCAGAAAATAAGGATACCAGTGCCTTTAACAATACATACCTACCTACCTTAAATAGCTACCTTTTAAAATAATATTTTTGTACATTTGTTAGAAAAATCGTGGCGATTTCAATTGTCTATACCGTAAGTGGCCCCTACCGTGCGTCCAACTCTGCGATACAATCGCGTTGCCTACAAGTATTCGAGTCGTTCTAAAAACTGATCGCATGGCGTATCACTCATTTTTATTTCGCCTCGCATCTATATATCGGGTCGGGCGCATGGTCGGGGACTTGTATGAATCCTATGTAGGCTCGATGGAAAGTATTCGATGTTGTAAATTGTAAGTGTCGCTCCTATTGCCCACAGGGCGTGTGATAGGGACTGAAGGAGTTATAAGTATTTATTTATTCGGACCGTAAGAGAGGATTTTACAATTTATTATCTTTGTATAAGAAAACACTATACGATATAAATAAATTGTGTACATTACAAATAAACAAATGCATTTCATTTAAACCCCACCAAGTGATTAATTCTTTATGACATTTGACGTCTTAGCTGTAACTTTATATCACTTACTTTATGACAAAATACGTTTAAAGCTAAGGTGTCAGTGTCATAAACAATCAATTACATACTGCTTTTATAACTTTTATGACAGTTTCTATTTTTTAAACGAATTAATTTAATTGATTCACTAACCAAAACATTAAGTGTCAAAGTGACATGAATGACGTCACTTTAGAATAAACTGTCAAAAAAGTTATAGAACGAAGAAAAAGTCAGTGTACCTACCTATAAATTAATAAAATTAAACTTTGCTTAAAAAAGCTTAGTAATCGCTTTCACTTAATAAGGGTGAAAACGTAAAAAAAGTCCAAAAAAATTTTTTTATAAACAAATTACGATATGAATGGCAAAGACTGAGGAATAGGTAATAATGACGAGAGGAAATTATTAAAAAAAAATAATGGTAGTTACGCACTTTTTGGGAAAGCCCGTTCGAGGAAATTCCACAGAGACAAACATAGGCAGGTTCTTATTTCGTCGCGTAGAATAACCTCAAATGTATGGTTTCCGACATAAGTACAATCATCTATAGTTTTGTAAGATATTGAGATGAGAGCTAATATAGTGACAGTGGTTTGGTTTCTGTAAAGAGGACCTGTGTTCGATTCCCAGGTCAATATAGGATTTTGTATTTTCTAAATGACTGCCTCGTTGATCTAATGATCGCCTTGATCTAGTGGTTAGCTTATGTGGCTTCAATCATGAGGTCCTGGGTTCGAAAGAAGTCGAGTATCGCCAGGGTTTGTCAATATGCTGTAAAGATTTCAGATAGCGCTCACTCGATTGCAGAGGATAAATCATTAGATACTACTATTACTTAAGAAAAGCACATGGGAAAGTAAACTGGCCTATACTAATAAAAAAATGAACCCGGCACTAATGTTCGCAAATTATATCTTAAAAGGATAAGTACTCGTAGCTTTTAATACCTTCTATAAGTACCACTGTCTCCAAAACACCCAAATATTCTCCGAAGATTCTGCCATAAGGAAAACCTGACCACCATCAAAAATCCGGTTTCCACCTACAGCAAGCAAGTAGGTAATGTATAATGACAGTAGTTTACCCAAATATCGTTTCAAGTACATCGGCGGCGCTGGCGCATGACGTACTGTAACCCGGTTACAGGCCGCGTTGCTTAACACTATCATAAGTAAAACGAAGGTACGATACCCCGTTATCGTCAATATTATCGAACTATTCAGAATTTCTTGAAAGAAAAACCCGATTATAATTAATATGTTTTATTGACTCTGGGTTTGATAAATGATATAGAGAGTTATACTGAGATATAATTTGCATGTAAATTATATTTATGAAGTAACAAGACATCGGCAAAGTAACTGTTTAAAGCACCTTATATCCTTCTTTTCATTACATTTTAATATAAAGTAAATGAAAGCTTAGACGAGATAAAATACAATTAAGAGTAATAATCATCATCATCATCATCATTACCAGCCCGTAAACGTCCACTGCTGGACATAGGCCTTTTTTAGGGACTTCCAAACACAACGATCCCGAGCTGCCTGTTGCCAGCGGCTCCCTGTGACACGTTTGATGTCGTCAGTCCACTTGGCTGGAACACTGCGCTTTCCGGTGTGGGGTCGCCATTCTAGCACCTTGGGCCCCCAACGTCCATCAGCTGATCGAACTACGTGCCCCGCCCATTGCCACTTCAGTTCTGCGACCCGCTGAGCTATGTCGGTTACTTTGGTTCTTCTGCGGATCTCCTCATTTAATGAGGAGAGTGAGTAATAGGAACCTTAACTAAAATAAAATATGCCGAACTGGGTAAATTAAAGTTATGAATGAATATAGTAAATTGTTTGCTACAAGTCAATCAACCTGCTACCGAAAAAGCGAAAAATATCACGTGAAACTTAAGAAAAGAGTGACTATATCAAGCTATCGTTATAAGATAGATATATGACGTTACAGACTTATTTGTAGTTCTAATAAACATGAAAAATCCTTCCATATTCCTTATTATATCTAGAATGGATTAGTTAGCGTTTTCATGGAAAACTCCCAAGAGGTGCGACTCTTTCCACAATTGTCGTCATATTTGAGTCTATTTATACAAAGCCCTTACAAATTATATAATAAAACCTGACAATGAATGTCTTTAAACAATGAATGTCTTCAAAAATCGTTTAAGGGAATACTACCTATCTCTATTATGAATATGTATATATGTATTATTTTATGTAGGTTTATATATCTGTATATATACATTTTCTATATATTTTGTCTTATTACTATTTATGTATTATTAGTATGTAAGTGTATGTAGTCTATTTATTATTGTGTTGCACTATCCGCTTTCCCTCATTTTATTCCAACTGTGCGGGTTGTCTGGAGGAGATCGCTTTCAGCAATAAGACCGCCCTTGTACATATTTAATCATTGTTTTTTATTTTATTCTGTTTGTTATTCCTTAAATGTGTGCAATAAAGATTTTATCTATCTATCTATCTATCTAAAAACTTTCCCAAGGAACCACTCTATCGATTGGTGATAACCTCAACGAAATCCACTGGGTAGTCTTTGGGTTTATCGCAAACACACAGACAAACAGACAGAGACGTGGCGGTGGACTTTGCTTTTGTAGAGATGATAAATATTTCTATCCCCTCCAAATAAGCGATAAGCCTGAAAAGTGGGTACGAAAAGATTTTAAATTTCCTAAGTATCATTTGTTAGGTCACGATACGTTTTTGAAATACCTAGAGTCACATAGATACAGGTGGTTTTAAAGCAATGCTTACATAGCACGATATTTGAACTGTAGAAAATATGCTAAACAATAAATAATTCAATAAATCGCAAATGCAAGATCGATAAAGAACCTGTTACAAGTATTGGAAAGTGAATCAGCGAAAAAAATAGAGATCAAAATATTTTTTATTGATGACTTAAGTTTAAGACAATTGCTGATGATAGGCAGGTAGTTACTATGTAATTTAATCTAAGTTAGCAATTTTTTAAAATTCCTGATAGATATATTTTGTTTTATGAATTATGTAATGTCGTAAAAATTTTAATAATCATTTTTGATAAATACGACGACCTCCGTGGTGCAGTGGTATGCGCGGTGGATTTATAAGACGGGGGTCCTGGGTTCGATTCCCGGCGGGGCAGATTGAGATTTTTCTTAATTTGCCTTGGTCTGGCTTGTAGGAGGCTTTCGACGGGGCTGGTTACCACCCTACCGACAAGGACGTATCGCCAAGCAATTCAGCGTTCCGGTACGATGTCGTGTAGAAACCGAAACGGGTGTGGATTTTCGTCCCACTCCTAACAAGTTAGCCCGCTTCTATCTTAGACTGCATCATCACTAAACATCATGTGATAGCAGTCAAGGACCAACTTATAGTCGATAAAAAAAATACATTTTTGCTATCGCCTTAAAATAAATTGCTTCGGTTTGTGCTGAGCCTATACAGCTTTGGTTCTCCGTGAGGTACTAGATTTAAATGGGTCGTATAAGATATAGAGTTTTTCTTTATATTTTTGAAATTGCCTCATTCGTTTAGTTTTTAGCCTGTTACATCACGGATTGACAAAGATATTCGAAGGCAATTAGATCGGCTTTCAATTTCACACAAGAAGTAGAATAAGTAATTCCTTAAATTATAAAAACAAAAAACCCGACTGCATAGAAGTTATGAACTGAAAAGAGAAAAACAAGGATCACTATATCTATATAACTTTTTTGTTTTAGTTTATGGTATAGAAATGATACGGTACACTTTTTGCCATTTTTTGTTAAAACGGCAATATAAACATGATATGATATTTATATTTTTGAAATGGTCTTTTTACGAACTTTCATTTGATACCCATATTGCTAAGATAAGAGAAAGAAATATACACATCCCTCCTTTTTTCCCCCATTTACAGCCACCATTTTGAAAATGTATATAGCCTATGTCACTACCACAATTTTGACGAATTCATCGACACCTTACCTGTCAAAATCCGTTCAGTCGTTTAGGCTGTAGCGCGTACCGAAGAAATGGACATACATACATACATACATACGCTCGAAAAACTTAACCCTCCTTCTGACGAAGTCGGGTAAAAAGAGTGTTGTTGTGTTGAACTGTTGAGTTTCTTGCCGGCTCCTAACAGCAAAACCTTCCTCCAGAACCAGTGGTAAAATCGCTACAAAAATGTAAGTAAAAGTGCTTATACACCAAGCCTACTTTAAATATTTTTTTTGATTTTGATAGTTGCGTACTAACCTACCTTTGTGCTTTAATTTCCCTCTCACTTAACTCCTCCCTTCAAAGGAGGGAGACATGACCCTTCGGATGCCCTAGTGGGTCGATAAAGGAAGACTCGTAATCACACATTTCAAAGGGAATAAAAAAGAAAAGAAATCAGCCATTTAAATTTTTATTTAAATAGATATATAGTTTAAGTACAATGACGAATTATATACAACATTTTATTTCAATATCATGATTGACATCACCTACCTATTTAATTTACCTCTTAGGAAATTTTGGTATATTAGCTAAATTCTCGATATTTTTTTCAAACTTTTTGTTTGATAACATAATTTTTACAGCGTTTTCAAAGTCATTAGTAAACATCTATGTATAAATTACCAAAATCTTCGTTTTTCGTAAAAGGCTTCGCCACGTAGCGGAAGGACAGGACGGCGACGCGACGCTGGCGCGAATCAATGTATTATAGTATCAAAGATAATATAGAACACGTCACACAGAGCTATCACGCTTTATGACGTCATAATCGTCATTAGCAGCTTGAGATGTATATATGAGAATAGACATAGATATTAGACACACCACGCTGCTACAATGCGGGTTGGCGGAGTTAGAATTATAATGTTAGATTCTTTAACGATCACTATCATACGTTTATGATAATGACCGGGGCTTAAGGTGCTCTCCGATGCATGACATTGTAACATTTTCAGCTCCAAGAAATTATTGAACACATTATATAAGAAAGAAAACGTATTATTACTTCATAACCTGACCCAGGTTTTGAACCCAGGACCTTACGATCTTAAGCCATGTGAATTAACCTATGCACCAACGAATTTAAGTATATGACGTGCTCTGTAATAACTTGATACATTAAAATAAAGTCACGTCACTGTCGCCGTCCCGACCCGTACGCTATTCAAACGAACCTCGAAATTTTGTTTCCTAAGCACCTGAATGCATCGTTAATATACAAATACAGATATATCGAATTTCTTACAGCTTTTTGAGACAAACACAAATCCAATCAAAATCAGTCAGTCAATCTACTATTCATGCACACATTTGCGCGATTGGGGAGTAAATTATTAAATACAGTAATTCTATTTTCGGAAGACCGGCTTTGCCTGTTTAGGAAAGTATAAACGCATTTGTATGTGAACACTAAAGGATCGTCAGCATAGTAGAAGGGGATGTCTTGAGTAAGCGTCAAACGAAACGCGACGCGAAGTTGCCAACGCGACGATCGCGAAAACAACGGCATTGTCTTCTTGCGCCCTATATAGTAATATATGTATGTATGTACCTCTCTTTATACCTTAGAATAAAAAGCCAAACGTCTTCCGAAAATAAATTATCCACACGTGTCAGAAAGAAACAGTGATTAAATAAGTATAAGTTTAAAGAACACCTCAAACGCATCAATGATTCAAGCCAAACCCTCAGATATTTTTTTTTCTTGCCCGTTACTCATCCCTGTAGAATTAGGATGCATCAATAGACATATCTTTTGTAAAGAAGGAAATATAATGTTCTTTCGTAGCGATAGGATGAATGAGACAGGGCTAATATTTTGGTTCAGAAAACTTTCTTCACACAAGATAATTATGTCCATCAACGCATCCTCAGCTTTCTGGAATTCTGCACATACATTTTTGTCTCGTCAACCGATGGACTTCCACTTGCCGAATATGAGGGTATAATAGTCAGTTACTTTTAATTGTTTAAATTTAACTTAAGATCGCAAATTATAATCGTACCCATCAGTAGGTAATACTTCCTTGGCAGAGCTATGGCACTAAGATTTCTATACATATGGCTATCCATCTCTGTGGCCAATATCAACTTTTCCATGTCATACATAGTTCAAGAAAATAAGAATTTAAAGATAAGTTATAATTACCAGTAATACTTTCCCGACAGAGCCTTGTTGCAAAGAAATCTATATCGACATTTCCTTAATTTAAAATCGACGTCACAGCTATAGATAGCAAATTGAGACATGTTATAAAAAATATACCAGCTATTTGGGTTAAACGAACTCTTATCAATAACAAATCTTGTCGCAATATGTACTGATAACTTTGAGATAAGCCAGACACATATACCTTTAATCAAAATGTATTACGCTCTAATCAAAATGTCGCCTGTTTACGATTATCAAATATCAAAAAGAACTCCTTCGTGGACTTGTGATATATACAGTATCCAGATCTAAAGGGGCAAACCGGGGCACAATCCCTGGTAACTGGCAAGTTTAGTGAGCGCCCAATTCAAACATCAAAATTGTTGGTGGTAGAACGGTCTTTGTGGCGTTCTTTCCAGGAGGCGCCATATTCATCAGAAGATGCTCCCCGAATGGGGATATTCTTTTAGTTTTCCGAAGAAATAACAAAGGGTTGCTTTATGAATGTATGCTTTGGATTCCCTCAAAGTTGCTTCTATTAAAATAAATCTAGAGGCGATAAAATGAAAGATTTAAAACAATTAAATGCAAATCAACCCTTTGGTACACTACAAACAAAACAACTTCCAAAAATCAATAAACGTCACACAAAAAACTTAATAATAAAGTATGAGTGTACAAAATTCAAGCTCTGAAGCTACACGCTCTGGATAGTACAATATTTATTTTTCTTTTTTTCCTTCATAATCTCAACTTGCCCTCCCCAAGGTAATGGATAGACTGAAGAAGTTCTTGCCTAGGCAATGGACGTCCATCGGCTGCTATGATGTTGATAGAAACGCGAACGCAGAAAATAAAATAAAATTACTTTATTTCAAGCCGCATCCAGACATGATCATGAGTAATTGATATAGTAAGCTTGGGTGTAGCACGCTCGGTTTTTGGCGAACACCGAGCCAATTACATCTCTCAGGGTATTCGCCAAATACCGAACATTTGTAACAGCTAGCGTTTTCCGAATGTTTTGACCATTCATCAGCATCATTCAAACTACTCGTATAGTTTCATCGCACTTTTGCCGAACCGCATATCTGGAGGCGACTATAACATACAATGCTTTAAAACAAGGCGTGTTGTCATTTCTTTTACGCATCATACAAGTTTCATAATGATCAATCACTCCAGTATACAACTGTCACTTTGTCGTTTAAGAACACTCCCCCAACAAATGAACCCGAACGAAATCCTGTACAACTCCTGTTTAGATCCATATTAGACTATCATATTTTTCTTGCATTCCATATGCAAGCTGCTGCTATTATAAGGTTGAAAGTTTATGAGTGTTTGTTACTTCTTCACGACTAAACGGCTGAAGCGATTTTAATAAAATTTAGTATGGATTTAGATGACACCCTTGATTAATACATAGGCCATATTTTATAGCGAAATTCTTTCGGGAACGAGGACTACGCGGGTGAAACCGCGGGCGTCCTCGAAAGGTAGATGCCAATGTAAAGGTGCCAGTTCGTAGCCGACCGCAGGCGACAACTGCAAACTTACTGGTTTTTATTTATATTTAATTACTGTGAGATTTGCGAACGACATGTCGTATATACTCGTACGTGGAAATCAATATTGTCGCTGCGACACATCGCGTCGTTTGCTATTGAAACTTTACGCCTGGGAAATATAACATAGCAAAAATACCATAGAGCTTCAATCGATGTTGCTATAATTTTGCACAATATCTATACTAATATTATAAAGAGGAAAACTTTGTTTGTTTGTTTGTTTGTTTGTTTGTTTGGTTGTAATGAATAGGCTCAAAAACTACTGGACCGTTTTTAAAAATTCTTTCACCATTCGAAAGCTACATTATCCACAAGTAACATAGGCTAAATTTTATTTTGGAAAAAAATAGGGTTCCGTAAAATATTTGGGTTTTTCGGACACAAGGTGTAAAAAATCAACCAGAAAAATTACTTATTTTGCGTACGCTGCCTAAACTATAAAAGATAGAACCATAAAATGTTCTAATTAATTGGAGATCTTATAAATATCTACAAAAAAGTCCGCGACACACTATACCTATCTATGTCGAGTGAGGCACAACAACCATTTTTTTATTTTAAAATCTTAATTTTTTTTTGGACTACATTTAAACGCATTTATTTTACTCATGCTATTAATCCTTATCAAAATAAATTATTTCATCACTAAGTTCAGTTTATGTAGATAATATTTGGTTTTTAAAAGATTAAAATTGGGCTTTTGGTTTTGAAGTTATGGCGAAATTAAAATATTACTATTTCTGCGTTGCGAAGTGAACCAAGCAAGGCGGGGGCGCGCGTGCGGGACGGGTGTTTAGATCTATGTTATATATACGATGATGAATCAAGAATTCGATCTTTGTTCAAATATCTATTTAGTACACGGAAGAGTTTGTTCGTTTGTTTAAACGGGCTAATCTCTATCTGCGTGTCGGATTGTAAAATTATTTTTGTTTATTCTGAAGGCTAGACTCAAGAGTGAAATATACTATTTAATATCAATTTATACCCATCAGCTTGCCATAAATATATATTTTTATGTTAATGTACTGAAATGTCATACAATGTTTAACAAAAATGTAGACATTTAGTACACGGGACGGGACGGAGGATATTGCTTCACGGGAAACTATAAAAAAATTAAATTGAGAGGAGTAGCGGGGAATGAGCACACTATATGTGCCTTTACACATTTTGTATGAAAGTCTGTCTTTAAAATTAGAAGGGTACCTAAGAGGTTTTCACGCGGACGAAGTCGCGGGCGACTGCTAGTTCAATCATAAATCTGATAAGGTAAGGAAAGGTTTGTATAGTGGGCGAGATAATTTTTGTAACTTGACAGTGTCTATTTATCTTTTGATCTATAGTGCCGTGTTAAATAAAGTGAGTAAAAATACTGGTAAATTTGATATAGGTATTGCCGCGTTGTGGAAATCGAACCTTTGGATGCAGAAGGCCAGGTTCCACTAACCACTGAATCAATCACCCTTATAAATTGTATAAGAAATACGTTATTATATGGAATGCAAGAATAATAGGGGGCCAGTTCGTAGCCGATCGACGACAAATGCAGACAACGTGTCGTCTGCTATGAACTAGCACCCTCAGTAAAATATGAGTCTTAAAGATTCTTCCGACAATGCAAGCCTTCGATCGGGTTGGGCTGGTATCACTCGGCCGTCATCTTGGGCATCATCTCTCCACAGCCCAGGTTGTTAGGGGGTTCCAGGGAGGGTAGGTTGCCGGGGGTCGGTCGCAGCTTCGCGGAACTCAACTCGTTGCTTTGCACCCAGAGTTCCAGCTGAAAATTCGAAGCAAAAGCTTAAGATCTTATTCGGTATGACTCGAATGCATACGAAGATAACTCGAGTACAGATAAAGGCAGACAGATAGTGTAGAAACGGAAGAGGTGTGGATATAATACTACCCTAACAAGTTAGCCCACTTTCATCTTAGATTGCATCATCACTTATCATCAGGTGTGATTGCAGTCAAGGGCTAACTTGTAATGAATAAAAATATATATATATCGTCACCCAACAGTACAAAATGAACCACATTGCCCTCTCTTTTTTATGGGACACAGGAGAGAGCTTTTCACCGCTAAAAAGTATGTATAATATTTGATTCTATTTTTTATGGGAACAAAACGTAGAATTCCTCTCATCGGTAGAAAGTAAATAAATAAATAATAAATATTATAGGACAATTATATATATAAATAAATAAATAAAAAAACACACATCGCTATATAGCCCCAAAGTAAGCTTAGGTAGCTTGTGTTATGGGTGCTATGATAAATGATCCATATTTCTTTTACTATACATAAATACTTATAATATATAGATAAACACCCAGACACTGGAAAACATCCATACTCATCACACAAACATTTTTTCAGATGTGGGAATCGAACCCACAGCCTAGGACGCAGAAGCAGGGTCACTACCCACTGCGCCACTCGGCCATCAAAAGTAATAAAAAGTAATTGTAAAGTAAGCCTACTTGGACAAATCAAGTATCTGATTTTTGCTTTCGGCTACAAGATACACTCGGGCTCTAACTTAGCTTCTGTGCTCCCGGTGTGCAAGTGTGTGGTTGGTGCTTTCTGTGCTGCGACTACTTTATTTTTATTCATCCCAATGAAATCGGGCAATTGAACATGTACACTTGCAAAAGTATAGGCACTGTAAGCGAGCTTTGATAAATTTGTGTATCCCCCAAAAGATCCCCTTAGGTATAAAAATTAAAATAAAAAATACACATTAAAAAAAGAAAGAGAGAAGTCTCACTTCAGACGACATCTTCTCTAGCACCAGTCTGCAGCACCCCAAGTAGAACAATTGCAGTTCAGCTATGGCAGCGATAAAGGTGTCAATGACCCAGCCGTCACAGCGCCACCGCGCGAACGAAACAATCACAAAAGAAATAGAGACTTCTTACTTCAGACGGCATCTTCTCAGGTGCTGGCCGGCAGCTCCCCGCGCAGTGCAATTGCAGCAGCAGTTCAGCGATGGCGGCGACGGAGGTGTCAATGACCCGCTGCCGACACAACGCCACGGCGTGGACGAAACCGCCCGGACCAACGAACTCGTGCTCCATGAAGAACGTCTTCTCGTCCCAGTAGATGGCCTGGAACATACATGTATTTCAGTCTAACATCTGAAGAGCCTTTTGAATACCACGTAAAGTAAAGTTTCGAATGCTACGTGAGACCTATACCTGAGGCCTAAGATTCATATCACTTAGGTCTATTGGCTGGTCTTTTCAATACTATGTGAGACTATGTTTTAATAAGTAGTAGTAGTTTTAAAAAAATTGTTTGGAGGCCCTTATATGGGGGTAAAGATTTTTCACAAAAGAAAAAATATATTGTGAAAAGAAATATTTATTTATCATAACATAATTTAACCATTTTACAAATAAAAATCAAATTTTAAATATTCACTCTCCTTGCCTTTTTTTCGGCAAACTGATTTATTAAATCATTTATGGCTGATGATGATTTTAGTTTTTCTAAAGTTTCTGCCTCTATGGACAATATTTTGTCATTTGTAAAATAAAATAAATTAGAAAGTTTTTATTTTTTTTCCTTACACATTTTGGGGACCCCCGTGGCCCGGGGGCCTCGTATAATGTGTAGAAAAAAAATACGTCAGATACGGCGGCAGCTACGCCCCTGCATGTAGCTATCGAATTAGTCTTCGTCTCTCCATCTAACGCGAAACTATAGATAAAGAGAGATAGCGTATGTTACTATCTATAGTAAACATCATTCTCTATAGTTTCATATTAGACAGAGAGATAAAAGACGAATTCGACAGTCACATATCAACTAATAAAAACATAGTTACAGAATAGGGGGGCTGAGCGACTCAAGTCACTCAAGATCTGGGACTGGGTAGGCTTTTGAATACCATCTGAGACTCTAAGATGCCTGAGACCTGGATAACTTAATCAGCTTCTGAAAATACTACTAGTTGGAGAATTGAGTGGACTCAACTGGCTAGAACGTTCCAGTGGGGAACAGCAGCTTGTCAGCGACTACCACCATGCTTATTTCTCGCGCCAAGCAGCAAATCTGTATTCCGATCTGAATAGCGTGGTTGCCCGTGTAATTACAGGCACATTAACATTAACACGTATGCCTCAGATTGATAGAGACAGGGCGGCACCTTATAGGTCGTGTTCCTTGCATGCCCTGCAAAGTTTTGCTCCGTTTATAGACGATGATTTTCACTTGCCATAAGCTAGATCCGTCTATTAGTTATTACTTTAAAAATGGCCAGCATTGTGAGCAAATGCCATACCAGGCAGAAGATGATAAAAATATAAATAACTAGCGGACTCCGACCGCGAGTTATTCTGTTTGCGATAGTTCGACAAAAGTAGCCTATGTCTTTTCCCAGGCTCTAAACTATCTCTGTACCAAATTTCATTGTAATCGGTTCAGTAGTTTAGGTGTGATTGAGTAACAAACAGACAGAGTTATCTTCGCATTTATAATATAAAGTATAGCAGTATAGATTGTTAGCCGACATAAAAATACATTTGCTATTTGAATTAATACAGGATTATATATATTAATTAGTTAAGTGTTTCTCTTATATCTTCTATCTTCTAGAACTGCTTCTATCTTGTACTTAGTTCTCATGTTGGAAAATTGCTCAACCATTACCCACAGAGATTTCTCGGAAAATGTACGAAACTTTTACGAGGAAATCGTTGTTTGGAAATGATCAGCTTCAATATATCTTCAAAGAACAGCGAAGAAGTAGATCATAGCGTGGAATTCTGAAAAGATATTAAAATTCCTACCATTTTGAGGAGTACCCTACGAATGTGCGAGGAATTCTAACCAACTTTGGTTCAATATTAACCTCTATATTAAATCATTATTATTATTGAATCTCATACATTTTTTAAATCACAATGTTGATTAATACAAAAATATTACTAAAAAAACACTTAAAAATTTATAAAAATATTATTATCTATACTAATACTATAAAGAGGTAAAGTTTGTAAGTTTGTAAATAAAGATCTTTCGGGGCTAATCTTCGGAACTACTGATCCGATTTTAAAAATTCTTTGACCAGTAGAATACTACGTTATCGGTGAGTGTCATAGGCTATATTTTATATTTGTATTGTATATATTTCCCGAGTTATCACAGTTTTAGTCGCGCGAGTCAGACCGTGAAATTTATTAAATCAGCTTTATGCGCGTGCGCTGTCTTAGCTATTGGATATAATTGAAAACATTGTATGAAAACTTTATGCATCTAAAAAGTTCTACATAAAAGTCCGCGATAGCATACATCTATCTTTTATATTTTGGTAGATATATAACTTTTGTGTTTTAAAAAATCATATAATTCATATGCGCACGTTTACGTCATTACTTATACAACTAAACATAAATCCTTATCTTATCCAGATAAGATTTGCCTTCTACGGTATGTTAATTAGTTATATAGTTTCGGAGATATTACAAAATTTCTAAAAAACATAACACTGCCGCTATATCGTCCAAATTAAGTTGACCTCCTCCATGTTATGTTATACGTACTGCATAGGGGTCAACATTTTGCTACTGATATTCTTTGAGAATTCAATCTTTTATCTTTTCTTTCAATTTATTTGGCATTGCAGACCATATTTATATAATATACGAAAAAGTTTGTTCGTTTGTTTAAACGGGCTAATCTCTAGATCTGCGTGTCGGATTGTAAATTATTTTGTTTATTATGAAAGCTAGACTCAAAAGTGAAATAGACTATTTAATACAAGCTATACACACCAGCTTGCCATAAATATATATTGTTAATGTTAATGTACTGTAATATCGTGCAATGTTTAACAAAAATGTAGATCCTTAGTACACGTGACTGATATTGCTTGACGGGAAAATTAAAAAAAAATTGGGGAGCGGGGAATGAGCACACTTTATATGAAAGTCTGTCTTTAAAATTAGAAGGCACCTCTAGGTTTTCACGCGAACGAAGTCGCCGCCGACTGCTAGTACATAATAACATTATAAGTATAATTATAGAAACTTTTTTTTTTATCGACTACAAGTTAGCCCTTGACTGCTATCACACCTGATGTTAAATGATGATGCAATCTAAGATGGAAGCGGGCCAACTTGTTAGCAGTAGGATGAAATCCACACCCCTATCGGTTTCTACACGACATCGTACCTGAACGCTAAATCGCTTGGCGGTGCGTCTTTAATAAATAAATAAATATAAATAAATATTATAAAACAATTACACACATTGCTATAAAGCCCCAAAGTAAGCAAAGGTAGCTTGTGTTATGGGTACTACGATAACTGATAAACATTTTTATATATATTATACATAAATACTTATAATATATAGATATACACCCAGACACTGGAAAGCATCCATGCCCATCACACAAACATTTTCCAGATGTGGGAATCGAACCCACAGCCTAGGACGCAGAAGCAGGGTACTACCCAATGCGCCACGGAGGCCGTATTTGTCGGTAGGGCGGTAACTAGCCACGGCGATAGCCTCCTACCAGCCAGACCAAGACAAATTAAGAAATATCTCAATTTATAAATCCACCGCGTACACCACTGCGCCACGGAGGTCGTCAAAACTTTACAACATTCAGTGATAACTAAAACTAAGTAAGTATTTATTATCCACATTCCCAATGAAGCGTAGATTCCTGTCGAAAAACATTTACTAAACATTCATACAGATATCATTACAGACGTTACACGTGTAGTAAAAATCAGACTTAATATTATGCATAAATATTATAGAGGCGAAAGTATGTAAGTATAGATGGATGGATGTTTGTTACTCTTTCACGTAAAAACTACTGAATGGGTTTTAATAAAACTGTACAATAATACAGTTTATACATCAGATTAATACATAAGCTACTTTCTATTCCGATTTTTTTACGGGAACGGGATGTACGCGGGTGAAACCGCGGGCGTCCTCTAGTTATGATATAATTACAGAACTGGCGAGTAGTTCAGTGGTAAAAGCTCTGGCCGCGATAGCTATAGAGATGCGGGTTTGAATATCGCCGGTTCCGCAACTTTTGATATAACGTTTATTTTCAAAAGTTACTAAACAAATACAAAATAAGCAAGAAAGATTGCCAACCAAATACCTTCAAGATATTCGTTTTCTTGACAGCTTATGTGCAAATTCAACAAAGGAACAGATAAATGAATCAGTCGTAGTCGTATTGGACAATATTGGTTGCTTGGAAGTCACCAGCAGTTAGCTCTGCCGTCAAAACATCCAATAATGAAGAGTCTTACCTTCGAAGTGATAGTAAACTTGGTGAAAGGCTTCAGGTACCGCCTGTAGCGGATAGTGGTAGCGGCTTGGAGCACGGAGCCGCCTGCAGCCTTGATGTTAGCGTACAAGCCCGTCCGCTCGTAGTAGTCCGCGCGAGCAAAGTCGAGTTCGCGCAGATAGCGAGCGTTGTTCATGTGGTAGAGCAACGTGTCTATGTCGTTGAGGAGGCACCACGCTGTAGGGTAGATAAAAGTTTTATTGAAATCGCCCGGACCGCCCATACAAAATATGATAATGGCTTTGTGTTTCAGCAGCGTTATTCTGTAATGAAACTCGAAAGTCATTATCATCGTTATCAGCCTATTAACGGTCCACTTCCGGGCTAGGTAAGGAGAGGAGATGTGGAACGTAGACCCACCACGCCACTCCAATGCGGGTTGGGGGGCTTAGGTTGATAATGTTTCGACCAGCGTGAGTTTCTAATTCGTCTGTATTCGAAACACACTTTGTTTACAATTCCGACGGCCTCCGTGGCGCAGTGGTATGCGCGGTGGATTTATAAGACGGAGGTCCTGGGTTCGATTCCCGGCGGGGCAGATTGAGATTTTTCTTAATTTGTCTTGTTCTGGTTGGTGGGAGGCTTTCGCCGTGGCTAGTTATCACCCTACCGACAAAGGCGTACCGCCAAGCGATTTAGCGTTCCGGAACGATGTCGTGTAGAAACCGAAAGGGGAAATTTCATCCAACTCCTAACTAATTAGCTCACTTCCATCTTAGATTGCATCATCACTTAACATCAGGTGTGATAGCAGTCAAGGACCAACTTGTAGTAGATATAAAAAAATACACTATAGATATCTCTATCTATAGTGTATTTTTTTATATCTACTACAAGTTGGTCCTTGACTGCTGCCAGCCTGCTGCTGCCAGCCTGAGAGCCATCAAGATGAATTCAAATCTCACACTGCTAGGAGTTACAAGTTAGAAATTGACTACGATCTCATCTAATCTTATGTATGTGTATGTACCCTTTGAGCTTCCATTTTCTCTACCACCATGGATACTAAGTATATGGGTATCTTTAAGTCAAGTGTGAAAAGGCATATTCTATACAATCGCGTACCACCATAGCTGCATCATCGCTTACCATCAAGCATGATTGCAGTTAAGCTAGCATTAAAGAAGCTTGATGTAGCTAGCATTAAAGAAGCTTGATGTAGCTAGCATTAAAGAAGCTCGATGAAGCTAGCATTGAAGAAGCTCGATGTAGCGAACATTAAAGAAGCTCGATGTAGCTAGCATTAAAGAAGCTCGATGTAGCTAGCATTAAAGAAGCTCGATGAAGCTAGCATTGAAGAAGCTCGATGTAGCGAACATTAAAGAAGCTCGATGTAGCTAGCATTAAAGAAGCTCGATGTAGCTAGCATTAAAGAAGCTCGATGAAGCTAGCATTGAAGAAGCTCGATGTAGCGAACATTAAAGAAGCTCGATGTAGCTAGCATTAAAGAAGCTCGATGTAGCTAGCATTAAAGAAGCTCGATGAAGCTAGCATTGAAGAAGCTCGATGTAGCGAACATTAAAGAAGCTCGATGTAGCTAGCATTAAAGAAGCTCGATGTAGCTAGCATTAAAGAAGCTCGATGTAGCTAGCATTAAAGAAGCTCGATATAGCTAGCATTAAAGAAGCTCGATGTAGCTAGCATTAAAGAAGCTCGATGTAGCTAGCATTAAAGAAGCTCGATGTAGCTAGCATTAAAGAAGCTCGATGTAGCTAGCATTAAAGAAGCTCGATGTAGCTAACATTAAAGAAGCTCGATGTAGATAACATTAAAGAAGCTCGATGTAGCTAGCATTAAAGAAGCTCTATGTAGCTAGCATTAAAGAGGATCGATGTAGCTAGCATTAAAGAAGCTCGATGTAGCTAGCATTAAAGAGGATCGATGTAGCTAGCATTAAAGAAGCTCGATGTAGCTAACATTAAAGAAGCTCGATGTAGCTAGCATTAAAGAAGCTCGATGTAGCTAACATTAAAGAAGCTCGATGTAGATAACATTAAAGAAGCTCGATGTAGCTAGCATTAAAGAAGCTCGATGCAGCTAGCATTAAAGAAGCTCGATGTAGCTAGCATTACAAAAGGTCGATGTAGGTTCCTATTTGTGTGTCTATGGCATGGTAAATTTTAAATAACGGACCGACTTTGATGCGATTTTCTTTGGTCAGACATTTCTATAGCAACTTGTTCAGACAATACACTACCACAAAAATCTGTAAAGCTATGTTGTTCTACTTAATCCTGCATAGCAGCTCACTCACATTCAACTTGAGTGGTGTCCAAGATGCACGTCTTCTTCCTGAAGTACCTGGCCTTGGCCACGGTGTACATCATGCGCGCGAAGTAGGCCACGTCCAGCGTGCCGTACAGCAGCAGCGTGCCGGCCGCCAGCATGGCGCCCCAGCCCGGCACGCACACCGTCCACATGTTCGCACCGCCGCTCGCCGCTTACACCTTCAAGGGACATTCATCATCATCATTATCAGCCTATTAACGGCCTACTACAGGACCAGGCCTTCCTAGTTATAGGAGAGGGGATATTTATTACCTTTACTAGTTAGTTATTGATTACTTTTTAGTTATTGATTACTTTTTACATCGTGCAGTAATAATTTAAACTGTATTTTAGTGACAAATATATTTCAAGCTGGAAGGCGGAATTTAGCAGAACCTGTTATATTTATTTAAGATCTTTATGATTCCACAGCTAAGGGCTGGGATCAACATTTACAGTTTGCCGGTTATTTACTAGCCGTCACTGAACATTCAGATGCGTAGTAGCATTTTGACAACTTCAGATCCTACAGTCGACTGGTTTCTCGAACTATTTCTACTTTCCTCACAAAATTACATCATTACATTAACATATTTTAATGTCCTATTACATTACTCTCATGTCGGATACTCTACTTGAAGAAGACGATATTTTGACGAATCTGTCTGCACTAGCTTGGAAGCAATACCTAGGTATCCCTGTACTAAGTATACTGTACCTAGGTATCTGGTTACTTCACGGAATTACAACGGAATGCTAAATAGCTTATAGATCACAAACTATGGCTGAATCCAGTAGACCAGACCTGAGGCAATTGAGTCGCTTTTCTCCGCAATAAACTCTATGTTCCAATGTCTGCAATGAAAAGATTAGGTAGGTACCTAATTTGATAGAAGAAGAATAGCAGTAAAAAATAGGTCGTTAGGAGTACCGGCAAAAGTTCCTCGCGAGAATCTGAGCCTTTTTAATTGATCCAAAGGCGGGGGGCCTTTCTTCGATAACGATTACTTACTGTCATGTCCCTTGGGAACAACACCAAATTATGCTTGCAGCCCAACCATAAATCTCCAAGTTTGACGAACAGCTTCGAATTAGAAAAAGAAGAAAATCTCAAACACTCACCAATTTTCTTTCTTCTCTCATTTGCAAACAAGTAAATCACACCGAAAAGAACAAAAAAATAGATGTAAAGTATTAAAAAAGCACCCCGATTTTGATTTTAAAATAAAATTCGTTTGAAAATAAAAACGCCGATGCGGTGGCGAGACTTTTCACTGACAAATCATGACATTTTACTAACTGCGCGCGCAGGCCAATCGATAAGTTACTCTAGAACGTGTGTGCTATTCTGGACCTTAGGGCGTGCGCAGGTCTTGTAGTTCTAGGGAGTCTAAAAACTTTTTTAACCCTAAGGCCACAATTCTGCTTTTACGGCTCGAGGCGGGCGTCCATATCTATTATAGAGCACCAGCATTACGGGGTTAACAAATTTTCTTTTATCCTTTTCATTGAACAGGTGTAAGATTACATTTTCCCTAATGACCCATTTCAATGACACCTGCCTGTTCTAAACTTAAAGGCAAAAGATCTAAGGACCTACATACTTAGAAATCGGTTAAACACTTCATTGTTTTCTTATCAAGAGTAAAGTTTTATAAGACAATCTCCGTCCGGGGAAGTCTACCACCCGTCCACCAGTCTTTTGGCGCGGAGAAGATTTGATACGGTTCAGCCTGAAGGACATGATCACGTGTATTACAGACACAACGAACAATTTTGTCAATTACTTCTTCCCGCTATCTTTTATTTTGAATATTTTTGTTACTCAAAAGAAAAGATAAGTAACCCTTGAGCTCGCGATTAGGTATCTGACAATTAGCGTGGTTAAGCGGCATTTAAATACATTGGTAGCATAGATATAAAGTGAAAATCAGCGTCCACACACTTAATACGGGTTTATTCAAGAGCCGAATAAACCAATAGGTACCTTAAAGGCCGGCAACGCATCGGTGGCTCCTCTGGTGTTGTAGATGTCCAAAGGCGGTGGTGATCACTTAACATCAGGTGACTCGCTTCCTCGTTTGTCCTTTATTAATAGATAGTAACTATAGAGATTGAATTGTTATTACAATAGCCTGATGTAGAATCTGATTAGGGGATCCTGAGTTCGACTCCTGGGTCCTATTTCAAGCCATGGAATATTGAACGATAAAATCTTTCAAGAAATTATCAAACAAAACATATCTCTCGTGCCATCCTATGGTTATTATTTATAGTTGAGACATCGAAACGAAAGAAATCAAATTAATCATTCTTCAAAAAACTGACAACATTTGGTTATGAGTCGAGCAATCGTTTATACCTATTATAAACGATATCGAACGATATTTTTTTTATAGATATCCCATTTATTTAAAAATAGTTCCGATCATAGATATAGAATGAGCAACAGCAACAAGATCCCTAAAATATAGATAATAACTTAATAATCACCGCTCAATCTAAAGTGGTTTGAAGTAAGGTTTGTAATGTAAATACGATCTATTGACGGCCGAGAAACCCTCCCGAAGTCGGTGACCTCGCTTTAAATAAACCATCTCTTTCAAACGTGTACCACTAGAAAGAGACAACGGTTGCATCCGTTCCGACATTTTGACGCCACGCAGTGACGTTTTCGGAGCGAGACGTGATAGACTTGTCGTTAGTTTTTAATTTTGTACAAAACATAACATTTATAGTGTTTTTGGACTATTTAAAGTTATTTTGAATCATGCGCGAGTTTAAATACGATGTGGTACAGTTAATTCATGCCGTAAGAGATCGGCCATGCCTTTGGGACAAAACGGCAGAAGTATATAAGGACCGTGCAGAAAGACGTTCGGCTTGGGAAGAGGTTTTTAGCCTTTTGGACGATACTTACGAGGATATGACGTCAGAACAGAAACGGGTCACTGGTGGGTTTAACTACCTAAACGTAATACGTAGTTACCTAAGTGACTTATGACTGCATCTTTGGTCTAGTGGTTAACATATGTGGCTTTGGATCTTTAAGTCTTGGGTTCCATTCCAAGTAGGGCTATAAAGTATTGAGCTTTTCTTCCATCCAAAAAATTGGCAGAAAAATTTGCTCTTGTCGCTTAAGCTGTCAGTCCTGATCATTTTAATTACTGATAGCCTGATTGATTTGATTTTTACCATAATAGTGATCGTTACAAATCAAACATTACCTACCCCAAACCCGCCAACCCGTTTTGGTAGAGCGTTTCGGATCTAAGATCCATATTATCCTTTGTGCTATAAAAAGGGAGACCCTGTAGTGAGCTATTAAAATATATTTTTTTTTATTCATTACAAGTTAACCTTGGACTGCGGTCACACCTTGCAGTAAGTGATGATACAAACTAAGATGGAAGCACGCTAACTTGTTATCAGTAGGATGAAATTCACACTACTGTTGTTTTCTACACGACATCGTACCGGGACGCTAAATCGCTTGTGTGGTACGTCTTTGTCGGTAGGTTAGTAACTAGCCACGATCGAAAGGTATTAAAAAGAATATCAGTTCATATTACTTTTTTTTAACAAAAAATGGCCCGCTCATTCCAGCCACCAGCCAGACTTAGTCCAATTTAGACAGGACCCCTGTCTTATATCGCGGCGAGGAACTTTATTTTTTTAATGATTTTAATACGTAAGAATCTACAATATCATTGGTTTCTACCTCACTCAACCTGTTTATCCATTCCAGGTGAACAGATTCTAAACAAATGGACAAACATCCGAGACACATTCGTCAAGACGCTCAAACGATCCAAAATGGGCAGACCACGTAGAAAATATCTCCTATATGACCACGTGAAATTCCTTATCAAGGTCACCAATACTGACGAGGACTTCAACTTAGAACTGAGCACAGATGACAACACAGCTTACATGAAAACGGAGAGTCCAAAAGAAGTTCCAACTACAAGCACGAGAAAACGGTCCAAGAAACTAGAGGAAATAGTATTCAGCGATGAGGAAACAAAAAGAAAACAAGAGAGATACGAGAAAATTGAGGCGGATTTCTCTGAAATAGACGAATGCAATGATCCGAGGATTATGAATGAGGATGAAGCTTTCTTTGCATCTCTCCTTCCGTCAGTTGTGAAGTATTCTGAAGATGAAAGACTGGAGTTTAGGATTGAAGTGTTGGCTGTTATGAAGAAAATTAAAGAGAAAAGGAATTGGTAATAATTGATATAGATAATTATTTATAAACGGAATTAAGTCGAGCAGTCTTTCGAAAGTAGACGAAATGTCTATAGAGATGCCTGTTAATGCATCCTAGGCGTTGGTGATTTTTGAAAAACATGCATCGTTAGAACATCTCGTCGATCATCCCACCTTCAGTTTGACTGCACGTCCAAAATGACAAACGCTTCAATACTGACTTTTTTTTTCAAAAATCCACATACTGATTTCGATTTAATGAGTTCTGCTTAAAGTAAGGGAAGTTTGAACCATGCCATTATAATTTTTAATACCTACGTGTAAATAAAAGAATTATATAATAGATAAGTTTTTAATGATCATTTTCTGTAGCACTTTTAAAAATAATGTTTACACAACAAAAGTTAAATCACATAAAACACAATTTTTAGGTGAAATTGAAATTTAAAAAAATAAAATACCTAAACATTATTAAGTCCTTTACGTCTAATAATTTGTTTTAAAATCTAAGTGAAAAATAACAAAAACAATCAAATCTTCATTACATACACGTAGTCTGGTAGTAATATCGTAGGTAAACCGATCTACAATACAATATAGAACAACAACAACTTACGGGGATTATATAAAAAATTCGAATACTTATTTTTAATGAGAAATGGCAGAAAAACTGTTTTGTCTTTTTTTCCAGAGAAAAATATACATATTGAAATCTCCAAAAAAATGCCCGAATTTTTTGGACAATCGGATCGCCTTTAGTCGGATCTTCAAAAACCTAGTTCATAATCGTTCATATCATTTTGGGACAATTTACGGCCACTTTCAGATTTCGTGAAAAATATTCGCCCAAAGCTATGTCGGACATTTTCCAGTTAAGACTATGTCCTTGCAATTACTTAATCATACTCGATTGTAAATCTGTAGGAAAGTTAACTGGCGAAATCTCGATCAGATTTACGACCTTATTTTCATTGTTCGTCATTACATTACTTTAATCATTTAATAAACATTAGGGACTTTTGCGATATTGTCGCGGCGCTCACAGATCACTTGTATCGACAAAAGTTACAGCCTTATCAGCATTCATATAATAAAACTTGTAACTTATAAACCGAGGGTAGTCACATCATTGAAAGAGCCGACTAAAGGAATGTTGTACACGTATTATGAACTTTACCTAACACCACTATCTTACCCACTACTTGAAGTAACATCGTAAACTATTGTTTATACCGAAAAACTCGATTACGAGCGCACGAAAAACATATTCTGTTACAATTCACTATAATATAAAGACCGTTTTGAGAACGATCGAACTTACTAAATTCACTAACTCCTCCCCACATTTATATACATTTAGTACGCGTAATACCGCGAAGTAATTCTTTTATCGAAAAATGCGGGTAGCACTACCCATTCCTATAAGTTTATATACACAAGCGGTAGAATACTGCATTTGCGGCTTAGAGCCTTAAAAGTCGGGGAAGTACCGACGGAACCGCGTTGAGTCTACGGTACGAGTGACTAGACCGTCCCCTAAACAATATTGGGGGGGACGGGGTTATTTACACACTTATTACGGATATTAAATTCACACTTAATAAATTCTACTACACTTTTAATAACGACGCGTTGACGTGAACGCAAAAAGCACTGAAACGGCGCGTTGGCACCGATTGTTTCTCAAAACGTAATCTCGAAAAATAAAACCGCCAAAGTTTAAAGCTCAACGTCGTATAGACGATCGATTTGTGCAGTTCCCATGGAAGTTGCCTTTTTTTTAATTAAATCTAACAATATAGTACACAGTATAGAAAATTAAAGTACAAAAAACATCGGCGTCGCTAACTGTAGTACACTAAGGAAAAAATCACTTTATCAGTCTAGCATTATAAAGAAGGGTTATCATAGATTTTACCGTACGTCTATAAATCTAGGACAAATTCACATTTGAGTATGGCCTGTATCATCTAACTGAAACGCTTAACCTTCACTGAGGTAACCTATAAAATACCAATGTTTTTATACAATTAATTTATTAATAATACAATATGTATAAAGATATATTACACGAAAGTTAATAACAATAAAACTCAATATCTTCTTCTGATATAAAATAATAGCTACTGCTTAAAATACGAAATAAAACTCAGAAAATAATAAAAAAATTAAAACATTTGAACTGACCGGTGTCGGTTTAGAAAACCCCTAATATATTATAACACGACATAAAAAGAACAGCTAAAACTTACAAGCTAAATATATCAACAGAAAAGGAAAAAAGAAAAAATTGCGAACAAAATCCATGCTATTGTTATATACAAAACGACATTAACAATTTTATCACTTAACCACTAAAGAAACCTCAACTGGTGAGATCGGTGTCAGTCTACGCGGCGACCTAATCACCGACGCTAATAGTCCAAAAAATAATCACTATACGTCTTTAATTAGTAAAATCCATGGTAGGTTTCCTCTGACGAGATTTTTTGGGCCTCGGGGGGGCCGGGGAGCCGGTGCAGCAATGGCATCCGCGTTTAACGACCCCTCGACCGGAGGCCCGACGTCGCACTTCAGAACTATAGGACCTCTCCCCGGCCCTAGTCTTTCCTGAAACGCTCCTTTCCACATCACCTTCCAGAGCGTGATACATCCGCTTTGCCGGATAAGTACGTAAAGGCGGATGCGTATCATCCGCAGACGATCCGTCCGCACTGCAGCTGCGTTCCATTCCCCTAGCGTTTTTAATAACAGAGTCCAATCTCATATGGGTCCCAACACCACTAGAGTCCGTAGAGTTCGCTTCATCGAACGGACTTTTGCAGCACTTTTCACTATCACTGCTGAAATCCATCGGCCTTCTGCTCTCCGATCGCTCGGAAGTGGAATTGGATTCCCAGAACAACTCTGTATGTCTTTCCGGTAAGGAGTTTTCGTCATCGCCAGCTATGGATTCCAAAGTAGCATCTCTGGAACTGTCTTCCATTCTTTCAGCAATCATTTTAGGGTCATCACCAGCGATCAATCCTTCTGGTTCGTCCATAAGGAACCTCGCGTCCCTTTTGTCGTCTTCATAGCAAACTCGTCTTATAACTTGGGTTGCGTTTCCTGTCGAATGTATGATAGCGGATGCCGTGTTAGATAAGTGCAATTCTCTGGAATCTGTCAAGACATTGTCGAACTTAGTCAGTCTGTCGTCCTTAACCAAAACAGATGGCAAGTTGATGTTTCCATGAGTGACTGCCCCTGCGTGGTTGATGATTTGGTTGATATATTTATGGTTCTGTATGGTATGGTCCGGGTTGGCCTGCGATATGACGGTGGTCTGGGGCGCGGTCACTAGGACCGTGGCAGGCGCTCTGCCCGCGTGGAATATTGTTGACGTGATGTGACGGCCTTTTAGACCTGCTATTGTAAATGGTTGAACCTGGAAAAAACGGAATTACATATAGCTACTATTTTATAAAGGAAACGAAATGTATTGCACATTTAAATTGTTGAAATATATAGTTTAGGTATTTGGTATATTTAGAATACGTTAATGTTTCTCATACATTTAAATAATCATTTCTGTAATAGATACCTAATTGTTTTCTTTTGATCAACATTGTATTGCATGATAAGGTAGATGGTGAAACGGTTGCTTAATTTGGTACTAAAATTAAGTTCTCTATTACAAAACCCAAATGGATATATGCCTAACATTAAAATACTGATAACTCGATTCGACCTAAGCCTTACGACTCAGCGACTTGTATAAGAACCTGTTATGGGGGTTTTAATAAACTCTATTATGCATCTGTGTACTTTTCTTTTGAGGCACAAAACCCCATAAAACATGGAATAATTAGGACTGGTAGCTTACCTCCCCTTCGTCCGTAGGCTCGCTATGGAAGGTAGTATTAGGATGCGACCTGGCGAACTCTTCCTGGTCCAACGCTATAGTGGCCTGTCCGTCCTCGTTGACCGTCACTATGCCCTCGTCCAGACCGAGCGTGGTCACGTCCAACTCCTCCTGGTTCTCGTCATGGACCTCACGTTGGAGCAACTCGTCCGTTGCTATCTGGTCGTCTATATCCGGCTGTGGTATGCCGCTTTGGTTGAGGATAGTTGGTTGAGCTGCAACAATTAACATACATACATACCATCACGCCTCATTCCCATAGGAGTAGGCAAAGACCACATCCTTCCAGTTGCCCCGATCCTTGCATATCTCTCGCTTCTTCCAACTTCATTAAATCTTTCATACAAATTCATCAGTTTAGGTTACTTTTGACCTGGCCTTTAATCAAAATGTCCTGGATTGATCCAGGAACGTTTGCCAATACCAAGTATTCCCCTTCCAACATTCACCTCTCATTCTCAGCAAATCTGCTTGGTAACAGAAATAAGCTGTCATACTTTTCTTTTTCACTCTATCCTATTGGAATAAATAACTTACGCGTGTGCGAATGCTGAGCGGCCTCGTGAGCCGGCGAAGAAGAAAACAGCAACTCGGCCTCAGGGAACAACTCCGAGGCGGACGGCGAGTCCACGCCAAGGTCTTCACACTCTTCCGATAAAGATTTCTGAAACGAGTCAAAATACAAAAAAAATGTGATAAACCTCAAATAATATTTTACCGCAGCGGTGAAATAAATGTCAATAAGCAAGTCAGACATCCTATCAAATTAGTAGTTGCAAGGCTTAGTTCTATTTCTTATATGAAAAGTTATAAAATAATGTAAATGGCTGTAAAATTATATAACAAAAATTGCCAGAAGATATTGAACTTACTACTTAAAAAAAATTTTTTGGCTTAATTTTTTTACTAATTCCTAACATTTCTTGTTTTTTTTTTCATTTCATTCATAATCAGATGTTAATAATGGCAATGACCAGGACTGATGGTTCAACACGCATTTCAAGGAATGGGGGTGTAACACTGCATGTTCTGTCTCTACTGTACCGTGTGCTATTTAATCAAAATTTTCCTTAAATATAAAATACTAGGAATTCAAAATTATAACACTCATCTTCTGGTTAAGATATTTTCAAGAAAAATCTCAATATTTTATACCAGGACTCGAACTAGGACCTCGTGATCCGAAGCCACAAATTAGGCTTTGTGGCAAGCGAATAAATGTATACGAATATTATAAATCTGAAGAGTTCTTGTCTGTTTAAAAGGGGCTAATCTCAGTACTACGGGTCTTAATTTAAAAAAATCTTTTTGTGTTAATTTATGGGAACAATTTAAGTGCTCACCAAAATAATTTTTATACCCTAAGACTAAGTACCGAGTATTATAAATTGACTCCACATAAATTAAATCCACACTATACCGAGGTTTCTTTAATATAACATTTCATGTTCCAAAATAAGTATACATACATCAGAATAATTTTATGTTTTGTTCAAATATTATATTTGCTGCCCAAAATTAATAAATGCTCACCAAATATTGTTTTACTGAAACATTAACATTAATGCCAAATACTACAGATCTAATTTCCTTTAGTGTAATCAAATTATTCAATGTAAACCCAAAATATATTATTGTCAAACTAAGATAACTTTCGTATGCTGATATCCCAGAGGAACGTTCTGCACAAAAACTTTGGGACGTCCCATTGGTTCAACTGACACATAAAAATTTAATTCAAAATCTTACAAGTGCTACAGATCGAGCTAGGCTTCTAGCTTTATTAGAGAAAGAATCTGGCTTCATGCTTTGCCATCAACAAATCTCGGAACATTTTTGGATAATGAAACATTTCGTGTGGCTCTAGGCCTCAGGTTGGGAACACCACTGTGCTTAGAGCACAGATGTCCATGTGGAAAAGAGGTAAATAAATTTGGTTTTCACGGGCTCTCATGCCAAAGGAGTGGCGGTTGGCTTTTTCGGCATGGTTCTCTTAATGATATAATAAAAAGGGCTCTTGCCAGCATAAACGTTCCTGCGCTAATCAAGCCGTCAGGAATAAGCCGGGATGATGGCAAGAGGCCTGATGGATTGACGCTGGTTCCCTGGGAAGTGGGACGGGCCCTAATGTGGGACGCTACTTGCGTTGACACATTGGCTCCGTGTCATATCAGGGAGACAGAATCAAGACCGGGAGCCGCAGCAGAAAAGGCTAAAACCGGTAAGTGGCACAAGTATGCCTCTCTGACAGAGAGTTACATATTTGTACCTTTTGCCGTGGAGACCCTTGGGCCATGGAGTCGCAGTGCCAAAAAATTCTTCCGTAACATTTCACCGCGCCTAATTGCCTCAACTGGTGACCGAAGGGCTGGCTCATTTTTTGCGCAAAGGATTAGCCTGGCTATCCAACGCGGAAATGCAGCCAGTATTCTTGCCACTATTCCACGTGGGCATAATTTGTATAGTTATTAGGATAAGTTAGCTTAAGTTCCTTATTGTATTCTTTGTCAATAAAAAAAAAAACTTTCTTATTCCTATTTTTTACCCCACAACGTGCACGGCCACCACCGGTAGAGAGCGTTTAGGCGGCCGGCCGCAACCCCGCGCTTCTCTTTCATCTCTGTGTAAGCGTAAAGGTCAGGTGTGTGTCCAATATTTTTCGGCGCAGAGAGCGCGCGATTCCGCGCTTTTTAGGCTACAATGTCTGATCATACTCTGACTGGGCCAAGTATAGTTGAAGCGCCTCTGCTTAGTTCTGAACCTGATTCTGACCAAGAAACGAAGACGCAAACAAGGAAGATCTTGGGTGTTTGTCAAGAAATTTTCAAACATTCGAGATGCCGAAATTTTTATTAAAAACGAAAGCGTGTGGTCTTTCCAAAAGGTACATAACACTCAAGAAGGCGTAAAAAGATATTATCGTTGCAATAAAGTAAAATGGCGCGGATTTCAGTGCTCGGCTGCAATTCATTTGTTATTCGAATCCTCGTCAGACGTTGTCATATTATACCGGACGGAAGAGAACCACGACCATGATTCTTCCGAATTCCTCACGAGCCGTGGTATGTCCGTGGAAACCCGTAATGAAATAGATAAACTATTTGAACTCAAACTGAAACCAAAGGCAATTATGAATGCCTTATCAAAAAAAGAAGGAATAAAAGTACCATCTAAGACGCAATTGAATAATTATCTGGCAAAAATTTTTCAAAAAAAGGACGGATCCTCTACTATTAGCTTAGGAGAACTGAAAACATGGCATGTATTTCACTCACAAATTCCTGAAGATGGGCATACTGCCTTTGTGGTTTCCTTCGATGTTTCTGATGATGACAAAAACCCTTACTTTCGTTTTATGGTATCAAGTAAATACCTATTGAGCCTTGCATGCAATTGTAAAATTATTCACGCTGATGCAACCTATAAATTAAATATTTATTTAACTACTTTTACCATTACTCTTTTATTTTTGTTTCTGTATATTTCCTTATTATATTTTATCATAATATTTTTATTAAATTAATAAAGCAATAAACAAGTAACTTGTGTTTGGGGAAATCAATATTATTTTTTGTTTAAAAAAAAGAATTCGATCGACCGTTAGTTTTTTCTCTCAGCAAAGATTACTAAAAAGAATGTCATAAAATACAATATTGGTAATATCTATTTAGCGATAATATAAAATATTTAGTCTGTAATTAACTTTAATGGTGCTTGCATACTTTTATGGCATGCAATAAAAAGGAAATTAGCTTCATTTGTATAATAATTCATGAAACACAATTTGGTGAGCATTTATTATTTTTGGCAGGTATTGCGAATTTATTGGAAGTAATATAAGTGAATTTCTGGTAGGAATTTAAATACAAGCCTTAATTTATCGAGGAAGGCTTTAGACTATATTACATCACGCTACAACTAATAATAGTGAAGAATCAGTCGAAAATGTGGAAAAATATTCATCTTTGAGAGCTAATATAATAAGTTATTACAAGGAGTAATTTAGGATATTTTCATTTTCATAATCTTACTTATTATAATTCTACACGGACAAAGTCGTTGGCATCCGTTAGTTTATTACGTTCTAACATCAACTAGAACTATGCAGGCACTGCTAGTCCTATAAAAACTAACCTTGTATGACTTACCTGCAATCGCAGCTCATGTTCCAATATGGCGTACTTGTGCCTCAGAGCGGCCGCCGACACGTGCGTCAGTCTGTGGTGGCGCTGCGACGAGCCGTCTCTTTTGTGAACCACCTGTACAGAGTTACTCTGTGTCACTTGCTAGATGAATATTATAGTTCCAATAAGTAATATGTGTAAATGATCTTCGTTACAGAGCTTTTAAGCTTTAAATTGTTTATTTTTTAAATTGAGTAATGCATTCGGATATTATAAAATGGCAGTCTAGATATAAGAGAATGTTATTTATTATGTTATTTACTATGATATCAAGGGTATGATTACCTCATGTTGGAAATACGAAGATTCTTAGCAATTTTTAATATTCATTAGAAGTTAGCCCTTGACTACAATCTCACCTGAAGCTATGATGCAATTCTAAGATGTCAAAAATATAAATAACTTCACATATTTATAATTGAGTACTTCACATAGTTATAATTGAGTGAAAATAATTGCAACCGAAGGATCTGCAATTATCTTTAGCCTATTCTCAAATCTATTGATGGAATTTGGTCCTTATATACTGTAGACAAGGCGATTGAATCCTCCATCGTCTCCATTGCTACTTTTTTCGAGTGCATTACTCAACTATTTCTGTTTTAAAAAAGGAATTTATTTAGTTGATTGCTAGAAGCAATAATTACGAAGCATTTATTTTATAGATTTATATTAGTAAATAATATGCTTTATTTTTATTTTAGTTTTTTATTACAATGGAGATCACATAAGCCATCAAATAATGAGATTGTAACTATATAATATGTTTTAAAGCTAAGTTTAAGGTTAATCAATACAACACCAAAAAAGTTACAGCACGATTATTAAAAAAAATATTCCTATTGGAAAATACATAACAATCATGCCCCAATTTACATCTGGGCTAAGGGAAGTAAGAACAGAACATTCGGAGGAAAATAAACTAACAAATGTCCAGTCCATTGAATGAAGATGAATCATGCACGATGGTATTATGCTCTGTATTTGACTATGGAAAATATATTGAGGAGTCATTGCCACATGCAAAAATTAAAGTCGTTTTAATTTTATTAAAGGTCACAAAATCTAAAATGAATGACGGAAGAAGAAATTTGAAAATAAATACGACAACTTTTTCAACATCCTTCTCAGAACATAGACAGTAAAAGATAAAAATCAAAAGTACAAAGACTATTAAATGATTGGGAAGACATTTATGAGATTTAAAACATTATGGGTTTTCCTCGTTGCGTGTGCAAGATGCCATAATACTTATAGACGCGACATAAAATAAAGTTTACAAATTTTGAAAAAACAGCCTACAACACTAGTGGTTTATCAATATTATAAATAAGCAAGCTAAAAGCGTTCTTTGCTAGTGTGAGTAATTTGTTTGAAAGTTAAGAGGGGAACGTTTATCTAATGTTTAATAAGTTCTAATAAGTTACGGTACTGGTAGAGTCAGCAAGCATGTCGCATCTATATTTTGAGGCAAACTAACACCGAACGAAAGAAAAGCGATTAAAAGAAATCGAGGCGTGCATGTCTACTAAGAGGCTTTCTAAGACTGAGGGGGCGGCGTCAGGACTACGATATCACCTGGTGGTAGACCTTATCGTCGCAATCTGACGCGTCAATATCGTACGCACAACGGGACGAATCGTCGTGCGAATCGATGTACGATTTTTTCGACTCAACGTCGAACATCTTATCAAATATCCTTTGCGCCTCCATATCGGGACTGTATCGATCTGGGATCGCTTCCTGAAGTATCAAAATGTGCATCAAACAACTTTTTATCAACTAGAAATCGTATAAAAAATGAGATTATTGCGCGGGCCCTTCCTTTTTTGAATCAATAAAACTATTACATATAGGATACATATAAAAATATTACAAAATAATATAATAGATACTCACAAGCACAGTTCTGTTCATGTTGTCTGTTCTGACAGTTTCTTCGTACGAGTAGTCGTGGGGGTCGGCGGACGAGTGCAGGTTCCAGGGCTCGGAGCTCTCCGAGCTGGTGTCGCGCTCCGGCTTCACGTCCTGGTCCCGGTCGGTCCACGGCGAGCTGCGCGCTCGCGTCTCTATCAGCTCGGGGGGCGTAGACGCTGGCGCGGGGCAGGCGGTGCTGTCCGGCGGCTGAACAGTCGTCGCGGTGGTCAAGTTGAAGGCTTGGAGATTATGCAACGCTGCTGTAGGCAAGCGGAGCTGACGGACCCCGGGGCGGGTCAGCACAGGCTTCAACCCCGCCGGCCCGATAAGACGCTGCAGCAGCAGCGCGTTAGTACCGCCCTCTCCGCCGGCGACTGTCAGAAGTTTTGGGCCACGGTTCGTCACAATAGCTATTTGCTGACCGCCCTTCACCATAGACACGGGGAGGATGTAGTTCGCTGGCATCAAAACTGCAGTGGTCGGCTTTCCTGCCGTTCCTCTTGCGACCGTTATCGTTTGACCGTCGGCGACTATCACGTTGCGCTGAGGCTGCGGCTTAGGTTGGGGGGCGGCGGGTGTGGTTTCGTTTTCGAAAGTCAACTTCCTGACCACTTTCCGGGGACTGTCCTGGGGAGAGTGGCTATCGCGACAGCTATCGCGGCAGCTCTCGCGACAGCTATCGCGGCAGCTATCCCGGCAGCTGTCGCGGCAGCTCTCGTTGCAGTCGCCCTGCGAAGTCCCGCAGCTGCTGTCTTCCGAGCCCATGGTGCGGCACGAGTCGTCGACGGGGCTCATTTCGCGAGTGCCCGAACGCCGTGAACTACTGGAACTCTTTTTACGCTTCGACGATCCCGACGGATTGGTAGGTGGATTCGTCCTCCGCCGTGGCGCCGGTTTATCTTTATCCGGAGAGTTCTCCACTTGCTCTTTGTACTCCGCTAATATGTAAAGGATCCGTTGAGTAGTCTGCTCGTCTTCTTGCGGTTTCAGGGTAGGTTTCGGAGGTATGCCGATTTTCATTGCGTGTGGAGGGTTTGAGGATTTTGTTCTAGATTTTGATTTGACTTTCGTCGGTTTCGTAGGGTTCGGTTGAGCTGCGGCCTCGTTTAATGTCGATTCACTGGTGACGGTGTGGGGAATTTGCGCATGCGACGACGTAGGTGATTCTATAATTCCAGATGAATCAGGGGATCGGACAAAATTTGACGTGGTCGGTGTGGCGGCGGTGACAGTTTTTCTGTTAATATACGCTACGTTCAAAGATTGATCAGATCCGATCGAGTACAACACTTGTTGAGTAGACTCCGTCGCCGTGGAGGACGCAGATGTACCTTCACTCGTGTCCGCCGTCGGAGTGAGCAATTTGGTAAAATTTGTATTTGAATTTGAGTTAGGTTGAACTGTGCTTCTTTCCTTTACTTGTTCTAGGACCATATCGAATTCTCGCAGCTGTTCGAGTGTAGATGAACTCATTTGAGGTTCAGAAGAAGATTGGCCGTCTGTAGGTGTTTTTGTGGTTTGCCTGTTGGCCTGAGCCTGTGGCAGGCGAATGGTATGTTGGCCGAGCGGCGGAGCCGCTGTAAGAACCAACTGCTGATAGACATGTTGATTTGCACCGCCGATGACATTACGTTGTATTTGAAAGAACGATGGTCGGACTACCCTAGCCCCGGATACCATTTGAGGTGCTTTACTGAGCATTGGCAATTTTATTCGCATTTGTGTTAAGACTGGTTGATGTGGAGTGGGTGCATTCTGAGCGTTCTCGCTCGGTAGTCCATTTTGATTGCCAGCGTCGTCGTGCGACCCTTCGGAATTTGGTGTGCTTTGATTCTGCGGTACAATTTTAATTATTGGAGACTCTAGATCATTTTGATTGACGAACTTTACATCGCCTTTTTGTTTTTGGTTAACGTCGTCAATTAGTTCAGTGCTAGGAACTGTTATTAAATTGATCGTCTGTCCGCCGCCAATGTTTACGGGTATTTGCCTCGTGTAGATAACGCCCCCGTGCATTGTTTGTATATTCATAGGCCCGATAGTTTGTTTTAATTGTTGAACTAAGTTCGGTTGTGATTGCTGCGCTTGAGCGGACTGCGATGGAGACTTTCTAAGTAATAATGGTGGGCTATTTATTTGTCCAATATGATCGAGGTTAACAGAATTGTCATTAGGCTGACATTCAGAATTTTCAGAATTGGAATTAGTAGTCGACTGATTTGTATTGTTCATATCATTGCTTTTCTGACTGCCATCCTGAAATACTTGTTTGCCAAAAGCTTGACCAAATTTTGGTAAACTAGTAGATTTTTCTGCAGGTTTGTTTGAGGAATTTTGTATAAACTTTGCATAGTTTTCTTCATACACAGACCGAGACTTTATTTCATTTTGTGCATTTGCTAATTCTTTGTTTGACGATGATATATTTGAGTTAGACGTCGGACTCGTGCTTACATTATCCTGCGACTCCGTTGTTTTTGGATGGTTAGGTTGAATGTTAGTAGATTCAATAGGTTGTAATCTCAATACCATACTTCTTTGATGTGGGGCATTAAGATGTATAGACTTTCCGTCAGCTGATTTACAAACAAATTGAACCATTTTTTGTTCATTAGATCCTTGAAGATTTGTCAATAGGTTCACTCTTTTTATTAGCTGTCCCGTGGTATTGTTTTTCTGGTTTCCAGTATTTACAATATGAAGAAGCTGATTACTGCCTTGACCTGCGTCTACTAAAGACAGTCCACCGTAAGAATTTGTGTGCGACCCCGAGTTCGCATTGGATGTTGAATTTGTGTTCGCTCCTTTATTTTGTACTATATGTAACACAGGTGTATTAGAGTTACTGATGACAGAATTTTGTGTGTTATCTACTAAGGTTAACTGATTCCCGCTAGTATTTTTACCTTGTACGATATGTAAAACTTGCGGAGTTACCGCGGAGGAATTAGTATTCGATTGGTTATTTTCATGAATATTAGTCTGATTCAGAGGTGGGGGTAATATATGTGCAAGTGCTTGTTGCAATGTCAACGCATTTATAGGAGTTTTTGAATAATTATTTCCAGATGTATCATTAGTAGCAGGTGCTTGACAATTTTTATGGGACAGCATATCGACTAAATCTTGCGTTTCTGTATTTATCATATTGTCTGGTGTTGTTGTTATACCGGCAGCATTCATAGCATGGGCAATTTGATCAGTTTTTTCGGATAAACCGTTTTGCTTACATTGCGGTGGTGAGTAATTTGCCTCATTATTTTCCAAAGATTCGTAAGAGATATCTCTATTTGGTTGCGTTTCCAGTATACTGTTTTCGTTAGAATCAAACGAATAGTCAACATTGTTTATATGCTTATTTACTAATGTCTGTAAATCATCACCATCATTGTAATCAATCGGTTCTTCTTTCAACGGTGACAATTCAACTGTGATTTCTGTTTTCACAATCGATGTTATTTCAGTTTCCACTGGAATGTCCTCGTGATGACTATTTGGTACTTTGGAAGCTTCTTGCGACTCCATATGACGGTCATATTCGTGAACTAGAGGCATACTAAGATCCGCAGTAGTTAATTCCGTATATTCAGTTTTGATAGGCGAATGTGAATCACCGTGTGGGCTATTTTCAATGGAGCACTGAGGACTAGCGTCTGTAACCTGAGTTACACGCGGATCACACGTCATAGGGTTCTGAGCCGCTGCGCTTACTGGTAACTGACCTACCTGAACAACTTGTACTATTGCTTCGACCGGAGCCGGTTCAATAAAATCACTATTAATAAGTTCATATGGAAAGCTACTTCTAAAATGGGTGTTATTATTATACGAGTTTTTATATTTGTTTTTCATGTTATCCATTATCCAACTGTAATTCAATTCCTCTGTTGTCTTTTTAAAAAATGAACGCACTTTGTCTCTCAATTGGATGTAGGATATTGAACGTTTTAGAATTTCTATTTGTTTTTTATGTGACATGCATACAATTCGATTTTTGTCACAATCGTTATCCTCCGACGTTAAAAACGGCTGAGAAAGTTTTACGTCCGACAGAGTCGCAGCCGAGTCTTTTATAATTTCATTTTTATCTTCCGATATTTGTATGACTCTGTCGGACCTCTCACCAAAACCCATATTAAAATTAGTTTCATTAGTATTACAGCAAATATACTTCTGTTCGTTAAATTGAGATATTTCTTCAGCTAGCGTATGCTGCAGAGGATCGGGAGGAGCTTTATTTTCAAACTGCTCTTCAGAGAAAAGGACATTTTCCAAGTTCGTAGCATCTATCTCATTCCTGTGTTTTTCTTTAATAGGCCAACATTTTAATATGTCAGGCACATCAATATAATCTTTATGAAATGGTCGTGAATATGAAAATTTTATAGACGTACAATAATCCATTAGGCGCTTATACTCTTTGCTATATGCAGAGTCGAGCATTGTTGCTACAGAAATTTTTGGATAGTCAATATTTTTACCGTTTCTATATCGTTTAGCACGAAGTTTACCGTCACAGCCACTACTTTTTCGTTTTAAGGTCTTTCTATTTCTTTTATCGCGTAAGTTAATATCATCATTTTTAATCCTTTGTCTGGAGTAGGTTAGCTTTGGTAGTAACACATTAAAATTTTCAATATTTTGTACTTCTTCTAAAACATTTCGGTTATTACAATCTTCTAATGCCTTGCTTTTAAACGATTCTATGACTCGAATTGTTTTACTATCACAAATATTATTAAAGTCTTGTGACACCAAACTTTTCTCTATTACAGGAAATACATAACATGTCCCAATCACGGAATCTTCGTAAATTGAACCTTTTAATATAACATTTGAATCACCTTTATATACCAATGTTATATTTTTATTCAACATATTTTCATCATTCATAGGCGTTATGGACGGTATTTCTCCCCCTGTTGGTTCACTTTCACACTCATTAATACGATTTTGTAGCGGTGACGTAGTATCGAAATTGTCATTATCTTGATTTACCTGAAATATGGTATCAACAGATTCAAGAATATCATCTATACTTCCCTCTTTTTCAGAAACAGGTGCAGGTGTGTTATCCGATTTATTATGTTGTTCATTTTCGTTGATTCCGATCGTTTCAGGTATAGTAGAATCTTCGGATTGATAAATTATTTCATTTTTCTTTACAAAAGTTTCTGAATTCTCATTACTTATATAATAATTAACGTTACGTTCAACATCATCTATTTGGTCTTGTAAGAAGTCTTGTATTTTAGATTTATCTTTGGAAGAAATTACAGTTGATTCTACTGTTGTTGGAATTAGGCCACATTGCGTGCTCACTTTCTCTACTGGGACTGCTACTTCTGGTTCAGACTTCTCATGCGTTTTATCGAATGCAACACACAATGTGTTTTCTTTAAAATCTGCTTTTGGTAAACCAACACACAAATTATTTCCTTTGTTTTTCGATATCTCATTGAAAGAAATTATACTTGCATCTATTTCTGCTTCTACTGTTGTTGCAATAGGGCCACATGGCGTGCTTATTTTCTCTACTGGGACTGCTACTTGCGGTTCACATTTCTCACGCGTTTTATCAAATACAAGACATAATGTATTTATAACATTTGATATTGGTAAATCAGCACACATGTTATTTTCTTTATTATCTGTAACCACACATTGATCTGAATTTAATTTTTGAAATTGATCTGAGTGTTGAGGTTTAATTATGTTTATCTCACGTTCAAAATCACATATATCGCTAATAGAATTTATAATTTCTTTACGGAAACGTTCGGAAACCGAAGATGATTCACAAATATCTATTTCTGAATATATTGTATCGTCACCTTTCTCTACAATTTCAGCTTCAACGTCCATCCTATTATCCGCCATTTTATGTAGTTCATGTAAATTATCGCTAGAATATGTATTGTTCAAGCAATCATTTTCGTTCATTTCTTTCGCAAAACTTATGTTACTTTCAATTACATCGGTGGCAATATTTACATCGGTAGAAATATTATCAGACAATGTAAACACGTTTTCAAAATGTACAACTTGAGAGATATTTTTGCGTATTTCCTCAGATTCTGTTAAGGAACAAGACGAATAATTATTACTAGTTTTAGCATCAAAATGTTGTTCCTGTACTGCCAGCTCATCAACATCCATTTTATATTCTGGCAATTTCGTATTCTTATCTATATTTACGTCATTAAAATGATATTTTTCTTCAATTTTAAAATCGTTAAATTCATTTTCATTTATGGTACTAATTTCCTTTTTAGTGCCAGGCTTAGGGTCTGTTATTTCAGATTGAATGTTTATGTTATTTTCAGGAACAGAATGGAACAAGAATTTCTCATTATTTATTACCATCAATACTAAGTCTTTTAAAGTGTGTATATTTTTGTCAAACTTTTGTATTGTCTGAACTAACGTAGTGTCTGAAGTTTGATTGCACGTTTTCAAATTGTCTGTGACATTTGCGTTTTCTTCGAGTACGTCTGGTACGTATTTAGGCTGGGTGTTCATTTTACAAGTAGATGGACTCTCTGGCAATATTACGCCCTCTGTCAAATTTGAATTTAATTCAGAATTAACGTGCAAATCATGGGATTCTTTCTCTTCATCGCCCTTAAATTTTATGGTACTAAGTAATTTATCCTTCGGTACGTAATTTTCACAAGTTAAATTTAAATTAGATACTGATATTGAGTGTTTTAGTCTTAGATTGTTTTTCTCACCTAAATCTTGAGTTCTAATTCCTACGTCGTCAGATTCAATATTTTCATTTATAACTTGTGGATTGATTTCATCTGTGGAATCATACACTTGGTCTACTTCATTATCATTATTGGCCGAAACTTCATCATGTTGCGTCAATTTTATTATCTGAAGATCAGTAGTTAGTAGACTATTGAACGCAGTCGTTCCTATAGCAGGGTTTGAAATAGTTTCCTCGTTACATTTATTTATTTGATCATTCGATTTAATTGAACGGCTAGATGAATCTGTTTGAGAAAAAGGCTCTGTGTATGGTAATCCTTGTGATAGTATTTCGGAATAACTTTCGGAAGTATGCATGTCAACACATTTAGTTTCTTTTGTTTCTTTTGATGGGTTTAAATTTCCATCGCATTCCTGATCATAATCTTCACTTATGATATCCGTAAGCATAATACAGCCATTTTCAAGAGCGTTTATCATGTTTAAAGCTTCTTTTGCCTGCAATAAGTTAACTGATTCCGTTTTTATTAAACATGGTTTATTATTAGTTTGGTCATTTGAAAGACAAACTATGCTAGTTTGCGTACCGTTATTGTCTCCTAATGAATCTAGGGATATAGCAGTCTCATGTCGTGGACTACAATTATTTTGGTTTTCCATATCACTTCGATTTATATTAGCACTTTGTAAAATATTTGTTGCTGTGTGTAACACGGATATCTCTTGTTTCCTCTGTGTGCGTATTGTTTGTGCATCTTTATGTAAATCAGTTAGTTGGCCGTGATTTTCTTTAATTTCACTTTTATTTATGTGTGGTAGTGTTTTATGGCATACACTATCAGAACGATATTGATTTTTAGTTTTAGAAATTTTATTTTCTCGTCCTGTTACTTCTATATCAGTCGATTTCCTTTTCAATGGCAAGGAATTTGTAACACTTCTTGATGGTAAATTTGAGCATACATATCTATCGATTACATCGGAATCGAGAAGACGATTAACAGTAAGTGAAAAGAGACTAGGTATTTGAAAACTATCACTTAGTGAAATACTAATATCAAGATCACTGTCACAATCAGTCATATTATCCTCATCATTTTCACAATCCTTGGATTTGCTTAACATGTTACGCGGTACATGACGCAAAAAGCTTTTGTCATATGTATTCATACCCGATTTTGTAATAAACCATTCAGCATCACATTTTTTGTAAACAAATTCAGCTGAAATATTAGTACTATTCGAAAGGTTTAATGGAATTACAAAGTCGTCAATCAGTGACGGTGACATTGGACCAAATATTGGTGCAGCATTGATAGTAGAGTCATTCAGTTCATTTAAAATAGATATCGAATCACTTCGATTCAAGTTTGTTTCTTGCAATACGGCTCTATCTTCTAAGCAAATACTACTAATTGATTCTTTAATTACCATGCTACTAGCACTTAAGGCGGCTTTATTTTCACTATCATCACATCTCACTAAACTGACAAAACACTTTTTATTTTTTATCTTCATTTTCTCAACGAGGTCATCGCATTTCGTAATTTTTAATTTCAATTGTTTTACCTTACTTTTTGTATGTTGAGCTGGTTCTGTACCATCTTTAAATGAGGTATCAATTTCATCTGTTAGTTCTTCTATTTCAGACGGAACATCTTTGCTACGATCAACTTCGTTAATAGTGTTATTAATCTTATTAGTTATTACGCTTCCTGTTTGAAAATCTACACCAAGATCTTTCAGTAGTAGATTTTTAAGTTCATTAACTTTTGTTTTATTAATATCATTCGCATTTTTCATAGGTGAGATTATGCAGACACTGTCATTCGATGAATCATCTATTTCAATATATTCTGTTGCAGGTTTCTGGGGAGTAGTCACTAGATTAACAATTGGTATTTTACAGGTATCTGGTTCGCTTGAACTGTTTTTTGGCAAGTCTATGGGTACAGCTTCTTGTCGAAACTTACATCTTTCTACAACAACTACACATTTTTGAGAAAATTTATTTTGATGTTTGGTGTGTACACTACGATCTAGCGTTGGAGTGTTAAAGATTCCGAATTCGGTCTTGAATTTTTGAGGACTGATATCATCGTCTTCATCATCGCTAATTAAATTAATAGTCTCTATAGTAAGCGGTACAGTTGTCAAATTTGGTTTAGGATAGCTTATATTTTGAACTTCAGTTTTTAAAACGTCGTTTCTATTTTCCACACCGAATTGTTTTATACTCAAAGTGCATTTTACGTTTTTGTTAATATTTTTCCATAGTAATGATTTTACAGTTGGATCTTCAAATATAGAATCGACGTTAACGTTTAATTTTCCGGAAATTGTAGCTTTAAAAGTGTTACCATTTGGAAGTTTAATTCTTACACATTTTTTAAGTGGACCATTACGAGCATCGGGTAATTCATCGAACGTAATCTTGGCACCTAAATAGTCAAGATTGTTTTCTAAACTCGGCTCTTTTTCTAAACTGGATTTTTTCGTATTGAACTCCTCACTGAGCAGTTTTTTGGAAGTTAGCTTTTCTTTTTGTTGACTGTTAACATTATTCACGATACTACTAGTGAAAGGTGCCTTTGATATCTCTCCTTTATTTATTACAGGTTTTTTATTAACACGAACTTCCTGAACTAATTTGTTAACGTTAATTGCAACTGGTTTTTCCTTTGAATAAAATGTATTGTCTTTATCATTGTGAGAAACTATGGGCTCTTTTTGTTTATGTGTAACACAAAAATCTTTAGACGCTCCTTCTGATCCATTAACTGTGTTTTCAGTATTTTGGGAAGTTAATGAAGATATTTCTTGTTCATGTGGAGTATAGTTATTTGTTACCAAAGATATTTTATCCGTATGTAATTCATCACAATTTTTTGTTCCATGGGGTATGAAAGTATCCGTGTTTCCAATTGCAGGATTGTTATCTTTAGACATATCCCCCGAATTTTTTGTTGTATATTGTACGACTGGTCTTATTTCATCGTCTGCATCAATAATTTTGGCTTCATCAGAATCAGTCACTTCCCTTCCACCGCAAAAATTATCTTTTAATTCGTTAATATTTCTTACTACTTCTTCGGAACACTTCATTTGTTCCTCTGGCGGAGACTTAGCAGCAGTAACGATATTCTGATCTTCTGGTAATTGCTGGCATTCGTTGGAATTTGTGATATAGCTCTCATTATTATCTCTACTAATATCTGTAAATTCATCTTTAGGGTTTCCGTTACATATATTCTGACGGGACAATAATGTATCATTATTATCTTTTAATATATTAATTTCATTGTGTGGTTTAAATGTTTTACTATCGACCTCTTTTAAATGTTCATCTTTTTCAGTTTCTTTTATAATTACCTTATTTTCATTACACGACTTTGTATTTTGATTCTCTATTTTGGCTTTATCATAAATATCTTCGTTAGGAATTTGGTTGACATAATTGCATTTTTCTAAAATGTCGATATTTTGATTTATTTGATGGGTAGTTTTTATATTTATATTTTCACTAAAATCTAATTCTGAAACATTTAAACTTGCATTACTGTACTTTAAAATATTTTTACTGTCCGAAGAATTTACGTTCTTTGCCTCTTCACTATCACCGTTTTCACTTTCCTGAACCAGTTTAGTCGTGGCTTCTATGCAATTACTCACTTTTGCCAATTCATTGCTCTCTTCTTGACGTGAGTCAGTTTTATGTGAATTGTTTTGCTTTGATCTGGTATCTTTCAAATAATTCGCATTTTTAAATTTATTTCCTATTTCTTCTTTTTCAATCATTGCAGTTTTAATAGAAGTATACGGAAGAGCAATCGTACCGCCTAGACAATTATTGATATTGTTATTTAATTTATTTAATATAAACAAACGTTTACTGTTTATTCTTTCATTCTCTTTTCTTGCATCAGTTTTACCATCTGAACTATTTATCTTACCTAACAATATATTTACATCAGTTCTTTCATTTATGATAGATGATTTCTCTGCATGAGAATCCTTATCTGACTTTGAATCAAAATTAGAAGACTTAGATCTTTGAGGGTAACTTCTAACTTCTGGTATTAAGTTTTGTTTCTTGGAATTCAATATATTGGTTTGCGACGAACTGATTGTAGTTGCTGTCGCTGTTGCTGTGGTTGTAGTTATGGCTGTCACTGTCGCTGTTGATCTGTTTGTTGTTTCTTTAGATCTTTTACAAGTAGCTTTAAATTTCGACAGTTCTAAATTATCCTTATGACATTTTCTTTCCTTTAATTTTGTTTTAATAGATTCAGTCTTTTTATCCCTTTTATGTCGATTTTCTTTATATGGAATGTTATTTATACATTCTTTATTATCTTTACCACAATTTTCTAAGTTCATGGGAAAAGCAGGAGACACTTTTTGAATAACTGGCAAAGTAACGGAACTATCAATAATTACAGGACTCAAAACAGGTCCCACGAACGATGAAGAAGAATGCAACAAAGCTACATTCATTGGTGATTGATTAATAGAAACATAAGCTTGTCCATTTAACTCAGATAAATTTGCAGAATTCGCAGCTTGATGATCCTTATGTACTGGAGATAATGAATCATAAATTAAATTGGCGCCGATAAACATTAAATTTGGTGTAGTACTTCTTTGGGGTACAGTTAATACTTTTTTGGCAGGTTCCACCACACTTGCTGTTTTAGGAGTTACAGGAACATTATGCACTTTGCTAGTTTTAGTGTTATCCAACGTTTTGTTAAAATTTATTTTACTGCAAACGTTCTTATTTATATTCTGATTAATTTTGCATGTTTTAGTAACAGGCAGTTTACGATCGTTGAGTCCCCCGGCTTCCAGGGTAGATGCAGAAACATTCTTAATTATTTTACCACTGTACGGCATTTTCTTCACATGTGCTGAGCTAGTTGTTATTTCGTTACTTAATATCTTTAAATCAACTGTCGGATGAAAACTAGTATTCTCAGGATTATTAGCTCTTAAAAGACTGTTATTTTTTGGTGTCGAACTTTTATTAATAGAATACGGATTCTTCAATGGATCATTAAGTACTGAGTTAAAATTTGAAGCGTTTCCAGTGGCTAACACATTTGATTCATTTAGGCTTGGTTTATTGATGGGAAGATTAAAATCTTTTATGTAGATATTTTTCGGTTTCGATATGCTTACATTAGATGAAAGGTAGGCTTCTTCATCAGATGATAGCTCCCCAATTTCCTGTCGCAAATCATCATCCATTAATTCTTCTAATAAGTCATAGTCAGAATTAGGTATGCCTGATATGAATGGGTCGTTACAATTCTGAATTACACTAGGCAAATGCTTGTTCCATGTGTGTAATGACGACGGCTTTTTGGATTCAACACAACTGATTTTACTGAGACTTTTTTGATTCAACACAACTGATCGTGATGTACCCTGGTTTTGATTTAAATGAGAAGATATTTTATAATTATGTAAATTTTCTGAACTCGTAGAATCTTTAACATATTGAACCTGTGCAAACTGATTAGCAATATTATTGTTAATGCTGTTGTTTGAGTTTCTATAACTAGTTATCACTGTCTGGTTGTTTGAATTATCAGGTAATCTTTTTTCAAAAGAATCTTTATTAAGTACAATATCGAGGGCATTTGGCCCTCTGCTTGGGGTTTTATGTGCTAAAAGATCATTCATCACGCTTTTCCAGTCTGATTCTGCCAAAACCTTAGGTTTTTGTTTAACACGACTCTTTTTTAACTCTAGTCCGTTACTTACGTATTTGTTGTTTGTCGATTTTATTACAGACGTTGGACAAGATTTCGCTTTTTCGCCATCTAACAATATTGGTGTTTTATTTTGAGCACTTAAATATTGTTTTTCAGAATCTGCGCGTTGGGTAGCGCTACTATTTGATATTTCACTGGGACTTTTGTTTGTAGGCTCACTCGTAACTGGTATCTTCATATTATTCTGCTGCCTTAATAATGATAAAATTTCAAACTGATCTTTCTCTGATAGAAGCGATGTTGGCTTTATAGATGGATACTTAGCACCTTTTGTTACTGTAATTTCGTTTCCCAGTTCTTTATAACCAGATTTCTCTTTATCTGACGATATAACATTAGACAACATAGGGGTATTTAACGGACTGTATAAATTACTGCCGCTACTATTTTCTAATTTCTGCACTAAAACTTTCGTATTCTTGTCAATACATTTGGATTTAGATTTTTCGACCTTTGCTATTACTATTTCGCCTGATAATTGTAAATTTGTTACTTTTTCAACATCAATATCCTTTATATGTCGAATTTGTTCTGTGATAATATTTACCAAAGGAGTCTTTTGTTGGACTTGGTTATTTGCTGGTTTAAGTTTATTATCAAACTGTCTGTTTTTATGCAAATAACTTAATCGTGAATAAGTGTTAGCTGCATTATCAACTTTCATTGGTTGCATAACTTTTTTTGAAGCTGTGTGTTGTGTAGATGTTTTCGTTAAGAGTTTTTTTTGAGTCACATCAGTAGTTCTTGCATCTGTAGTATCTTGAAATTCTTTTGAAAAATTATGAGACTGATTTTGACTCGAAGATTTACTAATATTACTATGTTGAATGTTTTGTTGTTTTGAAATTTGAGCTTTGTTTGAATTATATATTAGTTGTTTAGGCAACTCAGTTTCTTGTAAATACTGCTTCTTTATAAATTCCTGAAATTCTATCTGGCTTTGCGACTCAGTTGTGTATCTTTTTTGTAAAGAATCCCATTTCCTTTGTAGTAAAAACTGTTCATATTGTTTTTGACTTGGTGTTTCAACCGTCATCTTATTAACAGCATGTTTTATAACTGATGAATGTTTAGGGTTTAATAACTTGGGCTGACTTCTCTTTACATCGCTTCCGTCCTGCTCAGATAATCTTATTGTATCGTTAATTTTTTGTTGACTTAAGATATCACTGCAATAATTTCTTTCACCGTTGACTGTAGAAATGAAACTCGATTCATTGCCAACTCTGGGATTGATCACAGAAAACAATTTATTATTGGAAATCTTTTTATCTATTAATGAATCACTATTTATACTACGATCAGGAATCTGACTTTTTGCCGAAGGCCAACTCATCGAATTTTCATTCAATCCTTTATGTCGCCTATATTCTATAAGTTTCTGTATACCTTTCTTTACATCTTCTTTCACAGAACTTACCTTATTGGGCAAGTATGAGAACGATGGAAAAGTAGTTCTTTGTTCACAATCTGTTAATAATTTACCAGGAGTATTGATACCGGCGATTGAATCAGTTAAAACATTTTCATTATATTCTGAATTAATAGATGACTTCCCTTGACTATCATAGTCGCTGTCAGTATTGCTCATGTTATTTAAATCAGTGTTTTGGCTTGTCAGGCTTTCATGTTCGGACATATTCGTTTTAGCAACTTTCATACCAATAAATTTTGTTAGATTACTAGGAAACTGATAATTTTGTTCTTTGCTTTTCATGTCAGATATAAAGGCTTTTTCTTTCTTTTTACGTTCTTTTTTCTCTTTTTTCTTAGCCCTCATTTTGATCTCTTTAGCTAACTCTTCAGTTATTCCATTGCTTTCATTGTGCTCTTTGTTGTGATCTGCTTTAACCTTGGTTTGACTTATTTCCTTACATTTGTGTTTAATATTCTCAATATTTTGGAGAGTTTCTTTATTTTCGCTTAATGTATCAGCACCAAGACTAAGCGGATCCACTTCTTCTTGGGCAGGAATTTGTAAGGGTTTACTTTTCTTTTTCTTTCGTTTTGGTATAACGATGGGAACCTCAATCAGACTAGTCGCTGATTCTGTAGTGTCTGAATAATATGTCAGAAACTCATCGCACATAATATCTTCTGGTTCTGGATCCTCAAATTCCACCAAATGTTCATAACCTGTTTTGGAAATAATTTAGGAATTAACAAACAACAAAATACAATTTTAAATATTACAAAATTCACTACGGCAAAAGCAGACTTCTAATCGATATATTTAAGTTGGAAGTTTATAAGTTTTCTAAAAATGACACCTATCTATACTAAAGCCAAACTCGATTGAGAATGCTTGTCAACAAACAAATTAAAAATGAAGGTAGAAATTGCTAGTCATTTTGCACCAATTTTTTTTAATTAATCTGTTAATGACGAATTCATGACAGTAAATTAAATAAGTTAGCTTAAAACTAATTAATATATCCAATATCTCTTAAATAAGATTTTATAAAAAACAGAACATAATTTTATATTTATTAGGCATAAAATATGTTGCATTTTCTACCTTCTTTTTAAATTTGTTTGTTGACAAGCATTCTCAATCGAGTTTGGCTTTAGTATAGATCAATTAATCCTCCAAAAATCCCCTGCATACAAAGTTCGCATAAAAAATAGTTAGAGCCTCGGACAGGCTTTTTGGACACACGAGAATAGCTCGTTTAAAAATATTAAGATCATTGGTATAAGATTAGCAGTCTGTTACACGAAGGCTTACCTTTCTCTATTCCATAAAACACATTATTCTCGTCCTCGTCGTCTTCTTCCGGTAAGTGTAGGTAGGAACTGGGGTCAAGATTCAGGTACTTTAACTCTGTAGTAAGAGCACGCGTGCCGCCTTGGGTCCGGTCGATGTAGGTTCGGCAATTTTCTAACAGCACTTCTCTGAAAAAAAAAACATTAATATTTTTTTATCAATCAATTGAATAAAAAGTTTAATAATTGTAATATGTAGACGCCTGAGACTTCAGCCGCGTGGTAAATAGTGTTGCACCCTTCCAAAAATACTAAAAATAAAAAAGTACGTAACTCTCTTTATTTAAAAAAAAATGGGTAAGTGTAGCAAGTTTACCTCAAAAGATACATATAATTTGCGATGAAAACTTCCAGGCGGCTTAAATTTCTCGTACTTTTCCAACAATTATAGTCATATTTCATCCAATGTAAAAATTATAAACTAAAATTTTTATCTATTGGTGAAAACCGCATGACTGACTGTCTATGAGTTTATTATGAAAAGACAAACAAACGCGGCAGGGAACATTATTTTATAATATGTAAGCAATGACATATTAATAGTACTATGGACTTCGGGTGTAATGCAAAATCCACGACAAGTGCTCCTAAATGTCTCATATATACTAGAATTAATTTTTATTTTTATAAACAAACTGAAGCATTATAATATATGTCCTATATTATTGTTATACAGTCTAATTTGCGACGGTCTAATTGCTTGCAATAAGTAATCAGATTACGCAGCTTGGACTGACGGTTGCCGATTTTTGACATGAATCGTGAACATAGGACAACATAAATAGTGTGGAGTAGGTAGCTTTGAATTTTTTGGCATCCTATATCTTATACTAGCAGTCGCCCGCGACTTTGTTCGCGTGAAAACCTAAGACAAGGCACCCTTCTAATTTTAAAGACAGACTTTCATATAAAGTGTGCTCATTCCTTCCAGCCTACAGAATAACTAAAATAATTTTACAATCCGACACACAGATCTAGAGATTAGCCCGTTTAAACAAACGAATAAACTCTTTCGTGTACTATATAGATATGGTCTGACATGCCAAATAAATTGAACAAAGATCGAATTCTAAATCAATCGGCGTATTAACGTTTCTATCATGAAAGCATATATATCAGTACCAAAATGCTGACCTCTATTCGGTTCGTATAATATAACACGATGGAGGTCCAGTTAATTTGGACGCAATAGCGGCATTGACGCGCTTTTTAGAAATTTTGTAATATCTCTGAAACTATATAACTAATAGCAGTCGCCCGCGACTTCGTCCGCGTGAAAACCTCTTAGGTGCCCTTCTAATTTTAAAGATAGACTTTCACATAATGTGTGTTCATTCCCGCTCCCCCTCTCAATTTAATTTTTTTTATAGTTTCCCGTCAACCAATATCCTTCGTCCCGTCCCGTGTACTAAAGATCTACATTTTTGTTAAACATTGTACGATATTATAATACATTCGACCAAATTTGATTACCATAAAAACGATTCTAGTGAGTTAATCTTAAAAGATAGTCATATACTGTCGGGGACATTTTTTAGAACATTTCAAGAGGAATAATTCTTTCATACATATATTTTTGACATCTTGAACCGTTTTCGCAGCGCACGCAACGGAAGCCATCAAGAATGAATAGTTTTCACCATTTTTTTCACATTTCCATTATTTCTTCGCTCCTAATATGTAGTTGCAGCGTGATGTTATATAGCTTAAAGCCTTCCTCGATAAATGGTCTATTCAACACAAAAAGAATTTTTCAATATGAATCAGTAGTTCCTGAAATTAACGCGTTCAAACAAACAACAACAACAAACAAACTCTTCAGCTTTATAATATTAGTATAGATTAACATATTGCAAAAGGCAAATCTATCTCTATAATATCCTTGAGATTATTGAATAATTTATTTTGAGAAGGATTTAAGTTTAGTTGTATAAATAACAAACAAACTCTTCAGCTTTATAATATAAGTATAGATTAACACATTGCAAAAGGCAAATCTATCTCTATAATATCCTTGAGATTATTGAATAATTTATTTTGAGAAGAATTTAAGTTTAGTTGTATAAATAATGACGTAAACTTAAGCACATGAATTAAATGATTTATTACAGTGTCGCGCTTTATAGAAATTTTGTAATATCTCCGAAACTATATAACTAATTAACATACTGTTAAAGGCAAATATTATCTCTATAATATCCTTGTGATTATTAAATAAGTAATTTTGATAAGGATTCAAGTTTAGTTGTATGAATAATTACGTAAACTTAAGTATATGAATTATATGATTTATTAAAACATAAAAAGTTCTATATCTGCTAAAATATAAAAGATAGATATATGCTGTCGCGGACTTTTTTGTAGAACTTTTTAAGATACATAAAGTTCCCATACATTGCTTTCAATTATTCCCAACAGTTGAGGCAGCGCATGCGCATAAACCCGATTTTACAGATTTTTCCGTTCCGACTTGCGCCACTAAAATTGTGATAACTCGGTTAATATATGTAATACAAATATAGAGAGACGAATATCATCAATATCAATATCTTAGCAATCCATGGATTCACCGTGCGGGTGCCGGGTCCATCGCGTGGCTGAGAGAAAAACTCCGAACAGAGCCCGAGACTTGTGACACGGGTGTAGGTTTAAAAGAGATCTCTTAGTAACGGTCGTCAATACTCACCTGCTCTATTCAGGTTATTCTCCCTGCCCAACCAATTTCGGAAGGAACCTACTAGAGCAGCTTTGGATACTCGTTCCAATATGGAGCTTACTGCAAGGTCTTCTAGTAAGGCCAAGGTCTTTTAGCAGGTTATAGAGATACTTCGCTGCTATACCTCTCGCACCCACTTCTACCGCGTATAAACTAACCAAATAGCAATTTTTAGTTAGTTCATTAGCAAGGTCATAATATTTATTCACTTTGAATGGTCTTTAAGGGATGTTTGTTTCCCACGGCACTGTAAGCTCAACAAGTACTAGACGTTTAATTTGTTTGGAAAAAAGAAATATGTCCGGTCTAGACGTCGAAATAGTCTTCCGGGATTATATAGTGTTTTTCATACGTGTCCATTAATATAGTCCAATCAGGTGCAGAGCCCAGATTTGAATAAGGCTTGCTGGTAGAATTTGTATTTGAGCCTGCTTTAACGAAGTTACTTTGTCTTTTATTCGTCGTCAACCCTTTTTGTATAGTATTTATATGTATGTAAGGATAAATTTACCTTTCGAGATCCCAATACAGAGTCTTGACCCGCGGCCCAGAGAGTAGCACCGCAAGATCCTGGCACAGATCTGCTCCGAGCCCCAGGCCTTCGCCCTCAGCAAAAATGGCCGTTGAGAGCACGTTGGCTTGTTTTTGAGTCTGCTTGAGTTTCAATGTCTCTGATGTTTTGACCAGGTTGGTCTGAGTACGGCTGTCGGTGGCCCAACTTCCAAACTCGGAGCTAGTGTTCGGTTCCTGTTCTTGGACATCAGGCTGAAATACAAAATACAATTATTTAGTAGAAGAGGTGAGCAAAGCAAAAAATTGGTTGTCTGTAAAGTCGGTTTACCGACGATAGTTGAACGTGACAACGTCTTAAGAAAATACTGATGGAATGGTAGCATTTAATTGGTTATTAAAATTTTTAATTTAAGTATATTTTTATAAATATTAATTTAAATTAATAAAATAATTGATTTTGATTTTATAAATTTATATTTTAAATTTATAGTAAATATATTTATTTTTAATTTAAAATTAATATATTTAATAATTATATTTAATAGACGGATGTCGAACGCTGCCAAACGCAAAGGCCGATTGTGCTTCATTGTCGTTCGTTCCGCGCTCTCGCTCGCACTTCAAGCCTTACATGGAACGCCTCAAAGCGAGGTAACGCCGCATGAGCCATGTTTTTTCGTGCGTGCAGCCGGCTCTATCGAATTATAAGACGTTTTTACGTCAAAAATAAAATCAAATCAAATCCTGATTAAAGTAGCTCCAGCATTGAAAAATATGACTTAGGACAAATAAAAATTGAAAAATCCTCAAATTACTAACAACTTAGTCATGCTATGGTATTTTTGAAAACTAGTCAAATTAGTTTTAGATAATTAGGTGACATATCTTCCATTTTCATTTGATCCATTAATTATGGGACATCCTGTATATACATCTTTTACTCAAATGAAAAAAGTGCCTTATTTGTCCAAAGCCTTAGTGATTTCAGATCACTGGGTTCAAGTACAAGATTGGGCAGGCATTTTCCTATAGAATACCGAGCTTTTGTAACGTCTTGTCTATGAAAATTCTAAACCAACTGTTAAACCCACATGGCTCGGTGACCAAGTTAAGCAGTCAGTCTTGGTCATTGTCACCAACATCTCACAGAGATCGTTAAATAATCGAACTTCAAATTAAGCCTCTCAAACGCGCATTGCAACATGGTAGCGACCTAAACTCCATGACCCTATCCTCTCCAGAGAAGGGAGAGCTGGCCGTGTAGACTTCAAATACTTACCATGATCAGGGGTGCCATTGGGGGGGCCTTCTTGACCAAGTCGTACATGCTGGGCGCTGGATGAACGGAGAACGCTGTGAGGATGCACTCGTGGCTTAGCCTGGAGCTGGCCTCTAGCAACTTGCTGAGCTGAATGAACCACATGGCCAATGTTTTCTCTATTGCACGAGCCTCCGATTGCTATAAAAGAACATAATTGGAGAATAAGTCGCAGCTCAGCGAGTCATAGAACTGAGGTGGCAATGGGAAGGGCACGTGGTTCGCATTTCGTTGATGAATTAATGTCGTAACCTTTCATATCGCGCGTCTCTGTTAGCTGTGAATTTAACCTTTTAATTTGAAAAGATTTGATTGGTTAGCCGGCGAGGCTGATCCGGCGCTCATTGCATTCTTAACGCGAACGAACTATATTTACGAATGTAATATGATAGATTTATTTTTTATTTAATTTTCTTTAATTTGGATAAAATCCTATGTGTTATTCTGATATGTAAGCAAGTGTAAAGTTTCATCAAAATCCCTCAAAGATGTGCAAAGTTGTAGGAGCTTAACTCTAGGGTCTCCTATCCCTTTCTTGCAAGTTGAAAATTTGTACTGAGGGACTATGACGTAATAAGTTATGACGCAACGTAAGTAATCTTTCTTATTACTAATCTATAAAGTTTTGTAAATTTGCTATTTTTGTCATCAATTTAATAGGATTTTCAATAAATATATTTGTTACTAGCGTTCGCCCGCGGTTTTACCTACGTATTTCCTATTCCCGTGGTAATAGCTGGATACAAATTACCCTATGTCACTTCTGATGAGTCTGGCTATCATAGACAAAAGATTTTATAAAATCGGTCTGGTACTTTCAGACATTAGCCGGAACAAACATACATACAAACAGACACAAATTGTAAAAAATGTTATTTTGGTGTGTGTACCGTGTATTCATATGCATGTATTAAAAACAATTATTTCAATATTACAAATACACTCCAATTTATTTTATATGCAAAGGTTTAAATCAAGTTTAAACAAGACTTTAAAACACGAGTATTTTGATATGTCACCTTTTCAGTTTCCAACTTGAGTTTCTCTAGTTCGTTCATGCCGGCGGTGATGGCGCGCACGTACAGCGAGCACACAAATGGCTTGCGCACTGTAACAACGTCATTATGGCTTCAATAATGTTTCAATATACTAATAATATAAAAGAATATATTTATATATTTTTGACGGCCTCCATGGCGCAGTGGTATGCGCAACAACGTCATTATGGCTTGCTTCATGTTTCACAAAAAACATACATTAGCCAAAAAATCATTCCACTTGTGGTATATAAAAAAATATAAACAAAAGTTAATTTATAAAATAATATACTAATAATATAAAATAATATATTTATATGTTTATATATTATTGAAGGCCACGGAACGCTAAATCGCTTGGCGGTACGTCTTTGTCGGTAGGGTGGTAACTAGCCACGGCGAAAGCCTCCCACCAGCCAGACCTAGACAAATTAAAAAAAAAATCACAATCTGCCGCGCCGGGAATCGAACCCAGGACCTCCATCTTATAAATCCACCGCGCATACCACTGCGCCACGGTGGTCGTCAAAACGATTGGTTTGGGGGCGGAGCTCAGCCGGCGCTCACTGCATTCTTAACGCTAACGAACTTTAAATTTTCAAATGTAAGTCGTCTACGACAAAACTAGCTCCGTAGGTCAGTTGCCATGTGATAGATCTGGCACCCGGTAATTCTGATAAGGAAAGGCCGAGGACGCCTATCTGCGCTATATATTTAAACTAGCTGACCCTGCAAACGATGTTTTTCCGTATATATTATTTCTAATTAAACATATGGGTTGTTCGTTGAGGTGAAAAATTAGGGTTGTATGTATTTTATATGCTGTATTATAAAAAGTAAAAACAAAAAAAATATTAAAAATAAAAAATATTTAGAGGGATGAAAAATAGATGTCCAATTTACAGACCTAACTGATGTGCACAAAAAATTTCAAAATATTCAAAAAAAAAATAAAAAAAAATTGGCCGAGCCATTTCGGAGAAGTTTAATTACAGACACTGTGACCCGAGAATTTTATATATTAGATGTAGCTACGATCTGTCGCCCCTTTATTAAGCTACACTGTCGCTTCTCTACAGAGGACCCGCACTCGCTTCGCTCATCATCTTTATCGCTTGTGGGTTACCTGCGCGTGCACGGCGACGGCCAGCGTGTGCAGGTGGCGCGAGGAGGCCGCCGGCGCCGCCAGCGTGGCCGCCGCGGCCTGCAGCCGGTCGGCGGGCAGCAGCTGCGCCAGCGAGTACACGCAGCGGTACAGCGCGTCCAGCCCCACGCCCGCGCAGCTCGGTACTACCATGCACCGCGCCACCACCACCTGTACCAAACAAAAACAATAAGTAAAGTACATCAAGTGCTGCAAGTGCTGGCGGCCTCAGAAGACTGTCTCACTCCGTCGCCCCGTTATTTCCCTCCGCCTCACAGACTTGACTCTTCGCAAACTTTTGGATTAACTTACGCACACATACAGACACACGCACGCACACACATACGAATGCACACACGTACGCACGCACACACGCACGCACACAAGTACGAGTCTATTTTACCGGAACTAAACATAATATAATGGTTGTAAATTAACAGGTTGTGCCATAATAAACGGATCAAACGAAAATGAGAGATATGTCACCTATCTAAAACTAATTTGACTATTTTACAAAAATAACTGTAAGTGACTAACTTATTAGTACTTTTACGGGATTTTTTCAGTCCTAAATCACATTTTTCAATTCTGGAGCTGCAGTAATTAAGATTTTTAAGATTTGATTTTTGTTAAATATTGCGCATTAAAGTTTAATGACAGCTGTCATTATAGCTCCGTCGCTACCCGGGGAATGTCAGGCCCACAGGGGTTAAATACCAATCTATTTTGATGCCATTGCTGTAAATGTGTATGTAAATAAAAATAAATAAATACATACCTGTGCTATGAGTATGGCCACGTCCTTGGCGTTTTTCCATAGTTTCTTGTCTTGTGGCGAGTTGTCGAGCCTGAATTGTAATCGATTCACGAGCTGGTAAGCACTGCGCAGTGGCGTTAGCTTTGCCTGTACAGAATACAATTGATTTTAACAATCACTAGTTTAAATGAATAATAACTATGCTGCTTCAAATACAAACTCACGTCGCTGTTGTCGGAGTTTGACCATCTATACTAAAGCCAAACTCGATTGAGAATGCTTGTCAACAAACAAATTTAAAATGAAGGTAGAAATCACTAGTTTTACACCTATTTTTTTAATTAACTAGTTAATCGAATTATGTCAATAAATTGAATTAGTAAGCTAAACTAATTAATATTTTCAACATCTTTTAAATAAAATTTTTTAAAATAACAAAACTAATTTTAAATTTATTAGGCATAAAATGTGTTGCAATTTCTACCTTCATTTTTAATTTGTTTGTTGACAAGCATTCTCAATCGAGTTTGGCTTTAGTATAGTTTCAAACCCCTACGGGGTCCCTAGTCTTCATCACTGGTCCCGTCTTCTTGTTCCGAGACTAGTTATGAAGATGAAACGTGAACCGCTACGTGGTTTGCTTTACGCCGTGTTGAATGAACGCTTGATCATCCAACGTGGCGAGTTCATGTCTAAGGACCCCGTGTGGGTTAGAAACTAGTCGAGCATAATACTAAGGTTTTAATAATATGGAAAATACCCGCAATCGTTCAAATTCTAATATGCTGCTTCAACGCGGGTTTAGGGAGACAATATTGTATTGTAATAACTGAATGTATTATTGCCATCTGTCGGGGTTTCCTAGTTTAGAGAGCGTTCAAAGGAATTCCCACAGGAACAAAGACTACGCGGGTGAAACCGTTGGCGTCCTCTAGTATACCATATATATTTTACTTACCAAATCGATGCAACGCGCCCGATCGCCTTTGTAATGCAGTACAAATTCTATGTCCGTGAGAAAGTCCCATACATCTTGTGTGAAGCCCGCTTCTTTGGACAGTGTGCTTTGGAAGGTGCACTCTTGGCTGATCACCTCGGGCTTGTCTGAAATAAAAAGATGAACATTTCAATGAAAAACTAATACTATATATATGAAATGCTTAAACAACAAATATTTGACAACTAACACAATCAATTCATGAATTCAATTCATGATAGACTGAAATACAGGAGAAAGCCAAAGTTTGTACTGAACTTCTATGTAATACATGTCACATCTCTATAATGATGTCTCTTTCTAATCAGTATGATTATATTTAAATGCTTATAACTATTTTTTTTCTTGGGTAATGTAATTCGTTTTTACAAAATTTTATTTGGTATGAAAAGTTTCCATTCAATATGTTTAGCATCTTCCATCAAGTTTGAATTACAAGTACAGTTCTACTGCAACTGTATGTATTATAAATGCTAAATTTGAGCTAGAATGTTAGTTACTCCAACATGGCTGAACTTCATATTTTCTTGTCTCAAGTGTTTAATGGTCAGGCATTATTTATTAATTAAAAACAGCAGCCTAAAACAGCTTTCTATTTTAGCGGTGTTCTTTGCATGGCTTGTGAAGTGTACCTCTGTTAATAGGTTTTCCACTTCATGCTGACTAAAAACATGACGTTTCAAATGTGCTACTAAACTAAGCCAATTTGAAATAAATGATTTTGACTTTAGCAAACTACCTTTAGGTTCCTCAGCCTGGACCACATCTGGCACGATCTTGACGGTGTACCGCACTCGGTTGAGCACAGCCTTCGCCAGCAGCAGCGCCAGGTCGACGCAGCGCTTGGACACGGCCAGCTACCGGAGCCGCGCAATGTACTCATGAGAAACAGCTATTGTAACTACCTTTAGGTTCCTCAGCCTGGACCACATCTGGCACGATCTTGACGGTGTACCGCACTCGGTTGAGCACAGCCTTCGCCAGCAGCAGCGCCAGGTCGACGCAGCGCTTGGACACGGCCAGCTACCGGAGCCGCGCAATGTACTCATGAGAAACAGCTATTGTAACTACCTTTAGGTTCCTCAGCCTGGACCACATCTGGCACGATCTTGACGGTGTACCGCACTCGGTTGAGCACAGCCTTCGCCAGCAGCAGCGCCAGGTCGACGCAGCGCTTGGACACGGCCAGCTACCGGAGCCGCGCAATGTACTCATGAGAAACAGCTATTGTAACTACCTTTAGGTTCCTCAGCCTGGACCACATCTGGCACGATCTTGACGGTGTACCGCACTCGGTTGAGCACAGCCTTCGCCAGCAGCAGCGCCAGGTCGACGCAGCGCTTGGACACGGCCAGCTACCGGAGCCGCGCAATGTACTCATGAGAAACAGCTATTGTAACTACCTTTAGGTTCCTCAGCCTGGACCACATCTGGCACGATCTTGACGGTGTACCGCACTCGGTTGAGCACAGCCTTCGCCAGCAGCAGCGCCAGGTCGACGCAGCGCTTGGACACGGCCAGCTGCCGCAGCCGCGCAATGTACTCATGAGAAACAGCTATTGTAACTACCTTTAGGTTCCTCAGCCTGGACCACATCTGGCACGATCTTGACGGTGTACCGCACTCGGTTGAGCACAGCCTTCGCCAGCAGCAGCGCCAGGTCGACGCAGCGCTTGGACACGGCCAGCTACCGGAGCCGCGCAATGTACTCATGAGAAACAGCTATTGTAACTACCTTTAGGTTCCTCAGCCTGGACCACATCTGGCACGATCTTGACGGTGTACCGCACTCGGTTGAGCACAGCCTTCGCCAGCAGCAGCGCCAGGTCGACGCAGCGCTTGGACACGGCCAGCTACCGGAGCCGCGCAATGTACTCATGAGAAACAGCTATTGTAACTACCTTTAGGTTCCTCAGCCTGGACCACATCTGGCACGATCTTGACGGTGTACCGCACTCGGTTGAGCACAGCCTTCGCCAGCAGCAGCGCCAGGTCGACGCAGCGCTTGGACACGGCCAGCTGCCGCAGCCGCGCAATGTACTCATGAGAAACAGCTATTGTAACTACCTTTAGGTTCCTCAGCCTGGACCACATCTGGCACGATCTTGACGGTGTACCGCACTCGGTTGAGCACAGCCTTCGCCAGCAGCAGCGCCAGGTCGACGCAGCGCTTGGACACGGCCAGCTACCGGAGCCGCGCAATGTACTCATGAGAAACAGCTATTGTAACTACCTTTAGGTTCCTCAGCCTGGACCACATCTGGCACGATCTTGACGGTGTACCGCACTCGGTTGAGCACAGCCTTCGCCAGCAGCAGCGCCAGGTCGACGCAGCGCTTGGACACGGCCAGCTACCGGAGCCGCGCAATGTACTCATGAGAAACAGCTATTGTAACTACCTTTAGGTTCCTCAGCCTGGACCACATCTGGCACGATCTTGACGGTGTACCGCACTCGGTTGAGCACAGCCTTCGCCAGCAGCAGCGTCAGGTCGACGCAGCGCTTGGACACGGCCAGCTACCGGAGCCGCGCAATGTACTCATGAGAAACAGCTATTGTAACTACCTTTAGGTTCCTCAGCCTGGACCACATCTGGCACGATCTTGACGGTGTACCGCACTCGGTTGAGCACAGCCTTCGCCAGCAGCAGCGCCAGGTCGACGCAGCGCTTGGACACGGCCAGCTACCGGAGCCGCGCAATGTACTCATGAGAAACAGCTATTGTAACTACCTTTAGGTTCCTCAGCCTGGACCACATCTGGCACGATCTTGACGGTGTACCGCACTCGTTTGAGCACAGCCTTCGCCAGCAGCAGCGCCAGGTCGACGCAGCGCTTGGACACGGCCAGCTACCGGAGCCGCGCAATGTACTCATGAGAAACAGCTATTGTAACTACCTTTAGGTTCCTCAGCCTGGACCACATCTGGCACGATCTTGACGGTGTACCGCACTCGGTTGAGCACAGCCTTCGCCAGCAGCAGCGCCAGGTCGACGCAGCGCTTGGACACGGCCAGCTGCCGCAGCCGCGCCATGAACATGCCGCCCCGCTCCTCGTTTAGCCATTGTAGAACTGGAAACATAATTCAATGTTCTGTGTAGCCATTGATATATTAATACAATGGACTTCGGGTCAGCGCTAAAAAGTGTCCGAAACAAAAGAAAGCTAAAACGCGAAAAAGATTTCTAATCGCATTCAGTCTCATATTAGCTTACTGAGAGAACACACGTCAATAATGTTTTAGAACAACGACGGCATAGAGTTATTTTGTTGCTTAATATTTGAATTATTTATTTCATTCTAATAAAATAAAAAAAAAAAGGCTGCCATGGCAACCGTCAGGCAAAGTTGATTACTTATTGCAAGCAAATAGACCGTTGCAAATTAGACTGTATAACAACAATATAAGACATATATTACAATGTTTTAGTTTGTTTATAAAAATACAAACACATTCTAGTATATATAAGATATCTCGGGACATTTTTGTCGTGAATTTTGCATTACACCCGAAGTCCATAGTACTAACTATTAATATGTCAATGTGTGTAGCATTAAGTTCATCCGTTTCTTGTGACTTTACCACCTGTTTCAGATCTGCTGAAAAGAGCCAGCAAGAAACTCAACTTGCTCTTTTTAAAAATTATATATTCTTACAAAGATTTTTTCAGGAAAAATTTATTTCTATTCCCTATTTGCTCCTGTTTAAAATTAATTTTGTTGTAAAGTATTATTCAATACAAGAATTTCAACATATAATTGGGTTGATGTGCATAAATGAAAAATATAGGTAAATTTTAGCATTCTCCATTGGAGAAATATCATAGCAACGACAACCACTTTGATAAGAGTGCACAATTAATTTACTACAGTCTAGCACTTAACGTATACACAATTTTTGTTTTACCTTCTTGGTCTGATGGTTGTGGTCCTTCAGCGTCGAGTAGAGCCTTCAAAACATGATTCCCCCAGGGATTGGGGAGAACCGTCAGGAACCATCTGGCCCTGTTCAGGAGCTGCACCTCCCAGGGAAAGAAGTCCCCACCCCGTTTCGAGGCAGACTCTCGACACTGGTTGATGAATGCATTGATGGCATCCTCCAGCCATTTGTGTTGTTCTTTACTTGTGGGGGCCTGCCATTCTGTCTGTAATATAAAATACGAATATTATCGAAAGTGAATATAATTGTTCTCTTCTTCTGTGAGTAAATCTATACTAATATTATAAAGCTGAAGAGTTTGTTTGTTTGTTTGAACGCACTAATCTCTGGAACTACTGGTTCGAATAAAAAAATTATTTTTGTGTTGAATAGACCATTTATAGAGGAAGGCTTTAGACTATATAACATCACCCTGCAACTATTAGGAGCGAAGAAATAATGGAAAATGTGAAAAAAACATGGAAAATTATACATCCTTGAGGGCTTCCGTTGCAAGCGCTGCGAAAACGGTTCAAGATACCAAATATAAATGTATGAAAGAATTATTCCTCTTGAAACGATCTAAAAAAATGTCCACGTCAGTCTATGTCTATCTTTTAAGATTAACTCACTAGAACCGTTTTTATGGTCATCAAATTTGGTCGAAATTAATGCATTTGTTAAGAGTTGTATCAATGTAATAACATGAATGTACTATAATATCGTACAATGTTTAACAAAAATGTAGATCTTTAGTACACGGGACGGGGCGAAGGATATTGGTTGACGGGAAACTACAAAAAAAATTATATTGAGAGGGGGAGCTGGGAATGAGCACACTTTATATGAAAGTCTGTCTTTAAAATTAAAAGGGTACCTTAGAGGTTTTCACGCGTACGAAGTCGCGGGACTGCGACTGCTAGTTAAATATAATCGACAAGCATTCAGGTTTTTATTAGAACCTAGCTTGAGCAATAGCCAGATTAAAAAAAAAAAGAAATAGATAATTCCGACTATGGAACGCTATTCAAATAAATATTAGGTGTCAATGTTCAACCTCTTGGACTTGTGTCCAAGCGTTATTTTCCTCCTTCATTTTAAATTTCATCAATTAAAAAAAAATTTGCTCACTATTGGCTTAATCCTTACTAATATTATAAAGGCGAAAGTTTGTATGTATGGATAGATGCATATTTATTACACTTTCACACAAAAACTATTGAATGAATTTGATGAAATTTTAGTATAATATAGCCTACAGACATACGGTAGTATGGTACGCGAGGTCTGTTGCTGCAGCTATAGAAGCAAATGTGCGATAAATGTAGAATACCAACATAGAATGCGCTTGGGGTTCGACCCCTAGCTCACAAGATTTTACACAGAAATAGACTGCACCTGTAATATGGTACGCGAGGTGTGTTGCTGCAGCCATAGCAGCAAGTGTGGGTGTGTGATGGATGTAGAATGCCGACAGAGCGTGTGCTCGATGCTCCACGCCTCGCACACCAGCCGCGTGCGCTCCTCGCCCGAGCAATCGCCGCTCAGGCGCGATTCCAGCGACTGCAACAAAATACCATCATTTTAATAAGTGCTTGTCCATTGGGCTTAGGATATGCTTCCAGACATACCTATAAGAAAAAAAGAACGCCACATAATAATGCTTTTCATTTGTTGTGATGGGACAAGACAATAATATCTTCGAACATTGCTTTAAGTCGCGTTTTCTCTGCACAAGATTTATGTCTTATTGTGCATCTTTGGCCTACAAGAAGTACTAGCCACCCTGCTTATTTGTGCTATCTAACAGTATTGCTGTTTCAGTATAAAAGCTATTATTATCATTAGCTGGGGTCCAAAAACGATCTATAACATTCTTTATAGCAGTGATTCTTAACCTTTTTTTTGTTGCGGCACACATTAATGATTTCAAAATTTGGCGGCACACAAGAAAAGCATAAAAATATATTTTTAGGTCGCTTTTACAAATTTTGAAAGCAAATAATAAAATAATTTATTTTTTGTGGATTTAAATATATATTCTGTCTTAAAAATAAAAGATATAATTCAATAATGTTAACATTATTATATATTTGCAAAATTTGGCGGCACACAAAAATGCCGCGGCACAGTGGTTTGATTAGTCCAAAGGTCCAAAAATGATAATTTTTAGGTAGCTTTAACCTTAGTTTTATAAAACAAATTCTTGTTGCGATGCGTAAACGTTGTATACCTAAACCCCTCTTTATATGTGCCCATGATGATTAGCATATTTTAATGGCCATTACGGGGCATCGCTCCTTATAGGATAAACTAAAAATGGCTATGTGGTTAGTTTATACGCGGTAAAAGTGGATGCGAGAGGTATACCAGCGAAGTCTCTCTATAACCTGCTAAAAGACCTTGGCCTTACTAGAAGTGCAGTAAGCTCTATATTGGAACGAGTATTCAAAGCTGCTCTACTTGAACAGAAGAGGTAAGTGTTGACGGCCATCACTAAGACATCTCTTTTAAACCTACACCCGTGTCACAAGTGCCGGGCTCCGTAGTTTTTCTCTCAGCCACGTGATGGACTCGGCACCCGCACGGTGAATCCATGGAATGCTCAGATATTCGTCTCTCTTTCTCTGAATTTAGACTTAGTGAGTGACGGGGCGAGACAAATATCTTACTATTAATTTCCCAACTCCGGGGTGCTAGTGAGAATTTCTTAGAAGAAAATTTCAATATTTCTACCAGCAATTACCAGAACCCAGCACCCACAATTATATTCCTTGAAAACCTAATGAAAATGCTATTGTGCCAAAGCAATTATACAACAAACCATACCTGTTACATTAGTTAACTAGTCATATATGAAGAATGCAGTTATTGAAAATAAATTAACATACTTAGTTTTTTTTACCATATTGCCTATGAGACCATTTTGCAAGTGTATCCTTTCTAATAAAATAAGTATTATTGAAATCGGAGGATTCAGTAAAAAGTTATGTATAGTAATAAAAAAATATATATATGCATCGAAATGAGAACCTCTTCTATGTTTTCGTCGGTTAAGAAATATATCATAACTGCATATTCAGAGATAATGAAACAGTGTAAACATTCTTGCTTTATCAGCAAGTACTGGGTTTTGTTTTATAAACAAATGAGAGACAAATATCTTAGCACTCCATGGATTCACTGTGCGGGTTCTAATTGAAAACAATCTTTTTGTGTTGGATAGACCATTTGTATAGGAAGGCTTTAGACTATATAAAATCATACTGCAACCAATAAAAGCAAAGAAACAGGAGAGAAAGAATCTAAATAAAATAATAAGTTGTATAGAGTAGTTTAGGCTATTTTTATTTTTGTAATCTTATTTATTTTAATTCCATGCAGACAAAGTTGCTGACCTTTGCTAGTTATCAAATAAAAGCTAATAAATGTTCATTTTAAACACAGAAAATAAGTTATATTTTACATTATTGTAAGGTTATAGTGATTTGTACAGCTAAAATTAAATCTCATATAATTTAAAATCAAGTAAAAACGAGTATGAGGAGGATGAGTTAAAGCTCAGACCAAATTGGAGAAGGGTCGCAAAGGATAGAGAACAGTGGAAGTCGCTGGAGGAAAGGCACACTGTGTTAAGAGATATATTATAACTAAAGCAATGTAAAAAATCACAGAATAAAGGGCTTATTATTATTATTAAAAATGAGTAAGTTCTTCTCAGATTAGAGTGTAACACCTTAATATTGTAGTTATTGAGGTTAAGCAAACTCTCCAACATACAAAATCATTAAAATTACAAATATGACATAATGATGTATTCTTTATTTTAGGTCGAATAACTAAACTAAATATAAATAATTAATAGTCCTAGCTATTTCAGAGATTAGCCAGAACAAAGAGACAAAAAAAAATTTTTGGTGTATGTACTTTATATAGTTTTAGTCAAAAGTTATTTTAGTTATTTGTTTGTATATGTACTACAGTATTACTTCCTGAAACTTCAATTCTATCAAAGAATGGTTGTTATTATACTTCTATTTATTTATCTAAAAGATAAGATATCAGTTTGCTAATATTATCTATAAAGATTTGAGTTACCACTTAGTAATTTAATAGTACAAGTAAATAAACTATTATTATGACATTGTGTAATATTTGCTTTAGGAGGAATACTGGTGTAGGTCCTCCTGAGTCTTCATGTATTATATTGTTTATTTATTACAGTAATGCATTGACCAACAGCAGTAATGTTGTAGAAACTTTGACAATCTACGACATAGTAATGTGGTCTTTGGGATGTCCTCTAACTAACTTGTTTTAACTATTAAATATTTATCTGTACATATCTGACACAATGATCATTTATAAGTAGCGATTCCATAATCACCCCAACATTTTGGCAATCACACTATTGACTGACATTTGTCTGAAGCGACTTAAACATATACTGGATATGGACAATTGAAACTGTTAATAACAAAATAAGCAGCCAACTCCTAATGAGGATCGGCCTCATCATAACAATGATTCTCGCAACACATCTGCATCAAAGTAATCTGATCTATCATCTGATCACAGATTCCCGCACAAGGGAATAAAACTTGATCATAGTTCCTCTTTCCATTAGACATTTCTATACTCGCATTATAAATGTGACAGTAAAGATGATATCACACCTGATAACATCCATAAGCTATATTTTGTATCACAAAACAGAATTTGTCACAGACATAATCATGACCATCCGCTAGTTTGTAAATATTTATCAGTCAAGGGTTAAGCCACTATGGCATTAAAAATGTTGCACTTAATCTCATTGCCTCTTATCTTAGTGATAGATCTCAAACGGTATGCATTAATGATATAAAGTCACGTGGCTCATCTCCTAAAATGGGCGTTCCACAGGGTTCAATTTTGGGTCCTTTTCTATTTTTAGTGTATATCAATGATTTACCATACCATGTTAGCGACATTTGTGAAATTGTACTGTTTGCTGATGACACATCTTTAATTTTTAAAACTGATAGAAATAAAAGTGACTTTGACGATGTAAACCGTGCTGTATCGCATGTGTCGCATTGGTTTACTGCTAATAATTTACTATTAAATGCAAAGAAAACTAAATGTGTTGAGTTTTCTTTACCGAATGTAAAAAAAATAAATAAGTCTTTAATGATAAATGGTGAAACGCTAAGAATGGAGAGTTCTACAGTCTTTCTTAGGAGTGACCTTGGACTGTAAACTTCAGTGGAGCGCTCATATAGAGTCACTGACAGCTAAACTTAGCTCAGCAGCATTTGCAGTGAGAAAAATAAGACAGTTTACCGATGTAGAAACAGCTAGACTGGTTTATTTTGCTTACTTCCACAGTGTGATGTCTTATGGCATCTTGTTGTGGGGAAAGGCTGCTGACATAAATTCTGTCTTTATACTTCAGAAACGAGCAATTCGGTCGATTTATAAACTTAAACCACGCGAGTCCCTTCGAGTCAAATTTAAAGAAATAGGAATTCTTACAGTAGCCTGTCAATACATATTCAATAACCTAGTTTATGTTAAACAAAATATAAATATGTATAAACAGAAAAAGGATTTAAACGACCGTCTTCCTAGAAATGGACATAAGTTAGTCATATCAGCTTATCGCCTCCGAAAAGTACAAAAATCTTTCGTAGGATTGGGTGTACTCTTCTAACAATCCTCTAGCAAACTTTCAAAGTATTCCACCCACCATAGAGGAAATAAACAATACTATCAGGAAGAAAACATCTAAATCTGCACCAGGCCCTGATGGCATCCCCTATATTGTGTACAAAAAATGTGCTTCAGTCCGTAAACATCTCTTAAACATATTTAATAAGATCTGGCTAGGACAACAAATACCAGCGACATTTGGCGAAGCGATTTTTGTCCTCATCCCAAAAAAAGCCGAAGTAACTCATCCAAAGGACACTAGACCGATAGCTCTAACTAATACTATTTCTAAATTATTTTTCAGTATATTGCAAACAAAAATGACAAAGCACATGATAAACAATAGGTATTTCAGGCCTAATCACCAGAAAGGGTTTTTGCCCGGAATTTCTGGTTGCCTGGAACACAATTCACTTCTAGGCGAAAGTCTCAAGGATGCTAGAAAATATGAAAGGCAAATTACGATCTGCTGGATAGACCTAGAAAATGCGTTTGGTTCTGTCCAGCATGATCTATTGACTTTCGCCTTGAGGTGGTACAATTTTCCTGATCTAGTTATTGATTTAATCACTTCTTATTATTCAAAATTGAAATTCACCATAGCAGTAAACAATGTGTACTCAAAACCCCTACATTACAATGTGGGGCTGTTTCAAGGTTGCTGCTTATCCCCAATAGCTTTTAATGTAGTCATCAATATTCTAATAGATAAATTAATTGTTCAAGAAAAGAAATGGGGCTATCGGTTTAAAATCAACAATAAATATACAGAGTCCATCTTAGCTTTTGCAGATGACCTTGCTTTACTGACACGAAACCCAAAACACTGTCAGGAGCTATTGAATGTAGTGGATGAGTTCTGCTCATGGACTGGTGGGCTGAGGGTAAAGCCAAGCAAATGTCACTGTCTATGTCTGGGGAGACGAAATACTAAATTTACATCTTATGATCCGGGTCTCTCTATTAGTGGCCAAAGTGTAACCACCATTGCTGAAGCATTGCCTTTTAAGTTCCTCGGTAGAAAGATTGATTACAAAGGACGCACACCATCCCTTGAGGTAGTCGTCGATAACTTCATAAATGACCTCAATAGGGTAGACCAACAGCCCATTAACAATATAAAAAAAGCGTGGGTCTATGACAACTATCTCACTTCACGTCTGACTTGGCCATTCCTCGTTTATGATATTGGCAGAACCCATCTGGCAAAACTAGATGCAAATGTCATAAAAACATTGAAGTCTTGGTTTGGTCTAGCACTCTCGGCTGACCCTTCAACTCTATTCAGAGATTACAATAATTTTGGGTTAAAACTAAAAAGGCCATCGGAACTCTATAAACACCTCAGGGTTACCAGAACGCACATTCTAGCTAAGTCCCAGGACGAACTAGTTGCATCACTTCCTAAAGACGAGGGTGCCGGAAAACTTGACTCTAGGCTTCAATTTTACAAACAATTTATGGCAGGGGCTCAGGTAAATAGAACCGGGTTGGGTGCAAGACGTAAAAAGGAAGACCAAGACATAATAAAATCTTTTCTTAAACAAGATGAGGACGACAACTACAAAGTGCATGCCATGAACCTAGAAATGCAAAACGAGTGGTTAAACTTAGGCGAGTTCTGCATCCCTCTGGCTCTGAAGTGGCGCGCCTTGCTGTATGATTGGTCTCCTGCCTTATTGAAATTTTATCTTAATGCCTTTCAACTGACTCTCCCAGATCAGAGTAACCTAGTAAGATGGGGAAAAGCCTCGGAAAAATCTTGCTATACCTGTGGTGAGGCAGTGGGCACTGCAAGGCACTTATTGGTAGGATGCAAGGTGCTCCTGGACAGGGGTCTCTACTCACGCCGCCACGACAGAGTACTAGAAATCATACGTGAAGCTATAAGCCTTTCAGTAGCTAGGGCTCAAAAAGGGTTGACGACGAATAAAAGACAAACTAACTTCGTTAAAGCAGGCTCAAGTACAAATTCCACCAGCAAGCCTTATTCAATTCTGGGCTCTGCTCCTGATTGGACTATATTAATGGACACGTATGATAAGCACTATAAAATCCCGGAAGACTTAGCTATTACGACATCTAGACCGGACATATTTCTTTTTTCCAAACAAATTAAACGTATAGTACTTGTCGAGCTTACAGTGCCGTGGGAAACAAACATCCCTAAAGACCATGTATTCAAAGTGAATAAATACTATGACCTTACTAATGAACTAACCAAAAATGGCTATGTGGTTAGTTTATACGCGGTAGAAGTGGGTGCGAGGGGTATACCAGCGAAGTCTCTCTACAACCTGCTAAAAGACCTTGGCCTTACTAGAAGCGCAGTAAGCTCCATATTGGAACGAGTGTCCAAAGCTGCACTAGTAGGGTCCTTCCGAATATGGTTGGGCAGGGAGAATAATTAAAGAGGAGGGGAGTGTTGCGCGTCACAAAGGGTACCCTTAAACCTACACCCGAGTCACAAGTCTCGGGCTCTGTTCGGAGTTTTTGGACCCGGCACCCGCACGGTGAATCCATGGAATGCTAAGATATTCGTCTCAACAAGATGCCCAATTCAGTTTTAGATCTGCCATTGCATAAGTTTAAACAATGTATTAAAACTCACTTACTGAGTCAGGGTTATTATACTATCGATGAATTTTTAAATGACAAAGATGTTCAAATCCAATTGGATAGGCTTTCAACTTCACACAGGAAGTAAAATAAATAACTCTATGTAACAACACACTTAATATTGTAAAATTGATAATATTATAAAAGAGCAACTGTTGAGTTTCTTGCCGGCTCTTCTCAACAGGGCCTGCCTTCCGAGCCGGTGGTAGAGTCACTACAAATAGTCCAATTTGACGTTTCAAAAGTGCTTGTAATAAGCCTACTTGAAATAAATGATTTTGAATTTGAATTTGAATTTTGAATTTAACTTGTAATGAACAGGAAAAAAAACAAAGATCTGTTCGAAATTTGGTGAACAGTCTGGAATAGCACTTTTTACCCTGATATTCCCAACAGACACAGGATCTTCACTGGTAAAACTCCATCGTACAGTTATTCTAAATATAAAAGATAAGAATTATCTTTCTGCTAAAAATCAAATGTCAATAATTTTTTTTAATTATTTTATGTAACAATTAGTGATCTTTTACAAACTTTTTTCTAATCTATATCTATCTTTACATAGCAATCTTACACAAATTTTTGTGAACAAAAAAGTTCAAGGAAGATTACAAATAGATATAAGCTAGCTAACATAAATGAAAATCCCATACTGATAAACGAAGACTGTTTATGTTAAAAAAATATTTAACAATTTTGAAAATTATTTAACATGATTATTATACCACCTTTCCTAGCAAATAGGACAAAAAGACATACTAATGTTTCAGTCATTTACAGTTCCCTTTAACCTGTGCTGTGTGGGGGCTTGAGTGACTTTTAGTAGTTAGCACATTAGTGCGGCAAAGATTAAACCCAAGACCTTGTGGAAAACCTATCTAGCTTAACCATTGAGCTATTGAGAAGTGAAGATTGTTTACTAAACAACATACAACACATTCTAAATTAGTATAGGTCAGGCTGGAGGGAGGCTTCAGCCGTAGCTAGTTACCACCCTATCAAAAGACATACCGCCAAGTCATTTAGCATTCCGGTACAATGTTATGTAGAAACTAAAGTGTGGATTTCATTCTATTCCTAATAAGTTAGCCTGCTACCATCTTAGATTCTATCATCACTCATCATCAGGCGTGATTGCAGTCAAGAGCTACTTGTAATTAATTTTAAAAAAATATATTTTTATTTAAATAATAGAGGCTCTGGGTAGGAAGTGAAAAATACTTTGTCAACTTTTTCATACTGTAGAGTGGGTGCAAGAGGTATACCAGCAAAAATCTTTACAACCTGCTCAAAGATCTTAACCTGACTAGATCTGCAGTAAGCTCCATTCTAGAACAAGTATCCAAAGCTGCTCTAGCTTGATTTGGTGGATCAGGCAAAATAATTCAAGCAGAGAAGGTGAATGTTGACTAATCACAAAGGGTACCCTTAAGTGTACATCCATGTCACAAGTCTCAAACTCTGGCGTTTTTCTCTCATCCACACAATGTACCTGGCACCTGCATAGTGAATCCATGAAATGCTTAGATCCAGTTCCCATGTGAATGTAGGGAAATCCATTCTTAGAAACATCCGCATCGCTAAATGAGTAACTATGCTACATTTCTAGTCAACAGATTGTATAGCTTAGAAGATTTTGTGATGAGTCAGTGGTATTCAGCTTCTATATACCTATTTGTGCTGAACTTTAAATTTTTACTTCAACTTATCTTTCAAAGCTGATTTCCTGACTAAGCTAACATGTTTCACATTGATGTGTTTATATATATTTTGTAGCTATTATTGAAGGTACTACAATTTAAGTTGAATAAAATTAAAAATACACAGTAGAAATTATTTGCAGTAGACTAGATAAATATATTTATTGGCAATGATATCATCATTTACCCAGTACCCAGTTTGTAGGTATGTAGAATATGGACGTACGTGACTTCGTAGAGGGTTGTCAAACAAATAATCGTGCAATATAATAACATCAAATAACGTTTGTAGAGTGGTAAAGTCTTAAAATACTGCAATAATTATGTCTACGGAAGTGAAATTTAATGTCTTTAGGCCATTACTTAGTGATACAACAGTATTTTATTATCAAATCAGCAATTTTACTTGACTTGGTGTGCAAGTATTTATTACGTTCGACAATGTGAAAATACACAATGAATGAACTTAGTTTTAGGTAATACCGATGAAAGATTATTTATTTATAGATTGAATACAATATTTACGATAAAAACCTCCTGTAATCAGTAAAAATTTAGGAAAACAAGACTTGGTTGGAGACAAATATGGCGGACGCAAAATGAGCTATACGGCCAGAACGGCGTCACACTATTTCTAACTTTAATCACCATAAAAAGAATAATACTCACCTTGTAAAGTTCAATATAATATGTCTTGCCTTTTGGGCTACTTGTTTGATTACTTTTCACGTCTTTTCCATCATTTGTGGAAGTCATTTCTCAAGAAATTATCCCGGAGAGACATTTATGCGCTTGTGTTTTCGTAATGGCCTGTCAAATATAAATGCTGTGTTGCCTGTGGCATAAATGTATCATATTTTCAATTCTTATCCTAGGATCTGCAATTTAATCTTTGGATCGGCCGTGCCTCGCTATTTTCAAGATTAAAAAAATGGTTGATTTCAATGTGTTCTTTGAGTGAACTGCACGTATTAGAGCTTGCTTGATTCTCTTTGTCGATGAACTTATATTATTTTATTAGGTCTAAAACAACACTCATTCGTCTTCTCCTTTGAGTGCCTCTTCGTCTAGCGAAGATTGGTAGTCAGTTTCGCAAATTCCTCTCTATTTTTGACGTGACAACGTCTTATAATTCGATAGAGCCGGCTGCACGCACGAAAAAACATGACGTCATGCGTCGTTACCTCGCTTTGAGGCGTTCCATGTAAGGCTTGAAGTGCAAGCGAGAGCGCGGCATGAGTGACAAAGAAGCACAATCGGCCTTTGCGTACGGCAGCGACATCCGTCTATTATATATAATTATTAAATATAATAATTTTAAATTAATATATTTATAAATTAATATATTTATTATAAATTTATAAAATCAAAATCAATTATTTTATTAATTTAAATTAATATTTATAAAAATATACTTAAATTAAAAATTTTAATAACCAATTAAATGCTACCATTCCACCAGTATTTTCTTAAGACATTGTCACGTTCAACTATCGTCAGTAAACCGACTTTACAGACAACCAATTTTTCGCGAGACGTAATAACTGTGCTGCACTCGCGGCTCCAGTCCACCCTCGAGAGTGGCCTCATTCGTACAACACCACTAACTCCAGACTTTTTCAGCAGTCTGATTACGTGAACTCTGGACTTTGCTATCCTTAAGCTAAGTAAGAAATCAATGAGATAGTGTCATAGAGCGATGTTGTAGAAAATTAGAAATTCAATAAATATAAGAAATTAATAAAAATACAAAAAAGATAAATAAATAAAAATGGGGCAACACCGAAATTGCTGTCATAATTTAATTTAAACTAAGGAAATATTATTGTAGTGACTACAAGACCGTAGAGACCGTACCGTGACTACGGCGTAGACAGAGAATATAGATTCTATATTCTACCTTTGACTTTGACAACCCGACTTTATTCTACCTTTGACTTTGACAACCCGACTTTATTCTACCTTTGACTTTGGCCCGCGCGCTGTCATCTGTATCGGTCTCATACAATACTCTACAAAAAATATAAATAATCTTTAACAAATAATCTTCTTTGAAGCCATATTTTGCCATTCTGTAAAATGTAATGGCTTGATTCATATATTTCCTAATTTTTATCTATCAAAATGTTGATATCATCAAAACTTTATATATTTGTTTAAGTGTTCAACGTTTTGGAACTATGTTATGCATTAGATTACGAAAAATAAATGAAAATACAAATAAAGCCTAAAGAACAAGTGTCTATGCTATCTATTTATGTAAACAATATAACAAAAACAATTGGGATGTTTACCATAAACACAATTGAAACACGACTCTACCCCACATGCCACAGTGTCATAATGACACTTACTGATATGTCATTATTTGCCCGAGAGCACGAGGGGTATCCGCCTGGAGCTAAAACTCTACGCTACAAGACGTATTATTAAAATGTCACGGAAATGCATAAATGCGCAATATTTCGTTTACATGGACGAAAAAAAAAACAAATTTCTTCTCTCAAATGTTTAAAAAACAATTTTCAAATTCGGTTAAACAATGGAGTAAGTAGAAATACGCGTTCAATAGAAAACTTTTTCAAGACAGTTGGGTAAGTATGTAGGCTACTATCACTTCATTGAACTCTGAGAATGAAATACTTGTATAGGGATAGAGAGTGTATCCAATCGCACTTGTATATCCGCGTTTCAACATGAGATTTTATTTTGCATAATTTTATACTCCTCTGAGCTGCTTAGGAGTGATAAAATAATTTATATTCGTAACTTGGCTTATGGCAATATTAAAAAAAATTCACTCTGTGTTGGTAATTGGCAACACTGACTTGTACAAAGCAACGCGATTTGTGTCAGTCAAAAATTATTGCGTTTTTTCATTTTTAATTAAATAGAATTTTTGTGAACAATGTGATTTATACGTTTTAAAAACTGCTGAATATGTATGTTATAATTCCTATAATTCTACGTGTATAACATCTTTTAATTTGTGTTGAAAATTTTAATTTTTTATTGTGTCTTGATGTGTCAATTTGTATGTCCTGACGAGAACACAATAAATTATTATGTGCTTTATATAGGAATCATTATGCGATGTATATTTCATTAATAATGATTATTAAGTCGTTTTAATTAAACAACGTGTATATATTACACATATTTGTTGTATAAAACGTATTGTTTTGTTAATAATCTTTACATCTGTTACATGTTTCGTTGGTACATTTTCTAATTGGAGCTTAGTTAGTAGTGTTTGATTAACTTGAATGTAATTTTACACTTTATTAGTGTCACCTAGTGTTTATTTGTGTCATCTAACAGGATTTTTCGCATCTTGAATTGTAACACTTGCAGTACCTACTACTAGAATGATATACCATTCTAGTTTTAGTTGGTATTTGTTTAGTTTTATTTGCGTATTCAGCAGTTTTGTTTGACTTATTCACAGTGGAGCTCGTGTTGTGATGTGTTTGCTAAGTGTTTTTACATTTTTGTGCAATAACCCATTGGAGTGATAAAAATGGCCAAGAAGTCTGATAATTCTGGCGGAAAGTTAGTGACGGTCTCGGTAGTAGGATTGTCTGGTAAGTATTACAGATTTAATAATTAAATATTTATCAAAAGTAGTTCCATAATTAGCTTTTTATGGACCTAGTGCAAACTTTATAACTGCACCCTTAAAATAATGAGGAATGTTCCTGGACTAGTCACAACCCCATCTCTCCAAGCTCTGCACCCTGTACTTGAGCATCAATGACATTTCCTTGTTGTGGCACTGATTAAAAGCATATATTTGATAACTTGTACCTCTAGCAATACTACAGCCAATGTGGAAAGCATATCAACAAACAAATTTAAAATAAAGGTAGAAAATATTTTATGCCTAACAAATTTAAAATTGTTTTATTTTTTCTAAATTCTTATTTAAAAGATATTAAATATATTAATTAGTTTTAAGCTTACTAATCTAATTTATTGTCATGAATATGTCATTAACAAGTTAATCAAAAAAATTAGATGTAAAATGACTAGTGATTTTCTATCTTTATTTTTAAGTTCTTTGTTGATAGGCATTCTCCATTGAGTTTGGCTTTAGTATAGAGTGAATATGGATTGCAGTAAAACTTTTGTTTCACTTTTTTTCCAAATAATTTAAGTTTTATTTTTTAGGCAAAAGTTAATCCATGTCTTACTTGTCTTATTAATTCAGTCTAATTGGATTTTCTTAACAAGATGTGTTATTTAAGTATTCTTAACTTATTACTCTTTGGTAAAGAGGTGTTGCTTGTTATATATTGATGTGATAATTTTATAACAGCTATTTTATTTGATAGTCTATTAGGTACAAAGTATAAAAGAATTAAGAATTTATTCTTTTAAAGTCTTCTCAAAACCCAACTGTAAACAGTTAATATATCAGTATATGATTTTTGATAACTATACTAACGCCAAACTCGATTGAGAATGCTTGTCAACAAACAAAATAAAAATGAAGGTAGAAATCACTAGTCATTTTACACCTATTTTTTTAAATTAATTAGTTAATGACGAATTCATGACAATAAATAAGATTAGTAGGCCTAAAACTATTTAATATATTCAATAACTTTTAAATAAGATTTTTAAAATAACAAAACATATTTATTAAGCATAAAAAGTGTTGCTTTTTCTACTTTCATTTTAAATTTGTTTGTTGACAAGCATTCTCAATCGAGTTTGGCTTTAGTATAGTTATAAAATGTAAACAACTAAATCTGAATAAACAACTAACTAATAAGTGAATCATAATGACCATTTTTTTAATGAAATTTAATTAAAATTCATAATTTGAAAAGTTCGAGTTGTATGGTGTACTTTTATAATAAAATCTCCTAAGCTTCTATCTATCTAGATGTGCTAGTTTGTGATTGTCAATAAACTGACAATTGGCAGAGCACAGAAGATGAGTGGAATGCTCAAAGTTGTTGTCATGCTGGTTTGAGGCTTTCCACACTACACAAATTCATGCTGGGCTTGTGGTCGCCTCCTAAAAAAGACACAACTGTGAAATACTAAAATAGTTAGTAACAGTTCACTGTGGCAAATACTATACAGTTGACTAATATGTAATTTCTTATTATGAGTAAGTGGTTTGAAAGCAATTGAATTGGTCCAATTTCACATAAAAAGTAATACAGGTGTAAGTAAATGATGAGAAATTATTATTGTAAACAATATTTTAAAAATCAACTGTTAGGGACATCTTGTTGGCTTTTATCATTAATTTGTTTTTTTGGATATTTTGTATTTTATATATATATATATAATAGGAATATAATTCCTTATGTGGATGGAGCCTGAAATTAACGAATTTTATGAAGACTACTAGAGTCACTAAAAATTTTGAGGCATAAGCTAAAAACAACAAAAAAAAATTGAATGAAAGTTTGAATAGAAGTTATCATACATTATTTGTAAATATGATAGTAGAAATTACATAACATCATTATCTGAGTGCATTGATAAGTGACTAACATAAAGGAAGGCACACAGGAAGTGTAGCGCAAGATGTGATAACATTACAATAGACACAATTGAGTTGATGTCAAGGAATGGAACATTTTGTTTATTGAACTAGGCATTGCTACCGGTACCAGTGACTTCATTTATATCAGACTAATGGTAAGTAGGTACTGAAGCGAGTGGTAGAGTCACTACAAACAGTCTAATTAGACAATTCAAAAGTGCTTATGATAAGCCTACTTGAAATATATGATTTTGAATTTTGAACTTAAATGTGCCAAAAGCAGCCCAGCAGCCCAGGCATTAAAATAATAAATGTAAACAAAGGACCTGATATGTAAAAGTGGGCGAGTATTATCTCTGTCCTTATCTCTAGTATGCAAAACTGTTGTCATTATTGAAATGTAGGTTGAACTGCAGTTCACAAACAAATTATAATGTGAATATCTTAGCATTCTAAGAATTTTTCATGTAGATGTCAGGTTTATTGAGTGGCAGAGACTGCTCATGTTGCCTACACAGCCTAGGTTCAATAGAATCCTATAAAAGCATCATTGGTTATCCATTCCAATACTGACTTACTCCAGTTCTACTCAAGCTAAGTATAAATTCAAATTCAAATTCATTTATTGCGAATTGAGTACATGGAGATCTTATATAAATATTATAGGTTCTTCCAAATTCCGCCTTACAGCTTGCAATGTCCTTAAATCACTAAAAAAATACTGGTAATAGCTCTGTCATTCCAAAACAAAGTATACTGATGATAATAGTTTAATTGATTTAATTTTCACTTGTTTTCAGGCACTGAAAAAGAAAAGGGGCAGCTGGGTGTGGGTAAATCCTGTTTGTGTAACAGATTTGTTCGCACTGACGCCGATGATTATAATGTCGATCACATTTCTGTGCTCAGTCAAGTAAGTGACACCATCATTGATTTTAATTTAACCCAATATTGGTAACAACTTCTTAAAAATATCATTAACAAAAGACATAGGTAAAAAATGTATGGAAATCTAGCCCAGAGATGCCCTGCCCATATGAAATGATATATATGTCATTAAATAGTACAGATCTTCTATTTAAATAGTAATAAAGTTACTTGTAGCTGAGCAGTCTCTGATAAAAGTTATGAAGGTTCATAAAAGTTGACTTTTCATACTATGTCGACGGTCACATGATTCAGAACAAAAAATTGATTGAAATTCTTACATTATTGATATATTTGCAAGTGATTGTTATGAAACATGGGTAGTTGTTTAAAATTCATTGTGTATTTAAATAAAATAGTTAAATATAAGCATATGTTTGGACAGCCTGGGGAAAATTATGGCAATGTCCTTTCTGTAGTTATTTCTATGTTATGGTGGTTACAATTGTCATGTAATATAATTGACATAATTAATAATTTTGAAATTTTAATTAATATTATTTTTAATTTTGTAATCATTTGCACCCCCAATTTAAAAATAAATCATGGTTTATTTTAATTAAAATGTATCTTTTGTTACCCATGTTTGGTAAATAAATAAATTATTGATTTGATTTTAAGTTATGGCCCATAGCAAGGTAGCTAGAGCAGTTGGTTGCTTGTAATGCTCACCATCTAATAGAGTGATGAAGGATTTTTTATATAATGCTTCTAGTTCACAGAAACAACAATCTTATTGTTCTATTGTTTTAAAAAGTTTTGTCAGATGACCATGTAACTGTTTTTATGGTAAAGCCAGTTACAAATGGGATAGTTGAATATTACGACAAATAAGGTTTAACCTACAATCTTAATCATCAAAATCCTCAAGAGTGGTGGATAAATTTAATCTCTAAGCTTAGAGCAATCAACCACATTGCTCTATTGCGGAATAACAAGCTGTCCTTTAAGGAGGGAGACCTGTCCCTGCAGAGCGCCGTTAATGATTGTGCAGGGATTGTAACACCTTAGGATTCGATCTTGATACACGTATATGCAGGTCGATGGTCGCGAGGAAAGACAGCGTACAAAGCGCCTTCAGTGTTGCTAATTTAATATTTTACAATATGTACATTAATGATGAATGCAACAATGATCATGATCATTTCGCCAACACAGTCGGACTTCAGCGGGCGCGTGGTGAACAACGACCACTTCCTGTACTGGGGCAGCGTGCACAAGGAGCAGGATGAGCAGGAGTACCGCTTCGAGGTGGTGGAGCAAACTGAGTTTGTGGACGACGCGTGCTTCCAGCCGTTTAAAGGTTAGTGTTTTCATTATCAGTACCTGGTTAACCGAGCTTTGCTCTTTATTTTTTTTGGGAACTAGGGTTACCATGAGTATAATTGTTTAATTAAGGATTTTATTACAAATTACTATTTCCTCTAAAATGAAATACAAATTTAATTATTTTTATGTTTGATCCTATTTAAATGTTTATCCAGTGAACTAATAACTATTAATTTTTTTCTTACAGAAAATTTGTAATAATATTTTTGTCAATTTGCTTCTAAGTTTGACCAGAGGTTTCAATGTCTGACCGGTCGATGGTCTAGTGGTTAGACAATGTAAATAAAACTACATATTATTTAAAAATTATATTCTTATTGCAGCATTTTTGTACCCATATAGAAAACTTAATATTAACGCGTATTTTCAAAAAAGGTCAATTACCCATACATGGCAATTATACTAACTTTGACCCTATTCAATTTCTAAAGATAAGCTAGCTTGATCGGTTGGCTAAGGCGGTTGGGAGCAATTCATTTTGTATAGAAAATTTCATCAAAATCGATGAGGCCATTTCCGAGATTCAGAATATATAATACTAGCAGACGCCCGAGACTTCGTCCGCGTGAAATTTGGCGTACACTCGAACACCCGTTTGACCTCTTAATAAGGTGTGCTTTAGGAAAAAAGTTTCTTAGCGCTCGCATACGTCATAATAGCTATATGAAAACTTTTTTAGCGCGACGCACGCGAGCCGTATCTAAGATGGCGAATGCGGGTTATTTGGATAGCAATTACGATTTGTCTGTCAGTGTCATTATAATTTACCGAAATTCTCCATAACCCGAATTTTACGGATATATGTTGTCGACTCGAAATCAATATTTTTTTATTTTTTGTTATTCATATAAGGTTTAATCGAGTCTACCGTACCCCTTGACGAAATTATTAATATAGAGAATTGCTTGTTTAAAGGTATAAGGTTAACTTAGTTTACTTACTATTTTGGGAAAATCATTTAGCAAATTATGGACCTCTTATACTAGACATAGGGCTTCTTCTGAGGAATTGCGTGGCGTAGCAGAATGAGTTGTGGAATTATAAGACGGATGTCCTGGTTGCAATTTCTTGTAAGGCCAGTTGAGATTTTCTTAATTGATTCAGTTCTGGTTGCTGGGGAGGGCTTGGCCGATGAGTCGCGTTCGGAACGCGGTGCCGTTCGGACGTGTGCGTTGTTAGTGTCTTGAATTTTTAAATTCGTCTCACTTTATCGTTGCTTTCCAAAATTTGTCTATCCCGGCCCTTTTCAGGGCCACTTTGTAGTTATCGTTACGTTTGTTTTTGTTAATGTTATTGTTTAATTGTTCTGTCTGTTAAATAGGTTAGTTTGTTATTCTCTCAGTCGCCCGCCAAGCGCGTGCGTCGCCCGCCAACGAGTGTCTATAAATAGATTCTGAGTCGAGCGCGCGCGACTCGCGCTAAGTTGTTCGAAGTTTTTCTGTATTTTACAAAGGCTCTTCTCAGAGCCACATAAAAGAAAAATATATTAATTGAAAATAATCATAGCTTTTTTGTCTGTTTATTGGTCGATTGTTGTCAATTGCCCGGGGCAGTAGGGCCCCGGGTTTTAGTTTTAGTTTTAATTTAATTAATAGGTAGTCTATTGTGTCTGAGTTTATTTAATAGTTTTCTTGTTTTCAATTTTATTTTGAAGTAGGTATAAGTTAATAGTGATAACTTTGTGGTACTTGTTTTGCCATTCGTCACTTTTCGCTATAACTTTGTATTTTGTGTTGTACCTATTCATTGTTATTGTGAAATATCCAAATGGCGGAATCGAAGGATGTCTCACAAGAGCGTGATAGTTTGTCGGAGTCGAGAAGCGTTTCTCGTACACGGAATATTTCGGAGGGCCGTAGAGATGGGGCACGGACACGAAGTCCAATATTCCAAATTCACCGAGGGGACACGGATTCCGATTCAGAGGATACGAATCCAAGGTGTAACTCTGTGAGTCGTGGTCGGTCTGTGATTAGGGGCCGCCGTACAGGCATTGCCCGTGCCAGAGCCGAATTGAGGGAGGCTAAAGAGGAAGCTGATGAGGAGCTTTTCAACCAACTTCTCCGAGATAGAGCCTTCCGGAAGCAAAAACCAGCTGAAGCGGATGTTATAGACGACGATAAGTTGGTTGAGGAACAAAGCCAAGAAGAACCCTCCAAGCTCAATGCGGAACAACTGAGGGCTCTTGGCGGTCAAAATGTTGCGAATATCTTACATGTGGCTACCAAGTCGGGTAATCTCAAAGGCACTTGGGTGAAGCGCCTTAAAAACGCTGCCCATATTCTGCAGGAGATAGTTGACACACTTGCATCCAGGACAGAGGCTGATGAAACCCGACGTCTGAGAGCAGACAATGTCCGCCTTCGTAACGAAGTCGAAAATTTAAAAACCGATCTTAAGGCTCATCGCCGGGAGTTCGCCGAGATCAGGTCGTCTATGGCTAAGGTGAAGGTTGCTGCGACCCCAATTTTAAATAGCGACGCAATAGAGGAACTTAAAGCGTCCCTCGTTTCATCTGTTAGCGTTATGCTGGATGCCCGTTTCGCAGGCATCGAAGAAAGACTTTTGCCGGAGAGGGTACACCGTCCACCTCTAATGGCTGACCGACGGAAGTCAGCAGCACCAACGCTTAGTTCGGCTTCTGCAACTCCGTCAGTCACTTCTGTCTCAACGACTAAGACCAGTGAGGCAACAACATCCTCTGTCGTAATCACGGAGGCAATAGCTGGCCCTAGCCAGCCTCAGACGACCACATCTACAGATTGGGCTACAGTGGTTAAAAAAGGAGGCAAAGGGAAAAAATCGACTTCTTGCCCGACAGCCGCGAAGGTGACGCCAGCCAGCGCCCCAAAACCTAAACAAGTTGACAGGCCTAAGCTAGCACCTCCAAAAACTGCAGCGGTCATGGTGACCATACAGCCGGAAGCCGCTCAAAGAGGAGTAACCTATGCTCAAATTCTCGAGCGCGCTGAGCAAAATGTCAATCTGGAGGAGCTCGGAATTGGTGAGGGTATGAGGATTCGCCGTGCTGCAACCGGAGCCAGATTATTGGAATTGCCGAAAAATCAGTCCTCAGAGCAGGCTGAGCTCCTAGCAAGCAAACTTCGGATGGTTTTGGATGGGGTTGCCAATGTCGTCCGACCTACCCAAACTGCGACACTGAGAATAACTGGACTTGACGATTCCGTAACACAGGGAAAAGTGGCTGCTGCTATTACGCGTGTCAGTAACTGCTCCTCACAGTCGGTTAAGATCGGAGAATTGCAACCTGGCCCCAGAGGGATGGCTTCTGTAACGGTACACTGTCCAATGGAGTTGGCAAAGACCCTCTCTGATGCAGGTAAACTTTTGGTCGGTTGGAGTTCAGCTGAAGTTAGATTGCTAGATCAGCGCCCTCTACGCTGTTATAAATGCCTCGGAATTGGGCACACAAGGCCTGTCTGCCCTGCATCAGTTGATCGCGGAAGCTTGTGTTTCCGATGCGGCGTTGAAGGCCACCGTTCCTCCAGTTGTACACAAGAAATGCGTTGCGCCGTATGTGCGGATGCAGGCTTGCCCTTCGGACACATTATGGGGGGAAAGAGTTGCAATCCCCCTCATACAAAGGGTCGACCGACTGTCGGAATCCATACGAACACCGAGAGTGATTGCCGTCAACAAAAGGAGGGAGCTGATATGTCATCATGAACCAGCAGCGACATATCAGCTTTCTACAGTCGAATCTCAACCACTGCGCTGCGGCTCAGGATCTCTTGCTGCAGTCAATGGCTGATTGGGAGATTGATGTAGCAGTGGCCTGCGAGCCATATTACGTTCCACCACAATCCCACTGGGTGGGAGACCTAGACGGCTCAGTGGTGGTATTAACGACGATTAATTCCGCTCTTTCACTCTCAGCACTCGAGAGAGGCCCGGGCTATGCGGTGGCAAAATGGGGAGAATACATTATAATTGGAACGTATTTCTCACCCAACCGCACTCTACAAGAGTTTGAAACCTACTTAGATTCTCTCAGAGCGGCAATTCTAAGGCAGAGGGGTCATATTATCGTCGTCGGAGATTTTAATGCTAAGTCCCGGGCGTGGGGAAACCCAGCCACCAACGCGAAGGGTAGGGCGGTACAAGAATGGGCTCTCCTCTCGGGCCTTTCTCTCCTAAACAGAGGAACAGCATACACTTGTGTGCGGCAACAAGGGGGTTCCATAGTAGATTTGTCATTTGCTACTCCCGCAGTTACTAACAGCATCCTCAACTGGAGAGTAGAAGAAGAAATGGAAACTCTCTCGGACCATCTCTATATTCGTTTTGAGATAGCGACAAACTTATTACCCGCTAATCTCTTCAGGGGCCCTAGTCGGTTTCCGCGATGGTGTATTGGCCAACTAGATCGTGAAATGGCCGAAGAAGCTGCTATTGTTCAGCGATGGTGCTCAAGAAGTAGTGCAGAAGCGAGCGTCGATGAGCTTGCAGATCGCTTGCGCAGTGGCTTCACACAAATCTGCGACGCGTCGATGCCGCGATTCCGGAAACGCCCTCGCCGTCGCTGTGTCTATTGGTGGTCTCCGGAAATTGCTGACCTTCGCGTAATTTGTAATATGGCTCGCAGAAAATATGTTCGTTGCCGTAGACGGAACGGGCTCAATCCTGATCTGGAGAACAGGCTTCGGGATGCCTACCGTGAAGCAAAAAATGTGCTTCAGCTAGCAATTAGGCGAGCTAAGGAGAAAGCTTTTCAGGAGTTGTTAGGATCCTTGGATCGTGATCCTTGGGGGCGCCCTTATCGGATTGCGCGAAATAAACTTCGCGCTCAGGGGCCCCCAATAACAGAGAACTTGCAGCCGGATTTCTTGCTTCGTTTGGTAGGTGATTTATTCCCAGATTCGCGTGGCCACGTTCCACCGACGATGGCTCTCCGGGCTAGGAATGAGGAAGTAGATGTAGTCCCTCAAATAACAGAGGAAGAGATAGACCAAGCTAGCGATCGTTTGAGAGGTAGGAAAACAGCACCTGGACCTGATGGTGTACCAGGCAAAATTGTTTTTATCGCTGTGAAATTTATGAAGGAGCGATTAAGAATTCTGTTTGACAGCTGCTTGTTCTCGGGCCAATTTCCTAAGAGCTGGAAAGTGGGACGGTTGTGCCTATTGAGAAAAGAGGGCCGCACTTTGGATTCGTCTTCATCATACAGGCCAATAATCCTGCTAGATGAAGTGGGCAAGCTGTTTGAGAGGATTCTAGCCACTCGTCTTTGCTCGCATCTCGAGACGATAGGTCCAGATCTTTCTGAGGTACAATACGGTTTTAGAGCCGGCCGTTCTACTCTGGATGCCCTAAGTGCGCTAAAAAACCTTACAACTGAAGCAATGGAGCGAGGGCAGGTCGTTCTGGCTGTCTCTTTAGATATAGCCAATGCCTTCAATAGTCTGCCGTTCGAAACCCTACTTGAGGCCTTGGAATATCATAGGGTGCCACCCTACCTCAAAAGACTATTAAAGGCATACCTCCAGGGAAGACAAATCATGTGGGAAGGTCGTGACGGGCACTTGCACCAGAGCTTTGTTCACAGTGGAGTTCCGCAAGGATCGGTTTTAGGCCCCATTCTCTGGAACGTTGGCTTCGACTGGCTTCTGCGTGGTCAGCTGCTTCCGGGGATGAAAATCGTTTGTTACGCAGATGACACCCTCGTTACAGCCCGTGGGTGGAACTTTGACGAAGCTGCTCGCCTAGCGGAGATTGGCACCTCCATGGTCATTGATAGAATTCGGATGTTGGGCTTGAGAGTCTCCGTCTCAAAAACTGAGGCCATGTTGTTCCACGGCCCACGTAAAGGCCCGCCTCGGAATGCACATATTTCTATTCAGGGCACAGTTGTAGGAATAAAGGCCACCATGAAATATTTGGGTCTTATTTTGGACGGACGCTGGGGGTTTAAAGCACATTTTAAACAGCTTGGCCCGAAGCTTATTAATACTGCCTCTTCTCTCGGCAGACTTCTGCCGAACATCGGTGGACCTGCATCTACCTGTAGGCGACTCTACGCAGGAATTGTGAGGAGCATGGCATTGTACGGTGCGCCCATATGGGTACACGCTATGACTTCTGCTAACAAGACACTATTGCGTAGGCCTCAACGAATCATAGCCGCGCGAGCCATCCGGGCGTACCGTACTGTATCATGGACGGCGGCAACGTTGCTGGCTGGTGACCCGCCTTGGGAACTCCAAGCCGAAATACTGTCGGAGATATACCGTTACCGCGCGGAAATGAGGGCCCGAGGCGAACTGCGAGCAGGGCAACAGATTGAGAGAATCAGGTCTCTTGCGCAAATCGCCCTAATTGATAGGTGGAAGGAGGACCTGGAACCTCCTACTGCTGGCAGTTGGACTGTGGATACAATACGGCCTCACTTGGAACGATGGCTGAAACGCAAGCATGGGTCATTGACGTTCCATTTGGTGCAGGTGCTGACGGGTCATGGTTGTTTCGGCAAGTATCTGCACCGGATAGGTAGGGAGCTGACACCAGCATGTCAGCAATGTGGGGCCGTAGAAGATACAGCGCATCACACGCTGGTGGAGTGTGCTGCTTGGGAGCCGCAGAGACACTCGTTTGCGGCCATTCTAGGCGAAGACGTCTCGATGCCAAGCGTAGTGAACGCAATAATCGGTAGCGAGACGTGTTGGACGGCCGCCATATCTTTCTGCGAGGCAGTGATGGCTCTCAAGGAGGCTGATGAGAGGGCGAGGGAAGCCGATCCAGACGCTCCTCTCATACGGAGACGAAGACAGGGAGGAAGGAGGCGTCGCTATGCGCACCTACTCCAACAGTAAATAACATGCCGGAAAACGTCGGTACGCCATAGTAGAATGAGCATTCGATCCTGTGGCGTACCACCCAATGACGCAGACGTGTCCGCTGGGTTTTAGTGGGTATTCCGGTCCTGGGGAGTCCCACATACCCTTCCGAAAGTAGATTCGATATTTTCGGCTTTGCTTCCGGGAGGGATGCGTAAATGCATTTCCCAGCGTTAAAAAAAAAAAAAAAAAAAAAAAAAAAAAAAAAAAAAAAAAAAAAAAAAAAAAAAAAAAAGGGCTAGGCCGATGCTGGTTACCACCCTACCGACAAAGACGAGACTAAAAAAATTTAGCGTTCCGCAATGATATCGTGTAAAAACGTACGAGTTTTATCCTCCTCACTAACAAGTTAGCCTAGTTCCATTTTAGATTGCATCGTCAAGTCAAGGGCTAACTTATAGTGAATAAAAAAATACGAGGTTACCATTGCAACTTAGGCCTGTGTGCACCAAGATTTCGGTTATCATAGCCAACCTAACTATAAATTTACTGTTCACGACAACCCGTATTAGGCCTGTGTGCACCAAGATTTCGGTTATCATAACCAACGGTTAACATAAGCTAAACGTAAGATTTATTGTTCACGACAACCCGTACAGCGGTTAAGGACGTAAGTTCGGTTAAGATAACGCCCGGTTTACGTTCTTAACCAGCGTACGGGTTTATTATAAATAGTAAATTTATAGTAAAGTTATGTTAACCGTTGGTTATGATAACCGAAATCTTGGTGCACACAGGCCTTAGTGTCCCGGTTAAGGACGTAAGCTCGGTTAAAATAACCGCCCGGTTTATGTCCTTAACTGGGGTACGGGTTGTCTTGAACAGTAAATTTTACGTTTAGCTTATGTTAACCGTTGGTTATGATAACCGAAATCTTGGTGCACACAGGCCTTAGGGACACCGTTTGTAATAATAACAGGCCGTAAATAAAATATTTAGTTTTCTGCGGCAGTAAAGAAACCGTGTATGTTTATTTTATTCAGCAGAGATATAGATAAAATCTTTACTGCACATAGACGACGACCTCTGTGGGGCAGTGGTATGCGCGGTGGATTTATAAGACGGAGGTCCTGGGTTCGATTCCCGGCGGGGCAGATTGAGATTTTTCCTAATTTGTCTTGGTCTGGCTGGTGGGAGGCTTTCGCCGTGGCTAGTTACCACCCTACCGACAAAGACGTACCGCCAAGCGATTTAGCATTCCGGTACGATGTCGTGTAGAAACCGAAAGGGGTGTGGATTTTCGTCCCACTCCTAACAAGTTAGCCCGCTTCCATCTCAGACTGCATCATCACTTAACATCAGGTGTGATAGCAGTCAAGGGCCAACTTGTAGTCGATAAAAAAAAAAAAGATAGATAGACAGATAAAATGTTTACTGCACATTACATACTGCATGTATGGACTAATAGTACTTAGGTAATTGGAGTTTCCTGAACTCATTATGTCATTTAACATTCCTTATCATGTGTAGTAGACACTTACACTATGCAGTCAATGAACTCTATCATATACAATTGTTTGTTCAACATGGTTACCTTTTTCTCAATGTCTTTTGATGTTAAGTGACCATGCGTTCTGGTAGCGTACTAAACTAGAGGTACTAAAATGAACATTTGTTTTTTAATAATGTTCAAACTTTTTTTTGACTACCTCCGTGGCGCAGTGGTATGCGCGGTGGATTTATAATTCGGAAGTCCTGGGTTCGATTCCCGGCGGGGCAGATTGAGATTTTTTCTTAATTTGTCTTGGTCTGGCTGGTGGGAGGATTTCGCCGTGGCTAGTTACCACCCTACCGACAAAGGCGTATCGCCGAGCAATTTAGCGAGGGGTGTGGATTTTCGTCCCATGTTAGATTGCATCATCACTTAACATTAGGTGTGACAGCAGTTAAGGGCCAACTTGTAATCGATAAAAAAAAACTTATTGATTTGGCTTAAAGGTTTTTAAAACAAATTAGAATTATTTAAGAATTGATAATTGACCAATTTTAAATTTACGCGCTAATATTGAGCTTTATGGGTATATAGGTACAAAAGTTGCTGCAATAGGAATATAATTTTTAAATAAAATGTAGTTTTATTAACATATTCAAACACTAGAACATCGACCGGTCAGACATTGAAACCTTTTGGTCAAACTTTGAAACTTAAGGCCAAAAAATTGTAACAAATTTTCTGTAACAAAAAACTGAAAATTTAGTAGTTCACTGCATTATACATTTAAATGTGATCATACATAAAAAATAATTGAGTTTGTATCTTGTATTTAATATTAGAAGAAAATAGTAATTTATAATAAAATCCGCTTTAATTTAAATAAATGTCAACCATTACTAAGTGATCTATCAACATTGACATCTATCTATCTACAATGACCCATATTTTAATGTATGTGTGTGCTAAGAAAGGAATTTTAAAGTCACCTGTTAAAGTGGTAAAACGGTGGTTCAAATGTACACCAATTTTCACGAAAATCGCGCTCGTCGGCTAGTCTTTTTTTATAATGATGACAAAAATACCTTGGTAAACATTTTTTTACTCAAGTTACGAGGTATCACCGCCATGGTTATTATAGCTGCATTGACCGGCAGTTATGACGGTATGGTTACAGGCACACATTCTAATCACTTGCATCTCACCATGATGAACTTAGCGCGGAACTGTAGGATGTATTCCTTGTGTTCCCTGTTAATAGGCGAAGTTTTACCACTTACCATCTGATATACTTATGAATATCAAGGTCCAACTTTTAAACCAAGGTGGTATTCGTAAGAATACTTGATGGTAAACATGGTCAGTCAATTGTAACTGAAAAAAATTAAATAGGACTTTTTCCCACATTTATAAATAACTTATTTAATCTTTAAGTTGATTTCTATATATTGATATAATTAGAATACCTTAAATTAATTCATACTTAAGTAGCAGTCATGTTATTTGTTAGGGATTTTGGTGCAAAAAACAACAATTTAAGTTTTTTATTTGTAGCCGTGGGCAAAACGGAGACGTTCGTGAAGCGATGCGTGGCCACGAAGCTGCAGTCGGCCGAGAAGTTGATGTACGTGTGCAAGAATCAGCTCGGCATCGAGAAGGAGTACGAGCAGAAGTTGATGCCCGACGGGAAGTTGAGCGTCGACGGGTTCCTGTGCGTGTACGACGTCAGCCTGGTGCCTGGCCGCAGTTGGGAGAAACAGGTAAACAGAAGTCCTGGATTCAGTTAAAACGTCAATAGATAAAACCAATTTATTAACATTTTTACCGAAACGTACAATTTTAATCAATAGTTACAGATAATAATGTAAAGAATCTATGAAACTACTGTGGTCATAATCCATAAGAATTATGGAATATGACATAAGAATTATGGTTAAGAATTAGAGAATCAATCAAATTTGGGCCTATTTGCTAAAAAATTTTTCTTAAAATTTTATATATTATTTCAGAACGAAGTCCTAGCGGCGATACTGCAAAACATACTCAAACTAAAGAAGCCGGTAGTGCTGGTGACCTCAAAGAACGATGAGGCGTGCGAGCAAGGAGTGAGGGAGGCGGAGCGACTGGTGCAGAGGAAGGAGTTCAAGGGAGCCATCCCTATCGTGGAGACATCCAGCCATGATAATGTCAACGTGGACCATGCCTTCTTCCTTCTGGCACAAATGGTGGACAAATCCAAGGCCAGAATTAAGGTAAGGCTATTTTTTTATAGGAGCTAATTTTCATCTAAGTAGAGATATGGGTCTCATAAAGGTCAGAGTCATGAAGCAAGCTATGGAGCGGGCTACGCTCGGAGTGTACATGCGTGATTGTATCTGAAATGAGGAGATCTACAGAAGCACCAATGTGGACCATGCCTTCTTCCTTCTGGCACAAATGGTGGACAAATCCAAGGCCAGAATTAAGGTAAGGCTATTTTTTCATAGGAGCTAATTTTCATCTAAGTAGAGATATGGGTCTCATAAAGGTCAGAGTCATGAAGCAAGCTATGGAGCGGGCTACGCTCGGAGTGTACATGCGTGATTGTATCTGAAATGAGGAGATCTACAGAAGCACCAATGTGGACCATGCCTTCTTCCTTCTGGCACAAATGGTGGACAAATCCAAGGCCAGAATTAAGGTAAGGCTATTTTTTAACTCGCAATGCTGAAGTGGCACATCGAACAGCAGAGGAACCTTTGGGTTTTGAGGCGCGATAAAGACGTACCGCCAAGCAATTTAGCAATCTGGTACGATGTCGTGTAGAAACCGAAAGGGGTATGGATTTCATCCTACCCCAACAAGTTACCCCGCTGTCATCGTACCAGCAGGTGTGACTGCAGTCAAGGGGGTAACTATTAATGAGTAAAGAAACTTCTTTTAAATATGACTAAAATTCCTTTTCTCCTCCAACTAAGCGAAAAGCTAAGACTGGGTACCATAACAGGGCAGAGATGGTATTTTACATGAATTAATTCTAGTTATCGCAACCGTTACTGTGAAGTAGCAGAATTTTGAGTTCGGCATCTTAATCCTTTGTTTTATTTTCAGGTGGCAAACTACGCAGAGGCGTTGCGAATAAGGCGCGAAACTTTGGACTTCGTCACCGAGGCGTTCACGCAGCTAATTAGAATACATGTTCAAGATCACAAGTATGTGTTACCCACTACTGTTTGTTTCATTATCAACATTATCCGCATATTATAATGGCCCACTGTAGCGCCCAATGGATTGTTGAGGTCAGCAGACGCCCACACACACAGACACGCCCACGCACACGCACACGCGCACACACACACACACACACACACACGCACGCACGCACGCACGCACGCACGCACGCACGCACGCACGCACGCACACAAACATTGAATTATATAAACTTAGATTAAATATGATATTATAATATATTTAAGTAATATTAACTTTGCTTTTAACTTTAACTTTGTTTGTTACATACACACTTTCTGTTTTGTCCTACTATGCATGTACTTTGGTAAGAAGTGATCACCACGAGACGTGGTATCCTAGTGTGGGGATCACATAACTTTACGTAATATAATAAAAAAGAAATACGAAGAATGGTGCACTGTATTGTCTATTATTATTAGTATGGTAAAGCCCGTCCTTACCTCCCCTATATCAGTTCAAACACCCACTCTTAAGAGTTGGGTGGTTGCTTTCGGATTGAAGGCACAGTAATCCTCTCTTAGTAGAAATGCAACCCCTAGAAGATCCATTCGCTTTTCCAGTCAGTCACATAAAGACAAAATGTCTTCACTGATGCACCGTAAAGAGCATTGTTGTTTAGGGGCACACACGTACAGTCGGACCCAATTATGCCATATTTCCATTTAACATGGATTTATTTTTAACAATACATGTATATTATTATTTTTAATTATTATTGACTAGCAGTCGCCCGCGACTTCGTCCGCGTGAAAACCTCTTAGGTACCCTTCTAATTTTAAAGACAGACTTTCATACAAAATGTGTGAAAGTCACATATAAAGTGTGCTCATTCCCCGCTCCCCCTCTCAATTTAATTTTTTTATAGTTTCCCGTGAAGCAATATTCTCCGTCCCGTCCCGTGTTTAGTACACGGGACGGTCTCTATTCGGAGGTCTACATTTTTGTTAAACATTGTATGACATTTCAGTACATTAACATTAAAAATATATATTAATGGCAAGCTGATATTGATATTAAATAGTATATTTCACTTTTGAGTCTAGCCTTCAGAATAATCAAAAATAATTTTACAATCCGACACGCAGATAGAGATTAGCCCGTTTAAACAAACGAACAAACTCTTCCGTGTACTAAATAGATATTTGAACAAAGATCTAATTCTTAATTCATCATCGTATATATAACATAGATCTAAACTCCCCTCCCGCACGCGCGCCCTGCCTTGGTGACGCTCACTTCGCAACGCAGAAATAGTAATATTTTAATTTCGCCATAAGTTCAAAACCAAAAGTCCAATTTTAATCTTTTAAACACCAAATATTATCTACATAAACTGTACTTAGTGATGAAAATAATTTATTTTGATAAGGATTAATAGCATGAGTAAAATAAATGCGTTTAAATGTAGTCCAAAAAAAAATTAAGATTTTAAAATAAAAAAATGGTTGTTGTGCCTCACTCGACATAGATAGGTATAATGTGTCGCGGACTTTTTTGTAGATATTTATAAGATCTCCAATAAATTAGAACATTTTATGGTTCTATCTTTTATAGTTTAGGCAGTGTACGCAAAATATGTAAATTTTCTGGTTGATTTTTTACACCTTGTGTCCGAAAAACCCAAATATTTTACGGAACTCTATTTTTTTCCAAAATAAAATTTGGCCTATGTTACTCGTGGATAATGTAGCTTTCGAATGGTGAAAGAATTTTTAAAAACGGTCCAGTAGTTTTTGAGCCTATTCATTACAAACAAACAAACAAACAAAGTTTTCCTCTTTATAATATTAGTATAGATTATAATGGTCCCTTACGAGTAAAAATGAGACCGAATTGGATCCATAATTTTCCGCAACATTTTTTAGATTTTATGTTTTTTTATTGTCCTATGCGTAGGCCTACTGTCCTAGACATACCACGTGTAGAGAAAGATGATAAAAAAAAACGAAAATATCGCTTGATTGACGCGACGAAAGGGACAACAATATTTACGATTTCGATTGATTGTCTTCTGTTTCTGACTAACACAAGTTAGTCTGTTGACAATGATATATAGAAAATACCCATAAAAACCCAGGGGAGCCACCTGCGTCCTTTTGGGATATCAAAGGATCGCCGAAGTAGATACTTTGACATCCCGATACACATCCTATAATAAAGCCAAATTCGATTGAGAATGCTTATCAACAAACAAATTAAAAATGAAGGTAGAGATCACAAGTCATTTTACACCTAATTTTTTTAGTTAACTTGTTAATGACGAATTCATGACAATAAATTAGATTAGTAAGCTTAAAACTAATTAATATATTCAATGTCTTTGAAATAAGATTTTTAAAATAACAAAACATAATTTTCATTTTATTAGGCATAAAAATGAGTTACATTTTCTACCTCCATTTTAAATTTGTTTGTTGACAAGCATTCTCAATCGAGTTTGGCTTTAGTATAGGCCTGCTGGTCAGGTTATAATTTATAACTTGAATAATTTGTTGCAGAGAAATGTGGTCAACAGTAAGCAAGAGGTTGTGCCATTACCCTGAGTGGGTCAAATTCGTCCAACAGTTTGGCAATGATGGCACTCAGGTAAGTCATTTCTTATTTAAAGTTTGTGAACTTGACCTTGTAATTTGAAAAGATTTGATTGGTTGGTGAGCGTGGTTAGGCCGGAGCTCACTGCATTCTTAAAGCGAACGAACTATTAGGGAAATTACAAAATGTAGATACATGGATTATTTCAGTTCCATCTCGTGTGGGTCTGGCAGATCCTACTTGAAACATTCTGGGCTAATTTATCCGCTGCAAGGTCCCACTTATATACGAAAATTCATCAATATAATTTGAGCCGTTTAGCTAACAGTAACGGTCAGGCAGTCTTTCGCTTCTATAGTATAAAAAAATTGTCTGGAGCAAGTTGCACGATCACTTAAAAGATTGTTTGCTGTGTCCATAGGTTGTCTTCCGTCGTCATATAAGGAGATTGAAAGAGGAGCGCTCTGCCAAGAAGCTACGCAAGCAGCTCGCCAAACTGCCGCAAGTGCTCGCCAGAATGCAGCTGCCCACAGATGACCTGCAGGAGAAGTAAGTTTCTTTACTTGCAGTATCATCATTATCTGATGATAAGAGCACGTTAAGCAGTCAGTCCCGGTCGCTATCATCAACATATCTGAAAGTGTTTGTTAATAAATGAAACATTATCACCCTAAGCCCGTCATCCCGTAGTGGAGCGGCGTGGTGGGTCTACGTTCCATATCCCTTCTCCTATAAGAACGGAGGCCCGGTCATGTAGTGGGCCATTAATAGGCTAATAATGATGAAATAATGATGACTAATGATACAAGTCAGCCAATTTTGGATGTACAGTTGCAGGGTATCTTCTTCTTCAGGTGCTTCTTCAAAATGAAGTTGGGCAGTCAGGTGGAGAAAATTCTTCCGGTCCTGCGAAACAGCTTTAAGCTTCGTGTAGCTAAGCTTGGTCCACTCTTTTTCTTCATCAAACCACTTTCTTCGCTGTCTCCCAGGAGCCCGTTTTCCGGGTATCTTGTCTTCTAGAATCAACCTTGGAAATTTATTGGGTTCCTCTTTGTAGATGCCCGAAAAACGCAACTTTATTTTTCATTATAGCTGCAGGGTATAACAGATCTTTTTATAAGGGACATTTGGAATCTAAGTTCCATGTTACGCGCGAAAATGCAGCTGCCTACAAATTACCTGTAGAAGAAGCAAGTTCCTTCGCTTGCAATATCATCATTATCATCATCGGTCAATTTTGGATGGACAATGGCAATTTTATTGGTTTGGTCGGTTTTAAGATGGTCACAGGAACAGGTTATAGGTTTTGCCAAAAAAACTACGCAAGCATTTTGCCAATTCGGCTTGCGAGAATGAAGCAATTAACTGATGATCTGCAGAAGTCCTTCTATTGTCATCATCATCATCATCATCATCATCATCATCATAATCACTGTCAGGACCTGTTAAATAGGCCTGAAAGCAACAACATTGTAATAACAAGCGCCTATTGTCTTGAGTGCAGGCGTTTTTGATGCGCCGCGGACTCCACATGCGTGATAATCTAACATTCCGCGGTGTTATATTATAGGGGTGGGGGTTTTAAAATATCTAAAAACTTTAATATTAATTTAGTCATTTTTAATTAATTCTTTGACATTGTTTCAGCGACTGGGGAGTTGTGTTACGCCAGCTCAGAGCGCACAGAGACTTCTCCGTGTACTTCAGCGAGAGCCGCGCGCACTCGGGGGGCTCCGGCTCGGGATCGGAGCCCGAGAGTCCGCTCAACGCCGACACCACCCTCAGAGTAGGAGAGAGGGCTAGATACCAGGTACATAGACCAATAGTTACTTAGTTGAGGAATCATGGAGCACTCAGTTGAAAGATCCGATTGGGGAATGGCGACTCAACGCTGAACTATGGGCTTCTTAAGGAAGCTCAAGATTTACACAACTATGATGGAACGACTCGAGATGGCTGGTACGCATTATTCGAAGAGCTGGCGGAAGTTGGCGTCCCTAGTGGTACAATGGCGATCAACACCGTAACACAGTGTTGGTCGATCTATGTATCCACTATATAGACTGACAATAAGAAACGTTGGATGTAAGTGGCTCAAGACTGTTGTGTTTGGTGGTTCTTACAGAAGGCCTATGTCCAACAGTGGATGCCTATATCCTGATTATGATAAGAATCTTACAATGTAAATAACATTGTAAGATTCTTATCATAATCAGGATAATATAATTAAGTAATATTAATTGTTGTTATATATCTTTCAGACGTTAGGACAGTCCCAAAAAATTCCATACGAAATATTAGAAACGAACGAAGCAGCAGCGATATTCAAGACGTATCTCCACGAGGCGCAGGAAAAGCAGAGGAATTATGAGTGAGTTACAATTTTCACTCTTATTAAAAAACTAGCGCTCGCATGCGGTATCACCCGCGTAGTTCCTGTTCCCGTATATCATACAAATTACCCTATGTCACTCCGAGTCCGAGTCTGGCTATCATATACACAAGGTTTCTTTACAATCCGACTGGTAGTTTCAGAGATTAGCCGGAACAAACAAACAGAATGACAGACAAAAATAGCAAAAAATGTCATTTTATTTATTTGTTAGATGTCAAGGTATTTTTGCTAAATTAATAGTATCTTTCAGATGGTGTCAGCAATTCAAACGGCTTCTCGAAGAGACCGGCTACGTCACACCGGGGAAGCAACTGTCAGAAGTGCGCGTGCTGTTGATGGGGAGGGAATGTTACGAGGCTCTGACTGAGGAGCAGCAGCAGAGGGTGTACGACGACCACCAGAGAGAGATACAGCGACGAGCCAAGCATAATTTACAGGTAAATATACTTCTAGAATCTTTTAGAAGGAGTAGGCCATGTTATGCATTGGAAGCAATTGTCGGAAGTGCGCGTGCTGTTGATGGGGAGGGAATGTTACGAGGCTCTGACTGAGGAGCAGCAGCAGAGAGTGTACGACGACCACCAGAGAGAGATACAGCGACGAGCCAAGCATAATTTACAGGTAAATATACTTCTAGAATCTTCTAGAAGAGACCGGCTACGTCACGCCGGGGAAGCAACTGTCAGAAGTGCGCGTGCTGTTGATGGGGAGGGAATGTTACGAGGCTCTGACTGAGGAGCAGCAGCAGAGAGTGTACGACGACCACCAGAGAGAGATACAGCGACGAGCCAAGCATAATTTACAGGTAAATATACTTCTAGAATCTTCTAGAAGAGACCGGCTACGTCACGCCGGGGAAGCAACTGTCAGAAGTGCGCGTGCTGTTGATGGGGAGGGAATGTTACGAGGCTCTGACTGAGGAGCAGCAGCAGAGAGTGTACGACGACCACCAGAGAGAGATACAGCGACGAGCCAAGCATAATTTACAGGTATACTTCTAGAATCTTTTAGAAGGAGTAGGCCATGTTATGCATTGGAAGCAATTGTCGGAAGTGCGCGTGCTGTTGAAGGGGAGGGAATGGTTAGAGGCTTTACAGCAACAGATGGTGTGATATAACCTTCTAGAAAATTTTTCAAGGCATAGGCCAATATGCGAAAATGCGAAAGTAACTGTCTAACTGTTACAAAATTACGCCTAAACTACTGGAGCTATTTAAATGAAATTTGGCACAGAGACATTCTAGGGTCTGAGAAAGGACAGGCTACTTTTTGTACCCTTGTTGTTGTAGTAGTAAATTCTATTTTATGACAGATGGACTCTCGGCCGTCCGTAGTAAGTTATATCTTACAACATGCACTTTTCTTTCATCGAGCATTACTTTTATTATAAAATTGTATACATATTTTTAAATTATAAATTTTATTGAATCTCCAATAATTTTCTTTTTCTATTTCAGGAGTTGTTATTGGAACACGCGGATTTGTTTTATCATTTCAAGAGAATATCGCCCACCGGTACCATCACTCAAGAGGACATCAAAGAGATCACGGATGTCCTTCAGGATGACTTCAGGTAATTTATACTAATTTTATAGAGCAGATAAGCACACATAGTCCAGAGCTAATCACTCTCTCTAATAAAATATTTGTCTTGTAAATCAGAATAAAATGCCTTCTCGAGCTGCTGGGGTGAACTGGCGTACTCAAATTCAATATTTTATAAAGCTTATATGTCCTTACAGTGGTTAAATGTTCGAATTGCCAGATGACTATCTATACTTCGTTCGCGTTAAGAATGTAGTGAGTCAATCAGCTCATTGTTCGCCGCCCTAGCCCTGCTGCCTCGCATCAAATTGTGCGTGGCGTTCGAAACTACGCCTTCAACTGATCACTGTGAACTTGACCTTTTAATTTGAAAATATTTGATTGTTTATGGGGCGGGGCTTGGCCGGCGCACACTGCATTCTTAACGCAATTACATATATGCCATAGCATAATTTTTGTTAAAAAAATATTGAATATTAAAAAGAGATTTTGTATAAAATATATTTTCCGCAGATACAAAATGCTGGATAGGATGGAGCAGGACAGGAAGCTGATGCTGTTTCAGCACCTCGGGTTCGTGCACTGTCCGATGAGGGAGCACTGTCCCGCCGCGGCCAACTGTCTCGACGCTACCCTGCCTGTCATACTGAACACTAGAGTCGGGTTGGTATTATATTATAGTGCTCATTTAGTGCATTACATAGTGGCAGATTGCAGAAAAATAATTTGAAGATATTTTTGCGTATTTATTTGCATTTATTTATTTATTTACCCTAAAACGGTTTTTTGATAAATTAATTTGTTCCAGGTCATTAACTTCGTCGAGCGAGTCTCAGTGTCACGCGGGACCGCCGGCGGCTCCCTGGGCGTTGACCACAGATTCCAATCAAATTAACCTTATTATATTAGGGGTAAGTTATAGTTTTGTAAAAATAATACTTCATTACTGCTAATTTTATCTTTGACAGCTGAAGTGTTGCTATAATAGTGTTCATAAATATATTTTTGTAGCATTTTTTATTATATTTGTAGTTATTCAAAATTTCAGAGCTTAAAACATCTTTTTTTATTTTTAAATGAGATGCATATTATTTCCAGGTGGAAGGGATAGCGGGTGAATTCGGCAAACGTCTAATAGCCGGCTGCGACAGCGAGAGGCGCGTCAACATCAACGGGCACTCGTGGCGCGTCGAACAGAGACTGCGCACAGACGACTTCGCCGCTGAACCGCCGCGGGACTTCGCTCCTAACGGTATACATACAACTGTAACAGAATATATAATAGTACATTAACTAATAGCCGGCTGCGACAGCGAGAGGCGCGTCAACATCAACGGGCACTCGTGGCGCGTCGAACAGAGACTGCGCACAGACGACTTCGCCGCTGAACCGCCGCGGGACTTCGCTCCTAACGGTATACATACAACTGTAACAGAATATATAATAGTACATTAACTAATAGCCGGCTGCGACAGCGAGAGGCGCGTCAACATCAACGGGCACTCGTGGCGCGTCGAACAGAGACTGCGCACAGACGACTTCGCCGCTGAACCGCCGCGGGACTTCGCTCCTAACGGTATACATACAACTGTAACAGAATATATAATAGTACATTAACTAATAGCCGGCTGCGACAGCGAGAGGCGCGTCAACATCAACGGGCACTCGTGGCGCGTCGAACAGAGACTGCGCACAGACGACTTCGCCGCTGAACCGCCGCGGGACTTCGCTCCTAACGGTATACATACAACTGTAACAGAATATATAATAGTACATTAACTAATAGCCGGCTGCGACAGCGAGAGGCGCGTCAACATCAACGGGCACTCGTGGCGCGTCGAACAGAGACTGCGCACAGACGACTTCGCCGCTGAACCGCCGCGGGACTTCGCTCCTAACGGTATACATACAACTGTAACAGAATATATAATAGTACATTAACTAATAGCCGGCTGCGACAGCGAGAGGCGCGTCAACATCAACGGGCACTCGTGGCGCGTCGAACAGAGACTGCGCACAGACGACTTCGCCGCTGAACCGCCGCGGGACTTCGCTCCTAACGGTATACATACAACTGTAACAGAATATATAATAGTACATTAACTAATAGCCGGCTGCGACAGCGAGAGGCGCGTCAACATCAACGGGCACTCGTGGCGCGTCGAACAGAGACTGCGCACAGACGACTTCGCCGCTGAACCGCCGCGGGACTTCGCTCCTAACGGTATACATACAACTGTAACAGAATATATAATAGTACATTAACTAATAGCCGGCTGCGACAGCGAGAGGCGCGTCAACATCAACGGGCACTCGTGGCGCGTCGAACAGAGACTGCGCACAGACGACTTCGCCGCTGAACCGCCGCGGGACTTCGCTCCTAACGGTATACATACAACTGTAACAGAATATATAATAGTACATTAACTAATAGCCGGCTGCGACAGCGAGAGGCGCGTCAACATCAACGGGCACTCGTGGCGCGTCGAACAGAGACTGCGCACAGACGACTTCGCCGCTGAACCGCCGCGGGACTTCGCTCCTAACGGTATACATACAACTGTAACAGAATATATAATAGTACATTAACTAATAGCCGGCTGCGACAGCGAGAGGCGCGTCAACATCAACGGGCACTCGTGGCGCGTCGAACAGAGACTGCGCACAGACGACTTCGCCGCTGAACCGCCGCGGGACTTCGCTCCTAACGGTATACATACAACTGTAACAGAATATATAATAGTACATTAACTAATAGCCGGCTGCGACAGCGAGAGGCGCGTCAACATCAACGGGCACTCGTGGCGCGTCGAACAGAGACTGCGCACAGACGACTTCGCCGCTGAACCGCCGCGGGACTTCGCTCCTAACGGTATACATACAACTGTAACAGAATATATAATAGTACATTAACTAATAGCCGGCTGCGACAGCGAGAGGCGCGTCAACATCAACGGGCACTCGTGGCGCGTCGAACAGAGACTGCGCACAGACGACTTCGCCGCTGAACCGCCGCGGGACTTCGCTCCTAACGGTATACATACAACTGTAACAGAATATATAATAGTACATTAACTAATAGCCGGCTGCGACAGCGAGAGGCGCGTCAACATCAACGGGCACTCGTGGCGCGTCGAACAGAGACTGCGCACAGACGACTTCGCCGCTGAACCGCCGCGGGACTTCGCTCCTAACGGTATACATACAACTGTAACAGAATATATAATAGTACATTAACTAATAGCCGGCTGCGACAGCGAGAGGCGCGTCAACATCAACGGGCACTCGTGGCGCGTCGAACAGAGACTGCGCACAGACGACTTCGCCGCTGAACCGCCGCGGGACTTCGCTCCTAACGGTAAACATATAACCATAACAGAATATGTGCATTTAAAATCTGAGCATTCTGGCACCAACCACTCTCTAATTAGTAGAGCTGATTTGCCCTACCCCTAGAGTTAGAGATTAATGATTCTAAGCATTAGACATGTTCATTCACAACCTCCGAGACTGAGTGGATTAAAGGAGAGCTGGTGAGCGAAGTGATTAAGAAAGAAATTAAGGTCTAGAAGGTGTAGCAGAATGAAGAGATGACGGATTGAGTCTTTTGGCTTAAAAAAATACACGCTGAAAATTATCACCATTATTTGAGTTTTGCATTGTGTATATTTTTTTCGCAGGGTACTTCTGCGTATATCAAGATCAAGAGTCGTTTGAGTATATCAGAGGGTGCGCCGAGAAAACACTGCTATCTAGTCTCGAACAGGAGGACAAACTGCCATTTCAGGTTAGAACTGTGATGATGTTACTCTTTTACTCAACTGCCCCGTTCTAGCGTTTTAAAGAAAATACTTAAAGTTCGTTCGTGTTAAGAATGCAGTGTGTCATCATTGTTCGCCGGCCTTACCCCGCCCCTAACCTATCAAATCGCGCTTCGCGTTCGAAGCTATGCCTTCAACAGGTCACTGTGAACTTGACCTTGAAAATATTTTTTGGTTAGGGGCGGAGTTATACCGGCGGTCACTGCTTTCTTAACGTGAACGAACTATATTGGTTAGTGTGTGATATCAGATGACGAGGTCCTGGGCGAACTATGAAATACATACTGGGTTTTGCTACCCAGAAATTTGCAGTAAAAATTAGCAGTTTTAGTTCATTAGTTCATTATTTATTTGATAGTGTTTTAAATAACCCCTCTTATAAAAAGGGAGGCCATGCGCTATAGTGCGTTGTTAAAATAGGCTGATAGTTCTGATGGTTGTTTTGTTGTCAGGGTTTGCCTCTGGTGGTGATGTTCGTGCAGGACGACGGAATGGACAAGAAGGAACTCGCCAGGCTACAGGAGGAGGGGCAGAATCTCGCTGACAAGTAAGTATTAGATTTTTACGTGGGAGTTAATCATAGATACAGTACTTAAACTCTCAGATCGTAAACTTCAATTATGAAATGAAATAAATATTATTATGTAACTTATTATTCAAATGCATTTTGTAATGAATTACCTAAACTTTCATGTTTCTATCATAAGACTCACTCAAAATAGACTTAAATTTACTAAAAACTTATTCAACTGTTTCGTAATTACTATTTTCCCTTAATCAAATTATAATGTCATATGTCCGCAGTTTACATTGTTCGTACATGGAGGCTTCTGTCAGCGAGCTAGGCACGGAGGCGCTAACTGCCGACGCGATACAGGAGCTGATACGAGCCAACAGAGAGAAGGCCAGCTACGCGCACTTGTATCGAGACCTCATAGTGTGCTTCGACGCTGATATACGGTAATACCATCACCTCATTGTCAAATGTTAGGAATTGATGGACGAAGTGTGATGTAACATGACATAAGTAGTATTCATGCGTGTGTGTGCGTGCGTGTGCGTTAGTGTGTGTGGAAATTATTTTGGTGACGTCACATTATTCATACATGAAAGATACGGTCAGTCAGCTAGACACGGAAGCGGTACAGGAGCTAATACGTGCCCAAAGAGATGGCCATAAACATGACATACAGTAAGATTACCCTATAGAAGAGGAGGGGGGAGGTTCTGAGTTAATCGACAAGACGTGACGTTGTTTGACAAGGGATGTGCGTGTGTGTTTGCGTACTTCGTGCGTTAATGTCTGAAAAGTTTGGTGACGTCACACTGTTCCAATATGGAATATCAGCGAGAACAACAATATTTTACTTTGATAATTTCTATTACAGTTGCATAATTATTGACGTACTATATACTAGAAATAAAATTCCAGACCGTAAAGATCAAATAATAAAGTAATGGTATTTAGCAATGTTTTGTTTTTTGCAGCATAATGGTGTGCATGTTCTGCGACGACCCTTACTCCCCGGAGCGCGTGCTCAGCCCGCTGCTTCTCCACAGAGCATGTTTCCTCACCGGGGACAGATCCATACTCATTGAGACGTTCCTTGGCGACTCTAAGAGGAAAGTCGAGGTATGTTGTCGAGACAATTTTTATAATATTAGAGCTTTTTATGTTAGAATTAGTCGACAAACAGCATTACTTTAACTGGTGTTTCGATTTAAAAGTGCCTAATAAATAACAATGTCATTAATGTAAAGTGTAATGAATACTTTAAAATTCATAATCAGCTTTAAAATATTGGCAGATATGCTTTGGTCAAACTTTACATTTATATTTCTTAAAAATGTTAAAAATTTAAATATGTATTAAATTAGCTAAAGATAATTTAAGTTAATCGTCTTTGCATCCCATTTATTTGTATTTTTTTAGTTGAATAAATGTTATATTAATTTAATTTCATAAATAAAGTCTGCTTCAAGCCTATAAGGCTTTTATTTAATTAGACCATTGACATATTAATACTATGGACTTCGGGTCAGCGATAAAAAGTGTCCGAACCAAAAGTAAGCCAAAACGCGAAATGAATGTGTATAAAAATAAGTAAATATTTACTGATGATTTTAAATTATTATTTTGCTTAGAAACAGGCTATTTTATTAGAATTTTAATAAACTATAGAAAATATGTTTATCTAATTAACCACATATAGTTCGGTTCTGCCGTGAGCAATAGAATGTTTTAGAACAACGACTGCATAGAGTTATTTTGTTGTTTAACATTTGAATTATTTAATTACCTAATTTTTGAATGAAAATAATTTGATTATTTTCAATTCAAAAATTTTTATTTTTTATGTCAACTTTTATTTTTTATGTCATGAATATTAATCAAATAACTTTTAACATAATGATATATTAATTTGATAACTATAAGAATTATCTACATGAAATTAGGAACAGTTATTTAAAAAAGTGATCCAACGTCATTGAAGTAAAATTTCAAAGTAAAAATATGTCGAGTGGCATATCATTTTGTACATTAGTGGATTTGGTTTTTAATTAATTATCAGGGATATGTAAATATAAATTAAAATTTGCTGTAAATATAATATATAAATATAAGATGCCAAAAAAATTTGAAAGCCCGACTCCACACCATTTATGGTGTCCTATTTTCACGAGAAGCTGTCATGTCAAAAAAAGGCTGCCATGGTAACCGTCAATCGAAGCTGATTACTTATTGCATGCAATTAGACCGTTGCAAATTAGACTGTATAACAATACGATAAGACATACATTACAATGTTATTTTGTGTATAAAAACATAAATACATCCTAGTGTGTATAAAATATCTTGGGACACTTTTGACGTAAATTTTGCATTAGACCCGAAGTCCATAGTATTAATATGTCAATGAATTAGACATAAAATAATGGTTTAATTAATTTCAGGTGATAATCTCGAGCTTTCATGGAGCCAGTCAGTTTAGAGAAGAACTTATCCACGGGTTTATATTGATATACTCGGCGAAGAGGAAAGCTAGTTTAGCGACATTAAAGTAAGTTTATCAATGTTTGCTTGTAGTAAGTAAGTCTAGGATGCGTCAAAAGATATATTTGGTCTATACCTAAGATCAGCTACTTTTAAGGTAAAGTAACTGATCTAAAGCCTGTGTGCACCAAGATTTCGGTTATTATAATCAACGGTTAACATAAGCTATACGTAAAATTTACTGTTCACGACAATCCGTACACCGGTTAAGGACGTAAGCTCGGTTAAGATAACCGTCTGGTTTACGTCCTTAACCGGCGTACAGGTTTGTTGTAAGTAGTAAATTTATAGTAAAGTTATGTTAACCGTTGGTTATGTTAACCGTTGGTTATGTTAACCGAAGTCTTGGTGCATACCGGTCTTAGTGTTTAACGCGATAGTTAAGTATAGATTGTGGCGTTGTAATCGTATTGTTCGCAATATATTCATCATTATCAACCTATTAACAGCCCACTACAGGGCCAGGTCTCCCTCCTAGGAGAGGAGATATGGAGTGTACACCCACCACGCTGCTCCAATGTGGGTTGGCGGGCTTAGGGTGATAATGTTTCATTTATTAACGATCACTAACAGATGTTAATAATAGTGACCAGGATCGACGGCTTAACGTGCTCTCCGAGGCACGGGGGTGTAACACTACCAACTTCTAAACTCCGGGCTTGGAATGTACTGAACATTTCATAGAAGAATGAAAAAGCTCAGAATTATTCCGTGACCCGACCCAGGCATCGAACCCAGGACCTCGTGATCGAAGCCAGATAGGCTAACCACTAGACCAACGAGGCAGCCAAAATATTAAAATACCCCTCATTTAAGACATAAATAGTATTAATTGATTATTGTAAAAATAATGTACACATTATTTTTTTTTATCGACTAAAAGTTGGCCCTTGACTGCTATCACACCTAATGTTAAGTAATGATGCCATCTAAGATGGAAGCAGGCTAACTTGTTAGGAGTAGGACGAAATCCACACCCCTTTCGGTTTCTACACATATCGTACCGGAACGCTAAATAGCTTGGCGGTACGTCTTCGGTAAGGTGGTAACTAGCCACAGCGAAAGCCTTCTACCAGCTAGACCAAGACAAATTAAGAAAAATCTCAATCTGCTCCGCTGGGAATTGAACCCGGTTCTCCGTCTTATAAATCCACCTAAGTAAGTCTTATAAATAAACTGTAGTTATCTTGCGCCTTGCACTTAGTATATGAACGCGTTTGTCTCGTTACCCACTACATCTTTATGGGATTACCGGTATAGATTGACCAAACCGCCACTCGTTGTGATGTTTCTAAATATCATGTATTTTTCAGCGCGTTTTCAATGAACATCCCGAACTTGCCGATACAAATGGTGGCGGTGACTGACGGCGGTGGGTCTGCTGCTAACGCGTTCTTCGGCACGGACCTGGGGCACGCTCTCATCACGGAGGGGAACGCCACCGCCGACCGGCTGGGAGCGCACTTCACTACGTACACGTCCAGCGCCGAGAACAAGTGTGAGTACCCAGTATATTGTCTTCGGCACGGACCTGGGGCACGCTCTCATCTCGGAGAGGAACGCCACCGCCGACCGGCTGGGGGCGCACTTCACTACGTACACGTCCAGCGCCGAGAACAAGTGTGAGTACCCAGTATATTGTCTTCGGCACGGACCTGGGGCACGCTCTCATCACGGAGGGGAACGCCACCGCCGACCGGCTGGGAGCGCACTTCACTACGTACACGTCCAGCGCCGAGAACAAGTGTGAGTACCCAGTATATTGTCTTCGGCACGGACCTGGGGCACGCTCTCATCACGGAGGGGAACGCCACCGCCGACCGGCTGGGAGCGCACTTCACTACGTACACGTCCAGCGCCGAGAACAAGTGTGAGTACCCAGTATATTGTCTTCGGCACGGACCTGGGGCACGCTCTCATCTCGGAGAGGAACGCCACCGCCGACCGGCTGGGGGCGCACTTCACTACGTACACGTCCAGCGCCGAGAACAAGTGTGAGTACCCAGTGTAATATCTGCCAGGTTATACCTCTTTCAAAAGACTCAGCATCTCAGAAGATTGTTCTTGTCTGTGTACTCGTAAGCTTGACGATACCCGTGGTTCAAAGGTAGGCTTATTAAAAGCTTTTATTTCACTTGCATTGTAAGTATGTTTGTTCGGGTGGAATTTTTGAGCTCAATTTTGAAGTAGATACCTTCAACCATTGAGCTGAAATTTTGTGTACACGTTTGCTTTGGATGTCAATGCATGTCATAGTGAGTGACATCATTCTAAATCCAATATAGCGGACCGTACAAGATGGCAGAGTAGATATTTTTAAGGCATTTCTACAATCTGTACTAAAATTATAAAGAAGTAAAGTTTGTTAGTTTGCATGTTCGTCAGTTTGTATGTTTGTAAATGGATCTGTTGTGGTTAATCTTCTAAACTACTGATCTGATTTAAGAAATTCTTTCGCCAGTAGAAAGTTACGTTATAGGGAAGTGTTAAAAGCTATATTTTATATTTTTATATTGGCCGAATTATCGAAGTTTTTTTATCGCGCAAATCGAACCGAAAAATATATTAAATTGGGTTTATCCGCATGCGCTGCCGTAACCATTGGGTATAATTGAAAATAACGTATGAAGACTTATCTTAAAAAGTTCTATAAAAAAGTCCGCGACACCTTTCCGCGAAGCTTTTGGGATCATATAAATTGTATATAATGAGGTTAAATATTTATAGTTATTATTTTTAAGGAAAAAGTTATTTTCTTCTTTTTAGAGCGTTTAAATAAAAGCTTCTTTTAAATTTTTAAAATAGTTTTAAAGATAGAGTAATCTTCTGGGACACTCAACCCTGCCTTCCCTTTGCGTATGCAGGATTATATTTCTACTCGACTACTAAGAAGGATTCCGTATACGCCCGCATTTTGTATGCAAACTGCTGAACGGATTTATTTTGTATTTTACAATTTATAAATATGTAATATTTGTTGTATGATTGCAGCGGCTTTCTACACCCCGTTCTTCAAGGAGGTGTGGGAGCGCAAGGGGGAGATCGAGCGCGCGTTCCGCCTGGAGGCGCCGCACACGCGCCACAACGCGCACAACCCGCACAACCTGCCCGACGTGGCGGCCGGCCGCCCCGCGCCGCCGCCGCGTCTGCACTCCTACCATATTGATCACAAGTGAGTTGCTTTCTACTCCCCGTTCTTCAAGGAGGTGTGGGAGCGCAAGGGGGAGATCGAGCGCGCGTTCCGCCTGGAGGCGCCGCACACGCGCCACAACGCGCACAACCCGCACAACCTGCCCGACGTGGCGGCCGGCCGCCCTGCGCCGCCGCCGCGTCTGCACTCCTACCATATTGATCACAAGTGAGTTGCTTTCTACTCCCCGTTCTTCAAGGAGGTGTGGGAGCGCAAGGGGGAGATCGAGCGCGCGTTCCGCCTGGAGGCGCCGCACACGCGCCACAACGCGCACAACCCGCACAACCTGCCCGACGTGGCTGCCGGCCGCCCTGCGCCGCCGCCGCGTCTGCACTCCTACCATATTGATCACAAGTGAGTTGCTTTCTACACCCCGTTCTTCAAGGAGGTGTGGGAGCGCAAGGGAGAGATCGAGCGCGCGTTCCGCCTGGAGGCGCCGCACACGCGCCACAACGCGCACAACCCGCACAACCTGCCCGACGTGGCGGCCGGCCGCCCTGTGCCGCCGCCGCGTCTGCACTCCTACCATATTGATCACAAGTGAGTTGCTTTCTACACCCCGTTCTTCAAGGAGGTGTGGGAGCGCAAGGGAGAGATCGAGCGCGCGTTCCGCCTGGAGGCGCCGCACACGCGCCACAACGCGCACAACCCGCACAACCTGCCCGACGTGGCTGCCGGCCGCCCTGCGCCGCCGCCGCGTCTGCACTCCTACCATATTGATCACAAGTGAGTTGCTTTCTACACCCCGTTCTTCAAGGAGGTGTGGGAGCGCAAGGGGGAGATCGAGCGCGCGTTCCGCCTGGAGGCGCCGCACACGCGCCACAACGCGCACAACCCGCACAACCTGCCCGACGTGGCGGCCGGCCGCCCCGCGCCGCCGCCGCGTCTGCACTCCTACCATATTGATCACAAGTGAGTTGCTTTCTACACCCCGTTCTTCAAGGAGGTGTGGGAGCGCAAGGGGAGATCGAGCGCGCGTTCCGCCTGGAGGCGCCGCACACGCGCCACAACGCGCACAACGCACACAACCTGCCCGACAATAGAAATTTTAGTACTTCCTCGGACGAAGTATGTCCAAAAAGACTAATGACTGGCAATAAAAGGCATTCAAATCTAGAAAGTGAAGGAGGAGACGAACTATTATCTATCTCTCTCATATTATTATTTTGGAGTGAGACTTACATAGGGGATTGCAAATAGCCCATGTATTTGCAATCCCTTAAAATAAGTTTCGTCGGTTGGCAATATTGCTTAGTTGCCAACCTTTACTTTCGAGGGTTTTTATTGTTCGGACTATAATACCCTTGCAAGTGATGCACCTATTTTAACTGAGTGTAGAAATATCACTACTGCTATACTATATCGATCACAATTGTTTGGATGACCGAGCTTTGCTTTGCATTTATTGACGTGATTTTGGAAAATAAACATTATAAGACTTTTGTCATAATTAAATAATATTGAAAGTTTTGACATAGCTCTGACATTCAATAGCAAGTAACTTATTTCTGCCGTGGTAGGTCTTCAAAATGTATCAAATCGCATTATGAAAATTGCATACAATTTTAATTACGATTGTAATCGCACGCTGTGTCGCGAGAACCATATTAGATCCTACAAATAAAAATTTGCATGTTTTTACAAAGTAGCGTTTCTTTACAGAATGGACAGCCACAAGTTAACGAACTCGTTGGACTTGCTCATCGGGCCAGACTCGAGAGCGGACATCGACTCTGAGTACAGTGATACTTTGAACAATTCCAAAAACAGAGGCTTTTTGAAAGGTAAATAATCTTTTATACCAATAAGGTATACCTCATACAAACCATAAACTGCGCTCTAAACTCGAGGCGTATGCTTGTGCACTATACAAATGGATTTTGTTGTACGAAATAGTTACCAGCACCACTCTGCTGCGTAACTTCTGAGGGGACTTGTTAGGTACAAGCTTTAAATAATAGAATATTTTACTTGTAATGCGTGTAATTAAGACTCATGTCACTGGACTACTTGCTCCCCAAGTTGCTAATTACATACTAGTACAGATTGCAAAAACAAAATTTTTAAATTTTGAACGTGATAAACTGTGCCGATCTTCTTCCCTCCAGGGATCGTAATCGAGGCATTACTGAGTCAGGCTCATTAGCCGTGACGACCATTCGTATTTTTTCGTTTCCAAAAATTGTGGCGATGACGCGCAAGACTAAATTAAGTTGCTACTAGTAAACGCCTGCGACTTTGTCGTATACCTATGTAATAAATGCATTTCGCAAACTTTGTGTTTGCGAAATGCATTTATTACAATTCACGTAACAAATTACTGTTAAAACGACATTAAATAAAACAATAAAACTTTGCCATAGGATTTAGCGTGTATCCACCACCCAGCACGCCGCCGGAGCCCGCGCCGCCCGACCATAGGATGCATGCAGATTTGTCACGTAAGTAGGCAATTTGTTGTTAAACATATGAGAAAAATATAGAGAATAATAAATATTATTATTTTCTGAGATTTTGGGGAGATCTCTTGATATAACCTTATTATATAATAAGGTTATATCAAGAGATCTCCTCCTCCCATATGGAGGGAGACTTGGCCCTGTAGTGGGCCGTTAATATGCTGATAATGATATTAAGAGATATACTCGGAATTTTAATTCGATTCCAGATTTGACAATTTCAGTGTTGCAACGTTACGACTAGTAAGAAATAGTGACGTTGCGAAATTATTCGATATGGAAATGGAATATTTCCGGATCGATTCTTCTCGTTTATAATTTTACTCTCGTAAACTAAGTATATCAGAAAATTGAATATTTCTGAACCGATAATTTAGTTTTGACCATTAATTAACCATCTGAAACATTTCTTTTATAATTGTGTGTGAAATAAATAAAAAAATTGATCATGAAGAACATGACAAATAAAACAGATAGATGTATTATGGTAATAATTTATTTTATAAATTGTCGTCGTCATCGCTATCGCTATCGCTGTCACTTTCTGTAACATTTATTATAAATGTGTCTGTGATATTGTCAATTAACATATCTAGGCTACTCATTTTTTCCTCTTCTTTGACAACATGGGATACGCATTTAGACCATTCGGCAGCCGTAATTTTTTGAATGCCTTCCTGAAATAAATTTCTCACGTCTGTCAATTTGAAAGTTTTATTATTTTGAGCTACATGCCCCTTTACCTGCGCCCATATCAATTCGATAGGGTTTAGCTCGCAATGGTAAGGGGGCAGTCTTAAAACCGTGATCCCATGTTGTGCTGCCATTTCATCTACAGCGTACTTAGTAAAAGACTCGTTGTGTGGAATCAGTTCTAAAAGCGTAGCTTTAACCATATCTGGTTCGTAGTGAATATTTTTATTTAAAAGCCATTCTTGAATGGCAGCTTTTTTCCAGCTCATTTTTGGTGCCGTTTCCAATTTTCGGGAATGGTATGGTGCATTATCCATCACCACAATTGAGTTTGGTCTTAATTTTGGTAAGACTCCAGCGAACCACTCCTCAAAACAAACTGCATTCATCTCATCATGGTAATCTTTACAATTTTTCTTTGCTTCAAAAATCATGAGCTCCTCTTCCAGGAAGCCTTCTTCACTACCTATATGGCTAATTATGAGACGTTTGCCTTTTCCAGATGGATTTTTTAATCCAGTGGTCAGTCCCTCCAGAAACGCTTGTCGAGATGATGTGACTTTCTTATCGACCCAAGTTTTTTTTACAGTATGACCTTAAAATAAATATAGTACATGAACATATACTATCAATATTACTATTAAATTTAATGTAAAATGTATATAAATGTTAGGCTTACCTGCGTTGACCCAAGTTTCATCTTGATAATATATATGTCTCCCTTCTCGTCGAAACTGACATTTAGATCGCAAGTAACGCTGGCGCCATGTTATTATATCATTTCGATCAATAAGTGTGCTCTTGCGTGAACGTGCAACATATTTAAAATTAAGATGCTTCAAAATTTTTCTGAGGGTCTCTTTGGAAATCTTGGGCATTTCTGAATCATCGTTCATCACTTGTAAAACCTAAAATAGTAAATTTTATAATAGCTTGGAATCATTACTTGTACATATAAAAGATGTAGGTATAAAATAATACTGTCTGACTGATTGACTAACCTTTGCAATGGTTGGAGGTTCATTTCGGTAAAATAACTGATGAACAATTCTTCGTATTGCAGAGAATGTAAATTCATCAATTTTATCTTTAAAACTTCGCTTTGGACCAGTTTTTTTAGGAGGAGTTGGCGGCGCACCTTTATTTACTTCCTTCAAAACGTTACAAACAGAGCGTGAGGTTATTCCCAATATGTCAGCAACTTTGCTCATACATTCATTTTCTACCACAACTTCAAAGGCCTCCAATTGCGCAGAAATTTCATTTTTCACGTATTTGTAGGCGTTGCGGATCATTACTTTTTCAGTCACAGTGAAAGCTTTTCGTGGACGCTTTTTTCTTGGGGAAAACATCCGCGTCTTTTTGTGATGTACTTGGCTGAGGATCCATTTTGATGGAAAATCAAAACAAATATATTCACTCAAAGTTCACAAAAAACTATAAACGTAACAACACTTTCACAAAAACTCAACAAAATAACTAAATATCGATTCGCAATGAAATAGGATATTCGTGCAGTCAGACTGGGAGAATGAAGCCGAATGACACGATAAACAAAATGACGATAGCTGCACGAGCGCGCACGGTTTGCCAATACTAAAAAATATCTAGGCATTATAAGTTTTGTTTTTAATATAAAAACAAAAATATTAACTTTTTATAAAATAAAGCAGCGATTACTTATTAATAAATAATTATTTTGAACAATGATGTATTTATTTAAATAAAAATCAATAATTTAGTCTTTAATTGGCACACTGATAGCACACACACTGATTGTTTATCGATTTTTGTGTTCATCACTACACTATTATATGTGGTATCATTATTTCACAAAATGACAATAGCTAATGTCAAATCTGGAATCGAATTAAAATTCTGACTATAGAAGAAGGCATATATACTGTGTGACGGCCTCCGTGGCGCAGTGGTATGCGCGGTGGATTTATAAGAAGGAGGTCCTGGGTTCGATTCCCGGCGGGGCAGATTGAGATTTTTCTTAATTTGTCTTGGTCTGGCTGGTGGGAGGCTTTCGCCGTGGCTAGTTACCACCCTACCGACAAAGACGTACCGCCAAGCGATTTAGCGTTCCGGTACGATGTCGTGTAGAAACCAAAAGGGGTGTGGATTTTCGTCCCACTCCTAACAAGTCAGCCCGCTTCCATCTTAGACTGCATAATCACTTAACATCAGTTGTGATAGCAGTTAAGGGCCAACTTGTAGTCGATAAAAAAAAAACTTCGTGATAGGGTAACCGTCAAATTCTGTTTAAAAGTAAATTTACCATTAGTGAATGATAATTATGTTTTTTATGAGTTAGAAATAAAAAATATGTCGTTATTAAAATTAATAAATATAAAAAACTATGTACTAAAACAACGTCTTCTTGTATTAAAAAAAATGAGAGAAAAATACCTACGCCAAATTAGAAATTATGACTACCTATATGAAAGTTAGTCTCATTACCGTATTAGACTTATTAAGTGAAAATGTATGTGTATAAAAATGAAAATTATAATGCAGCCGATCTCAATTGTTCGGAGGATTCGCTCAGCACCCACGAGTCAGGTGATTGCATGTGAACTAGCGATTAGACATCCTATTCACTTAGCGATACGGTTTATTTTCGTTTGTAGGTAGTTTTTGGTAAGGAATGCGTTATTACATTTTTTTTTAATTTTGCATGGATTAAGTAGATATAGATATACAATTTATTTTATCATGACATTGTTACTTTATTTAGAGCGATGCAATCTTAGGCATATCAGATTTAAGCCGATTAGAAGTCCTGTAGTGGACTTAACTGGTTGCGATGATGAAGGAAGTAAATTAATTAATATAATTATCATAAAATTAGCCTAAATGCTTTTACACTTTTAGACATTGTATCAATATTTTTAACAAAAAATGTGTTTTACAAAATATCGCACTTTTGCATGTTTTTGACAAAAGAAGGAATTTATTAGTTGTAGATATAGTGTTAATTATAACAATATTAAGTCTATTATTTAAACGCACATTTTAACGCATTATGCAAAGTTGAGTTGTAAAATAATATTTAGAATTCACCACATGGTTTTTAAAGCATTACGTATTTTAACATTGACGTACGGACTAAGCCATTGAAAGTGTAAAAAAAAGCAATTGTAACATTTAATTTAGAAAAGCAATTGCTGAGTTTTTCCTCTCGGCTCTTTTCGGCTGAATAAGCCTTCCGAAAGGTATAGCAGCTTTTTGAATTTGGATTTTGTTTGCATTTCACCGACACATTTCAATATGGACTTTAAGTAATAATTAGGTGTATTAATGTTGTCGTTGAATGATATAGATGGCGGTGGTCTATGGCAGCCGGCGGGCTACGGGCAGCGCGCGTTCACCACGGGCCGAGCGCGCGCGCCCGCACCGCATCATCAACGGCTTAGACACTCGCAGACATTAAAGGTACTGTACACAACCTCTTCGCTGAAGTACAGTAAGTCATCATCACCATCATCATTATCAGCCGGTGGACGTCCACTGCTGGACATAAGCCTTTATAGGGACTTCCAAACAACGACCCCGATCTGCATGTGCCCCAGCGGCTCCCTGGGACCCGTTTGATGTCGTCAGTCTACCTGGTGGAGGATCGACCAACACTGCGCTTTCCGATACTAGGTCGCCGTTCTAGCACCTTCGGCCCCCAACGTCCACCACGTGCCTCAACCCTACCACGTGTCCCGCCCATTGCCACTTCAGTTCCGTGTCTCGCTGAGCTGTTTCGGTTACTTTAGTTCTTTCTGCGGATCTCCTCACTCCTGATTTGATCACGTAGAGATACTCCGAGCATTGCTCTTTCCATCGCCCGCTGAGTGACTCTGAGTCTTCTTATGAAACCCGCAGTTAGTACAGTGAGGACAGAGAGGATAAGCAAGTAATGCCTATCCTTCGTGCTATAAAACTAAAGTTCCTCGCCGCGTCTGTCTGTCTGTTTGTTCGTGAAAAGCTCAAAGACTACTGAACGGATTTCCTAGCGGTTTTCACCAATAGATGGGAGTAATTTCTGAGCAAGGTTTTAGTTTTTTTTTGACTACAAGTTGGCCCTTGAAGTTGACCCTAGCAGTCAAGGGCCAACATCAGGTATGATAGCAATCATACCTGATGTTAAGTAATCATGCAATCTAAGATGGAAGGGGGCTAACTTGTTAGGAGCAGGATGAAATCCATACTCCTATCGGTTTCTACACGACATCTTACCGGAACGCTTAATCGCTTGGCGGTACGTCTTGTCGCTAGGGTGGTAATTAGCCACGACGAAAGCCTCCCACCAGCCAATTCCGCGAATTAGTATATAATTTGTTAAGGTTTTGCATAAATTTACTCAAATATAACAATCATTGTTGGAAGAGTCGTATCTCCAGTGAGCTTTAATTGAAAACGCTGCTTGATACATTTTTAGATATAACAATAAAATGTATGGAAGGATTGTTTCTCTATTTTTTTGGACTAAAAAAACGTCCGCGATGGCATTTATCTATCTTTTAGGATAGCTCACTATATTCATCTTTCCTTAAAACGTGTCAAGTATTTTTTTTTTGAAATTTGTAATACAATTTTGCCTGCGGGCGTCAGCTAGTAGTATAGAATAAATGTATATTATGCACAAATCAAAATGGGAATGTTCATTATGAACTGTTTTGTGTAGCAACCTGGTAAACTGGACATGAACAACTACACGATGGTGAGCGACGCCCTGCAGCACATCACTATCGGACCGCCGCACAACCAGAGGGAGAGGAAGGTATACCTTCACAGAATATACTAATATACGATATAATATTTTCACTACTCTTGCTCAAAAACGGTCTCATATTATCGTTCCACAGCAGAACTAAAATAGCATTTCAAGCTTTAGTAATTTAATTTTTCATAAAACCCTTTGTGTCTGTCACTTTGAAAACAAGAATGGGCACTCTAGTCTGTGGGATGCTTTAATTTATAGATAAGACATTACATGCAGGACACTTGTTGAAGACTTTTGTATTAGGGGTATGGACGATGACGTGACACAATTTTTCAACTGAATTGTTTTGTCGGCCTCTTTGACGAAGTTATTCCTACCGAGTTTTTGCCCTAAGTACTTGTATTCCTGAACAACTTCGATGCTAATTTTGTCGAACTGCTGGTTTGATGTGATAGATTTCGAAATGACATACTCATTGATCATGAGTTCACTCATCGTGATGTTGAGATCACTTTAGTTTTATCCATGTTCATTTCAAAGCCCACATACCAGGAAGTAGGGCTAAGGTCGGTAAAAATTTCCTCTATATCTACCAATATCACAATGTTATCTGCCAATCGCAAGCGTCTCTCATATCTCACACTTGCGATTGACAGATATAAGTATTTTGACTTTAAAGTTTTGCCTGTATACAGTCACAGCGCTCCGGGTGGTCACATTCGAGCAGCCAACAAGGTGGTCACCACCACCATCCGTCCGGCGTCAGCTCGGAGACTGAACTGGACGCGCAATACGCACAGGTGCGTATTTAAAAAAAAACATTGACTTAATAATCGAAAACTATGGAGAGTAGAGGTAAGGAGAGTCATCTTATATGGGAGAAAAGTTGAAAAAGTGTCCAGTTGTATGCGTTAAATAACAGTTCAAAAATCCTCCACAATCGCGCTAGTGGATGCACAGGGTATGGTATGAATGTAGCAATCGTAGATGAATTGAAGTATGCCGAGTTAAAAAATTTAATGTCATTATCGACTAAAGTAGTTAATTATTGAGAACTTCAACAACTTACGTTGTACAAAATATTGTGGTGAATATAACCTTACAGAATTATAACCAATTTCAAAAAAAATGATTTCAAAAGTTTTATTTTGTATTTGGCGCTTCTTTTGAAAGTTACTTTGATGCAACTGTGGCGCCATCCTAATTTAATACATTTTGACGGACATTTTTTATATACACAGATTGTCCTCCTTACCTCTACTCTCCATATCGAAAACGTCCATTTCAGACCTATCCTTGTCCACCTATCCATAGCTCCGAACATGTATACTCCGAATAATATAGATTGGTAATAAAGGGCATTGAACCCTCGAAAGTAGCTAAGGGCAAAGGAGTAAACGATCTATTTCATCCTCTCTCTTATCTACGTATTTGGTTGGCTGCATCGCCAATATTTGGGATTGTTATTATTTGGGAGTGAGAGTTCAACGCCCTTTTATGGTTTAAATGTATAATATATTTATTGTATAAGTAATATATATATGTATGTATATTTTAGTTATACTTTCTATTTCTTTTTTTGCGATTTCCGGTCTTACGGATAATTTAGAATTATATTTTTTTCTACTGTGTTTTTTAAAAATGGTTTGGAGTAAGGAGATATTATGTCTATTGACGCATCTTGGGTAATGTCTTTCTGACTGGTATTATTTGGTTTCTACAGCAATTTTTCATTTTGTTCTATAGATAAAGGAAACTAACGAGTACATGGAAGCACCGTCAATGACTAGGTTAAGAAGACATAGAAGACATGAAAAAACGCCTCTGCATCAGCCATGTAAGGATATGTTTTAACATTTTTTTCACTACACCTATGTTGTGGAGTGCATTGAAAATAAATGCTTCGCCATCTTGAGTATGCCGGCATGTTGGAATTAGACATGCTTTGTCATTCAAACTGAACTTTTATATAAAATTTTTGTTTCAAATTCAAAATTCAGTTGTAAGATTTTACTTGAACATATTTACATTGCAAGTTAAATAAAAGCATGTAATATAAATGAAACTTTGTTTGGCAGCGTTCTCAGAAACTGACAGCTCGGGATCGAGCGAAGCGTCGGGCGGCGCGCGCGCGCACGTGCGGCGCAGACACGCACACCATGCGCACCACGCGCCCAGGCATTATAAGAAGAGGTATTTGTTAAGTAATGAAAAATAGAAATATGAAGAAAATGTGTACTTCGAACCTAATGCCGTGAGAATATGAGGATAAGAAGTACCCTATAGTTCGATTACGTTTCGAATGCAGTGTGTTATCATTGTTCGCCGGCCAGCCCGCAGCCTAACCATTCAAATCGCGCGTCGCGTTCGAAGCTATGCCCTCAACTGGTCACTTTACCTTGTAATTTTACAAGATTTGATTAGTTAGGGAGCCGGGCTTGCCGGCGCTCACTGTATTCTTACCGCAAACGAACTATAAGTTTTGATTGCCAGACAAAAATCTATTTCTGTGTGTCATATTTTAGGTGGAAAAGAATAGATAATTACTGCATATAGCAATATCGTACATTTCGAATTAATTACATTTCAATTTAGTTATTGATTTCGATGATATCTGCATGGGGTAATATTATTATTGGGGGGATTCATAAGACGGAGGTCCTGGGTTCGATTCCCAGCGGGGCAGATTGAGATTGACTTTCGTCGTGGCTAGTTACCACCCTACCGACAAAGTTGTACCGCCAAGCGATTTAGCGTTCCGGTACGCTGTCGTTTAAAAACCGGAAGGGGTGTGAATTTGAGCCTACTCCTAACCGGTTAGCCCGCTACCATCTTAGATTGCATCATCACTTATCATCAGGTGTGATAGCAGTTAAGGACGGCAGTCCCCAAAAGAAGTTATTTTTCAATTGAGTCAAGCTTGGGTTTTGTTTATAGTAGTTTTATCTATTTCAGGTCGTTAGGTAACTTAGTAGCGGTACAGAGTCCTCGGGTGCCCAAACTGGGCATGTTCGTTGGTCCGCCCGAACTGCCCACCGGGTTCAGAGCGAGGACGCAAGAGGATAAGGGTGAGTCGGATTTAAGATAAGATAACGTTTATTTGATCACATATGGGTGCGTAAATAGGCACATTTCGTCTTAATATAATAGTCCGAAATATTTACAATAATTTTACTATTACATAAATTAAGTTTAACATTCATGTTATTTATTATTTTATAAGCATGAACTATAGAAACTATGTAGAATAAAGGTTAGCTGACATCGTCGTAATAGTTTGATTCCGTCCACAGCAGCTAGTGATTCAAGCGAAGGCAGCTCGGACGGGGAGACGCGGAGGCCCAGGCCTCTGCCCCCGCCGCCGCATCACGAACCTACCCATAAGGTGACAGTAACATTTTTATCGCTTTTGAGAGACGCTTAAAACTTGAATAGACGAAAATTTTAAAACCAGTTTATTAGCAACCGTTGATCTATTACAGAGCCAAGCTTCCCGCCTTGTAAAGGAGGACCACTTACAGGCAGATAATAAAACCCTCGTAGCTTTAATTTGAACATTCCAATGTATTTCAGCTACATCCAAAACCAAAAATATTTCCTAAAGTAATAAATTGTATATTTGTTACACAGATATTGTCAGGGGAATACCCGTCCTCGGCGCAGGACAACTCGTCCTCTACCGCTTCGGATTCCCGTCGGAGACCCACCGCTTTCGGAAAACACGATCGGAGACATAAGGTGGTATAATGATACTTTCATTAATTATTAGCGTAATTTTAGAAACATCAGTAGAAGTGCTTGAAGTATCAATAGCAAACTACTTTTGCAAACCTACAAAACAACTTTAAAAGATTTTATTTGCAAATTTGAATAAATCTACTCGAATTTAAGACTTTCGCTAAACACAAAATTAACTTAGAGAGCACTGATTTTAACAATATATAACACTGGATGTTTACTGCACGAAATTCGTACACGGAATGAAGATTTTCCAACTCGACACAGTTATTTATAGACAACATTTTTCGATCTGCCCGAAATATTATTAAATTTACCCTCATCATAAAAATTCAATTAAGTAATTTAAGAAATATTATAATAACATATTTTGTTTACGTTACGCACGTAAATAAAGTTAAAGACGTAAATAATGGAACATCTTTCTTTTGTAAATGGCTTATGATTTGTTTTGAATTCTAGGAATTTTCAAAAAGCAAAGACAAAAAGAATGCAGCACAAATACAAAATCCTCCTCCGGTTCAAAATTGGGGTCCACAGGTATGTTAACTGTATCATGATGTAATTGAATACTGTTTGATATTGGTGCTAACATTTTGATCGCCTGACAGATGAATTTTAAAATATTGCATTTTATGACTATTTTCATCGTAATAGACGTTAATAAAAATAGCCAACATTTAAATCAAAGTAGAGTCAGTTAATAGGTACGCTTAAAATTTCTTTGTATAAAAAATCCGGAATTTGAAGTAGCAGTGGCAGTCTATATTCTTACAGTCGACTTGCAACGGGGCGGCAGAGATGACTGGTGCAATCCCCCTTAGTTTCTGTGTTTCGTACTTGTTCCTTGTAACAAAACTATTGATATTCGCATTCTTTATTTAATTCATGGTCATGTTAATCGAAGGATCGATGGACGCTATAGCCGTAAGGTCCTTAAGTGGAGACTTGTCTTTGCAAGCGTAGTGTAGGGCTTCCCCCTACTAAGTGAAGTGAGGAGCGGAAAGTCAGGAAAAGAGAGGGTTAGAGTTGCACCAAAGAGGTCTATGTTAGTGCATAGTACCTGGTGATGAGGTTTTAACGAAGGAGTTTTCACCAGGGACCGCACGGGGTGCCTCTGTTCGTGGAAAAGTGCGTGGACTTTATCGAGAGGGAGGGGCTCGCTTCAGAGGGCCTGTACCGCGTGCCAGGCAACAGGGCGCACGTCGATATGCTGTTCAGCAAGTTCTACGAAGGTAAAGTCCAAATTTTTAGTTGCAACACTCCGAACTGTGCAGGTGATCGGCTTATGCGGCGTAGATTCACAGTTTTCATTACAAAATTAAAGCGCCATCTTTAACGTTCATCCGCATGTAATTTCATCCTAAAGAAATACTAAAGAAATATATTTTATTATAGGTAATAGTCCAGTTCCAAACTAGGTGGATTGATAACACAACATAAGCGTGTCACAGGGGGCTGCCAGATGCTAATGGCCTGGCGGACAATGGACGTCTATCGGCTGATAATGATGATGATGAGTCCAGTGAGACTAAGATGTGACAGAATAGATATCTCGTAAAAAAATAAACTAAACATTCAAAATAACGCTTTCTCTTGCTCCCGCGTTGGGGCCCCACCTACAGTATCGTTGACAGAAAGGGATAGAGACGACGTCGAGACTCGCATTGCTGAATTTTTTTTACAGAATCGACATGTAGGACTCGAACCCAACAGAGGAATTTCTTACACAAAGCAAATACCACTGGATTACTGAGGCAGTTACTATCTGATTTGTACCATGTTTTGATTGTTACGTATCGTTGTAGACCCCAACATAGATCTGGAAGCGCTGGATATACCGGTGAACGCAGTAGCGACGGCGCTTAAGGACTTCTTCTCCAAGAAACTGCCGCCGCTGCTCGACGAGGCCAGCATGGCGCAGTTGGAGGACATCGCAGGTGAGACTTGACCATTAAAATATTATATTGTTGTGTTGATAGCTTTTAGGCGCGTTGAGCTCTTTTTGGGGTGAACAAAAGTTATGGAACTAGCGTCATCGCCACCGCTAATATTTTCACTGCTATCGGCAGTCCCCAAAGAATATTGCCCAAAAATGTCAAATTAGCGGCTCGCATGCTATGATTCACGTAATTGCCGCCCCCCTCTGGCTGGGAAGTGCGCCGATACAGTCTTACTCGATGCAGAATGAAGGTAACATGTTAAATAAGCCCTAGGTCATTTCCAGTTTATGCTTCCCTAAAGAGCATTACATCCTTGTTTTCTCTCAAGGTCTTTCACGTGGACTCAGGTGGGACCCTGGGTAACCGATTTGGCAGCTTACCGCTTTCGGTGGTTTTACGGCGCTAAGACTAGAAGCGGAGCGCTGGGTTAGACAACGCTGAGTCTCGGGGGTTTACGGGAATGACTCATGTGCCCGAGGTAGTCTACGACGAAAGCTCCCTTCTACAATCTTCGGTTATGTCGCAATCGTTATGAGCTATAACGTTCCATAGATTCTATCATATATTTTTCTCTGAAATCCAATCACGAAGCAGGAAAGGTTGTTGTTGATTAACGCTTTTTTGTGCAGCGATGCGTGGCTGCATAGCAGGCGGCGTGGAGCTGAAGGACCGCAGTTGGAGGCTGTTGGCTCTGCGCGCGCTGCTGGCCTCCGCACTCACCCCACCCGCGCGCTCCACCCTCGACTATCTGCTGAACCACTTCGCGAGGTGAGCGTTCCACAGCGCGGCTGCATAGCAGGCGGCGTGGAGCTGAAGGACCGCAGTTGGAGGCTGTTGGCTCTGCGCGCGCTGCTGGCCTCCGCACTCACCCCACCCGCGCGCTCCACCCTCGACTATCTGCTGAACCACTTCGCGAGGTGAGCGTTCCACAGCGCGGCTGCATAGCAGGCGGCGTGGAGCTGAAGGACCGCAGTTGGAGGCTGTTGGCTCTGCGCGCGCTGCTGGCCTCCGCACTCACCCCACCCGCGCGCTCCACCCTCGACTATCTGCTGAACCACTTCGCGAGGTGAGCGTTCCACAGCGCGGCTGCATAGCAGGCGGCGTGGAGCTGAAGGACCGCAGTTGGAGGCTGTTGGCTCTGCGCGCGCTGCTGGCCTCCGCACTCACCCCACCCGCGCGCTCCACCCTCGACTATCTGCTGAACCACTTCGCGAGGTGAGCGTTCCACAGCGTGGCTGCATAGCTGAAAGACCACAGTTGAGAGACTGTCGGCGCTGTGTCACAGACAGCACTGGACAGTTCTAGACTATGCACCTACCAGACATAGATAATTTACCGCGCCCCTCCCTCAACTCCACCTCCGCTCTCAACTCTTTTGATTCACATCACAATTTAACTGATCACAACGCTTCTAGAAAACACCTGCCAAAGACTGCTTTCCGTTTGTAGACCAATAAAGCTTAAGTTTCTCATCGTCATCATTGTTTGAAAACGTCAGCGCAAAGTTGATTTATTATTTATAGGCTTTGTTTGCAAGGATTTCTTAAAAGTGAAATATGTAAATCTGTAACTCTAGAATCTCCCTCTAAGATTCTCCTAAGACATTGTCTATTGTGAATTCAGGGTGGCAGATAACTCGAAACTCAACTCGATGGACAGCAAGAACCTGGCCATCTGCTGGTGGCCCACACTGCTGCCGGTGCACTTCTCGGACATGGGCCGCTTCGAGATGACGCGGCCCTACCTGGAGGACATCGTGCAGACCATGATCGACCAGCACCCCTTCCTGTTCCGCGGCCAGGAGGCATTTGTCATGGTGTGAGGACCGTGTGTAAGTATTGGGGCATCTCTTACCCTCCATCTTATCTCCACTCTCTATCCCGCCTTAACGCAAAGAAAGCGATATGTTTGGCTCCGCCGCATTTAGGCGACGGTATGTCTTGTTTTCTACACAAGATATAATATGCTAGCCCTAATGAAATTACCTCCTACGGTCTTATAACTTGGATATCTTCAAATATGCAAATAAAAATCCATTTTTTCATGTTAGAGATCCATTCTAAGATTTTTTGAGTCGATTTCGAAATTGGAAATATATAATAAATTGGAAAGGCACCTAAGTAACTGCTGTAACTTCTGACTATCAAGGCTTCTTCAACTTATATGTACTGATCTTGTGAAGCCTAAATTATGATACTGCCCGTTCTGACTTTCTTGAAGTTTTGAAAACTTGTAACATGACTTTCTTGTCTGTTGAATGTTCTGTTTTAATTCCAGGAACCCACAATGCAGGTTGCATTCGTGATGGACGACGTCTGACGTCACAGCTTTAAGAGTGACGTAGCAAAACGTGGATTGTAACGTTTATTGTACCGTGTACCGTTCCAGTGAGGTTAAATTATAATGATAGTGCGTACGGCGGCTATGGACACGCGATTGTAGGCTTTATTGGTTTCGAGTAAGTGTCTATATTTGCCTGGCGTCTCCACCGAGAGTCGTCGGTCACTTTTGTACGTCCTTGCCGATACCGGTGGACCGCCAGAGGGCTATTGTTGTTGTAATGTAGGTATTTAAGGTTCAGCCGCGGTCGGTCCGATTCTCACTTGGTCCAACCGGTCCAAATCGCACCTATTTCGGGAATGGTCCTAGTGGTATAGGTGTACTGGACCAAACGAGAAACGGACCGCTGGCGGTCTAAACGGTTTTTAAACGATTCGGTATTCGAAATTGGCGGATTATTTTTACAAGTGTTGTCATATCATATTGTGCTTAGAGATACACCGCGTCGCTTCCGTAAACGATATTTAGCGCTTTTATTTTTTTTTAATTATAGTGTAAAGGTCGTTGGGTCTTTGGATCGAGAACTGACGTTGTACGGTGGACTTAAAATCATGGATCAGTATTTTAATGGTAGGTGTTAATCAAAATTATATCGCATTTCTATTAGACGTAAGGTCGAGATTCCTGCACAAAATGTATTTAACGAAAGTATAATAATGATAAAAAAATAAACATTTTCTAATCTAAGCATTATTGGTATATTAAACATTATATTATTATTATTGTATTTAAATTTATTAATTATTATATTTAAAAACACCACGTAAAGTGCACATTCCGTTCAGTCAATGAGTAATTCAATATTGGATAATTGTTATAATTAATTAGAGGGTACGCTTGTATCGTTTAAAAACGATATAAATGCGGGTAGCAACGAATTGGCTTGTTTTAGCTTTTAAAAATATGCAGATGTCACGGAAATTTATTATAAATTGTTCATCAATTTTATTATTTTGCTATTTTTGCACAACAAACTTACAAAGCCAGTGTCGCGCGAAACCGACAAAAATTTTTCACATTTTAAGGATGCTCCAGTTTTTGTAAAATGTAAGTTGCAAAATTTTCGGTGATTTTGTAGTTATGCGAGGAAAATAACAAAATAAACAAAGTTATCAGCTATTTGAAGCTGGTGGTACTGGAAAGCTTATTTTTTCTTTAATAACACCTTAAAAAAGGGATGTGTAATCTGGAGGGAAGATTTGGTTATATATTCTTTAAATCGGTATGGTCACGTATATTATATTTTTTTAATTTGACACTTACACATTACACAATGTGTTGGTAGACACTGTCTATGTCTATGAATTACTGTAAAACTGTAAGATTTTTTGTCTGTTTTACACATGGATACGCTTATAAGTGAGACAGAGATGGTTGCTGTATAGTTTTGGCTGTTATGCTGTTTTTCTGTTCACTCACTTACATGGCTGAAAATTGTATGAAATATAAGGAAATGATTGATGATGTTATATTGTTATAATTTTACAACATTAAACTTTTTGTTTTAAATCTTTAAACTAAATTTTTAAGTTATCCTCAAGAGTTACTGCTCAGAACATACAACTTGAACGTTTAGTTTCTAAGACTGCATTGTAGCTAACTGACGTCATTCAAAATCCAATATGGTGGACTCCAATAGATGGCTGACTAGTATTTTTCATATACTCCAGTATAATACCAAAAGGTTTTTTTTAATGAATAAATTATTATTCTTTAAAATATATTACAGTACACAGTAAAATACTATGAAATTGCTTATATGACACAAATGAATTTTTGTCTTTTCGGATCTCGCTGCATTAATTGTATTTTGTTATTTTACTTATAGCCTTGTTATTGTAAAATACTTTGAAAGGGAGTTTGATTGAATCATTATCGTTATCATTTATTTTCGTGATCGTACTTCCATTTTTAATTAAAATAAATGTTTAATGAAATTTATAATTTATTAAAAGTCCTCAAGTTGCAATAATAATATAATGTCCGAGTTTTAAACTATTTTGTATTAAAAAATACTGAGTTTTTACAGAGTCACTGTGAAGAAAACGTACTACTCGTAACGTCATTACAGATTAAAAAAATAATTATGTACGGTAAAACCAAAATCCGACAAAGACATACAAAGTTTGACACAATGGGCACTTTAATTTTGGAGTATGGTCTTCCGTCCCTTTCTCGCAATTACTACTAAGCTACTATGGCGTTACTTATGACTGCACTCCATTGTCAGGCCGTCTCTATCTAACTCTCTAACGCCTTAAAAATTTTAATTATTTGATCAATTTTATTTATTATTAAATCAAGTTTTTTTAAAAACTATTTAAAACACCATGTATTTTGTGATTTGATTAATCGCTATCAATCCCAAATTCAATATTTTTCGTGCTATGTTAACTTACTCTTGCCCAAAGACCATGGTCTTATTGATTTGAATTACATTTATTGGCATTGATTGGAATAATGTTTTTTGTTTTAATTGGAATAATAATTTCAATAATTTTTCTGACACAGAAATTCAAGGGCACTGGAAACAATTATTCCACAAACTAGAGTGAAGTAAAAGGGAGTGATATGTATGCTAGCTTATATACTTTCTACCGTTTTGAGATTAAGTTTTTTTTAGTAACTACGTCTTTGAATGACTTAAATCAATGCTTATACTAGTGATACAAGCCATTTTTTTAATTTTTCTAGGTAAACCTTTATAGATATTAATTACATAGTCTTGCCATTAAAACAAAATAAAGAAACTATAAACTGTAATAATTATTTTAGGCAAAAACTAATTTAAATTACAGATTTAACAATATTTTGTGTTTTCTTAAAGAAATCGCAAGAGAAACTATTCGGAAGAAAGATTAATCGATCTACATGTTCAATACTTAACGCAGCATTATTATCTTGCTATAAAAGAGAAGCAGCTTTTCGTTAGTTTCTTATACCGATACTGATATTCCTTATTGAAAAATTAATAAAACCCAATGCTAGGTAGTACGTACATATGCTCAAAGTTATGATATAAAAAAGTATAATATAAATTTCCATATCCTTATTCACGCTAAGTAAGATTGGAACATGCCATCTTTCAGTGGATCTCTGCTCCTTTTATACATTGTCTTCGTCAGTCTTCCTCTTTTATGTATCATCTTCTAGTAATATTGCTCGTTAGGAGATGGTCCATTTCAGCTTCACTCATGTACCACATACCATTAAATAGAAAAGATACAAGGATTTTATCAAAAATAAAATAAGTGAACGAAACGAACTAAATAAAACGTTGGTTAAAAAATGAAATTTCTAGTTTTTGAGGTATTAAAAGATGGTGTCTTTCTAATATTAGTCTGTAGGTGATAGATGCGGTGACATTGATTTGTCAAACTCAAAATATGTCATTTTTGACAAGTCTTCTTCCGTGTTCCGGGCTTTGTTTTTAACTATAATACATTTTAGACATAGACATCTTAGCTATTATAAGAACAAAACTCAATTAATCTGATTATTAAGTAATCCATTAGGTACCTATGCCTAACCAGTAACCGTCACATCAAATGGACCATACGTCAATAAAAATGAATTCGGAGATTTGGCTAATTAAAACTAGATTATTAATACATGTAGTTTTTTTTAACTCATATACAGAAAGTGATTCTGTGCTCCATACAATTTTGGACCATCTCCTTTACGATAATACTTATTTTTTTTTGTTTGTTCTTGTCACACCTCATATCAAGCTAAAATTTCTTCTATTATCCGTCCCTTTTCATAAACTATTATAATTATGTTACGTGCTAAATGCTTCTTTGCAAACATTGCTGAATTTGCTTTGTCTCGAAGTGTAAAGTCATAAGGATTACTAAATCTAACACAATTAACTTAAAAATACGATCTCATTTAAAGTCATTATTTGCGCCTCTTAATTTCTTTAGGTATATTCTTGATTTCTTTAGGTATTATTTGCTTTTAATTATTTGCGCCTCATAAATGTTTCTTGATTTCTTTAGGTATAATTTGCTGTTAATTAAAAGCTCACTTTCACTTACAGTAATAAATATATCCATAATTCCTTGCAGCTGAAATTAAAATAATCTACCTCATAAAAGATTGAGCAGAGTTCCCAATATTTCCTTGCTGTAATTAGGTTCTCTGTAGTATATGCGTAGAAAACATTTAATTTTTCGTCCACTTTTGCTATTCTGAATGCAATAGATTTGATATTATTATCGCTATCACAATTTTGTGGTATGAAATAAAAGTATTTTTGTTATAACAAACCTCTTACTTCATCGTATTTGTCGAAAAGGTCGATTCTTGAAAAATTACATCGTACCAACATCTTGCTGACGTCCCGTCGATGATCCCACCTTCAGTTCGACTGTCAGTCCAATATGGCAAAATATCTTTGACGACCTCCGTGGCGCAGTGGTATGCGTGGTGGATTTATAAGACGGAGGTCCTGGGTTCGATTCCCGGTGGGGCAGATTGGGATTTTTCTTAATTTGTCTTGGTCTGGCTGGTGGGAGGCTTTCGCCGTGGTTAGTTACCACCCTACCGACAAAGACGTACCGCCAAGTAACTTAGCGTTCCGGTACGATGTCGTGTAGAAACCGATAGGGGTGTGGATTTTCGTCCCACTCCTAACAAGTTAGCCCGCTTCCATCTTAGACTGTATCATCACTTAACATCAGGTGAGATAGCAGTCAAGGGCGACTTGTAGTCGATAAAAAAAAAAAAGAGTACCAATTTCAATTACATACGGTTTGCAGCCGTTGTATAGAGCTATAAACTTATCTGGCCCAGTGAGAGTGTCGCTGTGGTCACTGTTTCTGTCAGAGTTGAAAGAAACTAAAAGAGTGACAGCTGCGACGTTAGTTCCAGTTTTGGCCACCGCGTCAAATAAGTTTGTAGCACTATACAGCGACTTTTAATTGCCGTTTTTTTCAAGAATCGACTTATGGTTCCAAACGTTATGTTGCAATTTTTTTTATTTTATTTAATAAATCAGACATTATTTTTTGCGAGATGTTGGTGGTGATCGATTTTGATGCGGATGGCCTATTTTGTATATTTAAGCGTTTTATAATATAGACTGAATGTAGATATTAATTTTGTGAGTTAAATTATTTTTTGCAAAATGGAATATTTTCATATTACATTATTATTTTTATTAACATTGAAAAACATAAAATGTCTGGGATAGAATTTTAGTTGCAATATAGAAATAATATTTCTATATACCATTTCGATTTATTTAGGCAGCGTAGGTGATCTTTGACTTTGTGAGAGGTCCTGGGGTTCGGCCGTAACTGATTTATGCTTAAATCGCTACTGCTAATATAAAATTTATCCTATGTATAAAAATGATTCTTAATTTTTCATCTTTCAATTCAATTCCAGCAGTAAATTATATGTGAAGCACGTCGGTATAATATACCAACTATTATAATAAAAATTTATATGCTTTTAATATTAAATTATTATCTATGGTTATATATTTTTTTTTAATTCTAATCGTAAACGTATCCAGTGCAATCGTTTTTAATTTTACACCACAATTTATTAACACAAATGTATCCTCGTGAAGCTTTTAATATAAAAACGTATAGAAGGAAATGCAATTTCTATATTATTATAATAATATAATATATTAATTATTATTAATATTTGGTTTGCGTACAGGGTCCGCTATTCCTTGTGACACTTGAATAGTTGTAGTCGCATTTTGTGACGTCATAAATAATTTTGAGAGTTCGGACCCTACGGTCCTAGGGCATAAGTGTCTGAATTCAAAATTAAATTATACTATTAACAATCCTACACAGGATATCTGTTTTTACTTTTATCATGGTATGTAATATTTCGATACAACTTCAAGAATTGTCACAAGGAAGACGGGATCCGGCATCATGTGAAATCAATGTATTCATAAGTAATATTTAGTATACTAGATGTTTCCATTAAGCATAGTTAAGGTGTATTTATTGTGTAAGTTTTTATCGATACAATATCATTATATAGCGACGCCATATTGAGCGCGCGCGCCGCCATGTTTGTCGCAGCGCGCGCACGCAATATGGCGGCAAAACTAATCGTGTCCAATAGGGGAATGATGCGAGGGAATTTTTTATATTTTACTATATGAATCGAAAATGACGTAGGTATCGTAATTTCGTTTCTAAATATTATTTTTCTAAAGAGTTTTTTTATTTTATTGAATTCCTTTCGCTTCTCCTCACAGGCGCTCTGGTTCCAGATTTCCCCTTTTTTTGTAGGTTTTGTTTAAACGGAGCTGTCATCAGCTTTTATAATTTTTCATGTAGAATTTGCGCTTTGTTTATATAGGTTATTGTTAACACATTTTTACATATTACTATAAAATAATTTAGGAGCAACGACTATTCCCTACTATATATAATAATTTTATTGCGCAGTTAAACTAAAATATCGTAACAACTAAATTTCAAGCGCCTCTTCGTTAGTGAAAAATTATAACAGCTGCGTGACCGTTCGTTTTTATGTAATTTCTATATAAATATTCGATGTAAATATTGTACATTGATTGAATTTTCGTAATTTATTTATTATTATTTTTTAAAATGATTTGTAAAATTTTTTAAAAGCCATAATGAATTGTTACTCTATTTGCAATGATATGTTTTCTAGAATGTTTTTTTTTATATTTAATATATTATAAATTTTCAATTATTCATTTTTATAAATACAGCACTTTTGTTTTTTAGATATGTGCCATTTTATTTTGAAAATGTATGGTGATTTTATAATTCCTAAACAAAGTGGATAGTCCATGCTTTGTGTTTACGTCCAAATTCCTTTCTTGTAGGTTGTTCTAAAGTAGAATCAATGTACGCTTCGATGACTGTAGGTTCATTTGCTGCTTAGTTAGATCATACATAGTTGAATAAAACTAAACTTGGCACTCAAATACATTAAGCTAAATTGCATAAATAAATAAATATCTTTGCATTATAATGCAAATGGTAACCTAGCTTGGCCAAGAAATAAAAAACTTGGACATGATTGGAGTCAGAAGAAATTGTTGTTTTTGTCACGACATGGATAAGCTTTTTACTTACCTGGCTAAGCTATAGTTATACTTGGCAAAAATATAAAGTTGCCAAGGAAATTTTGTATCATTCATCATCTTCTCGTAAAATTATCGTAAAAACTAAAATTTGTAATAAAAATGAAGGTACATTTGAATCTTTTACGTCATGAGCACGTGATATATGAGCAGCCAATGAATATTCAGTCAAACAATTTTGCTATGTGCGTCTCAACTGTAAAACACAGTTCAAAAGAATGTGTCATATTTTATAATAAATAACCATCTATGTAACAATGTTGTGTTTCATTTAATAGTCTTTACTCCGAGGCCCGCGGTTTTACCCGCGTAGTTCTCGTTCGTGGGAATTTCGCGATAAAATGTGTCCTAGGTGTTAATCCAGGGTGTCAGCTAACTCCATGCCAAATTTTGTTGAAATCGCTCCAGCCGTTTAGGACAATACACCAATTATGTGAGGTAATAAACACTCACACACTGAAACTTTCGTTATTGTAATATTAATATGATTCAGATGTCTATTTTTTTAATGTTTAAGGGTTGAAAGGTTAATTTACATTAGCTGTTACATAATTAAACATAAACTTCAGTGTATCTCATTCAAAGGAATGAAACTGTTTTATTTTAAATATTTGAGTTTTACTAACATGCAATTGTTTCATAATCCACTATTATAATGCTCTCGTGTTAGAAATCTTAATCATAATCTTCCAAGCGACTTTACATAAGCTTTTGATTAGGTATACCTCGAGTAAACTTAATCGAAAGTAGTAAATGGCTTAAAAATATTAAAGAAATAAATAATAAGTCACTTTTAACTAATAAAATTTATTTAAATAAAATAGTTATAGTACCTACGTCAATACAAACATACACTAACGCTCTGAAAACTTAATATAAAAATATCAATGTTTACCAAGTATATCTGTTACTGTTTAGAACTCCGTGATCTTTGAGTAGGTAGGTAAGTAAATTCTAATAATTTACAGAAGAGAGTTGCGCAAGGTGGTGTCTTAGTTCCTGTACTTTTAATCTTCTATAATTTAACATTGTTTTCATATATAGAATTTATTTTATACACATTTATACAATAAATATTAAGATAGACTAATATATATTTAAAATAATGATTGAATTGTATTAAGATTCTTTAATCATCAACTACGTTCAGATAAAACGCGGCGAAGGAATCTCCCTTGGAACCTGCGGCCCGCGCTTGGTATTGACCGCTGTCTTTCGAGCTCGTTTTAACAATCTCTATGCGGTATGCTGACGTGCCAACCATCATTAGCTTGTACCTGTCAGATGCTTCATCGATGGGTTTGTTGTCTTTCATCCATTGGAGTTGGAGTGGTGGCTGTAAAATGGAAATAATAATTATTGATATCGTAAAGTTTTAATTGAAACAGTTGACTTTGTTTATGTTGTGTTTGTTCTATGTAGCTCGAAGTCGATTTGGGTTTCATCTTACTCCTAACAAGTTAACCCGCTTCCATCTTAGCATCGTTGCTGACCATGGGTTACCTAACTTGTAATTAATAATTAAAATTCGGGTCGAGCTATTAAATATTCCTGCCTTTTTCTTTCTTCTAAGAAGTCTTCAGTTTTCTAATCCTGGAGTGAACCCCAATGTCTTCGTAGAACGCTTTGAACTTTTGTGCACGACAATTTGATGGTGGCGAAAAAAAGAGAATCTGTTGTTTCTTGCCGGCTCTTCTCAACAGTAGCTGCCTTCCGAGTGGTAGAGTCACTACAAATACATAGTCTAATTTGACGTTTCAAAAGTGCTCAGAATAAGGCAACTTATAAACGAAAATCGATTATTTTTAATTTTGACAAAAATTATACCATCTGATAGCGATCATTGATTAATCAAACATAAACCTAAACCCGCCAACCCGTATAGGAGCAGCGTGGTAGGGTATAAGCTCCGTATCCCCTCTTTTAGTGGGCCTCTTATGATGATTATGATGATGATAACCGTGATGATTACAGTAATAATGATGAATCTTGTTGCATAGTTTTATCTATCTTAGTTCGAATGTTACCTTTTTTAATTCAGTGGTGAACACGGCTGGCTTTCCGGACTGCACGGTAGCGGAGGCGGGGAAGGCCGTGTACTGCGGTATGACAGGGGTTTCCCCAGGCACCGACACGACGAGCGTGCACGTTGAGAACGCTTCGCCCTCCTTGTTAAATGCCTTGCACGTGTACACGCCTGGATAATATCAATTAATATTGCTTAGAAATATTATCAACCGGTGTTTGAGCGGTAGAAAGCAGACTAGAATATGCTATATATCGATGTGATAGATTCATAACTAAGAAATTCTACATACAATTGATGAATTTCTTTATGACAGAGATGATAGGATCTAACAGAAATTGTGATTGAAAATAATAATTATCATTGTAAAATATGACAATATATTATTTATACTAGAGAACGCCCGCAACTCCGTCCACGAGATTCTATTTTGTGAAAGTTCAACAAAAAGCATCTCTGCACAGACAGATGAATTTGACGTTTCAAAACAGCTTGTAAAATAAGCCTACTTAAAATAAACGAATTTTGATTTTGTAAAATCAAAGTTAGGTAGGTAGGCACTGCCAAAGGTTTACAAGTCGTAATGCCGAAGTGCCCATGTAATGTTACAGGGTAATGTGTAGTTCAAAGAATTAAAAGACGATGGCGTTCTGAGGCGAATTTAGGAACCATACCCGCATCCATAGGGAATATCTCAGCGATAGTAAGTTTTCGGATGTTGTCCTCCGAGGAGAACTGAAAGTGCTTCGAAGGACTGATTTCTTTCCTGTTGTGCAACCATAACATGTCGAATTCCTCTGCGTTTGCGACTCTGTAATCAGAATACATATTATTTTTCCATAATGACATAAAAGTTAGCAAGTAGGTAATTATAATAAGGTTAATTGTTCTGTAGGTGTGCCGTGTGTGTGTCTCTGAACGATGTAATGGTTGTAGGTATATAACATTATTAACCGGTTGTTTTCTACGGTTCCGCGCATAAATTAGGTCGCTTTTGCCTGGGTCGCAGTAAAAGATGAATACTTGGCAAAACTTATAGTTGCGATATCTATCCAATAAATAATCCTCGAATATTATTACCTACTTACGTTCTGTAGTCAGTTGTCCGAACCCTCTGAACTATAGAGGGTAGAGGAAAGGAGGATCATCTGTGTATATGAAAAAGTGTCCGTCAAAATGTATTAAATTAGGATGGCGCCACAGTTGCATCAAAGTAACTCTCAAAAGAAGCGCAAAATATTGTTACAGTATATTTTTTTTGTTTTATATATATTGGACAACTTTTCACAACACAAATTTTACCCATAACTGTTCTGTTATTCACTCACTTTTTCATAAAATTAAATGTTTATATATCAATAACCGTACTATTTACTGACCGAACTAAAATCACTCTAAACGCACGTTTGGTTATAATTCTGTAAGGTTATATTTACCACAATATTTTGTACAACGTAAGTTGTTGAAGTTCTCAATAATTAACTACTTTAGTCGATAATGACATTAAATTTTTTAACTCGGCATACGATACGGCAGTTCATCTACGATTGCTACATTCATACCATACCCTGTGCATCCACTAGCGCGATTGTGGAGGATTTTTGAACTGTTATTTAACGCATACAACTGGACACTTTTTCAACTTTTCTCCCATATAAGATGACTCTCCTTTCCTCTACCCTCCATACTCTGAACCCTATTAAACTCTTGGTTGCTTAATGAGAATCTGACGTTCCGTCAGTACTCACTGAGTATTCACTTTTTAGGATCTACATCCAAACACAATATGTCCTGCTACTTAGCAAGATAATATCAGAGCGCCATATACCTATGTAGATGGCGTTGTGATATTGTCTTAAACTCGGGTACTTCATGTCAGATAGATACAAAGTCTATTACAAAGATACTAACGTGCAAGATATGGTGACAGGGTCCCGGTCTTTAACAGTCTGAGACATTAAGTGCTCAACGATTCGTGGCGGCTTGTCAATCTTCGGTGGAATCAGACCTGAGGGCAATTTAAGTATGGTTAAATATCCACGCTTTGAAAAGACTGTGCCGAAAGCGGTGACTAATACGTATAATGATGGTGCAGAAAAAAGGCGATGAAATAAGGATCTATTTAGTTGGAATTGATAATTATCGAGACAACCTTTTTTGGTTGCTTGTATTGCCTCAGTTGTTTGTATTTTTTATTTTAAATAGACTCACTTTTGACCAACTAGATGACTATGTATTTACTGCTATTTTGTGCTGACAGGAAACACTGATAATGGAGGGTTATCCACATCAGCTGCTGTTCTACTTTTAATTATAAACTTTGGCTCAAGAAGAATTTATGGAATAAAATTAACTATTGATTCACTTTCTTTGCCCGTTTCATGCTGCGTAGAACCGGTTGCCATGAGGAAAGTATCGTATTGTTTAATCCAACTTAAGTTATGATCTATCTCCATAGTCCATTCCAAACAACCAAATCGTGGCAATAGTTGTGGTGTCAAGCAGTAACCAACACGCATTGATCCTCGCATCCACAAATGCCTTAATATTAGTGTGATTGTAATACTGTAAGAGTCATGATAAAAGCCATGATAATGATTTATGTAGGTATTAGATTACTTTCAACAGTGACGTTGCATTGACTCTCAACCTCGCCCTGACTGTTGATGGCCTTCAGCGCGTATATGCCCGAGTCGTCCGGGAACACTTCCTTGATCACAAGCGACGCCACGCCGTGCCTGAACGTCATGCTGATGTCCTGCGAATACATTACTTAAATATTACGATTAATAAACATTACTTAAATTTTAACTTGACGGCCTCCCTGGCGCAGCGGTATGCGCGATTAATAATGGAGGTCCAGAATACGATTCCTGGCTGGGCCGATTTTCCTAATTGCTTCAAGTCTGGCTGGAGGTTTCGATCGTGGCTAGTTTCCATCCTACCTGCAAAGATATATCGCCAAGCAATTTAGCGTTCCGATACGATATCGTGTAGAAACCAAAACGAGTGTGGATTTCATTTTACTTCTAACAAGTTAGCCCGCTTCCATCTTATTGCATTGCATCAGGTGTGATTGCTGTCGATAGCTTGTCATATATTTAGGGTTTCTACTCTCTAGTTCTTAACCTAGCCCTTGTTTGTGTTGCCCTGAATTTGATCCAGGAATATCCGTCTCAGCCCTCGGTCGTTCCCTTATAATATTTTCATACACCCTATTCGCCTTATAAAATCCTTGCTTATCTTCTTTTATTAATTCTCGGAATATCTTTTAGGCTTCACAATTTGATTTTTTCATAAATTGTAGTTATTTGGTACTGGAGTGTAATAATTATATTTACCTTTGAAGAAGCCAGTGGTATTAGATCCAAGTACCACTTTACGGTTTGGTCAAGGTCACCACAAGCTGTGCCGAACAGCGACTTCTATAGCGGTCAGGGTGTACGGCAGAGCCCAAGCAAAGGAATGCTTGCATAGCAAATCTGATAGTCGTACTTGAGTGTAATAATGATGATTACCTCCGAAGAAACCAGTGGTATTGCATCCACATACCACTCCACAGTCGGGTCAGGGTCGCCGCGCACTGAGCCGGACAGCATCAGGGCAGTGCCTTCTTTAGTGGTCAGGGCGTCCGGCAGAGTGCGCGCAAAGGACGGCTTGTATAGCGAGTCTGACATCTGGTGGAGTATAATTATAGTTATTTACCTCTTTCAGTGGTATTGCATCCAAATTCCACTTGACGATCGGGTCAGGGTCGCCGCGCACTGAGCCGGACAGCATCAGGGCATTCTTTAATGGTCAGGGCGTCCGGCAGAGTGCGCGCATAGGACGGTTTGCATAATGAGTCTGATACTTATACTGGATTACCTCTGAAGGAGTCAGTTGTATTGCATCCATGTACCATTCCACGGTCGGATCAGGGTCTCCGCGCACTGACCCGGACAGCATCAAGGCAGTGCCTTCTTTAGTGGTCAGGGCGTCAGGCAGCGTGCGCGCGAACGACGGCTTGCATAGCGTTTCTGATACTGGGACTGGAATATGAAGAAAGAAATAAAAGCTTTTATGATAGTGCTACGATCCTTAGATAAAACGTTTATTTTGCTCCGGAGCGAGATTTTTATTTCTTTGAAGTGCATCTTATGTATACGGTAGTGACAAGTATTAACTCTGTCTTTATCTCGTAAATAAAAATGTCCGTTTGTCAAGAATGATTCATTTGTTTTCTTTCATTTCGGTAACTCAACTATAGGTACTTACGAATGTGATCCTTAGTAGCGGTCTTTGGTGTCGTGTCTACTTTGATCTCGTCCTGACGGAAAGAAAAACTAGGTAGGTACATGTACCATCATATTACACTTACTATTACAATAACGTGAAAAGTACTTCATTCTTACATGGACAAGTGAAACTTTATAAATACACTCGTAACGCAAATTTATCGGTGAGTGTTATAGGCTATATTTTATATATTTCCCGAGTTATCACAGTTTTTGTCGCGCGAGTCGGACCGTGAAATTTATTAAATCGGCTTTATGCGCGTGCGCTGCCTTAGCTATTGAATATAATTGAAAACATTGTATGAAAACTTTATGCATCTTAAAACGTTCTACAAAAAAGTCCGCAATAGCATGTATCAATCTTTTATATTGTGGCAAATATAAAACTTTTTGTGTTTTAGAAAATCATTTAATTCATGTGCTTACGTTTACGTCAATATTTACAGAACTAAACTCAAATCCTTATCAAAATAAATTATTTAATTATCACAAGAATATTATAAAGATAAGATTTGCCTTTTACAGTATGTTAATTAGTTACATAGTTTCGGAAATATTACAAAATTTCTAAAAAGTGCGACTCTGTAATAAATCAATTAATTCATTTATGCTTAAGTTTACGTCATTATTTATACAACTAAACTTAAATCCTTATCAAAATAAATTGTTAAATAATCACAAGGATATTATAGAGATAAGATTTACAGTATGTTAATTACTTATATAGTTTCGGAGATATTACAAAATTTCTAAAAAATATAACCCTGCCGTTATATTGTCCAAATTAAGTTGACCTCCTCCATGTTATGTTGTACGTACTGTATAGGGGTCAACATTTTGGTACTGATATTCGTTGGGAATTCGATCTTTGATCTTTTCTTTCAATTTATTTGACATGGCAGACCATATCTATGTAACATACAAAAAAGTTTGTTCGTTTGTTTAAGCGGGCTAATCTCTAGATCTGCGTGACGGATTGTAAATTATTTTATTTATTATGAAAGCTAGACTCAAAAATGAAATAGACTATTTAATACAAGCTATACACATCAGCTTGCCATAAATATATATATATATATTGATAATGTTAATATATTGTAATATCGTACAATGTTCGATAAAAAATGTAGATCTTTAGTACACGGGACGGGACGGAGGATATTCCTTCACGGGAAACTATAAAAAAATTGAATTGAGAGGGGTAGCGGGCAAAGAGCACTCTTTATATGAAAGTCTTTAAAATTAAAAGGGTATCTAAGAGATTTTCACGCGGACGAAGACGCGGGCGACTGCTAGTTTAATATATTTAAATGCAAACGTACGGTGACTCTCTTCTCGCTGGATCTTATCAAGTTTTGCGCCAGCACTGTCTGCTCTTTCGACACTTCTTTACCTGCAAAACGACAAGTTCCATAATGCGCGTACAAAGTTTCAAGCTGAAATTGACAGATTTTTAAAATATACACTTTGTAACATACTTAACTAACCCTCTTAAGTTTTTTAATTTTAACTTCGTTGAGCATATCTGATTGATCTAAATTTTTAATACTTTTACGGTTAGATCTAATCTAAACGGCTCATACTTGGTAAAGAATGAAAATAGGCTCAATTCTCAAAAAAGTAGCATCAACTTATTTTGGAATTTTACAGGGATTTTTTTTTCGTGGTTCTTAGCTTATTGCTTAGCTTATTAAAATTAAATCAGTTCAAGCTACCTTCAACGATGACAACGCACGAGGTCTCATCGGTGCCGTGCGCGTTGGTGGCGACGCAGGAGTACTTGCCGCTGTGCTCGGGCCGGCAGTCGATGATCTCCATCGTTGCCACGCCGTCGGAGAGCGTCATCCGACAGTCGCGCTTGGACAACTCCCGTTTGTCCTTATACCTATTATTATATACATATATTTTTATATATATATATATATATATATATATATATATATATATATATATATATGTGTAAGAAAAAAAATATATATATATTTTTTTTTTCTTATATTTATAGAGCGAATAACATACCCTTTCAGGGGTAGAAATTAGTCGCCAATGTTGTGCAAGTAGTGCGAAAGGGATGGATTTATTGAGGCTCTACAAAATACAAATAATTCTTAAAGCAAATTAAATTAACTACGACATTGCAGATACAGTAACAATGATAGTAAATATCAGTGGTTTAGGGTTGAAATTTTGACGAAAGTAAACGTTTAAAAGTAATGCCAAATGAATATAGTTACACAAAACTCGTGACAGGTAATTCGAATGGAGTCGACTTGTATGGACCTTTCACCACTGGAAAATATGGATAGATATCATCAAAAAGATACAATGGTGATCGGTAGCAAAAGCTGATTGATATCAATCTATGTAATAATACAACAGAATAAAAATAGAGTTTTAAAAACTAAGTACCTAAATTAAGTTGTGGTGAAAATTTAAATGCAAAGGTGCCAGCGTTTGACTGAACATAAATTTTCTCGATGACACAAAATAAAAAGCTATTCATAATCTCATCATCAAAATCGCAGTAGATGAAACACACTGCTTGCTCAACTTTAATGAAAAAAAAAATGTGATATCTGAAAGCGCGAGTCACCTTATAAATACTGATATTGCAGCAAGTGCAACCTCCGGAGACCTTTGACGATCTCCGTGGTGCAGTGATATGCGCAGTGGAGTTATAAGACGGAGGTTCTGAGTTCGATTCCCGGCGGGGCAGTATGAGATTTTTCTAAATTTGTCTTGGTCTGGCTGATGGGAGGCTTTCGCCGTGATTAGTTACCACCCTACCGACAAAGACGTACTGCCAAGCGATTTAGCGTTCCGGTACGATGTCGTGTAGAAACCGATAGGGGTGTGGATTTCATCTTACTCCTAACAAGTTAGTCCGCTTCCATCTTAAGCTGCATCATCACTTAACATCAGGTGTGATTGCAGTCAAGGGCCAACTTGTCGTCGATAAAAAAAAAGTACGCCTATAACATTTGAAGAGTTCCTTCGATTTTCACAGGACCCTGACATACCTAATGACCATGGGACCATCATCCTTTCCATTAAATAATTAACAGAACTATTTACTGCTGGATAAATGTGGTGCGTGGTGGTTAAATGTGGTGGTTGACTGGAGTACCTCGTCTGTTATTTCGTTGAATAAAAAGATTTTGGTTTTAGATTCTTAATAAAATATGTTGAAAATTTTGTAAAATAAACGGCTTACCATTTTACAGTGGGAGCCGGATTTCCGCTGACACAACAGAGCAGCTTGCATTTGTCTTTAGCTTTTAAAACGCGTTGCCGCAAAAAGAATGTGAAGGTGGGTGCCTTTGCACCTGAATCTTGCCATGAGTACTGTGTTGCTGTAATGCAATGTCTTGATTCAGAACAGTATATTACTCTATGATATAGAAGATACTCCTCTTCTGTAGAGTTTTTGAATCGGCATATTCTTCGGACGGATCAAAACCGTCATCGAGCGTCGTTGCTTGAACATGGATGATTAATACATCACCACCATCATAGTCTAATAAGCGTGATTCCACTGCAGACGAAGTATATGCCTTTATCTTCATAGCCTATCTGACTAATTACTAACTAATTATTTAGCTTAATCTTACAAAGTTGTACTTAAAAATTGAAGTATTTGAATTTTATATTAAGGTCCTGACTTAGGTAATTAGGTACAAATTAATTATGGTATTGTCCGTATTTAAGAAATGCTTCATATTAAACTGAAGATAATTGAAAACAATTTTAAATGGGCATATTGAAAATGGCATGACATCCGGACTGAATGCAAATAACATATTTAATTATTTACGTTGCCAAAAAATAAAAATTGTAAAATAAAATCCAAAAATTACATGATCCAAGCCTCTCTCCCATTGCGGCGGAACTGTATATTTCGTTCACAAAACCACTAACAACTCAAATAATTCAAGTGCATAAGCCAATTGCCGATATGCAGGTACATCACGATACTAAGACGTTTAATTAAGACCAAGACATTCGTACAGCCAATGAACCTAGGTTTAAGAATAGACAGACGGCCTAGATGCCAACAAAAGTTTTGCTCGTAGAGAATGCGGCACCACACCTGATTATGACAGGTGTATTATATTGCACATAATTAATAATGACTCATGCAAATAACTAACGACCCCCGTGTTAAAACTAGCAGCATGCAACAGTTTGCCAAAGTCTGTATATTATGTAATTTGTAATCTTTCAGGACAATGGCTCTTTTTGGCGATTATGCGGATTTGCTAAGACATATTGCTACGTGGTATATTGTAATTTTTTTATGACTAACATTTTCGTTCTCTTCCGAATATTCGGAAGCTGTTCTTGGGGTAGATACAATACAGGTCAAGGGACAAAAATCGGATCCAAAATCATTCGGTTTTTTGTCCAGCCCCTTAACCATGGAACTATTGACGCTGAATTCAAAATTTTCGAGTGTCATTGACATTTTTCTTACAGTATAGATACATGATTGTTTCCCTCGCGTACAGAATGGGGTTTATAGGCAGAGATCAGTCCTTATCAGATGATAATCTAGCAGAAACAAAAGGACCTGCATCGATGGAGCCCAGTGCACTTGTTTAAAGCCTTCTTGGTGGCAAATCATTGCAGGTAAGGCATTAACTAGCCTATCATTTTGACGATCTCCGTGGCCAAGTGGTTTTGAAAGATGGATGTCTTGGGTATAATCCTGGATGGGCTGATTGATATTTTGCCACTGGTCCAGATCAGACCGTGGCTAGTTACCACTCTATAGGCAAATATGTACTACTAAGCAATTAAGGTACTGAAACTGAAAGAAGTGTGGATTTCATCCTACTCTTAAGAAGTTAGTCCACTTCCATCAAGTTTTTGTCATTACTTATCAGGTGTGATTGCAGTCAAATAAGGTATTAAATAAGGCGCGATACAATATAATAATAAACTAGTAAATGGTGGTCTCAATTCCGATATTTATTTTCGATAATTGTTTTATTAAAGACATAAAATGAACATGTCTTAAAATGGCCTGAGCATCCTATATCGGCGAAGCCGCTACTCTTTATGACTTGGGCATCTACTCAACTTAGAGCGATTACATTATTATAATCTAGATTCTAGAGCATGGGTACATTTGCCTCTAACCCTTTTGACCCCTGCAGCGATTGCTGTTTGCAATGTGGATGTACCTACTCAATTTATATTTGTATAATTTATGATATCTCATAATACATAGATTAAAGACAACTAGATAGAGCCCATAGCGTGTCCACTCGTGAGACAGCAAATCAGCCTTATTGACATGACATGTCAACATTTAAAGTACATCATAAAACGTTATGTTTTAAAATATCGTAAAATACGAAATATTACTTTATGTAAGATAGTTTAGTAAACGCATAATACATGAAATTTGCTAAAAAATAACATATCTAAGCTTTAAATCATCAATCAATGAAGTTTATGCCTACTTACGTATGAAACGTAATTCCTTCGATTTTCTGTACGCTGCGACTGTTGCAGCCGAAAATATTACAACCCACCAAAGCTAATAATTGCTCAGATATGTCCCTTGCTTGTCACAAACTCCACTCTTGACAAGCAATAAAAACGAACACGCTGAAAGGGACAAAAAATAATCTTGTGTCACTTTCTAATAAAGGCCGAATGAAATAAGTCTGTCACGCTCTTGAACCTACAGCCGCGTCATGACTCCATCTAGTAGTCTTTAATCTATGAGTTATGCGAACAGAAAATCGAAGGAATTACGTTTCATACGTAAGTAGGCATAAACTTCATTGATTGATGATTTAAAGCTTAGATATGTTATTTTTTAGCAAATTTCATGTATTATGCGTTTACTAAACTATCTTATATAAAGTAATATTTCGTATTTTACGATATTTTAAAACATAACGTTTTATGATGTACTTTAAATGTTGACATGTCATATCAATAAGGCTGATTTGCTGTCTCACGTGTGGACACGCTATGGGCTCTATCTAGTTGTCTTTAATCTATGGCATAACTAGTAAGGATAAATAAATAAAAGGCTGTTATACATTTTAAGTATACATATTTATTTAAATTATGCGGTCACATGATACAAATAAAAATTATTTACAATTAAATAATTATAGTTAAATTTTTATAAAAAATAATACAGATTTCGTTTCGGCTCACCGCACGACCATTGCAAAGTTACTTTGTGGTGGCGTACAAAGTAGCAGAGGAATGGTCGTTAGCGATGGAGACAAAGTGAAATCTATGCCAACATTCATTAATTCCAAGCTTTAATAATCAGAAGCTGCAAATAAATATGTTAGGTGTAAAATAAATAACGAATAACAACCGACAAATAAATATAACATTTAAACTTTAAACAGTGACTAGAGAATGTAACAAGGATTCGATATTCCAAGCGACTTCTCGTAAGCTTTCGATAGGGTATATAACACTTAACAAGTACTTAATAAATTAATAAATAATAATAATTAATAATTTATGTAAAAAAACTCCTTTACACTATTAAGACTCCGAATCGTATAAAAAATCGTTTTCCATTATTAATGTTCGCGTGGGTATATAAACATAAGATTTTATAGAAGAGAGTTCCGCAAGGTGGCGTCTTGGGTCCCTTCTTTTTAATCTTACATGTCAGTCATTGTATTGAGATTATCAATTCGTTTATTCTTTAATTATCGACTACGTTTAAGTAGAAGGCAGCAAACGAGTCTCCCTTTGAGCCTACGGCACGTGCTTGGTACTGGCCGCTGTCTTCTGAGCTCGTGTTAACGATCTCTAGGCGGTACGTTGACGTGCCTTCCATCGTGAACTTGTATCTGTTCGATGATTCGTCGATAGGTTTGCCGTCTTTCAGCCATTGGAGTTGGAGTGGTGGCTGTAAAGAATGAAATGATTATAATTATTGTAACCTTATATTGTATTATCTTTTAATTTTCCTTTATGCCAGGGACAAAGTCTAGAAAACGTGTCAGAAAAAGCCCATACTCCATAATTTATAGAGGGTTTTGATCTTTTAGTACATTTTTGAAACCAAATAGTTTTTGTGCGTCATAATACCGAAACGTTAAATTACTAAGCGGTAGAGTGGTGATGACTAAAGCCACCAGGCGGGACCTTAGGCTATTTTGAAATTGTAAAATCGTTAATTAGAAAATTGACATGTGCTAGGACTTCAACCGACCTCTCTCTTCGAAGCCAAGGCATTACCTAGGTTTATTAAGGCATTGGATGTTAGGGTGAACGTCAACACTATGTCTACTTACCGAGTCCAATTCAGTGCTGAACACGGCTGGCTCTCCAGACTGCACGGTAGCGGAGGCGGGGAAGGCAGTGTATTGCGGCGTGGCGGGGGACTCTCCGGACACCGATACGACCAACGTGCACGACGAGAACGATTCGCCCGCGTCGTTGAACGCCTCACACGTGTACACGCCTGGCCAAAAATCGGTATCCGTTATTATTGTGCGCGTGAGTAGTAAATATAAGGACACAGAGACGAGAGTTCCGCAAGGTGACGTCTTAATCAAAAATATTAATTAGTAAAATTTTTAACAATATTTTTGCTGATATTTTGTTTTGTCAGCAAAATGTTTTTAAGAAAAAGTATTTGAGACTTCCACCACAAAAGCAAATCATTTAGATGGAATTGAATAAAATATAATTATAAATGGCCTTTAGTTTAATAGTTTTGGTTTTTGTTAAATACAGGTCACATTTTTCCCTGACAAAGTATGTTGCATGAAAAATATGGTGAAAAAGTTCAGTTAAATAGTTTTTTTGATTAATATCTTCCACATTTAGTTCACTTGTTAATTACATCTTAATGAGTAGTGGTAAATGATTATTAATGTCGATTGTTTGTCTATTGTCTTTGCAGTAATCGGATAAAAAAAACTCTTTGTGAATCTCACCGGCATCTTCAGGGAATATCTCAGCGATGGTCAGTTTGTGAATGTTTGCCTCCGATGAGTACTGGAAGTCCTTCGAGGGCTTGATTTCCTTATTGTTATGTAGCCATACTACGTCAAATCTTTCCGCGTTTGCGATTCTGTCGATAAAATTAAATTGATAAAATAGTAAAGATTCTAAATTTCGACAAACAGAAACTTTTTAACAAAATCCTAGTTTCTGTTCTTCGAGTTGAATTTATTTCTTAAGAAAATTTTAAAGTTGTAGGTAATCCAATCCAGAATTTTTTTCAGAATTGCAATCTACTTTGGAAATTTGAACATCGTGAGCAGATTGGCAGATCGATACAAAACTACATTATTCCAGCTGTTCTTAGGTGACTGATATCAAAATAAAAAAATCGGGAATTATTTATTATAAGGAAGATACTAACCTACAAGACAACGTGACTGGGTCCCCATCATTAACCACCTGTGACACTGCGTGGTCAACGATTCTCGGCGCCTTGTCTATTTTCTGTGGCTCCGCGGTAGAAACACCTGGTGATAAGGGAAATTACATTAGAATTGCAGTTATTGGAGGAACATACTAATAGTTCATATACTTTCTTCTCATTCTCGAATATCAGTGGGTGCAATAATTGTAAACATTATGAAGATAAAATGGCTGAGATGTATAAAATTGTAATGTGGCAATTGGAAGAGACAAAAGAGGTATCCTTTATACTGGAATGACGATCCCGCAACGAAAAGGTCGACCACAAGGCCGATCGATGACAACAAGTGAATTACCGGGAGGCGCTGCATACTACCTATGTTGTATGCCTATGTTCAACAGTGGATATCAATTCGCTAATAATGTTGAAACTGAAACATGGAAAAGCCATTGGATACAGGATGTCCATCGGCTGATAATGATGAGAATAATGAGGAAAGAATTATCAATTATAGAAACGTTACTTTTGACGGAGACTTTGCACTTGGTCTCGATCTCGCCCTGGCTGTTGATGGCCTTCAGCGAGTACACGCCCTCGTCTTCGGGGAACACCTCGTTGATCGCGAGCGACGCTACGCCGTTCTTGTACTTCAAGTTGACGACCTGCAGAATCATTTATATTATAAAATGTAATGCGACAAATTCAGAAAAATTGTCTAAAGAATATAAGCGTGCGGTATACCAATGGCCGCTAGTGGATAAAAACAGTCAGGTTTTATAATTACGATAGTAAGTTTTTACTCGTACGTAATGTTTACTCTACCAATCATAAACTATATTGAACACACAACTTGAGAGTTGGTTTCTTTAGAAAATGTTTTCGAAAGAGGCACTGAAGACAGTCTATTAAATTGATTAGGTTATATAGGTTATTATACTATTAATATTGTGGTAAAGTACATATGAAATATCTATGAATCCACTATACGCACACACTCTATATAAACAAGCGCGATCTGGAGAAGGTTGTATCATAAGAGAAATTTATGCTTATTCACCTCTGAAGAATGTAATGGTTTAGCGTCCTTGTACCACTCGACCCTTGGGTCGGGGTCGCCGCGCACTGAGCACGACAGCAGCAAAGGAGCGCCATCTTTGGCGGTCAGCGCATCAGGTAGGGCGCGCGCGAATGTTGGCTTGCACATTGCTGAGTCTGATGCTGGCACTGCAATAAATGGGATTGTGTTACAACCTAAATGAAGATTGTCATAATTTTGAAACATCTATTTGCCCTTTAATTATGTGAAAAAATAGGACAGTTAAGTCCAATTTTTAAAAACTTGCTTGGGCGAACATTGATTGGATTTTCCTGTTTAAAGCACGAAATCTTTTTACATTGCAAAGTACTTTTAGATTTGATACTTTCAAATTTAAAAGTCTTTTAGATTTATTGGCATTATTGGCAGACAGCAGAATAGTAGAATCACGAGGGACGTTTTTTTAAAAAATCTATTTTAGAAATTAGTTTCATGGTAATTTCATAACTTTTATCAACTTATTTATATGAAAGATAACAAATTTGAAGAAGGCTGAATTAATTTTTTTATCACAAATCAAAAACCGAAGAAGCCAATCCGAACCGAAGAAGCCATGTTTCTGGAATTACCTGAGGAATATAATTTATGAAGGCTCAGGTGCCAATTTCACCGGCAACAAGAAGGTTCAGAGCATACTGCAATGCTGCTTAGACATTGATGGAAGGATGGAAAAACTATCTTCTGTTACTACAATATACATAATTTGTTGTTAATACTCACGAATAAGTTCCTTAGTAGCGCTCCTCGACCTCGACGAGGTGTCGGAGTCTAATCTAGCGCCGTACTTCCTCTGTGAACGGGCCGCTTCTACGGAGCTCTGCGGGGAGTACTTGGGCCTAGGTGCTGATTTGTTCGGTGGGTCGATTGTGACCTGCAGAAACAAAAATGGTAATCTCTCTGCACCTTTACCACATATATTGAAAATTCCATTAAATTCACAGCAATTTACATGCCAATGGAAGTAAATCATAGTTATACAGATAGATAGAGACAATTAAATTTAACTAATATGTATTAATTTTTTAATTAATGTCATGTGTCGTCGTGTTGTTTAGAAGCAGCTTTTTAACATAGAGAGTGGCTTTTTGTTGTATATACCTTGGTTTTGGTGATGATGGGCGTGGGAGCCGGTTTCAGCGGCTTCTCGATGTATCGCCTCTCACCGGAGTGCAGCAGATTGTGTGCGAGCGCGGCCTGCTCCTCCGTTACCACTTCACCTAAGGTACATTATACGTATTTAAGAATTGTTTCTATAAGATATATTTTTGTTTAGGGTATGGGTTATATGCATGTAGACATGGTCATCGATTTATGTTGCTTTGTAACTACTTGCTACACTTATTAGAGCCTCTAAAATCGAACCTTTGTAAATTTACTGTGACGAACTTTGAAATTCAGTTTTCTCTCGTTCAAGTTGTTTGTCTATATACGCTGAATTGAATACAACTGTCAATATCTGTTTGGTCTATCGGAGACAGAACAAAGAGATGTGGATATTAAAATGAAGAACATCAGCAAAGAAATGTGACAGAAATTCTCTTTAGTCGACGGTAAAATTTAGGCAATTAATTAATAATAAATATTAAATGACGGTACAGTGGATAATAATGGACAAACGGTAGTTTTGATCAGTTAAGCTTTCAGATTATCTAAATCGCTTCACAGTAAACTTTTAATGATAATTTGGTTAACAGATTAATATCTAGACCACACAAAAAACTAAGCACCAAGTGTAAACACCACAGGTAGATTAAACAAAATTTAAATTGCTTTGCGGTATCTACCAAGGTCTTTTTTGTAGTCTGGATCAAATTCAATCCAATTGAAAACCAAATTGTACTTGAACCTGGATTTCTAGCTTAGAAAACAAAGCTACAGAACTACGTCATACTGTTAAAGTTACCTTCAACGATGACAACGCAAGAGGTCTCATCGGTGCCATGCACGTTGGTGGCGACGCAGGTGTATTTGCCGCTGTCCTCGGGCCGGCAGTCGATGATCTCCATCGTTACCACACCATCAGAATGTGCCATCGCGTATTCGTATTTGGACAACTCTCTTCTGTCCTTGTACCTTGTTGATTACATAAAACACAATTAATTTTGCGATCAATATACAAATAAAATAACGACAACTTCACAAAAAGATTTTTTCCAAGAATAATCTTGAAAGGAAAGCTACTGAGCTTTTGATCACCTGCTCTTCAAGGATGGATTTATATCCATTCTGACTGAATTATCCACAATTGTGAAAAATAGAAAAGTTCTATCGTCAAAGGCAAAATTGGTTACACGGCATAAAAGCGGTACCATAGTTTTCCATTTTTGCATAAAATAAAATATGCTATATATTTCAGTAGTCTTTTTTGCGTTTGAGCATATTTTACTCTTATGCAAAAAATGGGAAGCTTACAATAAGCAGAAAAAAGAAAGAGATTAAAGATTTTTTATTTGCTCAAATATGGGTTTAAAAATATAAGTACATATCAATATTCGTTCCGACATATTGAAAGGACCTAATTGGTTATGTAAATAATTAATTTGGTAAATAATTAAAGGACCTAATCGACAGAATAGAAGCTTCTAGAATTGGCGAGTTACCATTTAACAGTGGGCGTAGGTTTGCCGCTGAGACAGCACAGCAGCTTGCAAGTGTCTCTCGCCTGCATGACACGCGGCCGCAGCAAGAATGTGAAGGACGGTGCCGTCTCGCTCGACTCCTGCCAGAACGTGTACGGGATGGCTTCGCGGCGGCGCGGCGCCTCGGGTACATGCTGGCGTTGGACTTTGGGAACCGCTGGAAAACAATCTTAAGTAAGAACCTCAAGAACATTGAAGGAATTAAGATGTTTTGCGATGAGTACAAAATTTGGGTGATCCGAAAAACTATTTTAGTATATGCCATCATAACTTAATACTTTTGAAAAATATACGTCACAGCAAAATTATGGGGTTCAAAGATTTGGGAAATCAAATATTTTTGGTATATTCCCATTACCTGAGTGGGAATATTATCCCAATCAATGCATCTTATTTTTTGAGCTTCATTGGATCATATAAAATTTCAGAGGTTAAATTCTATATAATCGACTTGTTTTACTTACAAGGCGGCTATTATTTACCTGCTTTGTTAATGTGTTGCTTAAGAAAGATATGATATATTAACCTACTTAATACTATTAGGTTTTATTTAAAACCATAAGAATAACAGCCAATGAACCTAAGTTTAATAATAGATGGCCTGAATACCAACATGGTATATTATGTGTTCGCTCGTAGAGTATGTGGCATCATATTCGATTATGACAGTTACATTTTATTGGACATAATTAATAATGACTCATTTGCCACAGTAATAGCTGCGCTGAAACTAGCAATATGCTAAAGCCTGCCAAAGGTTAATGTAAATATAGTCTTCAATTTATGAAGAGTTAAAAGAAAGATATACGAAATATTCTTGGACTATACTCTATTTTAAAAAATAATCGCTAATGAAAACTTTTAAAGCCAAACTCGATTGAGAATGCTTGTCAACAAACAAATTAAAAATGAAGGTAGAAAATGCAACACATTTTATGCCTTATAAATTTAAATTTATGTTTTGTTTTTTTATTAAATCTTATTTAAAAGATATTGAATATATTAATTAGTTTTAAGCTTACTAATCTAATTTATTGTCAGGAATTCGTAGGTGTAAAATGACTAGTGATTTCTATCTTCATTTTTAATTTGTTTGTTGACAAGCGTTCTCAATCGAGTTTGGCTTAAGTCTAGGTTGTCTCCCATTGCAGGTTAATATCCTATACTAAAACCAAATTCCAGAAATTGAGAATGCTTGTCAACAAACATATTTAAAATGAAGGTAGAAAATGCAACACATTTTATGTCTAATAAATTTAAAATTATTTGTTATTTTAAAAAATTCTATTTTAAAGATATTGAATGTATTAATTAGGTTTAAGCTTACTAATCGTATTTTTTGTCATGAATTCGTCGTTAACTAGTTAATTAAAAGATAGAAGTAAAATGACTAGTGATTTCATCCTTCATTTTTTTATTTCTTTGTTAACAACCATTCTCATTCAAGTTTGGCTTTAGTATAGTGCTTAATATTTTTAAGCTATACCTACTTGCACTTGAGTACTTTAGCTTTTGTTGGTAGAGACTCCAGGGCATTTAGTTTCTGATGTTTGACATAATAATTAATGAAAATATTATGTCAAACACCATTTTCTTCTTTCGAAAATTTTTTGGACGAGTGAATATTGCAAAATCTTATCTTAATGCAGCATTATAAGGTATCTCTTTTGTGGTGTTAAGTTTGATTTTGGTCTTATTACCTAGATGCTAGTTTGTAGAATCCTTACTAATATTATAAAAGCGATAGTTTGTATGTATGGATGGATGGATGGATGTTTGTTACACTTTCAGCTTAAATATTAGAATAACACATAGGATGCATTGAATGCCAAAATTCTTACGTGAAGGACAACTACGCGAAACCGCGGATGTCCTCAAGTATTTGTATAAAATTTTGGATTATTGCTTATCGAATTTTAGATACGGCATGACAGTTTATTTGTTTTAAATTATCCCAGATTTTATAAGGTCGTAATAATGGATACCTTCTAATTGTTTTAATTAGTCCCAATTGTACATTGTTTTTATTTCTGTGTATTTTCTATTTTGTAAGCTGTTTTCTTTGGCGTACAATAAGGAATATTTCATTCATTCAATAACATCTTTTTTTTTAAATTAAGATTCTCAAAACTACATTGTATATAAATAAGCTATACTAAATTAGATCAATACTAATACAACAGAACTCGAAGGACAATATGTCACAGTCTTATTAGATTATCAAAATAATCGACAAAGATTTTTGGCAGACAGCATATGCTATAATAATAATACGCAACGCTAAATTCATCCGAGGTTTAAATTAATCTATCACTAAAACACATAAATAGAGCAAGTGTCTTTTCGTGTACTATTGATACAACTAGTGCTATACATTTGAAGATCTTTAGAACTAATCTTTTTATAAATTGACGTCGAGCGAAGGATTTATGAACTGTTAATGCTGAGGAATTTTGATTTCGCACGATCATATGTTAGACTTCTACCTATCTATAGTTAAGGCATCAAAACGACAGAATACAATTAAATCATTTTTGAGAAACTGATAACAGTTTTGCTTACAAGAGATAAGGACAGAGATAATACTCGTCAGCTTTCACATTCCGGTCCTTATTTACGTTTATCTTATACTAAAATGGCCTCATTCACAAACATTTAATTTAATTCTTTTAAAGTAAAAGTTCAATGTAAATCGCGCACACTATGAGTTATACTAGGTGCAGTAATTTTAATTAAAAATATCTATAAATTCTTGTTTGTTGTTTGTAGATGAAATAGTCAAAGGTCCACCTATAATCAATCTTATTCATACTATTAACAGAGTTAAAGAAGAATTTTATTTAACAATAGACTAAATATTCTTTAATAAACTTACGTTGCACGTTTAGGAACACGACCTCTTCCCTGAAGCCGTAGTGGTTCTCAGCCCTGATGATGTACTCTCCACGATCCTCCAACTTTGCCCGGTTGATTATGAAGTAGTAATCGTCGCCAGCGTATCTGTGAGAAAATATTGCCGTTCAGTACCTTACATCAAGAAACAGTTTGCGAACGGTTAGCACAATCTCAGTATAATACATAAAAACGTACAGAGTAGTTTATTAAAGCCTGTAATTGTTTTAATATGTATTTTATGTCTTTTGTATTATATGTCAGAAAATATTTATTTATTGGAGTAAGACATGATATTGCATAAGCTTTTGATAGGGTTTCTGATCGTTTTCAAAGTTACCATCATATCATGATCGACTTGAGAAGGTTTGCGATTAGATCGACATCTGTATAAATAGACGCAGTAAAAAATCGTTTTACTTTTAATTTAATTTTCTCATCTAAAATTATAAACGCTAGTGTTTCACAGGGTTATTTGCTGATGGCCATCTTATACATACTTTATATTAATGATAATATATTTGATAACAACATTGGCTTTGCAAATTATAGCACAGTTGACACCATTTACAAGCAAGGTCAAAAAGGTCCAAAATAATTATTTTGCCTTAGTTTTGTTTTTGGTTTTTCTTTATTTTTAAATAATTACCTCTTCATGTATTTGACGGACTGGCGCAGCTCGCGGTTGTTGTGCGACCACGTGATGGTAGGCGCGGCGACAGCGATGACGCGGCAGTACAGCTTCACTGACTGTCCCTCGTAGCAGAAGGCCGACTGAGGCTTGATCACGAACCGCGGCGCCGCTTGCCGACGATCTATACCAACCAGTGAATGGATTAGGTTCATCAACGTTAATAATGCTTCTGTATAATAAGTAGTAGTCTGTTTCAAATCTTGACAATCTAGTAGAAATACAGTTAATGCGACTTCAGGTCTTTTTCTTTCTAAATTTTTAAATAGAAGGAAATCACATTAAAAAAATTCGATTAAAAATTAATCAGCAGCAGTTCAGAATTGGGAAGTTAGTGATGTAACACTCTGTCCTCTGGTGAGAATTCAATGCCGTTTATCACCCCTAGCTGGCAAGCCAACCCAAGCGTGGTAGTTTTTCACTCCCAATTGCCCTAAATAATAAGGAAACCTGGCCCTGTACTCGATAATTGAAATAGTATAGTAATGCACGACTTTTGGCGTCTAAAACTTAGATATCAAAGCAAGCTTACCGAATTGCCCGTCGTAAATCTTCCATTTCTCGATGAGCAATTTGCGGAGTGAACTGTATTCGCTGAGACGACCGATCGGCAGCACGAATGATGACCAGTTCTGTATAATATAAAAAATAAAGTTTAAAAATAATGCGTCTGTCTTCATGGATGTTGGTGATATTTGATAAATATAGGCATTTATTTTATTAGGCATAACTATGCCTTCGAAACGAAAGAAAATCTCTTTTTGTTCACGAGAGATAAGGATAGCGGTAATACCTGTTCGCATTTACATAAAGGTCCTTTATTTAAGTTTATAATTTCGATACCTGGGCCACACTTTAGTTGACATCCATTCGACTAATATAAAATGTTTCATTTCAGTGTTTATATTTAGGACAACTAACATGTGGAATGCCCTTTCACCGTCAGTGTTTTCAGTCATGTAGTATTTATCTACTTTTAAGTGAATATTTTTTTTTTCACCCTCAATCTAGATCTTAGGTTTACTCTCCATCAGGCACGATTGTGCAAGCGCAAGACTATATTTTAGTATAATTATGTCAAAGTAAGTATAATCTAGAGCACGTACGTCGTATCGCTGCCGCAGTCTGTTGCGCATCTGTTCGTATCTCCTCGCCTGTATGGTAGCTGTTCTAGCCGCAGTGGCGTCACCAGCAAGCCACTTATGTGCCAGGCATTCGTGAGCTGTCAGACGCTTTCTGCAACGAGAAGAAAGTCGTTAAATTTTGAATAAGTTTCACGGTTCAAGGAAAATTTCCATAATAACAGAAAATTCCAATATAATGCTTTTGGAAATCACCGAAAACATTTCATTTGAAGCTCTCTTGACATTCAGTACCACTCAAATTTCTTTCCAGAGTAATGATTGAGTATACTAATTTGGAGTGCATGGCCTTTAGTTTTAGTTCGGTGTAAGTTTATAAATAAAACGAGGGACGGTTCCCTAGATTTGCCCTACAGCCTGATAGTTGATACTCACTCTTTGCTCTTGACCAAGAGTCTTCTGATGAAGTCCTTAGCATCGTCCGAGACGTGCTGGAAGGCCTCTTCGTCGAACTCCCAGTCGCAAGCCTTGACGTTCTTCAATGTCTCAATGTCATTGTTGCCGGCGAATGGTGATAATCCGGACAGTCTATGGCAAAAAAAAAACATGATAAAGTGTAATTGTCCATGTAATTAACAGCTATAAGACCTGCTTAAAATTGGGCAGGGCCTTTATTCCAACCTAATAGTTATACGCCGTTGTTGGACATATTCAGAAAATGAGAAACAGACTAAGTATTTTTAACAGATATACTTTATCGTTTGTTTTTTTAACTAATATAATTTTAGTTAATAAACATCACTTGTTGATTTCGTTATCTGACCGGATTGTGGCCGGGGCAAATAAAACCTGAAGTCTAATTCCCTAGAAAAATTTCCTAAGTAAAATCGTGACCAGCTTGTGTTTAAAGGAAGTGCGGCCGGAAAGTCTGATCCATTGATATATTTTAAATATAGTTGAGTACATTATGTGTTCAGAAAAGTGGGGTCTTAAAATCTTTATTTTCTAAGACAAATATCCCAAGTTTCAATACTTACAAGACATAGGCGAGCACACCAACGGCCCACATGTCTGTGTAGAAGCCAACGGGCTCGCGCTCCACAATTTCAGGCGCAGCAAACTCCGCGGTGCCTGTGGAAATCTTTACCACTTCGTTCGGGTCTAGTTTCGTGGCTAAGCCGAAGTCGATGATCTGTTGGAAGAGTACTTAATTAGCTTTTGAAACTTTTTCATTCGGGAAGAAAGTAATTTAGTCGGGCAGAAAGCTGTTAACTGTGGATCATTGTTCCGCGTGTCAAAAAATTTGAAAATTGTTCTTCACAGTGTAAAAAATGATAAGTTTGTTACAAAATTGTGTACATCTGAGAACCTTTCAATAAAAAAATGCTCGTCAGTGCAGGTATTTTGTGAAACCTGTAACTTATGTGTCAATAAATTGTACGCTAGGGTTTTTCTAGGTCCGGGTAGGGTAGTAATTTGGATTATTCAGTTTTTTGATGGCACTCAGGTTTTAGATCCTTCATCATCAATTTTGACGGGGAATATTTAAACTTTAAGTTACCTTGACGTCTGTGCCAGTTCTGGTCGTACACATGACGTTCTCAGGCTTGAGGTCGAGGTGGATGATGTTCTGCTCGTGCATGTGCTTCACTCCCTCGCACACTTGCCGCATGTAGTGCGCTGCTTCGGCTTCGCTCATGTTGTAGCCTGGCTCAGTGATGCGCTCGAACAGTTCACCGCCGGACAAGCTGAGGGGGAGATGAGGATCGTGTTTGAAATGAGATGTTGGAAGGGCTATGTCAAAACAAATTATTATATGGGTTTTTTTTATTAAACAAAGAGCTACTAAGTTCGTTGTCGCATATCTCTTTTATCTTTAGAAATTATAGAAATTACTGTAAATGATTGGTTTAACATTATAACCCTGAAAAAAATCACATCTAGTGCCGACGGCTTAACGTGCACTTTGAGGCAAGGGATGTATCAATCAATGGATGCCCAAATTCAAGCTGTTAGTGTAACTTGAACATCGACATCATTATTAGTGGCAGAACTAGCTTCCCAAAGGACAAATTAAACAGTAATGTACTCACAATTCGAATATGAGGACCATTTCGTCATCATCCTCAAACGCGTCGTGCAAGTTGATCAACTTGCGATGATGCAGCTGGTTCATGATGTCTATTTCCTTCTTGATGAGTTCCTTCTCCATAGCACTAGCCACTGGAATGAATTTGGCGGCGAAGTAGTTGCCCGTAGAACGTTCTCGGCATCGGTGAACTACGCCGAACGCGCCTGTGCCTACAACAGTTGGAAATACCTTATGCATCTGCAATTATTCAGATTTTCGCGGGACTGCGAAAGTGTCGCCAAACTCCGAATTTAGCGCGAGTTTCGTTTACTACTGCCTAAAAACGTAACCACATGTAGCACCAATTTATATGTAAACTGAAGTGTTTTCTCATATTATAACTAGATGGGGCCGCTTTAATTTCATACAAATTGACGTTAAGTTTTACTCAGCGATTCAGTAAAAATCTCACACACAGAATATTGCCGGGTGAAAGATTTTTTACCAAGGCGCTCCTTAAAAGTTGGCATTCCATTTATATGAAATTTAAGTGGTTTTCTTACATTGAAACTAGATGTAGTTGCTTCAATTTCATATAAATTGACGTTACATTTTTAAAAATAAAAAAAATAAATAAAATAAAATAAAATTCGTTTATTTCAGGCCGTGACCCATAATATTAGTATAGAATCAACAAAACTTAAAATTAATGTTAGTTTTACTACATAATTTAAATATTTGCCTGCTCGCGCTGTTGCACCGGGTATACACATATGAGTGTTTACCCAGGCGCACAGGTCAGGCTTCTCAGCAATCACCCTCAGAATGACGTTGGTGCTCCTCCTCACCCTGCTCATTAGTGACGCAGTTCGTTTGCGTATGACAGTAGTAAAGCTGTCAGTATTCGCATAAGCAAACATGGCTGATGCACTGCAGTGCCGAGGTAGCCCCAACATCACCCTGAAGGCATTGTTGTACTGTACTCGGAGCGCATTGTATGTCTTCTGCGTATATTTGACCCACAGACTGCACGTGTATAACGTCTGGCAGAACGCCTTAAATAATGTTTTTTTGACATTTACAGTACACCGCGCAAATCTGCGAGCCAACATATTGCATCTGACAGCAATAGCTCTCCTTTCCCTTTCCATGTCAAGGTCGTCGTTTAAAAGCGTTACTGGCGGTACACGGTCCAGTTTCCATGTGCCCGCCCGAAACACTAGAAGTTCGCTTGCCAGCAGCTTCCGAAGTGCCCTGACTGATGGACTCAACAACACCATATCGTCTGCATAACTGAAACTGATTAATATAGAGGTTGAAGAGTGCTGGAGATGATAGTCCTCCCTGTCGCACCCCAGATCCTAATCTAAACTCATCAGACAGTGCACTTCCCCATTTGACCTGGTTAGTCTGATGCTCATACCAATACTTGAACATATTGATCACTTCTTGTGGTACTCCCGAGTCAATCATTTTGGACCATAAAATGTCGTACCTAACCAGGTCAAAAGCTTTTGAGAGGTCTAGAAAGGCAGCGTAAATAGGTGTAAAACCAAATTGTGCATCATGAATTCGGAGATATTTGTTAAGCTGACGCTCCAGCAGACCGTCTAATACCTTGGCTATAACAGTAGCCAATGAGATCGGTCGATAGTTCTCGGATATCAACCTGTTTTGTTTTTGATGATGGGCAAACCGTCCTCATGAGCTCAGCCGGAAGATATGAGTGTCTAATACACAGGGTAAATAGTAAACCCAGGAGCCTTGGGAGATGGGAACCAGCATGTAAAAGGTGTTCTACATACCTTTTAAAATCTCTATAACAGCATTTGCAGAAATATGGTCAGGCACACTCGACACGACACACTTGCCGCTACTATTCTGTACAGGTACTAATGGCGAACGTACTTGAAAATGATCTTTAAAAAGATTCGCTATCTCCTTTGGCCTGAAATTTAACTTTTTTGTTTCTTTCAGAATCCCTTGAAATCTTTATCTCTATGACGCGACGCTATAATGTCCATTTTAATTTGTTCTTGATGATTCTGACAATATTTTAGCTTCTGCTTAAAATATTTTCGCGATTCAAGCATTAAATCATAAATAGGACCTTGTCTCGGTTTACCGAACCAAACCCAATTTATAAATTTTTGTCTTGCATTTTTAAAGAGAGATTCAGTACAAACATTTCGATGATAAAAAATCTTCAGTGTACAATGAACATTTAGGTTTCAAATAAAGTCAAGTAACTTTTCAATCCCTGTTTGTAGGCTTGTAAGTGCTTGAATTGGGGTTTGGCTCCTGTAGTGTTTTGGATTTATTTTGAAATAAATATAACAATCAGATTACTAAGACATAAAAGTAAAAGTGTAAAAATAAAAATACCTACTAAAAAGCTCAAACCGTGCATAAATTCAAAGTAAGCAATACTATGATAAATTTTTAGATGAATGTGTAAAATGTTCAGAATATATTATAACAATTATAATAGATATCATACTTTGTACGTTTTTTAATAAATAAATAAGTAAATATAAATTATTAAATACGCTTTATAAATTTTACATAATATTATAAGGAAAAACATTTTCATCATTTTGCCTACTTATCAATACTATTAATATTTTGCATATAATTTCTTTGCATTTATTTGTGCCGCTAAGCCAGTGTAGTTTTTTTAAAAATAATATAACTACGTATAATATAATAATGTTTAATATAAATAAATAGTATGCGTGTGAGAGAGAGATGCAGATAGAAAGAGATGCACTACATCGATCTATTCACACACAGACCTTCCCGGGGTTTCCGTTTAGAAGTAGCTCTCACGAAGTCACCTGCGAAATTCGACACTGTTTTTATAGGAGCAAAGTCCAAATTTGAACTACTTTGTTAGTTAAGTGTTAACAATCTCTAAGTCTCTCTCAAGCAACTTCGTGAGTTTTTAGTTCTACATTTTATTGACATGCTTGTATATTTTTTTATTTAAATAGTAAGTGTTTAAATATTTCTGTATTTAAAATAAAAAGCGAAGTGTCGGTCGACGCCACTAGATGGACTGACGACCTTAAGCGGGCACTAAAAGTTCATGAATTTTGTATTTTTAAGGGCAAAAGGCCTATGCCCAACATTGGAAGTGGAGAAGATATAATTATTAATTAAGTTACAAATTACGAGGTATATCTAGATGAGCTAAATTCGTTTTTTTTAACTTAATTTGTGACTATACTACTCGTACTTACCCTTGGGGAAGGAGGAAGCATGTAAAAGAAACATAATTTGAAAAAGACCAGTTGTTTTCGACGAATTTCACGATTTATATAAATATCTTATTTAGTTTATTCGCGATCATTAAGACAAAACTGCGTAAACATTGATAACTAGTCCTCTACTTCAGTGAGATCTATAAAACACCCACCTGTGCCATAAACTTCCTTAAAAGTGGTTGTTTACTTACCTTTTCCTCAAAGTAAAAGAAGCTATAAATCTGTACACATTAAGACAGCCGGAATACAAAGATCTAGTCAGTAACTTAGTTCGTTACATGCACTTATTTTATTTATATAATAGACATTCCTTTTCCTTTTGTTTATTTTTAATATCGTATATATAAGCACTGTCTCAACCACCTATTTTATTTGTCTGTTATCCAATCTACATAATCACACCCTTCTATAGTTTTTACAGTATACCCTCGGTACTTACCAATCTCTTCCAGTATGTCGTATTTGTCATACACGGAGCAGGTGCGGATGTCGACCGGCTGCGGGACATACTTGCTGTAGATGTCAAACACGTAGCTGTCGTAATCCTTCACTGGCCCGTGGTCAGCATTGCTGCGTATCTTCTTGCCGGTTTCGTCAACTGCAGATAGAAGAAAAACATTTAGAAGAAATTTTCTAACTAATTCTGAAATTGTCAACTTTTTATTTTATGGCTCCCGCCCTGGGTTTAACTATCATCAGAGGATACACAAAAGTGCTTGAATGACCAATGTGTAATACACAGCACAGGTATCTAATCTGTTTTTGAATACAAAAGGAATACCAAGGTTATACCTAATACTACTTTTTACACAATCAGCTTTTGTACTATTTTTACTGCTGAGGATATGATTCCGTCAAAATTATTCTCCTCAAAATTGCAATCGACAGAAAAATTACAGCATACCAATTTAGAAGTCTAAAGCAAAACACGATCAGAGTAATAAATTAACTCATATTCCGTCATCCCCTTCAGATAGGTGAAAAAACCCAGGTTTGATTAGGACAGTAATAATATAAATGGATTTGAATTGTAGACAAACATTGGACCAGTGGGCGTAGAGCATAAAAATATTATTACTCGTAAAAACATACCAGGGTATTCCTTCTTCTTGAACTCTTTCTTGACGATAGCCTTGGTCTGCACCAGCGTGGTAGGCTCGCTGGGCTCTGATCTGCCGTAGATGTTCTCTGCGTATACGCGGAACTCGTACTGTTTGCCGGGCACTAAGCCTGTGATCGCCATGGTCGTGAATCTGTTGGAAATAAGAAACGAAGGATGAAGATGAGGAAACATAGTTTTAGACGGCCTATCGCAGGGCTTACCTATCTTTTTCTTATAGGAAAAGAGATTTGGAGCGGAGTCTAATGCGGGTTGGCAGGCTTAGGGTATATATAACTCTGTAACGTTCTCTATCAGATGTTAATGATAATGATCGTTCGGCTTGCTTTTCGAGGCATAAGGTTGAATTGGCCAACTTTGGGTTGCAACTGTGAATTTTCCCAGAATAAACAATTACTTGAAATGATCATATTAAATATGTATCGTATATATTTGTATTGATTGACTTTTTACGAATCATCGTTGCATTTATTTTGCCAATTTGTAAAATCCGCCGTATTAATTTACAAGCCACTAAAGATAATTTCTGACAAGAATCACTGCAAAAACATATATACTATACAGCTGTATAAACTTGATACAGTTTAATTATATACCTGGTGTTTCCAACTCTTATCCAGCTCGACATGGGGTGTTCTCTCTTCTCGACGAGGTAGTTGGTGATGTCTGAACCGCCGTCCCATACTGGCGCTTTCCAGGACAGTGCCAGCGAATCGACGCCAATGCTGTCCACTGCTGGGAATCGTGGTGGGTCTGGACGATCTGTGGAGGAAGATACGTGTAAATTATCGAACTTATTTTTAAGTTTATTTTTGATATTGGAATAGTGATACAGGAAACACTGGTAAAAGCGGCGCGGGCGAAAGGGAGGTAGAATGAGATCACATTAAAACGCAAGCAAGTTGCTGGGCGCTTTTTTTTTTTTATCGACTACAAGTTGGCCCTTGACTGCTATCACACCTGATGTTAAGTGATGATGCAGCTGGTTTCAGGGCGCACGGGCACGTATATTTGGATTACTAAATCTATTAATTAATAATTTGTCTTATAAATCCACCGCGCATACCACTGCGCCAAGGAGGTCGTCAAACAAGGTCGCCAAGGTCGTCGTATATTTGGATTACTAAATCTATCAATTAATAATTTGTTGGAAAATTTCGTTGAGCATCTCCAAAACGCTTTAATAATATAATATACTTACCGCTAATTTGAATATTGATGATGGCGGAATCTTGTCCCAATTCGTTCTCGGCAGTGAGCCTGTAAGGTCCAGAGTCCATCTTACTGGCGTCACGGATCGTGAGAATAGCGTGACGTTCTGGAAATAAAATCGAAAATTTTCTGTCTTAAGAATATCTAGTATGTGGGATAATCCAGGTTTTTTATGTTCAGCTTCTGCAGCAGTAGCTGTCTCACACACTACATTCCACAAAAATTTAAAATAGTAGCAAAATAAAAGCACACAACATTTAAAAATCCAAATGTAAGGAGTTTTCTGAAATCGTCGGCTTTGTTGTATGAAACGATGTGTGCAAGATCCTATATTATGCCATGACGCATAATGTGCCCCAGATATTGTAATTTCAGACGTAAACTAAATGTTTATTTTTCTGATGTCTGAAACTCCTTGACTATCTTACCTTTTCTTTCCACATGGTAATGAAGTCCTGACTCAATAGTCTCTCCCTCTCGCACCCACGTCAGCTTCGGTATGGGATGTCCAGTGAATGGTATCTTGATGACGACATTCTCACCCTTGTCGAAGAACGCTTCGACCCTGAATCTTGGCGGTACGTTCAGTTTTGGTGCAGCTATAAAAAAGAACAGTACCATTAGTATATGTCGGAGCAGTCTCATGACGACCACTCAGTGGAGTTCGGTAGTGGAGGGGAAGACCGATCTATACCGATATAAAGCGGCGGTCTGGACAGTCTGATTTTTTTCGTAGCATTTCTGCGACCACATCTCTCAGTCGTCTGGTCTCATTAAGTTATAATTGGTCATCTTTGTAATTATTCCTTAGTTAATTTGTTGGATTATAATTGATAGCTCAACTAGTTAATATTTCATTAACTTGGTTATTATTGGTCATCTTTTCTTTGTTTTGCGTACCTTCGTCGAAAAGATGTCGGTCCCATTTGACATATACCTCATTTTTGCCAGGAAAGCAATTAACAATATTGCGTTTCTATAATTGTATATTACTTCGACCATTGCATTACTATTAAAAGAAATGCTGTTTTTGACTAGAAAATACTACAGCATGTTTGGTGAGTATTTGCAGAAGGTTTGCAGTTTTATACTTTAGTACGGATCTCGTCGTTAACTTATCTGGTATTTTTCAATCATTATTTTACTGGGCCTTTTATCCTTATTTACCTACACCGCTACGTAACTCTGCTGTGTCGCTTTAACACGATCATCATAATAAGGAAGTGGTTGTCATCCTCGCTTCAGATACTTACTCATAATGAGCAGCTCTGCCCTGGTGCTCTTGACACCGGCCTTGTTGACTGCCCTGCACACGTACTCATCCGCGTCTTCGCCGAATACGTCCATGACAGTGAGGAAGTGGTTGTCACCCTCGCTCCAGATGCGGTATCGGGGTCCGTTGATGATTTCACGAGCGCCTGGAAACGTCACGATCAACATCACCATCGATATAATTAATAATATCATCATCATCATTATCATTTGCCTTTTTGATAGCCTTGTAAGGTCAACTCTCCTACAGAAGCGTATTTGGAGCTTATCGCAACGCAAGGTAATATCTGACGATTGGAATTAAAAGCATAATGTGCTCTCCAAAGCGAGTATTTTTTTGTGACAGAACTTGTCTGATATATGATTACCGCTTTGCTTATTTTACCTGCCTCTCTGTGGTACGATCTGAAGGCTATGGTTGCCAGTATGATTATACGTACATCAGGTTCAACACTTGTACTTCTATTGACAGGCGATTATATTTGAGAAGAAATCACTTACCCTTGTACCAAGTGATGGTTGGTTTTGGTTCACCGGTGATTGTACAAGTGAACTTGGCGTTGTGGTATTGGATACAGTTGGCGCTCCTTAGAGGCTTCACGACCTCTGGCGGTGTTGCCGCTGAAAAAATAAATGACACGTGTTAGGTACGAATGTACATTTTATTGTTTTTGTAAAGAGCAAGTATTCAAAAGGCACTATTGCCATTTTCAGGTATGAAGATTGTGATTTCTGGTGATGTTACAGGTATATAAGCAACAAGGCTAAAAAGGCATCGAAATCGATGTCATTTATTGACGGGGCAATCAACAGATTATTTTTTGTCTCTGTTATTACTCTGGCAAAGAGTTTTTCTATAGTTTTTCGGTTTTTTGGATCTGTTTGGCCACTTGTAATTTTAAAAAACTTACCCTTCGGGTCGACGACCTTGACCTGTTGACTGTTGGTGCTGGGCGGTGATAATCCGGCCTCGTTCTGTGCAATGACTCTGAATTCGTACTGGCGACCTTCGATGAGGTTCGCGCAGTTGAGCTGGTTGGGCACGCAGAGGGTCGGGTTGACGCGCTGCCAGCTCTGGGAGCCGACCTCGCGTTTGTCTACCCAGTAGCCTGAAAGAAGAATATATACGGGTAATAATTATTATACTACGTTGGAAGGGAAATGATTTATCTACAAGTGAATTGAACAAGCGTTTGTTGGAGTGTATTAAACAGAAGAAGCGTGCTGTGTTGACATTCTTTTCCCACACTCAAAATGATGTTTTGTAACCCCTAAATTTAAAGCAAAATGGATTTCAGGGATCAGAATAATATTTCTAACAACTGAAAAAATTGGTAATATATTTAGTTAATACCTATTTATTTATATATTTTGATAAGTAAATAAATTAAAATTGTATTATAAATACAATTTTACTGAACTCACCCTGTATTCTTGCACCGCCATCGTTTTCAGGTTTATCCCAGTTGAGGTGTACGAAATGTCCTCCAACTTCCAAAATGTTGGGAACTCCAGGTGCTGATGGTGGGTCGAATGGAGCCTTGGCCTGTAAAAGAAGATTTTTATAATATTTAAATAATTTCAAATACAATACATCCAGCATAGCAGCAAATGGCACATTTTTTACTTTTAAATAAGGGTTCCATGTAATTTTGGACATGGTTTTGGTCAAAATCGGATCATTCTAGTTAAAACTGTCATACAGCTGTCTGAGTGCAAGGTATGTGGCTAATTAAAAAATAGGGAGGAATATAATAGTTTTAAACGTAACTCACCTTGATCGGACTGGCACCTTCCAATCCAGGTCCAATACCGTTATCATTAGCCGCATGTATCCTGAAGTTGTACTCTTGTCCTTCCGTCAAGCCGTGCACCGTGAACTTCAAGTCCCGGACACACGACGCTATTGTTATCCAGTTAGCACCGGACATGTCCATCCTCTCGACCACGTAATGTGTAACTGGTAGACCTCCATCGTACGTTGGTGGCTTCCAGGCCAAAGTGCACGTGTGTCTTGTAATGTCTGAAGATTCCAGAGGTCCTTGCGGAGGCCCAGGGAGACCGGTCACGGTCACCGAGAACGTGTCTGATGTTTCGCCGGAATTGTTCTTGATTGTCAGTTTGTATGTACCTGTGGATATTTGTTATTATATCAGATCTGTGTATATTAAAATGGGCTATAACAATAAGGGTACTGAATAGCTTGCTGCGAGTAGCTTTACTTGGTATATTGTTGGTATATTTTTTAACAAGTAGCTTTAATTTCTTTTGTATCTATAAGATTTGCAGTGTACTATGATAATGGTTTTCGTAATGTTTGCTTACTTAATCTAACTTGATATATTGTTAGTGTATACTTAATGAAATAGTTTCAGTTTCTTTCTTAAAGCTGCCTTAATTATAATTAATAAAGCCTACTAATACAAATTTATATTTTCCTCCTTATTTTTTTATTATACAATATCCTACTACTGGTTCTTATCAATTCAAGATTAGTCGAATCGTTATTATTTTTAAATTGACTTTAATTGACTTACCCATGTCATCCTTAGTGATGTCCTTAATAAATATAAGGATGTAATCATCGAACACGGTGTATTTAAGGTGTGGCGTTTCAGACAGTTTCTGTCCATCTCTGCTGATAGTGACGTCAACGGGCTGGTCGCCGGTGTATAAGATCTTGATCTTAGTGTTTTCGTGCTCTGGTAAGTGGAGGTCACCTGGCATTCTTGTGATACGTGGTGGGCCTGATGAAAGAACATTTACGTTAATTAAAGCAATCAACACCTTATAATCTTCTTTATCTTCGTAAATATTTTTAATAGCAGGAGCCTTATAAGGAGGAGATAATGATCCCATATTTATGACAAAATTCTTTTACAATAATCTGACTGTGTACAAAAATTCTTTGAAAAAGTTTAGAATAGAGCATGTGAGGCGCTGTAGTTTTTAGTATTAGGGTTATACTTACTTCCAATCTTAAGATGTGCAGTGCAGTGAATGCTGCCCAGGTTGTTGCTAGCCTCGCAAGTGTAATCGCCTTCATCTGCTTCGGAAGCTTCCAGAATGTTTAGTTTCAGGGTACCCTCGCGAGATTCCGCAATCAGTCTGTTAATAAATAGAACGATATATGAATATGACGGTACTTTTCAAATTAATATTCTACACAGAGTGGGCTTGTAATTCTTCCTTAGGATCCCAAAATTTTTCTTTTGAACTAGTTATGTGCCCATTAACACGTCGCAAAGCTGAAGCCGACGTGTTGAGCTGTATGTAAATATGTCAATAGCTTTTCAGTTTTATATTCGAATAAGTACCTAAAGCTCTATCTTTAGCCGGGCAGGGAGAACAACATGGGCAAAGAAGGTGATTGTTGGCAAGTCATAATGGATGTCCCTAAATCTACATCCGTGTCACAAAGTCCCGCGCTTTGTTCGGTGATTTTTTCTCTGCCACACGGTGGACCCGAGAAATCCTTGAAAGATCTTCGTATCTATCCTTATGTTAAGTATACACTGACCTTGTTCCAAGCACAACTTCTCTGCCGTTCTTCAGCCAGCGGCCAGTGGGAACGGGGCTGCCAGACGCGACGCACTCGAGCGTGAATGGTCTGCCGAGCGGGGCGCATAGTGTGGGGGACATCTGTTTGAGCCATTCCGGCTTAGCTCCTCCCACTTCCTCGCCAGTTCGTACTGGTGTTGTGCAACTTGATGGCTCAGATTTACCTAGGAATTAAAAAATGAAATAAAATAAATTTATTTCACACCTCGATTCTTTTACTCCCACTCTTGATAAAAAATTCTAATGGAAGTCACTGATAAAAATCAGGTGTGGGAGGGTTTCCTAAAAACGAAAAAAATTAATAGCTTATCGATTATCAGATATAGATTATGCGTTAGCCGGCTTTTTTTTCTTTTAAGGCGAGAAAAATTTACAATTGAAAGATTTTGTTACTATTATTAAAGTTCAAGGCAATAGAATTCTCCTGTGATCTTCGACATTTTCAATTTATGGACATAAAATGGCGTATATTATACGTGTGATACATATAGCATGCACTATATAGTATAGGCGAATGTTTTCAACTTAAAAATCAAACGGTTCATCTGATGTTAAAGTTTCGTCAACTCATACTATAAAAAAGTGAATTAAAAATAAAACTTACCAGCGGAGTTAACAGCAATAATCCTAAATTCAAAGTCAACCTTTTCACTGAGGTTGAGCGCCGTGAAGTTAGTGTCGAGGACTGTGTAGTCGTTACTCTTGACCCAAACGGAGCTGGTGAGGTCACGACGTTCAATGATGTAGCCAGTGATACGGGAGCCTAGTTACAAACAATTAGATGTCATTAATTGTCTGAATATGAGTTGTACCGTTATTTTACCTAACACGTTGTATATTGATTCCATCGGCTCATTACAGAGCAAGGTCTCTTTAGTTTAGATTCGTTACATTGCTTGACTGTGGTGCAGGTTTAGAGTGACAATATTAGACTCTATAATGCTCACTATGATAATGGTCGAGACCGAACGCTTAACGTTCTTCCCAGGACTTTCTAAATTCAAGTTGACGCTTTTTATTGACAATTTCTTAGAAGGAAAAACTCAATATTTCAGACCTCTATCCTAGATCTTTGTTATCTAAAGCATACTTGGGTCAGCATACTTGGCTTGATCCAACGAGATAGTCATAACGATAACCATTGGAAGATATAGTTGGACAGGGGTATAACACAACCAACTTCCTAATACTAAGTTAAGAATTTTTACTAAGAATTTCTTGAAAGAAAGAAACTTTACTTGACCCCAGATTCGAAATTACATCGGTTAACAATTGGGTCGTACCTACTGAAACCGTATACAGGCAATGATGATAAACAGAATGTTAAACTTATATCTCCCCTCTTTCATAATTTGGGGGTATAATTATTAGTAAGACGCAGCGTACTGATATATACCTCCGTCAGACGCCGGTGGATCCCAGGAGATGTCGACATAGTTCCTTCCAACACGCAGCACGCGAGGTGATCTCGGCGCGGAAGGTGGTCCAACTTTGCCGCGAACCTTGAACGGCTGCGAGCTGGCTGAGTATTTGCTGAAGCCGGCTGCGTTCTTGGCTCGTACGCGGAACTCGTACTCATGGCCAGGTTCCAAGTTATATGCCTGATGAAGAAATTGGATAAAATGTGAGAAACAGTAATATTACGCGTGACTTCCTCCGTGGCGCAGTGGGTTCGATTTCCGGTGGAACAGATTGACATTTTTCTTAATTTGTCTTGGTCTGGCTGGTGGGAGGGTTTCGCCGTGGTTAGTTACCACACTATCGACAAAAACGTACCGCTAAGCGATTTAGCGTTCCGGTACGATGTCGTGTAGAAACCGAAAGGGTGTGGATTTCGTCCAACTTCTAACAAGTTAGCCTTCCATCTTAGATTGCATCATCACTTAACATCAGGTGTGATAGGAGTCAAGAGCAAACTTGTAGTCGTTAAAAAAAACTAGATTTCAAGTTAAGTGATAAAAATAGAATAATTTTAAATTAAGAAATTTTAAAGAAATTCGATTATTTATCATTATTAGCTTATTTTTCAATAAAGGACTAATAAATAAAAGACTAGCTAAGGTCCCTTGTAATAGAAGATGGAATATGAAACTCATAACATAAAGTGACAATTTCGTTCGAAGCACTTTGTCTTTAATGGCATTTACAAGTAAAGACTCCTATTTAAGGACTGATACAAACTGTATACGACCATAGTAAATAGTTCTTATCATAGTAAATCGCAAGGTTATCTTTGGTAAAATAAGTGGACCTTACCTGGTAATTGCAATCCTTAACAAGGTAATCGGCACTGGCCCAGATATTGTCTTGTACGTCTCTGAACTCAATCTTGTAGCCCTGTATGCGGGCGCCTCCGTCTGATCTGGGCCTATCCCATATGACGGAGGCAGTGGAACCGTCCCAGTCGATGACACGAGGCACTCCCGGTGGATCCGGTATCGTGAATGGGAACTGGAAATTGAAAAAAGATAATTAAACTAAAATAAGAAATAGCAGCTATTCTAAATGAATGAATGTTATTCTAAATGAGCCACATTGACTTATTGCTTGCAGTGGCATAGAATACTTTTGCTATAACCATGAAATAGTCCAACATAATTATATTTAATTAAAATGAAACACCCATAGAAGTTAAAGATGGCGCGCTAATACGTTAAAATTTCTACAAGGCCACCACGTAGTGTCTTTATAGCACAGTTACCCCGTTTGGTACTGCGAGTTTTTCACCAAGCGACTGCGTAAAAACGTTACGTGAAATTATATGAAAAAAAAACCTCTCGCTATAACTAGATGGCGCTACTCCAATTCCATATAAAATTTTCCTTTACTATTTTCAATATCGACGTGGTAAAATCTTACACTAGGCACATTGGTCATTGACAAAATTCAAATAAAATACTCATGTAAACTATGAAATCTCTTCATAGATAAATTGTACTGACCTTGGCAGTGACATAATCGTCCATCGCCAGTGGTTCAGACACTCCGTACTGGTTCTCAGCACGCACGCGGAACATGTACTTCCTGTTGGGCTCAAGACCCATGACGTTGTAGTGGCAGTTGCGCACGAACGACGATATCTTCGACCAGACCTGGAGACATAACAGGGATTTAGTGGAAAATTACTTTCAACATTATCAACCAATGAACGTTTATGTTGACCTTAGGGCTTATAGAGACTTCCAAACACCACGTCCCAAGTCACATACAATGTGGCTCCTTTAATGATTATAACCCGTATATAATATTGACCATATCTATTAAATATAACTAATATTCCCTTTCAGTTAAACGACACGAACTTTTGCTTTTTCTATAAATGGTTGCAATAATTGACCTACTTTGGTGGACTGGGTGGGAATTAAGTCTGCCAGGAGCTAAAAATGCTCATTCATAGTGTTGTGTAGTGTTGCAACATTTAATTTTGTTGTATGGACTTTCAATTATTCAAAGAGTTCAGTGCCGTGGAAATTGAAAGTTCTACATAATGGGCTGTAGTTGAACTTAATAAGTGTTGCTTTTTAAACCAAAGTGCAATTAAAACTCCCTTTTGTATTCTGCCATATTTAAAAGACTCAATATAATACGAGTATATGACAAGAGATCTTAGGTGGAAAATTACATGTAACTTGCAGGGTACACCATATTTATCTAAACTAGAATTTTTTTAAACCAGGTACTGTAGCTTTTATACATTGACTGAAATTTAGATTAAATAAAGGGACTTACGCCAGTGTTGTCCAACTTTTCTACAATATAGTTGGTGATTGGCGAACCGCCGTCGTCTAGTGGTGGTTTCCATGACAACGTGCATGTGTCAGGCGTGATGTCTGAAGCGTCCAATGGTCCCACTGGTGGGGATGGTTTGTCCACTACTAGCACCTGAAAGTTATCAATGACCATTAGAATATTATATGTCATAAAAAGGTAGACTTCATTAGGGTATGTTTGAAGTAAATTGACTCAAGAGTACTGATACTTTTACTGTCTTTTGTAAGTTTTGGCGATTTTTTTGGCGTTTTCTTTACGGCCTAACTTTCAAAGACTTTCCATCCTGTATTCCAAACCAGAAAAAATTGTTAATATAGGTTAGGTTGATCTGAATAAAGGCATTTATTTAAGCAGCGTAAATTAAATCGACTATGTACAGATAGTTCTTCGAGCTAAGCGTGCAATCATATTATATCTTCGTTTAACAGCATCGAGGTTGCAGTTAGCTTTCGGTTCATTGTACTTATTAAAAGTTTTCTTAGTGACTTAGTCACTACAAATAGTCTAACACGGCGTTTCAAAAGCGCTTTTAAGCTACGTCTATTTGAAGTATACGAATTTAAATTAGACTTACCCTGCAAGTGCCACTGTCTGATCCCTCGCTGTTAATTAATTGAACAGTGTAAGAGCCAGTGTCGGAACGTTTGGCGCATGAGTTGATGAACACCGTGTTGATGTCCGTAGTATCGAAACGGATGCGGTGATCCGGGAACACTTCTTCGTTGTTTACTAACCATGAAACCTGTAAGTATAAGTAGAGTGAGTATATGTTACAGTAAGTTAAGAAAGTGATTATGTTTATCTACAATTTTTATGTACCTACACGATGAAATCTATCATAATATTGGAACCGTTGAAAAGGTTCCTAAATTTTATTACCTATCTATCGAGCACCTAGGTACTGACTTAAGAATTAAATTTCATTTTGCATTAAGGATGAATTAAATTTAAAAAAAACTTCTAAATAAAAATGAAAAAAATAAAGGACTTAATTGTTGAAATCGAAAGAGTTTTATCAAAAAATATATATCTAAATAGTAATGATATATCTCACCTTTGGTCTTGGGTTTCCAGTGAACGGCACAGTAATTTTAATCTCTTCGCCAGCAATGACAGTGATGTCTCTGAGGCTGAGGTCGCTCGTGATGCGCGGAGCGGACGGCGGTGCGCACGCGCGGATGGCGTCCGAGCTCTGCGAGTACGGGCCCTGGCCTGCTGCGTTGACGGCAGACACGCGGAACTCGTATTCATGGTTCTCAATCAATCCTTGTACTTTGTAAGTTGTGTTTGGAATGTGTGCATGAGACGCCTTCGTCCATTTGTCTTCTGTAATTAATCTCTTCTCCAAGATGTAGCCCGTGATCGGGGATCCACCATCTGTGCGCGGCTTCGTCCACGTGACCGTGATTGAAGATTCTGTAGTTTCGACAGACGTCGGTGTGCCAGGTGCGCTGGGTGGATCGAATGGATGTCTGGCTCTAATAGGCTCCAGGGTTTGCGCGGGCTCAGATTGACCGTACTGGTTCTCAGCCATCACTCTGAACTCATAACTCTTGCCGACTGTCAAATTCTTCACCCGTAAGAACGGTGTCGTGACATAACCGGAAACTTTAGTCCAGGTAGGTGTGCGAGCTTCACGTCTCTCAACGACATAGTTTGTAATGTCGCCACCACCGTTATCTTTAGGCGGGTTCCAGTACAACGTGAGTGCTTCACCTTCAAACTCTTCCGCTCGTAAATTCTCTGGTTTTCCAGGTCTATCAAGGACGCGTACGTTAATAGTGGCAGTGTCGTAACCTGACGGATTGCGTAACTGCAAACGGTATTGACCTCCGTCTGATCTCTTAGCATTCTTAACAACAAGCGATGCTGAGTCGGGTGTGATCTTTTGGAATATTCTCGAATCGCCGTCGACATCGAGCTGTTTATCGTCAGCAAACCAAGATGCAGTCGGTTGCGGGAAGCCAGTGTACGGCACGTGAATAGAGAAGTCTTCTCCAGCACGTACAGTTATGTCGCGAACACCGCTGAGATCCATGCATGGCTTGTTGGGTTGTTCAGCAATCGTGATATCGCTTGTAGGTTTGCTAGGTTCAGATTTGCCAATGTCATTAACAGCGATGACGCGGAATTGATATTCCGCGCCTTCTTTAAGTTTTGGTACAGTGTATACAAGGCCAGGAGTAGGCACGTCATTAACGTCTTTCCAATCTTTATCTCCTTTAGCTTTCTGTTGAACAATGTAACCCTTGATTTTGGATCCACCATCGGATTTTGGTGGTCGCCATGATAATGTGACAGAGTCTTTGGTGACTCTATCCGGTTTGGGTGGCTCTGGTGCGCTTGGTTTGAGCCTTTGAGTCTGTGCAACAATAGGTTCTGTAGGTTTGCTTGGTTTGCCTGGTCCAGCTTCATTGACTGCGATTACGCGGAATTCATAGCGGTTTCCTTCGCGTAAGTCTTGGACAGTGTAGCATGTATTTGGTGTTGGATAATTATTGATCTTTATCCATTCACCACCACGTTCTCTCTTTTCGAGAGTATAACCTGTGATAGGTTTGCCGCCGCAGTTTGCTGGTGGCTCCCATTCAAGAGAGCAGCTATTCGCACTGTAGCCTGTGATCTTAGGTGTATCAGGTGCATCTGGTGGATCAAATGGCAATTTAGCAACAATCGATTTGCTTTCTAATGGCTCAGATAAACCGTATAAGTTTTCTGCACGCACTCTGAAGACGTACTTTTTGCCTTCAGTCAAATTCTTAACAGTAAATGAGCATTTCGGGCAGAATCCAGCGACTGTACGCCAGTCGTTAACTCCAAACTCGGCAACTTCGACAACGTAGCCGGTGATTTCACTACCACCATCGTCAGTGGGTGGCATCCATGTTAGACTAATTGCATCGTGAGTTACTGGCATGCAAGACAGTGGACCTTTAGGTATTCCAGGCTTATCAACCACGATAACTTCAATATCAGCAGAGTCTTTTCCATGTTCGTTAGTTGCAGTGATAGTATATTTTCCTGCATCTTCTCTAGTAGATTTTTCAATACTAAGCTTAGTCTCTTCAGGTTTAGTTTCAGCTGTAATCCTATATGAAGGAACGACCGGAATTGATCCTTTAGCCCATGTGATAGTCGGTGTGGGAGCACCAGAAATTGGAATGTTTATATTGATCGGTTCACCGGCCCTAACCTTAATTTTGCGACCAATGAGGCCGTCTAGCCATAACTTCGGTTTCTCCTTCATTGGTTTGGCAATGATGACGTTAGAAGGATCAGAGGGTTGTCCAGGTCCAGCTGCGTTAACAGCAGATACTCTGTATTCATATTGGTGACCCTCTGTGACTCTGTCATCATTATATTCGTTGTTTCTGACAGGTTCTCTGTTAACTTTTATCCAGCGGCCGGTTGCTTTATCTTTTCTTTCAACATCATAACCGATAATGCTAGATCCACCGTTAGAAATAGGTGAAGGCCATTTGATTTTGATGTGGTCTTTGTCTGCAGAAACGACTTCTGGCTTGCCTGGTTTACCAGGCACTGTGTATTGGTTCTTAGCAACAACTGGTTTGTCAGTCACTAAAGGTTCAGATCGCCCTTGCAAGTTTTCAGCAAATACTCTAAATTCGTATTTCGTGCCTTCGGATAGACGGGGTACTGTTGCGTGGTTATACTTCGGGTTAATGTATGTGACAGCTGGCACCCAGCCACCTCCATGAGTCAAGTCACGTTTTTCAATTACGTAACCGGTAAGTTCGCTGCCACCATTGTCTTTAGGTGGTTTCCATGACAAAGTAACAGATTGGGCAGTGATTTCTTCATATTCGAATGGAGGTTGTGGTGCTCCAGGAACATCCAACACAATTACCTCAAAGCTACCCTCGTCGGATCCGGAATCGTTCTTCAAGGAGATGTGATACTTGCCTGCGTCAGATCTCTTGCAGTTTACGGTGTGAACAATTGTGTGGTGACCAACAGAGGTCACAGTGGTTCTTTCATTAGTTGTAATTGGTTTGCCATCGCACGTCCATTTTACTTCAGGAGTAGGTTCTCCAATAAAGTCGACATCGATATGGAAAATGAGACCAGCTTTGATACGAATCTCTTTAAGTGGTGTAAGAATCTTAGGTGCAACAAATCTGTCTTTAGCTGTGACAATATCTGAAGGTTCACTTGGCTCGGATTGTCCAGCTTTGTTGACCGCAATAACACGGAATTCATAATCTTGGCCTTCGATCAAATCTGGCACAGTAGCCTTATTTTTACCAGGCGGTACGTGAGCTGCGTTGACCCAGTAAGGGCTGCCCTTTTCTTTCTTTTGAATAATAAAACCAGTAATGGGAGCTCCACCGTCAGATTTAGGCGGAGTCCATTGTAAGTCGACGTGGTTCTTGCTCCAGTCAGTAGCCTCAGGTTTACCGGGAGCAGAAGGTTCGTCGAACTCATTCTTTGCGACAATAGCGCGATCTAATTCTAATGGTTCGGATTGACCAATAGCATTAACAGCGCTCACCCTAAACAAATATTCTTTCATGTGTATTAACCTTGTCACTGTGTGTGATAAGAATGTGCTCATTCCTGCATCTGACCAAGTACCACGAGAGAGATCCATTTTTTCAATAACATAATGTAAGATTGGCGATCCACCATCGTCCAAAGGAACTTTCCATGATAATGAACAAGAGTCCTTCGTAACATCGGAAACGACCAAAGGCTTTTCTGGCCGCGAAGGTTTATCAAGTACAGTAACCTGTGCACTCGCTGAGCAAACTCCGATATCGTTCTTCAGGGTTAATTTATAAACGCCACCGTCGGAACGTACGGAAAATGGAATGTCTAGAATAACCCTGTTATGCAAAACTTGAATATCAATTCTGTCGGATGGATGAACGAGTTTGCCATTGATCTGCCATTCAACTGTAGGTTTAGGAGATGCCTCTATCGGGATTTCATATTGTATTCTTTGTCCAGCTTTGACAGTCTTGTCAGCGAGAAGCGTTTTATCAAATGTAGGCGCGCAGAACCTAGCCTTAGCTACCTGCGATGCAGATGCATCAGATGGCTCACCGTTTCCAGCCTTATTTACAGCTATTACTCTAAATTCGTATTCTTCTCCTTCTTGTAATCCTGGAACTGTGGCAGTGGTTTGATTTCCTGGTACAGTGGCAGCAAGTTCCCAAGGACCGTACTTCTTCTTGGCTTCAATAATATAACCAGTAATTGGAGTACCGCCATCTTTCTTTGGCGGTACCCATTCCAAGTCCATGTGATCTTTGTCCCAATCTTTGACAACTGGAGTACCAGGCTTATCTGGGGTTCCGTAAGGATCTTTGGCAGTAATAGGTTCATGACCAACAAGAGGTTGAGATTCACCATGTCTGTTCACAGCACGAACGCGGAAGTTGTAATCGTGACCTTCGATAAGGTGGTCAATACGGATATTACAGCCCTGTACATCTCCAGCGGGAACCCAGCGGAGATTTTCTTGGTCCATTTTCTCGACGACGTAGTGAGTGATTTCACTTCCACCGTCATCTTTCGGTGGCCTCCATCTAAGTGAGCAGCCATTTTTAGTGATATCATCAACTCTTAGTGGACCTTCTGGTGGCAGCGGAACATCCATAACCACAATCTTGACTGTAGCGGAATCTGTTCCATTGATGTTTTTAGCTTTAAGAGTATAAGTTCCAGAATCAGCACGTTTAGCATCAATAACTCTGATTTTCGATGAATGAGCGTCGTTGACAATCTTGATTCTGTCTGTGTTGAGGACAATGTTATCTCCATTAAGCCATTCTTTGGTTGGAGTTGGTTCTCCTGCAACTGGGACATCCAGTTCAAAGTTTTGTCCAACCTTAATTTTGATATCAAACATGAAGTTTCTGTCGATCTTAGGTGGTAAGTTCTTAGGCCTAGCCAAATGTGGGCCAGTTCCGTCACTCGGGATACCCTTTCCGGCCTTGTTCACAGCACGAACACGGAACTCATACGTGTTGCCTTCAATGAGATCTGGAACTTTGCCGGATGTGACATCACCTTCGATCTGAAAAAATAAACATGTCTGTTTATTTTTACTTTATATTGGAATATTTTATTTTGCAGGTAAAATTTCCATCTAAACTACTGTAAAATAATTTATACAATATAAAATACGCTACTTTTACACGTAAGTACTTTGAAAGTACATATGGCGCTGTTGCTACTCAAACGTAGGCTTATATCTTTATCCGAGTGAAATAATCTGAAGATATATTTACCTGCGCACATTCCTCCCAATCTGGTGCAAAGCGATCCTTCTTTTCAATAACGTATCCAGTGATGGGCGCACCGCCATCAGTTTCTGGCCTGGTCCATTCCAGTTCAACAAAGTCCTTGTCGAAATCTTTAACTTTAGGCGTGCCAGGTTTGCCGGCAACGTCGAAGGGATTCTTTGCTTCTGTGGCATGTGGTGTGGTGAGTGGATCGGACTTGCCTTGTCTGGAAATCCAAACATAAGAATTAATATTAATTAATTAGATAAAATTGTTACTTGTGCTTCTCTCAAGGTTTTTATGGACTGTCGTCTATTATGGGAAGCCGGTTGGGTTTCTGATGTAGCAGAAAGTTAAAGTACAAATGCGTGTGTGTGTGTGTATAAACCTGTGATTACGTTTATAAAAGTGTAAAATAAAGGAACGTAAGCATAGCTCAATCGGGTTGTTAAACTTAGAGTGATAAGGAAGGAGTCATCGAAACTCGTTTAACAAAAGATCGCTGCTTAACAACAATTTGCAGACAGATAATATTTTATGAACGTGTTTTATTGTGGAACCAAGGGCAAAACGTCTTCCAAAAGTAAATTTGTGCTTGTCCGAAAATCTATAGCAATACTATTAAAAGGTATAAGATCTTTACCTATTCACAGCGCGAACCCTAAACTTGTATTTATGTCCAGGTTGTAAGCCATCAACTGCAAGACTTGTTTGCGGTCCATCAGTTTCGCCGGCGTTAACCCATCGGCCAGTGGCCTCGTCCATGCGTTCCACGACGTACTTCTCGACAGGTTGTCCACCGTCGTCAGCTGGCGGGTTCCAGGACAGTTTCGCACCATTCGCGTGTACGTCTGATACCTAAACAGAAAATATTATTTATGATTTATATATCTCTAATTAATCTTATTTCTACAGAAACCTGAAAATGAAGAGTCTAAAAACCTGCTCTGACTGAAAAACTTCGACATTTATATAACTCTAAAGTAATTTCTACAGAAAACTGGAAATAATTGGCCCAAAAGCCTGCATTGCCTGCAAACTACCAAAGAATTATTGTGAAACCAATTAAAAATGATAATGAAGACTGTTGAATGTAGATGAAATTCGAAATTATACTGGAGTATATGAAATTATTAATCTTAGACTCTTCTCTAAAATATTGATTATTTTAAATTAAAGGGCCTTTAAAATATAAAAAAAATATTATTTTAACCGACACTCAATTTTACTGAATTTAAGAACATTGCAAAAAAATTAAAAATAACCAACCTTAAGAGGTCCTCCTGGTGGGCTGGGTACACTCAGCACTATGACCTCAACCTCAGCCACATCTTTACCGTTGGAGTTCTCGGCTGTGATTGTATATCTGCCACTGTCAGATCGGTTAGCAGCCTTGCAGTTCAGTTTGGTGTTGTAGTCGGTATGTTGGACCTTCATATCACCTGAAGACTTGACTTCTCTCTTGCCGAGGAACCATTTTGTTTCTGGCATTGGTTCACCGGTAACCTGTTTCATAAATTATCTTTGATTTATTCTCAGATAACGTTTTCAAATCTTTTCCTATATTTTTGTTGAATAGTATACTTATTACTACACTTAAGGATTATTTCTATTGCTTTTAAAAACTAAAAATGCCAAAAATAATAACGATGAGATAGAAACCATCCATTCTCTAGCTAAATGGACTAGAGCGCCTTTCCTCTTGGCCAACGACTATTAACGATGCCGAAATTATGCATAATGTTGTTTGTGTTTATGCCACAAAAAGCAACCTAAAGATGGTCATACCCTCATCAAATCTATCTTAGTTAACATTATGGACATTAATTTTACAGAAAACAAAACTATATTTACACAGTGCAGGCAGGGCTACGGTATAAATTCCCCTCAGCAGTGCTTTAAGTTTAACCAGGCTGATTGATTGCTTATTACAGTTAAATGTACTGACCTTGACATCGAATCCGAACTTCTGGCCAACCTTGATCTTGATGTCAATCAGGTTAGTCCTATCGATCTTAGGCGCCAGGTTCCTAGGCTTGGCAACGATGGGATGGGTACTGTCGCTGGGGACACCGGGTCCGGCCTTATTTACTGCCCTTACACTGAGGGAAAGAAATATGTGTGTAAAAACTTTTGCTACAATTGACTTCATCTTAATTAAGATACATGAAGAAAAAAGCCATTTAAAAGTAAAATATTACGAACGACCCTCTGAGGAACCTTGCGTTGAGGCTAAACTAAACAGAGTTTTCACTCAAATGTGTCAAAATGTAAGACGCCTTTACGAATGATCGCTGTTGGCCTGGTAAACAACTCTAATGAATAGAGGAGTTGCAATGTTCTTTATCATCAAATGCTGATGTTTTTTGTTGTTGTCTAGGTATACTATACAAATAAAAAAATGAATTTTTTATTTGCAATTTCAAATTAAATACTTTTTACTAAATGTGTTTGAAAGTATAACACAGCTTTTACATCATGAAATCAATTTTTTTAGTTTGTGTGTCGGTTTGTTCCAACTAATTTTTTTATATGATGACCAGACTACTAAACGCAGAAATTTAGTACATTTATCTATTTAGGCGATTAAAGATGGACCACTTACCGGAACTCATAAGTCTGTCCTTCCACCAAATCAGGTACGGTGCAAGTGGTCTTATCGGCCGGCACTTCGAGGGCCTTCTCCCAGTTGCCGAACTTATCCTTCTTCTCCACAATGTATCCCTCGATGGGAGCACCGCCATCTTCTCTGGGCGGTGACCATTTGAGGTCCACGTGGTCTTTATCCCAGTCTGTGACTGAAGGCGTGCCTGGTGCACCTAAGAAATAAGATATGTTTTGTTTAGAGGTTAGACCAAATACGGAAAAAGTTTAAATTGAAATAATTTTTTTTTAATTTCTTTTACAACTATTTCAATAACTTAATTTTTTATTGAATCCACATATACTGGCTTGAAATGAAGAATGTAATAAACAAAGAGATTGCGGTATTAAACTTTGCGGACGCTACAATAATAAGTTGTCGTTTAGAGTCTTACCAGGTTCGTCGAAGGGATTCTTGGCGACGATCTTCTCTTCTGAGATCAGGGGTTCAGATTCGCCTTCGCTGTTGACAGCCGAAACACGGAACTTGTATTCCTTGCCGGGAGTCAACCCCGTTACATCGCACCCTGTAAAAAATAAAAGTTATACATATTGGGGTAGGTATCCACCGCTAAGACTTTCTGGTGTTAAACAACAATAATTCGATAAGAAATTTACTTATATTTTCTGGTTTATGTGTTAACATAATTATGTGACTTTAATTGAATATTCGATCGTTAATGCATAAAATATTATCATCCTTAACCTGCCAATTCGCACTGGAAGAGCGCGGTGGATTTATACTAATTTACAAGTAGGAAGTCCTGGCCCAGTAGTGGGTCGTAAATAGACTAATAATGAGGATGATGATGATACTCACTAGGTTCCTCAGACCGAGCACACGGCACCCAAACACCGGTCTCAGTGTCGAGTTTGTCGATCTGGTAATACTCGATAGGAGTACCGCCGTCGTCCTTCGGCCTCTTCCATTTGAGCGTAGCGCCATCTTTGTGTACGTCTGAGATCTGTAACAATTTGTTTAAATTTTTCAGCTTAAGCAATTAATTTGTGCTTTAAGATTTTCTTTAATGATGGCCGATGTAACTCAAAAATGTTCGTGTGAGTAATATGGGCGCAGTTTGGAAATTAGTGGTGTTTCGCTCGGCGACATGAAGATCATGTTAAGTCCAGTCTCAATCTTTATTATTGATATCTGGTAGTAATCGTTCCAAGAGTAAACATTATCCGCCAACCCGCAAAGGAGCATGGTGGTGGAATTGAGCTTTTTGTTCTCAAGAAGACCCAGCTGTAGTGGACCGTTAAAATAGGTGGTAGGTAACATAATCAAATTCCGCAAAGTATCTTTGCTTACTAATTTCTTCTCATAAGTCAATAAGTAAACAATTGAAAGAAAACTTTTATAAATAAATAATTGTAAGAAACTTACTTGTAGTGGTCCCTCAGGTTTGGCAGGCTTGTCTGTGACCACCACATTGATGGTGACAGTGTCTTTACCACTCGAGTTGACGGCCGAGACGGTGTATTCTCCAGAGTCATCCCTCCTGACTGGGCGGATGATGAGTTTGGTGAAGTAGTCTGGACTGTCGATGGTCACCGCCTTGGATGCACGGAGAGGCATGTTCTGGTACCTGAAGAAATACGTGTAAATGATCAGTTCTAATAAATATTGGAACTAACTAAGTCTAGTGAACGCGGCTTGCATCTTGAAGGAGAACTTTTCAACTTCTTTAAAAAGGAGGTTTTTAGTTTGTATGTATAATATACATACCGGCATATTTAGCGGAACATAAAAAAGGTCCATAAATGTATGGGTTTTATTTATTAAATTAGAAAAATGTTGATTAATATCTCGTATTTCCTCCACGTGCTCTTATTAAAGTTTCTACCCGTCTAGGCATACTGAGAATGATGTTATCGATGGTCTCCTGGGATAGTCTCCGCCATTCCTCATTTGGCAGGAGCTGGAATTCTGGACTTAACTTTTCAATACTTTGCAGGTGTGCAAGTAGCACGTATTACAATTGCACTGCCATCTAACCATGTTCAGTATAGTTCTCAATTTTTGGCATCGACGATCATGCTTTTCAGATCGAAGCACAGCGATAATGCTTGGCATCGATTTGTAATAGTGAGAATACGTTAACGGACAAAATTTACTATAAAGAGTAATAATAGTGTTACACCTCTTACACTAAACCATATATTCTTACCTCCATTCTACAGCTGGTGCAGGTTCACCAGTAATGGCTGCCTCCAGCTTCAGCGTGGATCCAGCAGACAGCGTCACGTCGCGCAGATGTCTCCTGTCAATCTTGGGTGCCAAGAACCGCGGCTTGGCCACGAAGTTCTTGCTGCCTTCTGAGGGTTTGCTCTGACCGGCTTTGTTGATGGCTATCACTCGGAATTGGTATTCATTTCCTTCGATCAGTCTGTAAAAATGCAAGAAACTTGTTAAAATCGTTTACATTAACTTGACTCTACAAAAACCTTTCTTTTTTCAACACGTCTATTTAAGAGTTTCTTGTGTGACATATGAGACCCCAATATAATTAAAAGGGAGATTGAGAGCGTCGGGAAACATTGGTGGTGGAAACATGGCTATGAAAGCGTAGTCTGAGAAAACTGAGTTTAAAAATAATTATCTCTATATGGATTGATATCGTATCTATTTTCCTCAGTCACTTAAAATCTGCTACGCACAAATAATTCCCTATAAGGTCTGGGAGACCTTCTATGATGAAGAATGCTTATTCTAAAACAGACATGGCTATTTTTTTAAATTTTCTTAAAAAAATAATATAATTTAACTTACCCATTAATCGTAGCGGACGGCGTAGGCGTGTGCGTTTCCACCGCCTTCTCCCAGAGCGGGCTGTATTTGTCCTTCTTTTCGACGATGTAGCCAATGATAGGTGACCCGCCATCTGATACAGGCGGCTCCCATTTGAGGTCCACATGTGTGGCCGACCAGTCATCTGGTACTGGCGCTGACGGGGCCTCAGGTACAGCTGTTGACAGAATTCACAAGTCGAAACTTGACAACATTTGGGCTTGCTCAAATCAAATTCATTTGTGACAAAAAGGCTTCAGTCTGTTTTTTAAAATAAAACCAAATATATACTTACTGAATGGATCCTTGGCAACGATAGAACCAAAGGTCTCCAAAGGTTCTGATTCACCTTCCTTGTTTATAGCTTTCACACGGAACTTATATTCATGACCAGGTATTAGGCCGTCGACCTAGAAATATGAAAATAAATTATCAGATTCTCGGAAATTAGGTAAGTCTTAGCATCATTAGTCATCTTGCATATTCTAGATACATCTATGTCTACGAACTACTATTGCTTATCCCAAGATTTGCTTAAAAAAATCGCGATTATCTATCTAAGAACATTTTGAAGCAAACAATTTAACATGTTCACATTTTCCATGCAAAGTTATCTAACCAACCCACAAGTTCAAAAAGGTTAATAGGCATGAGCCCACATTGGGCTCACGGACTTATGAGGTTAAGCAGCAGTGTGAGTCTAGACTTCGTCTCTAGATCTCTGTATCTATAGCAACGTATTAGACAGAGAGAGACGACTTCAAGACTCGCACTTTCGGAATTTGTTACAGAATCGACAAGTCCAGTGAACTCACGGTGGGTTTACTAGATTGAATGTGTTAAGAGTACTACTGTTATGGCTATCTAAGGTTTAAAAGTAGTTAAAACACTACACAGCTTTGCAGTCAATCAATATTTCGTTTATTTATAATATTCATTATTTTTTTTTCTATTTTTGTGTAAAAACCTAAATGCGGTTTACTAAATTCATTTTACTTACTTATCAAGTTTCAACAGTTTAGTTTTTATAGTTTCGGTAAAAGTGGACAGACAGGTAACGGACGGACTTTACGAATCTATAGGAGTTGCTTTTTTTGCCATTCGGCAACGGTATCCTAAAAAGTACTGGACTAATACTTTTTTTTACTTACCTCCATTTCAGGCACATTTCCGAGGGTCTTTCCAACTGGAACCCAGGCGCCTGTTTCTGGATCGTACTTCTCAACCTGGTACGCTTCGATTGGTTCACCACCATCGTCCTTAGGCCTCTTCCATTTGAGTGTGCATCCATCCTTATGGATGTCCGATACTTCTAACGGGCCTTCTGGCTTTTCTGGCTTAGCTGAAAATATCACAATTGATTCAAATAAAAAGTGCGCCCGTCCGTTAAAACTTAGCAATGTCAATTTGATATAATTATCTAGCCTGATCATAATTACCCAATATACCATACTAACATAAATAAAATAATCCTGAATAGGGCCCGTTACAAGTATTTTTAGCAGTATGCGCATAGAAGAAATCTGTTAATTTCTACAACCAATTGCGAGGTTTTTACTTTTCAGGTCAGGCTCTATTCGTTTTAATTATCAATTTTTCTAACAATTTTCTAATTGCATCTGATTTAGTTCGTTTTGTATAATTCCTAAGTAAGTTACAGTCATAAGTTTTTTTAGGAACTTTATACGTATTAGAGTGTTGTTAAATATGGAAGAATGAATGTTTTATAAATATTTGTCTGTCGTTATGTTACATGACCATTAAAATAGGACACATTTTCCATTACATTTAAAAAATCTTTTCTACTTACATGTGACAGTTATTTCAAGTTCGGCGGTATCAGATCCATATTTGTTGATAGCCTGAATCTTGTATGTGCCGGCGTCCTTGCGACGAGGACTGGAATGTTGGTACTTGCTCAGGTATGGAACGTTGATCACTGTTGAGAAATAATACGAAAGTTATTTTCAATAATACTCAACTAGGTAATTCGCAATTAAATATTTAGAGTCTACATTTCTATGCTCTGGTTTTTGTGAAAAATGTACGCCGAGAACTTTGTTGGATTTGAGCCAATTGATTCGTGAGTTTTTAGCTTCCTTCTTCTTCTTCATTCGCATAGTAAAGTTACGCCTGCTTTTTTTATCGACTACAAGTTGGTCCTTGACTGCTATCACACCTGATGTTAAGTGATGATGCAATCTTAGATGGAAGCGGGCTAACTTGTTAGGAGTAGTATGAAATCCACACCCTTTTCGGTTTCTATACGACTTCGTACCGGAACGCTAAATCGCTTGGCGGTACGTCTTTGTCAGTAGGGTGGTAACTAGCCACGGCGAAAGCCTCGCACCAGCCAGACCAAGACAAATTAAGAAAAATCTTAATCTGCCCCGCCGGGAATCGAACCCAGGACCTCCGTCTTATAAATCCACCGCACAAAGCACTGCGCCACGGAGACCGTCAAATCTTCTATTTAATATATAAAACAAATAGTTTGTAGTCGTTGTTAGTTTAAACTTACATTTGAGCCCGTTGCCGCTGCTGACGGTCTTGCCGTTGAGCGTCCACGTGACGTCGGGCGCGGGCTCGCCTGTGACCTTGACATCGAGGGCGATTGGCTCGCCTTCGCGTACTTTGATGGGGCGTAGGTTGCGACGGTCGATCTTTGGTGGCACTGCAAGTATATAACCAATATTAATCTTAATATTTATTGACTTATGGCGATCTCTATGCATGCAATAAAAAAATCCTGTTTAAAGCAATTATCCAATGTCCTTCTTACTTCAACAAGAGTTTTTATTTATGTGAAAAAAATGATAGCAGTAACTTTGTCCATAAGTTAGAAATTTACAAAACCCAAAATCTTCTACATATATATATAAATGAATTGCTGTTCGTTAGTCTCGTTAAAACTCGAGAACGGCTGAACGGATTTATCTTATCTTGGTCTTGAAATGTATGTGGAGGTCTAGGAAAGGTTTAAAAGGTGAGAAATATTCGAATAATTGCTGGGAAAACCCTCAAAACTGCCCTTTTCAATATCCCATCTAAAGGGTACGTAGAGGGTAACGCGGACAAAATTTAAAATATAATTTTTTTTAACTTACATCTCCTAGGTTTACAAGTGACAGACTTGCTGGCATCACTAGGTTCACTGGGGCCTGCTTCGTTTACGGCTTTCACCCTGAACTCATACTCCGTACCCTCGTCTAGGTTCGGCACTGTTGCTTTGTTGTTGTCGTTTGGTCCAACCTGTTTGGAAACCACACTTTTTGAATATGGTATTTTAATATTATTGTAACACGTTAAATCGCCATTATCATCATTGTTAGCTACTGCTAGATACAGGCTTATTAAGAACTTCCAAGCACCACAGTCTCGAGGCGCCTACATGTCTATAACTCCACCTAGTAGCGGTCTGTCAACAGCTTTTAGCATGTTTCAGTTAAATCTATTCCGTGTTTTAAATTTACTCATAACTAGCGAATATAGTGTCTAATTAAGGATTATTGTGTTTTCAAATATCAGTTTTAAAGATCAGAAAAATGAGTGTGATTCCTACCTCACACGCCTTAACCCATTTGGGAGAACCGACTTCCCTCTTCTCAATAATGTAGCCTGTAATGGGAGCACCGCCATCTTTGATCGGTTTCTCCCATTTGAGGTCCACGTGATCTTTGTCCCAGTCCAGAACTTCTGGCGTTCCTGGTTTTCCAGGTTCGTCTGTGAATTAAAACAAAGAATGCATTGTAATTAATTATAATATTGATTAATTAAGATTGATCGACCGTCAATAGAGTCAGCGACATCGAGCATTAAACTTGGATCAGATTTCTACACTATTTTTTCGAGATTGTTCTAGTAGCGCTTCATTAATAGTGTCAGGACATATTTACTTAAAAAAATACATTAAAATATTATTACTCTATTAAAATCAGTAATCTACTCACCGAATGGATTCTTAGCAATGATAGACTGCTCTCCCTCCAAAGGCTCAGAAGCTCCTTCATTGTTGACAGCGGATACTCTGAACTTGTACTCGTGTCCAGGTACAAGGTTCTCTATTTCCGCCTTTGGTTCTTTGGTTTTGAGCGCCGGTAACCATCTTCCGGTCTCTGTATCTAGTTTCTCAACTAGGTAGTGATCGATAGGCGCACCGCCATCATCCAATGGTGCGTTCCACTTGAGTTGACAGCCCTCCTTGTGGACGTCTGAGATCTAAACAGAATTTGGAATGTATTTAGCAATATATTGTATAAAATCTGTCTAGAAATATGCTGTTTTGCGACGAAATTCATTGTGTATTAGCAGGCTGCATGGTAGGTAAAGTTCATGAAATTCCATTTCTGTGTCAGTCAATCTAGATAAACTTTTATAACTTTACTGTTACAAAATACAAAAACTGTACAAAAATGTCAATGAATGACAATGAAAACATTAAAATATCTTTTGAAGTAGCGTGGTCATCTGAATTTTACTTAGTCTCTTATCAGGATTTTGCTATACCTATGAATAGTGTTTTTATTTGATAAAGCCGTAATAATAGCATAATGCATACCTTCAATGGTCCTTCTGGTTTAGCGGGGACATCGAGGACATTAATTTGTATGGTGGCCTCATCCTTTCCGCTGCTGTTCTCAGCCTTCAGCACGTAAGTGCCGCTGTGTTTGCGAGAAGCGATGACCACAGAGAGCTTCGTCCTGTAGTCTTCCACGTCCACGGAGAGGTCATCACGAGTGGACAGACGCTCTTTGTTGTGGAACCTGGAATGGAAAAACGAATATCTTTATTAATATTACAAAGACGAAAGTTTGTATGTATGGATGGATGTTCGTTACTCTTTCACGCAAAAAATGCTGAATGGATTTTGATAAAACTTCACAATAATATAGCTTACACATCAGAATAACACTACATTTTATCCTGTAATTCTCACGGAAACGAGAACTACGTGGATGAAACAGCGAGCGTGCTCTAGTTTTAAATAAACCAACTGACTAATGATAATATGCATGATAAAAAATATAGGTATTTAAGCAATTTTTTATTTGGGAAAGCTTTTCAGTGATAATTAAGCAGCAAAAAAGTATCTAATGAGGAAAATAATCAGATATTAACAGAGATGTGATTTATTTGAAATACTTCTATTTAAAATGCAAATACAAAATGCAAAATACCTATTTTGTATTTTGCATTTAAATACTTTTTAGCAATAACATTTTGTATTTTATTTGAAATACCTTTTGAGATGTATTTTGCATTTTTAAAATTCATTTCAAAATACTTTGTGATTAAGTTTAGCCAATATTACCAGTCAAACGAAATGAAATGAACAAATGACGCTTGTATTGCCGAATTTGGCCGATAGTAGATTTTTGTCGGCCGCGATTCACGCTAAAACACTAAATGTATTAAAATTAAACTTGGTATGTTTGTAGTTCATATTTTGACGTATTTTTGGACATTGGATAGTTTTTGCCGCGTAAATTAAAGTAAAAGGGGTTGAAAGTTTCTATGGAAAGTCTATAATTTTTGAAGTTATGTTAATGAAAATTTGTATACGAACTACTGAATAAATATGTTATTCAAGGATTTTTCAAAATTTCATCCCTGTAGGGTTATATGGGGGCTGAAAGTATATAAAATTATTTTTAAATGTTCTTAATTTAAATATTCAAATCAAATTATCTTTATAGAATTACTGATTATACTACACCAAAAATATTTTTTTTGTCAATCTGTTTTTTCCGGCTAATCTCTGAAATAGCTGGACTTATTTAGACGAGTCTTTCGGTACTTATTTACTTATGTTATAAATAAGTTATGGTAATCTTATTTTAGTAATGTTATAAGTAAAACCATGCTAAAATAAATAAAAATATCATACGATTTGGTCAAAAGGTATTTTATTTTGAAAAAGCATTTTGAAAATACCTATTTTGCATTTTGCATTTAAAATACAAAATGCAAAAGTATTTGGTATTTTGAATTTGAAATAGTAAATCTGAAAAGTATTTTGCATTTTGTATTTAAATGCTTTTATGGAACCATTTTGTACATCTCTGGATATTAATGGGAGCCCATTTCAAGTAAATAATAATAGACTTAGGATTCTGATAATAACATTCATATATACTTACCAAGTCTTTGTCGGCGGAGGTTCACCGGTGACCTTGATGTCCAACCTGATGTTCTGTCCAGCCTTCAGCGTCAGATCGCGCATGTTCGTCCTGTCGATCTTAGGCGCCGCTGTGGAAAATAAAATCCAATTATAAGTTTTGCTAGAATTCTAAAACGCTCTGAATACGAAGCGCTCTGATTACGCTCAACGTTCTCAACAGAGTTTATCTACTTGCCTAAGCTACTTCTGAGTGTGACAACTTGAGAGCAGATGTACTATACTTTCTTATCAGGTTACAAAGAAGTCTCTTGAATAAGGAACCTAGATACTAGACCACCTTTCACTAGCCTCAGACGCATTGGCCGCGATAGATAAAGTGACAAAGGTATGAATCCCATTGGTGCCTCAGTTTTTTGTACCATGTTTATTTTCTAAAATGTCTATGATAAAACTTACCAAACCTATCCTTAGCAAGCAGATTGTCGGATGCTGTAGAAGGTTTGCCAGGGCCGGCCTTGTTAACGGCCTTCACTCGGAACTGGTAAGTCTTTCCTTCTATTAAGTCCGGAATCTTAGCTTCCGTTTTGTTTCCGGGAACCTGTGGCACAGAAAAGAATTCTCTCAATAAGGTTGATTCAATTCTTTATCCATGCAGTAGAAGAAAAATCGTCTAAACTATATAAAGTACGGTTATTAACGTTTACAGTATGATGCCAAACACCTTGTCAAACCTACGTTCTTTTAATACAAGACTTAACTACTATCTCATCTGATGGCGAGTTTAGTCTATGTAGACGCTTACTTTGAAGATGATTATCTTATGAACTCTTGTTTTAAAGATAATAATCACGAAGTAGGTACGACTTTAAATATGCGTATGAGAAAAGAGCATGAAAAACTTTTTGAATGAGTCCTAGAGACATCGTCGAATATAAAAATAGGGATGAAAACCTATACAGTATTTGAGTTACGACTTAGAATGATTTCTGAGGTAATGCCTTGAACACTTACCTCAGCAGCTTTAACCCATTTGCCGGTGTCGCGGTCTTTCTTTTCCACGATATATGCTGTGATGGGGGCGCCTCCGTCGTTGGCAGGCTTCTCCCATTTGAGGTCCACGTGATCCGCGCTCCAGTCCTTGAACTCGGGCTTGCCTGGTGCGTCTGGTTCGCCTATGATGAAAACAAAGTATTTCAATATTTTTTGTATAGATTCGCATTTAACAGCACTCAGGCCTGATAGTAATAGAATATATTGCGGAAACCTGTTCTGTAAGATCTGAATCGATCTAAATAACTCACTGGGCTCCAGGTTGATTATTCTATTTTTATCAGTCACAAAATTAAAGCAACTTCAATTTATTGTCGGTTGAACCGTTGTTTGGACAATTGTTTTTGCACAATTATTGGTTTGACTTAGGAATAGATTCAAAACACCTGTAGTAAAACAGTAACTTATAGAACAGATCAGTGAAATACAATTTGGAAATAAATTAAAAATGCCCCATTTTTAACTACCCAAGCCAAGTATTTAATTTCAATCAAATCCATCACTTGTTCTTAATCTCAGATCATAAAACAATGAGTTAGAGAATCCAAAGCACTCACCATAAGGATTCTTGGCAGTTGTAGCCGTTTCAGTCACCAGCGGCTCACTCTCGCCCTCAGGGTTCACAGCTTTAACTCTGAACATGTAGTCTTTTCCTTCGTTCAACCCTGTGACATCAGCTTCTGGAGTCTTTGTGGTGCAAACTGGCACCCATCTGCCAGATTCTGTGTCCATTCGCTCAACGACGTAGCTCTCGACCGGTTCACCACCGTCGTCTTCTGGTGGCTCCCATTTGAGTTTGCAGCCGTCTGCCTTGACGTCCGATACCTTTTGATAAAATATTTGATTTTAACACAACGGTTTTTTAAATATTTTTTGTTTTCAATATTTTTTTGTTTGTATAGTTCGATAATAATTTAAATATCCTAAAGTTTTAATGAATGCTTTGCCTCAACAAAATACAAAAAAAAATAGTTGGCAAAATTCAGACTCAATTTGTCATTAAGAAGAATGTAAGTTATTTTGTGGATTTTTAATTTTTTTTTCACGTTAACCAAGAAACAGTCTTCAAATTCTACAAATTTTAGTAAAGTGTAACAAATTATTAAAAGTTAATTTAAAAAAATCCAACCTTCAATGGTCCCTTTGGTTTAGACGGCTTGCTTACAACCGTGATCTCGATCTCAACCGAATCGGTACCAGAGTCGTTCTTCGCAGTAACGACGTACTTTCCACCATCTTCTTTAGTAACTTTCTGGAGATTGAACGACGTGTGGTAGTCCACATTCTCAATCTTCAACCTCTCGTCACTCTTGAGTGTCTTGTCCTTCAAAGTCCAAGTGATGGTAGGTTCAGGTTCGCCCTTAACATCAGCCTCCAGTTTAAGGAGTTGACCGAGCTTGATCTTGCGGCTTTGCAAGTTTTTGCGGTCGATTTTAGGAGCCACTGTAAAAAGATACAATGAGGTTATATTTTAGCCGTTTATTTTCAGTAAACTGCAAAACCTAAATTACAAATTTTAAAGTGAATTTAATTACACAGCCTCTGGTGTTCTCTATTCGTACTCCCGCATGTCCAGTATGTATTCAACGACATATATCCAGTGATGAGACCAATAGGGGTGAATCTTGAGAAAAACTAAGTAACCTAATTAGCGTATTCCATTTTTAATTTCATATAATGTACAAACTCCTCTCGCGAAACCATTGACATATTAATAGTTAGTACTATGGACTTCCGAGTGTAATACAAAATTTGTCTTATAATTTTGATTGTACTTTTAAACAAACTAAACGTCTATTTTATTGTTATACAGTCTAATTTGCAACGGTTTCAATGCTTGCAATATGTAATCAGCTTTGACTGTGTCAATCGAGTGTGAAGGACGGACCAACGGACGGACGGACGGTTCAAAAAATAATTTAATATTAAAAAATAGTTTATTAATTAATAATATAAATTATTTTCAATTCAAAAATGAAGGAATTAAAAAATTCAAATATTAAACAACAAAATAACTCGTTGCAGTCGTTTTAGATTCGGACACTTTTTAGCGCTGACCCGAAGTCCATAGTATTAATATGTCAATGGATGAAACGATATATAGACAAACGTCGAAAAACACTCGGCGATCTAGTTTCTGCAGATGTGATAATGTACGCGAGTCAATTTTCATATTTTGATCAATCAGCTAAGACAAATATTAAAAATAATCACTTACAGAATCTTGGTTTAGCAGTGACAGATTTGCTGGGCTCCGAGGGTTCACTCTGACCAGCCTTGTTGAGGGCGATAACGCGGAACTGGTATTCGTGGCCTTCTTCAACATCAGTCACGCGGCCAGTGGGACGTTCGCCGGTGGTGCGCAGGCAGTCTTGCCAGGTCCTATTTGAAAACAGAGAGGACACTCTTATGATCCAATTTGCGTAATGTTTAGATGTAGAAGAATATCTCCATTCTTGTTTTTAACTAGTTTTAATTCAGTTTGTTCTTTTAACGATAATTTTAAGGATGAAAGCCAAGGCGAACGTTAGGAGTATCCTAAATCCTTGGATAAAATGTCTGATGAGAATGGAATGACAAGGAGAGGCGAGGGAGGAGCGAGGAGAGGGAGCATGGCAAATAGAAGTTCGTGATCACTGCCTACCGTTTTGGGAATGAAACGGTATTTAAGAATAAAGAGATTTATTGTTTCTGTACTATCGAAACATAAACCACACATAAAATCACACCACAAAATATATTGATATAATATGCAGTAAAAGTTTAATCATCATTCATTATCATTTTCTAGAATTTAAATCAGTAAATACCTTTCTCCCCTTTCTTTCTTCTGGATGATGTAACCAGTGATGGGAGCACCACCGTCGTCCTTTGGCGGCGACCATTCAAGCTCAACGAAGTCCTTGTCCCAGTTGCGCGGTTCTGGTCTTCCGGGCTTACCGGGCTCATCTAGACAAAGTAGAAAATATAAAGTATAGCTATGACTTTAGCGACAGAGAGTTTGCTATTTTTCACGCCTGACTTTCGTAAAAACCTGACGTGCGGAATGCGGAAATGCAGTTTGTAATCTTGCTATCATATTCCACGTGGACAAGTTTTGTATACCTAGTCATTAGGATAAGTTAGCCTAAAGTTCTTTTTGTAATTTTTTCCAATTAAAAAAAAACAAACCATGGGTATCCCAATCTAATTAATTTTTTTCATTAAAAAAATATTTTAATATTTATTTTAAATTATGAGATTCCACATGCATCGTATGGTTATATTCTTTTTGCTTTGAAATATTTTGATTATCTAAATTGCATTGACTGCACGTGAATACTTAAGTCTAATTGAGGAAAATAGTTGCTGAAAAACACCATATAATATGGATCCTGTAAGTGTCTACTAACTTTGAAGTTATTTTTAGAGGAGAAATCTCAGTTTCCGAAACAATTATTGACAACATGCCCGAAACATAACTCACCGAAGGGATTCTTAGCAATGATAGGCTTCTCCGTCTCTAGTTCTTCAGACTCTCCCTCCTTGTTGACTGCCTTCACGCGGAACTTGTACGGCTTGCCTTCTGACAAGCCGGTGACGTTCGCCTTTGTGTCCTTGGCAGTGCCACATGGTATCCATTGGCCTTGAAATCGAGAAAAACACAATGTAATAGCACAGAAACATTATATAACAACAAGCATTGTTACCTTTACACCTATTGCTATTGTCAGTACCATTTTGTGTACTATTTGCGCCTTCTAGAGGCATATTTTGTGTTTGTATGTAGCCACAGCTTCGAAAGGAATCTTGGAAATCAGGACCGGGGAAGCTAGTTTTTCTAAAGCTTGACATCATGAGCTCAAAAAGGAGGATTACTTCGAAACCCGAAAAAGAATAATAATAATAGTATTTTACTGTAAAAATACACTTACCGGTTAGCGGATCAAGTTTTTCAATCTCGTAGTATTCGATAGGAGATCCGCCATCGTCTTCTGGTTTCTTCCAGGACAACGTGCAGCCGTTCTTTGTTACGTCTGCTACATCCAGTGGACCCTTAGGTTTGGATGGTTTGCCTGTAATAATATTAAGAGAATAATTTTAAGTTTATACTTATAATATACTTATAATTTGTTTGGGCAATTTTACTTTAGCAATCTTAACTTGATATATTGTTTTCAAATCACAATGGTACCAGAATTTGTAATGAAACGAAATGTCGACAAAAAACAAAAACAAATCACCTTTATTATCCAATCGCACAAAATTCTTTTAAAAAATATGTATTAATTAACATACACATACTAAGGCATAGGACAAGGCATTGGCAATAATTATTATTTTTTTACGACTCAGTAGTTCTATTCTCAGCTGGGTCGATTAAAATTTTCTAAATTAGTCAAGGCCATGGCTAGTTTCCCTTCCGACAAAGACGTACCGTCAAGCGATTTAGTTCCGGTACGATGTCGTGTAGAAATCTAAATGTGTGGATTTTATACAAACAAGTTAGTCCGCTTCCATCTTATATTGCATTATCACTTACTATCAGGTGTGATTGCAGTTAACTAAATGTAATGAATAAAAAAATTAAAATAGCTTACCAAGTATGGTGATTTCTACTTCAGCTTCGTCTTCACCGACTTCATTCTTGGCCTTGATCACATATTTGCCAGTATTGGCTCGTTTGCTCTTGGTCATAAGGAACTTGGTGTTATAGTCCACGTTGATGATCTCCAGGTTCTCTCCGTTGCTCAGCTCCTGGTCCTTGAAGTGCCATGTGACTTTGGCGGGAGGCTCTCCAAAGACTTTGATGTCCAGGGAGACAGGTAGACCAGCTTTGACGGTGATCGGGTTCAGGTTGGTGCGGTCGATCCTTGGTTTCACTGGAAAAAGCAAGAAATTCATTTATGACAAACAATTAACAAAGTAATTGAAATTTTATGAACTGTCATCTTCTTGATTAATGTTTAAAATTTTTTTTGATGTTACGTGATTAAAAAGGTTTCATTGGTCCAGTCGATATCGAAAACAGTAAACGCAAATTTTATATGGAAATAGAGTAGCGCCATCTAGTTATAGTGAGAGCAAACTCTATTTTTTTCTATATAATTTGACATTACGAGTGAGTATGTTTTTACGCAGTCGCTGGGTGAAAAACTCGCACTTGCCCCACTGATCACGAGGTACTAGGTTCGTGCCTTGAGTCGGGCAAAGAAAACAGAGTTACTTTTTTTTTCAGAAGTTTTGATTAAATAACCGGCATTGAGGAGTTGGTCATTGCCAAGTTTCCCTTTCAGTAACATTTACATCGTTTAGTGATCGTAATACTCTGAAACATTATAGCCTCAAGTCCACAAACTGCCTTGGAGAAGAATCGTGAAAAAATGTCTGGCTTACTTTTACTCACTAAAACTTTTACTTACAGAATCTAGGCTTAGCAGTATGCCAGTTGGTGTTCTCTGAGGGTTCAGATTGTCCAGCCTTGTTGATAGCGCGCACTCTGAATTGGTACTGGTTGCCTTCCTCCAGTTTCGGTACTGTACCTTGACAGATGTTGCCGTGGACTTCGGCAGCCTGTTGAACATTCATGATTATTACAAATGTTATAGTAGTCATTAAGAATTTTGTTTACGTCTGAAGGAAGATATGTCGAAAGTATCAATGGTCATGTCAATTCGTAAGTTTGATGCACTAACTCATCGTTTATTATTGCTCATGTTTTTGCCAAAGCCAATCCGTCTTCCAAAAATAGAATTACTGATATTCTTAAATAAGTTCCTAATCGCGCAAATCGTATGTGTGTGACTGATTTCGATTAGATTTGTAATAATTATAATTGAATAGATTTATTTAACTCATTTTACCTAACGAAAACAAGTCTTTTTTGATTCAATTCGGAATTCGGTATATATATATAAAAAAAATCACACTTGCCTTCACAAATTCGCCTCTATCCCTATCCATAACTTCAATTAGTTATTCGTTATTTCATAAAAAGAATTGGTAGTCGGTTATTGAACGTGACAGTCTTGAAAATACTGATGGAATGGTAGCATTTAATTGGTTATTAAAATTTTTATATTTTTATAAATATTAATTTAAATTAATAAAATAGTTGATTTTGATTTTATAAATTTATATTTAAAATTTATAGTAAATATATAAATTTTTAATTTATAATAAATATAAATATTAATTTTTAATTTAAAATTAATATGTTTAATAATTATATTTAATAGACGGATGTTGAATGCCTGAACAGTGTCCAAAGGTTCAAGCCTTACATGGAACGCCTCTGTTTTTTCGTTGCAGCGGCTCTTCAATTACAAGACGTTGTCACATCAAATGTGCATACCAAAAATAATTCCAGACAGTAACATTTCCATAAACATCGTTATTACAATATTAAATATTCTGTTCTAGTTAATGACTATATATTAAATTTTTCTTAAAAACACAATACCCAACATCTCTAGGTCCTAGTATATCTATTTTTTTAATATACTTTGTTCCCCTAGCGTTTTTGTAAAGCGTGAACCCATGATATCTATTATTATTTTGATTCATTACAAGTAAATTATGTAAACTAAGATAGAAGCGGGCTAACTTGTTAGGAGTAGCATGAAATCTACATTTCTTTAGTTTCTAAACGATACCGGAACGCTAAATCGCTTGACGGCACGTCTTTTTTAGTAGGATAGTACCAATGACCAAAGCTATTTTGCTAAGCTAATTTGGAAAATCTAATTGGCGATCGGTCAACCTGAAGGAATGGGCATCGGAAATTTATCTGATCACATTTAAATATGTAGTTTATACGTTTTTATGACAAATATAATATTGATTAATGAGCTCATTCCGTTGGGTCATGACACGCAGCGATACACCTACAATAGCCCGTGTACCGGTGTTAGCTTATGTTGAACTACTCCCCGCACCCTTCGGTTTCCCCTCGCGAGAAATAGTGGGGCGCGTCTTAGTGAATTGAACTATCAGTAGTAGTCATTAAGAATTTTTTTTACGTCTGAAGGAAGATATGTCGAAAGTATCAATGGTCATGTCAATTCGTACGTATGATGCACTAACTTATCGTTTATTTTTGCTGATGTTTTTGCCAAAGCCAATCCGTCTTCCAAAAACAGAATTACTGATATTTTTAAATAAGTTCCTAATCGCGCAAATCGTATGTGTGTGACTGATTTCGATTAGATTTGTAATAATTATAATTGAATAGATTTATTTAACTCATTTTACCTAACGAAATCAAGTCGTTTTTGATTCAATTTGGTATGGTGTTTGCCTCTGTCCCTATCCATAACTTCTATAACGTATCCCTAATTTAATTCCTTAAAAAATGGGCTCTGTCTGGTAAACCAGGAGGTGCTGGCACGTCATACGGGTTCTTGGCCAGGATGCCATGGTCAGTGTCCAAAGGTTCAGACTCTCCTTCTTCGTTGAGGGCCTTTACACGGAACTGGTATGTGCGACCTGGTTCCAGACCTGTAAAAAGTATTTTATGTTAATGTTCTACGAGTGAAGATTTATTATTCTAATTTATGACTGAATTTTGAAAACGTTATTGCCTATTTTTCCATGTCATGTTAGATAGGATATACTCGTATATAGATATCACCAATAACTTTTAATTTGTCAAATAAAACTTACCAGTAACAGTAGCCTCGGTAACATCAGGATCGATGGTTCCCGCTGGAGTCCATTTCCCAGTGAGGGTATCCATCTTCTCCACAACAAATGCACTGAGTGGGAGTCCGCCAGTGTGTTTGGGTTTCTTCCACGCAAGTTTGACATGTTCTGCGTGAACATCCGACACTTCCAGAGGACCTTCGGGTTTACCAGGCTTATCTGAAATAATAACAGGACTGTTAAAACAAACATGCTTAGACGCAATTGGAACAGCTTTCATGTTAACACTAAACAAATTGATTATTATTTATTGTTTCACAATCGCATTGAGTTTCTTGTCGGCTCTTCTCAGCAGAATTAGAAGCCTTCCAAACCGGTGAAAGAGTCACTGAAATAGCATGGTAGTATGGTAACGGGCCTTCGCAAAAAAGAAAATTAATGTGTAAGACATGAGTGATTGATTACTCGTCTTCTTGGTAAGCATTCCAAGTATCAAGAAACGGCCAATATTGTTTTCTTTGATTTCGTACCTCCAGTTTAGATAAAAATTATATTAAGCAATATCTACAGTAAGAATTGCAATTTGATTAAAATTAAAAGTAAACTAACCGAGAACAGTAATCTCGACTGTAGCTTCGTCAACACCAGAGTCGTTCTCAGCCTTCAATGTGTAAATGCCCGTATTCTTCCATGAGGACTCGAATATTTGCAGTTTAGTGTTATAGTCCTCGTTCTCCAGTTTGATGCCAGGGCCATTCTCAACGACCTGGAAATAAAACATTTACTTCATTATCAACAGTGCCAAGTCTCTATTCTCATAGACGACGAAGATTGAAGTTGAGATCCAGCAAGCTGCTTGATCTATACTAATATTATAAAGAGGTACAGTTTGTAAGTTTGTAAATAAAGTTCTGTCGGGGCTAATCTTCGGAACTACTGATCCGATTTTAAAAAATCTTTCACCAGTAGAATGCTACGTTATCGGTGAGTGTTATCACAGTTTTTGTCGCGCGAGTCGGACCGTGAAATTTATTAAATCGGTTTTCTGCGCGTACGCTGCGTTAACTATTGGATATAATTGAAAACATTGTATGAAAACTTTATGCGTCTTAAAAAGTTCTACAAAAAAGTCCGCGATAGCATATCTATCCTACTACTATTATAAAGGCGAAAGTTTGTATGGATGTATGGATGTATGGATGTATGGATGTATGGATGTTTGTTACTCTTTCACGTAAAAACTACTGAATGGATTTGAATGAAACTTTACCACAATATAGCTTATACATCAGAATAACACATAGGCTACATTTTATACCGAAATTCCCACGGGAACGAGAACTACGCAGGTGAAACCGCGGGCGTCCTCTAGTCTTTTATATTTTGGCAGATATATAACTTTTTGTGTTTTAAAAAATCATTTAATTCATATGCTTACGTTTACATCATTATTTATGCAACTAAACTTAAATCCTTATCAAAAAAAAATATTTAACAACCACAAAGATATTATAGAGATAAGATTTGCCTTTTACAGTATGTTAATTAATTATAGTTTCGGAGATATTACAAAATTTCTAAAAGGCGCGACTCTGTAATAAATCATTTAATTCATATGCTTAAGTTTACGTCATTATTTATACAACTAAACTTAAATGCTTGTCAAAATAAAATATTTATAATCACAAGGATATTATAGAGTTAAGATTTGCCTTTTACAGTTTGTTAATTAGTTATATAGTTTCAGAGATATTACAAAATTTCTAAAAAACAACACTGCCAACAGGGGTCAATATTTTGGTACTGATATTCCTTGAGAATTTGATCTTTGATCTTTTTAAACGGGCTAACCTGTAGATCTGCGTGTCGGATTGTAAATTATTTTGTTTATTATGAAAGCTAGACTCAAAAGTGAAATAGATTATTTAATACAAGCTATACACATCAGCTTGCCATAAATATATATTGTTAATGTTAATGTACTGTAATATCGTACAATGTTTAATAAAAATGTAGATTTTAGTACACGGGACGGGATGGAGGGTATTGCTTGAAGGGAAACTCTAAAAAAATTAAACTGAGAGGGGTAGCCGGGAAAGAGCACACTTTATATGAAAGTCTGTCTTTTAAAATTAAAAGGGTACCTAAAGGTTTTCACGCGGACGAAGTCGCGGGCGACTGCTAGTAATGTATAAAAAAATGTAGATTCCTCATTGTGAAATCAAATGAGACATTCGTCTAAAGTATTTTGACAGATATATATTTACTAGGTAATTTTATCAAATTTTTCGTAGAAATAGAGTTTTAAATATATTGAAGGGCGTAGTCAAATTAAAATTACTTAAATTTTACCATACCTTATTGGCAAAGGTCCAAGTCTTGGTCGGTGGAGGTTCACCCTTGATGTCAACATCAAGTTTGATCGTTGTTCCGGCCCTGACACGAACTGCGACCATCTTGTCACGGTTGATGTGCGGTTTCACTGTACAGAAAACAAAGAATAATTAGTTTTTTGGTGACTTAAAATGATATTTTTAAAAATAAGGTCCGTTAAGTGGAGATAAGAAAGGCTGCCTGAAAAAATGACTTAATACTTTGTGGCTTTAATTTTTGTTAATTTAAATGCAGTGACCAAGGGCCAGATTTTATGACATAGGCATTATTGAGGTAGTTTTTGAGGGACGCTAAAATTTTAAAGGCACCTGATCTTCATTCCTTCGAGAAACGGCAATAACAAAACGTGGTATTCGCATTGCCTTATCATGGTTTTCATCAAAGCCACAACTTAGAGGACAAAACTCAACAAATCATTTGCATCTAAAGGACCGATTCAAAGAAATTTTCTTGTTTATACTCGTAAACACTCCACATTGCTCCACACTAGACTTCAAATGGAGTTTCCCTGGAGCTTCTACCATTTGAGCAATCAACAAAATAATTGCTCCATTAGATGAAGCATCGAAATCTACATTATGTAGCATACTTTGAAAACGAAGAACGTAAACCGGGCGGTTATCTTAACCGAGCTTACGTCTTTAACCGGCGTACGGATTGTTGTGAACAATAAATGTTACGTTTAGCTCATGTTAACCGTTGTTTATGATAACCGAAATCTTGGTGCACACAGGCCACAGTTGGGACTGCAGTATTCATCCACTTATGCCAGTTTTTTATCATTTTGAAGATCATGTACAGTGAAATAACTCACAGAATCTAGCCTTAGCAACGTGCGGTTGTGTGGGCTCGCCGGGTTCTCCTGGGCCCGCCTTGTTGACAGCGCGCACTCGGAACTGGTACGTGTTGCCTTCTCTTAGTTCTGGTACACGGGCTTTGCATTCGGGCGTCTGAAATAATATATTTAAAACACTTTATATCACACAGGACTAAGTTAGAAGTGTTAGGATCTATCAGATTTTCTTTCTGTATTACCAATTATAGCTTTGACTACGTTTAGTGTATTATAATTGATTGGCATTCTGTTATTTTTGGGGTACCTATGCATGAAAATGGTTCTTCTTAGTAGATGTCATATTTATATATCTGTAGATGTCATAGTAAGACTACGTCATAAATATCAGTCATGCAATGTGGTAAAATGGACATAAGTTATTCTATTGTTTTAGGAGCCAGCTGTTTTAGATATATTTGTTTTTGTAAGATAACAGATTTACATAGGTTTCATCATACATTCATCTTCAGGAGAATCAGGCATGCAAATTTGATGCTTTAATGTACAAAGGCCTTGAGTTCGGCAATATCACCGTAATATTGATGGTAATGAAAATGTAACTTAGGTATGTTTTCTAGTCTCGTGTAGAAGAAGAAGATTTTTTTTGACGACCTCCGTGGCGCAGTGGTATGCGCGGTGGATTTATAAGACGGAGGTCCTGCGTTCGATTCCCGGCGGGGCAAATTGAGATCTTTCTCAATTTTTCTTGGTCTGGCTGGTGGGAGGCTTTCGCCGTGGCTAGTTACCACCCGACCAACAAAGACGTACCGCCAAGCGATTTAGCGTTCCGGTACGATGTCGTGTAGAAACCGAATGGGTGTGGATTTTCGTCCCACTCCTAACAAGTTAGCCCGCTTCCATCTTAGACTGCATCATCACTTAACATCAGGTGTGATAGCAGTCAAAGGCCAACTTGTAGTCGATAAAAAAAAATAAGATTATAAAGATGTTTGACCGTTAACTATAATTGTTATGTTTCTATTTATAATAATTCTGTCTTACCGTGGTAACAAGAGCTTCTTGCCAGTGTCCAAACTTCTCCTTCTTTTCAATGATATAGCCAGTGATAGGTGCACCGCCGGTGTTCTTTGGCGCCTCCCATTTGAGGTCAACGCGATCCACGTCCCAGTCCTCAATAGTGGGTACGGATGGTTTGCCAGGGATATCTGATTAAAACAGGATTTATGCAATTATTTACATGAATATTGTTACACAAGTATTTTTATCGTAGTAGACATAAAAAACAGCAAATCATCCGGCCTATGGAAATGAAATTAAATTTGAAAAATTTGGCATCATAGCAATTCTTGAATCAAAATGATTGACGTTCACCGAACCTGTTTTGATGAGATTTCTGTCAATTCTGACTGACTGAACAATTCTGCAACAGCTGTTTAGATATATCAGTAAATGACGTCACGCTATTTGCCCATATTACGTGAATTAACCAATTCAATAAATTGAATTTGTAAACTTGATACGTAATGTTCATGACTTACCATAAGGATTCTTAGCCACAATAGAGTGATCTGTCTTCAGCGGCTCAGACTCTCCCTCGTCGTTGACAGCCCTGACTCTAAACTCGTACTCTTCGCCCTCTTGCAAGCCCTTGATTTCCATTTCCGTATCATCAGTCTTGCCGACCGGCACCCATCTGCCTGTTGCCTTGTTGAGCTTCTCAACTACGTAACCGGTCACTGGTTTGCCTGAAATAATTATATTATCTATCAACTAGAGTTCGTCTTAAAATGAATGTTTTCGAAATTCACTCACGTCTCATGACGCGTTTCGCGCTAAGCTTTTGTAGGTAATAATTCCTGCAGGATTAGGAATAGGATTTTTTCAAGAAAAGAGTAAAAGTGAATCTCCAATTTGAGGGAATTGCTCCTCAAGTCCTCATGATTGCTTTTTTTCTAGTACTAAATAAAATGATCTAATATCTAGCACTTGTTTGTCTAGACAAATGAACTCGCACTCAATGGCTTTATTTTCTGCTTAACTTTCGATTACATTGTGTGGATTGGAGGGGATAGGAGCAAGACAGAGACAATTAGCTTAGTTAATTAGTTGCACAACTCACCACCATCGTCTTCAGGCTTCTTCCAAGCCAGTTTGCAGCCGTTCTTGGTGACATCGCTGACCTTGAGCGGGCCGCCAGGTTTGCCTGGCGCCGATAGCACGGTGATCTCTACTTCAGCTTCGTCTTTACCATGCTCGTTGGTGGCAACGATGCGGTATGTGCCGGTCATTGACCGCACAGCCTCTTTGATGTCCAGTTTAGTGTTGTAGTCAACATTGATGACGTTTTCCGTAACCTACAATTATTGAGTATAGAGGTTTCAAAATACATATAAAATATTTGTTTTTGCTTAAATCTATAAGGTTTCGTCGTTACATCTTAGATATTTAGTTCTTCTCACCTCCTTTTCTTCGTTCTTCCACTTCTGGAACCACTGCACCTTGGGCGCGGGTTCACCACGAACGTTCACATCGAAGAAGATGGGTTTAGTGGCGCGCACCGCCAGCGCCTTCAGGTTCGTGCGGTCAATGCGCGGTTTCACTGGGCAAAGATAATATTTTATTTAAATTTTTCTGTACTATATGCGGATGGATGATGATTTACGGGATCCAAAATTGGAAATATTTCTAAGAGACCTAAATCTAGCTGTTGATGTCCATCGGATGATAATGATGCAAAGACTATTTTTTCAACGTTAATAAAAATTTACTTACAGGCCTTGTGTCTGATAGTAGTCATCTTGGTAGGTTCAGATGCTTCAGACGGGCCGGCTTTGTTGACGGCGATAACGCGGAATTCATATTCACTACCCTCAGGCAGTCCCTCTACTTTGCCAGAAGTTGCTGATCCAGGCACCTGAACAATAAAGTGTGATTAAACGGACTTTGGAAGAGTGCACTTAGGAGCTACACAATCTTATTCATGTTTGACTGTATGTCAGTTTTTCTCAAAAAGAAATCCGTGGCATCATAAATGCCATAAATCCTTATGTGATTGATATCCAATCGAAAAGGTATGATTGAAGTTAAGCATAAAACCTCGTTTGCAAGAAAACACGGCCTTTTTTGATGAAATTAAAAACAAAGTCTTACTTCCGCAGCATTCTCCCAATCTCCGCCTTTAGGTCTCTTTTGAATGATGTATTTCTGTATGGGAGCACCGCCATCAGATTTGGGTGGATCCCATTTGATCTCAGCGCTTTGGTTGTCATGATCTGCGACCTCCACATTGCCGGGTTTGTCAGCGACGTCTGTGAAAGATATATTAATAATTAAAACAAGACAATAATCCAAAAATTCATCCTGAAATTTGGCAATACATGTTTTTTCATTTATAAGAATCTAATTACCCAATGTATACGTTCTCAATAGATATTGAAGGTTTCATATTTTAACATAGATAAAGAAAAGAAATTTAAAGCACTGGTCCTCCTAACTTAGTTTTCATGAAATCCCTGGTATTTTTTACTTTAAAAGTTATTTTCTTACTTTAGAGTTTTTTGTAAGTGTTTAACTTACCGAAGGGATTCTTAGCAACAATAGCCTTCTCTGTCTCCAAAGGCTCGGAATCTCCCTCGTCGTTGACAGCTGTAACCCTGAACTTGTATTGGTGGCCTGGTTCAAGACCGGTCACATCGATTTCCAGAGGTTTCTTGTCACCAGCAACTCTATATGGAATAGAACAAATAAGTTAACAACGAAACAAAAATGGTGATTGAATATTTTGCATTAAGATTGGATTTAAAATTGCAGATGTTAGAAATAGTTGAATTGGAAACACAGAATCTCTAATGGTCGTAAATGATCATAAGAGTTTGAAACGCAAGGGCATATAGGTAGTGTTTAAGAAATCTGAAAATTTTGTGCCTGCGAGAGAGTTTTTTCATCTACAAAAGCATTTTATGTCTCAAGGGTCTTATAAACCACCAAAAATGTTTATTATGTTTCACGAACCTGCCAACGCGCACCCATTTGCCGGTAGCGACGTCCATCTTCTCAAGTTCATATTCCTTGACAGGGGAACCACCGTCATCCTCGGGTTTCTCCCAGCTAACCTTGCAGCCTTCTGCGTGGATGTTCGTCACTTCTAGTGGACCTATTCATAAATATAGTGCATTAGAAGATTTTCTTAGAGTTTTTGTATTGAGCGAAGTTAGAAATGGCCTATAATTGTAATGAAATTTGTGAGAAGAATCTAAAAGGTTAATTCAAAACAGCGTCCATAAACTTTGATTGACACAAAAGAGTGTAGTAAAAGCTTATGCTCTAAGAAATGATATCTTAATTTTAGGTGATGGGATTCACACTAAAGTACTATCTACTTTTCTATAAGCTTTTTCGATAATTTATTCCCTTTTAACTTCCAATTACACAGACTGTGTTGTGAGTTAATTTTTATCAATAGGGTAGATAATGAATACCTTTAGGCGCGCTTGGCTTGCTGAGTACGGTAAGTTCGACAGTTTCCTCATCAAAACCGTTACAGTTCTCAGCGCGAAGCGTGTATTTGCCAGTGTCGCGGCGCACCGCATTCACGATCGTGAAGTCAGTGTGGTATTCAACGTTCTCGATCTTGATGCGTTCTGTGTTCACTAGCTTGACGTTCTCACGCCATGACCTGGAGAATAATAGTGAGTTAGTTTAATTTCTTTGGTAAAATTGGGAGAAGCGGAGATCAGAAATATTTGGGGGAAAGAAGTTGAAAGAAAATACATGTAGCTATTCTATCGGAAGATGGTTTGGATTTAGATGTAATCGTAAAATAAATGTGCTTTTAATGCAACAATATTTCTGTTAGTTCAAAAATCTCGTTTTCCCTGCCACCTACAATGTGGGAATCTTTAAGTCAAGAGTAAATAGGCACCTTCTAGGCAAGCGCGTTTCATCGTAGGCAGCATCTTCGCTTACCATCACGCATGATCGTAGCCAAGCGCAGTATAAAAAAATGTGTTTTTCCTGTGCCGACATTTCATTAGTTTACCATCACAAATGCATTTGTGTGTTTATGCGCGCTTACTACTACATTTAAAGCCAAACCATCTTTCGAAAATAGAAAAGCTGTACGTACCAAGTGGTTTCCGGTGCGGGTTCACCCGTGACGTCAACGGACCACTTGTGCGTGCGACCCGCTTTGATAATTACTGACTTGAAGGTACTGCGCTCGATGCGTGGCTTCACTGTTGATCAGAAATATAACAACGTAAATAATTTAATCATCATCATCACCATCATAATCCTAATCATTATCATTATTATCAGCAGGCTATTTTCAGGCTAACGACCTACTACAGGGCTAGGCCAGGTTATAATGATATAAAATCATAATCATATCTATTCGCTCTGTGCACAATTGCAGCGCCAACTAGCGTCCACAACTTTGTGGGCTCTATCGCTTTGACATTTAAATCTTAACATGGTAAAAAAATATGAAACTAAAAAAATAACAAATAATTTACATTATACAATTGCTGTTATACCATCATTTGGATGGCCAAAGAGCTTTGAAATCATTTTGGTCATTCAAATCAAATGAGGTAAGTAAAACTTGTTCGAAAATTGTGTTTTGTTTTGATTATGTTAGGGTTTAATTACCTTATTTTTAGGTATAGTTTTACAGTAAAACAAGAAGATAAAGCTACATTAATGGTTTCGTTAAATAATAGTAAATATAAATAATTGTTCCTAGTCACAATAATCGCTAGTCATAAATTAAATATCGTTTTTAGATCGAAATGAGTTCTGTTTTGAAGACCGGGTTTGTGAGTAGATATCACTCACAACGTAAAATTTCAACTACAAACCGTCTCTAAAGAAAAGTTGTTGGTATTGGATGGACATGTCCGGGATGTAGAAGAATTAAGAACGAAACAAGGACAGAGTTCAATAATTATATAATATAAGACGAACATTTATTACTTTGCCACCTTACAAAACAGTTTTAAACGTAAATAATCCAGCTTAGTTTGAACTTAATAATCAGTTTGATTGAGTTTTAATAGAGGTAATATTCAAATGTTCATTTGATTGCAGGTGAATACAGTACGAGTAATCACAAGTGTGAATAATGCGATTATTAAAATTATGTAGTAGAAATGCCATTGACAGATATAACAGACTAGCAGTCGCCCGCGACTTCGTCCGCGTAAAAACATCTTAGTTACCCTTTTAATTTTAAAGACAGACTTTCATATAAAGTGTGTTCTTTCCCCGCTACCCCGTTTCGTCTATACTAATATTATAAAGAGGAAAACTTTGTTTGTTTGTTTGTTTGTTTGTTTGTTTGTTTGTTTGTTTGGTTGTAATGAATAGGCTCAAAAACTACTGGACCGTTTTTAAAAATTCTTTCACCATTCGAAAGCTACATTATCCACGAGTAACATAGGCTAAATTTTATTTTGGAAAAAATTAGGGTTTCGTAAAATATTTGGGTTTTTCGGACACAAGGTGTACAAAATCAACCAGAAAAGTTACTTATTTTGCGTACGCTGCGTAAACTATAAAAGATAGAACCATAAAATGTTCTAATTAATTGGAGATCTCATAAATATCTACAAAAAAGTCCGCGACATACTATACCTATCTATGTCGAGTGAGGCACAACAACCATTTTTTTATTTAAAAATCTTAATTTTTTTTTGGACTACATTTAAACGCATTTATTTTACTCATGCTATTAATCCTTATCAAAATAAATTATTTCATCACGAAGTACAGTTTATGTAGATAATATTTGGTATTTAAAAGATTAAAATTGGACTTTTGGTTTTGAAGTTATGGCGAAATTAAAATATTACTATTTCTGCGTTGCGAAGTGAGCGTCACCAAGGCGGGGGCGCGCGTGCGGGAGTGGAGTTTAGATCTATGTTATATATACGATGATGAATTAAGAATTCGATCTTTGTTCAAATATCTATTTAATACACGGAAGAGTTTCTTCGTTTGTTTAAACGGGCTAATCTCTATCTGCGTGTCGGATTGTAAAATTATTTTTGGTAATTCTGAAGGCTAGACTCAAGAGTGAAATATACTTTTTAATATCAATTTATACCCATCAGCTTGCCATAAATATATATTTTTAATGTTAATGTACTAAAATGTCATACAATGTTTAACAAAAATGTAGACCTTTAGTACACGGGACGGGACGGAGAATATTGCTTCACGGGAAACTATAAAAAAATTAAATTGAGAGCGGGAGCGGGGAATGAGCACACTATATGTGCCTTTACACATTTTGTATGAAAGTCTGTCTTTAAAATTAGAAGGGTACCTAAGAGGTTTTCACGCGGACGAAGTCGCGGGCGTCTGCTAGTATATTATATAAATAATTAATTTGGACGATATAGCGGCATTGTTATGTTTTTTAGAAATTTTGTAATATCTCCGAAACTATATAATTAATTAACATACTGTAAAAGGCAAATCTTATCTCTATAATATCTTTGTGATTATCCAATAATATTTTTTGATAAGAATTTTTTAGTTTAGTTGTATAAATAATGACGTAAACGTAAGCATATGAATTAAATGATTTTTTAAAACACAAAAAGTTATATATCTGCCAAAATATAAAAGCTAGATATATGCTATTGCGGACTTTTTTGTATAACTTTTTAAGATGCATAAAGTTTTCATACAATGTTTTCAATTATATCCAATAGCTATGGCAGCCGATTTAATAAATTTCACGGTCCGTCTCGCGCGAAAAAACTGTGATAACTCGGGTAATATATACAATACAAATATAAAATATAGCCTATGACATTCTAGTGGTGAAAAAATTTTTAAAATCGGATCAGTAGTTCAGAAGATTAGCCCCGACAGATCTTTATTACAAATTTACAAACTTTACCTCTTTATGATATTAGTACAGATATAGATGACAGAGCTTTCATTATTTCTACTTTTGACCACCATGAGCGCTGCGATAGATTATGTTACCCCCACCTAGTACTTCGCACCCAGCGAATACCTACCCAAGTTTTTACTTGTTTTTAGTTCGATCCAGAACATGAACAATTGGTGATTAGATAATATATTTATCAGACTTCAGAGTGCTTTATTAGACTATAAAATCAATTAATTTTTATCAAAACACTTACGGTTTCTGTGCTTGCATAGATGGTTTTCGGTAGGTTCCGAAGCATCACCAACGCCAGCCTTGTTGAACGCCTTCACGCGGAACTGGTAGATCATCTTCTCTTTGAGCCCCTCTACTTTGGCTTCAGTCTTGATATCTTCTTGTTTTAGAACCTGGTTAAAGATTTTTGTAATTAATAACAGATCAACTATATTAGTTTTATACGTAACGAGGATGGTCGCGACTTTATCCACGTGGATATTCTTCAGAATTCTTTATTAAACTGTACAATTATGGTTTGCTCTAAAACCATTTTATTGACGAAAACCACACTGAAAATTATGTTTTCGTCGTCGTCTTAAAAAAAATTTAGCGTATAGATTATAGAAAGCGATTACGTTTAGACCATGTAATGATTGGGTTTTGTTATTCTAATAATGGACCTCCAACCACCAACCACCAAAGTGCAGCTGTATTTTTATAATATCGTGGTTACGCCGGCGTAGATCCCATGTTTGTAGGTATAATAATTTGCCTATGTAGCTAAACCAAAAATATTACTCAGATCAGCCGTTGAGAGAAGTCTTAATATGAAATATTAGAATATCGGACCGTAAGGACCTTCTTCAACTGTTTAAAATAGGTTATGGCGCAAAAAACTACAAAGTAGTCAGTAAAAACTTACTTCGACCCAGGTGGCAGTAATCTTGTCCTTCATTTCGATGACGTAGCCGAGCACTGGACGACCTCCGTTATCAGTTGGTGGCTCCCACTTGAGTGTCACCGACATGTTGTCGTAGTCTATAATGGTGGGCTTGCCTGGAGCCTTTGGCGGGTCTATAAGAAAATAATTCTTCATAAATAAATAAAAAATAGATAAAATAGTTATGAGCTCAGAAAACTGACTTTGCTTAGATTAGTATCAGTGTCACCATATATGAAAATGAAAGTTGGACGTGGTAGAAGAAGAATAAATGCATAAGATGCATAAGAGAAGATTGTGGAGAATTAATGGAGTAAAACTGATTAACTGATTTTTTAACTAAAGGACACGTCAAAAGTATCCCAAACCAAAATGCTTGTATGAAAGGACTAATTGAGTATTGAATAAGTGAGGGTACTATACAAGGACAGCAATAAGTGAAAGGATGTGGTCTCTGCTTACACCTACGTATCAATATTCTAGCAACGTACCGTATGGATTCTTAGCGACGATGAACCCATCGGTCTCCAAAGGTTCAGACTCGCCCTCCTTATTGACGGCGCGTACCCTGAACTTGTATTTGTGGTTCGGTGTGAGACCCTTGACCGTAAACTCGGTAGGTTCAGCACCACATTCACCACATGGTACCCAGTTACCAGTATCCTATAAAAAATAACAATTATTTATTATTAGCCTCTTAATAAGGCCAGGCCTCTCTCCTCATATGAGAGGTGATATGGAGCTTACATAAGCCAACTTGCATTTGAACAGTGTGGCGGATACACAACAAAGCAAGTTGGCTTAGGGTGAAAAGTTTTTGACTCTAACGATCTCTGTCAGTTGTTGACGATTGTGACCGGAACCAACAATCGTCACCAACGTCCCAATTTCAAGCTGAGAATTTTTAATAAAAATTTTTAGAAGAAAGAAAAGCTCAATATTTCATAGCTCGACTCAAGAAATAAAGTCAGTACATCGTAATCAGAAGCCACATAGGATAACTACTGGACAAACTGATAAAATAGTTACCATTTATGCTTAATTTTCTTATAAGGTTTAATATCATTGGACTTTCTTACAATATTTCAAAACAAAATTATAGCAACTTTAATAGTATTACTTGTGTCAAGACTTACTAAGTCCATCTTTTCAAGCGTATATCCAGTGATATCAGATCCTTGGAACTCGTCAGGTTTCTTCCATTTCACTGTTGCCTTCTCAGCGCGTACATCCACGACTTCGATGGGACCGTTTGGACGGTTAGGTTTATCTGGAATATTAAAAAGTATTTAGCTTTTAGTGGGGGGATAATCTTTGTACCTCTTGCCTATAGGTTTACACAAATTAATCCATATTATTGTTAAAGCCTATTAAATATATAGTTAAAGTCCTTAAAAGCGTGCATAGATTAGTGGCCTATAACCGGCCGACATTTTAAAATTGACCATATATAGTCGTCTGATTCGGTAATATATGTTCATAGTTGTTTTTAAGGTCTGAACATGTGAAAGTATTTTCAAATAGTGCTAAGTCAAAGCTTCAAAAACTTTGACCTTTTTTAAATTGATTAGTAAAAATGCACTTTAAAATTAATTTTCAATACAAAGCTTACCTAAAACAACTACATCTGCAACGCTTTCGCATGTGCCAGATGAGTTGGTGAGTACCAGCTTGTATTTCCCACTGTCAGGTCTGGTGGTCCTTCTCACGGTGAGGACGGTGTTCTTCTCATATTTGTCAATGGTGATACGGTCACCATCGTCACGGATTTCCTATACAAATTCCAAAACGTTAGAAAAGAGATACAAATATTCGATAAATTTAATGATCGAAATACTAGACACAAAGTTACCATGTTTATTATTAAACTTGTAGTTAAGATATTAATTTTAAATTTATCACAATTAAATCTTAATGTTATCAATGAAATAATATCAAAGCACAACATCATAATATAGAAGTTGAAATAAAAGAGAATATAGATGACATTTATGATTTGAATCTAGTATTTTGATCATTAAACGCAACAATACGACATCGAGTGTTAAGTGATGTAGTGCAAACTGTATCATGTTAAACAATAAAATAACGTGTTGAAAGTTTATATTTCGAAGTTCATAGACAAAGTTAACACAAATCCGACGGTACTGCGTATACTTTTGACCGTTTCGTGTCCTGCTAATTTTTGGAAAAAATAACAATGTGACATAGAGAAAATGTAAGGTGCTTACATAAAGATATGTAAATGCATTTGAACGAGATAATAGTAACATAAAATCAGTAATAAGTGGGCAATATAAGCATGCGAATGTACGTGTAGAATGTATATTATGAGCCTGGAGAATCGGTAATATAATGTTAATTTCTCGTCTTAATGCATCTGTAGAAATATTCAGGTGAAATACATCAAAAGCTTTACAGTATGCGCCACGAAGTTTGATAATTTGTTGATATTAAGTTAAAGATGCTCTATACTTAGCATTTAATAGGCATTCCGCTGATCCAACTTAGTAGCGCAATCTGTATGTACTTTATAATTTGTTGCTTCAATAGCAATCAAAATTTGCTCATGATTTACAGAGTTGCTTACTAATACATAATTATGTACTAAATAAATTGATGACTTTGGAGTCAACTTTAATAGACGTTTAAAGGTTCAAGAAAAATATGAATTTTCCAAAAAACTTTTTCCGTCTATGTAGTACTTCTGCCAGGTGAAGAGTTTTTGAAACATATCGTTTCTTGAAAGTAGCCACAAAAAATTTACGAGAGACGAAACAAGAGTCTATTTCAGTAGTAAATATCAATATTGTAAATTAAGTGCACAAAGATTACTTGTATCCGATGTCAATAAAATCTCGCTAAAAAAATCAAAAAAAAAAATATCTAGCAAATATTTTACTAACTAATTCTGTAAATCATGATATCAAGACGTAGTTACAACATTGTATAGTGTAATAGTGTTAGCCACATAATAGAAGTGTTGAACAGAGTAGAATGTACGAGTAACAGTAAGTAATAGTTTTAGAACATTATGACAACATTTATTTTCACCAATCCTGACCTTCTCTGTGTACGCCTTTCCACGTTTCTTTTTTTGGGACAAAAATAAAAGCATTAATTATGTAGACCTCTATGATGTTTAAAATATTTTTTTATTAATTTCAATAGGTTCTTCATATTTGAGTAAACTAGTAGTATCATGATATTCGTGTAGTATTTTGAGTAAATAAATATTAAGAAGTGTATTTACCTCTTCTCCTTGTATCCATTTGACTTCAGGCTCAGGTTCACCTCCATACTTTATATCGAAGCTGATTACCTGACCCTTCTTGATAATCATGCTTTGTAATCCCTCACCCTTGATGTACGGTTTAACTAAAAATTAAATATAGCATATAAAGCACTATTTATTACGATAACCAAAAAAATATTAGCCCTTAGCTCTACTTAAAACTCGTCTATCGCGTCTCAGTGAAATAGTGATCCATACGAATCATTACTATCAGGTTATTTTACAAATTGATGAAGAAAATCGTAGCGAGCGTGAAATGTAAATGTGTTTTTTGTTCTTACCAAATCTGCACTTCGCGACAACAGGTTTAGTTGCGTCACTCGGTTCACCAGGACCGGCTTTGTTAACAGCACGGACCCTGAACTCGTAAGTACAACCTTCTTTCAGTCCGTCTTGAGTAGCAGATAAAGCATCTCCGGGTACTTCTACACCTTTCACCCAATCTTTGCCGAACTTTTCCTGTAAGTAATTATAATTAATATTATTATTATTTTTGTTATGACAAAATTTCCTATATGTGAGAAAATTGCTTACTAGCCTGTGTTAAGAACTACATACTTTTTACTGATTTTGTCCAACAGTTTGTAAACATTGCAGTAATCCAAGTGACAAATAAATAAAATATAGTAAAAAACCAACCTTATATTCAATGACATATCCTGTTATTGGTGCACCACCATCATTATCAGGCTTTTGCCATTTGATATCTGCATGATCTTTGTCCCAATCTGTGAGTTCCACGCCTTTGGGCTTTGATGGTTCATCTGAAATAAATCTCGTTTGTCAAACAATGTTCATCGTAACGTTACACTACATTCACATTTTATAACCAAACTTACCCCATGGATCCTTGGCTAACACGGGCTTGGCAAATATACCAGGCTCACTAGAACCAATTTTGTTAACAGCCCGGATCCTGAATTTGTAAGTTTTCTTAGGTATAAGATCTTCGACCTTGTATTTCAAAGGTTCACCAAATGCTACATCTGCTACGCCATCCCATGCAGCTTTGAGTGAGAGATCCTAAACAATCAGAAAAATTATTCGAACAGCATTTGATTGTGTACAAGCTTTCATGTACGATAGAACATAACACAATTTATTCGTCCAAAACTTTTATTTATATCTAACTAAATGCATACAAAATTAAGTATATTACGGTAAATCATCAATAGTCTATGAAAATCGTTTTTAGGAGAGAGAAATTCTATAAATTAAATTTATCATATGTCGACAATCATTTTTAAGTTAAATAGCGTATAATTACGTACTACGTATATACATATAAAAATAATTTACCTGTCTCTCAATGATGTATTTAATTAAAGGTGACCCTCCATCATCTTGTGGAGCTTTCCATGTTACTACACAAGATGACTGGAATATTTCAGTAACTTCAACTTCTTGTGGTACTGAAGGTACACTCTGCATAATGATGTTCACATCTTTAGAGTCTTCTCCTTGAGCATTGGAAAGTTTGATCTGGTATTTACCAGAACCTTCTCTCGTTGGTTTCTTGATCTTGAATAAAATTTTCTCTTGTTCTACCACTGCCTCGACTTCTTTATTAGGTAAAGGTTTACCATCTTTAAACAACTTAGCTTCAATTGGCGTTTGCCGTGTGCCATGAACTGAAATAATATTTTTTAGATTATTACTTTGTATTTATATAATTTTATTAGAAAAACTCTTGTGTCAGTTATACTACATTTTATTTTGCTCCAATCGAACTTACTTTTATAAGGCACTTCGATAACAAATGGATGTCCAGCTGGGCCGTTGAACTCATCAGGGCATTCGATATGAGGCTTGGACTCTCCTTTCTTGACTGTTAGCTTACAAGATGATGTAAGTTCGCCAGATTGACACAGGATTTCACCTTCATCGTCCATTTCTAATTTGTTGAAGATCAGTTGGTGTTTTCCACCACCGAGGTTCTTGATTTCAACCCTAATTGAAAATTACTTATATTAGTCAGTCATCATTTTATATTTTAGTAATTTTCTGTATAATTTTGATAAAGAAGAAGACTACTGCTTTTTTAACTTTTGATATCACTTTAAACTTGTTAACTAAATTTAACTTATTACGTGTTAGTGTGTAATACTTCATATATATTCAACAACTTACAAATTGAATTTTAGTTAGTAATTAATTTTTATTTATCAACTACAAGTTGGCCCTTGACTGCTATCACACCTCATGTTAAGTGATGATGCAATCTAAGATAGGATCGGGGAGAACTTGTTAGGAGTAGGATGAAATCCACACCCCTTTCGGTTTCTACACGACATCGTACCGGAACGCTATATTTTAATCTCTTCGAAATCATTGATCTTAACTTACCTTTCATTAGGTACAATAGGTTCCCCGTTGAAAGACCAAACTGCTTCTGCAGTCTGATCTTGCAATTCGATTTCGAGTACAACCTTGTCCCTTTCGATTCCTTCTGTATCCTTCAACTTCTTATTGAAGCGATTAGAATCTGCAAAATATTCATTTCATAGGTAAAATAGTTATTTGTTTTGTTTATTTATTATGTTTATTTCATAAGTAAATTATATATTATTATAATAAAACTTTCTAGCTTTTTGGTTTCAAAAACCCCACCGAAATTTAGTTTGGATTGATTACCTTAACCAAATTTATTAATCTAAAAATCTGTATCTAAACCTTAATAACTATCAGTTATTGCTAAATATCGTATGAGATATAAATTTTAAGGTTGTTAGGTGAAGAGTAGCCACTAAAGGTTAGAAAATATTTTCAATGGAAGTAAGGCAAAATTTATATATATGTATGCCAAACTGATGTATGTATTGTCTGTACGCCTAAATAAAAATAAATGGCAATGTTAATTTTGGTGGGCAGATACAAAAGTTTACTTACATTTAACTGTCAATTCGCATGTGGTCTCATCGGCGTTACTGACACACTTGAAGTGGCCAGCATCTGTAACTTTAGCATCTTTAATGACCACTTTTCGTTTACGTCCTTCCTTCGCTATCACAATGCGCTTATCTGGTTTTAACGGTTGATCATCCTTGTACCATTTAACATCACCAGCTGCATCATCCAGTTCACAAAGTAATGTTATAGTATCTTTCTCAATTGCCTGTTGTGATTTCAGTACCTTGGTGAATTTGTATGGGTATTCTGCAAACAATCGTAAATACAAATATTAAAATCGTTTTGATATTTTAACGTGACATTTAATAAGTTAAGATATGACAAAATACTTGCCTACAATTTTAACATCGCATTCAGTCTTGTCAGTTTGTTTTTCAATCTTACAAGCATATTTGCCTGCATCTTCCATCTTGGCTTTTTTAATTACTAACTTACAAACACCGGATAAATCTTTTGAAATTTGGAACTCTTCGCCATCTTCAAGTTTAGTATCTCCTTTCCACCAAGAAACGATGGCCAAACTATTTGAAACCACACACTCAAGGACGACTTCATGTTTCGTGTACCCGGTAAGGGCCTTTTTAAGATTTTTGGTGAAAGTATACGTGGGATCTGGCTCTTCCACTTGTAAGAAGGCAGTGGAATTAATGCCACCGATTTCGATTGTTATTTTACCAGTATCTTCAACTTTGGGGTTGAATATGATCAGCTTGTAGGAATCTTGCTCGTTAGTCATTTTATATTTTGATCCTGGGAATAATTCCTACAAAATAAAAAGTTCATTTTTATAATTTTAATATAGCTTAAAAACATGATCATCATATCATGATTTGGACATAATATACTGTTGACTTACATCCTTACGGAAGAACCATTTCGGCTTCGCATTAGGCTTTGTGAATATGGCTTCAAACGTTACCTTCTTATCCTTGCCCTCCTTTGCGAATTGATCTACTAAAGGTTTCAAGAAAGACTCTTGTTTCTGAAACACAGTGCGAAATAATCAATACACCTGTAATAATGTGAAAGTATATAGTGCAATAACAAAAAGTGCTCTTCAGACAAAAAGCTATGTGCGGACCAACTGTCACCTTGACTTCACATTTGAACACTTTGAACGATCACTCAATACGAGAAGTGGCACAGTAATAAAAATGCATGAAAGTGAATGGAACACTTGAAATTTATGAGAGAACCGAGGCGTTAGATTCATCAGCCATTCTTTCATCGTCACCCATCATTTCAAAAACCATGCGTTTGTACAGAAATTGGAATTTCCTTGACATTGAAGAAGTGTGCAGAAAGTGGGCGAAGTGGGCGAATCTGAAGATATATTTATGCACAGTATAGACAACTATTGAAAAATAATTAACTGACATTATCATATTATTCATAAATTAGAGCTTTAGTATCCAATACGGTCAATTAATTATCTTTCAATGAAATTTTGAAATATCGCTGAACACGGAAACCACTGTGCAATACCCGGTGCAAATTGATGCTGCAAGAGGTTGAGAGATATCGCAGAGTGCAGAAGAGCCGAGAGGGAGAGAAGAGAGAACAGACGAAACGATAGATGTGTTTCTATACACCGTTCATTGTGACATAATAACGTCGCTAGACAGAAGTAACAAGGTACTTGCACTGATAACTAACATGGTTCGTCCTGCTGAACCATGACATACATATACAGCTCTAAGAGGAATCATATTATGTCATATATGTATATCTCTTCTTTTGACAATCACAAAAGCATTGGAATGTTGAAAAATAGATATGAAATGTTATGATTTTACAACAAAAATATTCATAGCCTGTTATCCGTTTAAAATGATGATGCATTTCAATCAAATTTCTAAGTATCACAAGTACTGATAATATTTAATGCTACGATTAAATGGCCGGCGCATTCCGAACCTATAACTGTAACTCATTCAGTGTGTAGCGTATAATTCATTCGTACAATTTAATATTAGATATCAGTGCAAGACGATAATTTCTAATCTTGCTGGACAGATTTATGCTCAAGTGTAGACGTGAAACATATTCTTGTGCGACAAAATTGCGTATAGTGATACAATTCAAGATGCATTGTGTCATCTACCGACGGACAAACGCGGTGTCAAACCTCGTTTCTTTTGAACGAGTGCAGCACCGGCCAATCCGGAATCAGTTCTGCTAGAGACGGTCTTCTATTTTTGGATCTCTACAAAATATCCACAAATCCTTAGTGATCTGTTAACGACTATTTTTAAAAATGTAATTTAAAATCGAACGCTGCTCAGTATCGACCTGTTTCCCTACACCTTGACATATATTTGGCTGAACATATTTTATGACTGTGATTTATCATTAATAGTGAATTTCAATGCTTTCATCTTAAATATAAAATTCCGAAACCTGTGCCCACAAAATGCATCAACTGTAAAAATAATGGTTAACATGAACAAATATATGACGTGATCAAAGCTCCTCAAGCCGACTTAACAGAAACCTGGAATCAAATTTATTTGACAACAATCCAATAGAAAGTGAACGATCATCAAATTCATTCCACTTACATTCCCTGTAAATGTAGTTAGGAAAGAAAGAAGTGAAGTGGTGATACAAAAACCTTGTGCTTGTTATTTTAAAATCAATTATTTATGCATTGTTTTTAAATCGCTCTCAGTTACCATTACCAATATTCAATTAAAAAGCCCATATAATTAAGTTTTCTAAATAAAAATACGACTCTAAATCGCAAGTCAAGTTTCTTTTGAAGAAGTTCTGGAATCGAAGTGAAATACGTATGTAATATAGAATAGAATAGAGTGACATACATAGAATATATTATACTTCCAGATCGGAGTGATTGGTAGGGTTTTAGTAGAAAATATTTATGCAATCTTTGGCAAAGTAATGACTATTCAAATTGTCTATTTCAAATTGATAATGATAACCTTACGAGGATATTTTTAGTTTTATATTTTATCAGTTTATTTCATTCCTTTTAAAATACATTTTCAATCTTTTCGGAATTAGTTTGTTTGGTGATTTATTTGATTTTATTTTCTAGGAAAGTAAATAAACTAATTGTACAACGTAGACAATTCCGATAGGAATGAAAATCTATTAATTTTATTTTTTACTTTTATTTCTCCTTTTTATCGAACCTTTACTTTGACAGCCTCCACCAGATCGGGCCAATCTGGTATTATTTCAGGAAGAGACATACGTCTCCTGATTTGATATATACCCTAGAATTGACACCAGATGATTTACATTTGCCTCCCAAACTACATTTATAGTCAATGGCGAGAGCTACATTAATTTTAAGCAATGTAATGAGTGTATTATGTGTAGTCGTTTGTAATTGACTTCCTAATATTGATATGGTTATAAAATAAAAAAATCTACAGCCAGTAACTTACAGCATATACTAATTTAACGTGAAATAAATCACATATCTTTTTCGTTAGCCAACTTGCCATTGTATTAGGATTTTCGGCTTATTTTATGTTTAAAATTAAAACGTAGAAGTAGCAATAAATCATCAATATTCACATGTGTTTGACAACATGACTTGTCAATTAATTTTGAAAGGCAAAGAGTGGTAAATTTTGAAAAAGTAAGGAAGTGTAGAGCAATGTAAACTTTTTAGAATGTTATGGTGAACATAGTATTTTAATACCGAATGATGGTAAGAGACTGTAATAGATAGACCTTCGTCATGTTTAAAAGTCAGCCCACTTTGTCACGATAGTTAAGTATGGTAAACAAGTGGAATTTGGGACTTTGGTGGCTATGAGAAGTTTCAAAGTCCACTAAATTCCAATGTTGCTTATCTTTTTTACCATAGTGACTGAGTAAGTTTCAGCTTCAACTAATAAAGATCTAACCATTGCAGGCTCTGGCTCTTGGATACTAATATCATTAAAATTATAGATTTAGAAGAAACGTAAGATGGAATGAATAGTGATGTGTTTCTGGTACACTGAGGACCTTGAACCACGACCAATTCGACGAGTGACGGCGCCTGTCCGCCGGGAATCTATACATCTCGACACCTTCAGACACGACCACAAGTTGGCCGTCCTCCTCGAAATATCCCGTCTCTAACCCCTAAGAAGCAAATGTAATGATGCAGACGATGTTCTTCAGATTTTATTTTAATAATGTGTACACTTTATAATATAGAAATACTTTTTGTGGATGTACATTATCGCATGTGTATTTGTTGAGTTCCAAAAACTATAAACCGCTCTATATAAGTGTCCATAGTAGCTTTAAAATTGTAACTATTTTACTATGATCAATATTGGCAAATGTGTACTAAATTTTTTAACTTAAATTCGTTTGTCAATATTTTGATCATATAAAAAATAAAAAAATAAAACCGATGGAGCTGTCTATTCGATAAATGAAGAACGAATGTTTAGATTTTAGTTACTTCTTTTAGTTTATCTTCTTTTCATTTCGGCGATAATTAGTGTTAATGATAAATCTTTTAATTAATTTTAAGTATTACTTTTAATAGGTTTTATATCACCACCTTAATTCACGACGTCTTTTCACATTATTTTTATTGTTCGCTTTTAATAATTTTAATACATATTTTTGATAGTACAAGTATAATTGCCTTACCTTTTCCACTTTCTTTAGAGGAGGTATAGGTTTTTCGACTTCTTTCAAGTCACCCCAATCAGGATCCTCTTTCTTGTCACCCCATTGTTTGTATTTCCTCTTTTTGAGCATAGCTCTGAAGTCCATACCACTGGCGTCTATGTAAATACAGATTGTTATATAGAAGTAAATACGGCAAATAATTATTTATTTCATGGTACCAGCGAACATATTTTTGTTCATTGATTTAGTATAAGTCTTATTATTATATTATAGTTTAATGTAAATCATGTAAAAAGTTCACAATAAGTAAAATACCAGAGTAAAGAAAGAAAGACATCATATCTTAGAACAATCAAATCTTTATGCAAAAAAATTTTCGTTTGCGATTTTTATTTTACTATTTTCTGCGATAAAGTAACCCAAATCTGATGAATTGAACAATGATCAATGTAGAGTCAACATCATTTGGGTTTGTCGTGTTTTTGGAGAAAGAAGCCAAATAAATAAACAAATAACATATAATGAATTTCGTAATAATTAATACTCCTATTAATAAATAAATATTTCATTCCTTTCGCTATTACATGGAAAAACATAACGTGGTATTTAGCTGTTTTGTTTAGTCTATGAGGAGTCTATCATGCGGTTTGTTCGAATTCTGGATCGAATTGTTAAAAATAAGTTTTTCTGTCTTCTAAGACATTTTTAGTAAATTCTATGCCCGGAGTCGGAAAGTTTGCGGTGTTTTCACTTTCGTTCTCGTTGCTCTGCGAGAGCATGATAAACCGTCGGACCAGGTCACAATCACTATCTGATAGTGATTGTTAATGAATTAAACATTATCAGCTTAAGCCCGCCAACCTGCATTGGAGCAGCATGTTGGGTTCAAGTTCTATATTCCCTGCTCTACAATGGAGGAATGCCTAAACCTGTAGTGAGCCGTAAATATAGGCTGATAATGATGTAAAAATAAAAATCCTCACCTGACACATAAAGTGACATTTCAGCTGTGTCTTCTCCATGGATGTTGCTAACAACAACTTTGTATGTTCCTTCATCGATAGGCTTCACTTTCCTCATGCACAGTGTAATGAGTCCTGTTTCGCCGTCTGTCACAAACTTGAAACGACCGCCTTCCAAAATTTCAGATACTCCTTTGTAGAATTTGAACGTAGGTGCTGGATTACCTTCGACTTGTACCGTGAGATATCCAGTTTGATCTATGGTAAGTAAAATAAACCCTTTGTAGTAACGATTTTAACAGATAAATATTATGAATATGTTGTTTAAGTTTTTTATAGAGCTTAAGAGTCCAAATTTAAAAAATACTAACACACGATTGCGACTTCGCTAGTGTGAAACGAAGTATTGTTTTTAAAATTTGAAAAAAAAAATGCCATTTAGGATCAATCCTGCCATATACCGTTTTGTTGTATCTCAATGAAATTAGGCTTATAAAAGTACCCTAGCCACGTACTTGTATGAAAGGTTTAATTAAATTGGAAAAAGCCAGAGTGATATGCAAGGATCGTGGCAAGGACGTAGTATCTGCCTACTCCTATGGGATGATATGTATGTTTGTATGTATATAATTATGCAGTTTATAAAATTAAACTTCCCAGGTGGTTACATTTGGGGCCATTTACAAAAAACCTAAGCAAATTACATACTAAAACTTTCGTTAGAAATCGCTCTATCTATTGGTGAAATCTGTTCAGTAGTAAAATCAAATCAAAAAGTAGGCTTAGGCACATTTGAAACTTCAAATTCATCTGCTTGTAGTTGAGTTTATTGCGAATAAACAGACTGACATACGCAGTGAGGGACTTTGTTTTATAATAAGCAGTGATAAGCATGAGTACCAGACCTTCAATAGCAGAGTTGCTTTCTGGAGCATCAATAATTTGCGGTGGTCCCTCATTTCCAAGAGGCTTCAAAGGCACAGATGGTTTGTTGATCAAATCTTCCAAGTCTTGAATGGATGGCCTCCTCACATCACCAGATTTTCTTCGCTATATTATCAATGTTGCATTAATATACAAAATTATTTTCATTCATTTTGTTAATCACGTCGAAACCCACATCAACTTACAAATAAATATTTAATTCTTGATTATTGAAGAACTTAACTTGATTGAAATGAATTGTTAAAAGACAAAGAATATTCACATAAACACAAATATCACAAAAAATAAAAGAGAATCGTGAAACGATACTGTTATTTACTGGAATGAATGTAGAGAGTATAGACATTTTCACATTTTGAAGAAGTAACAAAATATTTAGGTCCCTTTCATAATGTGTTGTCAACCAACGAACAGTGTAATTAAACAAAAGATATATAGAAAAGCTTTATAATATATATAAAAACTTAGATTAAATATTGATAGTATGATTGTAAATATAAAACAAACTAAATCAAATCAATCATACGCAAGTGAATCTAGAACCTAAAGTTGATCTTGAAGAAAGGTGATCTTTCTATAAAGTAATAACTTACTTTGAAATATAATATTAAGCTATTTGAGGTATTACTGTTTTAATTTAACGACACATTAAAAAAGAGAATAAAGATATCTTAAAAATATAGCACATCAAATTCAGTTCAGTCATCGAGATACGTTTAAAACTATTTGGCTGCAAATAAACTGAGATTGAAAAATTATACCGTAACTAAATACAAGGTACATTAGTCGTGTTATGACAGATGCTGTGCATCATGTGCGTTAGCCAAATGACCTGACAATGAAGCCCTGGACTTCCTGATAAATGTAGCGCAAGTGTTGAAGTAGCACTTGGATAATAATTATAACTGTGAATTATAGTGGCACTTTTATATTTGCCAATGACGTCATTGATAATGTCATTTGATGTAATTAATTACTCGACACTCTCCGGAAAACCTTGACGGTGGGCTAAGTGATGTAAGAAATGTAACAAAATCCGAGTTAATCGTAACTTTGCAGAACGTTGATAGTTTCTGCTCTATTTTATTTTTTTTGCAGAACGTTGATAGTTGCTGCTCTATTTTATTAGGTCTAAAAGGGCCTAAGATTTTCCGTAATCGTTTTTCTTATTAATCATAAACTTATAATAAAATTTATTGAATAAATTAAAATATTATTATCAAATCACTTTTTAAATAGGATTGACACGTCAATTATTTTTTGGATGATAGATATAAAATTATAAGTTCTTTGATACAGAAAAAATGTTATGTATTTCTTAGTTTTCATTATATTATAATTTTCTTTTTCTCTCATTTATTTATTTATAATACTTTTTTCAATTTATTTATATCAAATTTCAAACGGCTTTATTGTTAAAAATAAACGTATATCGATGACTTCGGTTGGCTACAAAAGAAATATTTTAATATTAACATGCGTACTTACGGGATCGGCTTTTGGCACGGGTAACTTTGCTTTATTAGCAGGTGGTTTCTTTGCCACTGCTGCCATGTTAAATTCGTTAAACAATAAAAGTGCCACAAAACAATTTCAAACTCACAATTAATAATTTATGGTTAAAACCAAATCACAGTTTCACCACAGTTGCATCTTCATTTCCAAAATAATCATTGTTCACGTATCACCACAAGTAGTACTATAATTTTATTATTTTTATTGACATTTTCTTTATTTTTGAACATATTTAAAAAGAAATAGTATTTTTTTATTAATTTAAAATTTTCATTTTTTTTTGTTCAACCCCAAAAGATTATCCTACTTTATTGGCGTAGATAGGTTTCGGCTTCGGACAGTTCGATAAATGTTCTTCCATCTAAAAATGGGCGCGAATCTCAAAAGACTGAAAGGGGTGGCGACACGATCGCCTTGCTATGGAATAGGCGGGGACCGGGGAGAGCGGGTTTCTATTTGTGCACAGCACAAATCAGCAGACCAATCCAATTAATTATCAGATTAAGGTGAGCATCCGTGTGTACTTGGACGATGCTGTTAACATACGTGTGAAGTTGTCCTCAGTCGATGCCTATCTTAATGTAAGCGATAAATTTGTGCAGTAGATCGCTTATTTGAGAGTCACACAGTGGTCGCACATATTTGTATTTGTATGTTTATTTTTTTATATATTAAAAAAAATGTTGATAGATTCATATACCATCTGCAAATGAAATAACACATTTCTTGTGCTTATTTAGTTTTACACGTGGCAGAAATTACATAGTAAGTTTTATGATATTTTTTGCATTACTCCTTTTTTGTAGAGTTTGTCGCAAAAGCTGTAACTTAGATAAATTACAAACTTTTGTTATCTTAAATTGTATTAAAAAATTCAACATGTGCGCTTTTCAGGGCTGCGCGACTTTTAAACATGTGGTCACATTGCATTCAGGATGTACGCGTGTAAAATCGTGAATATTGTAACACCTGTCAAAGGTATTGATGTTGGAACTTCGTAGCCAATACCTTTCAGAACTGTATCCATGCCAAGATTTGCCGAGATATCATTACAGCCCACGACTAGGGCGGGCAGCCCACGCGCTTTGAGTAAGGTATGTACCTGCTCTATATCTATCTGTCAATCACATTTATGTGTATTCTTGTCTATTTGCAGTCTGACCTTGTTTTTAATAATACCATTGTCTAATTATGTGGCGCTACGAAATGTGTACTAGAATTTTTAGCTCGATAACATGTCATTTCAATTTAATGATTCATCGATAAGAAAATCTCTCGCTATGAGATTTTAATCTATTACATTTCGAAACTTTACTTTAATAGAACTTTAAATGTTATCTAGATCATATTTAGTACATACTATAACTTTGTCTCGTGGTTTCAGACTCATAATTTCCGTTATTAGTACAAGCCCACACCATCTATAGTGTATAATGTACGCTCTCTAGACTTTTAGCGAACATCTACCCTATAATTACCCTACCTGCCAAATTTCGAGCAGATGTTATAGTTTCTCTAAATTTTTTAGTTGAAATTTTGTGAGGAATCATTGACTGAAATTTCACTTCGAATTTTTTTCTATTTATTCTACATATAATTTAATATTTAAAATTATTCTCCAACTACTAGCTTGTGAAAAAAGTAATAGATGATCTATTTTTTATAATATCAAGGAAAGATCACAATCCGATGATATTAGAAGTAATGGTCTGTGAAGTAAAGTTTATATTTATACACTTTAAAATTAGCCATCTAATGGACAGTTATTTATTCAGTAAACTCCCCCAAAAATATCGAATGACAATATAGGAGCAATAAGTCACTGATTTTGGCAACTTGCAATTATTAAAGCGTCCCATTTAAAGATGCACTCACCTTGGCCTTTATTAAAAGAGTTACTATCAATCATTGGTATTCGCCAAAGAGCTGGCATATCGTTGATATATTCTGTCTGCGTTAGATTTACTGCACGCAGTTCTGATCCTAATACTAGCTGAGCACTGGTTCATAATAAATCTTTATTTTCTTTACTGAATTCTTCTAAGTTTTGAAACGATTATTTAAGAAATCATCAAAAATAATTCATCGTAATTAATTATCAAATTAGTTAAATTAAGAGCAATGTTTATATCACATAGATCATTTCTTCTACTAATATGCATACTGTTAATGTTTAAAATTAATGAAATTCATAATTACTATGATAGAATGATTGGCGAAGAAGTGACATTGGCTCTTCTACGCTGAATTCATTACTTTATAATTATAGACTATTGTTTACGCTTCTGTATCTAAAACGATTGATTTATAAATTGATTCAGACATAATTAGACACGACGTTGTTTGAGAATGCAACTTGGGTATTTGGTTTGTGACACTTTTATCGAATGTTAGTAACTTATTTTTATCTTCCTCTATATTAAAGATTTTGATTTCAATGATATTATGACTGGTATTACAAGCGGTATACTTACTTTAGCGATGGTTTTATTTAATACAAAGTATCTTATTAATTACAAATAGATAATCGGTATAGAAATTTTTAAACTAGTATCTTTTGTTTGCATAAGTAAACTTTTATCACAAATACTAATAAAAAACTTCTATGATGACATTTTTTGTGAATATTAGGTAATCTTATTTAATAGAACATGCGGATTGTGCTATTTTATAGTATAGGTTGTTAGCAACAGTATTTAAAGTTAAAGGAACGATGTTAGTGTAGTAGATTTGATAAAGATGTTAGAACGATAGTGTTAGTCGCACTAAGTACCTGCTACTTTAGATTTATTATGTTCTTAAGAATTTCATTGACATATTTAATGATCTTTTCTTGTCTTCATACATACTTCAAACGAATTATACAACGTCAACGTACTCGTATATTCGTTCTATATTCGTTTTTTTTATTAACCCATTTTGATTTTGTCTTTTAGAAACAGATATGTATAAATTAATCACTGTAAAAAATCTATGTTAGCCACGATCTAAAAGAATTTTTTTCTATAACATAGAGATCTAAACATATATTTTCACACAAGTATACCTCGTTCTCGAGTTGACCAGGCCTTCCGGCGCGTTTCTTTTTTGGAAAAAAATAACTGTTTTAGTACAATCATTTACTGTGTTCACCTTGTGCAAATTTTTACAGTTTGCCTATAGATATAAAATTGGGATAAATATGTGGTTTGAAGAAAATGTAGAAATGTTGGTATAAGCGTTTATTGTGTGTGCGTGTTTGTGCTTTATGTACAAAGTGTATCAATTTTGTATCGTGCTATAATATAAGCGGCGAAAATATATTACATAGCGCTAGCTGAAGTAAGGTTTTAGTATTAAATAGAAAAGAACTGCTTAGATATAGTATTAGAGGAGCTATAGAAGCGAAATTAGATATAGATGAAGCTATTAGAAACTAGAAGTTCACTATGAAGCTTGTTGATAAATATACTTTATTTCTTCATGATTTTTAAAAATGAGTTCATGCAAATGACTAGTTCTGTAATTTAAAAAACATTAATGGAAATATCTAAAACAGATATAGATAAAATTGAGTTTAATAACATTTAAGAAAATGTCCACGCTAGTAAAAGCGGTCTTTTATTTTGTTTGGACATTAGAAAGGGTAATTAAAAAGGGATAGGATATTTAAAATGTATTAGTGTTCTACTTAGCAGATTTTTAAAAAGTTTTGATTTAAATGTATGCAAAAATTATAAGTGATCAGGAGAACTTCTGGTCTAAAAACTATGGACTGCAAATAGATAACTTGTATAGTTTAACAGTATAATTGTATTGTTGAAGAAGACAGTGAGTTAATTGATTGTATTTAAGAGAAGAAGTGAATTTACGAGTATGTGTATAAACATAGAAATATCGTCCGTAAAGTCGTGTGCGAGAAATTCAAAAGTAATAAAAGTAAAACTGAACAAAATGCTTTGCGAAAGCGAGCAGCGACCACCTAAAACTGACCAGACCCAAACATCTCACCTTTTTCTCGTCTAAAACTTCTCCAGGACGTAATTTCTTGACCTGTTGTTAAAAAATACTGATAATAACCCCATAAAGGTACATTTTGCCTATCTGTTCTGCCGAACCTAATAACCCTACACCCTAAATAATAACTCTATCACTAAATATTTAAAGTCGTATTTTGACCTTGTCAGTTGTGCAGTAGTTATTTTCGTTATGTGTTGCATCATATTGTTAATGTTTATTTGTTAGTCTTAATTTTAAGCTCATGATACATAAGAAAAGTTTTCTTACGTTCATCATGTGCTTTCGTTATTAATAGTAAGACTCGTATAATATGATTGACCTACAACTGTAACCGTTATTTGGTGCATACGTGCTTAACAAGCTGTGCAGTTTATTGTGTGCTGTGTCACAAAAGTGTGCAATAGCTTGGTGCTTGATACGAGAAAGTATCTTTGAGACAAATGTTGGATAGTTACATAAACCGTTCATAGTCCTTTATTTTATTATGTGAATTTAGAAATTTAATACTTTTAGTTTAGGTAACTATCCAGATGACTTCCCGTAGATGTAGTGCTTCAATAAGCACAAGATATAAATGCATTAACGGATTTCCTTGAGAAACGTATAGTTAAACTTTTGCCACGGCAACATCATAACGAATAGCATTCAACGTAATTCGTAGCATATTTGCTATTACCTTCTTCTCTTCGATCACCTCACCAGGTCTTAGTTTTCTATTTTCCTGTGGATTATGTGTTTTACCGTCTTAATATCTGTATTGAACACTATCTATATTCGTGTTTGTGGTAAAACCTACAGTGAAAATACTAAGTTCTAAAAGCCGGGAGTACGGGATTCTAAGCTGTATGTTATCTAATTAGGTTCACAAACCTTCATCATTATTGAAGCTAGGTTTACTAAAGCATCACCGTGTCGATGTTTACAAGCGTATTCCAAGGGATGTTACGAAATAATATAAAGGTTCTAAGGGTGTTTCATTGTTACGGGTTCGGCTTGACAGAATAGGGTCTACAGGGTTCAAAAATCTAAATAGAACAACGCACACATTTAATTCAAGTATTATTTTGTAACCAAATTATTTTACACTTTATCTTTTAATACTATCTTAAACTAGTGCGTGATTCTTATTTAATGAAATCATATATTAAGTACTTATTCCTATTTAAATAATCTACCTAAAATCTAACACTAGACACAACAATAATTAGATATATCTTAAAATAGTTTATCATACCTTCAGATATTGTTGATTTCATAAAAATGAATTCAGAATACAGTCATAGCTCTTAAAATATTTCATTACGTAATGGTCAATATCTTTGTCAATCAATAAACATACCTCGTCACTTATGATAAGTGATGGTCGTCTTCCCATTTCTTCAGGTGGTGGAATGAGGGATCCTCTTCTACCAGGAGGTGCTGGTGATAAAGATGGTTTTCTTGGAGCATCCGGTTTCGGAGATTTTTCACGTATGACTTCAATTTTAGGAGTAGGCGGCACTTCTTCTGGTGCCTTGATTTCTGGCACCTTTGGTTTCTCAGCCGGCTAAAAATGACTTACAGGTCAGTATTTATTTGCTTTTAAAATCATATAAGAGAATAAAAAATAAATACCTTATCCTTTTCTGGCTTATCCCGAGTAGTTGGTGTAGGGGACATTTTTTCATATTTTTCAAGATCAGGTCTATCATAGTCGGGTATTTCAGGCAAATCCTCGGCTTTCTTTATCTTAGGAACTGTGACTTTAGCCTTTTTAGTTTCTGCTTCAACCTTTTTCTCTTCTACTTGCACTTTCTGTAAATTGAAAACTCGTGTGACCAAATTGTTCATTCCTATATTCCTATGTTTTTGTTACTACAATTTTCTTTTTCTTCATCACGTTATTCTTCCATCACCTATTTTGACAGGAACATTACAAAATAATTATAACTTAAAAGTAAAAACGATGTATAACTAAACTGTAGTTTCCACTTACCGTCTACCTAGGAATTAAAATTATATAAACCATTCAGCTTGGAGTTTGAAGAAAACCTATTCTTACAATGTACAAAATAAATATTAATAAGCAGAAGCTGAAGCGGGGAAAATAAGTCTACATAAAATAAAGATAGTTCAGATCACATTGAATAACGCTGTTTAACTACAGACGTCACGTAGTTAATCTATGTACATTTTGGATTTACCAATTGTAACAAAAAGCATGCAAATATGTACAACAATAAATATCTTACAAATAATATTTACAACAATGAAATTTTACGTTGAAATCTTCAATCTGCGGTGATAAATTTTGTACCAAATCAAAACAACATATGTAGTTTTAATATAATAGAACAACTAAAAGATTCAGAATATGCTTAACTAACAGGTGCTGGTGCAATGTGCAGGTGTCGAATTAAAAATATGCGTGAAAAATTTGTGCAATGTGCCAAATTTCAGCGTTGTTATTGATGTATTGCCAATTTTCTATACCTCGTCAGGTTGAGGGCTGCTTAAAGTGGGCTGTGGAATCTCTAAAGAAGCTGGTTTTTTCTCGTCTTTGCCCTCAGTGTCAGCCTATAGAGTAAATTTCATTAATGGCGACCTTACGAAATAATGTACTTTGTGTGTAACTACAACTGTATTGCATATGTAAATTGTTAATTTGGATACTTGCCAATTACTACTTAGGCGTTTAAAAGTAAAATTGTTTCTTAATTCGCTACTAAGAGAAAAATCCTTTGTATAACTTTTTGTATGCATTACAGTTATGGCTTTTTTGTATGGTGCAGGTGCAAAAATATGGTATGTAGTGCAAGGAAATTGTGCTATGTGAATTTGTATAGAAAAGTGTTGAGAAATGTGCCCATGTGTTATAACTGTGCAGTGTACGTTTTGTGAGTCATGTACCTGTGGAGATCTAGACCTTCTCCAAGGCACAACTGTGTCATCTGTCTCACGTAAAGTAGGTTTATATTTATCTTCTAACTCTGGTGTTTGTTCGGCCTGATAAAAATATCTTAGTTAACAATGTGCTTTTTTAAACGACTCTTATTAAAGTTGTCGTAAAGTTATATACCTGTGGTATTTCAGGAATGACTTTCCATGAAAAAGGTACCTCTTTTTCTTTTGAATCTGGCTCTGGTGTTACCAGTATAGGCACCTGATAAATTCAGATTTTCATTATTTTGTGTATATAATATATAATAAGTGAAATATTATTTGTGCAAGTATTTTTATTTACCTCCTTTTGTCTCCAAGGGTAAGATGTGTCTTGTTTTGTGTTTTCTTGTGTATCTTTTTGTGTTACTATCTCAGGTACAGCTAGTACCTTTGGTTCGTCCGGTTTAACCTTACGTACTTCAACTTCCTATGAAATAATTAATTTTGATGTTTATATATAATAAAATAAAATAGCAATTGTTTGTTCTCTTTCTCCCTATTTTTATTTTATTAAAATGTATTAATTCGAACTGTATTAAGCCATAGTGGCTTAGTAAATTATTATTAATACCTCTTTAGGTTTAGATTGACGCCGCCAAGGATATTTATCTTCCGGAGTTATGTCATTCACTGCTTTTTGCTCTTTTGGTTCACCTAATTTAGGGGCTTCGATATCCTAGGAAATAAATATTATTGAAATGTTTGTTTGATACTATGTACTAGTTATTGCTCGAAAGTTTATTCTTGTGTAATTACCTCTTTAGGTACAGTTCGATGGCGCCAAGGGTATTTATCATCAGGCGATTCTTCAGGAGATGGTTTGCTACTTTTAACGGCTTTATCTTGTTTGTCTGACTCAGTTTCGTCAGTTTTTACAGTCTGAATTAAAATAAATAATAAATTATTTGTAGCGATAGTAGAAGTTTTGTAAGTTATTTGTGTTGTAAAAATAGAAATGATTTTTTAGATGATATACATAGATAGAAAGTATGCATATTTCATAAGCAACTGTTTTAGCTTCTATCATTTCATTCAAACTTAAGATTCATATACGAGTGCAATTAAAAGACCGTGAGCTTATTATTTATAGTTTTTAGTTTGGATTTACTATTTACCTTTTCAGAAATTTCATTTTTAGATACTGCTTTAGGTGAAGATTCTACAGCAGGTTCTTTATTATTACGACTAATATTATTAACATCTTCTATTTTTTTATCTGATACAAGTTTTTCTACGTCATTTTCCTTTACCTGGTCTTTTGTATCCTAAAGAACAAACCAATAATTACTCTTCAGTAGAGTTTTGGTTCATAAGCTAAAAAAATTAGTAGTTCGTGGTTCATAGATAAGTTTAGGTACCTTTGAACTAGGACGACGTTTAGTCGTAATGGCTTTTGTTGTATTATCTTTAGTTTTATCTACATTGTTAATGTTTTCGTCGCTTTTATTGACCTGCTAAGCGTAAAAACAGAGATTTAAAATGAATATAAAATTTATAGAAACAATAAAATAAATCATAATTATTTCATAACAAAGACTGATAATAATAATTCACCTCTTGTGGCTCCAATGGACGCTTAAGAGGAGCATTTTGTGGACTAACTTCATTACTGTCGCTTTTATTATAAGGTTCAACGTCATCCACTTCCATTTTTTCAACGGGTTTATTTTCCTGCTTTAAAAATTTATTCGATATTAAAACAAGATCTAAACTCAAGTCAATTTAAAAAATATTTCAAATCTAAACATTTTACTAACGTCATCGGCTTGACTTGGTCTTCGCCAAGGATAAGTAGGTAGCGTAGGACGGTCTAATGAAACTTTCCTTTTAACTTCCGGTTTATCTGTACTTGGTTCATCTTTATCCTAATTAAAAAAAATGAAATTAATACTAGTGATTTCGTAAAGAATTTTATAATTTCACTCAAATCCTACTAACATTGTCTATCTCATCTGCTTGACTTGGTCGTCGCCACGGATAAGTAGGTACTGTAGGACGATCGATAGAAACTTTTCTCCTAATTTCCGGTACTTCTATACTTTGTTCATCGTTATCCTAGTAATAAAAAAAATTAATTTAATGCTTGTGCTATAAATTAAAACTTGGTATAATTTTATTGAAAATTCTACTGACATTATCTACCTCATCTGGTTGACTTGGTCTTCGCCAAGGATAAGTAGGTTCTGTAGGACGATCAATGGAAACCTTTCTCTTAACTTCCGTTATTTTTGTATTAGGTTCATTGTTATCCTAGTAAAACGAAATATTAATTAAACGCATATATTATGAATTAAAAATTGGTATTATTGAAAATTCTACTCATATACTACGGGTTTATTTTCCTGCTTTAAAAATTTATTCGATATTAACACAAGATCTAAATTTAAGTCAAATTAAAAAAAATTGAAATCTACACATTTTACTAACGTTTTCTACCTCATCGGTTTGGCTTGGTGTTCGCCAAGGATAAGTAGGTTCTGTAGGACGATCGATGGAAACCTTTCTCTTAGCCTCTGTTATTTTAGTGCTTGGTTCTTCTTCATCCTATTTACGATAAAATAATAATTTAATATTACTTTAGATTTTGCTAAATTATGACAAAAAATTAAGTAATTATGTGGTACAAATATATACCTTTGTACTAGGCCGACGCTCACTTAAAGTTGTGGGTTCATCACTAGTAGGTTTCTTTTTATTGCGTTTTGTCGAATCGACTATTTTTTTTGCATTTTTCGTGTCCTAATAGAATAATATAATTAAAGTTACGATAACTGATATTATATACGTAGTAATATATGACTTCGATAATTTAATGCTAATATTTACCTTTTTAGGTTCTCTATGATCTGGTTCATCACCAACAGAAGAACCATTAATAGATTCTGTTTTACTGGGTCGTCTCCTAGGAGAAGTAGGTTCTGTTGGATGATCGATTGTCACTTTACGCTTAACTTTTGTTTTTTCCGTAATTTCTGTGTCTGATTCTTCCGTATCCTAATATAAAATTAATTTTTACTGTAATTTATACTAATACTCAATAATAATACTCAATAATGAAACTTGTTTGGTATTTTATCGTTTAAATATTTGAACACCTACCTCATTAATACTATGTCGACGCCTAGGCTTTACTTCTTTTTGTTTTGGTTGATCCACGCTAAGGCTACGTTTTGTCTTTTCGGGTTGTGTCTTTTCAGGAACTTCCTGATTTGTGTAAAATATGTATGCATAAATAACATCATGTGTATGTGTAATTTGTGTAAATGTGCATGAGCATGTGAAATGTGTATACCTGTGTGTGTGTTTTCGTAGGTCGCCACGGTTGTGTGTTTTCCTTATTCGCATCATCATACTCTGAGTTTAACTGATCTTCCAGGTCTTTAACGTCATCCTATTTACAAAGAGTAAAGTTAACGCTGGGTGAATTTTGTTTACGGTGCAATAATTTTGGTATATGTCCTTACATCGCAAGAGACGTCACATTTACATAGTACGTACATCACAATACATACATAGAACGAACATAAGAAGAACAAAATATTTACAAATGAAGAAATGAAATATCTAAGATTTTCTTCCATAGATCTTTTTGCACTTAAGAAATATTTAGACATGCATCGAAGCGTAAAAGCAAACTTACCTTTAGCTTATGTTTTATTGATGCTAATTCATTGACTTCTTCATCCTTGACCAATACCCTGGTCTAAAATCAATTTTTTTATCGATAAGCAAAGGGGTTCAATTCAAAATAAAAATGGTTTAGAAAATGATAATGCATTATCGTCAAATATTTTACTTCTTAATTTAAACTTAGGATCGAAAAAATAGACGTTAAATACATCATCAATTTCTAAATTGAAGTCTGTTCCTTGCAAAAAGCGTAGGAATTTGCAAATAAAGCTCGTAATATCAGATTAATGCCAAAGCAGAATTTCGCTGTTGTGTACTATTGACCTGTTCATAAGCAGAAAACTTGCTAATCAATAACAAAAACCAAACAGTACAAGTCTACGTGTACCATAAAGTTACCAAAACAGGATTTGCGTTCAGGGTTTGCGATTTGCAGTTTGCATTTTTATCAATAATATAAGAAATAAGTTTCATAATATAATTTATTGATTGTTTATTATGAGCGCCAATATTTCGTTGAAAATTGTTAATTTTTCTTACCTTGAGTCCAGTCTTTTTAATTCCAACCTGTTCTTGTTCACTGACTGATGCCACCGATGATTTTCTACTTTCCGAAGTCTCTTTAGTAATCTGTAATTTTGTTTGCTATGTAATAACTCCGTAACATGTAATAAAATTGCTCGAGTGCCGTTAAGAAGCTGAGGCCTCAGTATCTGAAGCAGAGTCTGAAGAAAAGGATTTTTAGAAATCTCATTTAATAATATGTATTAGGGTAGCATGAGTTTCGGCAGTTAGTGAGTCACCCAAACGAAGTTGCAGTATTGCAGTATGTAAAATTAAATAAGTTGTTTACTCAAGATGTACGATAATATTACTTTGTTTTTAGCAAACAATGAGAGTGCCGAGTTTGGAAACGTGCCTAAATATCTCGATTGCTTTCTTACGTTGGCGCAAACATTACTGGGCTGTATTATTTTCAGGTACCATTATTTAATTGTAAATTGATTATTTTATTTGAAAGTGATTTTGAGAAATAAACCTGGGTATAATTGGTTTTGGATAACATCGAAGTATAAAAAAGTATGAATCCTAATAAAATAGTCGTAGACGAGAGATAAGAAATATAAGGCACTGATCATAAGACATATGCCACCAGACTAGAAGGTTCCTATTTCAGTGCTAAGTTGCCAATCTAATCCATTCAGTTTCAATCGGGCTCCTTCCCACGGAGCACGTGGATTTCGTTTTTTTCACGATTAACAAAAACGTGAAATACTTTCGGAACTAGTGGTAGAGTCACTACAAATACCTAAACTTTTCAAAATTGCTTGTAAACTGCTTTAAACAAATAATTTTTGAATTTTATTTTGAACTGCTAAAGTGCGTGCTACACCCAAGTTTTCCATAGCTTGAAGGACGCAACAGAAGCGGCTATTTTAAGGTAAGTGATTGGTTTAATAGCGCTTAACAAAAATAAGAAATATTAAACAGGGATTTTAAAGATGAACACTCAATAAAATTATTTAAAGAAGTATAGTCTAATAAAGATATTAAATAAGAAATAACTTACCTTAAGTGCTTTGTTTTCAATGATAGAGCTTCTGCGGCTATCTGTTTTGATTTCTGAGACCTAAAAGCAGTAATTTAATGGAAGAATACGTAAATTAATAACACATATTGAACGTCGGATCTCACGAAACACTGCAAACAGCTGTTAATGTGAATAGCTGTAAATTACATTAACAAAGATGTAATATTGGAATTGATAAAATCTGGAGGAAATAAACAACTAAGTATATGCCGAACAAATCGTAGTTTTCTAATGTTATTAACAACGGTAAACTTGAAGAAATGAATGATGATGAGAGTAAAAAGATTTATGCTTGATGATAATGGTGAAAGGAATACAATGATTAAATAAAAAATGTCTAAGATATTGGTAAACAAGAATATTAAGGACGAATAAAAAAGGGACAAAGGATTAATTTACTTAGCAATTTTCCGTGAGAAGTTATAATTTGTAATGTGAAGCATTTTGAAGTTTGAACTCTGGAAGTCTTCGCTGTGTTTTCATGCAAAAGCGGATACCACTACACTACTCATCACTAACGTCACAACACTTAGCACTAACCGACAACTCGACTAATGTACTTTCACGCCGTGCACTACTCGTATGTTCAGTTCGATCACTCCGAAACCGGAGGGATGACATCGTTCGAGCTTAGACTCTACGACGGGCAGTCGCAAAGTGACACGTCTGCCAATTATACCTCCTTTTATAGTTTATCTATCGCCTCCCACTCGATTCACTTGAGGTGAACATCTTTTCTTTTCAAAATTTATAGAACTTATATACGCAGAACAATACTAGTTGAAAAGAACTTTTCTACTCATTGTCAATCTTCCTCATCTATGTTATTGTTGGTTTAAAATCGGTTGGCAGTATTTCCAAGGTTTAAAATACTATGTTACATAAAAAAATAAAAGGAATTTCGTTCGAAAAAATAACTACAGAGCGAAGTTTTTCACAAACATTTGACGCGTCGACACTGTCACAAAGTTCGCTTTAATTGCTCTTACACCGAGAAAAAACTGGCAACAAACTAAAGTGGTCGCTATTTTAAAATAGAATGGGACAATGTAATTAGCGTTCTGTTACGATAATTTACCTTGAAGATTATTATTATGCAAAATTAAGTCCCACAATACAATACCCTTAGCTATTTTAGTAATCTTGTTCTATATTTAGAAAATGAGATGTTTCTCATCGAAAAGCTTCTGTAGATGTTTATAAAATGCACTCAATTTGTTAACAATAAAATATAGCTTTTTATCCTTTTGGCCTCCTTCTCCTCCATTCATTGTGCCAAATTTCACAGTCGACCAACGGAAAGGCACAGTAGATAGTCAAATATTAAAAGTGTAGGCAGCTATTCTGTTTTATCAGGGATGCTTGAATATCATATAGTATGATAAAAAGGAAAACAGCAATGATCGGCGATAAAGACTGAGAAACCATGAAACACCATCCTACGACATAGTTGATAAATTATAACGTCAACAAGAAATTTATAATCATAGTGGTAGGACCTTATGGAAAATGCGATTACGATGTTATTGAATAAAGATGATGGTGAAACGTCCATTTTAAAAAGTTAAAAACAACGCTAATTTAAACGATATTAATATAAATAAAATATAATAATTAATAGTAAATATTTTTCATTCAACGTTATTATCAAAAATGGTGCATAAATGGTGAAATTAGTATTTAAAGTTAAGGATAAGATATTTAGTTTTATGTTCCAGCGTTATCCGTACATAATATATAACTCAAACCTAAAATTAAAACTGCTCGTAACAATAATTTATCGGATGTTTTGCCACTATAGAGTTAATAAGTGTTAGTTTTTTTATAGAATTAAACAATATTAATACATCAAGTCAAGTTTATTGTAGTTTTGCTATTGAAATTGCCGTAGTAAATTATTAAAACGACGACACTGTAGTTAAAAATAAACCACTTAAGAAATAGATCAATATAGAAAAACAATTCGGCACATTTTCTTATATAAGAAGCTATTTGGAGAATTTCGTGAGATTTCATAATAATAGGTACGTATTATATTGTTTATAATGTTTATTACCAAGAACAACTCGCCAAAACCCACAAAAAATTAACTATAAATCTAAATCTAATTTTGCGCTTTTTATGATATTTGCGTTTAGTGTAATTGTGTGTGTTTCCGGCTAACAATAAATATTTTAAATCTTTTGATGATAGGCCTAAACTTTTTAGGATACGTACAACTTTTTCGTCTAAGTTCAACCACAAAATTAAAGAAAATTATATTCAATCGAAATATAATTTTCAATATTCTGGATTAATAGTGCTATAAAAACAAGCATTTGTGGATTTTCGCAAAATAAATCCCTAAGCTATTCATACAAGTACTAATATAATTAAACTTACATCACTTTGAATGGATTCCCGTCTGCTTTCAGTCTAGAAGAAAACAAAAAGCTTTGTTAAAACGAATAGAGCTATAGTTGTAAAGTCAATAAGATACATTGAGGAAAAAGTATAAAACAAATAATAAATACAATTATATTCACTTAAAATTATAAAAACAGTAACACGATTATAAATAGATATTTATAAAGGAATAAATAAAGTGTACAATAACAGCAATACAGTTTTCTCTAAAGTTCTCGCTATGAGGGAAAGTGAGGGGCTATGATATATAATTATCTGCCTCATTTCAATTCATAGAAATAGGTAAGTGCCAAGGAACACAGTGCAAATAATAAAAAAGGTGCTGTACATAAACCTATTCTAGTGGTTAACGTATAGGATATTCAAAATGCTCTGATGACTCCAATATTCTTTTATTTGGTATGAAAACATTTACAGTGTCTTCTATAAGGTACAAAGTGAGAATTTAACATATTTTTGTTTTTAATGATTATCTATAATGTCATGTAGGATGTAGTCATTGACATATTAATACTATGGACTTCGGGTCTAATGCAAAATTTACGTCAAAAGTGTCCCAAGATATTTTATACACACTAGGATGTATTTATGTTTTTCTACACAAAATAACATTGTAATGTATGTCTTATCGTATTGTTATACAGTCTAATTTGCAACGGTCTAATTGCATGCAGCTTCGATTGACGGTTACCATGGCAGCCTTTTTTTGACATGACAACTTCTCGTGAAAATAGGACAACATAAATGGTGTGGAGTCGGTAGCTTTCAAATTTTTTTGGCATCTTATATTTATATATTATATTTACAGCAAATTTTAATTTATATTTACATATCCCTGACCTCTATATGCTGGGATAAATCTTGTACCAAATAATAATTGTTGTAATTATCTTGTATAAAATAATAATTAGTTATAATAATAATTAATTACAAACCAAATCCACTAATGTACAAAATGATATGCCACTCGACATAGTTCTTTACTTTGAAATTTTAAGTTCTCGATATTTTCCTCTTTTTAATTAAACTGAAAATATATTTTTTTACTTCAATGACGTTAGATCACTTTTTTAAATAACTGTTGCTAATTTCATGTAGATAATTCTTATAGTTATCAAATTAATATACCATTATGGTAAAAGTTATTTGATTAATATTCATGACATAAAAAATAAAATTTGACATAAAAAATAAAAATTTTTGAATTGAAAATAATAAAATTATTTTCATTCAAAAATTAAGTAATTAAATAATTCAAATGTTAAACAACAAAATAACTCTATGCAGTTGTTGTTCTTAAACATTCTATTGCTCACGGCAGATCCGAACTAAATGTGGTTAATTAGATAAACATATTGCACTCCTTCTATCCTATACGCGGGTAACGTATGGGAAAAGGACAGATAGATACTTTTGTTCATTTTGGTTGGTTATGCAATTCGTTTCTATAGTTTATTAAAATTTTAATATAATAGCCTGTTTCTAAGCAAAATAATACTTTAAAATCATCAGTAAATATTTACTTACTGAAAATATGGTACACGGTCTTCTTTTCTCACCTTACTCGGGTAGTTCTTACAAGTTTTTTATAACACATTACGGCATTATTGACGTGTATTCTGTCAGTCAGCTAATATGAGACTGAATTGCGATTGGAATACATTTCGCGTTTTGGCTTACTTTTGGTTCGGACACTTTTTATCGCTGACCCGAAGTCCATAGTATTAATATGTCAATGGATGTAGTATTTTATTATGCAGTTACTATACAATGGATAAAATATGATGGGTCAAACAAGGGGTACGTTTTATACCTTGACTGCGAGAAATTGTGTCTGTTGTGCAACCATTTGCGTCTGTTTTGTTAAAAACATATTTTTATTATTTCTATAATATTATAAACTTTTTAATTTTTTCTTAAGATACTTTGATCTAACGTAATTTTTTGTCTATCTAAGAGTGCACTTAACAGTAGTCAGTAGATTCTATGTATTGTCGTATTGAAACTTGTTAATTGCTTCAAGATTTGTCTTCAGTAATTATCGTAAAGAACATTGAATCTATGTTTATAATAAAACTATAACATATCCAAAACTATACATTCGAGATATCATTGATATTTATATTGGAGGGCACTCGATACTGAACTTTTTTTTAGGCTCACGATAATTATTCTCCGACTCTTTAAGTGGCTTGCCATATAATACTGATCCAATAGGAGAATGTATGTCTGTATCGAATATTATCTGATGCTACTAACAATGACCCAGACCGACTTTTTAACGTGGTCTCGGAGAAACAGGGTATACTAGTACCAAATCATCAACTGTAGAATGTCACTGTTAATATTTTGGAATAAGAGAAACAAGAAGAATTTATAGTCTGCTCCAGGACCCCATCCAAAGCGTCATACGCTAACCAAGACCAAAATGAAAAAGGCTGTGTAAATTATTGAAAAAATATGATTAATGCTAACCTCACTACTTTGGACGGATGTTCTTCTGCTATCGACCTAAAACAAAATTTAAAATAATACATTAATGACGAGTCTTGCCAGCCAAGGTGATTAAGGCCTAGTATATTGATCATTTATATTTTGGTAGACACTATTATACTTTTCTTCCATAAGTGTGCCGAATTGTAGCTGACCGTAGATGACAATAGTAGGCAACGTGTTGCAGCGAATTGTATGTATTAAATAAGGTCTATCCATCCATTTATATAGATGGAGGGATAATTTTATTTGAATGCAAACGGAACGATACATCGTCTGCTGTTGACGTCAGCGGTCGGCCACAAACCGGCTAAAAATTATTGAATTATATCATGCAATTTTTATAAGATTACAAGAATTAAAATAGATATTATTCTTACCTTCGTTATCTCCTTTTCTTTTTTGTCTTTCACAGTAGGAGTAGGCGTAATCTTTTCATATTTTTCCAAAACCGGTCTCTCGTAATCGTCAACGAAGTCCAGTTCATACTGTGAATATTAAACAATTTTAGAATACGTTTTTAATTTCCCTACGTTTTTCTCGTACTTTAATATATGTACAATATATTTTAATATTTAAAAAATTTTATTAGTAGTTACTTACCCAACCTGAAATAAATAACATTTAACATAAAACATATAAGCATGCGACTCCGATATACAACCCCATAACGAAGTTCGAGCAAAGCTTCGACCAAATCCTTATACAAATGTCGAACGTCAATATTCAATGCTTTTGCTTTGTTTTCTTGTAAAATACATATATATTTACATTATTTGAATAAAGCAAGTGAACAGCGTGTATAAAATAAACATATGTTGTTGAGTGTGTGAGTGTAGAAAAGATACAGTAAAAGAAATAACATTTAACGATCACAATACATCATGGACGCCACAAGAAGTGCGAACGAAGTTTCGTGTTTTTACAAGATACATATACGAGAGTGTATAGAGAGAGTGTCAGTGTAAAGTAACATAATAAAAAGACGAGAATCGAACGATCACAAGAAGATAGGGGACGTCACGAAAACATTTTCCAGTAGTTTTAAAATGTTTACCCCTTGAGCATTAATCTTATCACCATCAACTGTAGCTTTTTTTGGTTTTTCCGGTGTCTTCTTTACCGTTTTCTTCAGTTGTGGCAATTCAAATTTACCCCCTTTGATTGTCAGAGGGTCCTAGAGAAGTAACATAAATTAGGACTAAACGGATTTTTCTACTTAATAAAAGCGTCCAGTCTAGTGTCTATTATATTAAAAATGTTAGTGTGTCCTGTGCACTACATTTCAATCGGTGTAATTAATAAAAGAGGTATATCAGCGAGGTGTTAGACTTTTAAAATTATCTCAGCTTTCCCATCTTTCCATTTAATGGTGTTATAAGAATAGATAAAGAATTTCTACCTCATCTTTAGGTTTCTTGACCACAGCAGGTTTTTTGACCTTTAGTTGCGCGGCTTCTGAGCCTTCCTATAAAGTTATAAAAGTTTTGTATAGGTACATAATGTGTATATCTCTTATTAGAAATTAGTAAAATTCTTTGCTGAGATAATTATAAAACGGAAAATGAAATACCGTGGGTTTTTTCGAGGATGGCTTCTTTTGTGTGAGAGATGCCTCTTCAGGAGCCGTTGTCTTAGTTTTCGGCTTTGCAAGGCTTACAGATTCTTCAGTGTCCTCACCCTAAGCCATAAATAGGAAAAGGTGTAAAAAGCTACATAAAAAGGTGAAAATTGTGAAAGAGCTAATCCAATTGCAACTGCTTTTGTTGTAAAGTAGAAAGAAAGAAAGACTAGTACAGTTTAGTTCATAATCAAGTTTAGAATAAAATAAATCTAGATAGCAATTGGTACAGAAAAAACCTCTATACGTTTTTACATTATAGTGCTTCTAAATTGCTATATTTCCAAAATCTACTATGTGCTATGTAAAAATTATTGTCTCTATCTAAATACTACAATTTCTTGCTAAATCTTACAAGTTACCTTCACAAGAACTAAAACTCTTTCTAATATTGTAGGTATTGACAAATGTACTTCTGTCTGTGGAAAATTATTATTTAAATTTACATTCAAAAATATCCTAAAATGTAATGCAATGTATATTTTTGCTCGTACCTTGTCATCTTTATCTTTTCCTGAAGGCAACTTAACAGTTTTAGTGTCAACTATTTCTGGTTTCTTAACCTTTAGTTTCGCTTCTTCCACACCCTCCTATGCAAAATATGGTTTTAATGGTAGTTCAGATATGTTAAAATGCATATGTAAATTGTAGAAAGTGTTTAATGCGTGATACCTACCGTTGGCTTAATTTCTGCCGGTGTTTTATGTGTAAGTGAAACATCTTCGGGCTCTTGCCCTGGCTTAGCTGGAGATTTTGGCTTAGTAAGACTGACATTCTCATCAATTTCCATTGGCTATTAAAGAAATATATGATTTTAAAATTTTATTAACGATAAAAAACAAAATTAATTTACTGAAATTATTTGAAATATACCTCTATCTTTTGCCCAGGTTTAGCCGGAGCCTTGGGCCGGGTAACACTGACGTTTTCATCAACATCCATAGGCTATGTAAAAAGTACAATTTTTACGTTATTTGGAATCTAGAGGCATTAAATTATTATATGTATCTAAACTTTAAATATACCTCAGGTTTATCTTTATCTTTAAGCGAACGTCTTCTTTCAACTGTGCCAGATGAAGGTACTTCTTCTTCTGGTTTTTTTTCCTCCTAGTTAACATATATTTTTTCAATTTATATTAAAATTTGCTTTAAATCAAATTACAAATTTTTTAAATAAATCGTAAGAATAAAAGCAAAAATATATATATTTCCCAAATAAATGTACCTTTTTCTTTCGTTCAATTGGCGTTGGTGTGATTTTTTCGTACTTTTCTAGAACTGGTCTTTCGTAATCGTCAATAAATTCTTCTTCTTCGACCTTCAAAACCATACAATACTAGAGTATAAATTATAAAAATTAAAAAAAAAGTTAGAAGAAGCTCAATATATTCAAGGAGTTATATTTATATTAGGCATTCCATTTTGAAAAAAGTCTAATATATTAATGCCAGAATGTTTGTCCTGATAAAATAACCAGTCAAGCTTTTTAAGAAGTAGCGGTAAATTATTATGATTTCAGTTTTTTTTTCTAAATATAATGTTAATATAGTTATTTATTTTTAGTAGCGAAACCTATATACGTGTCATGAGTGTCAGAATTATTTGTATCAGCTTGTTTATGAGTATTTTTGAGTTTTGCTGAAGCATGTAGAGAAATAAATTAAAATAAATGGCGTTGTGCTATTTCAAACAGTCGTTAGCCCGTGACATTTTTAGCAAGTTAAGCGGTTAAGTGTTGTATTTTTTTTGTAAAATATAGGTACATGCATGGTTTAAGCATGATTTTTATTTGTACCTCTTTCTTTTTAAGAGAAGGACGTTTTTTTGCCTTAGGCTCATCTTTTTTAATAGTTTTAGCCTTTGGTTTTTCATCAGGCTTTTTCTCCTCTTCCTAAGCATAAAAGTAAAAAAAATATTATTATTTTGTTTTACGATTATTCAATATATTTGTTTCTGTAGTACAAATATATACCTTGTCCTTCGCTACTGAACGCTTTCTTAGTGTTGGGAATTCGGGTTCATCTTCCTTTTCTTTAGGTTTAATTTTGCCTTTCATAGCATCAGTTTCATCCTTCGAACGAAATAATTTACGTACATTTTTATTAATATTTAACAAAAAAATTAATAATTATTATTTGTAATAAAGTAATATGTATTAAAAAATCACCTGTGTGTCACTAGGTTTACGTTTTGTTTTAGGAGTAGAAGCCTGTTTTTCTAATTTTTCAAGTTCAGGACGTTGGTAATCATCTACAAATTCTGGTGATTCCTATAAAATTTAATTAAGTATGTACTTGAAAAGTTTTTAGTTCAAAGGAATAGATGCCAGCATTAGTTTTAAAATTTACCTCTTTAACTCCGTTCTGTTTTTTTGTTTTATCTATTGATGACGGAGAAATTTTATCATATTTCTCAAGATCAGGTCTTTCGTAATCATCTATAAACTCTTTTTGTTCATCAGGCTAAAGAAAAAAAAATAAGTTAATTCTAATATAAACATAACCTGTTTTTTAATTTGTTTAAATTAATATGCTTTTCCAATTTGTTACCTTTTTAATCGGTTTTTTACTTTGTGCTACTTGTGGTTCTTCAGTTGGCTCCTCAATTGGTTTTGTTGGACCTTTTCCTAATTTCACTTTCGATAACTCATCTATTGGTTCCTCTGGTTTGGGAACTCCCTTTTTGATACTTGGACGTTTTGTCTCTTCAACCTAATTATTTATCCATATCATAACATTTAATTATATAATACATATATAAAATTATAAATCTATTAACTTAAACATCATTTTATTTATTCATACTTATTTCATTTTAAAAGCATATTTGCCACATTTTTTAATGGGGCATGAGGGGTAATCATACCCATTACTTATATGTCCGTCACATTAACCGTAAAGTTATTGAGATATGAAACAGTAATGGTTTAAATGATACCTATAGTCTTGATTGCTTTTAATATCTTATAACTGTAGCCTAAATATATATTTTGAAGAAATTCGTGAATTGGAAATGTACCTTTTCTGTTTGCTCAACTTTTGGTTTCTTTTCTGGAACCGGAGTGGCCAAGGAAGGTTCCTCCTCGTCACTTTCTTCTGGTTGGCTTTTAACACTCTCTGATAGAGAGGCCCGTTTGGTCTACACGTATTTTCATGTAAAATTTCATTTTTATAATTATTTAAGTCAAATTAAAATGTCGTACTAAATTGTAAGTGTAGTAAGAGTTGTGAGAAAGTAATTACCTGGGGCGTGTCACTAACTTTTGATTTCTTTTCAAGTGGTGTCGGTGTAATTCTTTCATATTTCTCCAATACAGGACGCTCGTAATCATCAACAAAGTCGAATTCATCCTAAATCAAATCTGTTTTAAGCACAAATGTTAAAAACAACACAAATCAATCGAATTTGTTATAAGACAATTTAAAATAGACAACAAAATATGGATAGTGATACACTGAACTATCACTATGAGTTACACGAGATATCGGGTATCAAGATATCTTAAATACAAGTATATACAAAATCTAATTTGTCAATGAATTCATTTGCGTTTTGTACTTACGTCTTTTTCTTCCTTCTTTTTTGTAACAACCTTCTTTTTAACCACTTTTTTCTTTTCTTCAGTCTTTTTAGTTTCTTTTTTATCTTCTTCCGGTTTGGGTTCTTCTTTAGGTTTTACTGGTTTTAATTTTGGAATGCCTTCAATTTTTTTCTCTTGTTCAGGTTCCTTTTCAGTTTTCTTTTTCTCAATTTTCTCTAAAAGTGCTTTCTTTTCTTCTTCCGTTTTTGATGCCTTCCTTTCAAGAATTTTTTTGGCTTCTTCTATTTCGACTTCAGCCTTCTTTTGTTCTTCTTTTGTTTGTAATTTGGTTTCAACTTTCTTTTCTTCAATTTTAGCAGCAGTTTTCTTCGCTGCAACTTTTGTGTCAAGCTTTTCTTCTTCCTTTGTTTCTGTTTTCTTTGCTTCAATCTGGATTTCATCCTGTTGAGCTTCTAGTTTTACTTCTTCTTTTTTTGTTATCTTCTTAGCAGCCACCTTTTTCTTTTTAATAAGAGTCTTTTCATCTTCTTCCTCCTCCTCCTCTTCTTCTTTACGTTTCAGTTCTTGTTTATCCTGTTTTTAAAAATGTGAAAATGTTATTACTTTTATTTATCTAAACATTGTGGCATTTGGGTTGTCATTGGGCTGAATTAGTTTTTATCGGACGTTAATTTCGTGCGGTGAGTAATTATCATTACTTTTACTTATATTACTCTTTTATAAAAGAAATAGTTCTCGGATATGTGTCGTAAACTCTGTTCTAATTGTTAAACCTACCGTCAAAAACCAGTTCTAGCCGTTCGCACCAACTTGTAGTGAGGCCGGCCGTGGTTGATTTTAGCGCGATCGGAATAAATCACTATTTGTTTTTTTTTTTATTTTGTTTCGAACCAAGCGGCTATGTACGTATACCTTTCATCTAAACTTATAGCCGTTTTGATGGAACGTACTCTGAAACTGGAAACACAATATACGTACCGCTATACTGGTTGATTCCTGTTCCCCCTGCAGAGGCTGGAAAATCCGAGGCTCGAGGCACGCTGGCTGCTAACTACGATTACGAATGAATTATCGCCAGGAAGGAGATTAAACGTCTGGTGTTTGGATTCCCGACGTTTGAAATAAAAGGTAATTCTCTCACCTCACACTCACAGATACTAGGCGGTATCGCTGAATCGCAAATTATCGTTAAAAATCTAGAAGTTTAGTCTACCTTTTTCTCATCGATGTGATTTTCTTCAATAACTGATTTTTCTTCAATAACTGAATTTTCTTCAACAATTGACATTTCTTCTTCAGACTCTTCCATCACAGTTTCTTCTTCTTCCTCCTCCTCTTTTTTCTTTTTCTAAAACATAAACACTTAAGATAATTACAACACAGTGTACCGTACATCCAAAAGTCCTGTAGTGCGGAGCATGAGGTTACAGGTTCGAGTCCTGGACTTCGCTAAGAGTTGTTGAGGTATTCTTTCCTCACGTTAATTCTTAGTAGTAGATGGTAGTACATGATAAGCATTAACCTGATTGAGATATCTTTTATCCTGCATTGGAATACCATGGTGGGTCGAACTTCCAAATCCCTCTCTGTTATAGGAGAGGCAGATTTGTGCGTTGCAGATGGTCAAATTATAGGCTGACTATAATAGTACACAAAATTATATAGCGATGTAAAACGATTGATTATAAAATTAAATTACCTTTTCTTCCACAATTGTCAAATCTGCACTAGATTCATCTTCTCCGTATTCATTCTTTATTACTACCCTATAGTTAGCTACGTATTTTTGCGTTACTTTTCTTATGATCAGTCTTGCATTTGTACCGTCAAATGACGTATTAATTTCAGATGAATCTCTTATCACTGTGGAATTTTTGTACCAGGTACATCTGCATGATTGATCTGATGTTTTAAGTACCGCTACGAACTCGGCCTCCTCGTTTTCTTTTCTGGCCTGAAATAAAATCATTAATTTTTTTTAATTATTTACAATAAGAGAATATGCATAAACAAAGTATGGCTAAGGGCTGACTTCATTATTTGCCTCGCACCAACACGTTTGACATAATTATTGCGTAAAAGGCGAAACATCCATCGATACATACAAAATTTCGTCCTTATAATATTAGTAAGGATTACCATAGATTGTCTTATAGAGATCTAAACTCATAGCCAAAGAGCCAGCACTCCATTGATTTAAGGTATGTGAATGTTTTTCAGCTACGGCAGTTGTAATATCATATCTACCATTTTTATGTATTTTGTTACTATACTGTAAATCTGCGCAGTGCTGACTCTTAACCTTTTATTGTAAGTATGTCATATATTTAATAAAAAAATTAAATTAATATAAATAATAATTCTCTTACCAAACTCCTGAGATGTTTTATAATCTGGGGCTTGTCCCCTTTCTCTTCAGGAATATCAGTGATCTCAACTTGTTGTGAAGTTGCTTCACCTTTTTCATTCTTCGCAACAAGTTTGTATGAGCCTCTATCTTGTTGTGATATGTTTGAAATCTCTAACTTCACTGCAAATTCACCCTGAAATTTGAAAAAGATTAATTTAACAATGTATATTATTTATTAATTGATAAAACATTTATAAAGGTTATGATAATTTAATATTTCATACTGTTATAAATTTATTGGGTCCATGTATGAGCGATGGTTGATCTTTTTTATATCAATATGAAATTTTTACTTACTTCTCTGATAGGTTCAATAAGAACAGTGTGCCTAGAATCTTCTTTAACAGCACTTGCTTCTTTATACCATGTACAAGAAGGTGCAAATTTACTTAATACTTTGCATTCAACAATGACTGTTTTCTTTTTAATTATTTTAATGATCTTCGGCTTTTCTTTAATAACTGGAATGACTGTAACACAAATAACAAATAATAAGTACTACCGTTAGATAATAAGCCATAATGACAAGTTAATGAAGGGTGTTAACTCACTTTCAATATTGAGCGTCAGGTTTGCATTTAGCTCTCCAAGTTCATTCTTTATATTACATTTATACAATCCGGAGTCTTCAATACCAGGATCTATTAATTCCAAAATGATAGTGTAAATGTCTTCTTTTACTTCGACCCTGGTCTTAATTTTTGACGATTCCCTAACTTCTTTGCCCTCGTGGTACCACACAATTGTTGGTCTTGGACTAGCTTTTACTTTGCAACTCATTATTACAAGTTTACCATTTTCTTTTGACTGAATAGTAGGTTTTTCAACAAAAGTTGGTCCCTCGCCTTCAGGTTCTGGTTCAGCCTCAATGTTTAAGTTCAGATTAGCATTGCTCTCTCCAAACTCGTTCCGAACATAACAGCGGTAAGCGCCACCATCCGCTGCCGTCGGATTAGATAAGAGCAATATTAATTCGTATACATCTTCTTTTAAGAGAGAAGATTTTATTTCTATTTTACTGCTAGCCTTAATAACCGTTGTGCCTCTGTACCACGTGACTTCTGCCGCCGGCTTTGCTTTGCAGACACAGCGCATCGTAATGAGCGTGCCATCTTCATTAGGAATAATTCGTGGTTTTTCAATAAAAGATGGAGCGAAGCCATTTTCGTCATCTCCCCCTAAGAAAAAAAGGAATGTGAATCGTAAAAAAATTAATGTATTTTTATAATGAATTGCATGCAGCATAAAAAAGCTTTAAGCTTTACATGCATTGCTACTGTATGCGTACTTTATAATGTTAAATACAATTTTATGATAACCTCTTATTACCTTGGAAGTTAAGAGCAATATTGGCATTGCTTTCACCATATAAATTGAAAGCATTACACCTATAATTTCCCCCATCTTCCTTAGTGGGACCCAAAATTTCTAGGGTAAGATTAAAAGTGTCTTTTCCAGTTGCTTTTCTGGACATCTTCATTTTATTACCATCCCTAATTTCTTTATCCCCGTGGAACCATGTAATATCTGGCACAGGATGTGCTTCAAGTATGCATTCCATAATTAAGACATCCCCTTCTTGGCGTATCGTAGGTTTTTTTGGAAACCTAGGTGCTTTCCCATCGGGAATTCTGTTTCAAAGATAAATAATTTTATTATAAGTCCTAACATTGATCTAAACTTAAAATGATTATTATATTTGACAAAATCTTACTTTGGCTTATCCCCACCCTGGAAATTTAGGTTTATTTTAGCTACGCCTTCGCCGTGCTTGTTTTTTGCTATAGCCCTGTATTCTCCCTTATCTGAATTGTCTACACCTATAATTTCTAATCGCGCCATATGATATAGCGTTTGGTCCTCTTCTAATGAAATTTTGTACCGACTACTTTCTTTTATTAACTTCTTTCCATGGTACCTGTGTGCATTTTTCAATTTCAATATTAGTAAATTTAGATTTCTTTTAAGGACAATTAATTTACAAAACGCATCATGTCCTTACCATGTAACGGTTGGTTTCGGTTTGCCAACACATCGACATTCGAAAGTGATTTTGGTACCATCCTCCGATTGCCTGATGACCGGTCTCTCCGTAAACGTAGGTTTGATAAAGTCTTCAGGCACGGGGGCTTCGTCGCCTACATTAATTTTTACATTAGTATGAACTATTTTAAAAAGTTCACGAAGATTTGCAGCTTTTCTTTGTCGCGTTTTGGTACAAATACTTTAAGATGTTTTCTTATGATTCGTGTACGTATTAATTACAACGCAGCCAGTTTGTATATAAGAGTTAATCGTGGGATAGAAAAGTTAAAATATCGGATAGATACATAAATAACTTGTATTACTAGTTGACTATGTTTTATTTTTCTAAAATAAATCTTCAACAACAATCAGTACGCATAACAGTTGCGAATGTTATAAATATATTTATTAACAGAGCATATGCTAGAAGCCAGTAACTAGAAACTTTTAAACATTGAACACAATGTAACAGTGCTGGGATATGTTAAGTTAGTAAAGCCTCGTAAATAATTAATGAAAAAGATGAGATAGTATTATAATTGTTATAAATATTAGTGAACGTGTAAGTGTTTGGTAAAAAAATGTATTGTGTGCTTACAATGCTGTAGTTTATGAGTGTGTGTATATATTATTTAATAATAATAATAAAATCTTCTGGTAGTGATATTGGTTTGAGATAGCTTTAGTATCAAAAAATATTTTATGATGGAATTTTGCAGAAAACATCTTAAAAATGTATAAAAACTAATACAACGAAAATAAATTCTTGTGTATTTTTGTGTATTTTATTTATAAAAAAAATTAGTTGATGAAGACGATAAGCTATGCTGCAAATTCTACGTTCACATAATGGAGTCTATTACATTTGCTGGATTAGGAACACACAAATACATAAGCATTAACAGTCTAAAGCAGTTTATTTAAAGAAAATTATTGTAATCAGGGCTGTGAATTTCTGAAATTATAATATGCTTGTCGGGTGTTTTGCTCATATTAATGCTTCTATTGAGAATGTTTGATGCAGTTCTTTTTCTAAGATCTTTCTATATGCTTCAATCATATCTTAGATCTTTCTAAAACATGCTCTATTGAATATGTTTAGTTACTGATTACTATTTCTACAGTTTATTTTAATTCAGTAGTTACACTTATCAGTTTAGTTTAGTACAATGTCATTAACTTTAATTCGATTATTTTAAATATTAAGGTTTTTGGTAAATACTTGCATGATTTTAGGTTACTTCCTATTTTGTTTCTTTAAAAATGTGTTTATATTCTGTCTCTCTATATTTAAGTTAATTTGTTGTATTTTATTCTTTATTTATATTATTTTAATGAGGTATTACATTCAAAATACTTACTATCGAAGTTCAAGCTGATCGTAGCGTTACTTTCACCGAGTTCGTTCTTGGCCGTCACTCGGTATTTTCCAGCGTCTTCCACGGTCACATTATTAATTTCTAATGAAGCGTAGTATGATTTGCCATCCTTGCTCACTGTTAACTAGAAAGAAAAATATAATTTCTTATTTTTTCGCGATGGTATTCGTGTTGTTTCATAAGAAAGTCCCTCGGCGAGCGATGGAGAGAGTAATACTTGGAGTATTTCGGTATTGATGAGTTACACATAGTTCGAATACCCCGTTTGTTACGACCCCCCACTGGGAAGCTAAGTGTTGGTCGATCTACCGCTAGGTAGACCGACGACTTGGCTTGGAAGCTGCTGGACGTGGGCGGTCTTGGTGTTTAAAAGTCCTTGTAGGAGACCTATGTCCAGTAGTTGACGTCCTTCGGATGATGATGATGATTCGAGTTGTAACCCAAAAATTATCTCAATATTTCATTTGAATATCAGAAATCAGATGTTGGTTCTATCGAATATTTACAATTTAATATATTTTCATATAGAATTCTGTTGTTGTTCTGTTCTGTCTTTTTAAAACATCTAAGACTAAACATCACGTTCAAATAATGCAGATATCTAGTTGATTTGTTATTAAATGCTACAATTAATAATTTCAATATTTTCTTCATTCTCAACAACAAAGATTCTTGAATTCCATGCTTTCTTCTGCACGATAAGATTGTCAATTTTAAAATAATAATTTGTATGTCTGGACTGCTCTTCATCAATCTGATTTCCAAACTGGTGGTAGAGTCGCACTAACAGATTTAACTTTTAAAAAGTGTTTGAATAACAGTTTACTTGAAATAAATGAATTTGAATTTTGAATTATTTACATAACGCGTAGGCATATCTAAATATAAGCTAATATGTAAACACAAGACATGTGTTCGAGTTGGAAGCCAATTAAATTGAGGTCAAGGCCAAACAAAATTTGTCAGAATAAACACAAATTTAAAACCATTGTTACTAAAGTTCCATGTTTGTAATTATATATAAATGTTTGTATTGTTTTATCTACTTTAGGGTCATTTAACAGAATCACAGAGAGAAGTTACATGAAATTGGACAGTTTGTAGGACAGTAGAAAGTCTGAGCGCAGATAATCTGCCATAGCACAGAACTAAACTAGACGAAGAAGTAGAAGAACATGGGAAAGCGTTTCTCTGTGACTAAAAAAAAATATTGTGAAAAAGTTTTTTGCCATTGTATATTTCTGAATTTTTGCAATAATTGATACTTTAATAACAAATGAATACTTGTTTTTCTAGAAAGAAAATAACACAATCTAGTTTTTTTTTATATAAAAGAACATTACATTAAAAATTACGGAATCGACGATAAGTAAAAATATTAAAGGAACGAAAAATTCATGAGACTTATTAAATTTTTTGCATCTAAAATTTCGATTTCAGAATCAATCGCCCAAATGTTGATACTTTAAAAAAGTTATTTACCTTATGCCTCGAGCTAGGTGTGACCTCTTCAGTGTTGTGGAACCACGTGACGCCGGGCACGGGCTCGGCCTCGATCCTGCACTCGAATATCAACCGCTTGCCATCGTCCTCTTGCCTGATGGCAGGCTTGCGCGCGAACGTTGGTGCTTTACCATCTACTTGCCTGGAACGTTATTTATTTTAGTTAAATGTATTCGTATTATGTTTATGCGTGATTAAATCAATCATCGCCTGTATAGTTACTCCTTCTCATGAGGCCCATAGTTTAAGATCCAGGTCTTTACTGGCAAGACGTATTGTTCGAAGACGCAAACAGATAGGATAAAAATTATTTTCTTAATTACAGGCAATAATCCAACATTATCACCCGAAATACACCTGCTTTGGAGCAGCGTAGTGGGTCTAAGCTCCACATCCTCTATCCTAAAAGGAGGGACAATTATTTTCTAAATTCCATTCCAGTAATATCATTATAAGCCAAATGGCTTATAATGATAATATTACATGTGTAGGTCATCATCATTTTATGTTTTTACTGTCCACTATAAGTCTTATTCCCTTTTTTACAGGAGGAGGGATATGGAGCTCAGATCCACCAATACTCTTAATGCTGGTTGCTGAGATTGATAATAATGATTGATTTTAAACGATTTTCATGAGATGGTGATGATAGTGACTAGGACGGCTTAACACCTGTCAAAAATTTCTTGGAAGAAAGAAAATTTCAATATTTCACAGCCCGTCGTTATTATGATGATCGGCAATAAAGGATTTTAGATTCATATTTACTATTATAAAATCATGTTACTGTATAGCTATAGTCAGTGCATTTATGTAAACATTTTAATACTCACTTTTGTTTTTCTTCGTCGGCAGCTGAAAAATAAAATAGAAAATATGTTGAATTATGTAAAAATGTATCTTATCTATAATGATTCTCATTATCTTAGAATGTTTCATATTGATAATTTTTTGAGAAGTGTAATACCACTAAGCTTCTAGCTGCTACTAAAGATCCCTTGGAAAACAAAGCCCAATATTCAACAACAAGAGAGCTCATTGAAAGCCTGATAGCCAAAACTACAAAAGCTAACTACAGGATCAACTGGGCAATAGTTTACTGAAAATACAGGATTTGAACCCAGGAACCTCAAGATCCAAAGTCACATAGTGTAGCCACTAGATTAACGAGGCAGTATTGATGTTATCTTGTAAGTAGGTACTCTTGAGTAACGAACAACATATAGAACATTTCTACGTAGCTATATAACATACATAACTGCAGTAGTTTCTGACTTCTGTAGTTGAATGTTTACATTGAACAACATCATCCAGACGTAAATATTTAGAATAGCTACATTCGCGATCTCAGAATAAACCCAGGTGTTCTATATTTCTAGTTTCTACAATCAAATTGTGTTTCAATTGGATACGAATTCTGTAGTTGTAGTTTCCGCACAGTTATAATATTAAGTTGTTTTATCATTTTAGGTCAATCTTAAAGGCCCACAAGACCACTTCGTATTTTAAGAAGTGAGTATAGAGATGCGGGGTGCGGCTTAGGGTGTTAGTAATTATTTTACTTCTGTAATGATTGATTGTTGATGATCGGGACCGAGTTGTATGACGTGGAATGCAAATGGAGGGCATGGAAGAGCAAATTGTTACACAACTAACTTACGAACTTTTAAGAAATAAATTTTTGCTGAGAATCTTGTAAGAAAGAAAACTTTAATATTTCAAAGTCAGACCTAGGACTTGAACTCAAGACCTCGTGAAACGAAGCCACATCGACTTAATCACTGGATCAATGGTTTAGTTTTTAGAAATATTGAGTTTATCTCATTATATTTTTATACCCAAAAAAAATCAGCCTTGAGCAGGGACATTTATGTTATTACACGCCCATGCCTAGGAGAGTCCATTAAACCATCGGGCACGGTCTTTGTTATTAAAATGTACCTCCTCTGACCTATCAAGAGGGAGGTCTTGCCTTTTAGTGGGTAAAATACGCTGATGATGTTGATTAGCCCGATAAAAAGAAGATTTACAAAATATATTTATGAGGCGAAGGTGAATGAAAATATTGGTACGGGGAGGGCTTAGGCAAATGTCCCTGGGCCAAATTCAGGACATTTTAAAATATGAGCAGGTCAAGAGTACCCTAAATCGACTAACTTGTATGAAAGGATTACTAAGAGTGGAAGAAGCTAAGGTGAAGGGACCTTGGCAAATGGAAGGGTGCAGTCTCTGCCTACCCCTTTGGGAATGAAGCGAGATGTTATGTATGTATGTATATAATGAATACAATTAAATAAAAAAAGGATCGACTTTCGAGATACATATAGCAATAGAGTCATAAACGCTCGCTCATGTGTCATAGCAGACTTTCGTCAGACGTTCGGCGTCACGGCCCCCGTTGCCAAAGCGTATCTTTGACGTCGATGAGACAAATAGTCAGCTGTATTTTTTATTTGTCGCAATTTATTTCTGTCTATGAGTAATGCATGTTTGTGTGTTTATTTTTATTACACTTAACTCGTATTGGATTACCGAAGATAAGCTATTGCACAACATTTACACAAGATCAGAAGAAATTGTAATTGAAAATAATTACTAATATTATAAAGGTGAAGAGTTTGTTTGTTTGAACGCATTCATCTCTGGTTCTAATTGAATTATTTTTGTGTTGGATAGTCCATTTATTGAGGAAGGCTCTAGGCTATATAATTTTTTTTTTTTATGGACTACAAGTTGGCCCTTGACTGCTATCACACCTGATGTTAAGTGATCATGCAGTCTAAGATGGAAGCGGGCTAACTTGTAAGGAGTGCGACGAAAATCTACATCCCTTTCGGTTTCTACACGACATCATACCGGAACGCTAAATCGCTTGGCGATACGTCTTTGTCGGTAGGGTGGTAGCTAGCCAAAGCCTCCCACCAGCCAGACCAAGACAAATTAAGAAAAATCTCAATCTGCCCCGCCGGGAATCGAACCCAGGACCTCCGTCTTATAAATCCACCGCGCATACCACTGCGCCACGGAAGTCGTCAAAAATATTTTACGACCATTATGACCAATATGAGCGAAGAATCAGTGGAAAATATGGAAAAGACGGGAAAAATTGTTCTTCTTTTACGATATAACTTATGAAATAATAAGTTATATGAGTAACTTAGGATATTTTTATTTTTGAAATCTTGTTTATTTTATCCACGCGGATGAAGTATTTGGCACGCGCTAGTTATACTTATTAATTTAAAAAATATGATACATGAGTGTAATAAAGTAAGTTAAAAATATTTTTGCAAAATTTAAACCCACACGATACTATGGACGAAAAAATATAAAGACGAAATCTAGACTCGCACTGTCGACATTCGGTACAAAATCGACATGCTGGTATTGCCATCTAGTAGGCCACAATAAGAACATATTCAAGGTCCTTTATAAAATTAATACACTTTTGGCTAAGTTAACACGTTCACATTCCCCTTACGAACTTATCTGATTCACAAATACAAATATGTAGGTTACTATGTAGCCCAAATTGGGCTCATGGGCTAATGAGGAAAAACACGAGTAACCCCAGGTTGGGCTCACTGGACTGTAAACATGTTAAGTAATAATAAGTTTGTTAACTTATAATTTAAAAATATATATACTCGTAATTAAACTACTTACGGCTAAAGTTAAGGTTAATAGAGGCGGCCACCTCGCCCATCTTGTTCTTAGCCTTAACTTTGTACAGCCCCGCGTCCGTTTCGATCACATCGTCCAGTTCTAGCACCACCAGGAACTTGTTGTTGGCTATACTCTGGATCCTGCGGAGGAGAGTAATTATGTTTTAATAACTAACTATAAGGGTAAAGTACAATTTTTATGGTAACAATCTTTAAGGACCTTTAGTTCGTATTGTTGTATCCATTTCAAACACAGTGTACGATGAATTTAGGGAATTAGGAATACCTACTTATAGGTTATTTATAAAAAAATTTGCAAATTGTTTCTCAATTAATAAAATGGGTCTGTTACTTGGCTTTACCATAGAAAGACTATGTGCCATTGTGTTCCTTTGAAAGACAGGATGAATGTCAAAATGTATACTAAGCATTCATTAACCACCACACCAACAAAAATTGTTACATAAACAATTCAAGAAATTACAAAGATCACAACCCGCAATATTCAGTTAAAATAACTTGAAATTTATAATCACTCATCTTAAGTTGGTGTACACACTTTGAGTTTAATTGGTAGTTTTATTTTTTAAGTCGGACCAGTCGAGAGGTGTGAAATATGCCCAAATGAATTTTATATAGAAGGGATATATAAAATAACTCGACACCTATAAACAATCGATTACAATATCTCAACAAAAAATTACCTAAAAATTCCTTATTTTTACAGTTTCTGGATACTTATGGCAATTGTACCTAACATTAAATGTGGTTCAGGTTTTGTTTTTTAACTTTAGGCACACTATGCAATGCAATCTAAGATGGAAGACGTGAGTCCGTCTTAGACTGCATCATCACTTATCATTAGGTGTGATTAGCAAGGGCTAACTAAAAATGAATAAAAAAACGTAAGTATTGGAATAAAATTACGCGGTCGCCTCTCATTGCATTCGGCTAGCTAAGCACCTGCGTGGTAGGCGTCACTAGTATGGGCCGTAAGGGAGAAGAGTCAATGTCAAGAAATGAATACCTACCTCAGTGTTTACGCGGATGAAGGATAGTGGCGGGCGACTCCTAGTTATGTATAATATAAGACCTTGACGTCACGGAGGCCTTGAGTATTCTCAAGGCCGTTGAATTATTATCGTTATCAGCGTGGAATGGTAGAGTCAAAGCTCTTTACGCCGTGAGACTATCATAGGGGCAGAGATTTTTTTTATAGGACAACTACACACATCACTATTTAGCTCCAAAGTAAGCTTAGGTAGCTTGTGTTATGGGTACTATGATAACTAATGAATATTTTTATATATATTATACATAAATACTTTTAATATAGAAAAACACGAAGATACTGGAAAATATCTATGCTTGTCACACAAATATTTTTTCAGATGCGGGAATCGAACCCACAGCCTAGGACGCAGAAGCTTGGTTATTACCCACTGCGCCACTCGGCCGTCAAATATATAGCTCAATTTGTACTAATATGTATTCTGGAGATTTCGGGCGTTGTTTCTAATGCTTTTCGTAGATCACACAAGCTTTCCAATATTTTCCAATTTGATAAAATTTAAAAAGAATAATTGTTTACGCCATAATCCTGGAGATGCGCCATTTTGGCTATAAAGTAAAATTTATTTTGTAAGTAAATAAAGCGGACTATTTAGCTAATTAATTGCTGTTGTTTTGTTATGTAAGAATTTGTCAATGAATACATTTCACTGTCAAAATAAAATAACGAATACATTCGCAAAACTACAAGACAATAAAGATGACCTTGAATTCGAATTTATTTATTTGTTTTTATGCTGCAATTAATATATATCAATCTATCTTAAGATATCTTATAATTATAATTATAATAAGATATCTTATAGTATAGGTATTTTGTGTAATTGTTTATGTATTAGTGTTTTTTTTCATCGACTACAAGTTGGCCCTTCACTGCTATCATACCTGGTGTTAAGTGATGATGCAATCTAAGATGGAAGTGGGCTAACTTTACAATTATATTACAATTGTAATATAGGTATTTTGTGTAATTGTTTAATTATGTGTGTAATTGTGTAATTGTTTGAGTGTGTATGTATTTTATAAGTATTATTAATTCATTTTAGTGTCCTAATTTTTTCCTAAGCCAAAAGTTAAGCGAGAAGGCCACCTTTTGTACCTGTTCAACTTAGTGCACTTTATATTTTTCTTAAAAGAATAAATAAACTACAACTGCAAGTTACTTTTGTAAACCTAATGACCCTCATTTTACCCATTTAGCAACTTACGCAATAAAACAATTAATGATCTTTACTTTTCAAACAAAGTTTTCTTTTTATTCGCTCGAGACTGCGCTGCGTGCGGTGCCAAATGTGTCAACTTTCGATTGTTTTGGCTCCCTTTAGCTATAAAGGAGCAATACGACTATCGATAATGTCGGGTCTGTGTCGATGACCTAATCTTTGTCATCTGCTAATTGCAAACGCTCTAACACATTATCGAACACGACCATTATCTGATTTATTTGTTCTTATGTATACTAAAAATATGTTAGAATATCACAGAAATTTCAGAAACTAAAAATTATTTCAGCGTTGCATTACCCACTTATTGAAGATATAGGGATTCAAAATATGGCTACACGTAGTATATGCAAGAATCACCGAAAGGCACATCTAGTAACAATATGAAGCTGAAAATCTTTCTTTGTTTGAACGTTTTAATCTTAGGAACTCGTAGTTCGAATTGAAAAATTCGATCAGTGTCCGATTGCCTAATAATTTAGGAATCTACCATTCTGTAACAAAATGAGTTAATATATGCAAATGAAACCGCGGAGCACAGTTAGTTAACAATACAGGAACATTTAGACTATAGATAATGTCGGGTCAGTGTTGATGACCTTGATAATTTTCGGAAACAACTAATATCTAAAGCATGAATGAACTTAGAACATGGTATACAAAGATTTTCCATCTGTCAGAATACGTCTGGACCTTTTGAGCTTCGCGAAGGATTTTAATATATTTTTTCGCTACAAAGAGGTATTTAGTTTATGTGTTAGATTAGATTTAGTGTGGCTGAATGGAAATCTTGGAAGGGGAAGGCCTAGGCGAATGTACCTGGACAAAATTCAGGATATTTTAAAGAATGGCCCGGTGAAGAGTACCCTACACCGACGAACTTGTATGAAAGGATTAATGAGAGTGGAAGAAACTAAGGAAGTATGCTAAGACCGTGGCAAATGAAGTGTCTACCGACCCCTGTGGAAACGTGATGTTATCTATGTTTGTGTGTATATATATCGTTGAAAATGTAACACGTTTGCCTAGAAGATGCCTTTTTTTGTTATTGTAGGTGTCCAAGTTACAATAAATAAAAAACAAACAGTTATTCTCATCTTGTACACTAACTAGCCGTGTATTAAAAATATGATGCAAAACGTTTTAAATGAGAGACATCGAAAACATAGAGATAATAATAAATAAATAAATAAATATTATAGGACAATTACACACATCGCTATATAGCCCCAAAGTAAGCGTACTCGTAAGTAGCTTGTGTTATGGGTACTATGATAACTGATGAATATTTTTTTATATATTATACAGAAATACATATAATATATAGATAAACACTCAGACACTGGAAAACATCCATGCTCATCACACAAACATTTTCCAGATGTGGAAATCGAACCCACAGCCTAGGACACAGAAGCAGGGTCACTACCTACTGCGCCACTCGCCGCCGGGATGAAAACCTCGGCCGTGAAGCCACACAAATGTATTTTACATTTTGACATCAAACTTACTACCTGGTTGTACTAAAATTCGTGCAATGTGGAATACTTACTTAAACTGTGTCCTGTTGTCCTCCTTGAGCAGCTCATCGCTGCGGTACCAGCTGATCTCCGGCTTGGGTGAGGCCAGGAGTTGGCACTCGAAGACCAGCTTGTTGCCATCGTCCTCCTGACGCAGCTGCGGCTTCTGAGTGAAACTCGGGGCAAAATCGTCGGATACCCCCATGGCGCTAGCTGGTTGTCATCACTGGTCGAGATGCGGTGCTGCTCGCTTCTTGAAAACGAGCTATGGTCCTGTGGGACAAACATTGTTATGTCAATACGTTATCTATATCTTCATTAAGGGGTGTGGATTTTATCCTACACCTAACAAGTTATCCTACACCTAACAAGTTAGCCCGCATCCATCTAAGATTGCATCGTCACATAAAATCAGGGCCAACTTGTCGTAGATAAAAAATTAGCATATTAATGGCCTACTAGAAGACTAGGCCTTCTTCTTCTTTATAGGAGAGCCACCACGCAGCTCTAACACGGGTTGGCTGGCTTAGGGTGATAATGTTTATTTATGTAAATAAAGTCGGATCAATTACAAAATGTATAACTCGAGAATGGCTGGACCGATTTTTATCACTTATTTATTTGTTGGATTTGTTTTTGTCCCGAATAGCAGCATCGGCCGTGGCGCAGTGGTATACACAATGGATTTACAAGACAGTGACCCCGGGTTCAAATTCCGGCCGGCCGATGGAAGTGTTCTTCATTAATCCAGGTCTAGCTAAGTGGGAGACTTCAGTCGGCTGTAACTCAATTACGACTAAACCGGATCGTCCTACTCCTACAAGATATTTGCATCAACAGATCAAGTGAGTTACTCAAGGGTTAACTTGGAATTAATAATAAAAGAATAATTATTAACATATATAAAAATACACGGAAAAATAAAATTATGCAGAAAAATGATGAAGCATATAATCTACGTTATTTTAAATTAAATCAAAATCATTTATTGCGAATTTGAGTAATTACAGTAAGTTAGGTACAACAAATATAAGTGTTCCGTCAAATTCCGCTTTTCTAGGAGCCTATCTTTTCTAAGTATATCTAGGAGTCGGTGCCAGCCAAGGTTTCTACTTTCAGGACATTACCTAGAACCCACAAGCTGCTTTACTACGTTAAATTAATGTTCCTTAAACTTGCTGGCATCGATTTCATATATATGCTTAAGTAAATTATAGCAACTAAATGACACAGTTATTTTTTACTTTTTAGTGCGTTTTGAGTCAGTTCTATTTTTTGTTAAAAATTTTAAATAAAAATAAACCGCCTTCAAATAATATGCCTGTTAGTTAGGACAATAATATGGGATCGATGCCCATACTATTGTTTCTTAAATATATTTTTTCCAAGTGCCTTCAAATTATACTTTTGAAATCTGGAAATTATGCATTAAAATAACGAAAATCTCATACTTACAAATCAGATCAGTAGTTTTTGAGAAATCATGGTGATACATACCTACAAACATTTATAAATACGAGTAGAGTTATTATTTTTATCCCTTTCTAAATGGGTTAAAGAATAATGATGAACTCTTGTTCGTTCATAACTAAATAGGTTGTTGTGTTTTGATTTATAACACTGAAGTGGGACAAGCCCTAATGTGTGACGTAACTGGTTATAATAGAAAACATTCTATGAAAATTTTATGTACCTTTAACAGTTCTACAAAAAATTCTGCAATGGCATATATCTATCTTTTATATTTTGGCAGATATAGAACGTTTTGTGTTTTAAAAAATAATTTTATTCATATGCTTGCGTTTACGTCATTATTTATATAACTAAACTTAAATCCTTATCAAAATAAATTACTTAATAATAAGGATATTATAGAGATAAGATTTGCCTTTTACAGTATGTTAATTAGTTTCATAGTTTAGGAGATAATACAAAATTTCTAAAAAGCGCGATACTGCTGCTATTAAGTCCAAATCAAGTTGAACTCTACGTACGTACGAGTACGTGAATAGGCGTCAGGCATTTTGGTAAGTATGCTGTTTCATATAAACGATAATTCGGTTACGGGGTTGAGAATTCAATCTTTGTTCAATTTATTTGCCATAAAATACCATAATTATCTATACTGTTAATGTAAAGAGGAAGAGTTTATTTTTCTATTTAAACGGGCTAATCTCTAGGTGTGCGTGTCGGATTGTAAAATTATTTTTGTTTATTTTGAAAGCCAGACTCAAGAGTGTAATAGACTATTTAATATTAAGCTATACACATCAGCTTGCCATAAATATATATTGTTAATGTTCATGTACTGTAATATCGTACAATGTTTAACAAAAATGTACATCTTTAGTATAAGAGACGGACGGACGATATTGCTTCACGGGAAACTATAAAAAAGTTAAATTGAGCGGGGAATGAGCATTTTTATATGAAAGTCTGTCTTTAAAATTAAAAGGGTACCTAAGAGGTTTTCACGCGGACGAAGTCGCGTGCGACTGCTAGTAGTTTGTATAGTTATTCGGATAAGTTAACTAAGTTCCTTATTGTATTCTTCCGAAATAAAAAAAATAGTGAATATTATGTCTTTAATACTACTAATTTTATAAATAATAAATAAATAAATAAATATTATAGGACAATTACACACATCGCTATATAGCCCCAAAGTAAGCGTACTCGTAAGTAGCTTGTGTTATGGGTGTTATGATAACTGATGAATATTTTTAATACTTATAATATATAGATAAACACCCAGACACTGGAAAACATCCATGCTCATCACACAATCATTTTCCAGATGTGGGAATCGAACCCACAGCCTAGGACGCAGAGTCGGCCGTACTCGGCCGTCTAAGTCTGTTATGGCTAGCTTACGTAGAGCTTTTAATATGTTTTCATCAGATACATAATAGAATATGTGAACTTCGAAGGACTTCGTTCTATAGCTGTAACATGACTACATATTATAAAACAACGCCCCCTGTCACGTCTGTCTGTCTGTTCATGATAGACTAAACGATACTCAGTGGATTTTGTTGCGGTTCTCACCAAAAGATAGAGTGGGTGGTTTAAAAGAGCGTTTCCAATGAAAGTTTTTAGGCTACGTGACATTTCCAACATCAATAATAAATCAATAAACAATCGTCATATCTGCGCCAATTTACATTAATTCATAAAAATATATATACTAAAACCTTCCTCAATTTGAAACTCAAAACATTCGTTGATTCGTTTTTGAGTTCATCGCAAACATACCGATAGACGTGGCGCAGAACTTTGTTTCATAATATATAGTGATAGTGATGTTATGATTACGAGTGTTACTATTTCAACATCATCATCATTATCAGCCTATTAGCGGCCCACTACAGGGCCAGGCCTCCCTCCTTGTAGGAGAGGGAATATAGAGCGTAGACCCACCACGCTGCTCCAATGCGGGTTGGTAGGCTATTACTATTTAATACATGATTAATACTAAATTTTGGTTGTTACAGTTGTTGTTAAGATGATGTTTTATGTTTTTTTAAACCTTTTTAGAAGTTAGTTAGGTTTAACCTAATACAATAATAAAAATTTAACAAAAAATAAAAACGCCTTCAAAACGCACTGAAAAGTAAAAAATAACTGCGTTAGTTACTTACTTTAATTTAAGATTAACCTCATCTATGAGGTCGGGGCCATCCAAGTTTAGGTAACGTCTTTAAAGTAGAAAGCTCGGATGGCACCGACTTCATAGATGTGATTAAGTAAATTAAAGTAAATAAATGACGCAGTTAATTTTGAAAGTTTCCCTCGGTTTCTCCAGGATCCCATCAGCAGATCCTGGTTTCCTTGTCACGGTACCACCACAGGACTATCTTCTTTCCAACAAAAAAATTATCCAAATCGGTTCATAAATGACGAAGTTATGTTAAATTGTTTAAAAACAGTTACAGTTACTAGTTATGCAATAATTTTGTGATAATTAACAACTTGCACGAACACACGTAAGAATGTGTTCAGTTAAAAGATATTTATATTCGCAGCATGCATTAATAGTAATTTTTGACGAAAAAAAACTCCTTCGACACGTATATTTTTTTTTTTTTTTTTTAAAATTTCGATTTTGTTAGAAAGGGCATAAAAACAGTTACAGTTACTAGTTATGCAATAATTTTGTGATAATTAACAAATTGCAATAAGCAAGAATTATCAGTTCGGCCTGTCGTAAAAATGTGTTCAGTTTAAAGATATTTATTTCTCGATAAGAACGTAAAGTTCACTTAAATAGAAATTACAATCATTTTGCAGACAGCATGCATTAATAGTAATTTTTAAATACGATGTCAAATCAATATTTCAAACGCACCTGGATCAAACTATTGTTTTAAGATTTTTAATTTATCACTAAAAACAAAAAGCACCTTGTGTCGCGTGCGTTATCATTAACTTATTTTTACTTATTAACTTTTTTTTTAATTTTACTTATTAACATTAACCACAATTACAAATTTTATTTGTATTGCTAGTGACCAGAGATTAATTTTATTAAGCCGACTAATTTAAGAAAAAGATTGACGTAGAACACTATCGCTACGCTGTGATAAAATTATAGAGTGCCAGGTCAAAACGTGAAGTTAGGAGCTTTGCTCTCCATAAGATTTGATAGCTTTTTCACAGTGGACACAACATGCATTCTTATTGGCAATTAGTTTTAAAGATTTTAAAGATTTTAATTTGAGGAAATGATGATTAGAATTCAGGAGACGGCCTTGAGCGTTTTCATTGTGAAATAAATAAATATGATTAATTGAAATAATCCAGTTTATAGTTTTAGAAATTTTGTGATGGGTCAGTTCACGTAATAAACAGAGAGAGAGAGAGATAAGAGGTACTAATTTTTTTTGCCGCGTATTGAATACCGAGAAAGAGAAGGTTCTATGATTTGCTGTCTTGGAGGTCAAAAACGAATCCTGAGTGTCGCTTGGAAACATTTGTTGCCATACGTAACATTCAACTTGTTATCTAAGATGGCGAATAACTAGAAAAAAATTGTGGATTTATTCTTTCCCGTAGTGAAAAGCCAAGATGTTAAACCGTACAGACGCGTCTTTATGGACACTAATTTAATTTTTTATTCCAATGACCCACAGTAAAGGTTGGTGATCATACAGTCTTTTCAATCTTGGCTATATTAATTCTATCTAATCATCTGAGTTTATTCAATAACGGAAAAATGTTAAATGACTAATATTCTTTAATTTTCAATTAATTGAAAGAAAATTAATTAAAATGCCAATAAAATAAATAAACGTAAACTTAACATATAAGTAGGTACTTCTAAGAACATCCTCATAGAACGTCCTCATTCCTAAACGTTCATATTTTTAAATAGTTTCTTTGCCTGTCTAGTAGGCCATGCAAAGGTTGGTGACCATGGGTCTAATTTAGTTTAGTTTGAGGCCTGTCCAGTAGGCTCACATATCCGTGCCGTGGCCGTGTCAATCCTTAAGCGTTCTACAAACCCAACCTCTACTACTACTAATTAAAATGCATTTTAAAACTGAGATCAATTCCATAGATTATTAATCACACCTATTTTTATAAAATTGTAAGAAAGATAAAATAAGACATTGACTATAAATTTAGTATTACTTCCTCACTTAAATAATGTGAGATTTTGCTTAGTTACTATGCCGTTTATGATTGTCTAGTGTTATTCTGTAAGTTGTAAAATCTTTACAAATCTCTCTATCTATAGTATAGAGGTTAGACAGTGAGACGAATTCAAAAGTTACATTGTCTAGTTGCAAAAACAGCGTTACAGAATAAGGCTATCATTTCCAACACGTCTTTGATTGTGCAAGTCTAACTTTATTTTTATAGGGCTTAGCTTATCGTCATCAGCATTCTCTCATGGACGCTGTCTTTATTTCAGACTAGCAGTCGCCCGCGACTTCGTCCGCGTGAAAACCTCTTAGGTACCCTTTTCATTTTAAAGACAGACTTTCATATAAAGTGTGCTCTTTCCCCGCTCCTCCTCTCAATTTAATTTTTTTATAGTTTCCCGTCAAGCAATATCTTCCGTCTTTTACCGTGTACTAAAGATCTACATTTTTGTTAAACATTGTACGATATTACAGTACATTAACATTAACAATGTATATTTATAGCAAGCTGATATGTAATATAACTTGTATTAAATTAAATAGACTATTTCACTTTTAAGTCTAGCTTTCATAATAAACAAAATAATTTACAGCAGATCTAGAGATTAGCCAGTTTAAACAAACGAACAAACTTTTTCGTATACTACATAAATATGGTCTGCCATGCCAAATAAATTGAAAGAAAAGATTAAAGATCGAATTCTCAAAGAATATCAGTACCAAAATGTTGATGTATGTACCCCTATTCATTACGTATAACATAACATGGAGGAGGTCAACTTAATTTGGACTATATAGCGGCAGTGTTATGTTTTTTAGAAATTTTGTAATATCTATATAACTAATTAACATACTGTAAAAGGCAAATTTTATCTCTATAATATGCTTGTAATTATTAAATAATTTATTTTGATAAGGAATTAATTTATTTGTATAAATGATGACGTAAACGTAAGCATATGAATTAAATGATTATATAAATAATTAACATACTGTAAAATGGGAAATCGTTATCTACAATACAAATATAAAATATCCTTGTGATTATTAAATAATTTATTTTGATAAGGATTTAATTTATTTGTATAAATGATGACGTAAACGTAAACGTATTGTTACATTATAACGCAACAGAGTCTGTAATAACCGAGTATAACAACATCCTAATCGTTGACAAGTTTAAGTGAACGTTTGTTTAAATAAAATCGTAATTCATAGCATAACTTCTCAAGTTTGGCTCATGCTCTCAAGTGAGTCACTTTCCTAGCGGTCAGCGCCATCTATTAGCAAGGTGAAGTGTAAGCGTGTAGGTGTCTAGTGTGGGAAAATTCACAAGCGCATGAAACGTCTAATTCTATTTCTGTAAACTCTCAAGGACTCTCGCGGTCTTTTCGTTTTCTTATAACTTCCGATGGTTACCTAATGTTAATTTTTATGAGTGAATTTCAAAGTTCTTTATAAATATTTTATCTATGTATTGACGATTAGTATTAATGCAAAAAGAAAACAAAATTTTTACTAATTTTATATTATAAATAAAAAATTATTTTGTTTTGTTTGATTTTATATAGAGGTAGTTTAAACAAATTAAAATTATGGAAAATCTAAAAAAAAAACTACAAATTCACAATTAGTAATTGAATTGGTATCGGAAATATTGCTTATAATACGGATTACTTATAATAGATGGCATAACAGAACAAGGTCTGACAGGCCAGAGGATTATTTAATGTTTTAAAAGGTTAACTTTTTGATGCATAACTAAGATATATTATAAGATTACTATAATTACAAAAAAAAATTTTTTTTTTATATAAAAAATATTTTTGTTTGTCCAAAATATTTATTCTTTAAATTTTATTCAAAAAGAACAAATATTATTTAGCATAATTGATCACCTAATAACAGGATACATTTTAAAAAAACCTGTTAAATTTTTTCAACAAAGTTGTAAAAAAAAATGATTATGGTACATACCAATAAAGAGTTGGTAAAACAAATCCAATTCACAAATAGTCCATACACAAATCACAAACACACTTGGTCAACGTGCAAAGAACTTGGTGAAGGTAAAGCGAAATTCGAGAGAAATACGGGATATCGCCGGCGGCGGGACGCGTCGGGTCGTTTTCGAAATCGTAACTAAACTACGAAAATTTGGCGAATGGCCCAGGCGGTGTGGGAATTCGCGTGGGACGATGCAGCCGGTTGGATAACCGCCCGTGACGTCGCTAATGCAGAGGTGTTTTCCGTTGAAGATAGACAGTGATCTAATGCGACCTGCAGGGGTGTGGGATCATTCCCATGAATTATTTCTTTCATTGTCATCGTAATTAGCCTTTTTCAATAGAGTACGAATAGTTAGGTACAGCGTCCCTAATGCAGAGGTGTTTTCCGTTGAAGATAGACAGTGATCTAATGCGACCTGCAAGGTTGTGGGGTCATTCCCATGAATTATTTCTTTCATCGTCATCATAATCAGCCTTTTTCAACAGAGTACGAATAGTTAGGTACAGCGTCCCTAAAGCAGAGGTGTTTTCCGTTGAAGATAGACAGTGATCTAATGCGACCTGCAAGGTTGTGGGATCATTCCCATGAATTATTTCTTTTATCGTCATCACAATCAGCCTATTTCACCAGAGTACGAAGTAGTTAGTTACAGCGTCCTAAAGCAGAGGTGTTTTCCATTGAAGATAGACATGTGATCTAATGCGACCTGCAAGGTTGTGGGCTCATCCCAGAATTATTTCTTCCATCGTCATCAAAATCAGCCTTTTTCAATAGAGTACGCCCAACTCGGCTCGTCTTAGGTACAGCGTCCTTAACGCAGAGGTGTTTTCCGTTGAAGATAGACTGTGATCTAATGCGACCTGCAAGATTGTGGGGTCATTCCCATGAATTATTTCTTTCATCGTCATCATAATCAGCCTTTTTCAATAGAGTACGAATAGTTAGGTACAGCGTCCTTAATGCAGAGGTGTTTTCCGTTGAAGATAGACTGTGATCTAATGCGACCTGCAAGATTGTGGGGTCATTCCCATGAATTATTTCTTTCATCGTCATCATAATCAGCCTTTTTCAATAGAGTGCGAATGTTCGTAAGCGGTAAGTTGGCGGTGTTTTCCGTTGAAGATGACTGTGATCTAATGCGCCCGGCCATTGTGGTCATTCCCAGAATTATTTCTTTGATCTTCAAATAAGCCTTTTTCAATAGCATGCGAATATTCGGTACAGCGTGCATTCAGAGGTGTTTTCGGTGAAGATTGACTGTCCTCTAATGCGACCTAAAAAGGGCGGCCTTGCCATGATATTTCCGTTAACAGGCTGGTAATTATGTTAATAATTACTCAACTAGTGAGTATATATTATAAAATTTTAACAAAAAATAGAACCTACTCAAAACGCACTAAAAAGTAAAAAATAACTGTGTCATTTAATCGGTGCCGTTGTTAAAAGGAGGAACATTTATTTAACGTAGTAAAGCAGTTTGTGGGTTCTAGGTAATGTTCTTAAAGTAGAAACCTTGGCTGGCACCGACTCCTAGATATGCTTAAGTAAATTAAAGCAACTAAATGACACAGTTATTTTTTACTTTTTAGTGATTTATCGCCAAAAAACCGAAATCGCTGCAAGTGTGCCTAGAAAATTTGAAGAGTTCCTTCAATTTTCCCAGGATATCATCATCATGATGACAATGGAACCATCTTATAAAAAAAGAATTATCAAAACCTCCTCCGTTTTTTTTCGTCGGTTAAAAAATAAAAATATGCGTTATGGACTTGCGTGAAATGCGTCAAATCCATATCTCATATACATTTTCACTCAACAACGATGAGTGTAATCTTACCTGTAGATTTATTACTCACCTGACTGCAACTGTTGCCAAGAGGTAATTTAACGAGATATACGAGAAAAGAAATGAGTAAAAGAACAAACCTCCCTCGTTGGTATACTGGTAAGCCATGGTGGCTTCTATAACTATATCCTGGGTTTAAATCCTGGGTATTAGACTGTTGAGTTTCTTGCCGGCTCTTCTCAATAGGACCTGCCTTCCGAGCCGGTGGTAGTCACTACAAATAGTCTAATTTGACATTTCAAAAGTGCTTATAATTAGCCTACTTAAAATAAATGATTTTGAATTTGAATAATTCTGAGCTTTTCGTTCTTCTAAGAAAGTAATAAAATTTCAAGCCCGGAGCCCGCAAGTTGATGGTGTTACATCTCCGTGCATCGAAGAGCACGTTAAACTGTCACCTCTAGTCAATATAATCAATATCTTAAAGAGATTTTTAATGAATTTAACACCTTTAGGCAACTTGGTGGATCTAAGTTACATTAGGTCTCCACGATACAGGTTCCCTAGTGTGGAGACCACCAGTAATAGTCTTGTATATGGTTTTCATGGCAATAAATTTTTTTTTCTCTCATTTATCTTTATTTACACATTTTTTTAAAATTTTTAACAATGTTATAAGTAATACAAAAATATATATAAAAACACTATTAAAAATTTATAAAAAAAATCTTCTCCTCCGTTTGCGAGCCCAAGCAACCGGTGGTCAGGACTCCAGAGTGAGTGACCTCCTCACAATACGCGCCGTTTCAAGGACTACTGCCCTCTGTATCCGACCCTTGATCCAACAATTAAGCAAAAGCTTCTTAAGGTGTTGATCGAAGCTTTTCGCAAAAAGACCATTGACTGAAACGACTATCGGAACAATAATAGTTGACTCAACATTCCACATGGCGGTAATCTCGTGAGCAAGGTCCAAGTACTTTGATAATTTTTCCTTTTCTGCTTTCACGAGGTTATCATGATGAGGAACAGTAATATCAAAAATTATTGCACGGCGTACTGATCGATCGACTATCACTATATCAGGTCTATGGCAATAAAGATTATTATTATTATATCGCCTTTCCTACAAGGAGGGAGGCCTGATAATGTTGATAAGAAAAGAAACACCTCATTTCTCAGTGACGATGGAATTGCCAGTAACTGTCTCGTTAATCAATGATAGCCTGTATGGCTGCGGTTGATGAGGTCCAGGATATGGAGCTTTTAACCACCACGCTTTTTACGACTCACTATTCGGTGTGGATCAGCGGCTTAACGTGCACTTAAGGCAAACGACCACCTTTGCAACTTTGGGCTGAGAATTTTAGCTGAATTTTGTTTTAGAAGAATAGAAACCTGAATATTTCTTAACCCTAGAGCAGTACATTAACTCAAAAACCATGAAGCGAATCTCTTTAAGTAAACAAAGATACCGATTCGATTGCATGTTATTGGGCGACCGTAGATCTTTGTCTTCACGACATATCTCTCTTAGGCCTACTGGATGACGATTTTAGAATTAATGATTTGGGCATGTAGAGAGAATGGATGAAAGGAGATTTATGAAGCGAGGGTGCATGGAAATGTTGGAAGGGGAAGGCCTAGGCGAATGTTCCTGGACTAAATTCAGGATATTTTAAATAATGGCCAGGTCAAGAGCACCCTAAATCGACGAACTTATATGAAAGGATTAATGAGAGTGGAAGTAGCTAAGGAAGTATGCAAGAACCGTGGCAGATGAAGGGATGCGGTATCTACCTACCCCTATGGGAATAAGATGTGATGTTATGTATGTATATAAATTAATGCATTTTTTTCGAACTTTAAACTAAAGAACATAACTTATATAAGGTACATGATGAAACATAATAATATGTTTCGGTTACCGGACAGGATATCTAACTCAAACAACAGTAGACAAAGCAAACAAACAGAAATCTCACGCTGCGGCTATTTTCAAAGTGTGGGACGTCATGTTTGCAACAAATAATTCAATTGAAATGTTAGTATTGAGAACTTCGTAAATTACTGTTACGTTCTTAGGCTTAACTCAGATTGGAAGCGAAGCGATGCATCAAGTTTGTCAAATAAAAAAATATAACATGCCTCCCTATTTCAACGCACGTCGCTCCATTTTTTATTGTATTATATTATTTGAATGTAGTGAAGTAAAACTTTGTACTTTAATGATTTGACAATAGGGATAAATATTTTGAGATATTTTTCAGCTTCCAGTCTAAATTAAGCCTAACAATTGTGCATAGTTCGTAAATTACTATACACTGTTAAATTAAGATATTACATTGGGATTTTTAAAGATCTAGTTTGATTTCACGTCCGAAATTCTTCAGTGCCTGGAGATTTTGACAGCTTTCTTAGCGCAGTGGTATGCACAGTGAATTTAAAAGACGGATGTCCTAGGTTCTAATCCCAGGGGTCTAGTTGGTGGAAGTCTTCAGCCGTGACTAGTTACCATCCTAGCGACAAAGACGTACCGACAAACGATTTAGCGGTGCGGTTCGATTTCGTATAGAAATCGAAAGAGGTGTGGATATCCTCCTCCTTACAACAACAAGCAACAACACAAATTAGCCTGCTTCTATCTCAGATTGCTTCATCACTTACCATCACATGTGATTCAAGTCAAGGACTAACTTGTAATGAATAAAAAAAACGGCAGAAGGAACGTACAGAGATGTTCGCTACGAGTTAGTGCGGGCTTATGAACGGCGAATCTGAAATCGTCTCCCAATACCTATTGTTGGAATAAGAAAGGCCAAAGTACCCAAACAGATCATCTTCGCGGTTGATGGTTTTTTTCAGGCCTAGGAGCATTAATCCACGGTGTCGCAACGAGCTGTAGTGATTCTTTTATGGATTAAAAAATAATAAAAGATTGTTCGTCCAATCCCCAACCGCCGCTACCGCTATACCGCTGGGTTGTAACAATATATTAGATACTCTAAATAAACTAAACTCCAACACGGTTCAGCATTTATAAACCACGTGGCATCAGCATTAATCGATGATGAATAGAATTTTTTGGCTCACCGATACATTCTAATAATATTATGTCACCGCGACTTAAATAGGACAGGTATTGATCGCCTACATAACAATGGCATCCGAAACAACATTCATTCATAGATGATTCTCGATAAATCTAGATTAGTTCTTTTCAAGAAAATTTTAAGCGCCCGTTGTAATTAGTGGAAAAACTAAAAATAAGGAAAAGCCTCGAAATATTTGAGCGTTGTACTAATTTCTTTGCAATATGTCAAGGTCTTATGCTGCACTAAAATTCTGAGTAAATGAGTATAGTGTTTTTGAAAATTATAAGAATCGATTTTTTTTAATCGATATTTATGGAATTTTAGAAAATCATACTCTTATGTTTTTCAAATAGTTGCGATTAAAAAAATTTAATTCACATTGAAAAATATCAAAAACAATATAATATATTAGCTACGTTTATTATGGAAATGAAGATATTAATTTTCCTGTCAAGTTTATTCAATTATAAGATTTTGTTATTTTTTGACAGATTAAAAAAATTTAATTTCACATTAAAAATATCAAAAACAAAGTATAAGTTAGTAAAAACAATATAATATATTAGCAACGTTTATTATGGATGGCCTGATGGTACGATGATGCAATCTAAGATATCATCTCGACATCGCACGAGAACGCTAATCGCACTAGCCATGGCCGAAGACTATCGACAACCAGCTGGCTCTAGTGTTTTAGGATAATGTACCGCCAAGTAGAATGGACATTGGGCGCCCAAGGAATGCGATCCACCGGAAAGTTGGTCGACCCAAGGTGGACTGACGATATTAAACGTGTCGCAGGAAATCACTGGCTATAGGTGGCTCAGAATCGTCGTGTTTGGAAGTTCCTAAAAAGGCCTATGTTTTGCTGTGGACGTCCGTCGACTGATGATGATGATAATAATGAAGTAGAGCTCGAACCCTAGACCTTTCAGATTTGACTCCGTTAATCGTGGATTATTGTGTTGTAATTGTAAGCCAACATTCACGCAGAACAACGTCTGTCCGATTAGCTATTTTAATAATATGAAGTCAATTTGTTTTCTAGCGTTTGTTATAAAAACGAGAAAATTAGACGACGAAAAAATATCAAGCGATTTATTTTTCCGAGAAGTTGAATGGGTTACTAATGGTATCAGAGCGCAGCATTTCGCGAACAAATGATCAATTACTCACTGCTCGTGATTTGGCAGTAAAGCTGTGCACGCGCAGTGATTTGTTCTAATAAAATGTGTTAGTTAGAACTAAAGTATTTAAGTACCTGAAGAGAGGCACGTATGCTTACTGGAATTTAAAAACCAAATACCCATTTAATTTTTAAAATTCAATCAGCGAAAGTAAAGGTTTCACAGCAGTCGTAGTTGAAATATTTATAATAACAACACTTATGTGTTAAAAACAAAAATCTAAAAAAACGGAAAAATTCTGCACTTTTAACTTTAATATCAACGAAAGTACAGGTTTCACAGCATTGCTGTCGTAGTAAACAATGTTTAAGATAATGTCTTCAATTCAAATAATTACTTTTTTTTCTTAGGCCGGCACTATATATAATTTGGTATTTTTTGTATGTGAATTAAGTCCTATGTCACAATGCGAGAGTGTGGTAGACGATAGGCTTAGTTTACAAGCACATTTGAAACATCAAATTCATCCGTTTATAGTGACTCTACCAAGGATGTGTAACTTAAATGAAATAGCAAAAGTCAAATAATTAATTACCCACCGCTCGTGATTTGGCAGCAATGCTGTGCACGAGCAATGTGATGTAATAAAATGTGTTAGGTAAAGAATTAAAATACCTGATGAGAGGCACGTACGCTTGCTGGAAAGATATGATATTATCATCGCTAACATGTCATTAAGTTAACAATTAAAAACATAACCTATGTTGGACAACTATCGGGTCTCTAGACTCAGCATGGTGACTCTGTAGCTGGTCGTTAAACATACATACATATATACTCTCTCTCCCGTATAGGAAGGTACCGACCTGACCTTGCATATAATCCTTTCATAAAAGTTCGTCGGTTTTGGTCGTTAAGGTAGGCTGATATAATGAGAAGAAGAAACATTATACCTCACATTGTTTTAAATTTTGTCTTTTAAAATTAACTAAAAGTTTGCCTTTGACTGAAATCTCACCGGATGATGCAATCTAAGATGAAAGCGGGCTAACTTATTAAGAGTTAAATAAAATCCAACCCTTTCCGGTTTCTGTACGGTACATCGTACCGAAACGCTAAAGCGCTTGGCAGTCTTTGTTAGCAGGGTGGTAAACAGCCAAGGCCAAAGCCTCCCACCAGCCCAAGCTGGCCCAATTATGTATATCTCAATCGGCTCAGCCCGTTATCGAAACCCAGGACCTCCGTCTATAAATCCATCGCGTGTACCACCACACCGCACGCCATAAAGACCGTCAAAAGTCACGAAAATGCTTGCCTTAATTTTCATTTTTGTGTCATGTGACATTACAATTAATTATTTTCAAATTAGCAATCCAAGAATGAGTAAGTATGAATTGTCACGCGTAGGTTGCATTCACGTCGGTCATTGTAACGTGTACGTACACTCTCGAAATAAACTCAATGATTAACGATGTTGAAGTAATTACATGTAAAATAACTGTACTCGTAACTAAATTTGTTATTTCCGTAACTAAACTAGAAACATATAGATACAATACTTATGTAGTAAATCTATACTAATATTATAAAGAGGTAAAGTTTGTAAGTTTGTAGATGGAGCATCTGTTGGGGCTAATCTTCTGAGCTGCTGATCCGATTTAAAAAATTCTTACACCAGTAGAATGTAGGCTATATTTTATATTTGTAATATATATATTAGCCGAGTTATCATAGTTTTTGTCGCGCGAGTCGGACAGTGAAATTTATTAAATCGACTTTATGCGCGTGCACTGCCTTAACTATTAGGAATAATTTAAGACATTGTATGAAAACTTTATGTATCTTTAGCATATATCTATCTTTTATATTTTGGAAGATATAAAACTTTTGGTGTTTTAAAATACATTTAATTTATATGCTTACGTCATTATTTATACAACTAAACTGAAATCCTTATCAAAATAAATAATTTAATATCACAACGATATTATAGAGATAAGATATGCTTTTTACAGTATGTTAATTACTTACATAAATTAGGAGATAATACAAAATTTCTAAAAAGCGCGATATTGCCGCTATTAAGTCCAAATTAAATTGAACTCTACGTACGAGTACGTACTCAATAGAGATCAGCATTTTGGTAAGGATATTCTTTCGGTGATGGGGTTGAGAATTTGATATTTTTTTTTATTTATTTGGCATAGCAGACCATATCTATACTATTAACATAAAGCGGAAGAGTTTTTTCGTTTTTTAAACGACTTCAAAAAAAAAGGAGTTTCTCAATTCGACCGTATATATATATATATATATATTTTTTTTCTTTTTTTATGTGTGTTCGCGCATAACTTCGTCGTTTATGAACCGATTTTGATAATACGTTTTTTGTTGGAAAGTAGATAGTCCGGTGGTGGTACCATGACAAGGAAACCGGGATCTGATGATGGGATCCTGGAGAAAACGAGGGGAACTTTCAAAAATTGTAGGGACTATAAGTACGTTTGTTAATTTTTCCGGTAAGTATTTAAAAGCACTACAATTTGATGAAGGTCTGGAGACGATCTGATGATGGAGCCGATGTATATATAAGAGAACTCCGTAACATTTTACAGTAGCTACCTTGTGTTTGGGCTCGATTAATTTGTCTCAATGAGAACTTTACATTTAAATGGGCTGTGACTGTCATTGAGGGTCTGGTGATGAAGACGACGTGCAGTTAAGGGAGCTCCGTAACGTTTTACAGTAGCTACCTTGTGTTTGGGCTCGATTAATTTGTTTCAATGAGAACTTTACATTTAGATGAGCTGTGACTGTCATTGAGGGTCTGGTGATAAAGACGAAGTACAGTTAAGGGAGCTCCGTAAGGTTTTACAGTAGCTACCTTGTGTTTGGGCTCGATTAATTTGTCTCAATGAGAACTTAACATTTAGATGGGCTGTGACTGTCATTAAGGATCTGGCGATGAAGACGAGGGGAATGCTGAGGGAGCTCTTTAACGGTTTACAGTAGCTACCTTGTGTTTGGGCTCGATTAATTTGTGTCAATGAGAACTTTATATTTAGGTGGGCTGTGACTGTCATTGAGGGTCTGGTGATGAAGAAGAAGGACAGTTGGGGGAGCTATTTAACGGTTTACAGTAGCTACTTTGTGATTGGGCTCGATTAATTTATGTCTCAATGAGAAGTTTGAAAGGTCATAGTTTCCAGTTAGTTTAATGTTTACTATGTCATGATCCAATGATGAGATCTACGAAAACTCGAGGAAACTCTTCAAACTTTATATGCACTTTTGCCCTGCAAACTATATACGTCGGAATGTTATAAATAGCTAGTGAACATTGGTTTAGTTCGAGTAGGTTTATTAGTACTTTCGTTGTTGATAAAGCACTAAAAAGTATGAAATAAAAAAAAATTTAACAAAAAATAAAAACGCCTTCAAAACGCACTAAAAAGTAAAAAATAACTACGTCATTTACTTACTTTAATTTATTTAATCACATCTATGAAGTCGGTGCCACCCGAGCTTTCTACTTTAAAGTCTACCTAACCTTGGATGGCACCGACATCATAGATGTGATTAAGTAAATTAAAGTAAGTAAATGACGTAGTTATTTTTTACTTTTTAGTGCGTTTTGAAGGCGTTTTTATTTTTTGTTAAAATTTTTTATTAAACGGGCTAATCTCTAGATGTGCGTGTCGGATTGTAAAAATATTTTTATTAATTTTGTAAGCTAGAGTGTAATAGATAGTCTATTACACTCTTGAGTCTAGCTTACAAAATTAATATCAAGCTATACATACTGTTTGCCATAAATATATATTGTCAATGTTAATGTAGGTACTGTAATGTCGTACAACGTTGGACAAAAATGTAGATCTTTAGCACACGGGACGGGACGGGACGAAGTATATTGCATCACGTGAAACTATAAAAAAAATTAATTGAGAAAAGGAGCGGGGAATGAGCACTTTTTATATGAAAGTCTGTCTTTAAAATTAGGGTACCTAGGTTTTCACGCGGACGAAGTCGCGGGCGATTGCTAGTCAGCTATAAGTAGAGCAACTGCTTCGTTGATTCAGTGCTTAAACTCCGTGGATTTGGATCGATGAGGTCCTGGGTTCGTAACGTGGGTCGTGTTATGAAATATTGAGTTTTCTTTCTTTTAAGATATTTTCAGTTAAAAATTCTCAGACTGAAATAGGAAAGTGGTGTTACACCTCGTACTCCGATGTGAACGTTAAGCCGTGTGTTCACTTTTGCGATCATCTTATTCATTGAGATCTTATAGTGATGGTTGCAGGATCAACGTTACAAGTGTAACACAAAAATAGGGAAAACCGGAACTTTCTCAACTAAAAGGGAACCTTAACCGTTAATAGGTATGTTGGTGATGAAAATATGTTATTCTACGAATCACACCACAAAAACGATTTATATACCATGAAAAATGCCAAAAATCTTCGCTTGACTAAATTGTAACTACTTTAAACTAAGATTAGAAACAATGTTAGTCGACTATTACGCATAAAAGTTTCTGATTTTGAGTTTTGGATTCTTGCGTTTCTCTTCACAGAGACGAGACAAAAATATTTCATTTCGTTTTTAATTTTTTCGTCAATTATTCACGGTACGAGGACTCCAAGACCGCGAGACCACTAAGACCGCCAGAGGCCGTGTTGCCCGCGTCTACCCCGCCTCTGGTTACAGATATTAAGGAGCAATTATATCAGAGAATACCATCGGACGCGTGGGCGCGTGCATTGTGTGTCGAAGTATTTTTGGGTTGATGTAGCAGTACTCTCTAAATATAGACAACTGATTCAGTTATGACGTATACGCTTACATATCTTATGACCTCTCTAGTTCAGTTGGGCGGCATTTCTGTACTACATAGTTGAGTGGTTGTGGGTTCAATTCTCAGATCGGGTCAACTTTATACTTATCATCATAAACTTATTGTATGGAATCACTGCAGTATTTATTTGGAGCTAGAACCTACTGGACTCACCAACCTACACTGTTTCCGTGTAGGTTGGGGAGTCCATGTTAAAAGTGTTATCTTTCACTGTATAACGATGCCTACCTTTACATGATAATGGCCTAGATCGGGTTAAAATATTCTACGAGGCACGAAGACTTAACACCATTAATTTTATCATTTTGCGTTGCACTTCAGTATAGTCCGATGCTATAACTTGCACAAGACAGTGCCAATGATTATAGAATAGCTGCTGGACATAGACGTTTTAAGGGAGTTCAAAACACTGCGGCCAGCGGCTCACTGCGACACATCTAATGTCTACCTAGTCGACCAACGTGCGGGGTCGCCATTCTAGGACCATGGGCCCCCAACGTCCATCAGCTGTTCTAACCATAGGTCATTTCTATTGTAACACGTAGATAATATCATTAGAGTTTTGCGATATGTCATTCATGTCTCATGTTTTGGTATGCAATTTAACTTAAAAAAAGCCGTTGATGAGAAAATTAATGTTTTTTTTAAATGAAGATATACAATTAAGAATAAATTCTAAATATTTTTAAAATATTATAAGACAAAATAGATTTTAATCCTTCCCCTATGATCAAATATTGAAATTACTGAACGTAAAAGCAGCTGTTTCAATCTGACTGTTGCTTCAATCCTTAACTACCTTTAGTCTATATACTCTACATTTTTCGAGAACATATCAATAATTTTTATGTTTCTTTGTTCACTCTTCTCGACTTGTGTAATACTTTAGAAGAAAATTAGTTCATAATTTTTTTTGGTTGGGTGCAAATAGGGTTTAAAAGTTATTTAATAATGCGGAAATGCTATATTTTGGTCAAAACGTTGCTATTGCTAGTTATTGAGGATACTTTCATTATTACTATTAGGAAAAATTCTAAGCATTCATAGGATATTTATTTTGAGTCTATTATACTAATTAGCAAAAGATTACCTCCAAAATATATAGAAAATTAAAAGTCAGAATATTACAAACTCCCATCGTACGAGTAATTTGGTAATTCCATAACCCTGAGCACATTTTCAACCATAGATTAAAGACTACTAGATGGAGTCATAACGCGGCTGTAGGTTCAAGAGCGTGACAGACTTATTTCATTCGGCCTTTATTAGAAAGTAACACAAGATTATTTTTTGTCCCTTTCAGCGTGTTTGTTTTTATTGTTTGTCAAGATTGGAGTTTGTGACAGACAAGGGACATATCTGAGCAATTATTAGCTTTTTATTAAATTTGCTGATAAATAATATAACTTTGCGGTTACGATATTAATTTAAACGTTATCGTGCTATGGTGGGTTGTAATATTTTCGGCTGCAACAGTCGCAGAGAACAGAAAATCGAAGGAATTACGTTTCATACGTAAGTAGGCATAAACTTCATTGATTGATGATTTAAAGCTTAGATATGTTATTTTTTAGCAAATTTCATGTATTATGCGTTTACTAAACTATCTAATATAAAGTAATATTTCGTATTTTACGATATTTTAAAACATAACGTTTTATGATGTACTTTAAATGTTGACATGTCATGTCAATAAGGCTGATTTGCTGTCTCACGAGTGGACACGCTATGGGCTCTATTTATTAGTCTTTAATCTATGTTTTCAATCTATTGTCATGCGTTTGGTTTATGTTCGAACATTCATACAAAAATCGGCATCTTCCTTTATACGTACGTATAGTTTCATAAAGAATGTCATGGTCCAAGGTTCTTACGCAAACGAAATTGCAGGCCTTTAGTTTATTATTTATAAACCACGCTTGTAATCGACCAGTTTATTTTATAGCACGTAATATCAATATAGTAAGAGTTGTGATTTCCTTCGCATGACTTCAAACAGCAGATGTTTTCAACGCATGACTCACTAAGTGTGCTAGTATGAACGTATAAATCATATTATTGTTATTGTAGTTGTGTGCATGCCAACTTGTAGGTCGAGTTTGTCAATAATCTACTCGAGAACTTTGGGAAGCGAGTTCGAATCTAACTGCAGTAGCAGCAAACGACATATAGCAGCGATATTGCTGACATCCATAGAAGCACACAAATACATATATTTGACGACCTCCGTGGCGCTGTGGCATACGCGGTGGATGTATAAGGGTTCGATTCCTTAATTTGTCTTGGTCTGGCTGGTGGGAGGCTTTCGCGGTGGCTAGTTACGACCCTACCGACAAAGACGTATCCCCAAGCGATTTAGCGTTCCGGCACGATGTCGTGTAGAAACCGAAAGGGGTGTGGATTTTCGTCCTCTAACAAGTTAGCCCGCTTCCATCTTAGACTGCATTATCACTTAACATCAGGTGTAATAGCAGTCAAGGGCCAACTTGGAGTCGATAAAAAAACACTTGTCGTTTGCCATGTATACATACACACCATTAGTTCTTGAAATATATACACACTTTCGTTGCGACATGTCGCCTGCAGTAGTATTTCACTGCGAATTCGTAGGCTTATAAAGGAGAGCCACTATACAGTGTCATATATCTCAAAGGGATTAAGCAGCGTTTTCGATAAACGCTTCCAGGCGGCTTGAGTTTTTCCAACGCTTTATGCAAAATTAATATTATAAAAGCGAAAGTTTGCATGCGTGTATTCATGAACCAATCTTTCACGCAAAACCTACAGAACGGATTTTGAGGAAAGTTAACAGTTTTGTACAGCATAAATATTAGAATAACACATAGGTCACATTTTATCCTGAAAGCCCCACAGGAATGGGAATTACGCAGGTAAAAACCGCGCGCGTCCTCTAGTTTAACAAATAATAAGATGCCGAAAGCCTCAACGTAGCAGCTACGAAAGTCGTAGAGCTTGCCGTAGCAATGCTAAAAATACCCGTACTATGTTCTTTTTCTTTTTTTATTGGTATCTTTTATATTATCTTTGAAATTTCAAAGGTATACCTTCTTGTATTTGATTGTAAGAACTATGAAAGGGATAGATACGACAATAGTCCCATAAGCGGGAATATAATCCATGACCCCTCGGCGTTTAGTCCAGCCTTTTAACGTTGGAGCTATTGAGGTTTAAAAGAATGGTTTTGAATTTCGAACTTTGATGTTATAGTGCCTGCGCTCTAACATGGTGCCTGTGACATATGTCATTAACTTTCCGTTTCACTCTTGAAAGTTGAAGCGATTTACAAATTATGACTTAGTATTTCAGCTATTCCAAATTCGTAATATATTAAATCGTTAATAGCTGTAGTAACTTAAATTTAAAACCGTTAAACCCAGCCAGAATGTTCTAGTCTACAAATAAAATCAAATTGAAAGAAAAATTAAGAAAAGTGTTGTAACGTATAACGTAACGCCATAGACGTGTTTAGTGATGGGACGTACTTCTACGATGAATAGTCGATATTTTTTTTTAATAATAAATGTATATTGTAGTAAAATTTTTATTTTTAAAAAGTCTATAATTTTATACAACAACAGAAAATCAGAGAAAGTTTACTCAAAAGGTTGCAAAGAAGAAATTTATTTTATTCGTCTAAACTTATATCAGAATTAGGAACATTTGAGTTGTCACTAAATTTATCATCTGAATCTATGACGAATATTTTTAACAACTAGCGGTCTTCCGGTATTTCACCCACGTAGTTCCTGGTCCCGTGGTAATATCTGGTTACAAATTACCTTATGTCACTCCTCATGAGTCGAGCTATCATATACAAAAGGTTTTTTTATAATCCGACTGATGACTGATGTAGTTTCAGAAACAGACAGACAGACAATAATTGAAAAAAAATGTTATTTTGGTGTATGTACGGTAAGCATATATGCACAAACAGACACTGCAATTTTATTTATATGTATAGATAAATTAATTATGTTGTTAATATGGACGTCACGATCCCAATCAGACATAATATCCCTTTTTGTTTTATTCACGACTTTCGACCAGCCTTCAGGTTAATCTTTGTTGATGGCCTCTTGTAACAGTGCCAACATGTTATTTGCCGTTAATGGCAGTGAAGTAGGTATTAATTTTTGCGGCGTGACTGAAAATGGAAAAAAAGTATTTAAATTCAATCAACCTAATCATTCAATCAAATAATCAATTATTTCATAGGTAATGCGTTCGCAACGCTGATGTTATAAATGCTGATTTTATAAAGCTTCAAAATAGGAATTGAAATTAAAAGCATACATTTAATTTGGGCCCAATAACATTATATCTAAGAACCAAGGTCAGACCTATTGTCATCTCTTCTAGAGCATAGGTAGGAGTTGGTGCCTTTTGACGCCGGACTAAGGCAATAAGCTCCAACTTTAACATTTTTGTATCTACTCCGTTATCCAGTTCATCAACTCGCTATTGCGGTTGGATTGGTTTGGGGTTTATTAATCTGTACCAAATGGTAAAGCGGGGCAGATTGAGATTTTCTTAATTTGTCTTGGTCTGGCTCAAGGAAGGCTATTGCCGTGGCTCATTACCACCCTACCGATAAAGACGTACCGCCAAGCGATTTAGTGTTCCGGTGCGATGTTGTTTCATTCTACACCTAACAAGTTAGGCCGCATCCATCTTAGACTGTATCACACATCAGGTGTGATAGCAGTCAATTGCCAACTTGTAGTTGTTAAAAAAATTATCGCAGAGACTATAGTCAATAAAAGTTTAATCCCTAGAAACTATGCATTAGTATAACCGCGATAACAAAGTCTCCTCATAAATAACGATCAAATAATAATTTGCCTTTTAAGCTAATTTTTTTACAACATTAAAAAGAGCTAGATTTATGCTGCGAGTATCGTCAGCGATAAACATGAATTTCTAAGCGTCACATCCCTAGTCACTGACGTCAACGTCATAGTGACAACTGTCAGCCGCACCTTCTTACAGCAATTCGAGTATAGTTGAATTCTTCTATTTGAATGCAATTTTTTTAAGCCATTTGTTTTTTTTCTGACATTTATTTTTTGCCAATGTCTGTAATCAATATAATCTTGCAAGTTAAAGACCCACATCCTGGTTTCCGATTAAGCTGAAATTTTGTATGCATTGTGTTTTTTTTAATGCTACAGGCTAACGTTTTGATGGTAAGCGATCTAACCTACCCGCATTGGAGCAGCGTGGTAGGTGTACGCTCCATATCTCCTCTCCTATAAGGAAGGAAGCTTGGCCCAGTAGTGGGCCGTTAATAGGCTCATAATGATGATGATGATGATCTAGCCTACGGGGAAAATGCCTAGAATATGCCTATTCACTTTTGACTTAAAGATACCCATAAAGTAGGTGGTAGGGAAAATGGAAGCTTGAAGGGCATTCCAAATTTCAGCAGTGCGTATGAGGAATGTATATCGTCACAATGCGATATTATGATAACTTTGAGCTGATCAGATGCCTGAACTGGAAGATGTCCATAGGAACTCCGCTAAAAACCGACACAACCCCATCGAGTTTCGGCTCTATTCTAACTTTAAATATTTTTTATTTTTTTTATTTTATATAAATTTTTTTTATTTTTTTATATTTAATTCTTGTTTTATTTATGCATTTGGTATTCTTATCACTCAGAAATTATGACAGTTCATCTGTCATTTTATTTTGGTATGTGCCAAGATTCTTAAGAGGATTACATTTATAGTTTAATAGGCGCTGGACAATATTGCAATTGTTTATAGGTTTTTGTTGCCAATTTCAATAAATCATAACAATCTGTCAACCTGCACGTACTTAAAACTGTAGTGGCCTGGTCTGAAGGCAATTTAGTTATTATTAGGGGCCTGTTTAATCGTATCTAATGACCTATAAATAAAATTTTGAATATAATTAATAGTATAAAGATTTGACGTTTGTTTATACTCACTAAAACACACTGAAATATGAATAATTTTCCTCGTTTTTTCCACATTTTCCACTGATTCTTCGCTCCTATGTTGCAGCGTGATGTCTTTTGTTGTATGTTTGTTTTTTGAACGCGCTAATCTCACGGTTCAACTTGAGAAATTGTTTTTGTGTTGGATAGTCCATAATTATATACAATCACTCTGCATCCAATAGGAGCAAAGTGTCACTGGAAAATGTGGAAAAACGGGAACTTATTAATGTTTGTGGGCTAATATAATATAATAACTTATTGGGAATTAAATTTTCGTAATCTTATTTATTTTAATTTCAAGCGGACTAAGTCGCTGTTATCCGATAGTCAAACATAAAGTATATTGTGTAAACATGCACGAAGTCTACTTTGATCAATTCACTAAGGCTCGCTCCACTATTGGTCGCGAGGGGAAACCGAAGGGTGCGGGGAGTATAGTTCGAACATCAGTCTCGAGTCGACCACGGCTGACGGCTCGGTGTACACGGGCTATTGTAGGTTGTGTCGCTGCGTGTCATGATCAAACGGAATGATGCTCTACTTAATTTTTTTTACCAATCTTATATTTATAATGTCAATAAAAAATTTTAACAAAAAATAGAACCGACTCAAAACCCACAAAAGTGAAAAATAAGTGTGTCATTTAGTTGCTTCGACAACGAGCCATCGTGTATTGACCAATCTATAGATAGAAAATGACATATGGTGGCAAAATAACAGTGAACTTGTATATTATACTTTTTCACTACAACGCCACGAATGAGAGGGCTATTGGTGACCGATGTCTTTTTGTCTACACACTACATCTTATTCGTGGGCGTCTTGGGCACAGTTTCGTCCTTTTTATACAACCTTAGGTGATCAAGCTCGAAATAATGTTATGTTAGTTAATAATAATTAATGGCAAATCAATATAACGAATATCGAAAGTATGTTTTTCACCTATATTAATAGTAATATAAGTTTTCATAATTAGATTTTATATTTCGTAACTGACGGTTTGGCAGGTGGCCATCGGGAGGGGGACGGCGATAGTTTTACGCACGAGTGCGAATGGGACAGGTGATAATCTTGTGTGAAAAATATTTATGCTAAGGCCTTCTGTTGCTATGAATCCGACTATGAATAGCCGACGGTTGTTTATTTTTGTATTACTATTTGAAGGTTAACTGCGTTTCACTTTGCGGGGAATTTTCATGTTCTTGGTTGAACCGTGGTTAGAGTTATGGTGTTTTTGGTTTAACTACCACACTTACATTACCATACATTACCATACATACATTACATTACCATACATTCGTGGGACTCTGAAGGGTAAGTGTATTAGCAGACGTAAGATCACTATTTATTAAATTACACCAACTTAATACTGATATTTTTCTAAGCCCAATGTTGCCTGGAAGAAATCGCTATTAAGCGATAAGGCTGCCTTTTGTACCTCTACTTCCTCCATAATAATATTGTTTCTGTATCTAATGTGGTGTACAAAAAAGAATAAATAAATTATTTATTTACAGTTAAATATGTACATTAAATTAAATATTTACAATTAAATAAATAAAAAAGTAAAAGCTTAAACACTACAATATCCTAAACTATATATAATATATTAAACAATTTAAAAAAAAAAACAGTAAAAAACTTAGGCGTCATAATATTCCTCCGAATCGGTGTCGAGCGGTAAAGTGCCCAGAAGGCTGGCAGCATTGCCACGTTGAATGGCAATGCTGATCCTCTGTCCTAAAAAGAGACCAGCCTTCTGGTCACGTGAGGCGTCGACTCATAAATAAATAAATAAATAAGACCTGGGTTAGATTCCCGGCTGGGTCAATTCAGATTTTCTAAATTGGTCCAGGTCTGGCCGGTAACTTCGACCTTGGCTAGTTACTACTCTACTGGCATAGACGGATCGCCAAGCTGAAAGGAGTAAAAAAAGATAGAGAGATATACATTTTCCTGAAGTGATGGAGCAGCGGTATGGGCGGTAGGTTTTAAAGACTGAGGTTCTAGGTTCGACTCCTGACCGGGCTGGTTGACATTTTTTAAGAGTTTCTGCTAAGTCTAGCTAGTAAGGGGCTTTGACTGTAGATAATTACCACCCTGCTGACAAAGTCGTGCCGCCAATCGATTTAGCTTTTCGGTACGATAAATAATTAATATTATAAATAAATAAATATTACAGGACAATTACACACATTGGTATATAGCCCCAAAGTAAGCGTACTCGTAAGTAGCTTGTGTTATGGGTGCTATGATAACTGATGAATATTTTATATATATTATACATAAATACTTATATATATAGATAAACACCCAGACACTGGAAAACATCAATGCTCATCACACAAACATTTTTCCAGATGTGAGCCACGAACCCATAGCCTACGACGCGGAAGCAGGATCACTATTCACTACCCACTGCGCCACTCGGCTGTTAAACGATGAAACGATGTCGTGTAGAAACTAAAAGGGATGTGAATTTAATCTAATCCGCAATCACGCAATTCATACAAAGGCTAACTAAATATTAACGAAAAAAAAAGAAATAGTTCTGACTACGATAAAGAGCTATTTCATTTAAATGAAAAATTGTTCAAAAGTGTTGTTAACCTGAGTACAACTGGAATGATTCCAAAAATTCTTTCACTATTTAAAAGCTTCAGTAATATCAGATTAACGTAGTGTCCTAGTACGCTATCTACTTTAATTTCATTTTGAAAGCAGCTGCCAGTATATTTTGTGTATTCAAAATATGAAGTCTTGACTAAAATGTGCCCAGGTCAAGAGTACACTAAACCGGCGAACTTGTATAAAAGGATTAATAAGAGTGGGAGAAGCTAAAAAAGTATGCAAGGAGCGTGGCAAATGGAAGGATGAAGTCTCTGCCTACCCCTATGGGAATAAGGCGTCATGTTATATATGTACTCGTATATAAGTCAATCTTTTAGCATTTTAAAACATTAGAATTGTTTACCATAGACAATACCATACTATTGGAAAACGGCGGTCTGAAGCTGAATGTGGCAAAGACAGAATACCTCGCTTGCTGCAGTACAGATCCAAGCAGTATATCAATCGGCGCGGAAAATGCACAACATGTGGAATCGTTTAAGTACCTTGGATCTGTCCTTCAGATGTTATTGAAAACCCGTATTAGTGCTGCTTCCGAATATATCGCGAATGCCACTAAAGCTAAAGGGACTTGTGTAAATTCATCCGGCCGGTTCTGCTATTTCAGTTGGCCAGCTTAGTCACGGAGATGAAAATGCTACGGTGGATGTGTAACGTCACTCGATGTGACCGTCAACGTAACGATTACATCCGCAGTAGGGTCAACGTCCGTGACATCGGAGACAAGCTGCAGGAAGCCCGTCTTAGATGGTATGGTCATGTTGAGCTACGTCGGAAACAGGTGTCTGAACATCGCAGTCAAAAAGCGCTAGCTTGATATACTGAGCAATGATATGAGAGCCAATAAACTTAAGAAATCGGATGCCCAAGACCGGGCAAAGTGGGCTAGATTATGCCGGAAAGTGGACCCCACCTAGTGGGATAACGCTAGGAAGAAGAAGACAATACCATACTATATTGTCTATGGTAACGTAAGGTAATGTCTGTCGACCGTCAGATATTATAAAAATTTCAAACATCAAAACACCAAAAGAATAAACGATATTGACGACATCGATATAAAGAGAATATTATTTCAAAACCCAAATTTAATAATTTTAACCAGTATGTAATCGTGTTGTCCTTTAAAATTAATTAACTACTTGTACTAATTTTCGTTGGACTGCCTCGTTGGTCTAGTGGTTAGCCTATGGGGCTTCGATCTCGAGGTCTTAGGTTCGAATCCTGGGTGACGGAATAATTTTGTGCTTTTTAACCGTATAGTACATTCCAAGCCCGGAGTCTGGAAGTTGGCGGTGTTACACCCCTGTGTCTCGGAGAGCACGTTAAGCCGTCGGTCCCGGTCACTGTCATCAACATCTGACAGTGATCGTTAGTCGTTAATAAACGAAATATTATCACCCTAAGCCCGCCAACCCGCATTGTAGTCGTGTGGTGGATGTACGCTCCATATCCCCTCTCCTATAAGAAGGGAGGCCTGGCCCTGTAGTGAGCCGTTAATAGGCTGATAATGATGATTATGATGACAAATTTTCACTTAACAGACATTTGATGTATCCGGTATTATAGTCCGTTAGATTTGGACACCCGAGGGTACAATAATTCGTACCCAGCTAAAAGTTGGTAGCATTGTTCAAAACACCTCCATAAATGAAATTGAAATGTTTGACCAATCCTACCAACTAGCTAGCTATGTACACTATTGTCAGAGTGTCAACTAAAATAGAGTGGCGTGCACAAAGTTGCAAATCAGGGTAAGTAGTTAAGAGTTGCATAATTATGAAGCTCAAAGTAAAGCTACCATTTATTTAATTGTTTATTGGCTTCTATAGTTTATGTAGGTATTATAATAAAATTATGCCCTCTAAACCACATTAAAGAATTGTGGGTGTTAGCTCTGTATCCGTCAGTAAACAAAGAGTGGAACATTAATTATGTCGATAGTTATCAACACAAACTCTGTTCTCGAAATAAGTTCGACCACTAATTAAAATAGAACTAAAATAACAACGCAGATTGTTTGACTCTTGCGTCGGAAAATCGAAAAGAAATGTTTTTTGGGCACCGGTGCCAGATCTGATAAACAATTTGCCATCTGCTGAGAAATTCGGTTCTGCGTCGGTTGACGGAAAGACAATAAACACTAATTACTCTATTAGTTGGGATTGTTTCTGGAACCATTAATTAAACGTAGTTTTAATGGCAGATTTTGATGGACATATATTGTTATTATAGGCGATATTATAGGTGATATAGTGAAGTGATATACTTCAGGCTAAGTTAATCAAAACTACAAGAAACTATTTTTACGTGCTTGGGTTCGTTGATTTTGAATGAGAACACCTGATCGCTATGATGAGATTTTATGTAGTTGTTTAGCACTAATATCCAAGCACACTTCCAGTCGTATTCAATCGTAGTTCAAAATGATATCCGGGATCGTTGATAGATCACTTGTATCACTGATATCGCTCCGATGTCTCTTTACAAATATATCAACATCAACAATTTTTTTCTTGAACCAAGTATAACAAACTAAAAGTTGGAAGGATTGTTTAAACACCACCATAAATGAAATTAAAATGTTTTGCCCGCGGGCCGACAGATAAGTCGGGTACCCGTTGCTACCCACCAAAACCTTGTTTATGTAAATCGAAAGGTGGAATTTTTGCGATATAAAAGGAACGAACCATTTTCGAGAATTCAACATACACACGTTTCTCTATAGAAACAAATAGCTAAGAAAAGGGTAGATTGTGTCACAAGTAATTGTGAATCTTATATTTTAAGCAATAAGGTCTTTGGTAACACTAGATATCCTTTTTAATACGTAATTCGCGAAGCTTTGATACTAGGTTGACCAACCTTACATCTTTTTATTTAAAAACTTTCTGTATAATATATTTAAGGTTAGATGGATATAACCTAAATAAATTAAATATGTTTACCTCAAGAGCATCACGTTAAAAAAGTTTATGCCTGCTTTAAAAATCGTAGAGGGTAGAGCAAGGCGTAATTCTAGCTAGTTCTGCAGTAATCGTAATTTTGACAAATACACTGGAGGAATGCCATACAAACTACCAGTAGATCATGAGAAACACGTAAATTGCGTGTAAAATTAGTCCATTCCAATCCTCCCAATGTCAAAATCGTAGTAAAAGCCCAAACAAACTTGATTTGGTTCCAAAAGTATCGTAAAGTTTTATGGTCTGTGTGACACATTATAATGGCTGTATAGTGGTCGTGTAGGTGTATTTAAGTCTTTGAGTTTTACGACGTAATTATAATTTTGTTTACGATGATCAACCTGCCTTCGAATAGCATGGTGGGTTTAAGTTTTTTATTCAGTAGCGCTATTCTGTTACGATATTTTTTGTAACTCGGAAGTGTGTCTCAAATTCGAATCATCTCTCAATCTAACACGGTACTGTAGACAGAGTTATATACAAAACTCACACTGTCGAGTTTATTGGATAATGCTATATTTCTATGAGAAAGTAAGTTTTAATGACAGTTTAATTTATTGTACCTTTATCTTGATTCAAAAATTTAAAAAAATCACGCATGAGACAGTTTAGGACAGTTTTTTAATTTAAATTGAGTGAATGGAAAGGTATCGTCTAGATATTTTCGAAGATAACAATTATTTACCCTTTTATGGTTTTGGCCTTTAAAACACTCACTGCTCCAGGATTAAGCTTACGTACTTACGCAGAATGGTGAGATAAATAATCTTATGATTACTCAAGTTTAAAGATTTGGGATGAAATTTAGTGTAGACGATTACCTACACAAATTTTCAGCAATGACTTGACATGAATGAATGACAGCGATGGAATTTTGGGCTGCAGAGGCTTTTACTCGTGTTCGGGTCCAAACCCAATAAAATAGTAGTTTTATTTTTCAAAAATCTATAGTGACTTTCAATCTCGCTCTAAGCCAAAATTTGTTTCAATAGAAAATAATCTGGCGAAATTTGAACATACTGAAAAATTGGTTACAAGATTATCATTTATTAACCGACGTTTAAATAGAAAATAATATGGTGAAATCACAAGCACTGGAAAACTTGCTTACAAGATTATCATCTAGTTTAGTAATTAACGTTCTATTTCATCTCAAAGCCGACACAGATGATCAGACACGCTGACAGGGGCTATGCAGCCACCATACATCAAAGTCTTAAACATAATACTATTAATATATATAATTCGTTCCGAGAACCGACAGACCGTCTACGAACAATCTCATTTTGTTATTTTTAACCAACATTGCTAAATGAGAATTATGTAGTCTGGCGCTTACTATGAAGACCAAAAACCAAGTAGTCGGAGCACTAAAATACTGTTTTGTGCAAGTATGGCGTAAATATGAATGAGTATCAGCTAAGCTACATATGCCTTCTGTACCATAATAATCATATTTTTGTGGTCTAAAATACGATGAATATATGAATAATTTATTTCGCTATTCTCCGTAAAAGGCCGATAAATCCACGTAGTCACTCGATCCAGACTTATTCTGTATCCTGGGAGCAATATTGAGATTTTAACACACGTATTAAGATCTTAGCACAATTATTGTTGTACAATGTTCAAAGTAGTAGTAGTTCAAAGTACAGTCAAAGTAGACACTCTGAAGTAGAAGAAACTCATATACCTACCTTGGTTTCTGACCGAATGATGGGAGACAATATTATAATTTTGTCAGAAAAATATAATCAGTTTTGAAAATAAACATAATATCAAAAATTGCGAAACCGACTTGTAACTTGTCAAAAAGTCCATACTAGATGACATTATAGGTATTACCTGGATATCAAAACATAATATCAATTGCAATTTCGGTATCGAAGTCATCGGATATCGTAGCCTAGCGGTGAAGGCGCCCAGAGGCCCGGAATGCCAGAGAGACGCGGGTTCGAATCCCGTCGGTTCCGCAATTTTTGATATTATGTTTATTTTCAAAAATCTATAAAAATCATCCCAAAAGTGTGGGTAACATTTCAATAAAAAATAATATGAATATAATCAGTATTCAGCGAATTCCAGTAATAAAAACTTAAATGTTGCACGAATAATTAATATTGTTGCATAAATTCCCCGAATTCTCAAATTAGATATGGTAAGCGGAATTCTAGTTGTAGGAGATAACACACTGAAGTGATTAATTATATTGATTGCTTTAATCCGGAATAAAAGACGGATAATAATTTAGTCTAAGCTGTAGACACGTATTCTAAATTAATCAACGCTGCAAAATAATTATACGAGTAACGCTAGCATCCTCTCCGACCTATTTCAGATTTGTTGTTTTGTTTCGCAATTTTTGATATTATGTTTATTTTCAAATATCTATAAAAATCATCCCAAAAGTGTGGGTAACACTTCAATGAAAAATAATACGAATATAATCACTATTCAGCGAATTCCAGTAATAAGCATTTAAATGTTGCACGAATAACTTATATTGTTGCATAAATTCCCCGAATTCTCAAATTAGACATGGTAAGCGGAATTGTAGTTGTAGAGATAACACATTAAACTGATTAATTATATTGAAATTGCTTTAATTCAAATTCAAAGACGTTTAATAATTTATTCTAAGCACTGTAGACACGTAATTGCTAAATTAATCAACGCAGCAAAATAATTAGACGAGTAACTCAACAGTTGCTCGTTTTCTACTATTTCAATTTTGTATGTTTTGTTTCAAAAGTTATAGGAAGTAAAATAACTTCCTGTGTGAATTGAAAACCTATCAATTGCCAGAACATCTTTCTCATTAAAGATTATAGTATATTGACTCAGTAAGTATTTAAACATGTTTAAACTTATCTATTAAAACTGAAATGGGCATCTTGTTGTAGAAGAGTACACCCAATTTTATTTTACTGTTTATTTTTTTATTATCAATAATTAATTCATAATTCATATGGCGAGGTTTAACTTTGCCAGTTGCGTTATTTATTATGTTCCACAGTCTGACACAGTCTTTAAGATTAACTGGATGGGAATGGATTAGCATTAGATTATACGTGTAGATTAATGTTTTTGAATAATTTTTAACAAATTCCGAAAATTTTTGACTGTGATTATACTGTTTTTCATCATACAACTCATACAATTTATCTCTATTTGTTCTATTTAGTTGGAGCAGTTTTTTAGTATCAGGGCGACGCCATGGAAGGCCGTAAGGATTTACACGGTATGAGTCAGACACTTATCAATCATCTCCAAATCGAGTCTATATTTGACGACCTCCGTGGCGCAGTCGTATGTGCGGTGGATTTATAAGATGGAGGTCCTGGATTCGATTCCCGGCGGGACAGATTGAGATTTTTCTTAATTTGTCTTGGTCTGGCTGGTGGGAGGCTTTCGCAGTGGCTAGTTACCACCCTACCGACAAAGACGTATCGCCAAGCGATTTAGCTTTCCGGTACGATGTCGTGTATAAACCGAAAGGGGTGTGGATTTTCGTCCCACTCCTAACAAGTTAGCCCGCTTCCATCTTAGACTGCATCATCACTTAACATCAGGTGTGATAACAAACAAGGGCCAACTTGTTGTCGATAAAAAAAATCTCAAAAATAGAGCAAATATTCTTTAAAAACAATCCATAGTTGGAGCAGGAGTTTTCTAGTATCAGGGTGACACCTTGGAAGGTCGTAGGGGTTTAGACGGTGATGACAGACCCTTATCAATCATCCCCAAATCGAGTCCATATGAATTCCTCTATGTCAATAATATGTTTGTTTTTGAATATTTCATATAATTTTTCATACCCTATTTATTTTTCCAGACTAATTTATTTACCTTATTATATTTCGGTACATACCAAGTTTCATTCAGCAGTAGGCAAGTAATACATGCCAACAATAAGTAAGCAGTCAAAAAAACATCAACTCATCCAAACACTCATGTTTGTATATTAATTAGATAAAAAATTTTGGTAATTCTAAACGTAACTTTCTAGATTTTTAAAGAAATAACACTAGTGGTAACATTTTTACTGTATAAATAATATTTTCCTTTCTACGTACATGTTATTTTAGTTTAGTTTAGTTTAGTTTTAGCTCTGTGTAATCTCTTAATAGATGGCGTAAATTCTAGACCGGTAAATGTATTAAGAAGAACAGCAGGAAGCACTGAAAATCAGGGCGTGGTCTTGTATTTCAGTATACTAGTGTTCAAAATAATGCTTCTACGAAATTAGTTTAATCTGAACCATTGACGTTGCAATGTTCATTTTAATCTATAGGATGCTATAAATTATTGACAAGTTACTGTATTTACCAGAGGAAACACTAAAATTGAGAGATAATATGATGTTTTCAGTATATTGGAGCTCAAAATAGTATTTCTAAATCAATTTTATCTGAAATGTAACTACTTAAATATTAGTACATCCATTACATAAGTCTCGTCTCTTAATTACGGACTCATTTGAAATATTATCAAAAATAAATTAAATCAACCTTTTTTAATAAAACGGAAATAATTACGACGAAAAAAAATCTAACCTAATAAGCTTGTATTTAATTGAACACATAATATTTGGTTTCAAAATAAATCAAGTTAAAGATTTCAAAAAAATCTTTCAATTCTTTTTTAGTTTTATTGAAAAGTTTACTCACACTTTTGGGATTATTTATATTTAAGAATAAACATATCTAAAACATAATGCCGACGTCAGCGGACACCGTAGCCTAGCGGATAAGGCGCTCGTCAAGTACCGGATAGCCACAGAGAGACGCAGGTTCGAATTCCGTCGGTTCCGCAATTTTTGATATTATGTTTATTCTAAAATATGAATAATCTTTCAATAATAATCTTAGGTGATGTATTCAATTGAACGTAGTAATGCATGGTTTGCGATTGTAGACTAATTCCGGTTAGTTACGTTGCTTAAATCTACTACAGTTAAGTCACGTGATGATTTGTCCAAATAAACTTGGTTAGAAATGAATAAACAATGACTTAATAACCAAGTGAAAACGGATTAAATTTATGCATGATCATAATAGAATATTTAAACTTTATAATTTGAGTTAATATTCAAAAGATAGCAAATTAATATTTTGTTCAAATATTTTAAAAAACAGAATTTGAATATACTAAAGAAAGTAATACTTTGTCTAGTATAATTATCTATGTAATTTTTTACATGATTGATAACAAACTTTTTCGCTTGAAGTTTTTAAGGTCTTATGATTATAAACAAAGCAAGAAATAAATGTGATCTAAATAAAATAATGTAAGAAGAATCTATATAACCTATCTATACAATACTTGCATTCCAACCCGGTAGCAGAGTCACTGCAAATAAAATCACGTTACAAAAAAAGCTTCTGAACTAAGCTTATGTAATTTTTTTATTTACTTTAAAAGAACCAATACAATAAGGAACTTAAGCTAACTTATCCTAATAACTATACAAATCATGCCCACATGGAAAGGTGACAAGATTGGCTGCTTAAGGTGAAATAAATGAAATTGAATTTAATTCGAACAAGTGTCAATGCAACAAAATAAAGTTATGATAAAGAAGACACGACTGACTCATTACAGCGACCTTATAACTGGGTTAGAAGATGTGAACTATAAGATGTCTCAATTAGTTGAAGGTGGAACACAAATTCTGAACTTTATTACTGTGACTCGTTCGCAAGGTCAGGTAAACTGTGTCAGTTAAAATAGACCAATAACAACGGCATATAAAACATTTTCATATAAAACAAATGCTAAAGTTTAACAGCTTTCAAGAAAATATATAGGGGTTATTATATTCAGCCCCAGATTCTGAAAAATACTTAGAAGATGACGTCCAAAAGCATTGACATAACAAATATGATATGAGAAAGCAACTAACTCATTATAGCGACCTTACAACTGGGTCAGAAGATGTTAACTATAAGATGTCACAATTAGTTGAAGGTGGAACACAAATCCAGAACTTTATAGCTGTGACACGATTGGAAGGTCAGGTAAACTGTGTCAGTTAAAATAGTCCAATAATAACAACGACAGTGAAAATAGTTTAGTAAAAAACAAACGTTGAAGTTCTAAATGATTCGAGAATCCTTGTTTTCAATAAATCTGACCTGAAACATCACGCAAGCACAAATATTAACAAAAGAATAGAGTTTTGATTTTACAGGTGACAGATTTTAATGCATCAATAGACAAATAATTCAAAAGGAAGTTTAAGAATGATATGATTTAAGATATTTTATGCTGAGCAGATCGCAGGCTTCCTTAAGCATAAAATCGATATAAAATAAGAAAGAGTCATAATCATCTTTACTTATTATGTTGTAAGACAGCAAATTCATCTTGCATAAGCATAAACATGCTTTTCTCTGGTTATTAAAAAGTGAACATAAAAGTTAAGCTATGTTTGAGGGCTGGACCAGGCCTCCCTTCTTTTTTAAGTGTTTTTGCATATAAAGTTCATCACACAGCTCCAATCCGGGTTAATCGATTTATGGTAATAATCTTAGACTATGCAACGATTATAATCATTAAAGATTATTTATGATCGAGACAAAAAGCTTATCATAATTTCCGAGGCATCGTTGTGTAACAACAACTTTACAACACCAGGTTGGTACTGAGAATTTCTTGGAAGTATTAAAAGCTTAATATTTAATAGTGCGACCCAGGATGGATCCCCATGACATAGCTAACTAATAGACCAACAGGAGATTTCTTGTTCAGTAACCAATGTCGCTCTACAAAATGGAACTTTGTGTGTTTCTGACAGCTTATCTTTATTCAGTTTCTATAACTGTATCTAGTTTTCACTTCGTTTCCAATTCATGGTCAAAAGTCACATAAGCTAACAACTTCACCAACGGGACAGTTGTTACGTATTACTGCTAGCTTATCTTTATTACAAGTACGTACAGTAGCTATAGTAGTCACCGCAGGTCACAGACGTTACCAGCTTGTAGTATGGTCAGTTTATTAATCAGTACGAACAGTAAAAGTGCGCAAATTAGAAAAATCAATCGTTGTACTGATTAAGACACAGACAAAACTACAAGCCGATAAAAAGTCTGTAGTTTGCAGGACTTCTAACAATATCCAGTAGCAGTCCAGTTTCTCAAACATACATTGGATTCGCTGAGCATGATTACAACATTATTTCCGAACAGCTATAAACCAAGTTTCGTGACATAACCGACATCCTGTCAGCAGCAATAAATCTTGTGAGATTAATATCAACTTTCAGCTCGGTTAAGTTATTTTCGGGTGATATATTTGATATTCGGTTTTAGTTGTTCAATCTTATGTGGCTTCGGATTACAAAGTTAGGAGGTATTGGACAGAGTCCTGGATTGGTTAATGAAATATTGGCCTTTTCTTTCCTCCAAAAAATTTTCTTTTTTAAATCTCAGGTTGAAAGTTAAAGGTACACCGTACCTTGACAGCTACGTGAAGCCATTGGTCACATTTTTATCATTAACATCTGATATTGATTTTTATAAAATTAAACTTTGTCATTCTATAACAGCCATCTATAGTTCATGGAGAATAGGTCCATATCCACTTTTCAATAAGATCTGGCCCATTTCAGGTTTGGGTCGTGTAATGAGCTGGTAACATACGCTGTTAATGATGAGTATAACGTTTTTGTATAACTCAATAAATGACATCTATGGGAATATAGTAGAAATGAACCATGCAACGTCTAATAGGCGCGTGACGTGAGTTTGGTGGTTCCGAGTTTACCGGACGGGCGTTATGTGCGAGCGCTCTAGCGGCATAGCCGAAATATCCCGCGCCGGTTCAAAAATAGTCCGCGTCGACTGAAGCCGGGCTGCATACAAAAGTGGTCTGCCGACCAACATATCGCCTTATCAAATTTCCCGGCCCACACCTAGCCGCCCACGCACCACTAGAAATTCCCATTCCGTTCGCAACCCCCGCTGAGGGCGGTCATGCATTAGTATGTTAGCACCGACACCGACACTCCGAAGCATTAATCGATTAATAAGCGCACTGACTTACACCTCTCTCACTGATCACCGGTCACTGTTAACGTTCGCGGTTTCGACACGCACTCGACGCCTGCCGGCCCTCAACTGAGCCGTTCGCAAGACGGGAACACGCGCCAGAAATACCCACCCCTCATTGTGTATTCACAACACTTATAATACCTAGGCTTTAAATCTCCGCCTTTATAAATAGTGCGGCTTAGATACTGGTAAGGTATAAATGCTGGATGCAGATGCTATTAACCTACATGATCTAACCTGGATCTGATGGCCACGCGTCGCGGTCACGTACACAGAACTGAATGGGATCCGGTGGGCGCTTTGAAAAATTACGTGGTTTAATCATCCATGCAATTTTACGCAAATTTTTAATAAAATGTCTGCCGCGAATTCTTACTCGTCTCTTTCAAATTATGAAAGTAGTTGCTGGAGAATCTACACAATATTAAGATTAGCAGATTAATTTTTAAAAAATGTTTTAAATTTTGTTTGTGATTTCGTGCTTTTACGTATCGTAAGTTACACTGTACAGTTATTAATTTATTTCTACAACTAGGTTAAACTCCCATAAAACGGCTTTAACGTTGAATGTCTAGTTATTAAATGAAATAGGTCTACTAAAGTCCAATTCCAAGATAACCAAAGATTATTTTCATTTATTATGTAAACCCAAAGTTTTAATTTTACGTTTCAGTAAGTTATGCATATGCATTTTCTAATTACATCAAAGTTTAGTTTCATCTAAATCGATTATTCGAGATCTAAATATCGTTGTAAATAAATAAAAATTATAATCTCCCGGGATCATCTTCAATCAATCAATATCCACAGATAGGTTTTGTCTGTACGTATCTCTAAACAGCATGATCTTATAAACTTTCAGTTTTGGTTTCATCAATATAGATACATTTTAGGTACATCAAAATCGTCCTCTCTCATTATCGCCATCAGCCAATTGATATCCATAGCTCATGATGTATATCCAAAAATTTCGTTTTTTGCATCACGTTCTCGAGTCGCTTGCATCCAGCAGCTAATTGTCTACATGTCTGTATGTGGCATAGCGTCTTTTTGCAGCTTTTTTTGTTTGTAAACTGACGTATTCGAGATGTTTGTTATAGGTAAATCATCAATATCAGCCTATAAATGGCCTACTACAGGCCAAGCCTCCCTTCTCATAGAAAATATCCTTTCTATTCCTTATCGCATATGGAGTGTGGATACTCCACGCTGCTTTAATGTGTGTTGGTGGGGTTAGGGTGATAATGTTTCATTTAGTACAATGAGATATTGATCATATGATCATAGAGACCGGGTCCTAAGGCTTAAAGTGCGCTTAAAGTGCGGGGGTGTACGTGGGGGGGGGGGTGCACTACCAACTTCCCGACTAGGAATATACGATTATAGGATAAATACGATTCCTTAATCTAATTTAAAGCTATCGCCGTTCTTCGATTAGGTACCATGGAAAGAAATTTATGACCAAGACCAAATTCATGTCTGCCGAAGAATTTTCAATGTTTTTAATGTTACCTTGTACAAACAAGTTAAAGAGGTAATCCTCTCAACGAATATATTTTCATTGTGACTAATTATGCACCAGTGTCCACTACCACGGACGGACGAAATCACGTGCAAAATGCGAAAACACAATGAGCTTCCTAGGCAGAATCCTGCGGGAGATATGCGGACAAGAATTTACTTCAATCTTCAATCCTTTTCGTTTATGATAGTATAGTTTTTTTTTAATACGGAGAAGGTTCTCAATTCAACGCGTATATTTTTGACGTGACAACGATAATTCGATAGAGCCGGCTGCACGCACGAAAAAACATGACGTCATGCGTCGTTACCTCGCTTTGAGGCGTTCCATGTAAGGCTTGAAGTGCAAGCGAGAGCGCGGAACGAGCGACAAAGAAGCACTATCGGCCTTTGCGTTCGACAGCGTTCGACATCCGTCTATTAAATATAATTATTAAATATATTAATTTTAAATTAAAACTTAATATATTTATTATAAATTTAAAATATAAATTTATAAAATCAAAATCAATTATTTTATTAATTTAAATTAATATTTATAAAAATATACTTAAATTAAAAATTTTAATAACCAATTAAATGCTACCATTTCATCAGTATTTTCTTAAGACATTGTCACGTTCAACTATCGTCAGTAAACCGACTTTACAGACAACCAATTTTTTTTTTATGAATGACCACGCATAATGATTTTGATAATTCTTTTGTTATTAGAAAGAGCACACTTCCAAAATGGTTCCATAGTCATCATATTAGGATCTGATGATGGTATCTTGGGAAAATTTTATTTATAATTTTTAGTTCGTTTTGAGTCGGTTCAATTTTTTTTCTAAAAAGATTTTTAATTAATTTAATTTCATAATAAGGAATAACTAAAATATATGTACAGATAAATAAAATAATTTAAAACTAAATAAAAAAGGAAATACTTAACCCCACCGTAACCTAAAGTAAAAAAAATAAAACAAAATAATAAACAGTAAAAAACTTAGGCGTCATAGTATTCCTCCGAATCAGAGTCGAGTGGTAAAGTGCCCAGAAGGCTGGCAGCCTGACAATACTGATCCTCTGACCTAAAAAGAGGCCCTCTGATCACGGGAGGCGTCGTTCAGTCGTTTTGCGATGTGTCTATAAAAAAAAACGACCTACTAAACGAGTAGCTACTCGGACCCCAGGGTCCAAGCGTTTCAATTCCAAACGGCTTACGTAATCTCCGACGAGGTTACTGTATTTGCGCCGCTTGAGAGTTTCAGCTGATGCAGCAGCAACGCCCGCACAGCCCATCGTGCTAGGAAGATGTGAAGGCGCAAGGGTGTCCACGCAAGTTGCGTCCCAAACCAAAGGCCTTCCCATCTTCCATGGCATCATTGACATGCCGTTTTTTTAATTTAAAATAATTGTTTGATACACAGAATTGTGTTAACAAGATGGAAGTGTATCGGTACGTTTCGGGATGTTATACTATTAACCTAACACTGGTCAGCAATGAGACCCATACATACGTAGGTTTAGGTAGACATAACAATGTTTCCGTTAGCACTCACTAAATAATTTCAATCACCCACAAAACGTTGTGCTAATATCCACGAAGCAGCAACATAGAAAGTGTGAATTTTGGCAGGCGTTAAACGTAATTTCACTATAAAGTTAGCCAGAAATACTAGCGGGGCAATAAAAGTTACAAAAATAGACGCAATATACAGAAACGCACTGATTCAGATAGCTAACGTATGGCTGGAAGACCGAACAGCGTAATATTGGGGTAACTAGATGAAAATGTCCTTGATAAAAGTGTATGTTGCCTTGATGATTAGCTTGTTTTAACGGCTCACTACCTGACTCATTATTGTATATTTTAAATGATGATCTAAGGTAGAAGTGGGCTAATTTGTTACGAATAGGCTGAAATCCACCAAAACCGAGAGAAGTCTCTGTTTCTTTACAGCGTCGTATTGGTTTTTGCCGATAGGGTGGTAACTAGCCACCGCCAAAGCCTAGCTGGTGTCAGACCTGGACCAATTTTAGAAAATCATAAATGACCCAACCGGGAATCAAACCCTGGAGATCCGTTTCTTAAATGCGCATAGTACCGATTATGAGTTCGGATATGCCATGGTTCTTCTTCTGACGAGCTTTGTTAGTAAATACTCTCATAATCATAATCATTTATTTATTTGCTAAACAAGGGTTACAAAAGTAATGCAATTCTATTAAAAAGATCCAAACATGTTTTGCCAAGGACTAGGCGTGCAAATATTTACAGACTTAGAAATAAGATTAGGTAATTAAAATGTCAAAATTATTACATGTCAATTATTGAAATTATAAAAATGTTATTAAGTAACATACATAACCATTGTAAGTCAGTGAACATATGCCAATACAGATATATTTGAAAATGAATACATAATTAAGTCAATTAGTGATGTCAAAGTATAATTTTATTAAAGTAATATATTAGTTAATTAAATATGTTTTAATTTAAAAAAGTCGTTCATTTCGTAAATTGTATTTTGGCTGAGAGCATTAAACATATATTTTTTGAACTTCTGTAGAGGCATGTTTTTAGTTTCCTCTGATAAATGGTTATATGTGTTAACCGCCATGCAATATACATTTTTTTTAAAAAGTGATATTCTCTGTAGAGGTATTTGAATTTTATTTTTTGGACGACCGTTGCTCTTCATTGGAAATAGCTTAATGTTCTTTTTTACAAACAAACACAATTCAAAAACATATAGTGCCGGCAATGGTAAAATTTTCTTATTTTTAAATATTGGCTTGCAGCTGTCAGTAAAATCAGCTCCACAAATAGCACGGAGGCAACGTTTTTGGGCCCTAAAAACTCGTATCACATCTACAGAGTTACCCCATAAAATTAAACCGTAGCGTAACACAGATGACACATATCTATGATAGGCTAAGAGTGCTGCTGCTTCAGATACTGTTTTTCTTAGTCTATGTAGCACGAAAGAGAATTTATCTATTTTTAAACATACTTTATTTATGTGTTTTTCCAGTTACAGTGTTGATCTATCGTAAGACCTAAAAACGTGGCAGTATCAGTTTCTTTTATTTTTACTCCATTATATGAAACGTTTAATGGAGTTATCTGTTTGTGATAAGTTTTAAAAGTTATTAATTGCGTTTTGTCTAAATTGATATTTAGGTTATTTTTAGTCAACCATGTTACGATGTTTCCCAATGCTCTATTGATTTCAATCTCAAGTGATTGCTGATCTTTACCCTTTATAACTACAGTAGTATCATCAGCGAATAAAATTGTTTTTTGTTCAGTGCAGTGTGGCAAATCATTTATGTATAGTAGAAAGAGAAGCGGTCCTAGAATACTTCCTTGAGGAACTCCTACACGGTTATGGATTAAATCTGACTTGTATGTTATTTTACGGTTCTTAACAATTTTGGTCACTTCTACAAATTGAGTTCGGTTATTTAAATAACTGTTAATCCATCTGTGCGCGTTTCCTCTAATACCATACCTATATAGTTTATTTAAAAGGATTTGGTGAGCCACATGATCAAAGGCTTGACTCATATCTATTAGTAAACCTGCTGTTAATACTTTGTCATTCAGGCTTTTAGTCACAAATTGTACTAGGTCAAAACATGCCATAGTTGTAGAATGGTTTTTTTGAAAACCGTATTGATTTTCATTTAGTATATTAAACTTATTTACTATCTGTTGTTTATATCATCACAATACTAAAAATAAGATCATGCACGTAGATTCGCCGACCGTTGCCTAAAATTGTTATAAATGATCCATCTATTTGTCCTGTCTGTCCGTCACAGGTGTTAAACAGACATACACAAAAAGTGCTTGCTTGACAAGACCTGGCCCCGAACTATTTTCGAACTCAATTCTGACATCGCAATGTTTCGAAATAATTCATTTATTTCTAAAACGCTGACATTACTTATGAATGTCGAACTGCAATTTGACCACCTCCGTGGCGCAGTGGTATGCGCGGCGGATTTATAAGGCGGAGGTCCTGGGTTCGATTCCCGGCGGGGCAGATTGAGATTTTTCTTAATTTGTCTTGGTCTGGCTGGTGGGAGGCTTTCGCCATGGCTAGTTACCACCCTACCGACAAAGACGTACCGCCAAGCGATTTAGCGTTCCGGTACGATGTCGTGTAGAAACCGTTAGGAGTGTGGATTTTCATCCTACTCCTAACAAGTTAGCCCGGTTCCATCTTAGATTGCATCATCACTTAACATCAGGTGTGATTGCAGTCAAGGGCCAACTTGTAGTCATTAAAAAAAAAATGCTCAAATATTGTTCCCATCTTCCTAAGCTTCATCATCATCCGCCAAAATTGTTATGTACCAAATTAGGCTATTAACCAAATTAAGCGTATAACACTGTTCCTTTGGGAGCTTGTCGCGCTAAGATAACAAAAAAATAAATAAAATTATAATACATTTTTTAGAATTGGGGGCTATTTGACAAGCAAATTTACTCTCTGTTCTACCCGACTGATACGAATTCTACTCTACACGGAAACACTAAATCGCATTCTTAATACTTTTTCTTTATTTTTTTTTATTTATTAAAAACTAGCCCGATGTTTCCGTTAGCACTTCGCCCGCGAGAAAAATAATACAATGCAACTTTCAAAGAACACCAAAAAAACAATTGTACGTGAACACTAGATATAGATTTTATTTATTTATTTATTAAGGTTACCAACAGGTTACAATTCTCATAAGTATAACAATAGTAAGATCTTAAAAAACTAAATGTTTAATTGTAAACCTACTTATTAGTAAACACAACATGCTAACTTAAAAATACTACAGTAGAAAAGACAAACGAAAAGCAAACACGAACTAACAATAAACTAGCAAACACAATTATAATTATAAGCAAGACAAACCAATTTTAACTATAGCGAATAAAGTATAAATAGTATAAAGTACATAAACTAATTCTTATATTATAAAAATTCTATAGATACCATGGTACGGACTTTATTAAAGCTCTAATAAAGAGGAACAATCCCTTCATACATTGTTTTTTTATATCTCTAATAGACAAAGCAGCATTTTCCATGAAAGCTTTCAGGCGGCTTAAATTTTTCCGACTTTTCCAACAATTACCGTCATATTTCAGGCAATTTTCATAAAACCTTGGCAAATAATACACTTAAACCACCCTCAGGAATCACTCTGCGTGACAACGTCAGCAATGGTACTAAATGAAAACCTTATCGACTTTTCATTGAAACAATAAATTGAATCCGTTGACAGACTGCATGAGGCGTGTTAACAGTCCACGTCAGGACGTGCTCTGGTACACCGATTATTCGCTCAGTGCTCCAAATTGTCCCCAGTCGGTTGACCCAAATGCGTTTACGCGAAAACATTAAATAAAGCGAATATATTACGCGTAATGTGTCCCGAAAAAAGATTTTTTTTACAACGGATTTATGAATATGTACCTATATTAGACACTCATACATTCAACATTGTGAGATAGGTATTTCAATTGGGCCAGAACTCTATTGGGAGAGGGGATTTCGACATGCAATAATAACGATGAAGACTGCGATTAACAACTTGTGAAGTTCATCCTACTCCTAACAAGACAGCTTGCTTTTATCTTAGTTGCATCATCATTTACAAAGAATAAAAAAAAAACTCAATTCCCGGTTATTTCATAAACCGACAAACACACGAACCCAGAACAACGAGATGTAAAACCACAGACAGTCCCATATAGTTCAGTGACAAAGAATCTGTCACGTGACTGCATAAATATGAATTCATCACAATAAATTTATCGTTATGAAACATTAACCTATATTTAACGGCACAATAATAATTTACTATTAATGAATGGGTTTCATTTCTACACCAATAAATAAGTAGCTATTTTCAAACCTGTGTACTATTTACTACATTGTTTTGTTTGTGAAACTTCAATAGATACCGTCCCTCATTCGATCCCCTAGCCGAACAAATGGATTTAAGGTTCGAGGAAATTCAGGAATTTCAGGAGCTTCAGGTTCAATTCTAAGATCGGGTTCAGATCATTCTTCAATTATAATGTATTATTTCGAAATAGATTCTTTATATATAGCAGTAACTGACGGGCTAAGCAGATGACCCAGCAGATAAAATTTATGACGTAAAACTATCGCCTACATATAGAACAAAACATCGCAGGGCATGCAAGGAACACGTCCTACAAAGTACCACCTTATGTCCATCAACCATAGGTCCTGCACCTACGGTCGATGGATGTTAAGCCTTATGTGCCTGATAAGCTAGATGTTAGCATAATATCTTGCAGAAAAATGATACCTATTGTAAAGTAATTAAGTAAATTAAATCATATTGAGAGTAAAATACTGTTTCTATACTGTACCACTTCTATCATCATCATCATCATTATCATCATCATCATTATTACCAGCCTGTAGACGTCCACTGCTGGACGAAGGCCTTTTTTAGGGACTTCCAAACACAACGATCCCGAGCCGCCTGTTGCCAGCGGCTCCCTGCGACACGTTTGATGTCGTCAGTCCACCTGGTTGGGGGTCGGCCAACACTGCGTTTTCCAGTGCGGGGTCCAATCTAGCACCTTGGGCCCCCAACGTCCATCAGCTGTTCGAACTACGTGCCCCGTCCATTACCACTTCAGTTCTGCGACTCGCTGAGCTATGTCGGTTACTTTGGTTCTTCTGCGGGTCTCCTTTTTTCTGATTCGATCATGCAGATATACTCCGAGCATTGCTCTTTCCATCGCCCGCTGAGTGACTCTGAGCCTTCTCATGAAGCCCGTAGTCAGCGACCAAGTCTCGGATCCGTAGGTCATCACTGGCAACACGCACTCTTCGATGACTCTCGTCTTCAGGCACTGAGGAATTTTGGACAAAATCATCATCCATTGAACAAAATCCAGGATATTCTAGAAAAAGGTCAGATCAAGAGTACCTACCCAAAACCGACGGACAGAAAGAGATTAATAGAATTGGAGGAAGCGAGACAGATAATTAATATGCATGGACCACAGTGAGTGGAGAAGTAGTTCTCAGCTCTCGGCCTACCCCAATATATGGAAGAGTTGTTCATCTACTAGAAAAACAGTTAGCGTGGCAAATAATTATCTTTTAATGATAATTTGCTATACACATTTTTGTCTTTAAAAAAACATGGTCACAGGCAATTCCTTTTGCTGTTCAGGAGGATTCTTGCAGTACATCATTCCCTAGTGGGCAAAGTCGTGAGCATCTGCAAGTATTCGTACAATTTTAACTTCTTCGTCACTTACCAGCAGGTGATATTGCAGTCATATGTAGTCAATCATAACAGAAGCATTTGTTTGCCAAACGGCTTCACGTAATTACATAAATTATAAAGCTATTAACCACAATTGCGTTTATTTCATACTATCTGTTCCTGTGATTCTGCCTGTAGGATATTTAGTTCACAATTTTCGTAGTAGTAAAGGCAAAAATATATTAAGTAAAAGCTATCCATATATATCCATAGCAGAAACAGATCTTAACTCTGTTCTCAGAGGAAAATCAACACGTCCTGCAATGCGCCTAAGGTCATACATAGCTTTCTAGTGCATGTAATATGCCAACAACTAACCCATTAGACCGAAATATAGTATGGTATCTATGGTATGGTAAGTATTTTCTCAAGGGAAGTCTTTTATAAGGAGCTCTACTCTCACGAAATATATACGTAGATTCTTCTATTTTACAAACATTAACATTAACAAACATACAAACAAAATTACGTTTGTATTTGGAATCTAATATGGCAAGGCCTTGATGAACTCGTAAACCTAAAGTAAATATCAATAACTAACGCTATGGCCTTTACAGTAACTCTAAAATAATATTATTCGGATATAACATATATATGAATAGATATGTTCAATATTATGTTAATTTTTCAAATATTCACCACTATATACAAATCTCAACATTCGTTCTGAATTTTTTTGGATCAAGGAGTTTCATTCAGTATACAAAACTTCTTTCTTGCAACACAACAGAACATCAAAGAGGTTTGATGACCTCATCTTAGATGACAGCAAAGAATAAATCATACCTAACAACCGCATTAATGTCACGTCAAAATTCGTGTGCACAAGTAAAAACCAAAAAAAAGGAAGCAAACGTTATTAAAATGCCCACGTGATATAAAATCGACTGTAGCATGATATGTGTGAGAGACCTGATCAGTGTTATGTTGAGGAGCGCGTTCCTCGTGGCCTTCCTTAACATCCCTCGCCCTGTATTGTCCTTGACGGGCTTCAAGAGCTGGTCTCGGAAGGTTCTATACCAGAAGGTCGACCTCTGCACCCAGTGCTGCTACAGTCAGATCCTCCCCGGCCTATATCTCAGCAATGCCAAAGCTGCAGGCGACCGCGATGTGCTCAAACAACTCAAGATCTCCCACATCCTCACAGTTGAGACGCGTCGACTACCCAAGTCTACGTTCGCTAACAGCAACATCAGCTACCTCTTCATTAGGGCCCACGACATGCCTAGCACCAATCTGCTCTCCTACTTTCCAATGGCCAACTCCTTTATCGAGGAAGGCAGACAGAAGGGAAACGTGCTCGTCCATTGCCACTTTGGAATATCCAGATCCGCCACCCTGGTCATTGCTTACGTCATGGAGAAGTACCAAATGACGTTTGAGAAGGCGTACCACTTTGTGCGTCAGAAGCGAAGGTTCATTAACCCCAATCCTGGCTTCGTGGCTCAGTTGAAGGAGTATCGCAGGCTGAACTATGACGTGAACGGATTCCAGAAGTTTGAGGCCTTTGTGAATGTGAAAGCGAGGAAGCATAGATACAAGATCGCTTCTATCGCAGCTGTGGTCATTGGGCTGCTGGTTCCGCTAGCTTTATTGGGTGGTTAGCCGTTTCCAACTCTTATGTTAGTATGTAGTTAGTTTTACTCTAAATGGTTCAGGAATTCGATTAAATTGGTTTTATTTTTGGTAATAATATATCCCCCGTCCTCCGGATTATTGACGTACCATATCTACCTAATACAGTTCTAATACAGTCTGTACGACTAAACGCCTAAGTGGATGAAATCATATTTCAATTCAAAAATGTTATAACATCATTATAAAATATCAAGTGTCGCTTTGATATCCATTATTTTTGTGTTGTTTTCTAGCGTACGGAAAGGTTTACCTGATTTCTGTTCAGCTTTTTTCCTATTGTAACTTTTTTTTAATTTATTTAACGAATCAAAACCTATAAATTGCTCTACACGTGCTTCGCTTAATCTATGTACACACTGCATGAAAATCCTTTAAGTAATTTTTGATATTAGCGTGAACGACCATTCAGATGGGAAAGTGTTATAAGAGCTCCATATTTTCACCCTTTCTTATATTTAATATTTTTTATTCGTAATTACTGCTTTGAAATCGTAATTGTGTGAGAATTTCCTTATAATTGAAAAATTTAGGTTTTATTTGTAACAGAATTAAGTTACAGCACGATGCTGTTTAGAAAAGTTTGTAAGATGGACAGAAAAAGGTACCCAGATAGAATAACCCCTAGGTACAAAAGTTATGACTGCCTCGTTGGTCTGTTGGTTAGTCTAAGTGGCTTCGGTCTCGATGTCCTGGGTTCGATGCCAAATAATAAAATATTATATTCTGACCCCGATATCTGGAATTTGGAAGTGTTACACCCTTGTATCACGGAGAGCACATTACTTTGTCAGTCTCCGTTACTATCAACATCTGATATAGCTTGGTCAATCCACGATGGCTCGTAGTGTTTTGTTTTTCAAACGCTTACAGTGCAAGTGTGCAATAAAAACTGCAAGAATGTGAGTTCTATTACTACATAACGAGTAGCAATGTGTGCACACTCACACAAAGTGTCAAGTTAATTATGTCAACAAGAATGTCATGTTTGACTAGCAGTATGCTCTACTTCATTTTAACTCATTTTTTAAAAATGAATATGTCGTGTTGGTCCTGCACACCAAAATTATATTGTGATATAGGTTAATATATATATCGGAGTATCACCATTCTTCTTGACATCATCTTTAGTGGTTCTTAATATCTTGGGCGTTTTCTAGGGTTACAAAGACTTTGTCTTCACGAACAGATATATTGCAAGTTCACAATGTTTTGATACATGAAATAGATTTTTATAATTCCTGACGTATTATAAAGATTCAGAACAGTAGTTTATTTACACCCATCTTACTTTACTCCCAAATTTAATTTACTTCTTAAGAACACTTTTACACTGGTCCAACTCGACCAGTGTAAAAATATATCCTCTCCGCACTCCAGACACAAACTAACTCCTTTATTCCCCTCAAGATGGTGTAAATACTCTACTAGGACTTTTGCGCCTGACTCTTTTATTGGTTGGAGTATTAAAACAAATCAGTCATTCATTCATTTATCAAATCAAATTGAATTTAACTTTGTGTTAAAGTTTTAAGTAAGCACCTATCTCATATCTCTCATTAAATGATTAACAATTAGTTCTATTTCGATTACTTTCATAAAAAAAAAATTGGTTGTCTGTAAAGTCGGTTTACTGACGATAGTTGAACGTGACATATCTAAGAAAATACTGATGGAATGGTAGCATTTAATTGGTTATTAAAATTTTTATAAATATTAATTTAAATTAATAAAATAATTGATTTTGATTTTTGTAAATTTATATTTTAAATTTATAATAAATATATTAATTTTTAATTTATAATAAATATATTAATTTTTAATTTATAATAAATATATTAATTTTTAATTTAAAATTAATATATTTAATAATTATATTTAATAGACGGATGTTGAACGCTGCCGAACGCAAAGGCCGATTGTCCTTCTTTGTCGCTAGTTCCGCGCTCTCGCTTGCACTTCAAGCCTTACATGGAACGCCTCAAAGCGAGGTAACGACGCATGACGTCATGTTTTTTCGTGCGTGCAGCCGGCTCTATCGAATTATAAGACGTTGTCACGTCAAAAACTCGTGACATACGAAAAATAATTACATCCACAGACAGTAACATTTCCATAAACAATGACGTCTATTACAATATTATAACAATCTATTCTAAGTCTCTACTCTAATTCCTTCGACATATATATTTACCCATTTAAAAATATCTTAAAAACACACATACCCACAATCATCTCAGATAGATACCTAGTATATCTATTTTTCTTTTGTTTAAACAGTTTAATGATTGAGCTCAATTCCACGCTGTCTTGTCTACCATACCCCTAGTGTTTTTGTAAAGCGTGAACCCATGATATCTATTATTATTTTGATTCATTACAAGTTAGTTTATGTAAACTAAGATGGAAGTGGGCTAACTTGTTAGGAGTAGCATGAAATCTACATTTCTTTAGTTTCTACACGATACCGGAACGCTAAATCGCTTGACGGCACGTCTTTTTTAGTAAGATAGTACCAATGACCAAAGCTATTTTGCTAACAAACCAATCAAGTGACCTTTGTAGAAAAATTAAAGTCGAGTCGGTCAACCTGAAGGAATGGGCAACGGAACGATTTTTCTGGCTAAATCACATTTAAATATGTAGTTTATCATCATACGATACGTTTTTTGACATTATAAATATAATATTGGTATAAAAATTAAGTAGAGCATCATTCCGTTGGGTCATGACACGCAGCGATACAACCTACAATAGCCCGTGTACACCGAGCCGTGGTCGACTCGAGACTGATGTTCGAACTGTACTCCCCGCACCCTTCGGTTTCCCCTCGCGAGAAATAGTGGGGCGCGTCTTAGTGAGTTGAACTATCAGTAGTAATCGTTTATTTATTTAAAACATTATCGCCCTAAGCCCGCCAATCCGCATTGGAGCACAGTGGTGGGTCTATGATCCAGATCCCCTCTTCTAACTCCTCTAGACCGTAACCTATTTAATTTAAAACTTTATTTCAGGTTACTTATTCCACAAAGCATTCTTCTAAAGGATTACATAATCTACGATGGAATCTCAAAAACCCTGGAGTGTGGCGAAAAAAAAACGAGTCGATTCACTAACAATCTGAAATCGGGCGTGAAATCATTACACCCACCGAAAAGCAGTTTATTATAAATAACATGCCGCTCACCTCTAAGCGATATTCAGAACTATAAAAAATATAACGCAATCAATTTGTTATATTGTTATTTTATTTAAATATAATGTTATATAAGTTGTTTATTTAATAATTGACCTACCTAATATGATAAGTTGTAGCTATTTTTGCTTGGCAGTGTAATAATGGGAATTTTTACTTTTTTATTTCCATAATGGAGGACAAACGATGTGGGTCACCTAATATTAAGTGAATATCGCCCATGTAGATTGGTACATATTATCAGAAGCTGGGCTTATTTTAGAAATAAAGGTCATCGTGGCGCAACGGTGGATATATAAGATTGAGGTCGTGAGTTTGATTCCGAGTTATGCTGATTGATATTTTCTTAATTGCTCCAGGTCTAGCTGGTGAGTTAGTTACCACCCTGCCAATAAAAAAATAACCGCCAAGCGATTTACTTATAAGAGGTGTTATAATTACAAACAATTTATCAGGTGAAATTCCAGCCGAAGCCAATCTATCTAGGGCATAAAATATTCATAATACGATACTGGGAATCGAGGTATGTGTTTCGCCCCTAACTCCTGATCTAGTAGTTAGGTTGGGTTAGGTTTTGTGTAGCTTAACCCACATCCTCGGGTCGGGGGGCGCACCAGGAACATGCGGTGCGGACGGATTTTAGGGAATCCATTGATTCCCCAGTTGAGGGTCTGCTTCGGTGGACACCGCTCGCTGGGTTGCGGAAGATTCATGATGCTCTCGGGACCCAGTCACCAGGCGACGCGATGGAACATCGCTGGGTTTTAGTGGGTATTTCAGCTGCTTCTCGGCCGGGGAGTCCCACATACCCCATTGGAAACGGCGCAGCTGTGGCTGCTCTGTTTCCAGAGCGGATACGTAAACGCATTTCCCAGCGTAACACGTAAGGTTTTGCGTGTATTATTTTTATTTTTCTATCAATTATTAATTTACATTTTTTTTTAATTTTCAGCACTGCTTATAAATTTATTATAAAAAACACTATTATAATTTATAAAAAAATCCAGTCCGCCTGTTACGGGGCCCAAACGTCTAACATTACATAAAGTTGAGTTTACTTTCAGGTGGGAGTCACAGTAATCTTCTGGTAGTGGATATGCCATCCCCAGGAGATCCATTCGCTTTCTAGCCAATCCGTCACATTCACACAAAATATGATGCATAGACTCTGTGTCTTCGTTGCATTGCAGATAGGATCCTCAGAGATACTCATTTTGCAGAGCATAGACCTGGTGCTATAATGGCCTGTGTACGCTGCTATGGCATACCGTAGCTGTTTCCTGCTCAGTTGACTTACCTTCGCTAGAAAATCTGCCTTTTTGTTACTCATGAACCTTTTTGAGTGCCAACAGACAGCTTTGAGTGTAGGTTCTGGCTTTGACTCATGGGTCAGGTTATCTAATATTGAGCTTTTCTTTCTTTCTGGAACTTCAGTAAAATTTTATAACACTATTAACTTCCCAGAAAAGAAGTGTCGTTAGTGTCATCTCCGTGCTTCGAAAAACATGTTAAGCCGGCTATCCCAATCATTGTCATTAAGATCTGATAGTGATCGTCGTGAGATATAAACATTGTCACCGTAAGCCCATCTGTCGGAATTGGAGGACCGTGTTGGGTCTAAGATTCATATTATTATGCACTCTTCTAAAAGCAGGCCCGTTCTATATTATAGATCTATATATGGTCGTCCAAAAAGATAATACTGATGATGTTGAAAAATAAAGGTACTAGTTGACTGCATCTATACTTTGAAAGCTAAAATACTGAACTGCTATCTTAATATACACCGATCTGTCTGTTTAATGTTGTTTTAATGCTGGTTGAGCTATATCCAGCAGACGATGTACATCGGTTGAAGCAACGCTGACATCTCATTTGATGGCCGCAACATGAAAATATGAATACATTAGGTCGCTTGTAAAATTTCAAAAGAAATTTTACTCTTTTTTCCTCACAATCCGAGTTTTACATGTCCAACTGAGTGCCAAGTGGTGTGGATCAAAAAGGCGTAAATCTTTTGTTTGTTTACGCAAATACGTGCTTTATTATATGAGTGACAATTACCAGAATGCTATGTCACTTTCAGTTCAATGTCACAGTTTGGAATGCATATCTTTGTTGTTCTTGCCGGACTATTAATCGGTTCGGTATTTTTGGTCGGGCTATATTTAAAACAAAGGTTAGCGCACACAGGTGTTTTGGTCGCGGCGAATACTTTTTATAATGAAATATTGTAACAGTAACCTATCTAGTGTCTAAATCCTGTTTGAAGTTTTTGAAGAAAAAAAAATCAAATTGCCTAGGCAGCGTTTAGACTATCTGACATAATTTCGTCCGAAATTTCTCAATAACTGAAGAAGAAAGTCTTCGAACAGTGCATTTTATCAATGATGACCTATAGATCTGAGACTTGCTTGCTAACTATAGGCCTTAGGTATAAGAGGATTCAGAGATACTTTGCGGCCAAATACGGAACACTAATCTGCTGCTATCTTTGCGTGATCTAATCACAAATTAAGAGATAATCCACAACCTCCCATGTCACCCTGACCACATGGTGATACAGGCCAAGTCGGCTACTAAAGAAATCATTACAAAAAATCGATTTTTACATTGATTTTATTTATTTAAACAACATTAATAAAGGTACCTGTTGACTCGACGATTATTGTTCCTATAGTCGTTTCAATTAATGGTCTTATAAAAAGCGAAAAGCTTCGACCAACACGAAAGCTTAAGAAGCTTTCGCTTAGCTGTTGGACCAAGGGTCGGATACAGAAGGCGTAATTCTTGAAACGGCGCATATTATGAGGAGGTTCCGCACTCTGGAGCCCTGACCACCGGTTGCTTGGACCCCCGGGCCTCGCAACAGGCGGACTGGAATTTTTTTTCTAAATTTTAATAGTATTTTTTATAATTGTTTTATAAGCATTGCTGAAAACTAAAAAAAATTGTAAATAAATAAATGATAGAGTAAAAAAGGTACCTAAGATAGTATAATGTGAAAGCAGATAAAAATAATGAAACCGAACTCGATCCAGATGGTTTATAATCGATTTAAGATAGTCAATAAAAATGTTCTGGTACTTATTTTATTTTATGGGGAACAATTAATTTATTCTAAGACAAAACAGATGGACGTCGCACACTGATCTTAGGTACTATTTTATTACGCATTAAAAATATCTGAGTGCTTTTGCTTGTAATTGATTTTTGAGCGTTGTTTAAAGCGTCTGTATTATATAGGTAGATACCTAATATTATCAAGAAGATTGAAAATTTTACAAAATCTCTCGGCACTGATTTCAGCAAAATGAATCATTAGTATCAGAATCTTTGCATTGTAATAGGAAAATGTCAAAGGATTTCTTATCGGACCTTCATCATTTATACTTATAGCTATAAATATATAATAGGGTTTAAAGAATGAAATTGCCGTTTAATTGTAATAGGTACTTCGAATTGACATAGAACCTTCATGGTTTAAGATTTTAAAGTGAAACTTTTTTCATACGGTACCTGTATAGTTTTTCTGTTAAAAAATGTGCAACATTCGATTATCAACTTTCTGTTGTTTTTTTTATTCAGCTTAGACAATAAAGATGGATACTTCAAAAATTCGTGTGATTTTTGAATACGAGTTCCGAAGCGGAACTAACGCGGCAGAAACAGCTCACAATATTAATGTTGCGTTTGGAGAGGGGACTGCTAATGAATGCACTGTGCGATTTTGGTTTAAACGCTTTCGTGATGGAAACTTCGATTTGAAGAACGAACCACGTGGAAGACCGCCCACACAGGTGAATAACAATGATTTGAAAGAGATGGTGGAAGCCGATCCGAGGCAAACTACCCAGGAATTAGCGGCATGGTTTAACGTTACTCTACCATCAATATTGACTCATTTGCGTCAAATCAATAAAATAAAAAAATTTGAAAAATGGGTGCCTTATGATTTGACTGATCTGCAGAAAGAAACGCGTGTTGAAACTTGCGTTGCCTTGTTGAATCGATAGAGAAATGAAGGAATATTGGATCGAATTGCGACATGTGATGAAAAATGGATTCTTTACGATAAATCGTAAGCGGTCAATGTAATGGCTGACCCCAGGTCAAACGCCGCAACAGTGTCCTGAAGCAAAGCTTACCAATAAAAAGGTAATGGTTTGGTGGTCTCAGCGTGGTGTTATTCACTATAGCATTTTCCGATCTGGTCAAGCAATAACGGCAGATGTCTACTACGCCGAACTCCAAACAATGATAGCGAAACTAGCAGTGAAACAGCCCCGACTTATGAATCGATCTTCACCATTATTGCTCCATGATAACGCGATACCTCATACAGCACGAGAAACCGTTTTAACTCTACAGGAACTGCAATTAGAAACCATTCGTCACCCTCCATATTCGCCAGACCTTGCTCCAACGGACTACCATTTTTTTCGTGATTTTGACAATTTTCTACATGATAAAAAGTTTTCTTCTCAGAAGGCAGTGCAAAATACTTTCACAAAGTTCGTCGAATCTAGATCATCAGAGTTCAATCGCAAAGGCATAAATGAGCTTCCTATTAGATGGCAGCAATGTATAGATAATAATGGTAATTATTTTGATTAAATAAATATGTTAAATTTAAAAAAAAACGAATTTTTATTTTTCAGTACAAATCACCAATTTCATCCTTTAACCCCTGATATTATGTCAACTTTTAAATAAAAAAAATACCGCATCAAAACTAGCCCATAAGTTTAAGAACTTCGACTACGACCGACACATAAAAAACACGATAAACCTTCATTAACATCGGGAGTTTAAAAACGGCTGAACAAATCTGAATGTAAATTGACCCTTACAATAAGAGTAGATTATTCATAGTTAGGGTAAAGGGACTACTCAAGTGCTCAAACTACAACAGAAGAAGACGATTTTGTATTGAGACGTGTACGCATCCGTTCAGCTTTCCGCATTTGTGTAGCTTTATTTATTTATTTAAAAGATCTCTAACAATATAAAAATTTTTAACAAAAAATAGAACCGACTCAAAACGCACTAAAAAATAAAAAATAATTGTGTCATTTACTTGGTTTAATTTACTTAAGCATATCTATGAAGTCGGTGCCAGCCACGTTTAAGGAACATTTATTTTACGTAGTAAAGAAGTTTGTGGGTTCTAGGTAACATCCTTAAAGTAGAAACCTTGGCTGGCACCGACTCCTAGATATGCTTAAGTAAATTAAACCAAGTAAATGACACAATTATTTTTTATTTTTTAGTGCGTTTTGAGTCGGTTCTATTTTTTGTTAAAAATTTTTATTTCTTATTTTTAGTGATTTATCGCCACGTAACGTACACGTACTATACTGTCATAGTATATTACACGGCACTAGTAGCCAAAAAGCTACCGATAACGAGACAAAAACTGAAATCGCTGTAAGCGTGCCTCCAAAATTCGAAGAGTTCTTTTAATTTCCCCAGGATATCATCATCAGATCCTAACATGGTGACAATGGGACCACCTTGGAAGTATGCCCTTTCTAATAAAAAAAGAATTATCAAAATCGGACAACTCTGTAAAAAGTTATGCGTGGTCATACATATAAAAAAAAAAAAAAAAAAAATATACGTGTCGAATTGAGAACCTCCTCCGTTTTTTTTCGTCGGTTAAAAAATATTTATCATTATTGTACTTAAATAATAGGTAGAATACGACTTCTGATATTTATATGAATATTAAGTGCTCATAGCAAACACAATACAACTGTTAAGTAGGAACAAGTAGAGTTAGTTGATAAAATTACACTAAAACAAATACATCTTGAATTACACAAAAATTACTACTAGGTCTTAAAAAATTACACAAAAAGCTAATGTAAATTAAATACTAAAATATTAATTAAATTAAAAATTCCACTTAAGATTAGATTAAACTGAATTAAATTAAATTATTAATTTATTAGGACATAAAGATATTATTTATCAGAAATATTGAACGATTAAAAGTTTAAAGATGATCTTTTGCGGCAAATAAGTATAAAACGAAGACCGTATGACCAAAAAATTATTATTATTATAAAAAAAAACCCGACTGCATAGAAGTTATGAACTGAAAAGAGAAAGACAAGGATCACTATATCTATATAAAATTCTAAATACTTTATGGAGATGCAAGCGAGGACAAAATACTTAATTTTCTGCGGGGAAAGAAAGATCTACCAAAACTACGTTTGTCCCCGCCTGCAGCACCATAAAGTATTTAGAATTTTATATAGATATAGTGATCCTTGTTTTTCTCTTTTCAGTTCATAACTTCTATGCAGTCGGGGTTTTTGTTTTTATAATAATAATTTTATTTGAGACTTTTTTGTTTTAGTTTATGGTATAGAAATGACTCGGTACACTTTATGCCATTTTTTGTTAAAATGCCAATATAAACATGATATGATATTTATATTTTTGAAATGGTCTTTTTACAACCTTTCATTTGATATCCATATTGCTAAGATAGAAGAAAGATATACACACATCCCCCCTTTTTCCCCCATTTACAGCGGCTGTTTTGAAAATTTATATAGCCTATGTCACTACCACAATTTTTACAAATTCAACGACACCTCACATGTCAAAATCCGTTCAGTCGTTAAGGCTGTAGCGCGTGCCGAAGAAATGGACATACATACATACATACATACATACATACATACATACATACACACTCTCAAAAAACATAACCCTCCTTCTGACGCAGTCGGGTAAAAAGCAATGTTAATAATAATTAATTAAGACAAGTTACGGTACGTAATAACACATAATTAAACTTATTTGTGCAGTAGTATGTGTGTTCTCAGTACATTCCAAGCCCGGAGTCGGGAAGCTGGTGGTGTTACACCCCCGTGCCTCGGAGAGTATGTTAAGCCGTCGGTCTCGGCCACTGTCATCAACATCTGATAGTGATCGTTAATAAATGAAACATTATCACCCTAAGCCCGCCAACCCGCATTGGAACAGCGTGGTGGAACGCTCTATATCCCCTCTCCTATAAGGAGGGAGGCCTGGCCCTGTAGTGGGCCGTTAATAGGCAGATAATCATGATGACGATGACGAAACTTATTTGTAATTTTATATTCTCACGGGTACGCAATCTGCGTAAGTCTACTAGGCAAAACTATTTATTTTAATTGTCCCTGGCTTCTAAGGTATCTGTGGCCGACTGATCTATCAACACATTATATTTTCGTACTGTAACGCAGTAACGAATTTTAATAATATTTTCTTTCGTACACAGGAAACTCTAATGAGCACTGATATATTTACCTGTCTAATTCATTCTAACATTTTTATCAGTGATATAATTGAGTTTTAGACATCAACTGATATGTATGAGATTTGAAGATCTTATTTGAATTTTTTAACCGACGAAAAAAACGGAGGAGGTTCTCAATTCGACACGTATATTTTTTTTTTATGTATGACCACGCATAACTTTTTACAGTGTTGTCCGATTTTGATAATTCTTTTTTTATTAGAAAGGGCATACATCCAAGGTGGTCCCATTGTCCTCATATTAGGATCTGATGATGATATCCTGGGGAAATTGAAGGAACTCTTCCAATTTTGGAGGCACGCTTACAGCGATTTCGGTTTTTGACTCGGTATCGGTAGCTTTTTGGCTACTAGTGCCATATAATATACTATGACAGTATAGTACGAGTACGTTACGTGGCGATAAATCACTAAAAAGTAAAAAATAACTGTGTCATTTAGTTGCTTTAATTTAATTAAGCATATCTAGGAGTCGGTGCCAGCCAAGGTTTCTACTTTCAAGGATGTTACCTAGAACCCACAAACTGCTTTACTACTTAAAATAAATGTTCCTTAAACTTGGCTGGCACCGACTTCATAGATATGATTAAGTAAATTAAAGCAACTAAATGACACAGTTATTTTTTACTTTTTAGTGCGTTTTGAGTCGGTTCTATTTTTTGTTAAAAATTTTTATAATCTCATTGGACTTTTGGCTAGCTTATACCTTTTTCTAGGTTGTAAGAGACATGGCAAGAGGTGTGTATTGGTGCTTGCTTGCTTGCATCTCATTTATCCGGTGGTAAGTAGTAAACTATTGCCTACAGAATAAAACTTCAAAGGCATGTAAAGAGCATCCCTGTGTCCATCAAAGTAAAGCGTAAGTGTTCTTTCATGTCTGTGTCTTGAGACCTGACCACAGCAATGCTCGGCAGCAGAAGACTGCAATCACATCTCAAGGTAAGTGATGATGGAATCTAATATGGAAGCGGCAACTTGTTAGAAGTAAGATGAAATCTACACCCTTTTCTTTTTCTACCAGAACGCTTAATCGCTTGGCAGTACAAAGACGTATCTTTGTCAGTAGGGAGGTAACTAGCCACGGCCGAAGCCTCCCACAAGCTACTAAATAATAAGGTTTTGTTTGTATGTGGTCCTAGTCTAATAATTTCTACACTCCTCCACGATCTGCGCGTTGTCTGGGCACCGCTGACACTGCGCTAGTTACGGCACAGCCTCCCCCCAAATCCTACCTCCAGTTATTTCGCAATATTTTCCGCATAAACGAAAAAGATTTTTGTTACAAGTTTTATTGATAGCATCCGCTGGCAACATATTCCAAAATAATCGTCTATTTTTGTGTCGTCGACGCAACTGCGTGGAATGTCTAACGACAACGGGCGATATTTTTGTTGTAAACTTTGATTTTGAATTTTGAACGATCGTTTTAAGAAAACTCTGTACGGTGTATAATCAAAGGAAAATTTCAAAACTCGCATTGGATTAGCGTGATGGGTCTAAGCTCCACATCTCTCATCTAGGGAGTAGAGGGGTAGCTTGGCTTTGGAGTGGATTGTCAAAATCTGATAGTTCAATTAGTAGATGCCGCTTCTTCCTTTTCGTGCTTTTATATTTTTAACTATTTTCGAAGTTAACCGCAGGTATAATCTATCCCGATTCTAAATTATAACCAAATAGTTGCGACGTGAAGGAGCATAGACTTTCATCATTAAAAAATTAGTTATTTTGTCAGCATTTATCTATACTTATATTATAAAGAGCTAAAGTTGCTTTTGAGAAAATGAGACTTTTTTAAAAGAAGGTGCAAAATATAGCATTTCGAAACTAAAACCTTTTTAGGCTTATGTAGGACATCGGGGCCAATAATTACAAATGCTGAATGCACACATTTAAATTACGTCTTAATGCAATTAAGAATCCATATTCCCATTGGTTCTTTTTTGCTTTTTACAAATTTGTGGCTCACATTATACGGTTGGTTTTAGTATCTTAAAATTTAAAAAATAATAATATTTCAAACATTTTGTTACTAAAATATTGTGAGAGAGGTTGAGTAAATGATTTAGTTGCTGGTGGATAGTAGTAGGGAAGATAGAAACCGCTAATTTAGCGCCATCTATGTAATGACATCTATGTGATGAATAACTCAATTTCGCTCAATTCATAGATTAAAGACTACTAGATAGAGTCATAACGCGGCAGGTTCAAGAGCGTGACAGACTTATTTCATTCAGCCTTTATTAGAAAGTGATACAAGATTATTTTTTGTCCCTTTCGAGAGTTCGTTTTTATTATTTGTCAAGAGTGGAGTTTGTGACAAGCAAGGAACATATCTGAGCAATTATTAGCTTTTTATTAAATTTGCTGATAAATAATATAACTTTGCGGTTACTATATTAATTTAAACGTTATCGTGCTATGGTGGGTTGTAATATTTTCGGCTGCAACAGTCGCAGCGAACAGAAAATCGAAGGAATTACGTTTCATACGTAAGTAGGCATAAACTTCATTGATTGATGATTTAAAGCTTAGATATGTTATTTTTTAGCAAATTTCATGTATAATGCGTTTACTAAACTATATTATATAAAGTAATATTTCGTATTATACGATATTTTAAAACATAACGTTTTATGATGTACTTTAAATGTTGACATGTCATGTCAATAAGGCTGATTTGCTGTCTCACGAGTGGACACGCTATGGGCTCTATCTAGTTGTCTTTAATCTATGAGTAGGGAAGATAGAAACAGCTGATTTAGCGCCATCTATGTGAATAATTCAATTTCGCTCAATTAGAGATTTGGGCCCTAATGAATAATACGCATTTCAAGGAGTTCTGATGTGTCAAATAAGCAATAGTATAAAACAAGACCATAGAGGCAATGTTAAAAGAAAAAGTCATGAGAGTTTATAATAAAAATGTATTCATTAAAAATAGGGTTCTTTAAAATAAGGGTTCAAAAAGTTTTACAAAATTATTTTTACAAACAATAATTTATTACAAAATACATGTCTCTTAATATCTATTACACTTTAGTTTTGTGCGCTGTCGCCTTTAAATTAAAACAAAAATTAACAATGATTATACTTAAAATCTAATAATCTCAGGATTAAAAAACACTAAAACAGGAGATTCGATGTAACCGAATTTATGCTTCGTATTGCAATATTAAACTAAAATTAGTTTACAAACTAACTATCAATAAAACTAGGTAACCTAAAACTAACATTTGTAAAAATTCTAAAAAAAATGTCTAATATTTTGTACACAATTTATTTAATAATCTCAATAGGGACTTACAGATAAAATATTTATAAAATATGTATGTAAAGAAGTTACAATAGGCACCAAAGTTGCTCTGTTTAATCTATAAAGGCACATAATAAATTCGTTTATTTACAACTTTACAGTTTGTTGAGGCACTAAAATCACATACAAATGCAATATTCTCTTATTGTACTTAATAAATGGAAGACATTCATCAGAAAGTTTACATTATATACAAAGGTTTTTAAAATGTATACGATTTTTAATACAATGAGATAAATAAACTACCGTTCGTATAACTAGATGATTGATAATCATCTATACTACAGCCAAACTCGATTGAGAATGCTTGTCAACAAACAAATTTAAAATGAAGGTAGAAAATGCAACACATTTTATGCCTAATAATTTTAAAATTATGTTCTGTTATTTTAAAAAATCTTATTTAAAAGATATTGAATATATTAATTAGTTTTAAGCTTAGTAATCTAATTTATTGTCATGAATTCGTCATTAACAAGTTAATTAAAAAAATAGGTGTAAAATGACTAGTGATTTCTACCTTCATTTTTAATTTGTTTGTTGACAAGCATTCTCAATTGAGTTTGGCTTTAGTATAGTTTCTATTCCACTCAGAACACGAGGTGTTTGCCTGTACACATTTAACTACCAGTTAACACCCAGTATATACATCTACTGGATTTTATTAAATTTATTTTGTAAAATACACTGTCAGAAACCCGAATGGGTCTAACAATATTTGAACATATTCCAACAGTAGTAAGTTTAGTAGTTTATTTATTCATCGTAAACACAGTCACAACAGTTAATATTTAATACGATACATTGTCTTTTTATTGAAACGAGATAATTTTATGTACTTTAAGAAAATTAATTTAGAATTTATAATTAATCAGTCTCTTGGAGCAGTGGAAAGAGTTATAAACAAACTATTTTAGCATAGTTCCAATCTCAGTGAAAAACAAAGTCGTGCGTGAGCGATTAGTAATGCTACCCACACTTTAGGATATATCTTTTGAAAATAAACGTAATACAAAAAGTTGCAGAGCCGGCGGGCTTCGAAACCACGTCTCTTTGGCTATCGCTGTCAGAGCGTTTTATTTTTCGTTTTAGAGGAAAATTTATACTGAATATTAAACTGAGTACAAGTCTGCTTTGCATCAATCGAATGATAGATAGTATGATGAAAGGAATGAACCTTTATAAGGTAGAAAAAAAAATTACAATTTGCACATGTTAAAGTTTTGGGGATTCTGTGATCAGATTGACAATATTTTGCAATCGTTTTACTGAAATAGATACAGGCACACGTGAACAAAGTATCTCTGTTTAAATATGGCATATAAATTACCTTATTAAAAAATGAAAAGCATGTACATATCACTCAAGTAGGAAAGGAAGTTGAGAAGCGTATCAAAACTACTGTAAACCTAAATGCTATTGTATCATCTGCAAATATTGATTCTCTTCATAAAACGAAGATAATGAAGTTTGGAGATCGTTCACAACCATATTATCGCCGCCCTGCAGAGGGTGTGTACTACTCGATACCATTTCAGAACTCTTCCAATTCTCACAATTCTCAACATACTCCAAGGTTCTCTGATATGTCTCCTGACGCATGTTATTTTGGTTTTTCTTCCTTCCGTTTGTAGCCTCTATTTGGGACTGAGAAATGTCCCAAACTTGCACATCAGCGTTGTTTTGACTTCGTAAACTATTCATACTGCAGTCCGCTTGTTGTTCCCCAGTATTTTTGACCATTTGGTTACAATTCATGGACATTCTTGCACCGTTTATAGGTTTTTGACTCCCAGTGGACATGTTGACTGAGTTTTGCCCAGACTTTTGCATGTTGTGTTTGTTGAATTGGTTTCCTGGATAGTCCCACTGGTTGTAAGATCTTTGATGGTTGTAATATTGGTTGTTGTTCATCATAGCCTGATTGTACTGATGGTTGTTCTTTGGCGGCGGTGGACCCATTACATTAGCGGTGTTCGCTACAGAATTATATGGAGGCGGTTGAGGATATTGCATGTTTTGGTTATATTGGACGTTTTGCATGGGAGGACATACGTTCTGTTGTTCGCAGTAGCTGTTCATTGCACCGCGGCTCATGTTGCCACTGTTATCGACACTCATTACCGAAGATCGAGACAACTGCATCTGATGCATCTGAGCATTTTGATTTGGATAATTCATCGGTTGAACGTAGTTTGTCATTTGGTTGTTATAAACCATGTTTTGATGGTTGTTTTGCATCATTGCCACTTGTTGCTGGTTTTGGTTATAGTGTTGCATCATTTGGTACTGCTGAATGTTTTGGTTTCTCATATTCAAATTTACTTGGTTTTGTATAGGGTAAGGTGGTGCTGAACCATAATTTTGGTTTTGGTATTGGTTAGGAACGTTATTAAAGTTTTTATTAGGGAGTTTTGTAGGACAGTTCTGACGGTTATTATAGGGGGGTGCTGCAGTCATTTGTTGGGGAGGATTCATGTTATTCATCATCATATTCGCATTTGGATTTTGGTTTTGCATTGTCATATTGGACATATTTTGTACCATGGGACTTGTTATAGGGCTTTGAAGACCAGGATGCATTGGACTAGGCATGCCGTGACTCATCGGACTAGCAATATTCTGAGTTATTGGACTTGCCATGTTCATCATAGGGCTTGCGATGTTCTGGGAATGAGGACTTCCAATGTTGTTGTGTCGAGGACTCATCATCATTTGATTCGGCATCTGAGGACTCAATAGACTTTGCATACTTTGTGGGCTCATTGCATTGTGTTGCGGAGACATGACACTCATGACACTTTGCGGACTCATGACATTGTATACGCTTGGAGGGCTCATGATGCTTTGAGGCATATGCTGAGGACTCCTCATGCTCTGTGGGCTCATTGAGCTATGCGGTAGACTCTGGGGACTTAACATGTTATGAGCTAAACTAGGACTCATGATTGTTTGAGTCATGACAACTGTTTTTGGGCTCATAGCAGGCTTTTGAGGTAGGGTGTTATTGACTCGCAATCTATTGGATTGATCTGTTTGATTCGCTGTCATAGTTTGTAAAGACTGCAAAGGATTGTTCGTAACTGCATTGCTTGTCGGGGGTTTCGAGAATTCTTGTTCACACGTTTCTGGGGTAACTTCTGGTATAACCTGTTCCGGAAGAGGGGGATTCTTATCATCTAAAGACTTGGAAGCTAATAGAGAGCCGCTGTTACCAGACATACTAACATCTAATGACCTTAAATCAACTTGAATATCACTTATGTTGAGATCACTTCCTATGGCACCTAAGTTTTTGAGAAGGGAATCGTCACTCGTCGCAACATCACTGATTTTGTCGCTGGAATTGTTTGTGTTTTGTAATTCACTGGATAAAATGTCTTTGGTTGTTGTACCGTTGTCTTTGCTCGCTCCTTCTGGGTCGGGGTTGGAGTCTGTTTTTGCTGGTGTTACCGTGTCGGTTCCCAATATTGATTGGTTAAGATATTGCATCATTTCGTCTGGTATCACCAGCTTGTTCTCCACCATCTCTCCTTCCGCGACCTGGTGAAAAGATAAATTCATTTTAGTTGTAAGTTTATTATAAGACTATTTTAAAAGCTTTCTTCGTTGATAGGTCTTTTTCTTTATAGCAGACCAAATCAACCAAGCTCCTCCAATACGCATTGTATTTATGAGCTTAAGAGTAATAATGATTTTCCTTCATTCCAATATCAGATAATAGGAACCAAAACTAAAGGTTAAAAGTAAATGAAAAACGATAATTACTAATTACCTGTTCAAGATTGACTTCTTGATTCGGGTGATGAACTTGCGCTGTGGTGATGACCACAGTGTTAGTGGAATTCGATCGAGATTCTTTATACGATATCACATGATCGTCTTCTGTCTTGAATGGGAACGGAGCATCGCCCTGTAAGTGAACAACCAAAAATATATTTAAAATACTTGTTAATTGTAAAGTTTGAAGCTAAAAAAAATAGGTGTGCTTAATATGAAAGTGACAACTTTTAAATACAAAAAATTTTTAACAAAAAATAGAACTGACTTAAAACGCACTAAAAAGTAAAAAATATCTGTGTCATCTGGCATTTTTCAGTTAACTTAAGCCTTCTACGCAGTTTTTTCCAATATGCAATTTGTCTGATTTGTCATGCTCTTTAGAGTAGAAACCTGTCTAGTGGTGACGTTGATTAGTTATACCTCTCTCGCTCCCGTACTCGAATTAAACGAACTTTACACGATGGAGCGTTACAAAGCCTTTTTTTGCTAGGAAATGCATTTACGCATCACTCCGGGAGGTCTTGCTCCCGCGATGCCTCCTCGAGTATGTGGGACTCGTTGGTCGAGCGTTACTTAGCCTAGCGGGACGGCTCACTCATTTAATATCAACTAAATAAAATTAAAAAAAGTTACTTACCACATCGTCATTAGTACAAGGATACGGTTGGTACCCCTGGGCCTGGTCGCTGAGGTTCGATTGCTCGGACAGTCTCCTGGCTTCCTCCTTCACTTGCACGTTGGGATCTAGTTCTAAGGCCAACTCTTCTGCTCTGACCTCCGAACAAGTGACACCTCGAAGCAGTACAGCCTGTAGAAAAAATATTTGTGCTATCATGAAAAGAAAATGATGATGCAAGTGAATTTTGCGAATAATACTTTTCCCCTTACTTCGCGACCGGTTGTAACAATACTTGGTAGATGAATGAAAGAATTTGAAGCGATGGAAGAAACGTTCACATAAAAAATACCCTGATTAGTGTTGGGAGGTTTGTTCGAAGTTAGGTTCATAGAGTTCTATGTGCAAAGACGTGCTATCTGAATACATATTACAAAATAAAGTTCCCCACCGTATCACATACATACAGACAAACAGACTTTCGCTGTATGGCGAAACTTTCACTATATGGCAACATAGAAGCTATTATGGCAACATATACTTGGCTGAATTTACGCTACCTTCTTGGACTGAACGTTTCGAACTCTCTTAGCTTTAAGGTTAGGTCTACATCATTATTAATTGTTTAGAAAATATTTTAATGAAATGATTCGTTAGTTACCTGATTGCCTTGCGAGGTTCTCACAGCTTGTACGGCAGCTAGCGCCGACGACGGCGGCGGCGCGTAACCTACGCAGGAAACTTGACTAGATCTGTAATATAGATAAAATGTTGATAAAATATTATGCCTATTTTGTTAAATCAGTAAAAGTCGAGGGCACAGGCACTGCCATACCACCTGTTTTCAAAGCTATTGAGGACATTTTTGAGCCCCTTAAATTACTTACCGGTAAACCCAGAGATCTAAATTTTCAGTGCCTAAAAGGACATGCGCGATATCTAGATATGTTGCCAAAATTCATTTAATTTGCACCTATAGTTTAAGAACTATTCAAAGTAAAAATACGTAAATTTCACCACTTGTTTACTGATATATCATCAAAATTGTACTTGATATACTTGACATACCATTTTTTTTAGTGACTTGAGTGCGTAATTAGTAAATTTCACAAAATATAGTCAGATGGATTTCTAACCGACGTTTAAAAGTAGGTTCTCAGTTTAATCTGCATGTTTGTAAGTATGTTTGTTCGCGATTATATCGAGATATTGGCTATATCGATTCTGATGCGACTTTCAGATAAATATATGTTACATTCAGGCTATAAAACGACTTCCAAAAATATTATTAAAATATAATTTTTGGTTTTATTTACAGACACAGTAAGTGTTACCTTCGACTGCTGTCAGGAGATAGCTGATCATAGATGGCGGTGTGCTGCGCGACTAGCCTCTGCTGCCCGGCCACGCCCGTGGTAGTCACCACCGCGCCCGACACTACTGACGCCTGACTGCTCTTACGAGAGATATCCGACGATCTGTGGAAGATTAACATATTGATTAGTATTTTACAGCAGAGGATAGATGATGGTAATGTTTGTTTTTTTTAAGTAAAGGTTTCACCATACAGCGGATTGGGCGAGACGGCGCAGCTACGCTAGCGCGAGTTATTGAGTTGCAATGTACTAGTTTATAAAAAACATGTCACATAAAGAAAATAAGTTTATCTGTCTTTGACAATTTGACGGCCTCCGTGGCGCAGTGGTTTGCGTGGTGGATTTATAAAACACATTAATTTGTCTTGGTCTGGCTGGTGGGAGGCTTTCGCCGTGGCTAGTTACCACCCTACCGACAAAGACGTACCGCCAAGCGATTTAGCGTTCCGGTACGATGTCGTGTAGAAACCGAAAGGGGTGTGCTAACAAGTTAGCCCGCTTCCATCTTAGATTGCATCATCACTTAACATCAGGTGTGATAGCAGTCAAGGGCCAGCTTGTAGTTGATAAAAAAAAATAAGATGATCTATGTGATTTTTAGTGGAAAATCATCAATTCCAATAATACTAAAGGCGCCTTAGGAATCAAAAGTATGTCATCACCAACTTCTCAACCACGAACAGAGAACTATTACTGAAAAGATAGAATAACTCTATATTTCATAATCGGTGGGGTTATGAAATATAGAGGCGGAAGGACTCGAACCCAAGAAATAATGATACACACACACACACACACACACACACAGACATAGGCTTAGCACTTAATAAGATGTAATAGATAATAGTTTTCTACTTGACGCCATTCATGCTTGTTTGTAGTATATAGAGATGACTAGAGGACGCCTGCGGTTTCACCCGCGCAGTTGTCGTTCACGTCGGAATTTTGGAATAAAATGTGGTCTATGTGTATGTTTTATGTGTGTATATGTAAGTTATATTATTGTGAAGTTTCATCAAAATCCGTTCAGTTGTTAAAGAGTAACAAACATCCATCCATTCATACACAAATTTTCGCCTTTATAATATTAGTAAGATAAAAACAAAAAGACAGATAAACTTACCTAGCGCTGTATAAACTGCTGCCGGAAGAAATTCCCGAATCTCGCCTCGTATTGGGAAGTCCAGACTTGAGTTCCACCGCTACGTTTGTGCCGCCTATTTCTGTTCGCCCTTGAATACCACCTAAAATAAAAATAAAAAGATTTTTCTGTCAAAAAACCCAAAAAATTATATAAATTTGCAAACCAGTAGTGCAGTAAAACTGACGACATGAAATATATCACAGAGTTGCAGGTTACAGCCGTCTCAAGGTTATTACTTGTAAGTCCTCAAAGAAGGCTTACGAGTATGTCCAGCAGTAAACGTCAATCGAAATAGGTGATGATAGTGATCACAATTAGCTAGTCTAAAGAAATTCGTGGCATCAGTCTCTGCACTCCTATCTTATTTCCGAAGGGCGGAAACGCAGCGGCTTTCTTATTGACACCATCGCTCGCAGCATCAGGGGCAGGTAACCCACATCTACCCCCATGAAAGAGTATAAAGAACATTCTAGTTACCTCCACCAACATCTGCTCCATGTATAGGCGGCATCAGTCTCCCCACTCCCATCTTGTTCCCGAAGCGCGGCGCGTGATGGTGCGCGCGCGGCTCTCCTATCGCCACCATCGCTCGTAACATTAGGGGCAATTGACCCACTTCCCCTACCACTTCCTGTTCCACCTGCTCAATAAAATATACAATTCATAACATATACCACAAACAGCAGTGATACAGCCAAGCTAAGCTAATGTTAAGGTCCTTGGATTTCTTATCTTTCTTCTCTCTAGGCAAGGTTACCATAAGTTTCGCAGCAGCACATTTGAAAAGTATTAGCAGCATATTTGACTTAAGCTATCGGCGGTAGTAAGACTTGACGGAAGTCTAAAGGCGCCTTGTTTAATTCTGAAACCTACACAATATCATCCCAAACCGCCTACTTGTTTAATGGAAACTCAAGAGTATATAAGTTAGATCAGTAGTCATGGTTGTGATATTAACCCCTCGAGCCGTAAATAGAATCAATTGTATTTACCTCGCCATCTAATCTGAAGTAGGGAGCACCATTCTCATCGCTGAAGCCGCCCAGACCAGACACACCGAAGTCCAGTTCACCACCACACTGCGCTGATAACTGTAACATTACAATTAAAAATGGTACTTTCTGAAAAAATATAAATTACTTACTTATTGTTCAAATGATAAGCTTTTGAATAATTTACTGTTTATAAAACATGATATATAAAATAAATATAATATTATGAGCCTCATAAGAAGTCTCTAATTAAAGGTCTTATATGAATGCTCGGAGTTTTTCTGCGTGATCAAATCAGAAATGAAAAGATTCGCTGAAGAACTAAAGTAACTGACAGAGCTCAACGAGTCGCGAACCTCAAAGGCCGATAAGCGAAGCACATGGCCCGAAAAGGCGATAAATTTTGTGATCTCTAAAGGTACTGGAATGGTGAAGACTGACATTGCAAAACGCAATGTCAGTCTTTTTCTTTGTACGAGTTGTGTCTATCAACGTATCCTAGGCCTTCATAGTATCAATTAACTAGTTCTTACCTGATGAGCCGGCGTATGTAGACCATGAGGTAGTGGTGAAGCTGGGCTCTCGCTCTTGACAGACGCGGATGACGTGTGACCCCTGACTCCCATGGGAACTCCGCCTTCCTCGGACCGGGGTGAGGATCCCGCGCCACCGCCACCAGACTCAGCGGAATCGTCTCCACGGCTGCACCCTGCAAGATACATTTGCATTTAAAAAAAAGCCTCAATAGCTCATCGCTGCATGGGAGGACTAAAGTCCGAAGGTTTTAACTTCTTACTAGATTACCAACCGATAAGTGATATTTCCGACAAGTTTCAAGAAAATCGGACCCATTGTTCTTATGTATCCGGAATTTTTGATAGATTAAACAGGTTCGCTCTTATGATTCTGAATAAGGTTTTGAGAATATCTAAAAATAGTATGTAAATACGACAATAAATGAAAATGAAATATAATAAAAAAGTACCGTACCTTTATGTTTCTTACTGGCGTAGAATTCAGCACCGTGAACAGTCTTTACGTGTTTGCGAAGAGAAGATGGATCCGTGTACCTCTTCGTACAGCCTGGAGCTTTGCACACATATGGTTTCTGGAAATATTACAAACTTTATTCAGTCTGCCTTGGAATATCAAAGATAACTCAAGAGTTGTTTTCGATTGAGAGAGCAATGCTCGGTGAATCTTTGCATGATCAAATGAGACAGGAGGAGATCCGCAGAAGAATCAATACTATCGACATGGCTCAACGAATCGCAAAACTGAAGGTTCACATTGAAGAACCTTTGGATATTGGGGTCCCTAGCGCTCAAATTACCTGCGCCAGAAATTGCAGTGTTAGGCAATCCCTCCACTAGATGAATTAACAACATCAAGCGGGTTATAGGAAGCCACTGGATGCTGGCGGCTCTAGACAATGGTTTTTGTAAATCCTTAAAAGAGGCCTCCTTAGAAGTGGACTCCATCGGCGGATAATGATGATCAACTAGATGAAGGTAGAGTCAAACCTAGCCAGTATGGCTAAAGGGATAAGCGTGTGTATAAAACCAAAGATGTATTAGCAAAGCAAAAAAAGATTTAATCGGTCCAAAGATGGATGGATGGATGAAGGGGCTGGACTCAAAACCGAATTCGATTATCGCCCGCTGGACTATTGTTGTACTCCTACCACAATCTATACGGCTTATTTTAGATGGAAAAGAGAATTAAATATGGCATATTAAAAGTAAGTTTTCCTTACCTCATTGCTATGTGTTCTGTTCTGGTGTTTAGCCCGATCGCTAGCGTTGGAGAAAGCCTTCGCGCATCCAGGATATTCACACGTGTACGGCTTCTCCCCGGTGTGACTCCGCAAGTGGGTCTTCAGGTTCTCCAGCCGTGAGTACGCTTTGCAGCATCCCTCAAACTGAAAAAATAATTTTTGCCAAACTTCTTAATTACATAGGTTATACATAGGTATATTCTTTGCCTATGAATAAAAAGCGTAATTTTATAAAAGGCGGAAATTGAATAGAAGGATTGATGAGAGGGAAAGATGAAGTGTGCAGGGAACATAATAACTGGAGCAAAGTCTCAAGTAATAGTATAGCTTGTATGTACTTACCGTACACTTATGAGGCTTTTCTCCCGTGTGACGCCTCATGTGCACCACGAGCATGTACTGCGCCTTGAAAGGCTTTTCGTCTCTGGAGCACCCCACCCATCGGCACACGAACGCCTTCTTACTGGCATGGATGTGATCTGTGTTAATGTGCTTCACTAGATCGTCTTGTGTCGGGAACTCCAGCTTACAGTCCACCTGTGGGATTTAGATAAAATTACTCATCAACATCTTTACCATCATTTTCAACATCTTCATCAACATTTTCTTTACCGAAAATAAAATCGAGTGTTAGATTAGGTTAGGTTTAGTCAATTATAGCCACTCCCAAGGGTTCACGGGCAATTGTCGCATAGGCCAACTAGGAAACCACTAAAAAAACAACAAATATTTAAAGTTAATTCTTACCCAATGGCAGTTAGTCTCAATGAAATCTCCAGGTTCATCCTTGGAGTCCAAGCCGTCATGGACGGTGCTCTCTGCCGCGGCTGACAACGGTTTGTTGCTGTTCATATTCTCGCGATGTGATATTAGGACTTGAGGGGACTTGCGCTGGTTGAGAGCCGTTGATGCACTGCAAAAAATATCATCATTATTAGTCTATTTTAACAGCCTATTACAAAACAGCTTCCTTCTATTAGAACAGGGGATATGAAACTTGGATTGGTAGGCTTATGGTGATGAGATTTTAGTTCTGCGACGATCAATATCATATGTAAATGATAATGATCGAGATCTATGGCTTACTTCTCCAAATCAGGGGGTTTAATTTTTAAGTAACATAGACAATCGTATAAGATCAAATTTATAACAAAAAGAAACTTGTAAGATACCTATCAGCTTCCATAACGCTGGTAATTTCAGGCTGCTGATGGGGTTGCTGCAAGTGCTGGGGAGGAGTGCCGTCCAGCGTCAGCCCGGGCCGCACGTCCACCGGCGCGCCTATCAACAGCTGAGTGGGCGATGATATGTGAGATCTGGAAACGAATAAGGCACTTTGAAAAAAATCTCCAAAAAATGTGAGACGACAAAAATAGTAGCATACCCAAAAATATTTTATCATATCATGTTGAACTCTTGTATTACTCAATGCATGGGCAGTTCACTTCTCACAATCACCAACAGTTGCTTACGTTCATGAAAGGTCTAACCTGGTACTAGCTCTTTTCTGGCCGTCTTCTTGACTACCTTTAAGTTATTTCCTCAATTGGACAATCGCCTCTTTTTAGGGCTAACAACATACCTGTGTATTCCAGCCACCAGATGCGCGTGGGCTGCATGGTGTGCTGCCGCCGCTGCTGCCTGCTGGTGCGCAGGGTCGAGCAGCACGCCGCCGGGGATGACGCCACTGCCGCCACGTGCCAGGAGCTGTTGTGCCAGCGATGCGTGTGACAGCGAGAGTGCTGGAGATATTGCACCTGGAACAAATATTGTAATTTTACTATCTTATGATCAAATGGCACAACAAAGATGCCACTTGTAGGTATCTCCTTTTGAAGATTATTGACGGTGAGCCATTGAAATATTTTTTAACATAACAAGACCTATGTACCAAAATGTTTCTAGAAAATAAATGACTTGATTTGAATTGAATCGAATTTAAGATTACTTGACAGACACTTGAGCTACTTGTATTTGTAAATGTCCCTATAAAAGGCATAATTATGTCTAGCAGTGGACGCTCATCTAATGATGTGAAAATAATAATGTATTTATTGAATAGTTTTAATAGTCTACCTGCACTGAGATGTCCATAGCTGCCAGTAGAGGCAGCAGAGGGGGCCCTCACAGCGAGGCTGGCGGGAGACGCTCGTATCACAGCAGCCAGGTCCAAGGATTCAGCCGAGTAGGGGCTCCAGGACACCGCCCTCTTCCTGTTAGCTGATGCGCCGATCGCCCCGCCGGATAGCCTGAGTCGGTTTTGGGACGCTATTCTTGATCCTGGAATAATATAACCAAGTTATAGATACAATTATTATAGCGTTTATGTCATAGTGGTCTGTATGGGTATGTATCACGGGGATGACTGCAGAGTCAAACTTTATTCACAGTCCAAGTCAACCCACGCTTGAGCAATACATTGAACATAAACTCTATATTCGTCTCTCTCGTAGGAGGCCAAGTGATGATGATGATGACGACGATGTTTATTACGATACATTGTATTCCTAATAGATTACCATCAAATGTATTACTTGACATCAGATGAAATTAGAGAAAGCAGTTAAGCATTCGTGGCAAATACAATAATGTTAATTATAATTGAACTTTTTTCAATAAAAATCTTTTAGTTTTTTAGTTAGTTTATACGATTTTTTATATTCCTATAGCATTTTGGGCTTTATTGGCTTAAACATTAGATATAAATGTTTACGAACCTTCTAAACTTAGTTGGAACTCTTGGCTCGCCAACGTACTGCCTGCATGTAGTTCGGGATGCAAACTCCTCGCTGCACTTAAATATTCTAAGCCTGCAAACAACATAAAGCTATTTAAAACATAATTGTTACCAAGATCAATTTACTAAGAAAGATCCTGATACCTAGCTGGCCTTTGCTAAGTTCCAGAGTATTGTAAAGAAAAGCGAGACAAAGTTGCTAAGCAAGACGCGCATCATAGATTCTAATCTTAGTATAATGAAACCAAGTAGATCTATGATAGTCTCCAGAGCATTTAGGTATTAAAAGTAAAGAAAGGGGCGACAAACTTGCTCAGCGAAATGCTCAGGCATCACAGATAGATCGTAATCTTTGCTGTAAGGAACAACTAAAAACTTAGATAAACCATATTGTTCTCTATTTAATAATATTGGCTAGTTAAAGATGTGACAAACAGTATTAGAGAGTACTTCATTATGCCTCTTGGCAAAAAAGAGCATACATGCGTATACCACGCCTCATTCCCATAGGGGTAGGCACATACTACATCCTTCCAATTGTCACGGTCCTTGCATACTTCCTTACTTCCACTGTCATTAATGAGAGTAGAAGGAGCTAACCATTCATACAATTTCGTCGGTTTAGGGTACTCTTGACCTGACCATACTTAAAATTGTCCTCAATTTGGCCTACGCCTTCCCCTTCCAATATTTCTATTCACCCTCGCCTCATAAATCTCTTTCATTCATTCTCTATACATGCCCAAACCATCTAAGCATCCCTTTCTCAATATTACTCTCTATATCTTCTTTGATGAGAATAATGATCTAAAATGAAACTAAAGAATATTTTCTAAAATTCAAGCGCACCAACCTTACAAAATATATTCATCTAATTATAAAAATTCGATGCTCGTTAAACAAACGTACACTTTAGGAATGACAAATCCATGACCATTTGAATGCAGACATATCAATTTGATGTTAGTCACTCTATGCCTTAATATCATAAGATTGAGATGTCAACAGTAGAGCACATTGAATATAAAGTGTCCACTTAGCGATACAAGTGATTAATAACACGGAGGACATTTTACGAGCTATTTCGTTGAATCTCATTTTGTGTCCGCTAAATTTGGCGCCGCTCGACCAAATATGCACCGGCTAATTGGAAGCTCTTGATACCAATGTCAATATATTTCTCGATTGTACGCGAATTTTTACGACTCGGGGATATGGTAAATTAAATCGTAAAGGAATTGGATCATTTAGGTGTGTTTTTTTAACAATTTTTATTTTGCGGTAAAATTTTATCACGCGAAAGTACGGCTACGTGACATTTTTATATCGTGTCTCAATAAATAATTTAATAATTGTGTGAATTATTAGTTTATGTAATACTAGCAGTCGCCCGCGACTTCGTCCGCGTGAAAACCTCTTAGGTACCCTTCTGATTTTAAAGACAGACTTTCATACAAAATGTGTAAAGGCACATATAGTGTGCTCATTCCCCGCTCCCCCTCTCAATTTAATTTTTTTATAGTTTCCCGTGAAGCAATATCCTCGTCCCGTCCCGTGTACTAAAGGTCTACATTTTTGTTAAACATTGTATGACATTTCAGTACATTAACATTAACAATATATATTTATGGCAAGCTGATGGGTATAAATTGATATTAAATAGTATATTTCACTCTTGAGTCTAGCCTTCAGAATAAACAAAAATAATTTTACAATCCGACACGCAGATAGAGATTAGCCCGTTTAAACAAACGAACAAACTCTTCCGTGTACTAAATAGATATTTGAACAAAGATCGAATTCGTATATATAACATAGATCTAAACTCCCCTCCCGCACGCGCGCCCCCGCCTTGGTGACGCTCACTTCGCATCGCAGAAATAGTAATATTTTAATTTCGCCATAACTTCAAAACCAAAAGTCCAATTTTAATCTTTTAAATACCAAATATTATCTACATAAACTGTACTTAGTGATGAAACAATTTATTTTGATAAGGATTAATAGCATGAGTAAAATAAATGCGTTTAAATGTAGTCCAAAAAAAATTCAAGATTTTTAAATAAAAAAATGGTTGTTGTGCCTCACTCGACATAGATAGGTATAGTGTGTTGCGGACTTTTTTGTAGATATTTATAAGATCTCCAATTAATTAGAACATTTTATGGTTCTATCTTTTATAGTTTAGGCAGCGTACGCAAAATAAGTAACTTTTCTGGTTGATTTTTACACCTTGTGTCCGAAAAACCCAAATATTTTACGGAACCCTATTTTTTTCCAAAATAAAATTTAGCCTATGTTACTCGTGGATAATGTAGCTTTCGAATGGTGAAAGAATTTTTAAAAACGGTCCAGTAGTTTTTGAGCCTATTCATTACAAACAAACAAAGTTTTCCTCTTTATAATATTAGTATAGATTGTAGAATATTTAAATTTTCTTATAATTATGTAGGTTAAATGGTTGTTCAGGATCGTCTATAATGAATAATAATTAAGCTTGTTTTACACTACAACCCTTTATACTTTTTATGAAACAAAAGATTCATAAGTTAGATTCCTAATTAAATATTCAAACAGCCGCAGAACGCTCATTTAATCATTGTTCTGTAAAGATTATCAGCACAATCTACCATTCCATTAGCTATTTGTATAAAAAGTAAATTCTCCACTTTCATCATTTTCCGAGCCATATATCATACCCCTTTACTTCCTCTAATAGAAAATCTGATTTCAGATGTATATGCTTGTACGTAAAAACTATAATCATCATAAAAAATATTAAATTTTTTATGAGACTTAAATATCATGAAATATGGAAACAGCATAATTATGAACAGATGCCAACGTTAACGTCCACGTTATAACGACTTATTTGACGAACTTTTTGTTACAAGGTAAACGCCTGGACCACGCAAAAACTTATCGACGCAAAAAACACCAAAGAACAGACTCGCATATTTTACGCATGTTAATTATAGCGCAAGGCAAAAACGGTCTATTACTTCACCGTGATTATTTAGTTATTAATCAAAGCTAATCAACATAAAGCCTCGTCGTGAACGTTATTGCGATCCCCATTATAATTACATGCCTTATACGTTCAAAAACAAACACGTTTTTGAGGTGAAAAAAAAAGGAACGAGACCCCTTTGATTTGTTGATCACGCTCGTTCGGAATCGAGGCGGGCGATTTGGGCCGAAATAATAGGCCGAGGCGCAAGGCGCGATGGACCACCAATTTAGCGGACACCCAAGCCAACAAGAAAACGAACGCGATTCCGAAAACCTCCCAAAATATTGCATGCGCTCTTTGACGCGCCGACCCGACTACCAAAATTTTTATGTCTTCATCCTACTCGTATGTGAGAACCGGCACGGACATCGATGTTTCGGGCGATACGGAAAAAAGTCGAGTCGAGTCCATCAATCGAGTCGATAAGCCCGTCCGTCTCGAATTCCATACGACTGGTCACCCTAACGACATTCGTGTAACCGCGCGCAAAAAGTTTATACGACTATTGACTTTATATTCTTTTTTCGATCAGTCGAATATTGAGCGATCGAGCGGACCGACTGGGTCGGTTTTTGCTCGGTCGATTATTCGACTATCTGTATCGGTTGGGATGATGTATTAATTTTTATCGTTTCCGATTGAGCATAAAATTGGTCGGGCGACATCTAGCGTTTGCGCTGCGGTAGGATTCGACCATAGATATCGTTATAAAATGGTGCTAGAAACGGCTCTAGTACAAACTTTAGGGATATGATTTTTCGCCTTGGGATATTTGCAGCCATGTTAGACATACAATTTTTTTATGGTGTGTGCGCAGTTAGTCATCCGTCATATACCGGGTTTAGGGTGCCAGCTGAAAATGAGTGGTAAGCTCCAATATTTGCTTGATTCGATCCTGGTTGGTGTATCAAGCACATAAAAGGTAAATGGTTGTACCAACATGAAAAGAGTAGTATTTTGGTGCTTTCACTAACAACATTTCAATCTTTATATGCTCTTGTGATCAGGGTACCAGACTATATTTGTAGAGCTTAGCAAAAGTTTATTAGGGCACTTTTAAACAAATATTTCTTTCTTTCGTTTTTTCCAACCGGTTACATCGATAACGTTTTTCAAAACACTTGCGGGAATACTTTGTTTTCTTAAAGTTCACATTCTTAAATTTGGGTCCAATGCGCGACGCATACACGCCATTTCTATTCCATTGACATTATTATATCTATGGCTGCGGTGTTAAAATAAATATGAATGTCAATAGCTTTGTTGGTCGGCACCTTTGGCAGTGACTTTGTAGCGTGTACTAATGAGGTCTGCACTAAATTATGTGTTTTTAGAAATGCGGCAAGATGAAGGCGTGCGATGTGAATTTGTAATGGCGTGGGCTAACTTTAATGGGTCACCTTTTTGAATATCGAGCGATCGATAAAAGATCGCATAATTATTGATACTTAACGTTTATTAATGAGCCTGGGAGTTACAAGCGTGGAGAGCTTGAGACAACGGCACGTCATCAATTCAATGATTCACCGTATTGGCATGGCTTCTTTTACTGGGAAACGATCGTAAGATAATTTTTAGTTTTGTTCTAGACAATGCTCGTCTATGTATTCAAACTACAACACATTTTGATGGGAAAAGTTCCCGGTATAAGAGCCGTCGGTCGCAGAAAGATGTCTTGGTTGAGGAACATTCGCGAGTGCCGTACAATTATTTCAAGTCGCGAAAGATAGAGAGGAGTATACGAAGTTGACTGCCAACCTTCGCTAGATGGAGAGGCACTCAGAGAAGAAGAATTTGAAGATTTCATTTCGCAATCTCAGACAATTATCTAATTCAACAAAGGATAGCTAGACGATCAAATAATCTATGGTCATCGGCCAGCGACTTAACAAAAATCTTTGAATCTTTTTGTTGAAGAACATATTTAGATAGAAATTTCAAAAATGATAGCTGTTAGACATCTATTTTTTACATGTACCTATTTATTTTGAAGGAAAACAAACCGTCTATTAAATCTACCTACCAAAATATTTTCTTTAAAAGTAAGCATTATAAATAACGTATAACCTTATTCAAATCTGATCCGCACTTTCTAGAATATCGCAGACTTAAAAAAATTAAAAGCCTTCTTTTCCTATTTCCTAATTTCCTTGCAAATTCCTAAATGCTCGAACATACATGTATACATTTTTTTAAGTCAGTTACAAATTATATTAGGGAAAAGCTAAGTTAAAATGATTTCATTTATTAATCATTTTAACTTTGTAGTTATGTGTATTAGTATTTTAGTCTAAAATAAAACTAACAAACTGACAGCAAAATTTTAGGTATCACAATTTACACGGAGTATGAAAACCTATAAGCAATATTCTCATTAAAACATCAGTTGTCATAAAACGATTAGTAAGCGGTAGGGTTCGCAAAAAAAACGCCTTAACGAGGTTTTTATACCATAATCAGAGGTAACAGGTAGTGTGAGGAATAACGCAGGTGCTTCTCAGAATTTGTGGAGGGTGAAAAAAGAAATATAAAATTTTCGACGGGGTAGATACCTACTGCATTGAGATTAAGTTTTTATGGTAGTTATGTGTCTGGCTGTCGGATATGCCGAGTTAACTTTACTAATAAATTGCCTGTCTTTTAAATTATTCAAGTAGGTTGAATAATAAATTAACTATTAGGTATCCGCAAGTTTTGTTTTTTTTAATATTAGACATGGTTTGCCTTAGTTTTTTAATATGCCAATAGTCCGCTTTTCCCCACTACCTAAAAGTTAGACAGTATTCTGCGACGAAAAACAAACGGATTTTAATTCACCCTAGAGTTATATAGTTACAGTTAACCTTATAATGGAATAGAATTATTATTATAAAAACAAAAAACCTGACTGCTTAGAAGTTATGAACTGAAAAGAGAAAAACAAGGATCACTATATCTATATAAAATTCTAAGTACTTTATGGAGATGCAAGCGGGGACAAAATACTTTATTTCTGTGGGGAAAGAAAGATCTACCAAAACTACGTTTGTCCCCGCCTGCAGCTTTAGCTTATGATATAGAAATGAGACTGTACACTTGGTACACTTTTTGCCATTTTTTGTTAAAACGGCAATATAAACATGATATGATATTTATATTTTTGAAATGGTCTTTTTACGACCTTTCATTTGACACCCATATTGCTAAGATAAGAAAAGAAATACACACGTCCCCCTTTTTCCCCCATTTACCGCCGCCATTTTGAAAATTTATATATTTATATATTTATATATGTCACTGTCACAATTTTAACAAATTCAACGACACCTCACATGTCAAAATCCGTTCAGCCGTTTAGGCTGTAGCGCGTGCCGAAGAAATGGACATACATACATACATACGCTCGAAAAACATAATCCTCCTTCTGACGCAGTCGGGTAAAAAACGCAAGAAAGACAAATTAATTTTTTGTTTATTTTTTACTATAATACGCTTATCGAATTAATAATTATTATTTGCTTAATGTCGTTCAATAAATTCACCGAACTCTACTAGATTATTAGTATTAGAGCAACTGTGTGGCGGGCCTAAGCTTAATAACCCCTCTTTTACAACAATTAAGTCTTGACCTTGTATTGTGCCTTAAAATAATAAAGCTGATATAGTCGATGACCACTAATATAGCAGCGCTATAGTGTGATTATATTACGTGTAGATTCTCCCTAGTTCTCCTAATCCTTATACACTTAATATCCTCCAATAATTTCATGACAATAATTTCACCTAACAACAGTCTCTAAGATAAATATCAAAGTTTACGCTCTAACGGATGGGTGGGTTTTTAATGGATTTCGACATAAATATAAGTTAGGTATTAAACGACACACCAGCCAGACAACCGACAACATGACAACTGCTATCGCACTGACCAAATCTAGGCTGACGTGTACAAGGTGAAACCTAGATCATACCTATAATACCTATTTTCTTAGTCACTGCATATTGTAAGACAAAGTCATTCGACACATCTGAATGTTTGCAATAAATTCAAAAAAAGGTTAATGTGCAGTTTTCTTAAATAAAAAGAGAGATTCCTGCCAAAGATTTTGGGAGACGATATTTGTTTATATAAATCGGTGTATAAATTGGCATATTTGTAGAAAATGTTGCCACCAGGGAGCTTTTATTGAAAATGCTGACTAATACTTTTGAAATATAACAACACAATCATGGTAGGATTGTTCCTTTAGTAGGACTGCAAAAAAGTCCGTGATAGCAGGTAGCATTTACGATAAAAGGTCTAAGGCTGCTTAGTTTTTCCAAATCTACACAAAACCAAGCCAAATTATATTGGTACCAAAACCATCTTCAGGAATCAATTTATCAATAGAAGCTGCATAATTAGTTTAGTAGTTTTTAAGTGTATCATGAACAGACCGAAAGATAACTGCAGCGGAAGACTATGTGGGTGACTAGAGGATGCCCGTGGTTTCACCCGCGTAGTTCTCGTTCCTATGGGAATTTTGGGATAAAATATAGCTTATGTTTTATTCTGATATGTAAGCTATATTATGTTGAATTTTCATCAAAATCCATTCAGTAGTTTTTGCGTGAAATACTAACAAACATCCATCCATCCATACATACAAACCTTCGCCTTCGCCTATGTAGTGATTTAGAATCAAACAATCCAAAACAGATACAAAACTAAAGAGCACACGAGCACTAACCAGAACTACAAGAGCATTAAACTCAAAATGTAGATATATCTACCCATTAATTGCACAGAAATGAACTGTCGTTGACATACGCCGGGATTTATAAGCTGCGTTGATTTATTTTATGAACAGACGACGAGCGTAATGGCGAGCTAATATCAGATATATTTGATGTTAATTTGGGAACTAATTAGAGTTACAAGTACTTTTAGATGAACGCCGTATCAAATATCAGTTATGTTAAATTTGGTTATTGAATTACGGTGACTCATAATTTCATATGTCACTGTCATACTAAATAAGTAGTTTGAATTATCAAATAGAGTATCTGTCTTCTAACTCCTAGATACATCTGGATTAAATATAATAAAAGCTTACAACTTTATTAACTAACTTTCTTGTGAAAGCTGTAATAAATGTATAGAATACGTTAAGCAGTTTCTAAGGTTTGAAGATTGAAGAGCTTTCACCGATGTTGATAAAAATGTATGTGAAATTAACTAATGATTGTCAAAATATACTATATATATATATATATATATATATATATATATATATATATATATATATATATACATATATATACTAAATATTGATTAAAACCCTTTGTAGAGTTATCTAATTGAAACAAAAACTTAAACATACGAATAAACTGATCAAAAAATAAAACAAATAACAATTACATAATAAAGTAATAAATGTTACAAAATTCTTATTAAGACAAAAGAACGAACAGAGGGGAAATTAAAAAAGAAAGAAAATAAAGCTCAAAAATGTTAACCTCCCAATCCATCAGGAGTTGTAAATCTTCACGCCCAAGGCTTAACACCCCAAGGGTTTAAAAACAAACCGAACTATTCTGAAACATAATTAAACCACAGTCCCTTTGTAATTAGTTGCCGGAAGGACATGTGGGCACAGCTTGACTTGGTATTCGATACCTTCCGATAATTGCTGGTAGGGACTAGGCCAAACCCTCCCGTTATGTGTTTACGACTTATCTATTTTTTCTCTTTAGATATCGTTAAAAAAGGAAAAATAACACGATAGTTGAAAAATATTTTTGTGTAAGGAAAGAAGGTTATATAGTGGTGAAGTACTTTATCCCAACTTTTAACCAATATTCAGTATGGGTCAGAATACATTAGAAATTGAAGAACGTCCTATGTTAGAGGAGGAATTAAAGTTTGGATAAATAAATGATTAGCTAAATTCTAATAATTTCCTAATTTATATCATATTCAATATTATAACAATAAAATTCGAAACAGAAGTAGAAGTGAAATTAAGAAGTATTGATTGATGAGTGAAATAAAGGATGAAAGTTTGAATAGATAATAATCAATAGTTACTCCAACATCATATTCTGTATCTTAAAATACACCAAAGAAGGCATGAGCAAAGACTAATGCATACAATAGTTGTATGTTACAATGCAATGCAAACATGTAGAGCAATAATCGCCCAACTTAATTCAGATACAACCTTTGTATTTCTTTAAACTTCAAAATAAACAGTAATATAAGTTGACGACAACCAAAACTATACTGTTTCCTAAATTTGAAAGTTTCCCAAAAACACCATATGGTAAAAGAATTCGCATTTGTGCATAAAAACACGTGTTAACTTGATAATTATCTTTCTCGGAACTATAATGTCGACTGTCGTGATTTATGCTTCCCTCAAGACCAAGTGACGTGTGACAAAAAACAAAACATCCAAAATTGATGGTAATTCTGTTGTGCAAACAAGTTGGAGTCGAGGAAATAAATTTCTATAATTGGACTTGAAAATGAATCGCTAATAATCTAGTTAATGAAAAATAGTTTTACAACCTGACTTTTGCGTATTACACGCCAGCTTGTCACTATGACAAAAACTGAAGAAAAATAATTATGCTTAAATGAAAATATTTTTATTGCTATCAAGAACTCTTAAGAAAAAAAAAGTTGAGAGGTGTCGAGGGACACCCGGATAGAACGAAGTTCCTTTCGATTAATTAGTGAAGGAATTGTAATAAAATTTTATTTTTTTTAAGTAATAATAATATTTGTTGTTGTACACCGAAACACCAGAGGGCGCCACGAGAGCGCGAGACAGCATACAGCGCGGGCGCCCCCGCCGCTCACGCGCACACTCATTAAAGGCGGCGGCAAGATCCTTTGATCAAAAAGTGTCGTGACAACTTTTCGTACGAATTTTTTCCGTCTAGCCCCCTTTCACAACGCGCGATTAGGAACTTCGTTCCAAAATATATTTATCGTAATATAAGTTTGTATACAGATAAAGATAGGTATTGGGGCGGTGTGGAGGGTCTACACTCTTAAGGTTTCATCTCATCTCCAATAAGAAGGAAGGCCAGGAAAGATATGCATAGAAGTTGAATTAAAGACACAGAGATTATTAATTAAAATTGTTATTAAAAGGTAAAATACCCGTGATTACTATAAGTTGTTAACACACACGGAAGAAATACAAAACCCGTATTAAAGTACATTCACACAATTTTAATTATTATTAATCAAATTCAATTTAAAAAGCACTAAACTTTAGCTTTTCATAGAGATTCAAATAACCACGAATGAAAAATTCCCACATTAATAAATTCACCGGCCTGTGTTTGAATAACATACAAATAATGAAAACAGTTAAAAAAATCAATGAAACGAGAAAATCGTAAATTGTTTTCCGTTATTTAAATAACAATAACAAGAGTTGATTACATTTATTCATTACACCAACAATTTCCCGAACCATCCATCCAATCAAGGAACAAAAAAATACTATTAGAAATAGTTAACGGTCACCGACCCTATTGATTACAAGTTTATTACTATAAAAATCGTTCTAAACAACGTCTTAATGGAGTCCGTTGAAATCGATTTCCACACGCGATACGATAGTATCGATTATATCGATTGTATCGTATCGTGATTCGATATCGTGCGTTGGCGAAACGCCGTGCGCATTAGGATTAGACCCTCGTACAGCTAACACATGAAGTAATTACGTTTTCTATCGAAGTGGGGTTTAAAAAACTGGAATCAATGTTTCTGAGAACAATTATGTGCGTGTGTCGTGGGCGGAACCATTTGGTTCAAGTCATGGAAGTCAACGATTAATTTATTATTCTGACAAATGTAACTTTAAACACCCTGAGATCAAAATAATGCTCATCTTAAATAAATATTCAATTATACTACGTTCATATCACTGGAACTACATTTTTTATACAAGTCAATGTACCACACCATAAATGGACTAGATTTTTGAATAGTTATAAAATATAATTTTTGTTCTAACAACTGTTGAAACAAAACATATTTAACTAATTTGGCCAAAACAAAAAAGATTATATTTTATTTATCTCTTGCAGAAAAGTGGAGTTTACTCTGAACACACAAACTAATTTTTATTCCAGAAAATTTAAGAGTTCCCGAAGATAAATGAAGTAAACTAATTTTAGTTCACGCAGGTTTCAAAGTCGCAGTCGATAAAGGCATAAGTTAAAAATTAGATTTAAGTAAATGATCTTTGGTTAGAAAAAGTATCTGCTGAGTGTCTCGCCGGCTCTTCTCAGTTGGAATTTGCCTTCCGAAACGGTGATAGAGTCCTTACAAACAGTTTAACTTGAAAGTGCTTGTAAACGAAGCCTATTTTAAAAAACCGAATTTAGATGATTAAACAAACTAATTAATTATACTCTCATTAAAAAGATTGACACTAGTCATATCGGAGGATAGAACTAAAAATCAATTCGCTACCGCCTGTGCCTTAACTGCAATTTCAGCTTACACCAATACGATGGAACTCGTTTTAAAGATGTCTCAATCTCGATACAGACCGGATCAATCGGTGCCGACTCACGGTTTTTTTTATCGGACATGATCAAACAGGTTCCACTGAGGAAATTATTGAAGACCATTATTCAAAACATTTTGTAACTATTACTTGCTTGATTGTCTATTATTTTCACCGGTTTTATGTCGAATTAATGTAAAAAATTATTAATTGTTTAATTATTTTAGATAACGAGAGATGTTAGTTTGGCAATGATAGTAGTGAATAGTAAATTTTATTAATCTAGCAGTTTATAGAACAACCACCAAGGGCGAGGCCACCAGCAAGTGTATTCCCTAATTTTAGTACAATTTGCCACTTAATATAGTTAACATCATCATATCTATGTTATCGTGATATTTTTCGTATTCTGTAAAGCCCGTTTTAACGAAAATAACATGAGCAATGTCAAATTACCGAACACAAAATCACGTGACTTGAGAATTGCTAAAAACGCTAAATATAGGGATTAAGCCACCAGGGTGTAATAGATAATCATTGCCCAATAAATCTAGGCCTATCAAAGGTGGTGATAGGCCTAATGACAACGACTTTAGCGTTCCGGTACGATGTCGTGCAGAAACCGAAAGTGGAGTGGATTTTCATCCTACTCCTAACAAGTTAGCCTGCTTCCATTTTAGATTGCATCATCACTTAACATCAGGCGTGATAGCAGTCAAGGGCCAACTTGTAGTCGATAAAAAATTTGTTATGATCAAACAGCACAACTAGAAAACTATGCTACAACAATTGCGCCAGAAACCTAAAGAAATTAACAGATGTTAAAAACGATAATAAACCAAATTTAATTTAAACAAATACAAGTAGCGCTATTAATGTATGAAAAAGAATAAACCCAATGAATGATAAGAACGCTAACTTGATAAAGTTCAAAGAAATTATCGCCATTAAACCACAGAGAGACCGTATTTGTTAAATGGATCCACTCGCAGACTCAGCATGTAGACCTATCATTTATGGACGTCGTCAATCATATCGTGGTGAGGAATGATCACATCGGGGGCTCTCGAGACGGTAACAAAAATAAAATATAACACGGTACGATAGATAGATCGGCTTTCAACAAATTCAAGTTATAGACAGAAACTGAACAACACAGTATTGTTATGGGATATTTGGCTGACAAAAATGAAATTTAAAAATATGTGGCGTTAAAATACATTAAACAGCATACAAAAGAAAAGAAAATGTTAAGAAGATGATGAAGACTTATAAAAGCAAGAAGAAGACAGTTTCAGCTTACTGTACATACCGAATTTTTAAAGTTAAGGAGATTACTATGTTGATGGTTGAAAGATAAGTAGAAATATACAGTAGCTCTTTTGAAATATTCTCTGCTAACAGAACCAAATGACGCAAATGGATATTTGGGATTTGATGGAAAATAAATTCCATTATGGTGATATGAAACAAAATCTCAAATGATATTATTTAAATAATTTTATTATACCTACTTGAAATTGTATTATCGTCAGCATTTTTACAAATTAGCATAAAGATAACTTACGAAATCCCACTAACTTTTATAGTCAATTTAAAAAAAGGAGCCGAGAATTTAACACAACCCATTTCTTGTACCCGTGAAGTCGTTCCAAACTCCATTTCGGTGAAACGGAATAAAAAGTCATTCAATTAAAGGACCCGAGATCAGAATTAAGCCTTCCACGTTTAAAATGCATTAATCCGGTCACTTGTCATGCTCGGGCGCAATGCCTGCGTCTCACTCTAAAACCCGTTCCGGTTTGCCGCTCGTTCCTTCTTGACAAAGATTAGGGTCCAGAAACGGAATACTTTGACAAAACCAATTAGAAATACAGACAAGTGCCACATCTACCATTGCATTTAAAGCTTATTCAACATCATTACAGTCTGAATTAACCACCGTTATTGATTGTAAACCTCGTTGTTCTCTACCTCAATAATTTCAATTAACCGAGTCTGTGGTCCATTAACCAAGAGACATTTTTCAATCTATCAATATCGTTGTCCAGTCATTTGACATCTGCTATGATTCTTTCTCGTTTTTTATATTGACGTGTGCTTTTTGTTTTATTTTTAATTTTGGTAGTAACATGAACTCTCAATCTTTCGTTCACAGTTTTTACGCTCGGTTAACTCGGAGTTGGCCCTTAATTTACGATTATCGAAGGTTGAAGACGGTTATATCGGCTTTGAGTATACGAATACGCTTATAATAATTTCTCGGTGTATCGACTTTTACGAGACCAGCTCTCGGCGATTTTATAATCTCACACTTGCCACATAAACAGTTTATGACTTTAAAAAATATTGCGGATCGATAACACTTGATTGCAAATCTCAGTTACTTTTTTTTATTAACGTAATATTAATATTTACCCATGTCTGCACGACATTTTTTATTATTGCGAGCGTACTTGCTTTTTGCATGCGGGCGTTTATTAAATCGTTCTAAATATTACTCTCGCAGAACCTGTCAGGTAGATAAAGTAATTAAGGTACCACCAAGAAAACTCTTTAACACGTAATGAAGGGGATTTGTGTAAACGAGTCCATTAAGGCAAATACGAGAACTTAATCAAGCGTGCATGACCGGGTCTCCTTGAAGGCCTTAAAAATAAAAATCATAAACCAGCACCTTGTAATTTTCGTCAATGTTATACCGTAAGGCAAAAAATCGTTTAAAAATGTGCAAAGCCGTTTACAATGTGTCAAAAGATCTAACATAGGTTTTAGTGGTTCTACGTGTGGGGATTAAAAATAATATATCTTGTTCTTTAGCATCCGTAAAGTAGTAATTATGCATTTTGATCACTTAGGTTTCAACTTTTAATACGCCGGTTTCGCTGCACTGTTATTATAGCCAATGAATCAACATCTTTATAGCAGTAGCTTTTAGGCTCGTGTTGTTTCGTTTTTTGCTTATTGTCATGATTTGTACAGTGTGTCTATGCATCGTATGTGGAACTTTAAGCTTTCTAAATAAATGTTAAGGCATCATTCCCTTTGAGGCTTGCTTTTGTATGTGCTGTAATTATTTGTTTTAAAAGGACTTTATCGCAGCACGTAGGCTTGATTTGAATAAAAACACAATTTATATGTGTCTCGGAGTTCGGTACGCCAGTGTAGGGTTACGGAGCCGGTCGGACGAGTCGGCTCCCAATTTGTTAGCGAATTTCTGAGTAAGTTATTAAGTTTCGGCTTGTCACTTCGGTTGCAAAATTTCGCAGACCACTGGTGATGGCTAATATTTTTGCATAAAGGATCCGCTTTGGTTATGCGCTAGTAGATTTTGAATATTTACTTAAAAACGCACCTATATTCTTATTTATATATTTATTTATTAATATTAAACTATATCTAAGATACTCGTACCTATGGATATACAAAGTCAACTAAAAAAGATTACTATGATTTGACATTGATTGTTTTTTAAATCTTAAAACAACATTGCACCAATTATAAAGTTAATACTATTTTAAATAAGAATAAAGTTGTAGTAATTATTAAAAGTTGAATTAAGCGCGAATTGAATTTATAAATCATATAATTGAGATGCAAAAAGTGACTTATAATTTTTGTTACATGAAATAATAGACCTCAACGACGCAGAATTAATGGGACCTATACCAAATGAAATGAACAGTAGCTAATTGATATTGATTATCTGTAACGAATTAATTATTATATACAAATAAAAAAACGGACATACAGACAACGAAAGGTTAAATGTTAATTATTATGCCGACATAGCAGGTATCGATTTTCTAATTGATGCAATCGTGTATGAAAAATCTTAAAAATAATATCTGCTGATAGCGATAATCACAGTTTACGAAATATTTTTAGATTAATTACTAATTTATTAAAGAAAGATGAATTATTATGACAAAAGAAACTTAAGATCTACTACTGCAATAGCAATAGGTTTATTACAAGGGGTTTTGTACTTTGGGCCAGAAAATTTAGAATCCAGGAGAAGTACTTTCAAATCTTAGCTAAGATTGAAAACAATAGAGAGAGCAAGTCTCTTCGCTGAAAAACAAAGAGACTTGAATGGTGACATCCCTGTGTGAGTTAATCCAGAGGACATGAAATTCTTTACATTTACATTTTTAAAATGTTTATACAGATAAATAGCTTGATAAATGGCAAAGGTAGAACAGGAAGAAGTCACTTTAATATTAATATGTTAAAGGAAAATAGATATATGAACTAAAACAAATTTTCAAAATGAAATCAACAAATATTTTGTTATTAAGTTATTTGCACTGGTTTTGAGGATTCTCTCAGCATTTAAGATTACACAAAGCCACGTTAAAAGCTACCAAAGATTATTATAAGTATACTTATAGGTTCCAAAATGGTTTCAAATAACAAAATTTTGGTTATAAAAGATCCGAACAAAAGGAATTAATAAAACAAAAACCTTTCACACGCAAGAAACCCAACCCTTCACGGTCGAAGTTATTTCTACGTCGAATCGAAACTGTTTACGGTTAAAGGAAAAAATTGCAATCGCGATCGGATTACTGCGGGCTGCCAACATCTCCTTACACGTCTTTAGATAACGCTCAATTAGGTGCCATTTTTTTCATCCTGGATGGGTTTATGCAACACAGACTTTATAAAATAAATATATTTTTTATACTATGATTTGTTTATAATATAAACAAAGTTGCAACTCTAGACGGAATAAAGGCCTAAAGTTTTAGCGGATATTTTTATACACAAATTATTATAAGAGCTACATAAAACTATAAACATATTTTTTTAGTTATTTTTAGCATAACAGGAAATATTTCTTTTTATATATCATTTATTTTATTATAATTTATTATTATTTTAGTCTTGTAAAAGTAAAAAAATAAAACTATTACAACTTCTTCGTTTTTAATTATGTAACTCATAAAATCCTTTGACAATTTTAATACTTGCCTCTTTAAACAAAGAAAATCTCAGATTATCAAAAAATCGTATCATTTTGATATCACTTAGCTGAAATGAGAATGAAACAAGAAATCACTTGACTGTTGTACAAAATAATAATGTTGCCTTTTCCACAAATACGTTAGGAATTTCAATTGTCCTTCATTTTGCTCTCAAATACCTCGACCTAATGACTTCATTGTAAGTCGTCATCTTTTTTGAAGCATTTGAGTTATTACAAAAATTAACTGCTGCGTTGTCCGTACACTTAGGTATTTCAGTAAAATTTTAGGATTGATTTTGAGAAAGCCATAGGTACATTTCCTTTTTGTTTGAGAACCTTTTTTATATAATCACTAAAAATCTTTTGTTAATGTAAGTTGGTTATTTTGTTCGTCCATACAATAAATTGTTTTTATTTATTTGTTATGATGAAATTCATCGGAGAGACAAATTATGATAAAAAACAGTTTTTAAGTTACTAAGTTCACTATTTATCCCCGATATTTGCAAACCCAATTCCCCCTCGTCACTATATAGTTGAACAATGCGTTTCTACACATAGCACATAAGATACGATGTTATTTTTAACTTTTTTAGTAACACATAATTTAACTCACTTTTGTTTAGTTTCAAAACGTTTATTTTTCACAAAGGAAATTCACTTAAGCGAAACTTACAGTCTATATTATATAGGTGCTATTAAGTATACAATATATATCTTGACACATTTGAGCTAACAATATTGATACATAATAATATTTTAAATTTGTATTAAAGTATCATAATACTTGGACATTGCTCATGAGATTACCGCTATGTGGAATGTTCAGTCAACAATTATTGTTCCTATAGTCGTATCAGTCAACGGTCTTATTGCGAAAAGTTTCTACTAACATTTTCAGGGCTTTCGCTTGGCCGTTGGATCAAGAGTTGGATACAGAAGGCGGCGATTCTTGAGACAGCGCGTATTGTGAGGAGGTTCCTCACACTGGAGCCCTGACCACCAGTTGCTTGGGCTCTCAAAGGCCCCGCAAGTGGAGGAGCATTTGTTTCATAATTTTTTAATAGTGCTTTTATATGATTTAGTATTACATTGTTAAAAATTAAAAAAAATTGTAAATAAAAATAAAAGAGAGAAAAAAAAATTATTTTTATTTTAATATCCATAGGTTTGTTGGCGTAATCTCGCATGACAAGCTAGTGTAATGCATTGTTTACTCAGCGATCAAGTGGTCGATAATTTTCAATCTGCTACTCGGGTTTCCTGCACCGGCCGGTGTGTCCTACAAACTACAAACCTACTGAACTACGCATCTGTTCAGCCTATCCGCTTCGTAAAATAATAATATGATAGGTACATGCTGTAGCTACTATTCAGTTGTTTTCATACAGAGAGATAGAGACAAATTTGTAACTCTTACTGTCGAGTTATAAAAACATTTTTTCAGAATACCTACTGTTCTACGCTTACAGAATTTTCTGAAATTTGAAACATATAATCTGAGCTTCTCTTGACTATATAACTAAGTTGGTTTTTTTTATTCCTACTGCGGTCTTCTATCCTCCAACTTAAAACACCACGCTGCTCCAATGCGGTTATCGCAAGGCCACCTGAATACTAAAGCGATTCTTTAATCTACCATTTACTTGAAGTCCTCTTGAACTTCACTACTGAAGTTTGGTTATAGAGTTCACTTTTTACCTGAGAAGAGAAATGCATATCATTCCATGGATTTACCATACAAGTGCCACGACCAACGCATGGTTGACAGAAAAACTCCGAACAGAGTTCGAAACTTGTGACACGAGTGTAGGTTTAAAAGAGATCCCTTAGTGACAGGCATCAACACTCACCTCCTCTGTTCACGTTATTCTCCTTGCCCAGCCAAATTCGGAAAGATCCTACTTAAGCAAGCAGATTTGGATACTCGTTTTAATATAGAGCTTGCTGCTTTTACATTTATTAGAAAAAAATATTGGGAGAAAAAAATCTAACATCAAGCATGATGAGGCAACACATAGCTAGACCAAGAGTCCGTCTGTTCCGCCACATATTATATTTCCCATCCATAAGGAAAATACAAGGAAAATCGTTTCATATAACGACCACGCGAACAGCCCGCATTTAGAGCAAGCCAGCGCAAATTTAATCGCATATTCAGCCTCACTAACATGCACGGCGAATCGGTAATATGCACCTAGGGATAGGCAAAGTGTACAAAGCAGACTTTATGCTGATGTCTATACTTGCACTCAGTTTGTAGGGAATCATTTATGAAACAAAGCACTAGACCTTACTAATATGTCTACATGCTACGTTTAAGCAATGCCTCTATACAGATTACACCGTTTTATTAAATATCTCAATTTGGTTCTAAGCTTGTAAATGCATAAAGTGTTATATTTTAATCAATTATTATAATACGTTTAATACTTTTTCCTCTCAAAAACACTAATCCAAGCTTTCCGAATGACGTTATGTAGATAGTAGGTAACAACTTTGTTTTTCGTGAGAATTCATCGACGAGTCTATTATTTACTAACCAACCAGCGTATTTAGATGCCAGCGAGTTTTTCCGCGTGGAATATAAATAAAAAAAGATTACGAAAATAAAAATGGCCTAAGTTACACCTTAGAACTTATTATATTAGCCATCAAAGATGGATAAATGACTTCGTTTTTTCCACATTTTCGATCGACTCTTTGCTCTCATTGGTTGCAGCGTGATGTTAAACAGCCTAAAGCCTTCCTCGATAAATGGAATATCCAACACAATTTTTTTAATAGGACCAGTAGTTCCTGTGATAAGCGCGTTTAAACAAACAAAATTCTTTAGTTTTCCCACTGTACTGTCCTTTCCTCTCATGTTTCGCCCAAGTCTTAACTTTTCAGAGAAAAAAACACACGTCTCTTAAACCCCATACGAAACGTAAATAACCTTAAAAAAACAGACCCTACAAACGGCACATCCGTACAGTATCATTGCAATTTATCTATACACCGAGGTGTTAATTAGAATTTGAACTCACGACTGCTACCATTGGCCACCAACTTGTGGCACGTGAAAATAAACTTTATTATTTAAACAATAATGTTTAATTCCGTTGACAACTGCTACCATTGGCTCCATAACTTGTGTCACGGGAATATAAACTGTAATTTCTTAGTGGTAAAGTTCAATTCAGTTGAAAGGAGTAGTGATGCCAGATAGGTAGGACGCTATTAAAGGACAGAAGGTGCTTAAGTCACGGGTTGGAATCGGCATGGGTTTTGTAACGAAGGGTTAGTACCATGACCTTGAGATTAGGACATTTTTATACTATACTTTTTGTTATAATAGAGAAAGTTTGTGTATATAATTTATGTATGTTGGTTAGTCCTAGTCGCCGCATTTTTAAAAATGATTCGCTCTAATTTTGTCGGCCGCCATGGCGCAGTGGTATGCGCAGTGGATTTGGCTGATTGAGCTTTTCTTAATTTGTCTTGGTCTGGCTGGTGGGAGGCTTTGGCCATGGCTAGTTACCACTCTACCGGCAAAGATGTACCGCAAGGCCATTTAGCGTTCCGTTACGATGTCGTGCGGAAACCGAAAAGGGTCTGAATTTTCATGGATTTTCAGGATAGTCTCCATTCATCCTGTATATGAGGCTAATCCTATGTGCTAATCCATGGTACGATCTATCTTCATTCGAAACTTTAGCCAAATTTGTTCGTCGGTTGCATGAAGAAACTTTCTATGTGTGTGCCTTTATTATATAAATGTGATAAACGGCATTTTAATGCACTTTTTTTTTATTCATAACAAGGAGACTGCTATCACACGTGATGTTAAGTGATGATGCGATCTAAGATGCAAGCGGGCTAACTTGTTAGGAGTAGGATGAAATCCACAAACCTTCCGTTTCTACACAAAATCGTACCGAAACGCTAAAGCGTTTCGCTAATTAGTGTGATAATCGGAATTTTAACGGAACGGACAAACAATAATTGTAGTTGTAAGTATAGAAGACAACTAAATTCACGAGCTAACGCGACTGCACAAGATATAATGTTACACCGTTATCAGTGCGGTATAACGTTACCGAGTCGCAGGAACTGCATTTGAGACCCGATTAGTGTCTCCTTGCATTGTGCCGGTGTGGGAGTTGAGCACCGCAGTGCGATAGCGTGTAGAGTTATAGAGGCAGAGTTCTTTACGTCTACATAATTTATTTACGTATACAGGATGTCCCATAATTATTTTTTTATCTACTACAAGTTGGCCCTTAACTGATATCTTACTTAATTTTAAGTGATGATGCAATCTAAGATGGAAGCGGGCTAACTTGTTAGGAGTAGGTTGAAATCCACACCCCTTTCGGTTTCTACACGACATCGTACCGGTAAATCGCTTGGCAGGGTGGTAACTAGCCCCAGCGAAAGCTTCCTATCTCCCACAAATAAAGCAAATTTCAACTAGCCCAGCCGGGAATCGAACCCAGGACCTCCGTCTTATAAATCCAGCACATAACACTGCGCCTCAGAGGCCGCCAAAAAATGTTTTATTTGGTTTGCATGAATAAGGCATCTAACATCTTACAGTATTTTGTGAAACTAATTCGTTATAAGCTCATTTCAGATGACTTAAAACACCTTTCTTCAATATAGAAGAGTAGACATGGTGCTTATATCCACCATATAGTGGTGTACACAAGGTTTTAGCTATGGTAGGCATTATAGGTTATATCTACATGAATCCCTCCTCCATTACTGGTTAGCAATGTGCCTTTAAGGCGTTTTTAACATTTATGAAGTGCACGCCATTGTATCCACCAATATTCCAATTTAATAGCTTTTACTCCTAATCCATCTGTCTATCAACTTAACCTTACCTCGTAATGTGTTAGCGCCGTACAGCGGATGGTCGTAGGGCACGGGCCGGTACGCTGGGTGGAGGGCAGCGAGGTAGCTCAGCTCGCTGGTAGCGCCTGCTGCCGCCGCTGCTGCTGCTGCCAGTCTGTTGGAGAAAATGAGGAGTTTAGAAACAATAGAGCTTCAACATCAACATCATCATCATTATCAGCCTATTTTACGACCTACTATAGAACTAAACCACCCTTCAAAAAAGAAGGAATATGGAGCTTACACCACACAGCTCCAAAGCGAGTTGGCAGGTGGTAGTAAGTTGACAGCCTTTTTGTGTGGAATGTAAAAGAACTTCAACGCATCACACTCCTTGACTTTATTTCATAAAGTCACAAGTTAAACTGAACCTTTAATTATTAAGTTCGCGACTTCAAAATTACCTACTTTAAAACTAATCACCAACCGCCTATGAAATGCTTGTCTATAGATATTCTGTGCAAATATTAGAATTATATTCAAAGCAAAGCAAACTTCCCGGAATAAATGGACTATACTTCCTCGGAGCTTTATCATTCATTTAAAAACCTTTAAACGAATTCATAGAAAATATATTCGATTAAAATTCATATAACTCAAAAACTGTTAAAAATACCCCTAACGAAATCGATCGAACGAAGTCGAAGTCCCAATCCATAAGGCTATTCGTTCAACTCCTTAACTCAACCCCTAAATTCCACAGCCTTATACATAACCATGCGATTTGGAATCAATCGATGACCGTGGAATCTGGAATTCCAATTTCTTCTTCACAACCAATTATACAACTTTGGTCACAATAGAACTGACAACTCATAAAACTTCTGCTACACAAAAGATGCCAAATAAAAAAAATATCTGGCCTATTCATAGCATTGCGATCGGTGCAGATCTCAAGGCCTAACAGTTGGGGTCCGAGTGAAAAAGTCGGTGAAGCACGAATTCGTTGTAAATTTCGATGTTCAGCCGGAAATTTGGAGCATTTACGACGATAACCTTTTATTTATTAGTGTGCGAAGTTTAAATGCTTCGAAGAAAACTGTTGCAAACCCATTTTTTTATTTATTCTTAAAGCGCTTATTAATAAGTTTGCCCTTGATTGCAATGACACCTGGTAACAGCTGAAGCGGACTGACTTCTTAGGAGTAGGATGAAATTCATGCCCTAATTTCTATTCGTCACCGTAGCAACAGGTTGATATTGTAACGAAAATTGAAAGTACAATTTCCGAGTTCCGACGTCGTCTCTATCTCTTTTTGTCGTCTCTACTCGTATCTATGTCGCTCTTTCGTATAGACGAAAGAGCGACATAGATACGACGACGAGACTCACATGACTGTCAAGTTTTGTTACAGAATCGTTATGCAGAACTCTAAACCACATGACTGTACGTCTAAACGATGATAGTGTTAATGCGTTTTATTATTATGTTTATCCTGCCTACGTCTATTGTAGCACGATTCTTTAGAGTCCTTATCTAAATTAACAGCTTATTAAAATTGCCAGGCTAGGTACTTGGGTGAATACGTCATATTACGAAAAACCCACCGCGCTGCTCCAATATGGATTTTTGCGTTTTTAGCATGATAATCTTATAACAATCAATATCCATTGTTAATTTTAGTGAGGGTGTAACAACACTAAATTTACAACTCCAGGCTCCGATATTGTTGAAAGAAAGATTAGCTAAATATTTTACAACCCTAGAACCTCGTGAGTTATGCTAATCATTGAGCTAACGAGGTACTTTACCATATTGTTACATGTACTCAGAATCTGATCTTACCATGAGAAATTTTTTTTAGGTTGTTTAGGTGTTTTTAAAAATACCTAAAAGGAACCCTAAGAAAGCTTAAGATATCCGTGATATTATGCGTCTGGACGTTTGATTGGGCTATAAGCGACGTCTGGGCGACATTTTTGGTGCAAATTAGAGGCATAGAAAAAGGGAAGGAATTTTGCACATTTATTTGCACATGAGTAAATATTTTGCCTAATTGCGGAAAGCTAAAATGACATTAGATGAGGATTAGATTGACTTTTCAGTCGAAAATAATTTTTTTTAATATTTTTTATTAATACGAAAAAATAGTAATAGTTAATTTCCAGTTTGGTGAGCTGGTATATCAACTTTAATACAATCGTTTTGTGTCTGAAAAATAAATCTCATGTAAATTTATAGGTTGAAATATGCAAATAAAGCAACAATACATAAACATAAAAAGTAATCCTTTCCCACGTAAAATACACGACTACCCACAAAGAAGCTTAAGCGAAACGTGTAAAAAATCACAATAGAGCACGCAATGCGGCCCAGTAATAAAATTATTAAACAAATCAAGCTCATAATGCAAGAAAATTGTCGGGTGGGCTCGGGAATAAAGAAATTATCCAACTTACCACGCAGACGATTGCGCCCGCAAACAAAGACGTAGCGAAAGAAAAAAGAATAAAATATGGCGGCTGAGATAAATAAAACAAGTGCAAGAACACGCGCATGCGCCCCGCGTGACGTCTTCATGTTGCCCGTCCCGTTCACCCACCAGATTAGACCCTTTAAACTGCACAGGTGTGACAGGGACGAGTGGATCCCCGCAGCTCCTGTTAGGAGGAAAGTTTAAAAACAGTGCTGGATGTGAAACAAGTTTTACAGATTTCGCGCAGGCGACCTGCTTTTGAGTTTGATGTTTTATTTAGGGTCATTCAAAAAGTATAAGTTATTCAACATAATTGAACGATGACAGGACATTGGAAAATTTAAATTTATTAAGTTACGGTTCCTTAATGTGTAACCTTGACGTGTTCATATTTCAATGTGATTTATTTGGCACTGGTTAATTGAGGACTTGAGATAGTTATGATGATTAAAGACCAGAATTACAAAATGAAAAAATGCCTGTTTGGTCCATAAAATTATTAACCTCTTAAACATTATGTCTATGACATTTCGCGGGTACAAGTAATGAATGAAGCATTTCCTTCTAAACAGAATCCGTCACAGTGCGCTAAATTAAGGAACTTCAATAGCACGAGTGTAAATTTTTTTTACAGTTCTACCCACATTCGTTAAAAATTGAGATTTTCATCTTGGCGTCCTTTGCTCTCCATATTTGTTACATTTTTGTAAATTGATGTTTAGAGAGCTGTGAATTAATGTCTAGAGCTATTTGAACTCATCGTTTATAAAAGGATATTTTTTATGTATATCAGATAGCTCTGCCTTAAAAAAAGATAGTGTACGGTAGGTTCTTTGTACCACTACTCTATTAATGAACGACCAAGATCAGACCAAGGCGCGTTGTTTTAACCTTAAATAATCATCACAATTGTCTAATTTTTAACCGACGAAAAAAAACGAAGGTGGTTCTCAATTCGACACGTATGAATTTTTTTTTTATGTATGACCACGCATAATTTTTACAGAGTTGTCCGATTTTGATAATTCTTTTTTTATTAGAAAGGACATACTTCCAAGGTGGTCTCATTGTCATCATGTTAGGATCAGATGATGATATCCTGGGGAAATTGAAGGAATTCTTCAAATTTTGGAGGCACGCTTACAGCGATTTCGATTTTTGTGTCGGTATCGGTAGCTTTTTGGCTACTAGTACCGTATAATATACTATGACAGTATAGTACGAGTACGTTACATGGCGATAAATCACTAAAAAGTAAGAAATAAAAAATTTTAACAAAAAATAGAACCGACTCAAAACGCGCTAAAAAGTAAAAAATTAACTGTGTCATTTAGTTGCTTTAATTTACTTAAGCATATCTAGGCATCGGTGCCAGCCATGGTTTCTACTTTAAGTACGTTACCTAGAACCCACTAACTGCTTCACTACGTAAAATATATGTTCCTTATACTTGGCTGGCACCGACTTCATAGATATGCTTAAGTAAATTAAAGCAACTAAATGACACAGTTATTTTTTAATTTTTAGTGCGTTTTGAGTCGGTTCTATTTTAGTTAAAAAATTTTACATAATCTGTAAATTATATTCGATTCAAAGTAAAGGAATGTTGAAAACACAGAACATTTTATACATTTCACATTTATCAAAAACCGATTTTGGGTCGGGGTCGGCAGTAATTCAAATTTTAGCCTTAGCTTTCATAAGCTAACACGACTAACGCATCATACTGTCGCGATGTACGCGCGATTGACGTGTCGCGTTATCGCGGCGTCTGCGCTACAAAAAGTTCTGGTTGTATAAAACTAATTAAGGAATATTGACAATAATCTCCGCGCACGTTTTTACAACTAAAATTACATGCAATAAACAAAGGCATGTTCAAGGATCGGGCTTAGCGTAATTCAGTTTTTAATAATACTGTATGATTACTACTGTAATACACCGTAATAGTGTATTATTAATATAAATGCGATTGAATTACAGCTAATAAATGTTATTGAGTGTAATTGTTAGGTCTTTAGGGACGTTAAAGGCTTGGATAAAAACTGCGGTACTTGGTTATACTACTGCAATTGTAGACTCGAGGAAAACAATTTTAGTCACTAATTATGCCACTACGTCTAGGCTTAATTTGTGGTGCAAGCATTGCTATGTTTTAATTAGAAGAATAAAAACAAATAACCCTTCTTGTCAGTCGGGTAATAAGAACGGCCGAAAAGAATAAAGATTAACAATTTTGGTTAGGACTTTACTTCAAGTCGAAAGGTTATATTGATGTAGCAATTTATTTCTTGATTAGCATCAATAAAATAATCAAATGTAATTGATAAACTTACAACAATGTTCTTACTTATATCGTCCGCGAGAAATTCTGTTTTGTTTGACAAAGAGTAGCTTATATCCTTTTTCAGGCTAGACTATCTCTGTACAAAATTTAAAATAGCTTAGTAGTTTAGGCGAGAGTAACAACCGGACAAAGTTTCTTTTGCATTAAAATAATATTATTATAGACTAGTATAGATATTATAGAAGTATAGACTAGTGCGTTTTTCTGACGTGATTGAAAAAAAAACGCATTTATAATATAAGTTTGTAAGTCACATATAGCACAGCATTTAAATATCTTTTTTCTTTCTTTCATGGTGGCGAGGAAACCCATTTGTAAGGATTTCCTCGACAAATAAAATAAAGCCGATATCCTCAAGTTATACAGCGAAGAGATTTATAGCGGGATCTTAACAAGAGGTAAAAAATAATAAGTTGATTTTGATCAGTTTAAATCTGTTAGTCTACTTTTAGGTTGACTTATCAATGTTAATATTTATTTTTGATTTTTTGAAGGCACAAAAACCAGCATTGGAGCAGAGTGCTGAGTTTAAACTCTTTTTCTACTCTCCTATAAGGCGGTATGTAACATTTCAAAAGAAAACACAAACAGATTAAATCTCTTTGGTTATCGCAGTCAGAGCGTTCTGCATCTGAACAACAGATCCTATAGCGTTCCAATTTCCATAATTTTTATGACTACAATTTGGCCCTTGATATTAACACTGATGTTAAGTGATTTTTGCAATTTATGTAGCAAACATGTTAGAGAAGCCTGCTCCGCTTTGTATATTACGTTTGATTTTTTTACAATAAATGTAATACCATATAATATGCACTACCAAGTTAGAAGAGCCCGCTCTGCAATTTTTGATAACATCGTTTATTTTGTTAAAGTGTGGTTAACACTATCCAATAAAAATAAAGAACTTAAGAACCTCCTTTTTCGAAGTCGTTTAAAAATACAGTTCAACGAATAGGATGTAGAAATATTAATTAAATACCTACAAAACTACGAAACGTATTTTAGGCGATTTCAACAATTAGGAACCGTTTGTTAACTGTGAATTTTAATTACGATGAAAGGAATTATATCATCCGTAATATCTTATACACGTCGCTGACCGTGCCAGCAATTAAGGACAATTTAAGAATCCTTATTAATATTTTGATTCTAAAAATAGTCTATCTGTATAGTGAGCTTATGAAACTGTCGGGTTTATCTTGTTTTACTATTTTAAAGTGATTATCAAGAGCCTATTTCAATCACGTTTAAGTAAGTAGGGGTAAGTTTTCGTCCTTAGAGAGCTTGAGCGTAAGCCTAAATCTACCATGTACATCTAATGCGGGTTGACAAGAATAGGGTGATAATTTGATAATTTTCTGAATAAACGGCTTAACGTGCTTTTCGAGGCATTGTATTACACCACCAACTTTGCACAAACACAGAAATACATACAAAATATACAAAGAAAAAAAAGCAATTTTCATATCTTGTTTGAGTGGTAAATAAATTATGACGACGATGAAATCCACTTAGCATAATGATTTAATTTATAAAATTATGGTAATTTTGTAATCAAATTAATTGTCACTCCGACCTGGAATTCAAATTATTGAAAGACATAACTTTATCGTTAATATTCAAATCCATATAAGACATATATCCGTGCGATATTAGACTAATTTTTCTCGCGAAAAATGGGGCATAAAATAAGGGTTGAAAGTTTCTATGAATGTACTTTTTTTTTATCGACTACCAGTTGGCCCTTGACTGCTATCACACCTGGTGATGATGCAGTCTAATATGGAAGCGGGCTAACATGTTAGGAGTGTGACGAAAATCCACACCCCTTAATCCACCCTACTAGGTAAGTAGGTAGGGTGGTAACCAGCCACGGCGAAAGCCAACCAGCCAGACCAAGACAAATTAAGAAAAATCTCAATCTGCCCCGCCGAGAATCGAACCCAGGACCTCCGTCTTATAAATCCACCGCGCATACCACTGCGCCACGGAGGCCATCAAAATCAACTTCATTTATCATTACTAATATTATAAAGGCCAAAGCTTGTAAAAATGGATAGATGGATGAATGTTTTTTACTCTTTCAAGCAAAAACTACTGAATGTATTTTGATGACACTTCACAATAATATAGCTTACATATCAAATTAACAAATAGGCTACATTTTAACCTTCAGGACCGACAGCTACGCGGTTGAAATCGCGAATGTTCTCATTTTTAATTTAACTATTAAATGAAAAATGAGAAAGAATGCTTAATTATTTCAAGCCATTAATACACCATAAGTATGTAATCAAGTATTGCTATCTGCCTATCTCTATAAAAATTCTACTAAACTTGTTCAACGTTTCAGATATGAAACGTAATAAACAGACAAACTTATTACATCATTTATAATATTAGTACGGATTTACAAAATTATTTAAAACGCATACATGCACCCGATTCACGTTTATCGGAAAATAAATGATTCAATTATTTAAATCCACCGCCGCTGAGTGCCCAAAATAAGCGTGACCTTACCAAAAGCATTTAACTAATGGCCACCGTCGTACCCCGTTGTGTGGACACGGGATTTTTAACTTTTTTTAGGGTTCCGTAGCAAGAAGCTAGAGAATCCTATAAGGACCCTTAGTAGGTTAGTTAGCCTAGATCTGTAGAAGACCGGAAAAGAGGCTAATGATGAGGGCACCAAAGTGATGATAGAGGACACAGGATCCTAATATAATCCTTGTTTATTAGAAGTACAAAAAAATTTATTAAAATTCTTTTACGTATTTCAAGTTGGCTTAGTTTACCATCTGTTTGTAGAGACGTAACAACCGATCAAAAGAGTTTTTACTGATAGATTCTAAAAAGAAAAATCCATTACATTTTTTAGCCCAACTCAGAACATTAACTTAGAACGTCAAACTCCTTAGCATGAACAATATAGCACGCGAAACAGATAATAGAATGGTACATTTTGTACGAAACCCTTCGCGTACAAGACCAGCTCGCACCTACCCGATTTTTATTTTATTATTACAGCAAAACGACAGCTCAATTAAAATAAATGAAACGAAGTATGAATCAGCGTGTGGTGTGAAGTCGCTCTTCGAGGAACCGTACCAGCGGGCGTCCGCTCCTCGATCATAACTCACGCCCTTTCTATAGTCTTACTCGAGCATTATTGGAAAATATCTTTGGGCAAATAATGCCTCCTGGTGCGTTTTAAAAATGGAGGTGCGCGCGAATTGTTGTTGTAGAAAGTTGGTTCTTTTTTAAATCGAACGTAAACGTTTACGGTTTTAAACTGTCTCTAATGGTTATGATTTCTTTATTTTTGTTGTCAAATATACTTGCACACAGTAACAGCAACAAAGAGAAATTCCAGAATAAAACCCAATATTGTCATAACCACCGCAGACCTCATTTTTTCCGTAGGCTGTAGACACCGTATACGTAGTTATTTAACATTCATCATTATCAGCCTATTAACTAATAATTATTTGACGGCCGAGTAGCGCAGTGGGTAGTGACCCTGCTTGTGCGTCCTAGGCTGTGGGTTCGATTCCCACATCTGGAAAATATTTGTGTGATGAGCATGGATATTTTTAGTGTCTGGGTGTTTAGCTATATGTTATAAGTATTTATGTATAATATATATAAAAATATTCATCAGTTATCATAGCACCCATAACACAAGCTATTTACGAGTACACTTACTTTGGGGCTATATAGCGATGTGTGTAATTGTCCTTTAATATTTATTTATTTATTATATTTATTAACGGCCCACTATAGGGCCTCCCTCCATATAAGAGAGGGGATATTTAACATTACATGAATCTAAATCCTTACTAAAATTATAAAGGTGAAAGTTTCTGTGGATGGATGTTTGTTGCCCTTGCCCGCAAAAACTACTGAATGTATTTTGATGAAACTTCACAATAATATAGCTTACATATCGGAATAACAAATAGGCCACATTTTATCCCAAACTTCCCACGGGAACGAGAACTACGCAGCTGAAACCTCGGGCGTCTTGTAGTTTATAATGTATAGCGATCTCTAAAACTATACACTCGAATGACTTAATTTATTGATTCGCTAAGAACAGATTTCCCGATATTGCCACGTGAAAGAGATCTTTACACCCGCTTCGGGTGTAATCGCGGGGCACAGCCAGCCAGATTATAAATGCAAATGTCTGTTATTATATTTAAGTCAATACACGATAATTCGATCTTTGCCTAATAAAGATCTCAAGGATGTAACTCAACGAGCGCGTGTGGTACTGAATTGATATGTGTAATGTTTTAATTGGGCCTATTTTTAGACTATATCCATGAATGAATTGTGCTTGTTCAGTTATAACTTGGTCATCGTCATTATGTCTCCCTTTTAATAGAATAGGGAAAATGGAGTTTAGACACACCAAGCTGCTCTAATGAGAGTTGCATTGCAATGGCAAATTAAAAAAAATATCTATTTAAATTGATTGATTAAATTGCCTTTCCAAACGGTTAGTTCGCCAAATGAATTGTTAATTTTGATTCATGGCAACGTTTTTGCGTTATCTACCAACCTCTACAGTAACATGCAATTAAGATACCAAAGGTTAGATGGAAACGTAATTGACCTATATCTTAATTACATGTTTATCTCAATAATTTAAATTGAGTCAAACATTTCGCTGTCCTCGTGTAATTGGAGTAAGCATTGCTCGGAGTATCTCTAAGTGATCGAATCAGAAATGGGAGAGATAAGAATCAATGTAACCGACATAGAAGGATTCGCAAAACTGAAGCGGCAATGAATGCATCACACTTGCATGAGCCCATGGACATTGATGGCCAATGCAGGAAAGCGCTGTGTTGGTCGACCACCCACTAGTTAGACCCACGAAATTTAGCGGCTTAAAAGGAGCGGATGGATTCAGGCAGGTCAAGACCGTAGTGTTTAAAAAAATCAAAATTCTAATTTCAAGTAAGCTCAGATCTGCAGAAAGCTGTATTCTAGAACTGTCTGTCACCTAACATGCTCTAGCATCCTACCAGATTTAGTTGGGCAGGAGGAATAATTCGAGCAAAGAGAGCGGGCGTAGACCGGTCACAAACGGTAGCCTATAAAGCCTACTTTCGTGCCGCAAGTCTCGCTCTGTTCTACGTTTTCGCTCTGCCACACGATAGATCCGGAACCCGCACCATCCTGAATCCATGGAATGCTAAGAGATTCGTCTCTCTACCTTCAAAATCTTGTATTTGTAGTGACTCTACTACTAGTTCAGAAGGCAGTATAGAAGTCCTCACAAAAAGCATGTCAAGCAGAGGATGTTGATGAATATGTGTCAACATAAAGAACGTAAAATAACTAAAATTGAAAAAGGGATGCTTAGATGGTTTGGGCATGTAGAAAAAATGGATGAACTTAAAATGACTAAAATTGAGAATTGGGCAGTAGATTTAAGTGAATAGAAATGTTGGAAGGGGAACGACTAAGTGAATGTTCCTGGACCAAATTCAGGACATTTTAAAAAATGGCCAGGTCAAGAGTATCCCAAACCGATGAAATTGTATGAAATTATTAATAAGAGTAGAAGAAGCTAAGGAAGTATGCAAGGCCCATGGCATATGGACGGTTTTAGTCTCTGCCTACCGTTATGGCAATGATGTTATGAATGTATGTATGTATGTATGTTAGTAGAAAAAACTTCTTTAAGAAATTGTTTTTCCGTACAATTTATATATGAGTACAGATAGCGTAAAACTTCTCCCAGAATTTAAATAGTGGTTTAATTAGTTAACTTTCACTGTTATCCGATCCAAACCGCAGGCATGCGCGATACCTTTAATTGACCGCAATAGATTAATGAGGTAAACTCTACTCGAGTTATTTTAACTGCGGTGGTTAAATATTCATATAACCGATGTAATAACTAATAGTTACATCATTGATGTGATTTTTTATAATCATATATCTTTATTTAATAAAACCATTGCATTTTTCTAGAATTTACATTATGCAACGATCACTGTAAAATGCTAAAAAAAATTTAAAATCGTTTCTTTTAAGTAGGTTTATCATAAGCACTTTTGAAACGCCAAATTGGACTATTTGTAATGAGTCCTCCACCGGCTTGGAAGGCAGGTCCTGCTGAGAAGAGCCGGCAAGAAACTCAAGAGTTGCGCTTTTTTATAATATTATCAATTTTACAATATTAAGAGTGTTGTTAAATAAAATTATTTATTTCACTTCCTGTGTGAAGTTAATGAAAATAGCCGGTATTGTGTGCCTCGTGTAAGATTTTACCGCGTCGATTTCGAAAACAGTAAACGCAAATTTTATATGGAATTAGAGTAGCGCCATCTAGTTAAGCTTAGAGTAAACGCTTTTTTTTTCTATTATTATTTGACGTTACGAGTGAGTATGTTTTTACGCAGTCGCTCGGTGAAAAATTCGCACTGGCCCCACTGATAGCTTAAAGTGATCTCTGATACAACAACTTTTACTATTACTTAAGAGCTCAGTATTTTAAAGCCAGACCTAAAAGTCAAATCATACCCACAGTTCGCCTTCAAGGCAAAAGTATATAGGCATTTCCAGGTAAGCGCGCTCCGACCTCGACCTCATCATTGCTCTCCATTTGGCATGATTGTAGTCTTAAAAGGAAAATCCCAACGTCTTTACCCTAACCTGATCCCGAAAATGACTCCTGGACTTTATTATCCGTAGCTTAGTTAGCTGGATTAACGAGGCAGTTATAGACCTACGTTATTTACAGTTTGAAGCTCTCCTAATCGTAAATATAAGTTGTGATGACAATTATTAATAGTTGAACCACTATTCAGTGTTATTAATACCCTGCTCGTCGATTAAATCATTGCTGCTTTATTAATAAATTATGCATTAACAATTCCTCCATCAACGCACTGTTTTAGGGTCGCCACGCTTGGAATAAAGACAATATCACACTTTAAATCTAACACGCCTATGCCTGTTTGTATATTTAAGTAGTTTGATTAAAATTGGACTGATTGTTAGTAAAAAATGACAGTTCTGGCACTAGACACTAGGGCATATTTTTCTTATATCTTGTTTATTTATATTTTCTGCTGCGATTGATAGCATATCAAATAGTAAATAAATGAATTCTAAGTATATGACCGTATGTAAAGAATATATTAGGAATGGCTACGACCCTTGGAGAGGAGAGCCACGTGCCTTGAGAATGGCCACCGAGAGGGTTTTAGTCTCCACTGAAATGTGGGAGAAGTTCCACATAACCCGATTTCTCCCCTGCGATGTTGGGTATCTCTAGAGGAGATTACCCCCTCAAATTGGCTACGACAATAGTAGACTTTAAGTGTAAGTATGCGATCAATTAAAATTGGTAGCAAGTAGATCGCTATCTACCAATTTCCTTAGGAATGGAAAAATTTTGCGCAAGGTCGAACCGCACATGTTCGAGCTGATGGACGTTAACTACCGAAGGTACTGAAATGTCAATCCCGCCCCAGAAAGGTACCACCAGGTAGACCGGTGACTTCGTGACTTCGGAGCGTGTTTCAGGGAGCCAATAGATATAAATGCGGTTCAAAAACGTGGTGTTTGGAAGTCCTTGACTATGCATTGGACGTCCATCGGTTATAATGACGAGCTTGAACGTTTCGTATTTTAAGTATGTATTCGACATGATTTATCAGAGACCTATTTACTTGGCGGCATCTTGTTCGACATCACAAATGGCCTGTAAAATGAGTTTAATTAACTAATAAATTAGATAGAAGTATGTGGTAACTACAACTGCACTATATTTTATATTAATAATTCGCTCATATTGTTATATTATCTTTAGTAGTAATTAACGTTACTTCCTGGTACATTGGCATACTAACTTTAATTACTATTGCTAAAAGTCTAGGCACGCGTTAACACTTTAGAGTTGATTTTGGTACTTTTATTTTAAAAATTATAGATAACCATAATTAGGTAAGTATAAGTTCTAATCTGTTGAATGGCAGACCTTTAATTTCTTACATGTTAGATCAGTTTATATGTATGAATGGATAGATGTTTGTTACTCTTTTACGCAATAACTATTGAATGGATTTTGATAAAACTTCACAATAGTATAGCTTATATAACAGAATAACAAACGGCCACATTTTAACCCGAAATTCCGAACAAAAACTAAGCGGGTAAAACTGCGGGCGTCCTCTAGTATTACACACACAGGATGCTTATAAACGTGTTTCTAAAACACATCAACACACTATAACAAACGTGTACAGCATAATACCGGTAATACTATCAGCATAAGATCTCAAAATTGAATCCCAACAGTTTACACAAACAAATAGCACCTTCGTACCCAGTCATTTCCCTAAGCAGGCCCTAAGCGATAAAGGCTTGCATCTCGGCGTCTAACGTCATAATTCACGTGCGGTCAATGACCCCGCCGGAAGCGCATGGCGAGCGCAATCGTGTACCACCAGATGATTTATTTGTAAACAGACATGCGTCAACGCTCGAACCGAATATTGCACTGTGACGGGTTAACGCACAATTCATAACATAAAGTTCTGAAAACAAATTTCAAATTCTTACTAATATTATAAAGGCGAAAGCTTGTAGGTATGGATAGATAGATGGAAATGTTGCAATTTAATTCAGCTGAATTGTTGCAAACGTAATTATCATGTGACAATGAATATTATGAAAACAGAGCTGAGCTGAGCTGAGCTGGAGCTGGAAGATGGTCATAGGATGGTTTTGACGACCTCCGTGACGCGGTGGTATGCGCGGTGGATTTATAAGACTGAGGTCCTGGGTTTGATTCCTGGCGGCGCAGATTGAGATTTTTCTTAATTTGTCTTGGTCTGGCTGGTGGGAGGCTGTCGCCGTGGCTAGTTACCACCTCTATCGACAAAGGCGTATCGCCAAGCGATTTAGCGTTCCGGTACGATGTCGTGTAGAAACCGAAAGGGGTGTGAATTTTCGTCCCACTCCTAACAAGTTAGCCCGCTTCCATCTTAGACTGCATCATCACTTAACATCAGGTGTGATAGCATTCAAGGGCCAACTTGTAGTCGATAAAAAAAAAAGGAACTCCGCACTAAATCGACACAACCTCATGAAGCTGGGGCTTGTTTGTTTCGTCGCGATGAGAAGAAACACCATAATTTATCCCAACTTCCGGCTGGGAAATAAAACCTCTGTATATCTTAGTCTGACCCCTTAGCTCGTAGTTATGCCCTTTTTTACATCCGGAAGCAAAGCTGAATATCTCGAAACTACTTCCGGAAGGGTATGTGGGACTCACCGGTTATGCCGAAATACCCACTAAAACCCAGCTGACACGACTGCGTCTTTACTATCAATGAGGCAGATATACAGATATAGTCTTTTCAACAACAAACAAAATCTTTATTAATAAATAGGTACACGTACAATACATTTATAGCAGCAGTTACTCACACACTAGGATTCCCAGTGTCGTGGAAGTCACTTGCTTCCATATAAAAACATTACATATTACTTACTTCATTATCAGCCTATTAACGGCCCACTACAGGGTCAGGCCTCCCTCCTTACAGGAGAGGGAATATGGAGCGTACACCCACCTCGCTGCTCCAATGCGGGTTGGCGGGCTTAAGGTGATAATGTTTAATTTATTAACGATCACTATCGGATGTTGATGATAGTGACAGGGACCAACGGCTTAACGTGCCCTCCGGGGCACGGGGGTGTAACACCACCAACTTCCAGACTCCGGGTTTGGAATGTACTAAGCATTTTATAGAAGAATGAAAAAGCTCAGAATTATTCCACGACCCGACCCAGGAATCGAACCCAGGACCTCGTGATCGAAGCCACATAGGCTAACCACTAGACCAACGAGGCAGTCAACTTACTTTATAAGTAATATGTAATAGGATAACTCTAAGTAACATGTATATTAATACAGCCTACATCTCGTGGTATATTAAAACTAAATTAAAATATCCGTTAACACGCCACGTTCATCTTCCTGTGTACGGGATACATTGTTTACAATATCCGTGCTGTTTGTTTTCAATTCATATGGATTAAAAAGCTTCCTAATACCATTTAGGGCGTTTATTAGATGTTTTATTTTAAACATTGCTGGCTTTTGTAGATTACTCTTGTCTACTTTTAAATTATTAGAAACTAGATGACGCCCGCGGTTTCACACACGTAGTTCTGTATGATGTAGCCTATGTGTTATTCTGATATGTAAGCCGAGTATTATTATGCAGTTTCATCAAAATCAATTTAGTACTTTTTGCGTGAAAGAATATCAAACATACATCCATCCATATATATAAAACTTTTCCCCTGATAACATTAGTAAGGATTTCAGTAGTAGCAGACGCTCGTCCTTTTTCCGATTTTGTATTTAGTTAATTATTTATTCATTTTATAATTTTCCGTAGCCTAACAACCTGCATTGGGGGCAGCGTGGTGGGTTTACGCTCCATGTCCTCTTTCCTACAAAGAGAGACCTGGCCATTAATAGGTTGACATTAATTTTGAGATTTTCTTTAAAACCCACCAACCCAAGCGACGAAGTTACCCAGGTCCAGCAGAGAAAACCTCAACGAACGTTTCACTCCGAAACCAGAGCATCATCAGGAGATTGATCTTCAGGAGAAACTACAATTTTCGAACAATTGAACATTGTACTGTAAACAACTTCACATTTAAACATTTTAAATAGTAATAAATAATATCGCATGCGTATATAGAAACATGTAAGATAAACGGGAAAACATAACCCTTCTTCGCAGTTGGGTAAAAAATAAATGAAAATCGAGAGTTAACAAAGTCAGTATACGGTTAAATATTTGGAGTTATAGCACAATAAACATCTTCAACTGCATCCAGCTTTTTTATCGAACCCATAATAATAGTTATAGCTTGTATTTCACGTCCATAGGTGTCCGTTTCACAATCCCCTTCCTAGTAATCAAAGCTTTTATGACACCAACAAACCTACAAAATTAAAATTGTCTATAAAAACCCACATGGACAAGTGGGAGTCGGTCTCACCCACCGAGGGTTCCGTACAAAATAAATATGACTTATCGTTGATTGATTTACAAAAATAATTTCCTACTTTATTTTTATAATGATTTAATTACAAATGTATAGTATAAGTTTTCAGATTTTTCTCTGTACTTGCCTTTTATACTTATAGATTTCGACGACCTTCGCGGCGCAGTGGTATGCGCGGTGGATTTATAAGAAGGAGGTCCTGGGTTCGATTCCCGGCGGGGCAGATTAAGATTGTTTATGGCTGGTGGGAGGCTTTCGCCGTGGCTAGTTACCACCCTACCGACAAAGACGTACCGCCAAGCGATTTAGCGTTCCGGTGCGATGTCGTGTAGAAACCGATAGGGAAAATTATAGATCACGGTAATTAGTTATTACACCATAAGAAGCCGTAATTTCTTATCAAGTTAACTTACAAGAAAAAATTTGACTTTTTCACAGTTTTAAGGGACTGAAGACTTGAGGTTACGATTTATCTCAAACCAATATCATCAAGCGATCCCGAAACAAAGAGTATTGTCAGACGGGCAGACGGAAGGACAACATAATATAATTGTACATAACAAATAAAATAAAATAATATGTGGTGTGTGGTGGCGTAGAACCATCACGTCATTATTTTTGCCAATAGCCAATTCATCTCTACTTCCGCATCACTAAAGTACAAAATTGTATTACACAAAAATGGAATCAAGCGTCGGCCGTCGACGTACATCTTAGTTGAGAATTGGCCTTTAAGCCAGTCTGAGTGAGGCCTTAGAGTTGTTAACTAGTTTCGTTTTGCTTTTTGAGTTACGGAACCCTAAAATACTGCGGCTGCAGAGAGATGTACTAAAAATAATAGATTTATGGTCCCATATGGACACGTGTCGAAATTTGTAGAACCTAGTGCCCGTAGTTCATATAAAATTTACGATGTCGAGTCTTACTGTTTTATGTGTTTCATTATTAGAATGGGTCATATTTTCCGCGTGTAAATTGTTAATATGGTGCAGTAATTTTTCGTTAACAAGCTATGGTTAATAAACAATTAGAAACAAAAAATAAACGTTAAAAATAATAAGTTTTATTTCACTGCATATAAGACGATCACATACAAAGGACATTGCCAAAATTTACCGCAGGCTGTCCAAACGTATGCTCATATTTAATTATTTTGTTTAAATTTAAATACACAATGAATTTTAAACAACTACCCATGTTTCATAGCAATCACTTGGAAATATATCAAAAATAGAGGAATTTCAATCGATTTTTTGTGTTCTGTATCACGTGACCGTCGTCGTAGTATGAAAAGTCAACTTTTATCAACCTTCATAACTTTTATCAGCGATTGCTGAGCTACAAGTAACTTTATTACTATTTAAATAGAAGATCTGTACTATTTAATGACATATATATCATCTCTGGGCATCTCTGGGGCAGACTTCTATACATTTTTTATCTATGTCATTTTAATATACAATTTAAGAAATGTGCTTTATAAAATGGTGTTTAAAAATGCAAAATCTCATAAATGGCTGACAAATTTTCTTGTATGTTTGGTAAGTATAAGAATAGGCGGTAAATTGTTTTTAACCTCCTAACTTTTCCTACTTCCTACACCCATTATTTAATTGTAATTTTTGTATAAATTAACGTATATGGTAGTTGGCATTACAGTAACAGCTACAATAATGATAAACAATGCTATTAAAACTCGAGAGAAACATAAAAACTACTTTTCATTCATTCTCTCTTATAATATAATGTAAATTGTAAACAGTGCCATTATTAATATAAATGAATACAGTAGAGCATTTAGTACAGTTATTTATTCAGTAATCAATATAAATACTGCAGGCTATCGTCGAATGACCCCCGACACACTACATAATGTTGCAGACTATTTGATTAAAGAAAATTATAATATTAATATCAGAGTATATAAAAAGGCAATAATATTTTTTATTTCAATAATTGTAGTGAAATTATTATACACATATTATAACTTAATAAGTAATTAAATCATTAATAAAGAAGCATTACTGTAGCTACTATTATGTATGCGCAATAGCATTAGTATAAATTTTGAGGAAGTTGACCTCTTAAGTAGAAGGAGAAGAAGTTCCTTTGAAGAAGAATCTTCTATTAGTTTAAAAATATCCTGCAGAGAGCAGAGCCTCTGGGATGGTACTTTTTTACCCTATCAACAATGGCTAAAGTTTACATAATATAGTAGATATTACTTAGTTACTTTCCCCCACAACTTACCACCATACAATTATGTTAAAAAGGTTCAATAATTATAACCTTTAAAATTTGAAGGTATTTACTTCATTGAGTTCAAACATTCCACCCGAACAAAGTCAGGGTCAGGTTAACATCACGAGAGGACTGCCAAAACCACTTGTCGCGGTATTTTGATCGGAAGTCCCAAAATTACTATAGCAATGGGATCATGGACCTCCAAGATGGCAAAAAGTTATACTTGCATTGCAAGTAAAATAAAAGATTTTAAAAAAGATCTAATTTAACATAACACCAATAAACATAAGAAAACAAGAAGTACTTACATCCAAGTACAGTGTATGCTGTCAAATCTATCTTCACTTAGATTCGATGAAAAGTACATTCACCGCAAGATGTTAATAGTTTCCATATTAGTGATGTGATAGCCTTCTGTTAGAATCGAGTCGGATTTTGTTACGTATTTTGTAAATCTTTTTAGACTAGACTATCCAAACTCTTTTAAATTATTGATCCTATGAATAATCATAGCTTATAAGCCTAAATCCTAGCATATTCTACTTAACGACATCAGTCTACCCGCGTAATTCTCGTTCTCGTGGGAATTTCGGAATAAAATGTGGCCTATGTGTTAGTCTAATGTATAAGCTATATTATTGTGAAGTTTTATCAAAATCCATTCAGTAAATTTTGCGTAAAAGAGTAACAAAAATCCATCCAAACTTACAACTTTCGCCGTTATAATTTTAGTAAGGGTACTACTTTACTGTCAATATAATCGAGCCTTATTTAAATCATTTCATTAGTTTGATTTATTCAAATTTATTATAACTCCTGATTGGATCAATAGTAATATCAATAATACTAAGCAGTCTTGGTGTCTAATGTGTCACTTTACTCTTGCCTTCAATATGCCCACATTGCCTGCAATGTGGGCATAGTGCTACCTGTAGCAGGGAAGTTTTCCGCGCAAATAATGGTTTTGAATATATATTTTGGATTAGAATTTTAAATAAAATGAAACGATTTAAGATGTAAAGAGATAAAAGAAATTGTTTTTTCTACATATATTAGGAACATTTTGAATTTTTATCAAAATCCATTCAGTAGATTTTGCGAAACAAACATCTATCCATGAATACTCAGAACTCATGACTCAGAAGTACCGCCAAGCGATTTAGCGTTCCGGTACGATGTCGTGTAGAATCCGATAGGGGTGTAGATTTCATCCTGCTCCTAACAAGTTAGCCCGCTTCCATCTCAGATTGCATCATCACTTAACATAGGTATGATAATCGGGCCAACTAGGTAAAAAAAAATTAATAATAATAATAGTAAGGATGGCGGCTAAGAGTATATTACAGCAGTGCAAATCTGAAGCAAGAACCAAGTTGTTTTCAAGTCGGACAGGACACTCGGCTACATCCCTATTGCATATTGATAGTTTCGCCCTTGTCCTGTCAACGCACATATTAACCTCTCTTGTCCTCACAACGGTCTCTGTATGCAAATGTAATTTTAGATTGAAACAGCGCGCCACTTTCTACCAGCTAGTGACGTCACTCGCGATGAATTATTGAACAACATTTTGTTCCTTTTGTTTACCGAACAACAATGGCTCTATTCATTTGGTACGTAATTATTTTAAAATAAGACTTCTTAGTTTTTAACGCATGCTTGTTTTCTCTTAAGTCTTTATATCTGTACCACAGATGTAACATTCGTCTATTATGTCACAAGTTGCAGTTTTAAAAGAATCACCTTATCGTCATCATTATCAGCCTGTTAACGGCCCACTACAGGGCCATATAGGAGAGGGGATATTTAGTGTAGACTTACCACGCTGCTCCAATATGGGTTGGCGGGTTTAGGGTTATAGACCAACGGTGCAGTTACCAAGAAAAAGAAAGAATCACTCGTGCATGTCTTTTAGGTGTTACATATATCTATTTATTGTATGAATATGAAAGCTGATCTTATTACCTTTAAGCTTCTTTTTAACACATGGTACGGCTAGTTCCTAGCATTCTATAGCTTTCCTGTAAAGAGTTGCTCTGTTAAATGCAATGGGTCTCACTTAATATAGGGTGGACCATTTGCTTGTTCCTTCAATAATTATAGTAAAAAACAGTGCTTTTAAGTCCGTGTATCACGTAATTTTGGAATAATTTACAATACGAATTTATATCGAACCGATTTAAATAACCATAAAATTGTTTATTGGTGGACGCGATAAACAACCGGCCCATAAACAAGGAAACGGTCAGAGTCAACGCAACCCAGTGTTTAAGGGACAGTAAAAACGCGCTAACTAATTAGGTGGGGGCAAACAAACGATCGCAGTTCCCTAGCCCTAAATCCCCCCTTTTATTTAGGTGTCCAGATACACTGTTTACTAAAAATATATTTATATGTATAGGGGCGTTATAAAACTCCAAATGAGTCATAAAAGTTGGCCGGTTGCATCGCTAGGGAGTATTTTTTATTGAGACGCTGGGATTAACGACCGCGGGCCAGCCCTTGCAAGGCTTTTGACCTTTGCCAGCAACTAATAATGGCTGAAATCATGTTGTACTCTCCAAAGATGTCGAACTGTCCTAGAATGAAATGATTAAGATTATAATCATAATGGGATCTTCATAATTTGATAGATAAGAAAGCATTAATGTACCTACCTGCGATTATTCGTTGCACTTAAAGTCATTGACTTAAATTGTCTTTTTAAAGAATTCTCTGTTTGAACTGAATGCTGTTTTTAAATGTTAAATCATCATCACCATCCATTGACGGCTGTTAAAGTGAAACATCATCATTATCAGCCTATTAACGGCCCAATACAGGGCCAGGCCTTCCTCCTTATAGAAGAGGGGATATGGCGCGTAGACCCACCACGCTGCTCCAATGCGGGCTGGCGGGCTTAGTTAATGATAATGTTAATTAGTGTGTGTAACTTAGTTAATTAGTGATAATGTTTTATTTATTAACGATCACTATCAGGTGTTGATGACAGTGACCGGGACCGACGGCTTAACGTGCTTACCGAGGCACTCCGTGACTCCGGGCTTGGATCTACTGAGAATTTCATAGAAGAATGAAAAACTCAGAATTATTCCGTGACCCAACCCAGGATTCGAACCCAGGACCTCGTGATCGAAGCCAGATAGGCTAAACACTAGACCAACGAGGAAGTCAAGTGAAACACACTAGTCTATATATTTGTGACTGAGGACAATATTATCGAATTGTCCCAAAAATAAATCTTACTTGTTACTTGAACAATTAAGGGCCCAGGTTTTGTTATCTACTACCTTTTAAAGCCAATATGATTAAATTTTTTAATAAGGTCACTTTTAACTTTTATAAATTGATCAATGTCTAACTATCACAAGCTCTGAATTGACTTATTTACCACCTTACTAGACGTTGTTTACTTGTCATTATAATGAGAGACTTAAGGAAAATTGTAGCTCATCAAATTGAGTGTAGAGTATTTAATTTGAAGACATTATAGTAATAATGTTGACATTTAAAAGCATCAAATCGTTTTGCCAGCTGTTTCCCTTATTATATTTAAATTGTCATATTTACAGCTGTAATATAAAGTTTTTATTATCGATGGTAAAACGTTGGGAATTTTATAATAAAGTCGTTTACAACACCGCAATAACAGTATCGTGACATTGTATATTTATTATTTTTTCAAAATAACATCTTGCGTTTTTTTTTCATTTTATTATAGTGCGTTGATTAGATCTGTTTGTTCTTTAATCTGTATTCTTGTACCTTTAGGATAAATGATGATATTTTTTAAATGGGACAGTAAAGATTGTACAGTTGGCAATTATTATTGATGGGTTTGATTTATACGCAACAATTTAGCTTTGTTGTGACCGAGCTCCTACTAATGGGAACAAAATATTATCATCTACATATCATCTATATCTACAACGAATTGCATAAACAAGCACCTATGCTTAACATATTTAATCGCCAAGCAGCAAATCTGAGTATTTCCGGTTTTTCTTATCATCAAGTGAGTTATTTTTTATGAAATGGTTGCCAATATACAAGCAAAGTAATTGATAGTATAGAGTAAAACCCATTAAATCTTTAAGAAAACATTTTAAGCACCTTTTCCTTTTTAGAACATCATCTCTACTCGTCTCCCCTTCGTCACTATCTGGTGCTTTGTCAACAATAACTTGTATAATTTTAACCTTTGACGCGTCAGTTTTACAAGTCTCACATGTATGGTCCAAGTGATATTCCCGAAATAAAAATTCTCTTTTTATAGAAGACTTCTAAACCTTTAGGGTTATAAATGAAGACTGGTTTCCATCAATATCAACCGCAATTATCTCTTCAAATGGTAAAAACTCTAGGATTATGATCAATATATATAGAATCAGAATCCCAGTAAAAACGTAAACAAAATGTTTTCCTTCATATATAATATTCCATTTCAATTTCTAATGAACGAAAATTTGTTTTTTCATGGCAGTTAATATTGCTATAAGCAACGATGCAACCAAACAGTGTCACTCTAATTTTCGTCAATGCATATTCCAAGAAACGCTGATACCCATCAAAAATTTCCTAAATCACAGAATAAAAAAGCTCGTTAGCTTTTGGTTTCACGATTTCACGATTAGATCGCTGATATCGCATAAGTTGTTGATATTTTGAAGAAGATGATAATCGCTGCCATCTCATGACTTGTTGATTATATTTTTGATGTTAAAGTTGTTGTGTCTGTAAACACGTGCGCAGGTGCCGCGTTTCCGAACGCATCTTTGATAGCGTATTGTGTTACAGAATTCTGTTTTACATTTCTACAACTTTGTATTTGCTTTACTATTTCAGAACGTATACCATGTTAGGATGGGAAATAATCAAATTATTTGTTAATTTAATTCAATTATTTTTTAAGCTATGTGTTTTCCCTTATTTCCCCAATATAATTGACTAGCTATGTCCTGCAGCTTCATCTGCAAAACATGGGAACTTTAGGAAATCATTCCTAATAAGTATTTACATCGCAAAGATTAGAGATCTCGATTTCTTTTATGTATAGGTGAAAATAGGGAAATCGTTATTTTACTATTTGTGTAATTTTTGGGCAGATTTTTTAACAGTTTCAATTTCTTCGTAAAGAAGCTAAAATTTTTGTATACATACTGTAAATTTTGAAACAGCTTCCAACCAAAAAAATCTATATAATGTCATTCAAGATTCTAATATTGTAGAAGTACAAAGTAAGTAGCGAAATATATATCAATAGGTACATCAAGAAAAACAAATGAAACACCAAAGACTCAAAAAACACAACAAAATGGCATCCAAGATTAAAGGCTGTATTAACGCAAAATTGAATCGGAGGCTCATATTTAAACCTAATAATCCCAACGCGATACAAATAAAAATCGATAAACACGACGACGGGAAGCTGAAAATCGAGTAACACAACATCGAGAAGGAAAAATCGAGTAACAAAACATCGAGAAGTAAAAAATCGAGTAACAAAAAGCGTATCATGCAACGTTGCGTGCGCACAGTAGCTAAACAATTGCGATGCAGGTCCACTTCTCATTAAATCGTGCGTGTTAGCTTTCAGATCGCCTTAATAGCTTCAACAAGCTATTTATTAGGCGATTTATCAATTTCTAATATTTATGTTGTGTCTTTCAGATTATTTCCTGTTTCTTTAAACTTACATCTAATATATTTTAATTTTTATTTTAATATTCTTGTTTACTTTAAGCATAAATATTCTTTCACTTCGTTTACTCCATGTGGATAGTTTAATAATTGAAACGTTAAGTTTGTCTGTTTGAAATGACTCTAGTACAGATATGAAATGTAGATTCTTACTGAGAAGAGCCAGCAAAAATCTCAGATCTGCTATAATGTATAAATTATTATTATTATATATTGATATAAAATTTAACTATTAAAAAAGTGTAGAGTAGTATGCAGTGCGATATGAAAATCTTGATGGATTTAATCTGTTCCCATTATTTTATACATCTTATTACTTACTACTTGTTCTAGATCTTTACTTTTAAAACATATTTAGTTGACCTAGGCTGATCTCGTTGGTCGAGGAAGTTCTTTTGACACTATCTGATAGTTGAAAATGAGATTTGACATTAAGTAGCATTTTTCTTAAATCAATGTTCGTGTACCTACTTACTGTGTACCAGAAAGAGGCATTAAAGCCATAAACTGTTTCGTTCCTTTTGTACTTAATAAGAACTTTTAAACGCGTCACAGTGATGGCAAGAAACAATCGCGAGTAAAACTCGACTGCGATTTATTGTGTAAGTCGATTAATGTTTTAATGGGTGCTTTGCTTTAACTAATTAAAAGCAAGCTGCTTATTAAGTACCCACCATGGTTTTATTGTGAACTGATCGTTAGTCCAGTGGTTAGACTACCGCTATGGATCATAAAATTCCAAAGTTCAAATCCTAGGTATGGTTAAGAAATAATTTATTTTTCCAATATTTTAGTGCGGGGACCATGATGATTGATATTGAAACGATTATTATATCAAATGTGATAATTATCGGGACCGATGACTTAACGTGCTCTTCAAGGTACAGAGTTAACGTTAAAGTTAAGTTAAGTGATTATAACTAAGAATTTCTTGAAGAAAAAAAAGTAGTGTTTATTCTTTTATTTCACCGCGAGCAGTTAGAGAATTTACCTCCCCTACTTCCTTAGTCAGCACGGTATCGCCTGGCATTACTTCGTGCTGACCTTCCTAATTTTATTGTTTCCGCGCTTTCTATTTCTCTCTTCCTTAGTGTTTATTTTATATTTGGTATTTTGACGGCCTCCGTGACGGAGTGGTATGCGCGGTGAGGCGATTCCTGGCGGGGCGGATTGAGATTTTTCTTAATTTGTCTTGGGCTGTTTTGTGGGAGGCTTACGCCGTGGCTAGTTACCACCCTACCGACAAAAACGTACCGCCGGTACGATGTCGTGTAGAAACCGAAAGGGGTGTGGATTTTCATTCTAATCCTAACATGTTAGCCCGCTTCCATCTTAGGTTGCATGATCAGTTAATATATGGTGTGATAAGAAAAATAAAACTATTGCCTAAATATAGAAGCCTCTAACACTTGTCCCCATATGCAAAGGCGGACTTATTGCTAGAACAAAATTTCACTGACACATCATATACCAGCACACGCAACATTTCTACAAGCATTCAAAGCACCATAAAGGCGCTTACGGGAACCATCTAACACATGTCCCTACAATGGTTTCTATAGCACAATATCCCATTCTGTAGCCCGCATCCCGCTCATTGTGAGCGCTGTCTTCACAAATCATGAGAGCGCAATATAAAATAGGACGGTTGAAACAATACGTTATCATGCACGTATTGGCGACGTGTGTGGCACTGTACCACGTGTCGGTAATTAGATATACGTCTTTATTATGCTGTACGTAATAGGGTACTTGTAACTTGGTTGCTCCAGTTTCAACTTTCTTTTTTTTTAATTACAAGTTAGCCCTTGACTGCAATCACACCTAATGTTAAGTGTTAAAACAATCTTGGATGAAGACGGGATAACTTGTCAGGAGTAGGACGAATTCCACACCCTGTTTGGTTTGTACACGACATCGTACCGAAACGCTGAATCCCCATAAACCTCGTGATCCGGAATCACATAGTTACCACCTTAGCAAAAAAGACGTACCGCGTTCCGGTAGGTACGATATCGTGCAGGAACTAAAAGGTGTGTTGATTTTATTCTACTTGTAACATAGTTAACTCGCTCCCATCTTAGATTGCACCATCACTTACAATGAGGTGTGGTTACTGTTAAAGCCTATAAAAAGGGGAGCCTGGCTCTGCAGTGGACCGTCGAAATAGCCTGATGTTAAATATTTATTTGTTGTTCCTTCGTCTACCTTAAAACCTTAAGGAAAAACTTCCATTCCATTACTTTTTGATGTTAACACATACCTTTTTGAAACAGACGTGCTTTCAAGACAAACATATAAATCACTCAAAACGAAACGTGTTAAATTCTCTTCGGTCAGTTTTTGCATTTCCGAGAATTATAATAATAATTGGACAGACGAGCTATGGGAAACGGTGTAAACTTGGACTATTTGTGTAACAGTAGCGTAGAATTATGGCCAACATTTATACTTATGGTTGTAAGCTTCTAAGGGCGTATTTATACCATGTCGCCATGATTTAGTACAAATACTTAATACTTAAGCGTCGTACGACTGTCATGGCTACCTGTTCTAATCATAGCGACTGGTCGTCATTGTGTTCTAGTTCATTTTTATCGTTGAACGACAGTGAGACACAATAGGATTTACTGTCTCGATTAATTGTAACTATTTTTTAGCATTTTACGATCTAAAATCTGTCATCCCGGCATAGTGCGAACGCGCCCTTAATATACAGTAGATATGGAAATATTTCCAAATGTTTAGTACTTAATATATATCAGTTGTACGGTGTAAGCGCTTGAGAGTCTCGTAAAGCTCATAGTACATGATGATAAGGATAGTCAGTCTTAAATTTGCAGTCCTTTTATATTGAGTTTAGTAACAAAGCACTATAAAACAAAATAGTTCTAACAAAAAATTATATTAGACTTCTTATTATCACCATCTTACAAGATTGGAGTCCCAATACTGAAACATAGCTCTAATTTAACATTGGGCACTAGAACACCAGCGAAAATTGCGGTTTTTTTAAACTTTTAACAACCCAAGCAAGCATCCTGTTATCAAACCATTAAAAGTTTGAACCATCAGGACCAATCTATAACCCTCATCCCTTAGTATAAAAGGAGCCAATCGGTCAATCGACCCATAAACCAGTTCCGGCCATAAATTGGTCATTCCCTGCATCCTGTTACAGTGGAGCTATTGTCATAACCGTTTATAAATAGGTGGGTGCCGCTAAGGTTGCCACTTTCAGAGAAAAATTATTCAAGAGTTAATAAATAATAAAAATAATTACCGTAAATATTTATTTACTATTTATTTGCTCACCAGATGAACAGAAAAATAAATTAAATGAAGGAAACTAAATACAATAGACGGCATTATCATTTAGTAGTGATCTCTACCAGGCTTTAAAAAAATATTAGAACCAGCATGTCGATACTGTTACGAAATTCGACAGTGTGAGTCGCGACTCACACCGCGAGTCTCTATCTCTCTCTGTCTAATATGATACTATAGAAAGAGAGACATAGAGACGAAGTCAAGACTTGTTCTGTCGAATTTAGTCACAGAATCGACAACCAGACTGCAGCTGCAAGTGGCTCGCTTGTTCATATAGAGGCGCATTTGTCGTTCCGGTACGATGTCGTGTAGAAACCGAAAGGGGTGTGTTTTTTCGTCCCACTCCTAACAAGTTAGCCCGCTTCCATCTTAGATTGCATCATCGCTTAATATCAGGTATGATAGCAATCAAGCGCCAATTTTTAGTCGATAAAAAAAATGATAGTAAAATTTATATCAAAATTTTCAGTACAAGTTATAAATGTTTCTACTATTAGAACATTCTTACACATTTATTAAGAATTCAATGAAATGACTATTTAAAAAATGTAGATAGCACCAGATATGTTTATTATACTTGAAATATAATTGTAACAGGAATACAAATACTTGTAGACTATTTTTAGTTGAAGTGGGAGGTCAACGATTTAAGGCGATGATGTAAAAGCTATTAGCCCAGATATTGTTTGCACCATCCTGCCTGTAGCTCAAAATATTGTTGTTATTCTAAATGATCATTGTTTTTTACTCATCACAAGTTAGCCTTCAACTGCAATCACAGCTTTATGATGATGCAATCTAAGATAAAGGACATAGGTAAAAAATGTATGGAAGTCTGCCCCAGAAATGCCCAGATATTTTTTTTTTTTATCGACTACAAGTTGGCCCTTGACTGCTATCACACCTGATGTTAAGTGATGATGCAATCTAAGATGGAAGCGGGCTAACTTGTTAGGAGTAGGATGAAATCCGAGCCCCTATCGGTTTCTACACGACATCGTACCGGAACGCTATATCGCTTGGCGGTACGTCTTTGTCGGTAGGGTGGTAACTAGCCACGGCGAAAGCCTCCCACCAGCCAGACCAAGGAAAATTAAGAAAATCTCAATCTGCCCCGCCGGGAATCGAACCCAGGACCTCCGTCTTATAAATCCATCGCGCATACCACTGCGCCACGGAGGTCGTCAAAATATGATATATATGTCATTAAATAGTACAGATCTTCTATTTAAATAGTAATAAAGTTACTTGTAGCTAAGCAGTCGCTGATAAAAGTTATGAAGGTTGATAAAAGTTGACTTTTCATACTACGACGATGGTCACGTGATTCAGAACACAAAAAACGATTGAAATCTTATATTTTTCATACATTTTCAAGTGATTGCTATAAAACATGGGTAATTGTTTAAAATTCATTGTGTGTTTAAATAAAATAATTAAATATGAGCATACGTTTGGACAGCCTGGGGCAAATTATGGCAATGTCCTTTCGGTTTCTACATATCATACTTGCAGGCTAAATCGTATAGCGGTACGTATATACCAGTAGGGTGGTAACTAGCTACAAAGCCTTCCAGCCAGACCTGAACCCGCCGGGATTAAACCCGGGTCCTCCTTATAAATCCACCGCTCATTCCACTGCGCCACGGAGGCTGTCAAATGATAATGATGATGATGATTATGATGTAGAAATGATCAACTTATAAAACTCGATTTTTTTATATTTAGTTATTTTAACGAGCAATTGTTCAATTAAGCTTATTAATAATTTTGATTATAAAATTTTATATGCAAACATTATTGTTTAATGCTAACGTGTTGGAAACAGCGACCAGCAGACCTGACTCAATCAGGTCAGGTCAGGTGAGGACTCAAACAGGATTTACCTTCTATATATCTCACTAACCATAGATATCCTATCAAGTTAACCACATCATTAATAAGGCAGTTTAATTCAGAAGCTATAATAAGCATAGTTAGTATTATTGCAACGGGTTTTCAATTTATTCTAAAAAGATTAAACTACTTAAACTTCAAGGCGCTTAAATTATCATAATTTACACTTTATCTGAAAATGCATCAATTATAATTTTAGCATTTACGTTCATCGCAATAAGAGAATTAACATTAAAACTACAATGTTGCAATACCAGCAAAGTTACTTAAAGTATGATAATATTGTCATGATTCCAAAAAAAATACTTAAAATAAAAAATATAATATTTTCTAAAAATATCCTTACCGATGCTATAAGGCGAAAGTTTGTATGTATAGATGGATGTTTGCTACTATTTCACGCAAAAACTACTAAATGAATTTTGATGAAACTTTACAATAATATAGCTAATATACAAGAATAAAACATAGACTACATTTTATCCCAAAATGTCCACTGAAACGAGAACTACAAAAATGAAACAGCGAGCATCCTCTAGTATCTTCTAAAACAAAACTTTTTTATTTTTGTAACTGTTTTAGTCTTAATGTGCCTACCCGTCAATAAATTGTTAACCGGTTTATATTACTAATGTAACAAAACCTTTCTAAATATAACTAGAGCTAAGAAATTTACATTAGATAATGATTTCCTCAGCTAGATACAGTTCCATTGCTTTCAGTAACTCAGGACAAGACGAAACGCGCTTAAAGAATTCTTTAAACTTTGAATATTTTTTTTATAATGATCAAATAATAAAGAATATACATTTACATTTGATAAAAAAGATACAATTACTTTTTAAGACTTTTTTCGAAATAAATTAAGTTCAAAAATAAATATACTTTACAATTATTCACAGAAGTTGACACAACAAGAGAATACATTAAAATACCAAAGCACAAAGCGACCGGTGATGCGAAACTAAAAAGGTTTTATGAATTAATAGGCGAAGTGGCACGCGATACTGATCCATCAAAGTTCCAGTTAATGGTTCAAACGACAGCCGACTGGCAACACCTCTTTTGTGTCAGGACAAAATCGACTTTGACGAGGCGTACGGAGCCAAAATAACCGATCGTGTCCAACCCATTGTGCGTGATATAATTAGAACGCTTGGAAATAAACACGTGGTGGCAATTATCGCAGCAGCGGGTTAAATGAGGCACCGTGCAGTCGTTAATGGGCACACTCGGCTCCGCTTCCGGCGTCGAACTCCCCAAACCAAAGCCGCTGGACATCACAGAGGAATTCCAAAATCATTACCATCAATCATCCCTGGATAATGTACTCTGATTTTATAAATATGTTAACTTATAATTGCTATGGAAACGGGTTTATTAAACAGGCTTCTAAAGAGCTGATATAAATAAGCGACGGAACATCCATCTTCCCGTGCATGATTTAAGAGACTCCATTCAACTACACTGCAATTATTTGCTTTATGAACAAAAGGTTTTAAGTTCACGGAAACTCAGTAAAGTAAAAATGTATTAGTTGTACAAGAATGTTTTAAAGCCTCGTTAATCAGTTTGCTAAATTCGCAAGTGTTTAGTTTTGAGTTGAAAATTTTACTCCATGAAGCGTTGCACGAGGTAAAAGCATCCCAGACAGTGGAACATTAATCATTTCAGTCGGCCAAAGCAACTCTGCCTCTTCATACATCACAATATCCTTTGACTGCGGCGAGTAACTCATTTGTTGAAATGCGTCCTGCTTTTTATTAATGTCCGCCTTAATATTGTAAACGTCTCAATCCCTTTGATGACTTCCTGTTTGTCGTTAGGACTCATTGATTCAGCATCGATTTCTTTTTTGTTTCGGTCTTGTCTGGTTAGAGGAGATTAATATTGTTAATTCAGACTGGCACGTCCGTTGCAATAAATTATTATCCTTAAGTAACACCTTGACTTACATGAACATTTTACGATCTGAGCCGTACGAAGTTTTATGGCAACCCTTATCCATATAACTTGAGGTTTTATACCTTCATCTAACCCAATAAATATTTCGCCTAAACTCACCATCTGCATTACACTGAGGTACTCATTGAAATAACTAATCAACGATGAAATTCATAAGAGCGTGTACGAAATAAATTTTAAAGTTTATAATCCGTAACAAATTTAAACGATGTTAAGCAGTTTACACAACAAAGTTCAGTATAATATTAATGGAACATGAAAAGGTAGCTGATACAGTTATGCAATAAAAAGCCTCGCATGTATAGGGCCAAATGCTTAATGAACCACTCTATTTTATGGACTAGTCCAATAAAGGGACCTGGCGTTTTGGAACGAGCCGAGTGCAAACGGTCGTAATACTAAAGGACACTTGACTTGTTGGCGTACATAATCAAATTACGCATATAGATGAATTCATCCGATATGAAATACCTTGCCAATTTGGTAATAAATTTAACAAATTATTGCAAAGAACAAGCTTTTTAACTACCAATAAACTCATAATGTAATGCAGATAACACTTAATACGCTTGCCTTTTTGAATTAAAAACTGAATATGAAGCAAATGTTAAGGCGAAAAACTATTTTTTCTATGTAAAAATACGTTAACTTTAAAAGATAACTCATTAAATGTAGTAATTTATGACCTCGTTGAAATATTTTTACGTAATTATATTTCTTGTGGCAAACAGTTGAAAGAAAATGTTATACTGATAATACGTAGATATGGACTTACGCCATCACAAAAAGTCAACGTACTGCTCCTAAATTAGCTTCAAAAGGCTTTACAAGAAACAGAACATATTATATTATTATTTATTTGTTGCTACGTTTGTTGATTATTATTTGTAGCTATTACTTAAACTTATTGAATACATAATTGTCACAACCTATATAAAGTACTTGTAATTATTTAGCAACCTCTTCGCATGTAATCTCTAGCTATTTGGCCTCAGTCGATACCGGAAGTAAAAAAAACATAAGTGAGCATGACCGTAGTTCTTCCCCGGACGTATTTTGTCGCAAAACGATCTAGTACTTCTACAAAGTACATATAAAGATACATGCAAGAAACATGATTTAAATGTGTCAATAGACATATTTAATGTATGCATAGGATACACTGTCGAACAATACTGACAAAATCGAAAATATTGCTCTACACATAGTCTCTATCCTAGGCGTGCTGAAGTATTCTATAAATAAGAAAAAGAAAAGAAACTTACTGCGCATGATGATGATAGTGCGTGGCGTGATGCATGGCCGTAGCTTGGACCCCGGGTGGAGTCGTTGCATGAAATGCGGCAAACGCAGACGGAAACTGTAGTGGGAGAAAACCAGCGCTGCCCGCAGTCCCTGGACCACCCACTGACTCCCGATCAGGCATTATTCAGTCTCCTATCACTGTAGCATCATCTATTCGCACTACACTAATAACGTTACCAGTTTCATAGTTAACACCACTAACACTAAGTTTGATAACGATTGTTTGGGCACTATTGATGATAACATTTGTCAAGTTAACTCTAATCTGAGTGTCTCCATTATCTTTTTCACCGTCATTATGTTAGAATGCACTTTTTTCATCCTCCTCTTCCAAACAGCTCCGTTTTAGGATTGATCTCATTCTACCGCTTTTTAAACCTGAAACAAAGTAACGATTCAATGTTAATTACGTAATTTGGTAGTCGTTTTGAATTGTTGCGTTTAATTGTTTGTTAGTGAACGTGTTCAGTGTTTGCGTGATCCATTTTGGTTTCAATTGCTCTCATTATGTCTTTATTTTACGATCGGACGAGTATCATTGCATTAAGCGTGTAAAGCATTGCCATTATACTTAAGTACATGATAATTTGTACCTTTGTATCATTACCCCTGTATAGTTTTCTATCTATTTTGGTTTACTCTATAATTTATTCATTCAATTTTAGATCTTATTTTTATAACAATAACGTCTATTATACGTATCAAAATTTGAAATGTCAGTCATAAACACTCAAGAAGCAATTATTGTCTCTGCGAAAATTCATTGAAACTATAAAATATTCATTAAAGTCTCAAGTAAAAGCGTTCGACACAAAATTAAATTGCTCGAATGTCGGAATGAGTTTTAATTACTGGTAAATCTCAACAAGTGGCAGGCATTGCAAAAAGTTGAGCGACTAATTGCCCGACCAGTCGACCGAATCGCCATTACAACTATGTCGGTACGGCTGGGGCCAAGCAAATTGTTTATATTTTTTCATCACATAAAAATTATCACGTGTACCCAACGTGACTTTCTTTTAAATTGGCTTCTATAAATGAGTAAATTAATCAATTACATTACCTTACCTACATTTCAATAAAAGTTAATTAAATAGTAAATTAACTTTCGAATTGATTAATAAAAAGTGAGCCATCAATTCTCTTGTTTTATTTAAATTTGGAAGAGTTAATCGAAGTTTTAACTACTCTGATAATTACAAATCAACGGATTATTAGATCTTTATAATAAGTAATCTATATTCAATCATAAGTGGTAATAAACGAGACTAGAGTTTGTACGTTTGAACCGAAGATATCAAATAAAAAAGTAGTACGATTAGATTAATTATTTAAAAGACGCGATCTGGAAATCGTTTTATTTTTTTTTCACATTTTGTTAATACTTTAGCAATAGATACACCTAACTAACCATTACAGCTGGTTATATATTTGTTTATTCCCATCCCCTTCAATTTATTTATACAAGCTGTATGTTTAGGCATACATTGGGGCAAAGAAAACTCCAACTTAAGCTGTTGAATGATTTAATGTTGCCCGTACGGTGACAGATTAACAACTAACTATACATAAAATGCTTGGTCATTATGAAATACGCCTTTTACTATTGGTTTAGCAATTCGCATGGACGACGAGATTGCTTATAAACTATCTTGAGGCCATCTGGGCCGAAACATCTTCCCGCCCGTTGAAATGATGATTTCAACTCCGCAGTTCTTCTACTGTAGGTAGCGGGCATAGCCGGGTGAATGCTCGGCGCACACGTCCCTTGGAAGTTTGTACGTCTGCAACTCTTGACACTCCATCGGGCCCAGGGAAGAGTTGTATAACGCGCCCTAACTGCCAACTTAGTGGGGGAGCGCAATCTTCAGCCAACAGCACCATGTCACCAATGCTGAGATGAGCAGTATTGCTTCTCCATTTCGTCCGCTGCTGCAGTTCAGACAGGTACTCCTTCTGCCATCGTTGCCAGAAATGTCGCCTTATACTTTCAAGGCGCACGTAGCGTTTTTGCTGGATTTCTGAGCAGACTTCGGTTGCTGGCGACGGTAACGCAGTTAAGGGTCTTCCAATTATGAAGTGTCCGGGAGTTAAGGAAAGGAGGTCACTGGGACACGAGGATAAGGGACATAAGGGACGGCTGTTGAGAATGGCCTCCACTTGTGCAAACAACGTTGAAATTTCCTCAAAAGTTAGATGACTATTGCCCATAACGCGTCTTATATGATATTTAGCGGACTTTACGCCAGCCTCCCAAATACCGCCGAAATGAGGAGCATACGCTGGGATGAAATTAAACTTGATGCCCTGCTGGATTGCAAATTGAGATAGAGGTACTTCATTTTCCCTTATAAAATTTCCAATTTCTTTAGCTGCAGCAACGAAATTACGTCCGTTATCGCTCCATATTTCGGTTGGTTTTCCGCGACGTGCTATGAAACGCCTCAAAGTTAAGACAAATGCATCCTTTGTCAGGTCGCTAACGGCCTCCAAATGAATGCACTTGTAACGTAGGCACACAAAAAGACATAAATAACATTTAATTACACGGCTACCACGACCTTTGCGATTTATAATGTAAAAGGGCCCTGCAAAATCTATACCTATGGACAAAAATGGGAAATGCGCAGTGATGCGTTGAGGAGGCAAGTCACCCATCTTAGGAGATAAGGTTTTACCTCTCACGCGTCGGCATCTAACGCAATTGTTAACAATCCGGCGGGCTAATTGTCTACCATTAATTGGCCAGACTACGTCTCGTACTGTTGCCAGCAATAACTGTGGACCCGCATGCATATTATTTAAATGCTCCCTCTCAAAGTACAATTTACATAATCTATGACTACCATGAAGTAGAATCGGGTGTTTCTTTTCATAAGTACAATTTGAAGCCTCAATGCGTCCACCTACACGTATTAATTTGTTATTATCAAAAAATGGAGCAAGCATTAAAATTTTGCTTCTGCTACTTAATTGTTTTTTCTTGGACATTAATTCGTAATCAGTAGGAAAGGAATCCCGCTGAGCCATAACGCAGAGATAATGAAACGACTCTTGTAACTCATCCACAGATAGTACGCCTACACGTTTGCCCTGAGAATTTTTTAAATTAAAAATAAATCGTAAAACATAGGCAAATGATCTTTGAAGTCTACTTAATGTCGAATATCTTTCAAAATTGATAATAGGTTCGCTTATTACAGCTGAATGAGCCTTTATTTCAGATAAGATGCTAACTTTATTTGGCTTCATTACAGGCCATACTGATTCGTCCTCAGACAAAAAACTAGGACCTGACCACCAAATATCCATATGAATTAACCTTTGAGCATCCACCCCTCTCGAGATAAGATCAGCTGGATTGCATTCGGTAGGGACATACCGCCAAGATGAAATATTTGTATTTTCAATAATTTCTCCAACCCTATTAGCAACAAAGGTCTTTAATTGTGTAGGATCTCCATGAACCCAATTAATCACTACCTGGGAATCGCACCAATAAAAGATACGATTTGGCGTAAATCTGATTGATTCAAGCACAGTTTTAGTGAGCCTTGCAGCTAGCAATGCGGCGCACAGCTCCAGACGCGGTATGGTAGTAGGCTGTATCCTGGTAACCTTGGATTTAGCACATAATAGTCGCGTTATTACTTCATGGTTTGGATTAATAGACCGAACGTACACGCATGCTCCATATGCAACTTCTGAAGCATCGCTAAAAGTGTGAAGTTCAATAGATATAGGAGAATCACATATAGTGCGTCTAGGAATTTGCATCTCAGGAATTATAGCTAAATTATTGTCAAATTTTTGCCAATCACTCCTAATATCATCGGGGATATCTTCGTCCCAATCAATTTTGGCTTTCCATAGTTTCTGTAAAATAATTTTAGCTTGAATTATGCATGGACTTAGTAACCCTAATGGATCGAATATTTTAAATGATTTAGACATGATATGACGCTTGGTAACTTTGGTGGGTTTACTAGATATGTTTAAGGGAAAGTGAAATGTGTCACTTGATGGAGTCCATCCAAGCCCAAGCGTGCTTGAAGATTCACTGATGGCTAGATTATCCTGTTTGTTAATATCAATATTTTCAAAGATAGATGGCATATTACTTTTATATTTTCTTAAATTGAAACAGCCAGACCTTAACGCTTTAGACACAGCATTCTGGATGTAGATTAGATCGATTTCATTATCTGCTCCTGTGATGAGATCATCAACATAAAAGTCTTTCTGAATAATGTCTTTGATAAATTTGTCATTTTGCTCCTCTCCTAGCTGCCAGAGACATCGTGTGCTTAAAAAACTCGCACTCGCAGTGCCGTATGTTACTGTATTTAATTTAAATATTTGTAAAGGTGATGACTCATCATCTCGCCATAAAATGCGCTGTAAATCTTGATCCTCTTCACTTACTAATATTTGGCGATACATTTTCTCAATATCCCCAGTGAGTAAGAATTTATATTGCCGGGCGCGAATTAATATGGCAAACAGAGAATCCTGGAGTTTAGGACCGACCATTAAGATGTCATTTAGGGCATACCCGGAAGAAGACAAAGCAGAAGCATCAAACACTACACGGAGCCGTGTTGACTCACTATCTTCCTTTTGAACGCAATGATGACACAGATAGTAAGTCGCAGCCGCTTGTTCATTGTCAATTTGTGAAAGATGTCCTAACGTTGCATATTCATGAATGAAATTAACATAATCCAACCTTAAAGCTGGATTTCTTTTAAAACGCTTTTCTAAGTAATGAAAACGCCTTTTAGCTAATTTATAAGTATCGCCTAGACATTCAGGGTTATTACTCAACGGAAGTTTGACGCAAAATCTACCTGAGTCATCCCTACGCGTGTGTGTAATAAAATGCAACTCGCAAAACTTATCACTTTCATTCAGGACATGGGTTGTGGGAACCTGTTCCAGCTCCCAGAATTTAGCAAGCGACTCTTCAAGATTATCTTCGCCTGATAATTTTGCAACCAAAGTATGTTTACGAGTTGTATTATGGTTATAAGTATTATTTTTTAAGAATCTTGAATTTATAGAACCAGCAATTATCCATCCCAAGCGAGAATTCCTCAAACTTGGTATTCCGGGGCCGATTGACATTTTTTCATTTCCTAAAATGTCCCAAAATAAATCCGCTCCTATTAAAACATCTATTGGCAGTGGTTTGTTGAGGTTAGGATCAGCCAATGAAATATCTTTCGGTATATTTAAGCCATCTATATCGATGGGGTATTTAGGTATATCACCTGTTAACTCATTAAGCACTAAACAGGACATATTTGCACTATAATCACTATTTATAGAGTTAATTTGAAGATTACAGCTGTCTGTAATTTCATCCATAATTTTATTTCCTATACCTATGACCTTAAGCGAATCAATAGGGTTTGAATTTAATTGCAATTTATTTTTTAGATTTCTTGAAATAAATGACATTTGACTGCCACAATCCAAAAGAGCTCTAACCTTGACCTTACGCTGGTTCAATGGGTTAGTAACCTTTATAATAGCGGTTGACAGTAAAATTTGTTCTGAAAATTGCTCTGAAAAATTTACCATTATTTCTTCACCGTTACTACTATTTGTATCTGCCTGGACCTAATAAAATGAATTGACCATCAAAGATTTAAAATATCGCATATGACGCATATGAATTACTAGCACTATTTGCAAACACTGCTGCCTATAGTTAATATTCTGACCTAAATTATTACTATTGCATATTGCCTGGAGTTTGTTTTGAGCGCCTCCAGAACGTCCGCACGATCAATCAATGATGAAATATTTGTATTTTACCCGCAGCATATTATTTAAACAAAGGACCTTTCTTTAAGAATCGGGTGATTTTAGGATACTATGGTTTTATCCATGCTCCCAATTAATCACTACACCATAATTTGTTATTATCAAAAAATGAAATTACGTCCGTTATCGCTCCATATTTCGGTTGGTTTTCCGCGACGTGCTATGAAACGCCTCAAAGTTAAGACAAATGCATCCTTTGTCAGGTCGCTAACGGCCTCCAAATGAATGCACTTGTAACGTAGGCACACAAAAAGACATAAATAACATTTAATTACACGGCTACCACGACCTTTGCGATTTATAATGTAAAAGGGCCCTGCAAAATCTATACCTATGGACAAAAATGGGAAATGCGCAGTGATGCGTTGAGGAGGCAAGTCACCCATCTTAGGAGATAAGGTTTTACCTCTCACGCGTCGGCATCTAACGCAATTGTTAACAATCCGGCGGGCTAATTGTCTACCATTAATTGGCCAGACTACGTCTCGTACTGTTGCCAGCAATAACTGTGGACCCGCATGCATATTATTTAAATGCTCCCTCTCAAAGTACAATTTACATAATCTATGACTACCATGAAGTAGAATCGGGTGTTTCTTTTCATAAGTACAATTTGAAGCCTCAATGCGTCCACCTACACGTATTAATTTGTTATTATCAAAAAATGGAGCAAGCATTAAAATTTTGCTTCTGCTACTTAATTGTTTTTTCTTGGACATTAATTCGTAATCAGTAGGAAAGGAATCCCGCTGAGCCATAACGCAGAGATAATGAAACGACTCTTGTAACTCATCCACAGATAGTACGCCTACACGTTTGCCCTGAGAATTTTTTAAATTAAAAATAAATCGTAAAACATAGGCAAATGATCTTTGAAGTCTACTTAATGTCGAATATCTTTCAAAATTGATAATAGGTTCGCTTATTACAGCTGAATGAGCCTTTATTTCAGATAAGATGCTAACTTTATTTGGCTTCATTACAGGCCATACTGATTCGTCCTCAGACAAAAAACTAGGACCTGACCACCAAATATCCATATGAATTAACCTTTGAGCATCCACCCCTCTCGAGATAAGATCAGCTGGATTGCATTCGGTAGGGACATACCGCCAAGATGAAATATTTGTATTTTCAATAATTTCTCCAACCCTATTAGCAACAAAGGTCTTTAATTGTGTAGGATCTCCATGAACCCAATTAATCACTACCTGGGAATCGCACCAATAAAAGATACGATTTGGCGTAAATCTGATTGATTCAAGCACAGTTTTAGTGAGCCTTGCAGCTAGCAATGCGGCGCACAGCTCCAGACGCGGTATGGTAGTAGGCTGTATCCTGGTAACCTTGGATTTAGCACATAATAGTCGCGTTATTACTTCATGGTTTGGATTAATAGACCGAACGTACACGCATGCTCCATATGCAACTTCTGAAGCATCGCTAAAAGTGTGAAGTTCAATAGATATAGGAGAATCACATATAGTGCGTCTAGGAATTTGCATCTCAGGAATTATAGCTAAATTATTGTCAAATTTTTGCCAATCACTCCTAATATCATCGGGGATATCTTCGTCCCAATCAATTTTGGCTTTCCATAGTTTCTGTAAAATAATTTTAGCTTGAATTATGCATGGACTTAGTAACCCTAATGGATCGAATATTTTAAATGATTTAGACATGATATGACGCTTGGTAACTTTGGTGGGTTTACTAGATATGTTTAAGGGAAAGTGAAATGTGTCACTTGATGGAGTCCATCCAAGCCCAAGCGTGCTTGAAGATTCACTGATGGCTAGATTATCCTGTTTGTTAATATCAATATTTTCAAAGATAGATGGCATATTACTTTTATATTTTCTTAAATTGAAACAGCCAGACCTTAACGCTTTAGACACAGCATTCTGGATGTAGATTAGATCGATTTCATTATCTGCTCCTGTGATGAGATCATCAACATAAAAGTCTTTCTGAATAATGTCTTTGATAAATTTGTCATTTTGCTCCTCTCCTAGCTGCCAGAGACATCGTGTGCTTAAAAAACTCGCACTCGCAGTGCCGTATGTTACTGTATTTAATTTAAATATTTGTAAAGGTGATGACTCATCATCTCGCCATAAAATGCGCTGTAAATCTTGATCCTCTTCACTTACTAATATTTGGCGATACATTTTCTCAATATCCCCAGTGAGTAAGAATTTATATTGCCGGGCGCGAATTAATATGGCAAACAGAGAATCCTGGAGTTTAGGACCGACCATTAAGATGTCATTTAGGGCATACCCGGAAGAAGACAAAGCAGAAGCATCAAACACTACACGGAGCCGTGTTGACTCACTATCTTCCTTTTGAACGCAATGATGACACAGATAGTAAGTCGCAGCCGCTTGTTCATTGTCAATTTGTGAAAGATGTCCTAACGTTGCATATTCATGAATGAAATTAACATAATCCAACCTTAAAGCTGGATTTCTTTTAAAACGCTTTTCTAAGTAATGAAAACGCCTTTTAGCTAATTTATAAGTATCGCCTAGACATTCAGGGTTATTACTCAACGGAAGTTTGACGCAAAATCTACCTGAGTCATCCCTACGCGTGTGTGTAATAAAATGCAACTCGCAAAACTTATCACTTTCATTCAGGACATGGGTTGTGGGAACCTGTTCCAGCTCCCAGAATTTAGCAAGCGACTCTTCAAGATTATCTTCGCCTGATAATTTTGCAACCAAAGTATGTTTACGAGTTGTATTATGGTTATAAGTATTATTTTTTAAGAATCTTGAATTTATAGAACCAGCAATTATCCATCCCAAGCGAGAATTCCTCAAACTTGGTATTCCGGGGCCGATTGACATTTTTTCATTTCCTAAAATGTCCCAAAATAAATCCGCTCCTATTAAAACATCTATTGGCAGTGGTTTGTTGAGGTTAGGATCAGCCAATGAAATATCTTTCGGTATATTTAAGCCATCTATATCGATGGGGTATTTAGGTATATCACCTGTTAACTCATTAAGCACTAAACAGGACATATTTGCACTATAATCACTATTTATAGAGTTAATTTGAAGATTACAGCTGTCTGTAATTTCATCCATAATTTTATTTCCTATACCTATGACCTTAAGCGAATCAATAGGGTTTGAATTTAATTGCAATTTATTTTTTAGATTTCTTGAAATAAATGACATTTGACTGCCACAATCCAAAAGAGCTCTAACCTTGACCTTACGCTGGTTCAATGGGTTAGTAACCTTTATAATAGCGGTTGACAGTAAAATTTGTTCTGAAAATTGCTCTGAAAAATTTACCATTATTTCTTCACCGTTACTACTATTTGTATCTGCCTGGTCCACATCGACGTGGTGGCTGCTAACCTGACTAGGAGGATGAAGTAAACTGTTGTGCCGGACCCCGCAATGACAAGGGCGTAAGCGACACTTTTCGGCTCGATGACCTTGACACAGACAGTTCACGCACAATTTATATTTTTTAACGTAATTCATCCTTTCATCAATACCCTTTGATTTAAAACTAGGGCAGCTATAGATTTTGTGATTATTATTGCATATGACGCAAGAGAAATTATTATTCGATTTACTAGCACTATTTGCAAATGATTTTGTATAAGTTGACGACTGCTGCCTATAGTTAATATTCTGACCTAAATTATTACTATTATTACGCATATTGCTAATGGGAGTTTTTGAACTGGAGTTGTCGTTTCTACTGTTACGATTGAGCGCCTCCAGAACGTCCGCACGATCAATCATAAATTTAAAAAACTGTTCTAAAGTTGGCGTATCACAGTCCAAATTGTTGCGGTGTTCTTCCCATTTCGTAAGTGTAACGTGATCTAATTTGGATGACAACATAAAAATAATCAACACGTCCCATTTGTCCGTGGGTTGTCCTAAGCTGGCCAATGCACGCAAATTTTTTGTCATGTGATCAACTATAAATCGCAAAGATCTCTCTGATTCGCGCTGGATCTGTTTAAAATTAAATAATGAATTTAGATGGTGATTTATTAAAATTCTTTTATTGTTATATCGATTGCAAAGTAAATTCCACGCTTGAGTATAATTTGCAGTTGAAACCTCGAGATTAGAAATGATTCGCGCTGCATCGCCTTCTAAATATGAAATAAGGTAGTGAAATTTGTGAATGTCCGATATACGCGGATCATTATGAATTAGGCTCTCAAAGGTATCGTGAAACTGTAACCAACGGAAAAAATCACCATTGAACTTAGCGATATCAATACGAGGTAAATTTACACCAATATCTTGATGATCAGAACGACAAGAAGTGTCGAGAAATGATCCATGTCGGGTATGTTCACACTCAACCTTTTTTGTAAATTTCTCGACAAGTGTCTTAGCAGTGGCAATGTTAATAACAATATCGTGCTCAATATCTTCACGCTCATCTATTTCAGCCAAAATATTTTCAGAACTTAGCACCTCGATCTCATTTTGCAAGTCATCATACCTAACTGACAATGCCTCGAATTTTGCAAGCCTTAGATTCAATTCAGTTAATTGAATGTTGTTTAACTCGGATAGAATCGAAAGACCACTTAAATAATTTTTAAATTTAGTGATCTGTCCTTTGACAGACGATCTCTTAATAATTAATTCCTTTAAAGATTGTTTTTTATCCATTTCGTTAGGCATTGTAAGTTATTTATGAAATATTTAATTTAAAATAAACTAAGTTCGAATAAAAACAAAATAAAAAAAAACAATAACGCTCACGCTCCTCGTTTCGGTTGCTTAGGATGCTGGATGACGCCTGACGAGCACTCAGCCGCGCGAGATGAATCTCGATGCTGTTGTTGTGTAGCACTCAGCAATGACACAAGCCTGAAAACGGTCGGCGTAACGATTTAAATATTTTGTCAATTTATTTAGATGTAACTATTTATTTACTATGTATTTATTTAAATGTAAGTAACTTTATCCAAAACGTGAATAAAGTTTACGATCGAGTCGGGTGCGGTAGGTGGATACATGGGCGTACACCTTTATGTTGCTAATTATTTAACCAATCAACAACAAATAACACGAAAACTATTGTTGGAAGGGTAAAGATTAACTAATTACGACTAATTATACTTATTTAAGGGATTAAACTAATGGTTAAACTATTTAAATTGGCAAATTATTAAATTTGTTAATAAAATGTAGGTGGGTGAATAAAATAATGTTTTAACAATGACTGACGACGAATGACGCAATCTCTAATTTCTTTGTAATTTTAAGCTAATTACACTAATATTCACTCATTTAGTGATATATTAACCTTGTTCACACAAATGAATGCAACTCACAATAGCTTTAGACACTATTTTGGGAATTGGATGAGACAAAGGACAAAGGAAAGACACTTATCTTATCGTTTTCTCCGTCGTGATGCAGCACCTTTGCTGGACTGCTGCTGCTGCTTTGGTTCGCTTGGTTCCCCTCATGGGCCACCAATATGTATGTTTAGGCATACATTGGGGCAAAGAAAACTCCAACTTAAGCTGTTGAATGATTTAATGTTGCCCGTACGGTGACAGATTAACAACTAACTATACATAAAATGCTTGGTCATTATGAAATACGCCTTTTACTATTGGTTTAGCAATTCGCATGGACGACGAGATTGCTTATAAACTATCTTGAGGCCATCTGGGCCGAAACACAAGCACTTTTAGTTAAGTATGTCAGAGCAAAATGACTACCACCGATTCGGAAAGCAAATTCTACTGACAAAAAATTGTTTTAAAATGTATGTGACAATTTGTAATTTTAATTTACAATACAATTCTTATCCCGCAGAAGAAAGCAGGTCTGATGACTTCTAAGTATCTATGCTGGGTTATGTTTTATCTATCATTAACGAAATTGATAAGAATATCCACTTTTCGATATTTAGCAGTAACTAGACAATTTCTAGATAAGCGGCTTTATATTAAGCATCTTATAATGTTAAAATTGCAACCATACTCTTCATCATCATCATCATCATCACTGTATCCGTCCACTGTTGGACATAGACCTTTCTGAGAGCGCGCCACCGCGCACGATCCTCTGCCTGCCTCATCCAGCTACTACCCACTACAATACAAAAAATATATTTGTCTTATTTGTTCTAATTATTTAGTCACGCTTTCTGTGTATAATTATTATACGAGTACATCATTTGTGCAGATTATTTCTAATCAGGACAATTACAAGGTACGATTTCTTCTACCAGATGAAAGTCCGATATTATTATCGTATCGTAATAAACAGTGGAAACATCGAAATATGAAAACATTTCTTCTCAATTACGAAATATAAACGACAGACGCATACCTCGACAAAACAAATAAAGAGAATATAATTTAATATTATTAAACTTTCTTCGAAATCCAAAAAAGGGAAGAATTATGAAATCATATCAAGATTACCAAGTAGGTACACGGGCCTCTGTATGGGGAACATTTAAATTCGACAAGTTTTTGTGTCGACCAGTCCGCTTCCCTCTCTTAACTTATACAACCATTTCGAGAAGCGCTATCACACAAAAATTCCTCCGGTAATTAATGAAGATGTGATTGTTTCAAACTTCTGAACATTGTCTCCTAAAGTAAGTATATCCAATAGTTATGTGCAATCAAAATAGTTAATCTATATCGATGTCGATATTTAATTTTCCTCTAGATATTAACACGCAATTCAATGTCGTTACACAATAGCAAAAATGTTTCTAATATAAAATCTATCTGCTGAATAAAAAAGGATCAAGCATCAAACACGAACTCTACATCAGAAAAACAGAATGTATTCGTTTATATAATTAATGTGAATGATGAGTTCATTTGCATTGAATAGACTAATTTAAAGCAATACTATAGACAACACAAAATTTTAATTATTAAAAAAGAAATATTGTTTGCCAGTAAAACATGTTTCATACCAATAAAAAACAATGATTAACGCATTAACTAATAAACTTATAAACTTGCAACTTAATATAAAATGCACAGGACACCGTAACAATAGGTACTCATTTTCAGCGAAAAAGATTTATGATGTTTTTAAAAGCGAATTGCCACGCCTCGAATGTCGACTTTTATCGGCCATTCAAAACCGTATTGAATGGACTTTGATATATATTTTTTAATCAGCCAAACGGTGTCAAGTGATTTGGAGTTAATCTTGCGCAAATCAAAGCGTACCTGAGAAACTTACTTTCCTTTAAAAGATCACGGATTGATTTCTCAATCATGTAAGTACGAACTTAACACACTTAAGTGTGTAAATAAGGTTACCAAGGATTTACATGAAATCTTGAAACATTAACATAAAATAACATGTGCTAAATAGAGGACATTTTGAGATAATTTATGAATAAAGAAATATTTGTCGAATCAAATTTTTTTAGTTAGCCCTAGAATGCGATTACACCTGATTGTAAATGATAATCTCCTGTCTGTTTTTTCTTTCCAAATAAGACCAAAGGGTCGTAATATTTAACAGTAAAGCTGAAGAAAGCTTAGAGAGGTTCAAAATCTGCATGTATGTGTAAGTGTGGGTTTTTAAAAAACGAACTTAACACTTCGATTAAAATTATATCGATATTATCATCGACATTAAGCTGTCACATCTCTACGTCCAAATGCGCTGTAATGCGCGCGCGCATGCCAGCCCTCAGCATACGGACTTTAATTACGATTTAATTGTTTTTTAGCCGTCGAATTGTGCCGATGCCTTCTCGGAACCCTTTAGGAGTTATGGTGTTACGAGGCTCCCTTCGTTATTCTAGATTTCTCCAGATGTTTTTTTTTAATTTATCGATATCGGGGCGATGAACTTGAAAGTGATTGCTTTTTTTTATTAATGAAAATTTTGATTTGAATGTAGCACGTTATGATTTATTGATTAGGTCATCGTCATTATTATCAGTTGATGGACGTCTATTGCTGAACAACTCTTGTAAGAACTTTCAAATGCAAAAGTCCTGAGCTGCCGGCATCCCTACAAGCCATTCGATATCGTCAATTCACCTAGTATGGAGTGCCCTAACACTGCGGTGCAGGATGGCTATTCCAGCACCTCATCAGTTCTTCTAATTATGTGCTCCGCTCATTACACTTCAGCTTAACAACTTGTTGAGTTCTATCAGTGACTTTGGCTCTTCAACGGATCTCCTCATTTCTGAATCGATCAATAAATAATTTACGCTAAATCGTTCATTAGGTATCTTATTGTCGTAACTAACCACGGCTTAAGTCTAAAGTAATCACGGCTTTTAATTACTCTAATTAAATGAATGAAACGCAGATAAAGTCTCAACTAGTTGTTGGATAAACTAAAACTAATTATGACAAATCGCACTGAAACTATTTCGCAACTCGCATACCAAAACTACAGCCACTTATTGATATTCAATAACAAATCACCGCCAATTATGCGCCGGGCTGTATCCAAAGATCGTTATAATCAGCCATTAGAGCCCTCGGTCACGGAATCATTCACCGACACTACTTATACGTCCAGTGGACAATAGAGGTGTTTGAAGCACGTTTACATTGCGACAGGAGGCGACAATATAAACGCAACACGCACACGAAGGCACACTTTCGTAAATTGGAAAATAAAGAACATAAGAATGCCAAAATTATTTAAAATATTAAAGTATGTAAATAATAATGGGCATTAGCCAATTTCGAAAATTCGACCCTTCATTTTGGTCGAATGCAGCTCGGCAGGCTATCTATATCAAATACTTCCTTATACTTTATAGCTATCAGATTGGTAATAACTCCTGAAATCTAGAGAATTTTATATCTTACGCTAACCAGAGTTTGAAACTACAAGTCTTCTTTCACTGACTTTTTCTGCCTTCATATTACCAAACAGTCCACCTCTTAACGCAAACCGTTTCTTATTTGAGTCCGTAGCCAATAGTGTCATTTAATCCCTCATATTTTTTTTCTTTTATTTAATGCTGTTATGTAATTGCTGTAGGGGTCAAAGCCAATCGCTTTCACTAGTTTAGACCCCTACAGGGCGCATTGCGAGATAAACGCGAAAATGTAGTATAAATAACTGCTACGACAAGACAAGACAGTCGATGTCACAATGTAAACGGTCCCCATTTACTTCACTTACGAAGCCGTACATATAAGTCCGTAGACAATAGTGACACTTATACCCTCATCATTAGCTATGGCCTCTACCGGGCGCGTTGCGGCTTGAACGCGAATTGTCTTATTAACCACTTGTAGTATACCTGCATATGGGCGGACACGTGTTGGACCTTTGCGGAATGTATGCGGTTTTTCGAAGACTAGCTGATGACCGCAACTTCATCTGCGTGAAATTTTAGGGTGATAAGTAATTTTGTAATGCCAAATCATACAAAAAAAAATACAGAGAGTGCCATACTTATCACCTAAGGATATAAAATGTCGAAGAACAATTCTCAGCCTTAACGAAAATATACCAAAAATGTCATTGTATATCGGTCAAGCATATTTTCAGAGGAGCTGTGTTGCATTTTATACATTACTCTAGCTGACCCGGAAAATATTATTCTACTATATAATCTCAAATACATAAATATTTCTTGATCATGAAGTTTCATTGAACGCTGACTTTTTATTATAGCTTCACTTTAAATCACGCTCACATCCTTACATTCTTAGGTGATTAATTCTTAATTCACACAATCGAAGTCAACGGGTACAGGGCAAGTAATTTACATTTAAGTGCAGTACAGGGCTGGAATAATAGCTCATCACGAGATCACTAAAATAATACACTCTTGAGTGACTTCAATTTAGCTATGTAGATGCTCATAAAGAACGGATTTCTCGATATTGCAGCTCATAAGCGCTAGGCAGAGCTAGTACCTAACCGACATATTCCTAACTAGGTACTAGATTTGAAAAGAATTGTGAGCCTATTGCCAAGTAATCCACGATAGTACAATGCATACTGTTAACAAACCTTGCCAAGTTTTATTATGATCAATGAATAATTGATTTATTTTGCTTATACTGACCAATGCAAACGGCTATGCAACCTAGATGCTACAAAATCCTCCTCGTATGTTTCACTCAGACAATATATCTCATAACCGCGATCTCACGTGATGTTATGGTAGAGTTTAATATGGTAGTATCAGTGAAGTCGGCCTGCTACCAGCCAATTTAATAAAATTAGCAATAGCAATTTTAGGGGCTCAAACAATATATAAAATACTAGAGGACGCCCGCGGCTTCGCCTGCTTAGTTCTCTTTACCGTGGGTATTTCTGCATAATGTTTAATCAAAATTCATTTGGTAGTTTATGCGTTAAAGAGTAACAAACATTCATCCATCCATCCATACATACATACTTTCGCCTTTATAATTTTAGTAATGCTATTTAGCTAATATTGTAAATCATTACTTTTAAGAGCAACAGCTAAAATCTGTCCGATTTCTCAATAGGTATTGAAATAAAAAAATAAATTTAACATTCTAAAGAAAGAAATATTAAACGAATTTGAAATATAAAATCCTAAATTGACATCATGCTGTAAATCAAAGTTGGTATGGTAAAAACAAAAGGTGTAATTCTTTGTGATTTTCATGAAAATGTTCTCAATTCAATGTCTACTTTGACTATATAATTGTTATACCCGAGCGAAGTAAACGATCCGCTGTTTTAAATAGTTATATTATACAAACTGCATGCATCACTTAATTGGCTCGTGTCCTAGAATACCTAAACACAGCCTAGAATTAAACTGATAAAGAATTCGGGGCCAAAAAGACCTACCACTACAGCATTTACAATCGCATAGAATTTATTCCGAAGATGTTTAATACATTTTATTGCTTTTCAGAGTTGACTACTTAATTGACGCCCGTGTTACAAAGTTAACATTTCATCTATTTACCTGATCTATTGATACTTTTTGCTATTAAAATAAAGGTGATTATCGTTTGTGCTTTGTTTACAAAGGTATTATTTGAATGTTTGTGTAGTCTGCTCGTGATTCTTGCCACGGTCGAAGGAAGTAAGGCATAAACTGTCAGGACCAAATTTAAAGGAAGGCACGATGATGCACCAAAAGGAAAAGATAAGTACACTATTATTTTAAAATCAAATCAAAGTTATTTATTGCAAACTTGTGGAAGTTTTCCATTTAAAATTTATTACAGTTCTCCAAAAAGTATTTAAATTTTTTTCCAATTTTACTTTAAAGACTATATTATTATAATGCCAAATGCAAACAAATACCTACACTACATCATGTACTTGGTAACTTCAGAGAAAGGCTCTACATATAGCCAATTATACTATTCTCACTATAGCTCCACTAATTTTAACTTTGGGGGATTTTATTCCTTTTTTTAATAAATTTGTTTAATTTCTATTTTCCTCTAAAGCAGTTCTACGTCTTATTTTTTCATAAGCAGAGGTCCGCAAGGCTGGTGTGTTATATTCGAATTATTGGTATTAATATTATAGCAGCGATTATAAGAATTTAATTTTTAAGCCTCCAAAATGAAATTCTTAGCTTTAAAAATTAATTCCTATTTTTTTTGAGAATTGCTACACTACTAAAATCGATATCGAGTTTATTCTTTATTTTAAAATAAACTTATAATACATAATCTTTATTATAAAGTACATCGAGTTTGGTTTGTTAAACACTGTTTTCAATCTTTAATTAAAAGACTTTTATTTGTTAACTCCGAAAACGTAACGAATAAAATGAATAAATTTTATTCATTCAATAATTTATTTATTCTTTGCTATTTTTTTAAAGAATTCTTTTCCACTGTAGTATCTTTGGTTCCATATATCAATGGTGTTTAAACAATAAAGTGTGTAAGGTGAAATTTATCACGGTTACTACTTTTATGCTCTATTGGAAGTGATCGGGCTGATTTATTAGGGTCCCGATGGACGGCCATTTTGAATTTTATTATCACAATAATATCTCTTTTATTTGTTTTAATAGAACTGGGCAATAAAAGTTTAGTATTATATGGCTTTATAATAAGGATATAAATTATTATGTTAATATTGTTTTACGAGTTAGCTTCCGTGTTAAACAAAAAGTTGTCTGATTGACTTTATGTCAAAAATTTCAGCTGTATTTGATTTAATCTTTCTATTATTTATTTACATTTTTCAAAGTTACAATAAAATGAAATCGGGATTTTTTATTGCTTTTTTGTATTATTGGATTAATATTGTTTATGCATCTTTTTTAATTCTTAGCCTATTTCATCGACCTATTACACAGTGTGAGACCTTTCTTACTATAGGCGAGGAATATTGACACACCAAGCTGCCTCTAATGCAGTATGGCGGGTTGAGGATGATAATGTTAGGAAACATGTAGAGATCACTTTCAGATGTTAATATCAAATAAAAAGCCGAACCTAGGCCTTTAATTTAGGACAGCGAGATGTTTTTATTTATTTGTTGTGTTAAACATGACTATTGTTCATATTCTGTACACTTTCCTCAAGGGCCGTTAATCGCAACCTACCTAGTATATCGCAATTTCGAAAATAGTTTTATATTCATGCTATATAACAGTAATTTACACCTCTGTTCAAAATTACTCAATTGTATTACTAATTACCTAATTACTTAAGGTTTTATTCAGTACGTTATGTCTGGTTGGTCGAAACGTGCAGTTACGGACGGTAGGTAAAAGTCTGATCCGTTCAGCCGTACTGGAATTATAAATGGCTAGCCACCGTAGCTAACTATATGGGACGCCCGCGACTTCGTCCGCTTGAAATTCGTCTACATAAAGATAACTATAAAATTAAGCTCAATCCATTCAGTGGTTTATACTGTGCGTTGATAGATCAGGCAGTTAGTAACGCTTACCTGTTATATATAGGACATGCATAATACGTAAAATAGATAAGTTTTCAAAATTGTCAAAATTTTCTTTATAACCATCTCTTTTAATAAAAATTTACTTGAAGGTTGTCTATTCATTTATATTTGTACATTATATTAAAGGTGTACAAAAATATTTATACAAGCGAAAACACTTAATAAAAGTAAATAAAAATAGAACAAACATTTTATAAATAATATTCATAGAATCGTCCATACAAATATAAATGTATTTATTGCTTTCATGTACGATGACATATTTATGGCGGGTGAAATAAAAACGTTATATTTATACAGCAAATACATACAAACAAATTGAATTGTGTCTGTAGTTTTGAAATAACTAGACTCAAGACTTTTTTTTGTCTGTCTGTTTGTCAATAGGTCAGGAATAGAAAAAAAGATAATAAGGAGTATTTTTTCTGCGATTTATATCTTTTAGTATCACGCCAAAATTACTAAATGTATTTTGATGAAACTTTACAATAACATAGCTTGCATATCAGAATAGCACAGAGGCTACATTTTATCCTGAAATTCTCACGGTAACGATAATTATGCAATTTTTTGCTTTTAATTAATTGCAATTTAAAAAAGTATTTTACTTACAGAAATATAGAGCTAGGTAACTCTGTTCTTCATAAAGTCAAAAGAATTTGGTTCAAAAACTTGATTAATTATTATTATTTATGTTTTACCATGAGAGCACTTTAACTTCAAAGGCGGATATAAATGGATGACATAAGAGAGTGGACCGGACTGAATTACCCACAATTAAAGCGAATTGTCGAAAAGCTTTTCGCATAATAACCGCCATACTTTGTTTGATGATGGCTCCACGTGATGATGATCAAGAGGTGTTACGTGATTTAGCAGTTCCTTTAAAATATTGTTCATCAATTAAAAATTATAATCAAACAAAGTCACGGAATGCACTAAACTGCTCCTAGCTAATAAATATACGGGATGTAAAAGCTTTGGTTCGAGTGAGAACGAATAAATAACATTTTTATTGGCTGAAATCCACTGAAACCCATTCGATAATGGTTTTGATAATGATTTTTATTGCGCACACTTTTATTTGCTTTGCACTTACGTACTTACTGACTAGATTCTGTGATTGTATATTTTTAATTTTTATTAAAACCTTTGGTTATTTAGTATATCTTCATGTATTTTATATTGTTTATTTGATTTCTAAGTGAAATAGGTACTCGTATTTAATATACTAAACAAATGTAGAACAGGCCTTACTGTCGCGTAAGTAAAACAATTATAATGAAGGAAGTAGGTCGCTATGGTTAGTCTCTATTTTTTTACGGAGTATATATGTATACGCGAAAAACGTGACGCGATGCGACACAAGACTACGCGACAAGTCAGAAGTACGCATTACGTCGCGTCCTGCCCCAATGCCGTTGTTTTGATCGCGTTCGTCTTGTTGGCGGCTTCGAGTCGCATTGTGAGATATAAAATGTTTTGATTTGATTTTGACTTTTCCTTATATAATAGGCATATACATTCACCTTGAACAGCGCGACACATCGCAGTACGCCATAACTAACCCGGCACCTGACACACAAATAGGCAATAACCCGGATTGCTTGAATAAATCACAGCCGAGCACTACAGTCGCGGCTGAGCCTTTCATCGTCGACTTAGCATTCGCGGCCGGTGCGCGTGGACATCCATAAATTACAATGAGTCTCAACTTCAGTTGGATTGTACGGTAAGGCTTTAAAACGTGCGCGTCCGGCGTTATGGGACCGCTGTCCGGTGGCCGTGCTGTAATATGGTTTGTCTATGAGATATTTTTGTGCAAAGTTCAAAGATAATGGATGTTATTGAAAAATAAACGGCTAAAACTCACGTCACTGTTGTCGGATTATGCACGACTAGTTTAGAAGCCATACGAGGTCTTTAGTCATGAACTTGATTGTTCATGATAGGCATGAATGTGGGGCTGAGGTTGGAGGGAGCGTAAGTGCTGTTTCACTTGGATGGATGGATGTTGAGGTCTTAAGGTGGAGAAAGTCCTGACGAATGTACAAACCGCAATGTGAATTTTTATCTCGATCCTAACAATTGGCGCTTCATTTCAACGAATCATCACTTAACATCAGAGGGCAGCGCTGGGTTTTAGTCGATAAAAAATATAGCCGTTTTTTGGTTATCGACTCACCACATACCCTCCTTCAGTAGGGATGCGTAAATGCATTTCCCAGCGAGAGAAAAAAAAGGTCTTAAGGTGGATGGTAGCTGGATTGACGATCCCGCATTGGAAAACGCAGTGTTCTCATTAGAATGAGTTCGAAGACGAAGGTTGTTGACGTATCAGGATATTGGAATTGCGAACGCAAATAAGAAATTGTAGTATTCATCGACCTCTCTTTAAAAAGACTGGTAAGGTCTGAAGAGTCGCAGCGGATTGCTAAATGTAAGGGGCGAGACCGTAACGAAATTGGTTACGGTGCGGGGTTAGGCCGGCGTTCACTGAATTCTTAACGCTAACGAACTATAGGTTCTAAAGGATGAAAATCTGACGAGTGCATCCTTTTTAAGGTAAAGGTAGCTTCCAACTTAACCTAGCTTTAAAGAAAAAAGGTAAACGAGCTTTTCAACGCCATTTGCACTGGCCTTAATCAAGTTGTATATAGCACAATACTTAAACTGGATCGCATACGCAGCGAGATGTTTGTACGATTTGTCAAGCTACGTTCATTCACCGTTGCCCGTTCCGGGCTACTGCGCATAATTCAGATATTTTTACGTACAATACCCTTGTTTACTAATGAAAATGGAGTAACTATGTTTTTATTCAGTTCACAAAACATACAAGCAAACAGTTAAGGTAACTTAAACTACATTTAAATCACTAGTTACTTTTAAACGGCTGCTGAATGGCATTTCTATCCTCCATAAAATCGTTATGATTCCTCAATTCAGTTTCGTACTCACTTATTTGTGTATATATTACATTGTCATTATTTGTTTACTCTCCCTTCAATATCGTCTTGTTTCTATTATTTTCATTTATTTTTTTTATTTACTATATAGGAACTTTTGTATGTATGTATTTATTAAGTATTTTATGTAAGTATAATCTATATTACATAATTTGATTCAATAACTTCCTATACTTGACTGTACGTACATCCGAACCTCTCCAATGAATGCACTTTTCCTCTTCAATATTGGTCATCTGGAAGAGATCGCTCATTAGCGATAAGACCGCCAATTGTAAATTGTTTTTTTTTAAGTTATTTTTTATTTGTAAGATTTTTATTATTTGGTGTACAATAAAGAGTAATTCATTCATTCATTCATTTAAATCTAAATTGAATAAGAAAAGGAATTATCTTTTGAAAAATATGTCATATAGTTTAATGTAACGATCAATTTATAATTTAACGACATACGCAGTGGATTCATAAGACGGCGTCCCCACAGTTCGATTCCCGTCACGGCCGATTGAAATTTTCTTAATTTTCTAGTAAAAATTCTATTTTTACGTATCATCATCATTATCAGACTATAATCGGCCCAATAAAGAGCCAAATCTTCATCCTTGTGAGAAGGGATATAGAGCTTAGACCCACAACGCAATTCCAACGCTGGATGACGTCTTCAGCCTTTTAGCTAGTAAGCTAATAGGTAATAGGACGCATACGATGCATACAGACATTTAAACATTTAAATGTTTAATTAACTTTTATTTTATTATTTTTATATATATATTTTTTTATTTTGCGATTTACAACTGTACTCGTGGTTATTTATATTTGTATTTTGACATTAGTTATTGTGTTTTTTTTTAATTATATCGGAATGTGACTGTGTGCTTCCGTGGCGTCACCCGAAACAAGGTGCCGGCTGAAAATCAGCGCTGTGTGCTCTAACATTATTTTCTTTTGGCATGCAACACAATGCTGAGCTGGTACTTTTTTCTGGGTTGTGCCACACAAGACAGGAGTGGTGCTTGATGCTTGTTGGTCTTTGACTAACCCAGGAGGCATCAAGTGTCACAAAATTGCCAATATTTTTGTTTTGTGTGACAAAATTTCTCTGAAATAAACAATTTTTCTTTCTTTCTTTCTTTCTTACAACAAATTAGTTTTTTACTTTGTTACAAATTATTATTAATCCACAACAAAACATCTTTATTTGTATGGGAAAATTATATGGTAAAATCTTAACCATTTCCCATACAAACCGCGCAACACCACTTAACTCTCGCACGCTTAGCTCTGCGGTCGGCGACTACAATAAGTTAACTTTACAAGTTTTTTTTTTAAACTCACCTTTAAACTAACCGTGAAACTTTTAACCGCAGTTTCTGAACGTGCGGTGAAGCAATTAAACTAATAGTTTTTCTATTAATAGTAATGGTCAACTCACATTGGATCAGCGTAGAATATAAAGTTTAGACTTACTCATATGAGCTGGATAAAGAACATAGATACATAGATCTCCTCGGAAGAAATGTCTTCTTAATAGACCATTTTTGACGACCTCCGTGGCGCAGTGGTATGCGCGGTGGATTTATAAGGGAGATTGAGATTTTTCTTAATTGGTGGGAGGCTTTCGGGAACCACCCTACCGACAAAGACGTACCGCCAAGCGATTTAGCGTTCCGGTACGATGTCGTGTAGAAACCGATAGGAGTGTGGATTTTCATCCTACTCCTAACAAGTTCGCCCGCTTCCATCTTAGATTGCATCATCACTTAACATCAGGTGTGATAGTAGTCAAGGGCCAACTTGTAGTCATTAAAAAAAAAAAAAACACATTAAAATAGGCAGGTAAACAGAATAGCTGAACCTGTTCTTGGGTTTTAAACCTGGGTCGGTTTATGGTATTTTGATCTCTTTCTTTGAAGAAATTTTCTATAAATATTTGTTTCAAATTTCTAGGCTTTTTTCGACAAAAAGTCGCTTAGGATACTATAGGATACGCCTAGGATAGGATAGTTATACTTGCAAGAGTAAACAATCTCAGCCTAAAACAACCCTTTAAATCGAAACCGGGCCGGACGAGCTCTATCACAAAGTTCTTTACTATGACTGCTGATGGTAGAGTTAAAACATTGTCGATACTGCCCTTACAAACGTTGACCTCGTCTGAGCTAGAGAGCATTACTGGCTAGTGGGGGCTTTGGCCATGACTAGTTACCACCCTACCGACAATGACATCCTGTAAAGCGGCACCGACTCCTAGATATGCTTAAGTAAATTAAAGCAACTAAATGACACAGTTATTTTTTACTTTTTAGTGCGTTTTGAGTCGGTTCTATTTTTATTTAAAAAATTTTATTTTTTACTTTTGGGTGATTTATCGCCACGTATCGCACTCGTATTATACTATTATAGTATATTATACGGCACTAGTAGCCAAAAACCTACCGATACCGAGATAAAAACCGAAATCGCTATAAGCGTGCCTCCAAAATTTGAAGAGTTCCTTCAATTTCCCCAGGATATCATCATCAGATCCTAACATGGTGACAATGGGACCACCTTGAAAGTATGCCCTATCTAATAAAAAAAGAATTATCAAAATCGGACCACTCTGTAAAAAGTTATTCGTGGTCATACATAAAAAAAAAAAACGTGTCGTAATATACGTGTCGAATTGAGAACCTCCTCCGTTTTTTTTCGTCGGTTAAAAAGGTGTAGATTTCATCTTAGTCATGCTCACTTACCAACAGTTGTGGTTGTATTCAAGGGCTAGCTTGCGCGAAAGATGATGGATAGATGTTGATGATGATGGATCAACATATGTCACGTAGAGACTATCGCTCTCTCTTTCGTACCATCGACGAAATTGCTTTGGTTACTTTGGTTATACAACTGTATATCTACTGTGAGCAAATTCTGACAAATAAAAGGTTAGTTTGATTTGAGAAAATAAATATGCCATAGGTAAGTATGGTGTTCTATTAAGGAACAGGTTGACAGAGCTCATAAACTATAAGGATACCGGATATCCTAGACCGGCTCGCTGGTAATCTATTGTAGCATCAGCGGAAGCTTGCGCTGATTGATTGTTGATAATATTATTGTTATTATAAAGTTATGAGCCGATTGTTAGAGAAAACGTATAGCGAACAAACACCGTGGTTTAAATTAGAACTTGATCTAGCTTCGCCCGAAATGTAAGTTGGGCTAAAAATTCTGAAAATGAGGTCGGAAACCATCAAATCTATTTAGATTCAAATCTACAATTGTTCATTTTAAGTAGTACCTTTGAGGAGGGAAGGGAGGAAAATCTACTGGATTTGTAAAGAGACCAATGCTTTTTTATGGATATCATCTTTTACACTAAAAGATAGAGTATACCCGCGGTTTCAAGTATATACGCAAATACCCTATAAAAAATTTTGTGAAAAAAATTTACAATACATATTTTGTATAAAAACCCTAAAAATATTTTTTAGTTTCCTTTTTTGTATCCATATTACGACGATGTGCAATTCAATTTGCTGTTAACAAATACAAAGTACTTAAGGTATATTTACACTTAACATAGAGCAACATAGTATAATTCTAATTAAATTCCCAGCATCGCCTCATACCATAAAGGGCGGTAACACAATCCGGGTTTACTATCTGCTAGTGACTTGTCTACTTTAAAATAATCCATACACAAGGTCCCATCCATAACATAACGTACGGTTCACGCCGGCGGCCGACACCGCATAACGTATTGTTCGCATTGTTAACTCCACGTGAAGCGTTAAGGGGATACCTCTACATTAAGTTACAGGTCTATATGTACTTAAAATTCATCATCATCATCATCATCGTCATCATCATCATCATCATCAACAGCCGGTGGACGTCCTCTGCTGGATATAAGACTTTTTAGGGACTTTCAAACAATGATCCTGAGCCGCTTGTGGACACCACACGTTTGATATCGTCCGTCCACTTAGTGGGAGTAGTATTAGACCTAGACCTCCTAGAATTAGACCTAGAGTAATTAAAATTATAGTTATAAAATAGAAATTAGTAATTATATTTGAATGCTATTTTCAAAGACTCAGACTGTGTTCGTTTGAAGAAGTTTCCACCACGATTTCAGCCGCAAAGCAGCATTTGTTATTACCTAGTTGCCGCTATAATTACAAGCCTCATGTGGTTTAATACCTATACCTTACATTGATGTACTTTGATTGATCAAGTATTTGTCTTCAACGCAAACTTTAATTAAACTAAAATGCTAAAAGATAAAAACTTAACAAAAATATATTTTTTTTTATGGTCATTCGAGAGAACATAGTAAGAGCCCAGTACTTTCTTTGTCACGTCAGTAAGATAATAATAAATAATACATGATCTACTAGTATGTCAATGGAACTAAATATAAAACAGGACTCATCAACTTATCGAAAAGTAATTAAGCATGAATGTAATAATTTTACATGATAATTATAAATTATATTGCACTTGTTGATGCCCTTTTATTATCAGTTTATTCATGCCTATTTCCTTTATTAATATGTTTATTGCAAAATATCAATATCTACTCAGAACTCCAACTACCTAAAGAAATTTTAACTCACGTCATGATCAGAGGTACTAAATAAATAATATAGTTTATTTTTCACGTCTGAGCAAGACTGCGAACCTATATTAAGGCAGCGTGGCTGATCGAAGCTCCGCATTTCGTCTTTTATGCCTAAGTAGAGAGGTCTGGCCCTCAGATTTTGACTCTAAAATGTTCAACTAAAATTTAATTTTAAATTCGTCATTTTAAGGATTTTGAAAAATTAAAAAGAAATATATTATTAACTATGTAAATAATAATATTCCAATAGTCCAAAGCATCGCCTTAATAACCTGTACAAATCGGTATGCGCGTCGCGGGCGCACTTTCTGAGAAACGAGATAAAAACCGCCGGCGACACCGCGTTTATTGTGCCCTACCAATCATTTCCACCTCTTTTAGAGATCCCTTTACGTATTATTAACCCTATATGAAATAGCAAGCAGCCTGCGATTTATTTAACGTTAAATAGCACCACACTGCTTAGCAAGCGATTTGCAGTTAGATTAATTTTACATGTATAATGTACTACTAATTATACAGAGATTAAATATACATATAAGTACCCTATTCTGTGCTATAATAATGCTCATTGTCTACCTGTAAGTATACCGATTGATGCTTTATCTAAGGCGACAGTTTTCCATTTGCGCTTTTCAAATAAATAATAACCCAATTTTGCTGTTTTTGTGATCATTGATGATTCGTTTAATGTGCATCAAATACAAGCAACAAATATATCCAAATAAATACTCCTAAAATACCCTAAAAATTTGCTGTTCGCTACTTCATATAAATTAATTTCGTAAAGCAATTACGATTTCGATATAAAAGCTTAAAATATATTTTGTAACTCAAGCACTGCGGAACCTATGCGCCTTAAAACTATTTGTTCTTTCTTTAGATCGCCTTATATTTATTTGAACAATGTAAACAGGGAGATCCGATCATCAAGGGCTACAGTACTAGAATATATTTTACAGGATTATTCATAGACAAGTGACGGCCATACATAGCTTTTGTTAGGTCTTTTGGTACATACCTGCCCTTTGAACCGCTGGTAGAAACACTGCAAATAGTTTAACAGGACGTTTCAAAAGTGCTTGTGAACTCAGCCTACTTGAAATAAATAAATTTGACGACTTCAAAAAAAGGAGGTTATCAATTTGACCCGTATGTATGTAATATTTCCAGAACTGCCCAGTTTTCGCATATGTTAATCTATTATAGCGTCTGAACAAATGTGCTAAATTTCAAAAGTGTATGTATGTATTTATGTTTGTAGGCATATCTCCGGAACTACAAGTCCGATTTGAGTAATTTTTGTTGTACTAGGTATTATTCAACTTAGGGTACACTGCAAGTTTCTTGCAAAACTTTGGCTGGCACCAAGATATGCTTAAGTAAATCAAAGCAACTAAACGATGAAATTATTTTTTACTTTTCAGTGCGTTTTGAATTCGGTTTAATTTTTTATTAATTTTTTTTAATGTCTGCACGTTTTGTTCGTGTCAGCAACTGCAACACGAACAAAACGTAGTTTCATAAGATTGATAATAATTTTTACAATCAAAGCTTTATTTGCCAGTGCTACTAATGAAACTAAATTATTACAAGTAAAATGAATTTGAAATTATAATTCGAAAATTGCGCTTAGGTATACAAAGTTGTTATTCACTTTATAATAAAAAAATATTTTGCTTAATTTAACATTTTTATAAAACTCTGCCAAAAAAGCAATATTATGCGATTAGCATGCCAATGTGGCAAGTTCAGTAGATGAATGGCGGTATAACCATTCCGAATAGGCTAGGCTATAAAATGAGGCCAGTGTCAGGCAGCAGTGACACTGGTACGAATAGTCTATCCCTGCGGTGACCAACCCGCCTGCCCAGCGTGGTCATTTCTTTTATGGGAGACGGTCCGAAAAAACAGCCCCTAGTCCCCGGCAGCCCCGCTATTCCTGGCTCTGGCAGCGGTCATGATAACAGTGGGGCAAGGGGTGTCAAGAATCTCCGGCAGAGGTCGACCCCCAACCAAGTGGACTGACGACATCAAACGTGTCGCAGGGAGCCGCTGGCAACAGGCGGCTCGGGATCGTTATATTTGGAAGTCTCTAAAAAAGGCCTATGTCCACCAGTGGACGTCTACAGGCCGGTAATGATGATGATGATGACGATGATGATGATGATGAGGTAAGTTCAACTGGTCGTTGAAAATTTGAGGCTGAGCGTTTTAGGATAGGTCTATCAAAACAGATAGAAGATTCTTAGAATTTTACAAGATAGTTCAACTAATTATTAAGTAAAGTTTTAAATTGATGGCATTCTTGCCTTCTTTAAATTGATTTCATCAAAAGATTATCCTACAGTTTAAATAGTTATACAACTAAATTTTACAACAATTCCTAGTAGTAATAAACAGTAGTGGTCAGTAGCGCGACGTGACCAGGATAGCATCTGTCGTGGGAGCTTATCCGAGAGAGATTTGAACATACCAACATAAAAAATAAATAAAAATATTCGAATTAAATACATCTATAATAATTTGATCTTTAGTAAAGATATTCTAATATGAACTAGAAGAATTTATACATTCAAGTTTATTTTGTACTAAAAATTCTTTACCTTTCAAATTAAGTGAAAAATGAGGAGTAAATAAATGAAAAATGTTAGTTTCCATTTCCATCCTCAAGTCATTCATATTCCTCGATAGAGCGTGAAACTCTCTCTCGAAGTCTTTGATTCCTGATGATGATATTATTCTGTTACACTCATTTATTTATTTACAATTATTTTTAAAATTTTTAACAATGCTTATAAAATTATAAAAATAAAACACTATTAAAATTTATAAAAAAAATTCATTCCGCCTGCTGCGGGGCCCGGGGGTCCAAGCAACGGGTGGTCAGGGCTCCAGAGTGAGGAACCTCCTCACAATGCGCGCCGTTTCAAGAATTACTGCCTTCTGTATCCGACTCTTGATCCAACAATTAAGCGAAAGCTTTTTAAGATGTTCGTCAAAGCTTTTCGCTATTGACTGAAACGACTATAATAACAATCATTGTTGAATCAACATTCCACATGGCGGTTATCTCATGAGCAAGGTCCAAGTATTTTGATACTTTTTCCTTTTCAGCTTTCACCAGATTATCATCATGTGGAACAGTAATATAAACAATCATGATGATGATTATTATTATGATGATGATGATGGATTAACAGACATATATATATGACGTAGAGAAATTTTCACAAATTGTCAACCAATAGCAGAAAAAGGTGTCGCTCTCTCGTTCGTCCCATTTCGTGAGCAAATTCTTACAAATAAATGGTTTGATTTGATTTCATATACGACATACAACATCCTATAATTATACCACTAAAACACTAATAAGTACTAGCTGCACTTCGTAATAGCTCTAATTTCGTCAAAGAGCAAACAACAAGACGCGTGCAGCGGCGTTTTATTTCCAAAAAGCCAATAAAAGCACCGCGCGTGACTAACTACAGCCCCACAGTCGCTGAACGTGTACAAAGTTACAATAATTCAAAAATACGCGAGCAACATGAGCTATTGGATAAACAAGCATACATTGTTAATACACAATGCTATAATAAAATGCTTTTAAGTTTTCATTTAATAATGGTGTAACTGCCCAGAGGCAATGACTCTGCTCTTTGCAACTAACCACAGGGTTTATAGATGGTTGTGTATATCAGTTTCAATATCGGTTTTTGATTTAATTGCGTTAAATAGATTTTTGATTGGAAATCTCATGAAATTAAAAGAAACTGCAATTATAAAAATAAGAGAAAACTTAAAGAACATTCAAATTATTTTGTTTTCGATGGAACATGGCATCATTCACATGAAACATTCTACAGAGTTTACAGCGAATTTTCGAACAGTGAAGACGGCAGAAGGAAGTCTAAAGATTTCCAAAAAGAACCTTTTTCGAAACAAATTGATAATATTTGACACTGGAAGATGTTATTTTAAACGTGTGACTTAACTATTTAACTTTCAGTAACTGGGACTAATCCTTACTGATATCATAAATGCAAAAATAAGTTTGGTCATTTGCTCTACCTAACATACTGAAATTATCAATAGTTAAATTGACAAAAACAATATATTGGATGAAAAGTACCCTATCCTATATCCTAAGAAATGTTTAACATGCGACCAAAGACGCGACAGAAAACTAGTAATATGCAAGTTACGTTATAATTCTTACATTAATTGTTGACGATGATAGTAATCGTTTGTAGGATAAGTGTATTTTCGTTACCACAAAGCGTATTCACATATTCCATTGGCAATTTAAGTGTGGACGACAAAAATGCTATAATTTTATAATTTATGTCGCGCCAACGGCTTAGCGCTGATGCCGACGATCGTATAACATTAATTTATTCTCCCATCGCCTGATCATCTTATCGAAAAGGGCAATTGAAATGCGCATTACTTTTGCAAATTGCTGCGTGAGAAATGGCAACAGTTAATAATAAAGTGCCTTTATTTTAATACTAATTTATGTTAAGAATTTGTTGTACAATGTTCTCTGACTTTCCTCAGCATTTTCATAGATACGTTATATAAACAGAGACTTTGTCATGGATTATTATTGATGACTGAAGACACGTTTTCTCAAATTTTTCCAAGAAAGTGTAAAATAATTTGGCTTTAAATATGGACGATATAGGGTTATGACTATTGTTAGGTATCTACCATTTACCTCCTAAAGCTTAGTAATGCTGGAGCCTCTCAAAGCTGGAAATTTAGGGTAAAAATCATGTACAGTAAAAATCTTTTGGATATAATAAAATTAAAAAAGCTTGGGTTGGTTTGGACAGTCTCTAATCGCAAGTATGATATTGGCAATTGTCATGTAAAGTTGGTAAATGCAGACAGACATGACACACAATTTTATATATCAAATAAAATAATTTAAATGACTATTATTACAAAAAAACTGACTCACTGCATTACTTTTAGAGTTCTGTAAGTGAAATATAAAAACAGTTACATGTAATGAGTGTATAAGGTGGCACCTGCTTGTAATAAGTTTATTTCTTTATATTGAAATTTTATCTTTCTTTTAATGATTTTTGCGGTCGTAAATCGGCAAGTGTATTTAAAATTTCATTTGCTATCGAGTTTTTAATAAAATAATACATTAAATTATGCTGTATCGTAATTATTGGGCCCAGTTACTGAAAGGATTGTCATATCGAAGGCTTAAATTGTTGTTAAAGTTAATCAATACTTAATTATGATTGCGAAATAGTTGCTTTCGCATTAGGAATATAAGCACGTATTAATTTATAGAAGTATGATTATTTCTATAAATTAATCTGTGGTAATTTCTGTAAGTTAACCTTCTAGGTAAGCGCGTTTTAACTTAAACCTCCTCACTGTTTGTTTGTTGATTTTGATTATAAACTTTATTTTTAACCGACGAAAACAAACGGAGGAGGTTCTCAATTCGACACGTATATTTGTTTTTTTTTTTTTTTTTTTTTTATGTATGACCACGCATACCTTTTTACAGTGTTGTCCGATTTTGATAATTCTTTTTTATTAGAAAGGGCATACATCCAAGGTGGTCCCATTGTCCGCTTGTTAGGATCTGCTGATGATATCCTGGGGAAATTGAAGGAACTCTTCAAATTTTGGAGGCACGCTTACAGCGATTTCGGTTTTTGACTCGGTATCGGTAGCTTTTTGGTTACTAGAGCCATATAATAAACTATGACAGTATAGTACGTGTACGCTACGTGGCGATAAATCACTAAAAAGTAAGAAATAAAAATTTTTAACAAAAAATAGAACCGACTCAAAACGCACTAAAAAGTAAAAAATAACTGTGTAATTTAGTTGCTTTAATTAACTTAAGCATATCTAGGAGTCGGTGCCAGCCAAGGTTTCTACTTTCAAGGACGTTACCTAGAACCCACAAACTGCTTTACTACGTAAAATAAATGTTCCTTAAACTTGGCTGGCACCGACTTCATAGATATGCTTAAGTTAATTAAAGCAACTAAATTACACAGTTATTTTTTACTTTTTAGTGCGTTTTGAGTCGGTTCTATTTTTTGTTAAAAATTTTAATTAAATTAATTCTTATTAAAAATTTAAATAAAACTTTCGAAAGAAAGACTATCAATAAAAGTCGACTTTTAGTCTAAATATGTCTTTTAGAATAACGAAAGAATGCAGATTACTTCAATATTGCATAAATATTCTTTATTAAAAAAATTTAAAGTTATCAAATTTGGAGATTTATACCAAAGTCGGACATACAGATAGACATAAAACTTACAACATTACTCTTTTACATAAAAAACGCATTTTAATATGCCCGATTCACGTTTGACCTTTTATTCGTAGAGCATAACTTATATTGATTGGCAGGTGCTACCTTAATAAGTTTTTTATTTATTACACTTCATTATGTACATACGAAATGGCGGCCATTTTATAAATTAATGACGTAATTGCCGGTGGCGCGTTAGCACTGTCGGTTAATTGTTGATTTATAACCTGCGGTGGTGTTTGTTTGAGTTCATTTAATTACTACAATTATATGCGCCTAGTCAATGTTTTGTTTTTATATTAACTATAAAACCTATGAGTATTGAAATCGCGTGTGATAATTTAAACGCTTTTTCTCATCGCGCTTGTATTTATTTATTTTAATTTCTCGCACACTTTTAAGTTAATAATAAACATACTTAATTATTGTGAATTAAGTAGGATATAAAAGATAGTAACTGTAAATTATTAGATAGTTTTAGTATGTTCGTGTGGTACTAAGTGGACCAAAGACAACAAGCGGATGGTAGGTAGCCCCTGGATTTAGGCAACTCAAGTCCGTGGTACTTGGGAGTCTTTACAAGAGGCCTACGTATAGCAATGAAGGTCATCAGTTGATAATGATGATGATACATAAATTATTGAGCGACATGTAAAGTCTAACCTCCAAATCCCTTTTTAGGATATTTTATTTTCCTAGGAGGACTAGTCTAATAAAACATTGAACTTATAAACTGTAATTAGGTTCGGCGGCTTCCGACCCACAGTGTTATTTACAGTGGATTTACAAGACGGAGGTCCTGGGTTCGATTTAAGGCTGTGTCTATTAAAATTGTCTTAATTATTCTAAATAGTGGGAGGCTTCGGCTATGGCTAGTGCCACGTTTCTATTTTGTAAAACGTAGAATTAAGCGTTCCCTTCATCTACTACTAACAAGTTAGCCTCAAAATTGCATCATCACTTACCATCAGGTGTGATTGCAGTCAAGTCAACTTGTATTAAATAATAAAAGAAGTAGTAATAACATTAATAGTAGCAACTTTGATGAATAAATTGTACTCCATATGGCCTAGATGCTGCAGGAAATTAATCATACGTATTCTCCATAATATTAACATGTCATTTGCAATGATTGAACGTTGATGACTGAATTAAAATGTCAAGATGCAAGCGAATAAAAAATGCAATCTCACCGAATGAGTCCACGCCGGCATCTGTAAACAAAATAATGTATTTGTAATTATAAATATCTACTATGTTTATTAACTAAGGAAAATGCCGAATACTGAATCGTAACTCAAATCCACCACTCACTTGAAGCCCGACTGAATTTTAGAATCGGTCAAAGTTTGATTCGTCATTGTGTATATGGATTTAGAGTTTAGGTAATGATATGGTAGCATGATTTAAGTGACTTTTCAGTATTTGGGCATAGGGTAAGGGGAAGGTAATCCGAGAGCTGGTAAAGCTCAGTGAAAAGGGAGGTATTTACATTATTCTAAAACAAAAGTGCTATAATGAAAGGGCTAATTTTTACTGGTGGGAGGCTTCGGTCGTGACAAGTTCTCCTGCTGGCAAAGACGTATCGCCAAGCGTTTTAGTGTTCCGGTACGATTTCATGCAGAAACCGAAAGGACACACCCCTTTCGATTTCCTACTCATAACAAGTTAGTCCTTTTTCATCTTAGATTGCGTCATCACTTATTATCAGGTGAAATAGCAGCCAAGAGCTAAATTGTATTAATTTAAAAAAACATTTTTAAAGCATTATAACGGCCGAGTGGCGCAGTGGATAGTGACCCTGCTTCTGCGTTCTAGGCTGTGGGTTCCATGATGATGAGCATGGATGTTTTCCAGTGTCTTGGTGTTTATCTACATATTTGAAGTATTTATGTATAGTATATATAAAAATATTCATCACTTATCATAGCATCCATAACACAAGCTATTCACGAGTATGCTTACTTTGGGGCTATATAGCGATATGTGTAATTGTCCTATAATATTTATTTATTTATTATTATTTTAGCCTATTTAAAAGGCCCACTATAAGGTAACCCTCTACTATAGAGGCGATATGAGGCTTAAATTTCTATCATTTTGTCTCAAGACTGATTAATGAGCTTAGAAAAGGCAAATAGGTGAACCTCTGGACCAAAGAATATAAATTCTTAAATTGATCCGAACTAGGTATCAAACCTTAAACCGCCGGTCAATCAACTATTGGACAGCTATGCCAGAGTTCTTCAACTGAAAAATGAAGACAAAATAATCAACAAACTCAATTCGGTAACTAATGAGGGCCCAATTAAAAGCAAATCACTAACACACGTGACATTTTTATTCCGTACAAGATTTCCTTTTTAATTTTTTATCAATTTACCCGTAGTTACGAATAATAGACTTTATAAACAAGAAAATAAAGTCGTTTTTACAATGGACATGTATTGTCAACTGTGATGTAGGGCTGTCAAAAACACAAACCGTCTGTTTTTGAAGTTAATGGTTTTTTTATAGTTTAGGCACTAATGGTATTGAGTTAATGATGTGTTGAAGAGAATATCTTGGCGTATATGATTGGTCTCTTATTCTTCCTTCTTCACAATTAATTGGTTTGGACATCTTATATTTTTGAAAGAATATTTGTCACATTTTTCAAAATATTCTTAATGTACAGCAGGCATGAACTCTCTCTCTTTAATCGTAAATAAACTGAGGCTTCAAAATTTGGTAACAATTTGGTAAAAAAGAAATAAGATGTGAGGTTATACAAAGAATGATTAGATGAATAATTTTCCCCGTTTTTTCCACCGATTATTCGCTCCTATTAATTTATATAGCCTTCCTCGATAAGTGGACTATCGTACACAAAAATACTTTTTCAATTAGTCATCAACCACTAGTTCCTGAGATTTCAAATGCGCATTTCTGCGCGTTCAAATTCAGCTTTATAAAATTATATTACATTTATTACATAAAGTATGCACACGGTTAATGACGTGTTGAAGCGAACAGCAACAACACAAGCGTGGCAGCCCTGCGGCGCTGACCGCGGTCACGACAAAAAAGCTCTCACGCGCTCGCCGTCGAGTGCCGGCGACGTCCACTGCGGCCGGAGATTATTCATGCGCTACGGTGTCGCGATGATGGCTTACTTTATGCAGCTGTTTTTACCCTCACAAACACTATGTGTTAGGTAAGTGGTATAACATCCCGAAATGTACCGATACATTTCTATTTATTTTAACGATTGAAAAGCGGGCAAACGAGCGTGCGTCGCCTGATGTTAAGCGATTACCACCGCCCATAAACATTTGCAACACCAGAAGCTTTACTAGTGCGTTGCCGCTTTTGAAGGAAAGTGTTAATACGCCCCTTACTATCATAAACGAAAAGGGTCAAAACTTTGAAGATTTAAGCAAATTCTTGTTCACATTTATCTTCCCCAGGATTCTACCTAGGAAGTTTATTTTTTTTAGAATGTGTTTTCCGTCTTAGTAGTAATAGACACCGCAGTATTGTATAAATTAGTTAAATTATCACGCTAATTGTAGAGAAGGACGAGCAACCTGGGACTATTAATTGAAATAGCTGCCTAGGCCCTTTGAATTTTAACAAAGAAATTTATAATAGATAAAATAGCATAAACAGCCTACAATACATATATATCTATCCTATGAGGATAGATTATCCATTCCATTTTGCAAAAAGTATTACGTATAACGTTTACGGACTTATTAAATTATTGTTTTTAGAATTTTTAGCTATTATGTGTTTTGTATTCTCAAACTTATCAAATAGAAAATTTTATTTTTGTAACAGCTCAATATAAATCCACCCGCACATAATCAAGTGACGGCTGATAGAGTCAGTGGAGATAATGACATCTTCGGTAAAAACTCGGATGGTTCGTTATTTATCATCGCGGCCTGTTTAATTATCGTGTATGTGTGCGCCGTTAACGGTCCACAAGTCCTGGGTTTGAATCCCGGGGCAACAGGTAACTTTATTAAATTATTATTTTTACAAATTCTCAGTTATTGGCTGTTATTTATTCCATAATTTCCCAAAATAAATGGTCTATTTTTAAGGATTTAAATTACTATCATAAAAAAACAATTTTATTTTATTATTTGAATCGCAATGCAATGATTTTGTCGCGGACTCCATTTCTAAATAAAAAACAAAACATACATAATTATATAGTAAGCGCGTAAGTTTGTTCAATTTCGGTATACCCACCTACTATGAGAAGGCACATAGTTCAGACATTACGGCTGGAGGGAGGCTTCGGCCGTGGCTAGTTACCCTACCAACAAAGACGTATCTCGAAGCGATTTAGCGTCCCATCAGCAGTCATCAGCAGGTGGGATTGCAGTCAAGGGCTAATTTGTAACGAATAAAAAGAATATCTAAAATAACTCATTTATATTTTTAAGGTACTTTGTATGGCTAAGCTATAATCATATCTGATGGAAAAATATACAAGAATGCAGCGCGCTTGCCTATAATGTGCTTAAATATTCAATGTTGCCAGTGAAAACAATAAGGACACGGTTTGTTTGCCTAGAAAATACCATCACACATACAATTAAGGTTAGATATTCTTATATTAAGGCATTAAAATAACTGTTAACTTGCATTTCAACGCAACACAATAAACATAATTATTCACTGAATCAACTTGTTCGCTAAATTGTTGATAAATTGCTCTAATTACCACTACAAATGCTAAAGTAATTAGCGCGAGTTGATTGCGAGCCAATTCTTGTTAGCAAAAAAATTCTTTACGTGTTGACGTGAAGAAAATTGTGTGTTTAATGTTTGTTAACTGTTGCTAATCTGTATGACAATATTAATAATAATAATTATCATCTTTATTATATCATCAATATCAATTAATCATCATTGTTTTAATTTTTTTTTAAGTATATTTACCCCGCTGGGTATATTTCTGCAACAACCAAACATATTATACAACACATTTTTTTTATTTAAATCAAATCTCATAAATTACATTTCTTTCAAAGATTTAAACATATAGAAATTGTTCATCTTAACTGAGGTCAATGATGGTATTGACCTTAGTTTTCAAAAAAAAACTTTACGTAGAGGTTCATTTTAGTCTGAAACCAGAGCATCTCAGAAGGTGTTTATTCTACAATGCACAAAGACTTTGCAGTCTTTCTGTAAATAAATTATAATATATTAGATATAAAGGAATATATGTCACTAAAGTCGTTAATTATGGATAAAATATTATTTTCTGACTAAAATTTCTATTTTTTCCCTACGCGACTATACTTTAAAAGTCGGTTAAAAATCACGCAAATAAAGCCACTCGCAAAACAATTCGCACATCAATAACGTCGGCAAATTAAAAGTTAATCAACTATATATCAATTAACCTCGATACAAAATCGATTTTCGACTCGTGTCGATATACAATATCGAGACGTATCGAGTTGTCGGTGGTGGCAATAAATCTGGGAGGGTTAATTAACTGCCAGCGCAATGCTTTATTAGTGTTTAAGAATATGTACTGGATGGGGGATGGTGTGATGTGATATAAATATCGATTTAAGAACCTCTGGATACGGTTTTCCATTTTTATGTACCTACCTATAGTGCAGGATCCGTCTTTGAAGACTTCTCAATATATATGGGATAAATTGAGAAGTCATCAAAATTGTTATTAGAACTTGAGATAATGTAACCCTTGTTTAAGAGGACGTTTGACGTGTCCGTTTATGTGTCTGTCTGTATGTCTATAGCATTTAATGTGCCCGCTTCTAAACGGACAAACCGATTACGATTCTGAAAGCTGACGATCGAGATGTTGATATTGATATACGATGATGATACGACAAACCAAGAAGATATCACCGATGTTTTCTTTTACGATGGAAAGGATTTCTTATATAGGTAGAAGTCATTTCTGTTAATATTGAGGCTTTTAAATATTTTAAGTTTGAATTTGTCGCCGGATAGTGCATTGTTTGACGTGCTCGTTGGATGTTCTGTCAAGTTCTATAGGCGACAACTTTTCACGTAACAGCAGGAGAGTCATTCCCTAAATCCATCAACTACTTAATATAATATTTCAAAAATGAAAATTACAAAAACCCACAAATAGGAAATACTACCAGTATATGAAGTACTTTGCCTTGTTTCAGTGGAGTCGAGGTTTTAGATTTAATTTATTTAGCAGTATTTTGTAACATAGATTATTTATTATTTAAAAATAAGTGGATATTTAAATATAAATATTATTTATATAAACTTTACTGAGAAATAAGTAACCCACAAATTGGCATAGCGCATTGTCCCCCAAACTTGATGTTATATATAAATCGCTTCTACTTGTAACTTGGAGCACAATATTATAGACGCGCTAAAACTTCTCGTAATTAACGTTTTATATCTGATCCAGGCAGATTCTTTTAAACCTGCTCCTGTTAGATTTTCCAGTGGCAAGTACCTGGTATACTTAAGTAAAATATCGTTAGACAATTCAAATTAAAAGCTAATAGGTACACCTAGAATAATATGAGTATTTTGAAGTATTTTTACGGTTCGAACAAAAACTTATTAGCAGACGGACATTCTCGAGAAAATCAACGCATTGCCTTCCATAAAATAAAATGATAAGTGACCATTTTTAGAAAAACTCTTTGAATGGGAATAGTGATTAAGTCGTTTTTTTTGTACATGTTGTTGTTTTAGGGGGAATAGCAAATATACATATAAATATTTATACCTCAAGCGAATTAGGCAACATATTCAATAAAAACTTCCAAGACGGCTTGATTTTTTCATACACAACCCACAAATCATCGTCATCTTTCCGCTAATTTACGCAAAAATTTAACAAGTTATGTACCAAAACTTCCCTCAGGAATCACTGTTTCTATTGGCGAAATTACATGACAATCCATTCAGTAGTTTTGAAGTTTATCGCAAACACAGACACACAGATAGTGCGGACTGACACATGCGGCGGAGGCCTTTGTTTTATTGCAGTGTAGTCAAGAAATAAATGAAGTATAAAAAGTAAAGTATCTAAATATATTGACTTGAATCCTTAAATAACTTGGACCACAACAAAGATACGCGCTAAGACATAGCGCGATTAACATCTTAAACCTGATCCGGGCAGATTATCGCCTATCTGGTAACACGGGCCGGGCGACAGGCCCTGAGTAGAACAAAGTGGACACATAGCTGTGGAGTATTGGCGCATGTTGCTAAACACGACCCTCGAGTGTGAGAATGGAACACGATGGCGGTGATATTTATATAGTTATTATAGTAGAATACAGTAGCACTTTTCTGTTATGAAACTTGACAATGCAAGTGTCGATTTCTCTCTGTAAGTAACACTATGAATGGTACTATGGATAGAGAGAGTCAGAGAGGAATTTGAAACTCACACTGTCAAGTTTCTATACAGAAGAACGCTACAGATTGTTGGCCCAAGCTGCTAAATAAGACCGTGTGTTGGTGGAACACTATGGTGCTAATAATTATCTTGCTAAAGTTATTTTAGTGAGGAATTAAAACTTAAAAATAAATTGCATCACATCGGCTGCGGATTCTCTCTTCTCGGTTCTCCGGGGATCGGGAGAAGGGTACGGGTAGGGTAGGGTATGTAGTTTTAGGTGTAATTCGGTTGAATCATAGTCCTGGCATTACAACATCAAATTGTCATTGATTGTAGTTTCTATTCCCATAGACAGATGGCGCAATACAACAGCGTTAATTCGTTTTTCGTCTTGAGATTCTACTACCTACCTAGTCAAAGATAATTCATATCCAAAATAAAAGCTTGAAAAAATTTCACATAATTATTTAATAATAATAAAATAAATAATAAATAATAAATAATATAGGACAATTACACACATCGCTACATAGCCCCAAAGTTAGCGTACTCGTAAGAAGCTTGTGTTATGGGTACTATGACAACTGATGAATATTTTTATATATACTATACATAAATACTTGTAATATATAGATAAACACCCAGACACTGAAAAACATCCATGCTCATCACACAAACATTTTTCAGATGTGGGAATCGAACCCACAGCCTAGGACACAGAAGCAGTGTCACTACCCACTGCGCCACTCGGCCGTATTTACTTCAACTATGCTTACTACTGATAGTTCAATTCACTAAGACGCGCCCCACTATTTCTCGCGAGGGGAAACCGAAGGGTGCGGGGAGTACAGTTCGAACATCAGTCTCGAGTCGACCACGGCTCGGTGTACACGGGCTATTGTAGGTTGTATCGCTGCGTGTTATGACCCAACGGAATGATGCTCTACTTAATTTTTTTACCAATATTATATTTATAATGTCAAAAAAACGTATCGTATGATGATAAACTACATATTTAAATGTGATTTAGCCAGAAAAATCGTTCCGTTGCCCATTCCTTCAGGTTGACCGACTCGACTTTAATTTTTCTACAAAGGTCACTTGATTGGTTTGTTACTGCCAATATAGATTTTCCAAATTAGCTTAGCAAAATAGCTTTGGTATTTGTACTATATATACATTGGTACTATCCTACTAAAAAGACGTACCGTCAAGCGATTTAGCGTTCCGGTGCGGTATCGTGTAGAAACTAAAGGAATGTAGATTTCATGCTACTCCTAACAGGTTAGCCCGCTTCCATCTTAGTTTACATAAACTAACTTGTAATGAATCAAAATAATAATAGATATCATGGGTTCACGCTTTACAAAAACGCTAGGGGTATGGTAGACAAGACAGCGTGGAGTTGAGCTCAATCATTAAACTGTTTAAACAAAAGAAAAATAGATATACTAGGTACCTATCTGAGATGATTGTGGGTATGTGTGTTTTTAAGATATTTTTAAATAGGTTAATATATATGTCGAAGGAATTAGACTAGACCTAGAATAGATTGTTGTAATATTGTAATAGACGTCATTGTTTATGGAAATGTTACTGTCTGTGGATGTAATTATTTTTAGTATGTCACGAGTTTTTTTATCATTTAATGAGAGATATGAGATAGGTGCTTACTTAAAACTTTAACACAAAGTTAAATTCAATTTGATTTGATAAATGAATGAATGATTGATTCGTTTTAATACTCCAACCAATAAAAGAGTCGGGCGCCAAAGTCCTAGTAGAGTATTTACACCATCTTGAGGGGAATAAAGGAGTTGGGTAGTTAGTTTGTGTCTGGAGTGCGGTGAGGATATTTAGTCGAGTTGGACTAAATAGTCTAGTTGGATAAAAGTGTTCTTAAGAAGTAAATTGAATTAGGGAGTAAAGTAAGATGGGTGTAAATAAACTACTGTTCTGAATCTTTATAATACGTCAGGAATTATAAAAATCTATTTCATGTAATCAATGACATGCCGTCTGGTCTCTTGCCATCGTCGCGCGCCAAGCCGTTTGGTTCTAAAACAGCTGGCACGCCGGCGTTGACAAGGGCACGACGTATGATGTCATTGAGGCTAGCGTGGCGGGCTATGCGACCAGCGCTCCTACTGCAAGAAAGACCGTGGTGTCCGAGTTTATCGACTGCCCCTCCACAGACACACTGATGCGGAGAAACACTAGGAGCACCTAAGCGAAGACAGGTGGCAATACGGAAGGTGGTGTCGTCCAGCAAGGTACCAATGCTGGGCGAAGGAATGGCTTGTAACCAAAGACCTGATTCCCACTCTCCCACAGCCAGCAAACGGGCACGCTCTGCGGCATTGGCGGAGGAACTAATAAGTTTCTCTCTAACCAGTTCGCAGAGGGGCTCATCCCACTGTCTCTGGGAAAATGAAACTTTTGGTATGTTAGCACTTGGACAAGCAATTTTCCAAGCATTTATGGCCTCGGTCTTATACGCCACTTCAAAATTAACCAGTGTAGCAGATAAAATTTTCCTGGTTAATTCCTCCGTGGCGTGGACCGAGGACAAGAACGCTGGTAAACTAATGTTAGAAATTTTGCGAATGCCGAGTCCACCCGGGCGAACTGGTAGGGTCGCCTGTAGCCACACTCGATCATTCAAAGCCACATTTAAGATTTTACAAAGAGAATTTTGCATAATTTTGTCCATTGGTTCCAAAACAGATAGGTTTTTCAAAAATGTGATGATCTAAGACAATGAGTAAATTTGGGTACGAAAAGACAGTGCCGAAAAATAGTGAAAGCTGATTGTATGGTAATTTCAAGTAATCTGTCTGAAACTTCACAGAAATTTTGAATCTTTTCTTCTATAAAGGAAACAAAACCGTTTTCAAAAATTGGTGAACCAAGGAGGCGCAGAGACGATTTGTTTAATATTTTAATATTGGGTGCCAGAATGTTGAATTTTGATATAGCCGAAAGTTGATCAATTTTGTCAGTAAAAAATACTTCACATTTATCAGAATTTAGTTCTAGGCCAATTGATTTAAATTCAGTTTTTAAGAAATTTAAATCTTGAAGAATCGTCTCTAAATCGCCTCCTAAGGTTCCGTCGTCTAAATACCACATATTTAATTTTGAATTTAATTTTCGAATAATAGGATGAATTGCCAGGCTGAAAATAACTGGTCCAAGGGGGTCACCTTGCTGACATCCAACTGCAGAAGCCAAAAGATTGTCCTTGTAAAGTAATTTGGTAGGGTACTTGTAACATTGGCAAGAGACCAGACGGCATGTCATTGATGCCATGGAAGATGGGAAGGCCTTTGGTGTGGGACGCAACATGCGTGGACACCCTTGCGCCTTCACATCTTCCTAGCACGATGGGCTGTGCGGGCGCTGCTGCTGCATCAGCGGAGACTCTCAAACGGCGCAAGTACAGTAACCTCGTCGGTGATTATGTATTTGAGCCGTTTGGAGTTGAAACGCTGGGACCGTGGGGTCCGAGTACTCGCTTTTTTTATAGAGAAATCTCAAAGCGTTTAATCGACGCCTCCCGTGACCAGAAGGCTGGTCTCTTTTTAGGACAGAGGATCAGCATTGCCATTCAACGTGGCAATGCCGCCAGCCTTCTGGGCACTTTACCGCTCGACACCGATTCGGAGGAATATTATGACGCCTAAGTTTTTTTACTGTTTTTTTTATTTTTATTGTTTAATATATTATTTATAGTTTAGGATATTGTAGTGTTTAAGCTTTTACTTTTTTATTTATTTAATTGTAAATATTTAATTTAATGTACATGTTTAACTGTAAATAAATAAAATTATTTTCATGTATCAAAACATTGTAAACTTGCAATATATCTGTTCGTGAAGACAAAGTCTTTGTAACCCTAGAAAACGCCCAAGAGATTAAGAACCACTAAAGATGATGTCAAGGAGAATTGTTATACTCCAATATATATATTAACCTATATCACAATATAATTTTGCTGTGCAGGACCAACACGACATATTCATTTTTAAAAAATGAGTTAAAATGAAGTAGAGCATACTGCTAGTCATACATGACATTCTTGTTGACATAATTAACTTGACACTTTGTGTGAGTGTGCACACATTGCTACTCGTTACGTAGTAATAGAACTCACATTCTTGCAGTTTTTATTGCACACTTGCACTGTAAGCGTTTGAAAAACAAAACACTACGAGCCATCGTGGATTGACCAAGCTATATATGGATACTTGTCGTTACGTCAACAAAGGTCGCATCAACAAAAGTTTGTCACTCGTTAATTATCGCGCATCTGCAGGCCCCGCCCACTGCCGATTTGGTGTTGATGTTATCGGCGTCGTTTCATTAATTTTCCCCACATCTTGACCGTGGTTTCAAGGGCATGGGATTGCACAAGTTGTAGCAATGTATCATCTTTTTAAAAATAGGTTCCTGTTTATTTATCTATCTCATATTCAACTAGTTTAAGTCCGTTCGAGTTTCAAAAATCATCAATAAGTAGGTATATATTTTTTGCTTGCTAATTCGAAAATGTGGTGTAAGTAAATAATGCACTTAAATAAAATATACCTTAACAATGAAAATGTTAAAAATAAAATAGTCGACAATGACAACAATGATCATCTGTCTCATATCATAAATGCTAATAATAACCGCGACTAATGGTTTCACGTGCTCTCCGAAGCACACATGGTGCAGTGGTATGCGCGGTGGATTTATAATACGTAGGTCCTGGGTTCGATTCCCGGCGGGGCAGATTGAGATTTTCTTAATTTATCTTGGTCTGGCTGGGAGGCTTTCGGCGTGGCTAGTTACCACCCTACCGACAAAGACGTACCGCCAAGTATTAGCGTTCTGGTACGATCGTGTAGAAACCAAAAGGGGTGTAAATTTTATCGTACTCCTAACAAGTTAGCCCGTTTCCTTCTTAGCATTGCATCATCACTTAACATCAGGTGTGAAAGTGTTGATTTTTTAAGGAAAGAAAATATTTGCCTATAAGAAAATAAGCCACCACATCAGCGGTTCGATGAAGAAAATGAACATGAGAGTCACTGTATTGAATTATACTGGTGTGATAAATTAGATTTTAAGAGCATTGACTGCCTACCTAGATTTCTAGAGATAATAGGTACAGCGTTTAAAGAATGCAAAGTAAAAACCATTGAATAAAAAGCTATCTAGTAATTAGCTGCAGTTGACGTGCCGATCCACACCCCAAGTAAGGGCTTACTTAACGATCGACTATGTACTGCCTACACACTAATTACTGATACTCTATCTAGATAACGAGAATATGCGTCCGATATAGAGATAGAATGCGAATATTATTGCTCAGTTTGGATGCTGAGTGATTAGAATTAAGTAATTTGAGTATCTATAAGTACATCCCATGTACTAATTTGTGTCATTTTAATTATTGTGTATTGAAGATACCAAGTACTAGTGATTAATTACAATTTATTCGAGTAACATGATCGTATATAGATATGTAATGTGATTGTTATTGGTTACTTTGGATGCTGATTGATTATGGTTAAGTAATTTCATCCCATCTTGGTACTAATGTGTGTCATTTCAATTGTGAATTGTCCACAAATTACTGATACTTCGAGATAACGAGAATATGCGTCCGATATAGAGATAGAATGCGAATATTATTGCTCAGTTTGGATGCTGAGTGAGTGAGTATTATCAAGCAATTTAAGTGTCTATAAATCCATTTACTAATTTGTGTCATATTAATTATATATAATTATATTATATTAAACACACTAGGTAATCTTCAATACTGACAAATTATTGAATATAGATATGCAATGTGCATGTTATTTCTCAGTTTGGATGCTGAGTTTTTCATCATTATCAGCCTGTTAACGGCCTACTACAGGGCCAGGCCTCCCTCCTTATAGGAGATCTCCATATCCCCATATGGAGCGTAGACCCACCACGCTGCTCCAATGCGGGTTAGCGGGCTTAGGGTGATAATGTTTCATTTATTAACGATCACTATCAGATGTTGATGATAGTGACCGGGACCGACGGCTTAACGTGCTCTCCGAGGCACGGGGTAGTAACACCACCAACTTTCCGACTTAGGGGCTTGGATGCTGAGTGATTATGATTAATTAATTTAAACATATAGAACTACATTTCATCAACTAGTTTTTGCGTTTTCAATAAAAGTTGAACTATTTATTTTAGTAAAATAATTGAGTCATAACTTCGTAATATTGCATCTATAAAAATAGTAGCCTAAAAACAAGCATGAAAACGTAGGTCAGACATCAATAAAACATTAACAACTGTATCAAATTACCAAGTAAACTATGAAAGAACCAACTAGAAGCGTGGAAACATTGATACTAAAACAAATATCCAATAAAAGCCGGCCAAGTGCGACTCGGACATGCGTACGGAGGGTTCAATACCTATATCTACAATATCAAGCAAAAAATTATGTTTATTGTGTGGAAGCCTGACTCTAACTCTACTAAGTTATCGTAATAACTATACAAATCTTGTCCACGTGGAATGGTAGCTGATTACTGGCTGCATTTCAGCGTTAGTAAGCCAGACTAATCCATCCGAAAAACGAACAAACCTTTCTAATACTTATTGTTACAGCGACAATAGAAATACACATTATCCCTGGAATTTTCAAAAGCCTAGCTATCAACGTTTACGATATACAGCCTAGTGACATACAGATAGACAGACAGTGGAGTCTTACAGCCCGTTTCCACACGTCTCCGTTTTAATAGATTAATCACTGTATTCTGTACCATGACGTGCAGTCGCTCTTATATTTCCAAACGCCATGAATACGTAACCAGTAAAATGGAGACGTGTGTGAACGGGCTCTTAGTAATAGAGTTCTGTTTTACCCTTTGTGTACGGAACCCTAAAACTACAGGCTGTAGGTGGCGCGCTCATAAATAAAACCGATCATAGAAACTTCAATTATGCTGCAATAAATCAGGCCAGACGGACAATAAAAAGCCGGCTATGAATATAATCCTGTCTCGGTATCAGTGGGTGAAATTAACTTATAAATTGTGCTGTTCTGGCACAACTAGACAAGCCTCGATATCTCCACAATCAGGCAGAGAGGTCCAGGGTACAAACCTCGAACATTGGGCTATTACCCTATTGACTTAGCACAGCTTTGTTGGAGGGGAATAGGGAATAATAGCAAATGTTTAATAATTATGTAAGTAGTATATATATATTATAATTAATCTCACATAATATATAAACGCATCTATTCTGACTAAACTTAAAATTAAAAAAAGGCTTTCAACCATTTGCCTGAAGCGAATCCTGGAGTACTTCGGACACATTGCCAGGAAACATGGAGATAACCTCGAGAAACTAATAGTTACTGGCAAAGTGGAAGGAAAAAGGCCGCGTGGCCGCAGCCCCATGCGTTGGTCTGATCAGATCCGCACCACACTCGACACCACGGTCTACGATGATCTTCGGACAGCAGAGGACAGAGCTAAGTGGCGTCACATCTCTAATAAGATCAAAGATGGTGGATGGAGGTGGTCACGACCCACATCAATGAGGAAACGACTAGAGGAGGAGGAATATTAATTTTAAGCCGGAGAAATGTAAATGTTGAATATGCCTTTAAGAAATATCAGTATCAGCACTAGATTTTATGCTCAATTTTTCGATCGATGTATAATGCTGCCATTGCTGGCGTATCTCATAAATAAATAAAGTTGTGGATTCTTTCTAAACTAGAACAATCCTTTAAATATGACACTTTACATATGAAAAGGTTTAATTTCAAAATATGAAGTCAAATATATTTAGGCAAATTAGTCATCTAGAAGTAGATGTAGGTTAAAAACTAATATAGTACCAGTATAGTAGTATATACCAGAAAATAGTGTTTTTATAGAAATTAACAAATTCAATATACGTCATATCTGTTGTGAAGTGGTATACCATTGCATAATTATACTCGTAGACAGAGCAGCACTTCGCAGAGCATGCAAAAACAAAAAATGCAAGTAATTTGAACAAAACGTTGCTCTGAGTTGATCAACCTGAGGTGTAAGTTTAAAGATTTTTGTATTAAGTCTATACTCTAATAATTACTATCCAATAAGCATAGTATAGTGGTAGTAATTCACCGTATTACAAGTAGCTCTAACACAATAAAGTACTACTATTAAACAAAACAATCAAACATAACAATATTAATACTCCCTTTAGCAACCGTTACAAGTGCATAAGCCTTAACACAACATAATGGCACATACGCGCGATTTATCGCTTATCGGATCTTATAATCGACCACACGTGACGACTATCGAATACGAACCGATTGGCGTTGTCTCGATTGTTTTTATATCGATAAAATACGGCAGATTAACTTATAAATCGTCGGTTTACAAAGTAAACACGGCGCGAAGAATGGCGAGATAATAGCAGATATCGATTCGTCGATCGGAACAGACCACACTGGTTCCGATAGTCGCCGAGATGTGGAAATGACCAGATGTATACGGCTTTATCATTTTATTATATCAATGACTAAAGGTGCATTTACATTAAAGCTTAAACTAAATTAACGAGAACTAAAACAAGAGTACTCTTTAAGAGTAGGTAATTGAAAACGATTTTTAGTGTTTTCACCATAAACGTATAGCAAGAATAACGCTCTACACACTGTTTGCACGCTTAGCGTTGTTTACTAGTTAGTGGCTGTATTTATTTTATGGTAGTAGCATGGCTTAAAAGCTTTTCTCTTCTCTTCTTCAGCTGGAATAATATCAGGCCACTGATATATACAAGAAGAAAAGAGAGTTTTAACTTGTTAGGAGAAGGATAAAATCCACACAGCTTCTTGGTTCCTACACAACATTTCACCAAAATTCTTAATTGCTTGGCAGTACATTTTTATCGCTAGGGCGGTAACTAGACACGGCCGAAGCCTCCCAGCCAGACCAGCCAGCTGGGATTCGAACCCAGGACCTCCGTCTTATAATTTTTTTTTATTTTTATCAACTACAAGTTGGGCCTTGACTTCTATCACACCTGATGTTAAGTGATGATGCAATCTAAGATGGAAGCGGGATAACTTGTTAGGAGTAGGACAAAATCTACACGACATCGTACCGGAACGCTAAATCGCTTGGCGGTACGTATTTGTTGGTAAGGTGTTAACGAGCCACGGCGAAAGCCTCCCACCAGCCAGACCAGGACAAATTAAGAAAAATCTCAATCTACCCCGCCGGGAATCGAACCCAGGACCACCGTCTTATAAATCCACTGTGCATACCACTGCGCAATGGAAGCCGTACGATATGTTCTTTTTAAACTACAAAATTATAATAGCAAACGTATAAAAACCTATATAAAGAACCGCTTTACTGGAATACACTTCATTGCAATGTTTTCTTGTGAATACTTAACATACTACTCAGAATGTGCATGCATGTGCCTGGCGGGAACACGTTATTGTTGAATTTATTGATATTCAGAACAGTTTCCATGTTCAATGTATTTTAAAACTAGATAAGTAGGTATTCAACATTCCTTTACAACTTTTTGACCTAATGACAACATTGATACTTTATACTGATATATGTTAACTTTACCTTTACCTAATTTCTTTTAATATTAATTTTCTTAAAGTACGTATTTAATTCGAAAAATATGGCAATATAATCTTTTCATTTAATGATTAATACATTTCTTAACCACACCAGTTTACGCATCAGCACCCGCCCATAAAGTTGTATAAAACGCCCACGTACTATAATCATAATAGACGCACATAATAGACGCACGCCCTTATTGTGTGTGCATGTTTCAATTGCAGACGACTTCTGGTATTTTAATCTTATTTTATTTTATTACTAGCGGACTTATTTCATTAAAATCGTACAGGCTAGCGCTTGCTAAATGCAGCCTATGGTGGAACGAAGTTGCCTTGAAGGTATCTACTCACTCTTGACTCGAAAGAAGACGATTTCTCTATGATCTACATTGTAGGTGGTAGGGAAAATGAGAGCTGAAAGGGCATTCCATAATTTCTCAGTTAAAGTAAATAGGAAAGGAAATAGCAGTTGAGCGAGGCGGCATAGCTGAAAGGCTCCATAATATAAAACAAAATATGTACATGAATGAAAGGCTCAACTGGGAACTGCGGGGACGCCCGAACCCCCTGAAAATTATTATCGGACTTACGTACGTGATTTACGAAATCTTCATTTTATTGGATTTACTTTTTTATTTTTAGATGGTGTTTCACCAGTAAGAAAAATGCACAGATTAAATGAAAATTAAAAAAATATTTCGGGTCTGTATAATGGAGCTTAATATTTAGGTACCTACTTTTTTCAAAATACTCCAGAATACTCTATTTTTAATATTTTATCTAGTTCCAGTTAAGTCTAGCAAATTATAACACAAAAAGCACTATATCTAAACTAGAACTATTTCATGCAATCTAAGAGCTAACTACGTATAATATTATTTGCGAACACTCGTAGTTTGACTATAAGTGTAATAAATTGTGTAAATACCGTAATTACAGTGGCTGGGCAATCGCACAGCGCCCACGGACGCGCACCGGGAATTATGGCACGTGAGCGTTTTATAACTTTATGACTTGAACGCGATGAGTTGCCGCCGCGTTCCGAGTGGATCATGCTTTTCTATTTATCTTTTACCGTCTATGTAATCATACACAACAAATTCTTTATATTTAAGAATATAAACATAATATCAAAAATTGCGGAACCGACGAGATTCAAATCCGTGTCTCTCTGTGGCTAACCGGGTATATTAATATAAATAATCCCAAAAGTGTAGGTAAACACCTTTCAAGAAAACTAAAAAAGAAATTCTGTTTAATTATATCATTTATAACTCTTGAAAGGATTAAATGGTTTGGATGAAATAAGTCGTAATTACTCGTAATTTCATCCAAATTCGATTAGTCCTACATCAACATCGCTGTATACATTAATAAAATACAAGAAAAATAAAAGTAAAAACATTACCAGTGGTAAAATTACTGCGTACTAATAGACTTCACGGTTCAAAAGTGGTTATAAAACAGCCAACTTGATATAAATGATTTTGAATTTGAATTTAAAATATATTTTTTTAATTTTGTGTGCATCAGTTATTAAAAATTAATTATTATTTAAAATTAATTGAAAGATTATCTATCTTGAAAAACGTTGATTAATTCATATCTTTAAAAAAAATACAACTTTCTTAACTTATTTCCGCAGCAGGATATTATTGGGGAAATGATTGCCGCGATGCCCGGACGAACCTAATTACAAGGTACAAAGTAAAACGATCGCACTTCTACTAAAAATATAAGAATTTATATTACGCGATATCAAAACGATACGATTTGTCGTGACATGCAGTCCCATGCAACTGCGAAGAACAGGCATCTTCTAGATAAGTGCGTTCTAATTTAGATCTCATCACTGCTTTCCATCAGACATGATTGTAGTCAAGCGCAACCATTAAAAAAGGTTTTTTAATTTGATTTGCACTAATAGACAAAATGGTAATTCTTAGTAGCAGTAGAGCATATATGGTGAATAAAATATTATGCCCAGTTGAAAGTTTCACGACTAATATGCACTTAGGTAAGCAAACCTAACTATTGTATAATAAAAATTTTGAGTCGGTTCTATTTTTATTTAAAAATTTTTATTTCTATGCCCCATGTTGACAGCAACAGTTTCACGACTGATATGCAGAGGTAAGCAAACCTAACTATTGTTCAAAAATACATTGGTACGATTTTTCAAACCATTTATGCAACGGACAAATATTTCATTTTAAAATAATGTGCAATAATTTTGTTTTAATAAATACTACTAACATTCGTAATTTTTTATTTACTATAAAGAACTCTAATTTATTTTATTTATTCTATGTTTACTTCAACAATTTAAAAATTCATATTTATCTTATTGTTAGACTGTTATGTTGAAGTTCGATTTATCGTTAAAACTAAAATCGTTTTCCGCAAAAACGATTCCAAAGGCAATTTTTCAACGAATTTACAAGAAAACCTGTCATTATTTGAAACCGTTGGGAGACCCCCGTGATTGCGAATCGGCAAATTAGTGACGTGACACTTATTTATCGATCGGTATCGACACTCGAGAAAATTTGCAAGGAGATAAATCTTTGTTATACCTTCGGGAAGATTAGTGTTGTGAAATTTATATTTTATATAAGTATCGATAAAAGCAATACGTGTACATTCGAAAGACAGGTGCAACTACCGAATAATTTTAAAGAAGTATGCGTTAAATTAACATTTTTTCGCAAAAAAAGTAAACTCTTAATGATAAGTATTCAAAATTGCGAAGGCAGTATACAAGCCGCCTGAAAAATCACGAAACTGACCGCGTAATTACATAATCACTCGCTCACGATCACTTTTAAGATTTTGATTGTACGCTGTCTTGAAATTAATTTACATGTCAAAATATTGAACTAAATTAATAAGCTCGACTTTAATAAATTATAATGTAAAGCGTGTTTATTGAGTTTTTGTGCCATATTAAACACTCAAATATAAAGTTAAATATAATCATATTTGATTCGGAAATAAAATTAATAAGAAGGACACTATTTAAAAAAACAAAATGAGATTTAGCGTCTTTAGAAGAATATAAATTTGTGTCATAGGCTTAGGATTTAATTGTTTTAAAATATATATTGAAACACTAAACTGTAATCTTTTTCTTACAAAATTTTCGTTCCTGAACAATAAAAATATTTAGGTGCTAATAATTTTTGTAAAGAAATATGCTCAAGACAAACATAATAACAAAAACATAAAATTGTTAAAATTTATATTTTTCATACAAAATTATACGAATTGCCCAAAGAGAAAACGAGACGAGGAAATTATAAAAAGCAACATAAAAAGCCTGTACTTAACTCCGGTGAATTGCCCATCGCGTTGTAAAGGTGGCCAGTTTCGCGGCCCCCCTCCCCTCAGCTTCTCGGAGGTTCCAAGTAGTATAATGAAGCCATTACCCCAAGAACAAGCCGAGAGAGCAAGATCATCGGTAAGAGAGGGGAAAAAATACCCAAACCGCCCGAAGCAACCTCGTGCGTCGACATGCTGTCTTGCTAACGTAAAATAAAAAAGGTATGCCGAGGTTCGTTAGGACTTGTTTCGGTACGAGCGTTTAGATTTCTTTTGTTTCGGATTCCTGACTTCTATGCTGCATTGTTTAATGCTTTGGTACGTACCATTATCCTCGCATGATTGGTATGTTCGAAAAGTGGTCTGTATCGTCTATAATATATTTTCTGTAAGTTAAAACGTGTGTGAGTAATTACTTAACTTGTTACTCATTTACTTACGAAGTTATTTTAAATGGAGATAAAATGAAGAAGAACTCAATATTTTTTGGCTCTTCCACTTACTCCTAAGCTAGGGCGATCTTTGCTATCAAGAGACTACCATTATTTTATAGGAACACTTCGTTCCATTTAATTCTCTTGTTAGAATTATATAAATTTAGTTATTTATTTTCATACAATCTCTTATTGTTTGTTTTGTTTCTACAGTTTTACTGCACACAATAAAGTTGTAAAAATGAACAATTCTTAGATGCATTTTCTATAGGTTTTACCTTTTATAATGTAAGTAATTGAAGAGAAGAAATGCTAACTAAATTAAAAAAAGAGTACGGTGAAAAGTGATACAAATAGTAAAAAGATGTATGTAATATAAATACGATTTCTTTATCCTCTTCATCACTATAACAACCAATATAACAATATCAAATATATTATAATCAAAATGCGCTTTGACTCTGATTTGGTAGCTAAGAAAGTTTGTATAGGTTTACGAAAGATTTATTCTCATTGAAAGACTTAGGTCACTTACAAGAGAACTTAATTCTAGGTAAACACACATAAACACTTCACCATTACAAAAGAAATTTTTTATTTTATTTTAATGTTTGTACTCATCTAGTGTATTCGACTAATGTAAATTCGTATTACACCTAATATATGAAGCTAATTTAATTTTTTGAACGCATTTTTTTTTATAATGTGGCATTAAAGATCAACCCCTATATAAAAAAATGTTTTCTAGAAATAATATACATGGAGAAAAACGTATGCTAAACGTATTTTTATACAATGCTGTAGCAAAGATCACAGGTTCCGCTTGTTTCGTAACCAATAAACACATAAACATAGAAACGCTCACGTAACTCTATTTACAATCAATAAGGATTCCATCAATCTCGAACACACGGGGCACCTCAAAATATTAATTAATTACCGACATTCAAAGGAATAAGCAACTCACGTCATTAGTGCTCCGAACTCCGCTAGATAAAGAATTTGTGATGACAAAGCGCATTCACAAGCTTGGATAAATTATTTTGTAATAGCTGGCTATACCGTTACAATGGCTATAAGAAATGTTTGTCGGCGTTGTGATGGAAAAATACTTGCCTACTTGCTTTAGTGGCTAGCTTATTCGGCTTCATATATTTCTTCAACAACAACAAGTCAGGCTTTAACTGCGAATTTATCAGATATTAAATGACAAAGACATCTAAGATCCCGATTTACTTAAAAGAGGTAAAAGATTGTCTGTACAACAAGCTCGTTCTCGTTTCTGTAGGAATTTCGTGATAAAATGTGGCCTTTGTGTTATTCTGTTATGTTAAGTTTCATCATAATCTAATCAGTAGGTTTTGGGTGAAAGAGTTACAAACATCCATCCATACATACAAACTTTAGTCTAAGGGTATACATAGTTTTTATCATTTATTTTTATTTACATTTCTTTCATTACATTTTATTTTATCTATTTTATTTACATTTCTTAATAATGTTTTATTTATACAATTAATAATAACCTTTAAATCAAAATTAAAATACTCATCCATTAAGAATTGTATTCCAAAATCTGAAAGTCAAGTTTTAAGCATCGTCATCGACCGACACTAGCCATCGGAACATGTTAATCCGAGATCATTAAGAACGATAAAGACATGCGGTGATTACCCTACAATGCGAGATAAAAAAACTCAGTAATCAATTCAAGAGGGCCGTAAGAAAGCGACAAAATTACGCCCACGATCCGGCTCGGAGGACCAGAATAAAAAAGCAATTTGTAGTAAAAAAAAAAGGTCTATAGATACTTAATGAAGACGATTGTCTCTATTTAATAATTCATCTAAGTGACGTTTATATTTAAAAGGCGATTTACCATATGAATTATGTTAAAATTATAAAAATTATAATAACATTTAAATTTATAATTGTGCATAATTTATTAGCTCTCGACTCTCAGAGCGTATCTTAAAATCTTTAGTAGCACAATAAAGTGTAATAAAATAGTTGGATAGTGTTACTATGTTGTGGTATTTTATAGCTGTTTTATTATTTCACGAACTGTTCGTATCATAGAAATTTTAACATAGAAATCTTAGAAATGGCGTATCTACACCTAGATATATACATGTTATATACAATGATGTAGTGCAAAGTTATATCTAATTCTACAGTCTAGTGTTCTTACGTTTTCCCAAGTCTAAGGTTGCCTGGAAGAAATCGCTGTTTAGCGATAAGGCCAACTTTTGTTCTAATTCTACTTAATGCTTTTTGTCTCTATTATAATATGTTCTTCTTCGTTGTGGCGTACAAATAAAAAGCAAATAAATAAATAGATTCTTATTTCTACATTGCGAAGCTCATTATCGAAGAAGACACTGGCCTCTACAATTTGGAGTAGAACACGCCATTTCTGCTGCATTGTTATTTAGATTTCTATGGTTCGTGTCATTTGTATGGAACGTTAGAAAAATATGTCTTAATGATGTTTTCGCACGCCAATTTACGGCTTAGCTTTTAGTTTATTCAATATTTACGATCTGTTAAAATTTTTGTATTTTTATCGACCTAAAAAGAATTGGATTGTTAACAATTTGATGAGCATTTTTATTTTTTTACAAGTATTTATACGATTGATTGTTTATTTCAATGATTTTTTTCTTATGTTTATTATCTTTACTGTAAAAAAGGACATTATCCTAAAGTAATGAGTAAATTCGAACAAATAACAATATCACACCAGTCATATTTAAAAAACAATTAAAAATTTTGTACTGGGTAATAATCATCAAAATCTCGGAAACTTTAACACAATATCCCACACAACGAACACTTTAAAACCTTAACACTTTTTAATCACAATACAAACAAAAGGAGAGAAAATCCATCTTTTAAAAAACACCGCCACTCAACATCGGCCATATCAAAATCACATTAAGACATTCAAAAAACCAACCGCATTAAACAAAACCAGTACGCGTTTCCATTCGTATCTCTGAGGGTACTTCTAATAACTCAATCCTTACTAAATTATATAGAGCCGAGAGAGGCGCATCACTATCATTAAAGAACATTCAATGTAATGTGGTGCGTCTTTTTAAATTACCTCGACGACGTCACGAGTTAATAATGTGTGGGGAATCGTGTAACGAGCATGGGAAGTGGAAGACTTGACAATATTTGATATATTTTCTGATTTTGAATGTCAGATGACAGTTTGATTCATAATCTTGATGAATCAAACTAAACAGAATAATGAGAAGAGGAATAATTGGTATACTTGAATCTTCATTTATTTTTCTAATTTTTTTAATTCACTACAAGTTAGCTTGTTTGCAATCTTAGATTGCATCATCACACCTGATGATAAGTGATGATGCAATTTAAGACACACGACATCGACGCGTCACATCATCGTACTGGAACGCTAAGTGGCTCCGTGGTATGTCTTTGTCGGTAGGGTGGTAACTAGCCAAAGACAAAGCGTTCCACTAAGTTAGTAAAATGTAAGTGAGAAATGTTCAGGTTATATAATGTGACGAGCCATTAAACTAGACATTATGGAATTGTTGGTTACATATTGATTTATGACCTTGAAAAATAAGTATGTACATATTTCTTTTTATATTTTAAAAAAATGGAGCATCTTCTGATATTGACAAAACATTCGTTACCACAAATGTGTAAAGCTTATTGCAACTATCAATTTTCGCGTATAACAGCGAAACATTATTATTCATTGTACGCTAAGATATCTTCGCGAAAAGCCTACTTAAAATAAATTAATATACTATCGTAATAAATAGTTATGAGGAGATTTACATAATTAGCAATGGCTATCTAATAACTTATACGAACATTTAAGTGGCGCCGATTAACTAAATAGTGTTGGAAATAAATGTCGATAAAATAATCATTAAATCATTTATCGATGTTTACTTAAAACAATCTAGTTTTTCTTAGCTCAATAAACTAAAATATGAAATAAATAAAATTTATTTTCACAAATTTTACATTTTTGACAGAAATCTCAGTTCAATCAATCTACACACAATAAAGGTAATTTTAATATCTCATAATATTAGTACTTTAGTCAAATATATTGGTGAAACAAACAATCCAAGCAGATGCGCCAGCGCAGACTCAATTCATGTCAGAGCAGGTAACCTCGTGTTAAGTGGAATACCATCGCCTATGACAGAGCAACTCATCGGTGACCATACTCGTAGCAACTAACCTAACCAAACGCTTAATGCGTCGTTAAATCAGACGTAGCTGTATAGATAACACCGACGACTACCACACCATTCAGAATAGAACATAGTAATGCTACTTGCCAGCAAAATCAAAACGGTGGTACCTAGAGGAACTCTATGACAAAGAATTCTACCATTACCGAAACATAAATACAACTTTTTAGTTTTTTAGAGACTAATTTCTAACAATACTACTACATCATTATCATCAGTACTAATTGACCGACAAGTGCAAACGCGTATGATTCAATACAAGTAGCTTAATCACTTAAAAACGTATCATCTTTCGTTTGGCAGCATATCATTTTGCGCACACAAATCGTGTGTACGTATTACACATATTCGTCACGTTGTAATAACAATATACCTGTTTTGTGCTCTGTGTTCGTTTTGTACCACGCCCCGGCCATTATTGTTGAAGAAAGCATAGGGATGTTATCCAACGCATTGATATCCTTGCGTGATATTATTGTGCTTTTGTTTCGCTTGTAATAAAGCGTTCTTATTTGTTCAATCCATTATTTCGTGTTGATACCAATTGTATTGTATAATTTTGTTTTGTTTAACTTTCTTGTCACATAATCAAAGAAACTATTGTTATTGTCTATGTACTATGCCTGTAAACGCGTGTATACTGTCATTTTGTCAATCTATTCTGAAAATCTCACCAGAGGACTAACTATCAAAGTCTTATTTCTAATACCCAGACTTGAACAGAACCAGACAGGAGTCAGAAACGTCGCTGTAGCCAAAATTGGCTTTGAGGCATCATCAATTTTATCAAAGAAAGATAAATTTTCACGTGAGATTTTCAAGAATATTCAACTGTACAACTAGTGTTTTCATACACTAAACAAAATGTACTTTTGTATGTTAATTCAAAACATTGCATAGTCTAATTTCTAAAATACATGTAAAGTAGTAATTAAATACACATACCTAATTAACTCTATATTTCAGAAAATTAATGGTGCTTAAATGTGAAGGCATCACAAAATATTTAATTTGTTACAACAGAAAACTTATTATGACTTCACAAGACGGTGAATCTTTACATACCACGGAAGTGTGTTGCATAATTATTGATTTTATGGGTTTTGGATGAGGTTTTCATTTGAATTCATTTTCATTGACTTTGATATAATTAAAAGAGGTTTATTTATCCAATAGAATTATTATTTCACCAATAACATTAGAAGTGAAATTGTATTGCTATTATTTCATCAGCTACGCAACAAGAAAGTTGAAATTAAAATATATTTACAAATACATGACTTGACCTATCCACCGATCAGCAGTAATAAATATTTTAACACCACTTTAAAAACGCATGTACAATTTACCCCACATACATCTCACGACCCGCCTCTATCTTGTTTATTTGTATTCGTTTAACTTTGATAACTAGATCGCCGCATAATATCAACCGATGGTCATGAATATTTACATTCAATAATCGATAATAAATTTGAAACTCTCATAAACACCTGTCAAATACTAGAAAACCGAACATAACTTGCCATAAATTAACGACGATTACTTATGCATCACATTCAATAAATTATATCACCGCTGTAGATGTGTATCGGAATTCATATTATTTTTTATCAAAATATGTTATAAATAGTTTTTTGTTTGGTTTGTTTCTCTTTTGTGTCAAAAAAATGGTTTGAAGTAAAATTCACTACTTTTCATTAAAAATCTACAAGAATTTCATGACAGCTTAATTTTAAACAAGAAACAAATATTTACTTTATTCATAAATTATTTATTAAAAAAATGCAAACAAGACTTGCTTGCTCCTTTTTTTGTATCTTTAGTGGAATCATTACTTAACTTTTCAAACACACACACACATAAAAATATAAAACCAAAAATTAATTTTTGATTTGATCAACACGAACAAAATCGACACAAAAACTAGTATTTTACAATTTACAATTATATCGATAACATAGTAATTCTACATCCCTAACTCTTCGCTTTATCACCCGAGGACCAAGCGTGCAGTGCGCGTACTTATTATATACTTGTATTTATTTATTTCAATGCCCTTAAGCCTCAGATTCTTACTATTGGCACGAGCATAATACTATCTTTATGTTCTGTTAACTTATATATTTTGCAATAACGGTTGTACTCTGTTGAATTATGTCGTTAACCAGAAGATAATTTTCTGCAAAGTGACTATTGGATAGGAACGGGAATTGCTTTGCAAAGTTTTATCATCAGTTTATTTTGAAGTCGGCTTTAGGGGATAGAGATTTGGAGCTTAATAGAAAGAAAAGCTCTATTTTACATAGCATGACCCAAGACTCGGAGTTTCTAAGTTCTTACTCAAGCTGTCTGCTTGCTCTACTTTTGGAATTAAACACCGTTTTCAAGCGGCAATGTCTTCAATAATACTAAATATTATAAAATAAAATCCTCCGTTGTGTTAGTCTGTCTGTTTGCGATAAACTCAAAAACTAGGACTACTAAACAGACTGCCATGCTGTTTTTAATAGATAGTAGTTCCTAAGGTTTTAGTATATTATTTCTCAAGGTTCTATGTAAATTGAATGAAATATTGCGATAATTGATGACAATGTCGGACAAAAAAAAACAAAAAAAAAGCCGCCTGGGAGCTTTCATCAATATCGCTACATTATGTATTTGAGATATAACGAAACAATGTATGGAAGAATTGCATATATTTATATTACAAACAAGTCCGTGATGGCATATATATATTTTGAGGACTACTTGCTATACCTACCCATTTTTTCTTATAAAAAACGGTTACTTCAGATACTACATTCAGATACTAGAACAGCATAGCCACAACAGCATGGCACAGAATACATAATAGTACAAGCTATTGGTAACATCAAAAGACATCTTGCAGCAGAGTTTTCTCGCTTGCGTATATTTTTAGCCATAACTATGTGAGCTAGAAAAAAATCCAAAATAATTATGAAAATAAACAGATAAAATGCTGCCCCCATAACTCAGATACCAGGGCAGCATGGCCGATGGGAGATGACAAACAGGCAAATGTTTGCGGAGGCAGTTTGCCGTGACGCCTCGCTGCAGCTTACTGCGCGAGTCAATATTTACATGCGCCCGCGCACGCAGGGTTGACACCTCTTCCGCTTTATTTTTAATAATATTAGTATAGATTATTTGCGTGCAACTTCTTGGAAATCGATAAAGATATGTAATAATTTTATTTTAAGACAGCTGAATGGGATATAAATGACATACACACGTTTATGTATAAAATAACGGAATGTCATTACAGCAAAAATACAAAAATATTAAATTATTTATAGCGATAAACTTATTTATCAAATAACCTACTTTTTTGAAGTCGGTTAAAAACGCTTAGCAGTCACGCTCAGAGAAATGATATTTTATAAATTTGTTTTTGCTTGGCTTGTGCTTTTTCAGCACACTCAAACGTGCCTGTCAAACACTGTACTGTAAACTTTACTCTTACAGCCAAAGCTATATCGTCTTAACTTAAAATAACTGTACCTGATAAGTATAATACTTTTAATTAAAAAAAACAACCTACATAATGTAATAGGTGCTTAAGCTTACGTAAAATTCATATTCTTCTTCTTAATTGACAGCCCTAACAATACCAAAATAACTTACATGAAGCTTTTACAGAGTAAACGTTACAAGACACGCTTTCCATTGCTCGTTTAAAACATCAAGTTTGTTTTATAGCCCATGTTTACCAATTATTGGACGTTGATGTGATAAGGCGAATAAATATGTCACTTGGTAAAACAGAGACGAAATAATTTAATGTCACCTTTGTTATTTGAATAGGTGCGTTAGGGGTTATCTGTATTTATTTATTTTTTAAGACAGTATGTTTGTAGTGGGTAGTTTTGTAAGAACTACACCAGTTAACGACGTTTTCGTGAGAAGGATGGATGATTAGATCGTGAAAATAAGTTAAAGGTCGTTTAAAGATATTGTTTAATTGTTCAAAATTAAGTCATTGTTCCCTTATTAATATTATGAATGCGAAAGTTTAGATGTAAAGATTATAGATGGATGGATGAATGTTTGTTATTCGATCACACCAGAAAGCACGCAGAAGACATTATACAATTTTTTAAAAGTTTTTCAAAGAAATAAATAATCAATAAATAATAACAAATAATCTGAAGTACTAAAGATTATTTGAAAACGCCAAATATTTAGTTTGCGCTAAAAACTCTTATAACTACATATATAACGAAAAAATATACTTTTTAATATTCCAAAAATAACTGGTACCTATATATAAGGATATTTAACACTCAAAGGGTCAAAATTTGAAAATTAATTTCATTTTACCGTCTTTTATATTGTTTTAAAACTTGTATTTTTACCTGTGTCCTGTTCTTTATTTGAAAAAGGGATTTTTATAAGAATTTATACTCCTTGAAAACGTCTGGCCCATAATAGAATGACCTTCGACAGGATTGAAGGTAGAGTATAATCTGTTACGTTGTCATAAAGTTTACAATCGCTTGCACTTTAAAAATTATCTAGCTCGTCATATTTATGACCTTATGTTATACGTATTAAGGGTTGTTTTTCAGTAATACAAAATATAAAACCTCCGAATTAGTAAGCTAAAAATTAGTAGTTCTTACGTGCTTTTATTTAAGGGTTATTTTCCTGTGTTCCAGCCACTAAGTTTACCCAATAATAGGGTTACTAAATGTGATACCAGGAAAGGCTTTAAGCATAACCAATATTGACCGAGTGAGGCCGGGTGACAAACGGTAGCTTATTGATATTATGGATTCTGGATCACGTGTGTCAATATTGATTTTTGACGTCAAGTTTGGTCCTAATTAATTTTTTTGAGACACTGTAGTGTTTCTTTCTTTGAATTTGACTTTAAAGAAAGTGACGGAAAGTGTTATGCGCAGTCGATTTATAAGAAGTTCTGGGTTCGATTCCCGGCTGGGCCGATTAAAATTTTCTAAATTAGTCCACCTACCCTACTGACGTACCGCCAAGCGATCTAGGGTACCGGTACCGTAAGTCGTGTAGAAATGAAACAGGTGTGGATTTTATCCTATTTCTAACTCCTATCAAATTAAGTCGCTTCCATTTTACACTTACTAACAGGTATGATGGCTAACATGTAAGGAATAAAAAAATAAAGTGGGACTAAATACTATGTAGAACAGCAATAATAAGTTTCAAATGATTTTGATTTTTTTGTAAATAAAAAAATATACGAAGGCCTATGTGCACCAAGATTTCGGTTATCATAACCAACGGTTAACATAACTTTACTATAAATTTACTGTTCACGACAACCCGTACGCCGGTTAAGGACGCAAACCGGGTGATTATTTTAACCGAACTTATGGTTATGGTTATGATAACCGAAATCTTGGTGCACAGAGGGCTAAGAGTTATTTATAACCGCTCGAATATTTTCAGGTAAGTAACCACTCGCATTTTAAAATTCATCCCCATAATATCCACTAATCCCTATATCCCATTGTTAAGTATTCAACTTGTCATATCCTATCCAAAGCATAATATAATAGGGACAGGGACACTTGTTCAAACAATGTGTAAGTACATACTTTGGTTAAATCCCTCTCGAGAATTGCAAATGAGGCGAAAAAAATTGTCCTTTGTTGAAAGCACAATAAATATATTTGTATAATATCTATTTCAAACTCTTTCATCCAGCTTTATTATCTATCTATCTCAGGCAGGACTTATAAAAGGTAAAGGACCTACTTTATAATCCTAGTGGTATTCTAAAACAAAGTACAAAGGTTTTTTGACCAATCGAAAGGGCGGGATAAATAAATAATAAATAAATAAATATTATAGGACAATTATACACATCGCTATATAGCCCCATAGTAAGCGTACTCGTAAGTAGCTTGTGTTATTGTTGCTATGATAACTAATGAATATTTTTATATATATTATACATAAATACTTATATATAAATAAACATTACTACTATATACTTTGAATTTAGTATCGCGGAACGCTCCGATAATCATATAAATAAAATGGAGTGTTTGTGTGTAATATTGAAATAACCGTTTTTTTCTACATGCTATATGAATATATACATACGCCAAAAATACATTTTTTACAATATTTTTCTGTCTGTCTGTTCGAGATAATCTCTGAAACTAGCTGTCGGTTTGCAGACAGTCTTTTTGTATATGATAGCCAGGCTCATGAGGAGTTAGGTAAGATAATTTCTATCCAGATATTCCCGCTAGTATATTGATAAACCTATCTTCATTTCAAAATTCAGCCCTCTCGCAGTTTCTTTTATGCCATCACACTTGTAAGCATCGAGTAACGTAAAATTACTTCTTTTTCTAATTACCAAAAACTAAAAGACCTAAGTATGTAAATCAATAAATAAAAAACTGTCTTAACTTAACTGACTTTCAATTCGAACTCTCATACTTTATGTGGGTATAATAGCCGTTGAAATCTATACACCTAAGGGTACACCATGGGCACCTTTGCCCATAAAACAATGGTATGTAATTAATGCTTTCGGCCCTCGCTCGCTTGCTCATATTATTATCTTCGTTTCAAATACATAATAAAGCTCGTACGTAATCTTTTGTTATCGTACCTTTATAGACTTAGGTATAGGTAAATCATTTTTCTCGGAACTGCAACTTAAAGCTTTTTAAAACAGTTTACAAATAATTTAAACTTTGGTTCTTATCTCAAGTAACAGATATTAAAATATTTGGAGATTAATGAGCTAAAAAGATCCACTGTTGATTCTTATGCTAATTCTTTGTAACCTTTAATATGTTCAAATGAATTTAAAAATTTATTTTTTTCATATGACATCGATATGTTATATGTTATATTAATTAAAATTTTGTTTCTTGCCTAGTTTAATCACTGAATCGATTTTGATACAATTCGGCACAGTAAGAAGGAAATATGTATAATCTATTTCATCCTAGACAATGACATGGCTTCGCGACAAATTAAACAATCTGCGGGCAAAATTTGTTTTTAAAAATCATATTTAAATACATTTTTTCTTAAATCTTGTATTCGTAAAGTCATGGTTTATTTATAAGTTCTAGCAATATAAAACATAAGTTTAGCAATATAAAAGAATAAATATCTAGTCGTACAGCAAATTATGCTGATGGATTCACTTAACAACTTAATTCAAGTATAAAGTTATCACTTAAAATGTTAAACGTCGTATGGTACGTTTCTATTTCCCAGTTGCATCATATTGGGCCGAAACATTTCTTGTACAAACACCCGGGAATCGAAGTCGCCCACTCACATTCCAAAAACTGGTTCCAGTGTGGAATTAGCTATTAGTGCACTGAGTTTTATAGTGCGACCTAGGGTCGACAGCGTTAAGTAGGAATAGTAAATGTGGTAGTTAGGTGCCTATTACATTGTAGTTTTACAGAAGAAAGATGGCGGAAACGGTGACACAGTTCATGGTTTAATTGACGTTAACTGCTGGGCATAGAATCATGTAAGGACTTTTACACACCATGGTCATGAGCCAACTGAGTCCTATAGCTCCCTGTAACCCGCTTTATGTCATCGGTCCATCTAGTGGGGGTCTACCAACACTGCATTTTCCGGTGCTGTTCTATTCGAGCAAAGGAAGAAACTTTTGATATATATATAATATAATAAGCCTCTTATCCTGAACTGCTTTCTTCTTTCTTTGTATTGTGGTTGTCTCTTTTGTTATAAGATATCTCTGAGTTCAGTGTGCCTCTTGGCAAAGGCCTCCTCTACCAATTTCCATTGTACTCTGTCTCTAGCAACCCTTCTCCATTTTGGGCCTGCCGTCAGTTTTAGTTCATCTTCCCATCTCTTGTTTTGTCTTCCTCTGTTCCTCCTTTGTTGCTCCACTTCTTTTAACTTTTCCATATACCTTTTTTTTTTAAGTATAAATATCTAATTTTCCTTATCACTGACCTTACTAGATCAGTGCTTAGCTTCAGTCACCGTTGTAATCAAGCGCAAGCCTATCATTAAAAATGTTTGACTGTCATAATTAATCGGCATTAAAAATTACAACTATTTGCCAAAAAGATCTAAATCTATATTATCTATATGCCTTTACCGTTCAAGGCGTCAGCCATTAGGCAAGTTCAAACTTCTGGCTAAGCATATACAATATATTAGCCGTGTGAGTGGTTGAGGAGAATAGAATGTAATGAAAGATTCAAGAAGTTAAGATTAACAATTCCACGTACTACTTAAGTTCATTCAAATCAAGAGTGAATAGGAATCTTTTAAATTAGCGCTTTCCATTATACATGATTGAAGCAAATAAATTAGGTAGCGAATAATGTAATAGAACTCCTATACTAAATAGTTCATACAACTTGAAATTGATTATAATGTTACCATTTGTAGACTGTTTGTCCTTGGCCCCATCAAAGAAGTGTTTGTGGGTGTAAGAAGAAACGTGAGCACATCAAAAGCTTTAGAGTGTGACATCCTTTTTCCATAAAACTGAAATGTAACGTCTAAAACTTTGAAAACTTACCCTACTATTCTCCATCTACCCACAAACGCCACTACGCCAAATAAAAAGTCCAGACAATCTCGTAAAATAAATCCAACTCACACAATCAAGAAACCTCCATAATCGCGTACTCAAAAACGCTCTCTACATTCTTCACCTAGCCACAAAATGTCAAGTAAACAAGTCTAGATAATCTCAGTAGATAAATCCAAGTGACACAATCAAGTATCTACCATATCTAAAACTCAAAAGCGTAAACCCTCTACATTCTCCATGAACCCAAAGCCGTGAGCACATAGGGCCAAACCAAACACATTACCCTAAGCCGTAGGTGATAATAACAGTTTACCCTGTCACTTAGCATGGCAGTGCGAGCTACCGAGGTTCCCGAATATTTGGACATTATTATCTCCACGTTGATTTAGGCGCTTTTTAGTGGGATTCCTAAAGCCTCATCCGTTGCCCCATTCAGGTTCTCGTTTTTTGGTATGGGAAGCTTTTTATGTGCCGTGTAACTTGTAAGATAAGGTTAGAATATATTCTGGTGGTTATTATTCTTTCCCCTTACTCCGCAAGATGTATTATCGTATTAGATTATTCTTTCCTTTCAGTTACTAATATATTTAAATAAGCTGTTCTTCAAAAAAATTTAGGTATTTTGTGAGATCCTGAAAATATGGCAGGAAATTAGAATCTGACAAGGGTTTAATTTTTTTTTAAATATTTAAAAGAAATGCGAAAAATAAAAATGAGTTTTTATCAAAAGCGTTATCAGTCTGAATTAAACAAAAAATATTAATTACTATCTTTTCTTCATTTTGGCTCTCCTTTTTCTCATTCTGTATGCCTATCTTTACATAAATAATACTAACAATTAAATCAAATTAGTTTATGAAACTTTATAGCACGTTTAGTAGTATCAATATAATCAATTATTAAAAAACGTTGTTACACTTGCGTTAATCTCCTTCAATCTCTAAGTTGATGCTCGCACAAACATGACCTGTATCAATTTCATCATGGCATTAAGCAATCATTCATATAACGAGCGGTTTGCTTCGGGATCTGTCTGTCACGGGAGCTAACGCGAGCATCCTGTCTGTCTCAGATAAGGTACTCATATATGTTATACGCACTTGATTGTTTAAAACGCTTATAATGTTTCCGGTTATTTGAGATGGATTTATAAATATTTCGAGTTGTTCATACCATCATTAGTAACATATTAAACATGCAACAAGGCCTGCGTCCTCATAGGAGTTGGAATATGGTGTTTAAAACCACCATGCTGCTATAATGCGGGTCGGCGAGCTTAACGTGATATTGTTTGTCGTCGTCATAAGCACTAGCAGATGCTATGCTATGCTAATATGTTCTTCGAGGCACAGTTAACATCACCGACGTCCGTAGTTCAGACTGAAAGTGTTTTGCTTCTAATAATTTCTTAGAAGCAACATCTAATTGTCTCGAGAACGAAACTCGAACTCAGGACTTTGTCATTCGAATAGATATAGGTAAGTAACCACTGGTTTAACGAGACACTCTTGGGTAACTTTGCATAATGTATTTTTATGTAGTGTCAGTTCGTGATCATTAAATCAATAAAACAACCGACTTCCTGACGAGCTGTCGTTTAAACCCACTTTAACCCAACAGAAAAGGGAAACGTATAATTGGTCTACGATGTCCGACTGAAGACATTACAGACACCTTAAAAGTAAACATCTGATCTATCACCGGCCGCTATAAATTACACCCCACTTGACAGCTAAATGCACCTTTGATATTGTTTCTTGAAACGGGTACCTAAATGCCATTCGCAGAATAGCCGACGAAATCGCCAAATTGTGACGAAAAAATCATTAAGGCAACCCAACAAAGGAAATTGTTTTGTGTTCCCGAAACTAGTTTCACAGATATAGACCGACAAAAAAGTGTATTTTGATGTCTAAATAGACTCGTCAACGCAGGTAGAAGGGACCGTAACCGACACTTGGATGGTGAAAGAGCCCATTAATTTTAACTAACCGAAGTCGGGATCGCGATTTGTACTGAAATGTTTTATTTAACTTATAAACTCCGATATCAGATCGAAATCATAATTTTACGAAGCTTGTCGAGACGTTAAATATGAATAGGCATTTTTTTATTGGAATCGATTTTTGTGGAAAGGTTATTTAAGGTGGTTTTATATTAGTTTCTAGGCATGATTCCGAGAAATGAATGATAAAGTTTGAATTTTTAGATGTTTTTTATCGGCATCTCAATCAAGTCTTTTATTAATCTTGTACATCTGCTATTTAAGTAATAATATATTGTGAAGAATAGTGTAGCATTACTGCATTAGTTAAAGTCACATAAAACAATATCTTGATATTGTTGATTAAGTCTATACACTAACAGATAATTTTAAATGAATGAATTGAGTGTTGATAGAACCTTTCTTTCAACACTCAATTCATTCATTTAAAATACCTACAACTTAGCCATTCAACACATTTCCGTAGGTCTAAGTTTTGCCGGAAATAGAGAAAATCAATTTTTTACCCGTAAACCCTCAACCTCTACCCCTTCCCGACCTCAGATCGCCCGTAATTTATTTTTCCTTTCATTTTTATGATATACTCCTCATTTTCTGATCGGTTTCATCCAACTGCGATTTTCTTGTACTTTTTGTTATTTTTAAGGCTAATTGTACTGGAGTACTAACACATGATAAAATTTGACAGTCGAGTCAAAATTGGTCCAAAAGCTTTGCCAACGAAGATTAGCCAAAAGAAAGAAGTAACTATTCGTAACCTATCGCAAGCTTTCTCTTTAATGAAAATATAATTAAAAAATGTTGTTTAGGCCACGTATAGAAGTAATATGATACATACAAAATCAAAATGCTAAATATAAATAACGAGCTTGATAGTAATTAAGTTCTCGGATTAAGCCGAAACGTGCCAACATCCATGTCTTTTTTTGGATAAAGATTGCGCTCAAGGAAACCTGTGCATTCATTGAATTTATTACGTTGAAATCCTAAAGCATTACGTCCTAATGGCAGTCAACAATAGGGATTTTATTCTACCTGGATGTGTCTGCATGGGCCATTGTTCGGCGAACAAATTCGGGCCCTCTCTTGGACTTTTTTCAAAACCCTTGTTAGCAAGTCCACGGATAGAACTCTTTTGTGTGGACAATAGCTTTACATATTTATAAGTGGGTAGGTAGGTACAGGTGTTTCTTCTTGTATACCTCCTACAGCCTTAAGATTAAGATTCTTTCCTTGATTATGTACCAACTTGATGTATTAACTTTAAAAGTCTTAATCACTTGATCACTCCAATATTTTGTTGTTTTTCCTTTACCTGGAAATCTAGCTTCCCACGGGGTAGAAAAGGTTCTAAATTCATAGACTAATTTATTTCCATAGTTATTTTTTCTAATTTTAGCGATTAGGCATATTATAATAAATACCCAATCGGAAAGGAACTGAAATAGAGGCGTATGGTTTCGGTAACTGTGATTTTTCTTAGATTAATAATGTAAGAAAAATCTTGATACATTTGGTTCGGATTGTAATTTATAAAACTACTCAGTACAAATCCAAGAGCTTTGAATTATATTAAAACTTTAAAAAGCATTATTGTTTTAAAGTTAAGTCAATTATACTAACGTATCCAACTCATTATTCCCCTCTGTTAGCCATATTAAAATAAAAACCCAATCGGGAAGAGAAACTCGAATGAGATAGAAACGTATGGTTTCGGTAATTGCTTAATCAAGTCGATTGATCATCAATAGAGCGGTCGGGGTGCGCGGGCGCATGTCGACGACCGGGCCGCGGGCTACAGTGATGTACCTATGGATATAGCATTATGAAACTGTGGGGCGTTTTCTTTTATTTATTTATAGACGCCACAGCTTATTAAATTTATCGATGAAATTTTATTACCTATCGAAAAATTTATTTAAATGTAACACTCGTAATTAATACTTAAAAGTAAAATGATGTGCTTTTTAAACTGTATAAAGTTAAAGAACAAATGAACTTTGATTTGTGTAAAAAAAATATTGATTTTACGCACACACAATTACTTAAAAGGTATCACCATTTATAAAACAGTCAGACAATACTTCAATAACATGTACTCGTACGACCATCAAAGATTTGAAAAGCACAAAAATCAAAGTCAACAGTACGTTTCGAATCCATCGAAATTGCGCCAGGCACCGTGACATTACCAGAAAATACGGCCACAAAATATTTGTACAGTCAGCAAAGTAATAAACACACAGGAGCGAGTCAAATCTCGACCTCACCAAATAGAAAAAAAGAACGGTTAAAAACGAAACAGTCGCGCGTAATAAGGGTTCCGTATTAACTATCTGAAGTTTTAGAAGTCAGTATTATGAGATTTTCATTAATGATTAATTTATAAAAAATAATTTATTTTATTAATGCTTCTCTTAAAATAACTTATTGTTTCTCTTACTCAGCAACCTGTTTGGAATGCAGATTCTTTTGGAAAAGTTGGCCAAAAACTCTGTAGCATTTCGTAAAACAAATTCGAAATTGCTGCTTATACTGATTTTCAAAAATACAAGAAACATCTCATAGAAATATTATATGAAATCAGTAAAATAGTGAAAAATATTCAATGGCGAATTTATTGTAGAGTCTACATCTCTGGTTTCGGAGCGAAAGCTATTTTTATCGGATACGTGTTCGTCTGTTTTTTTTTTGAAATTCAAAATAAGTAGTAAGATAAGTTACTTTAAGTTTCTTATTGCTTTCTATTTCAATAAACCAATAATCATCTATTGACGAAAAACTATCGCAAAGTAGTGCGTGCTAGCTGATTTATGCTATTCAATATTTGAATGATAAGAATTAGTTTTTCATGAGTCTGTACGGATCACTACAAACCAAAAAAAGCGTTCTTCCAGCGTCGACAGAGTCATCTTTCTGGGGTAGAACTAATTGTCGTTCGTTGGTTATAGTTAAAAAACTTATTTGTTGTGCTCCTACGCCATTTGATAGACCCGCCGACTGTGGGGCAAAAAATATCTTGACCGCTCGAGAATTCGGTACTTCTAATACACAGGCGTGATTTTGAATTGTATTAACCAATGTATCTTGAATAGCGTAGAGTTTAGACTATTCAAAAAGTCTTATCTTAACGACTGTGTCTTACACAGAGCTGATGTGAAGCTGTTCAAAAAGTTCTAAAAATGCTTTTTGAATTTATATTTAACAAAAGTTTTTTTTATTATTATTGACTACAAGTCGGCCCGTGACTGCTATCACGCCTGATGTTAAGTGAAGATGCAATCTAAGATGGAAGCGGGCTAACTTGTTAGGAGTAGGATGAAATCAACACCCCTTACGGTTTCTACTCGACATCGGACCGGAACGCTAAATCGCTTTGCGGTACGTCTTTGTCGGTAGGGTGGTAACTAGTCACGGCGAAAGCCTCCCACCAGCCAAACCAAGACAAATTAAGAAAAATCTCAATCTGCCCCGCCGGGAATCGAACCCAGGACCTCCGTCTTATAAATCCACCGCGCATACCACTGCGCCACGGAGGTCGTCAAAAAAGTATATTTACGTCAAGTATATTTGCTTTTCAAATCGGTGTTTATAAAATACATAGAAGTATTCAATTAGTATTTACATGTTTCACTTTACGGAAAATATTTCCTACTAGAGGACACGTTGATCCCGTTCCCGTGAGAATTTTAGGATAAAATGTGGCCTATGTGTTAATTCAGAGTGTCATCAAACTCTATAACAAATTTTATTAAAATCGCTCGAGCCGTTTAGTCGTGAAAAAATAACAAACGTACACATTCACACACTTTCGCCTTATCATAACACCATGATTTAGTGTAAGATGATCATTATTAAAGTTTGTTTTAAGTTTATTAAAACTTAAAAATTATGATTTGTATCCTTCGTTTTATTCTTTCTTCCTACAGTCATCAATTATATTTATATAATTCTATTACTCTACGCTTAATTACAAAATATAATATCTAAAATTAAACCGACTTGAAATCAAATCTAGGATTTCTTTGCTATGAAACAAGTCATTACGAACGCTAGACATGTCATCAAAACTAGCAGAGCTAGATACATCTCTATACCATTATTTTTTATCATCTCAAGCTGTAGTTGTCCATTATATTTCATACTTGAGATCATTCGGAGTAAGTAACGATGTAGAAGCGGCCAGTTCATCAATTATTGTTTCAACGAACACTGCACCATCAATATAATACAACACGTCGCTTTTATCTAGCAAGTTCTTTACTTTTACTGTTGCTTTGTTATTCTTTTGTCCATCTTTTATTATTCTTTTTTATGAAATAACTAGCTGAGCCGGCAAACGTTGTTTTGCATTAAAAATTAAAAAAAAAATTTAGATGAAAATTAGATAGTAGCCGATTCTCAGACCTGCTGAATACGCATACAAAATCTGGTAAAAATCGGTAAAGTCGTTTCGGAGGAATACGGTAACTAACATTGTGACAGGGAAATTTTATATATTAGATATATATTATATATATGTTTCTATTTCACAATAAGAATAACTTAAATATATGTACAGATAAATAAAATAATTTAAAACTAAATAAAAATGGAAATACTTAACGCTACCGTAACCTAAACTAAAAAAAATAAAACAAAATAAAAAAAGGAAAATAAGTAATTATAAAATCTATACATATGAATATTTAAATAAATATTATTTTATTCATAAATTGAAAGCATCTTTTAATCTACTTCACACATTTTTTAAAATTATTATAGAACTCCAGATATTTAGAAAACTATTAAATTAAAATTATTATTAAGAATATTTTATCGATATTTTTGTTTCTCTATTACGGCTAATCGTATAATCGGATATCGATGTGATTCGAGTGAAAATAATTAATGTTACAAATACTAAACACGATTGTTGGTATAGGATTATAATTTCTTTGAGACAGTTTCAAAATTATATGCTTCCACACTAAAATCTAATTAAATCTCTTATAGCCGTAAACAAAATATTGGTAAAAGCTATCGAATTAATTAACAACTGTTTTGTGTGGGAAAATTCGACAAAATAGGGCCTGACTTTAAAAAAGACTTAACATAAACTTGTTAATTTGATCTATGAAAGTTGGAATGTATCTGTTATTCATAAATTGTATTAGACCTTAGTTTAGCTAATATTACACACAAAATGAGTTTTTGTTTGTGTAATGGTAAATAAATAACAGTAAGTAAAAAAATCCTTTTTCTTAAACTAAGTACTAAATTCTGTTACAGTAAGAAACTAACTAAGCATTGACAAAAATTTTTAAATCGCTCTAGATTGGCAAGATACAAAACAAAAAAATTACCCTTATTCAAATTCGATTATTTGTAGGATAATTTTAATTTACAATAACTTTTAAAACCTCTATAATTATCTGTTGACTTTAGCAGTTTCTTTTGACTTTGTTACTAACTCTTTTCAGTAGAATCTATTTTCTGATGTATTAGTCATTATTGAAACCCTATTTTGAATATCTAAATGAATTTTTGAAAGGATCTGTACGGAATTTAACTTAATTTAGTTGGGCAATCTTCCCGGTATCCTTGATAGAGAGATTACAGCAAATCATTTGAGACGGGACTTTTGAAAAGTGTAATTGATTTTTAATTTAAATTCACTGCATGTTAAATCAGCCTAGTATGCCAGCTTTTAAAAAGTATAATTTAATATGAGTTTGACCGTGAAGTCTGAATCTGAAATCTTCATAGTAAGCCATCGATAGAGTAATTTAAATAATTTAAAACTTGAATTTACAAAAGTGTATTTGATTTGAGTTTGAAATTTAAATTCACTTGCATATATCTTAAATCTCCCCGGTATGCCATCGATAGAGCGATTCGAAGGAATCATTTGAGATTCGTGATCAGAGGTCAGATCTCGACTTAGCTCGTGATACGGCGTTGTGTTATGTCGCCCGTGTATCGGATCGTTTTATGGTAAATATCTATTTGATAGGAAACATACGTTCCTTATTGTATTTTTTCTCGATAAAAAAGGTAAGTAAAAAAGGAGACATCGGAATATATTGGTTCTACTTGTAATAGTCTATATATTTATTTTGAAAAGAGCTAAGTTGCTGCTAAGTTTCTTACTCGGATTTTATTGGCAGTATTTTTTTCGAGGTGGTAGTGTCTCTTACTGATAAACTTGACTATTCAAAAATACTTAGGTATTTAAAATCAACGACATCTCTATATAGATGTCGTTGTTTGAAATAAATGAGTTCAAACTTACTTATGTTGTACATTTTGAATCTTTCCCGGTGCCATTCACCTCGGTTAAAATTGGAGACCTATGTATTGGATCGTACTCGATTGATACTAAATACCTGTTTTTTTTTAAAATATTAGTTATATACTCAATTCCTTATATGTGTTTAGAAAATATTTTATAAGGTACCAGCATTTATTAGCAGACTATCATCAAATGGAAGTACTAACACTATTCTATAACTATTCTAAGGACTTCAAAGCATATTTGTTTTATACAGACTAATACATTACTTTTTATATTACAATATTTTCTTAGAATATGCATGTATGCAACTACAGGAAGATGTCAATAAATTAACCTCTCAGTGCAATACAAAAAGTGTCCACATGTAACACCCCGCGGCCCGCCAGGCTGCGGACGCCAACACGTCCACTAATAAAAATGCAACGTCCACATGCGGTTAGGTGATAAATAAAAAACCCAGCAATTCCCGGGAAAGACTAAAAACGTGACTGAACTGCAACACCGGACGGGCACCCCGTCGCCGACGCTGGGATTGCTTTGTTTTTGAAACTTACAAAAAGTCAGCCCCTTCTCGTTTTGACCGAGGCAGGTACAAAAATATGCCCTCTGGACCACATGTTGGGACCTTTGCTAAAACGAAAACTTGTCACTTGACTCTAAAGGACGAGTTTTAAGGTCCGTGCAGCGGAATTCCGAAAACGTTACGACTCAAACGCGAAACACGACTTTTTGTAAAACTTCCATATTATCAATTTGTTTATAATTGTTTATATAATTTAGTTAAATAAAAAATCCATGTTATTATTTTTAGTTTATCATGCAAAATAAATTTTTATCTAATTGTCAAAGTATAAGTAATAATTGTAGAAGTATTGTTGCTTATATCGAAGTAGATACAAAATGTTTAACTTACTGGGCCGATATGCTGATATGTCAGGTCATCTCGTGTCAAACTATTTTGTAGCGGCAGCAATCCATTCGCATAATAAATACAACACAAAACACCAGCGCACTTGTCAACAATTCCCAAAAACTTAGTTAACACCAAAATATTGTCATCTCACATCCAGTCACATGCACTGTCACTAGGGTCCTAAAGTGTCACTTTTTGATTCATAAATAAAATAATAAAGCGTTTATTATTTAATAATGTGCAAGAAAGAAAATAATAGAGTGCCTACGTCCGTCGCCGGCGCGGCGCACACCGGTATAGAGAATAGGAGGACACGGATGGAGCGCTGCCGGCGATTTCATCTCAATCTCGCCCGTCGAAACGAGACAGTAACATGACAATAAACGACTGTAAAACGTCAGGAGGAAAAGAGACAGCGAATTTCCCATTATGCGCACTCCGATCCTGACATTTCAATAGCCCCGTCCCACTCGCACGTCAAGTTATTTCCGTACAATTTATATGCGCTTGTATTTGTGCTGCGTCCCTCTCCGACGCGGATAGTGGTAACCAGATAATGTCTTAATCGCATTTTCTTAGCGCTATGCTGACTGATGCACTAACATAAACAATGATAATTCACGGATTTGCATGAGCGATAAAATGTTTTTAATGAGGCAACTCCGAAGTCCGATGGACAAGTATAGACGTGATGGGTGGGCGGAGCTGTAAATACTAAATTAGTATTCATAGTAACTCTTTTTTACTATGAAGTTATTATTAAGTGTAATAATCATAGGATTTATGACGATGGGCGAGTGCCTACCTATACGAATACCTAATAGGTAACAGTCTTCTATGCGTGTTGCTAGTATTAACTTATCGATCTGAGATATGGTCTCCAACTATCGGCTTCACAAGAAACTCCAAAGACAGACAGCGGGTCATAGAGGATCTACGCCCAAAAATGAGGTGATCATTAAATGAATTGGAACGATGTTGTGCCGTAATGCAGCATAGACAATCTTAACAGTCAGTTCACCTAAACTGATGATATCAAACGCGTTGCAAATGCCTCTACAGAAGTTCAAAAAATATATGTTTAATGCTCTCTGCCAAAATACAATTTACGAAATGAACGACTTTTTTAAATTAAAACATATTTAATTAACTAATATATTACTTTAATAAAATTATACTTTGACATCACTAATTGACTTAATTATATATTCATTTTCAAATATATCTGTATTGGCATATGTTCACTGACTTACAATGGTTATGTATGTTACTTAATAACATTTTTATAATTTCAATAATTGACATGTAATAATTTTGACATTTTAATTACCTAATCTTATTTCTAAGTTTGTAAATATTTGCACGCCTAGTCCTTGGCAAAACATGTTTGGATCTTTTTAATAGAATTGCATTACTTTCGTAACCCTTGTTTAGCAAATAAATAAATGATTATGATTATACTTAATAGTTTCTTGATTCTGATAGAACCAGAATCATACTGACTCTATCTCGAAAGTTTTTGTCCCAAAAAACGATAATTGCAGTTATCATACCCATCACCCATCATAGATATAAACCAGGCTACTTTTGGCCTTGCAAAAGGACAGCAATCAGTAAAAAGTGAAAGGATAGGATATTTATTGTGACTACTCATTGTATACGCTAGTTATTTGACAGCTTTCTTTATTGGACGTGGTTTATCACCAGATTAATAATCTCGAACAAAGCTGTAGGGAAACGTGAAAAAGTTTTGACCATCGCTGAAAAGACTATTTATAGGTATTCGAGAAAATAATTTCAGAGAGCGACTTTGTACAATTTCCGGCAAATCTACAAGGATCTGTAGGTATCAGCTATACCGTCACGTAAACACCATACTAATACTTAAATTTTGTTGCTCGTTCCTGATACGCAAATATATGGAAAGCCCTACAAAGTTCCACATATTTCACCAAGGGTATTCCGGACTAAAGCCATCATGAGACAAAATCGTCATAGCAATACAATAGCATCTACCTATACCAAAAACAAGGTCCATATTTTCTTATGTCACCCAGACATGGTTTTCGAAACCATTCTTGCTTTAGGATTGACCTCTCATTAAGCCCATGATCCCCATTGTTTTAAACATCCGTCCTAGTTTCAGATGAGATTGCCTTAGAAAGACCTTTCTAAGGCATCTACCTTTAGAGCTTAACTTTGGCAAAACATCAGCGCTAGCCAAAGCCTCCTTATGAAACCTACGACATAATCAATCAGTAAATACCCAAAATTAGTATGTAAAGTCATGTCAATAACGAATAGGTATAGATCCTACCAACCTATGTGATTGCAAATAAGTATTGATCCAACAAGAATAATACTCTTTAAAAGTATCAAAGTACTTGGACCTTGCTCACGAGATTACCGCCACGTGGAATGTTGAGTCAACTATTATTGTTCCGATAGTCGTTTCAGTCCATCAACACCTTAAGAAGCTTTCGTTTAATTGTTGGATCAAGGGTCGGATACAGAAGGCAGTAGTCCTTGAAACGGCGCGTATTGTGAGGAGGTTCCTCACTTTGGAGCCCTGACCACCGGTTGCTTGGACCCGCAAAGGCCCCGCTAACGGAGGAGAAGATTTTTTTATAAATTTTTAATAGTGTTTTTATGTATATTTTTGTATTACTTATAACATTGTTAAAATTTTTTAAAAAATATGTAAATAAATATAAATGAGAGAAAAAAAAATACTCTTTGACAGATAAAGATCTAGATGCCGTTCACCAACACGATGAGCTGACTAGTTGAGTGAAGCAAAATTGTACACGCTAGCGAAGGTGGCCACCAATAAAAGCCGATGGAAGACAAAGACCACGATCTTCAGACATATAGGACTACAGAAAGGGAGATAATACTCTTTGAATAAAAATATTGAAGGCTTTTCTTAGATCAGAAGTTATTTTGGTTCTGAACATATCATGTAGAGTAAATAATTGTCTTGCTATATATTACGTTACAATAAATAAAATGAAGAGCATGTACAAATGCAGTATGCAAATCAGAAATTGAACAGAATAATTATCTATTTGTTAAGTGGAGTGCAAACACTCACCGCGGCGTGTGTTTGCCGCGTTCACTGCTATCCAAATGTTTGCTCTCCGATGACACTGCTGACGACTCAACCAAGTCCAATTTTCTGGGAAACTCTACAAAAATTCCTTAACTCGTACACTTTGTGTTGAATCAGTTCTCTTAATAGGGTTTAACGAGGTTCAAGTAATTTACCTTCAGGGCATTTTTAACCGACTTTCAAAAAGGAAGCAGTACCATTTTCAACTGTATATAATCAGTACCGAATACTTATGGATTTAATAAGGGACGGTTTTTATTTTTTAATATATCATTATTGTCGTTCATCGTTATTCCAATAAAACTACAAAAACTACTACCTAAAATAACGTTAGTTAATGGCGATTTAAAAATGCGCGTTAAATAAATATCAAAATGTTTAACAAAATTACTTACCTATATCTATCTAATTTTTGCACTATTAACCCAGTGCACTATTATTTTTGATACGTGGCTGTCGTAATTCCATAGCCAAGTTGTAACCCTTAAGCTTAACCCTACAACGCACCTAACAAGTTGTATTAATGATCGCGTGAAGTGTTCCAAAATTAGTTCATAAATAAAATACGAAATAAATGCACACTAACTTTTAAATTATGAGAACGTCTGAACTTACTTAAAATAGTGTATAATATAATAAACCATTGATAAAATAATAGAAACTAGAAACTGTAGAAATACTAGTCTTTGTCGCAATACTGACAGACTGAACTATGGTCACTGAATATATTTTCATTGCACACAAACAACATTATTGTACGAATAAGTTAGAAGCAAAAGCCTTAATCGCTTAATTCCCTACCGCATCTAGAAATGCTAGACGTGCCTCAAACGATAACAATTAAGCTCGATCACTGAAAACGTCAACGTAAACGTCTTGCGTGAAATCACATCACTCGCAAAGGATTTCGTATGAATCATGCATGACCCGACTTCGGGAACGAAGGTACAGCGCAATGTTAGTATGTCTTAATGCAAGTCCAACAAAAAGAGAAAATCCACATCTCGCATCGAACGTGACAATAACATCTTAACGAAAACATTCCCGACAACCTATCTTATTGACAACACCACCCTGATTTTAAGCTCTAACATTCAAGTTATAAAGTTTATTTTAAAATAAAGTGTAGTGGCTTTAAGAAGTTTACAGAATTGAACAGGTTTTCGTTACGAATGAAATGCTCCAAGAAAAGGGACGGGACTACAAAAAGCAATCGCGGTAAAGCAACTAAACTCGAAAGCTCAAAGGACTTGTGCTGTATTTTGTTTTGTCTGAGCGAGATAACTTGATCATTCTTTACATTTTCAAAACGATGTAAATAACAAATTGCACTTTTAACTTTCTACTTTATGATAAAACAAATAAAGGTTTTAATTCTTTGTTGCATCGATGACGTACTACGTTTTAAAACGGGCGTATTGTAAAAAGAACAATTTACAAGTTCGTCTGGAGCAAAAGAGGATGGATGTTGATAATGTATTACGTAAGAGAGGGACAAAAAGCAGCCTCTGACCGCAGTTAAGGCTGTGTATTTTTTCTGAATTATTAAGCCGCATTCGGTCTTAATTAAGACATTTGTGCATTTATAATGAAATAACAATATGCGTCAACTTAACGAACACCTAAACTTGTGAAATATTTAACCTGAACCACTTTTTTATAAGGACAAATGAGGTTATTTACGAGGTCCTTAAAAGTAGTGTTACCTACTTTGTTTTTTTGCGGTCGCTTCATTACTTTGTAACGAGCTTCATTTTATTATCAAATAGGGGTTTATATCAAATATCAATAGTTGATTTTGGAAAAATAAAGCATCTGTTGGAGTATTATTAACATTTTCAGGACTTTTCTTTAAAGGCCTTTTTGCAGCGGTTGGATTCCTTGGTTTGATTTTTAGGTCGAATCTAAAAAGGATTTTATATTTTTCGTTGGCCTAGGTCTGGTCTAGTAGTAGGTATTCTTCGGCCATGGCCACGGCCATTACCACACTACCATCAAAGATATACCGCCAAGCTATTTATTGTAAAAATGAAATATAGAACAGAATAAACTTATACTTACATCTTCCACATTAGTTCGCAATCATCGCATTGTCACTTAAAATCAAGTGAAATCACAGTCGCAAGTAGCCGTTATGTGTGTGTGTAATGTGCCGATAGGATGATAGGTACGGCCGAAGCTGACCACCAGCCTAGTTGACTGCGGGCGCGCTAGGCCACGACCGAACTCCTCAACGGTGGTCGCTTATTGTAGCACCATCACCTTTGATACGTCGTTGTAGTAATACCTTTAGTAACTCAAAGACTACTGAATGGATTAGTACATCATGCGGTGTTCAGCAATAGATAAAGTTAATTCTGAGGAAGGTTTTAGTATACTATATGTTTAAAGGACATTGCCAAAATTTTCCCATGCCATCCAATCTTATGCTCATATTTAACTGTTGTATTTAAATACACAATGAATTTTAAACAACTACCTATGTTTCATAGCACTTGAAAATATATCAAAAAAATAAAAAATTCAATCGATTTTTTGTGTTCTGATTCTGAAACACGTGACCGTCGTCGTAGTATGAAAAGTCCACTTTTTCAACCTTCATAACATTTTCCTGCGACTGCATAGCTAAACAATAATAGTAATGACATATACATTACTGGGCAGCCTGGGGTACACTTCCATACAATTTTTGGCAATGTCCTTTACAGTGAAGTATGATATATAGGTAGGTAAAGTGGCCCAAATGTGACGATAACTGATGGCGCTGCCTGGCTCCTTTAATTTAGGCAGTAATTTCAATTAAATTACTACATTATCTTGTTATATTTTGAAGTTAAAATTTAACAAGACAATGTATGTAAAAACTATTCTTGTTTAGTAGCGTAAATCTATCTTTTAAGGATAACTTGTTATATCCCTATTTTCTTCAAATAACGGGAACATACCTATACGTTTGTAATATTAAAGTAAGAGCATTTTATATCGGGTCGCAACGAGCAGGGCAGGCAACGAGGGGCAGGCTCACACATTCCATATAATACATAAAAGTAATTTCAGCAGATTTTTGCGCTGCGCTTAAAAGTAAATGTTTCCGTAGATGAATCAAGCTAGTTATGTATTATCTATGTAATATGAAACTTATAACCGCTTACGAATATGTACTGCACGTGCAACATTGCTGACTATCACAAGCTGAACTTTGAGAACCGTGCGAATGTTATCCAGTCGTTCTGATTACTTCATCAAACATTGCTTACTTCCTGAGAAAAGGAAACATATACAAAATATCTAGGTACTTTGTTCCCACGTGCAACATTTTTATATTTTTTAAATATGTGGGTTAAAGTTATGATTCACTGCTTTTTCTGATTGCATTATGCACAATAATAAGTGCAAATGGAGCGGCAAAGGACATTGCCATAATTTGCCCCAGGCTGTCCAAACGTATGCTCATATTTAACTGTTTTGACGGCCTCCGTAGCGCAGTGTCAGACGGAGCTCCTGGTTTCAGCTGGGTCGATTAAGATTTTTTAATTGGCCTTATGCTTTCCTTGCAGACACCACTGAGTGTACTGATCAGCAATGCTTTAACGTCTCAAAAAATGACGTAGAGGGCTCCGCTGGGTTTTAGTAGGTGTTAGTAGGTAGGAAGAGTCCCACATTCTCGAACGTAGATTACGCTGTTTTGTTTCTGCGTAGTCTCCATCCAGCATGCATAAATGCATTTGCCAGTGATAAAAATCTGGCTGGTGGGAGGCTTCAGCCGTGGCTAGTTACCACCCAGCCGACAAAGACGTACCACCTTCTTCCATCTTAGACAACTAGGGCAAGAGCTAACTTGTAATGATTAAAAAAAATCCTTTGGATTCACAAGTGACTTAGAGGGACCAGGCGAGCCATTACGATACCTTTATGTGTTTAGATTTCCCCATCCACCAATAGGCAGGTGCGTCCACCTCTATTTTAGATAACCGATCATCGGGACGTTATAGTTTCCTTTTTTTTTAAAGTCCCGATTAACATAAATTCCTTAGCAAGTGACATGCGTTATCGAATTGTTTATTTTTAACTTTTACGCCGGGTTAATAAAACTGATCACTTATTTTTAAACCGGTTTAACTTCAAGGGTTGGGTGGTTGAGATTAATACATTCTGGGTTCGGATACGCTGTGTAGGTAGATACTAGTAATTAATTAATGGCTTAACGTGCTCTCTCGAGGCACGGGAGTTTAATACCGTCAACTTTCCAACTCTTTACGACAATCTCTACTAAATAAATTGGTTCTTTTAAGACGTAGACTGGTTAACAAACTACTTGGTTAGTCCCGTGGTTAGTCTATGTTGCCCTGGATCACGATGTCCCAGGTTCGAGTCGTAGGCCGGAAATATTGATCTATTCTTTATTTTTCTTTAAGAATTTCTCAGTGAAAATTTTCAGGCCTGAATTGGGAAGTGCAAAGAATGAGGTAAGTCATTATCATTCACGTCTCCAACTTTTACGTGCTAAGCCCGCCAACCCGCATTAGTAAAGCATGGTAGCAGTAAACTCCAAATACTCTCTCCGCTATGATATCCGGATTGAATCTCTTAAATTTTGGACATCCTACAGCGATTTTGGTTTGGCTAGTTAGTTAAGTTTTGGTAGTGGTATATTTACTATGGCGTATATCTCGTTCCTGGCTATGATCACAAATTGAAATAAAAATTTTTCTTAATTGATCCTAGTCTGGCTAAAAAGTAAGTTAAGTTTTGGTAGTGGCTTAGTTACCTCTCTCCTCTATGATCGGTGCCAGCCATTGATTCTCTTAATTGATCCTAGTCTGGCCAGATAGTTGTTTTGGTAGTAGATAATGTTCCTCTAAACTTGGCTGGCACCGATTGATTCTCTTAATTGATCCTAGTCTGGCTAGTTAGTTTTTTAGTGGCTTTACCTCTCTCCTCTTTGATCAGATGATTTATTTTTCTTTAAATTTCTAGTCTGGCAAGTTTCAGTGAAGTTTGGGAAGTGAATAGTTACCTCTATCGTTTATGTCTCCAATTTTCTCTAATCGAGCCAATCTGGCAGTTAGTTAAGTTTGGTAGTGTACTCCAAGTACCTCTCTCCTCTATGATCAGCCGATTGATTCTCTTAATTGATCCTAGTCTGGCTAGTTAGTTAAGTTTTGGTAGTGGATAGTTACCTCTCTCCTCTATGATCAGCCGATTGATTCTCTTTCGTGTAGAAACCGAAACCCGTTGATCTTAGTCTTTTCCGGCTAGGTAGTGAAGTGGTTTGGTGGTGGAGTTATAAGACAGGCCTCTTTCCTCTATGATCAGCCGATTGATTCTCTTAATTAATCCTAGTCTGGCTAGTTAGTTAAGCTTTGGCCGTGGCTAGTTACCTCTCTACCAGCTAAGACGTATCTGCCGCCTAGCGATTAACCGTTCCGATTCGATGTCGTGTACCGAAACCGAAACCCGCTTCCATCTTAGATAGCGTCATCACTTATTCCATCTTAGATTTGCAGTCGCGGGCTAACTTATTGTTAAAAATTAACTTGCCTAGACGGCTCTAACTAATACCAGCCCTCTTCGAAGTTGCTTAATCCTTACTAATATTATAAAGGCGAAAGTTTTTACGTATGGATGGATAGATGTTTGTTACGCAAAAACTACTGAATTGATTTTGATGAAACTTTACAGTAACACAAGTTACATATCAGAAAGTACATAGGCTGTATTTTATCCCAAAATTCCCACGGAATCGAGAACTAAACGGGTGAAACCGGCGTCCTTTAGTAATAGAATATATTGCTAAGTAAGATTAATAATTGCATATTTTGACCGCATCTGCTTACCAGTGGAAGGTAATGTGATACGACACAGGTGGTGAAGTGGTAATTTGCCGCGACGCAAAATACCAAGAATAATTGCATTTCTGTTATTAAAAATACATTAACATCGCAATGGTGATGTGAGATATATATTATGTGGGAACTAATTAATATATGTAAAGTTTGTTCAATGATACAAATTTAACCAATCGATTTTAATAGAGTTCTTGCACGTTTTTTTCTAATGTGATGGAAGCATCTTGTTAGGAGTAGGATAAACTCTACACCCCTTTCGGTTTCTACACGACATCGTACCGGAACGCTATGGGTACTTATCGACTTTCAGTATAGCTTTGTCGGTAGGGCGGTAACTAGCTATGGCTAAAGCCTCCCACCAGCCAGACCAATTTAGAAAGTCCTAATTAACCCAACCAAGAATCGAAACCAGGAGCTCCACGAGGGCCGTCAAAAAAGTTATTAAGTTTGTTAAAACAAATTCGACCAATCGATTTGAATAGAGTTCTTGTTGGTTTGAACTGCTTCGTTGGCCCAGTGGGTAGCCTATGTGGATTTAGATTACGAGGTCCTCAGTTCGACTCCTGACTTAGGTTATGAAATGTTGAGTAATTTTTCTAATGTTTTCAGTATAAATCATAGCTGGTAGTTGAGAAGTCGGTTGCTTTATACCCCCGTGTCATCGAGCGCGTTCGAACCTATAAGCGCCGATAACAGTGTCACACAGTGTGGTTGGTCTACGCCCCATATCCCTTATTCTATTAGGTAGAAAGCCTGGCCTGACTATTGGATAAAAAAATATAAGCTGTCATTTCTAAGGTCTTTAAAATAATTTAATTGACATTCATTATAAAACTTTTTTTCTATTTGAGAAGTCTACTACAAACCATCTTTCATTTCCACATTATCCTAAAAGCTTGACAAATTCAAAATCCTATACCCTTACCATTTAACTAAATCATATTCAAATTTTCGAAAAATCCCACAACTCTCACAAGTATTACCCAGGCGTGAACGAGACGGGGAATGGATGTAAAGTGTGTGACAGAGACGGTAGGATATAAAGTCATAAATATCGCACAGCTGGGTGTTTCTTACCCGATACTTTTTTCTCCAAAAACGAAGATCACCTCGGCGTTTACAAGTAAATACAGTTACGTACACAAGTGCTTAAAATACAGATTTATTTTAGGCCCTAAGAAGTCATTTCAATTTACGTCTTATAAATATATAGTCTATGCATACTTGCTTCATCATTATCAGTCAATGAACGGTCCAAACATTGCCAGATCTCCCTTCTAATAGGAGAGGGGATATAGTGCGCAGACTCACCACGTTGCTCCAAAGGTATGTTAATAAAGTATCATTTATTAACGAGCACTATCAGATGTTGTTAATAGAGACATGTGGGTGTAACACCAAATCTAAGACTACGATTTTAGAATTTACGGAAAGTTTCTCAGATGAAAAACTCAAGTTACATGCATAAGTGTTTAAGGTACAGATTTTATTTAGCCCTTAATATTTGCTTTATTCTGGAAATATGTTTTTACTAGCTTTTGCCTGCGACTTCGTCCGCGTGGAATTAGTTATTACGGCAGCCTAATTTTTCTAAGCTTTGAATTTCATATTTATTAATATCTAATCAACTGCCTAAGAAATAGGTCTTAAGCTTTCGAAATGACGATACTTTCATACAACATTTCATCCCCCCTTTAACCCCTTACAACCCTTTTTTCTCAATTAAAAGTAGCCAATGTCCTTTTTCATTTAATATTTGCTTTATTCTGGAAATATGTTTTTACTAGCTTTTGCCTGCGACTTCGTCCGCGTGGAATTAGTTATTACGGCAGCCTAATTTTTCCAAGCTTTGAATTTCATATTTATTAATATCTAATCAACTGCCTAAGAAATAGGTCTTAAGCTTTCAAAATGACGATACTTTCATACAACATTTCATCCCCCCTTTAACCCCTTACAACCCTTTTTTCTCAATTAACCCCTGTGGGCCTGACATTCAAACCTTCTTTGAGGCCCGCGGCTACCCGGGTAGCGACGGAGCTATAATGACAGCTGTCATTATTTGCCTGACGGTTGCCAGGGGACCCCTCGGGTCTGTGAAACTTTAAAAGTAGCCTATGTCCTATTTCAGGCTCTAGACTTACTGTGTACCAAATTTCATTTAAATCGGTTCAGTAGTTGTAGAGTGAAAGCAAGACAGACAGACAGACAGACAGAGTTACTTTCGCATTTATAATATTAGTTAGGATTATTTGACATTGTGAGTTTTGAATTTGTCTCTCTATATACTTATCTCTTTGTCATGACAGCCGAGTGGCGCAGTGTGATCCTGCTTCTGCGTCTTCCAAATCCACTTAAAAGTAATAAATATGTTACTTTAATTTATTTAAACATGTCTATGAAGATTGGATGTCACCAATCCCAGGTTGAGAGAAAGTTTACCTATTTAATGTACAAAGCTTGGATGGCACTAACTTTCAACTTTATTAAATAAATTAACAAAATGTACTAAAAAGTAATTAATTATTATTTATTACTTTTTAGTACATTTGGAACTCGGTTTATTTTTAACTAGCGGTAGCCCGCGGTTTCACCCGCGTAGTTTCTGTTTCCTTACGAATATCTGGATAACTATTACCCTATCACCTCATGAGTCTGACTAATATATATTTGTTTTTATAATCCGACTGGTAGTTTCAGAGATTAGCCGGGACAAATAGATAGACAAAAATTGTAAAAACATGTTATTTTGGTGTATGTACCGTATATATATTTATGTGCATATTCATGTGCATGTTTACTACATGCAAAAGGGTTATTTCAATATTAGAAATAGACACTTTTGTTTATAGATTGCTTTTTATAGTTAACAATTTTCCACCCGCCAGTACAATAAAGAGCAAGCTAATAAATTCAAATAGGCTTTATTGGAAACCCCGCGGCATCCGACACCGGTCGTATCAATATAGTGTGTTTTATTAATTCCACCCTCCCTCCCTCGATTACTCAGCGCGATACGTTAAGGAGTTATTTGTGTACCCATGGACGAACCTCGTCCCAGGGACAGAGTTAACGGCCTCCAGTGCAGCGGTATGCGCGATGGATCTATACAAGACCTGGGTTCAATTTCTAGTTGGTTAAAGCCCCGTTTTTAGTTTGAACGCGTTTTTCCTAGTCTTTTTACTTGGAATTCGGTTTATTTTTAACTAGCGGTTGCCCGCGGTTTTTTGACTAGTTTCTACGAAAGGTTTTGGAGAAAACTAAAATTAACTAGTAATGTAAATTAGTTTTCGCGAGCTTCTGGCTTCACGTTCTATAAACATAGAAGACGGCCGAGTGGCGCAGTGGGTAGTGACCCTGCTTCTGTGTCCTAGGCTGTGGGTTCGATTCCCACATCTGGAAAAATTTGTGTGTGATGAGCATGGATGTTTTCCAGTATCTGGATGTTTATCTGTACATTATAAGTATTCATGTATCATCATTATCGCCCTATTAGCGGCCCACTATAGGGCCAGGCTTCCCTCCTTATAGGAGAGGGGATATGGAGCGTAGACCCACCACGCTGCTCCAATGTGGATTGGCGGGCTTAGGGTGATAATGTTTCATTTATTAACAATCACTATCAGATGTTGATGACCGGGACCGACGAAAGTCTAATCACTAGACCATAGAGGCAGTCAAATATTTATGTATAATATATGTATAATATATATATATTCATCGGTTATCATAGTACACATAACACAAGCTACCTACACTTACTTTGGGGCTATATAGTGCGGTGTGTATTGTCTTGTAATATTTATGATTACCATCAATAGTTTAATAACCTGCCCATGGCAACTGAAACAGTTGAATGAAATAAAGAATGGGACTTAACTTTCGAAGTTCATTTGGGAAAGGTTGTTTTCACGTGGGTGTTATTTTTAATATCACAGAATGCGTTTGGCCGCTGGCCCGTATCTACTAATTATCACGTCTTGGCCGATAGATGGAGATGTTTTTGTTTCTTTTACTCTTCTGCTCACCCACTTAATAACATTCTTCACGGTTGGAACAGGGGAGCTGAGGAGACGCTAATATTAACGGATTAGTATAAACACATCACGAAGAAAAGGCCTTCGAAATTAATAAAACAAATGTCTTTGCTCCAAACTCTATTTGATCTGAAATAAGTAATCTAAGAATTATCTATAACTAGAGTACCCGCGTAGTTCTCGTTCCCGCGGGAATTTCGGGACAAAATGTGGCCTATGTGTTATTCTGATATGAAAGCCATCATCATCATCATCATTATCAGCCGGTGGACGTCCACTGCTGGACATAGGCCTTTTTTAGGGACTTTCAAACACAACGATCCTGAGCCGCATGTGCCCAGCGGCTCCCTGTGACACGTTTGATGTCATCAGTCCACCTGGTGGGGGGTCGACCAACACTGCGCTTTCCGGTGCGGGGTCGCCATTCTAGCACCTTCGGCCCCCAACGTCCATCAGCTGTTCGAACCACGTGCCCCGCCCATTGCCACTTCAGTTCTGCGATTTGCTGAGCTATGTCGGTTATTTTGGTTCTTCTGCGGATCTCCTCATTTCTGATATTATAGTGTAATTTTACACTATAATATCAGAAATTTTATTTAAAATTTTTGATGAAAGCCTTATTATAGTGTTATTTCATCAAAATCCATTCAGTAGTTTTTGCGTAAAAGAGAAACAAACATTCACACTCAAAAACGTTCCAAGCCTTAATATGACTATGTATTGTATAATGTATGAGTTATGAATAGCGGATACCTGCGACTCCGTCCACGCAAAATTCTGTTTTGTGATAATTTGATAAAAAGTAGCCTTTTTCTAAGGCTCTAGATTAACTCTGTACCAAATTACATTAAAATTGGGTCAGTAATTTAGACTCGACTAAGTAGCACACATAGAGCTACTTTCGCAATTATGTTATTATTTATATAAAATTAATAGAGAATTATATTTCTTAAAATTTATATTAAATAATTCATAAAGAAATAATAGAGAAATAACCAAATTTTTTGTTAGACATTAATTATTATTCATTTAAAATCATCGTCTCTACGTATTTCCCTGTTGGATTCGCGTCCTAATGCCCCGGTCGCCAGCGGTCAATTCTGACGGAAGTGAACTTAACCGTTCATTTTCCTTACAAACCCTCTTTTTTTCTTACTGGCCTTCTCTCAGAAAGTTTACTATAAAAAAGTGACACAAAAAAATTTGGTTGATTCTATGGGAACAATCCTTGAATGAGTTATCTTGCCGTATAACGTGTGTAAATTAATCAATTAGCAGTTGGCACTTCTCACCGAACTGTATTTTTTTAATCCACTAAACCGCATTGGAGTAGAGTGGTGGGCGTAAAATCTTCAGCCAAACATACCTCTCAATCGCTAAGCCATTACTTCATATCTCTATCTATATTTTGGTGTTGGATATGATTCGTTATACACAAACCTAGTAGATACCTAATTATTATGATAATCGTAATGTGTATTTGTCGTTAAATAGAAAAAATTACATGTATTTTTTATTTATAAATTATGTATACATTTTTATGTTGTTTTTTTATTATTTACTATAATTTATTTATTTACATTTTTTTAAAATTTTTAACAATGTCGTACAAAAACAAATAAAAACACTATTAAATTAAATATATTAATTTATAAAAAAAAATTTGCTCCTCCATTTGCGGGGCCTTTGGGAGCCCCGCAAGCAACCGGTGGTCAGGACTCCAGAGTGAGGAACCTCCTCACAATACGCGCCGTCTCAAGAATCACTGTTTTCTGTATCCGACCCTTGATCCAACCGTCAAGTGAAAGATTCTTAAGGAGTCGGTCGAAGTTTTTCGCAATAAGACCATTGACTGAAACGACTATAGGAACAATAATCGTCGACTCAACACTTTATTATTATTATTATATTTATAATAATTTTAAGTAAGGGTTTTGTCTGTGCAATTATGGACGAAGTGATCAAGACGAGAAACTACCGGAAACATATTATGAAAGATGGCACTCTAGACACATGTCGAGCGTGTTATCATCCTGGTGAATCCCTCAGGCATATAGTTTCCGGGTGTCCTTATCTTGCTAACGGCGAATACTTGCACAGACATAATCAAGTAGTCAGGATAATCCACCAACAACTTGCTCTTCAGTACGGCCTTGTCGATTTTGAGGTACCTTACTATAGTTACGATCCAGCGCCAGTTCTTGAAAATAACAGTGCATTGCCCTACTGGGATCGAACGATTATCACTGACAGGTATATTGTAGCCAATAGACCTGATATAGTGAAAGTCGATCGATCAGTACGCCGTGCAATATTACTGCTCCTCATGATGTTAACCTCGTGAAAGCCGAAAAGGAAAAAGTATCAAAATACTTGGACCCAGAAGGAAGTAGTCCTTGAAACGGCGCGTATTGTAAGGAGGTTCGTCACTCTGAAGTCCTGACCACCGGTTGTTTGGGCCCGCAAAGGCCCCGCAAGTGGAGGAGCAGATTTTTTTATATAAATTTTTAATAGTGTTTTTATTTGTTTTTGTACGACGATAAAAATTAAAAAAAAAAATTGTAAATTTTTAATAGTAATTTTTTATATATTTTTGTATTATATAACATTGTTAAAAATTTCAAAGAAATATGTAAATAAAAATAAATGAGAGTTAATTAAGTAATTTCTACTCATTGCGCCGTCCCGCTTACTATACAAAAATGTCTTTTCTATATGTTGCCTTTAAGAGATTGCTTCTAGCAATAAGGCCGCCTTTGCATGTTTATTTTAATCCTTTTTTTTGTCTTCGCGATAAATAACACTGGCTTATTTTGATGTGTTAGCTATATTGTTGTGAAGTTTCTTCAAAATCTATTTATAAGTTAAGAGTAACAAATATCTATCCATCCATACATGCAAACTTTCGCCTTTCTAATATTAGTAAATAATTATTATTATAAAAACAAAAAACCCGACTGCATAGAAGTTATGAACTGAAAAGAGAAAAACAAGGATCACTATATCTATATAAAATTTTAAATACTTTATGGTGATGCAAGCGGGGACAAAATACTTTATTTTCTGCGGGGAAAGAAAGATCTACCAAGACTACGTTTGTCCCCGCCTGCAGCACCATAAAGTATTTAAAATTTTATATATTTTTTAATTCCCGTGGGTATTTCGAGATAAAATGTGGCTTATGTGTTATGCGCATTATGTAATCTATATTATTGTAAATTGTCAATACCTATATTCATCGAATTCCATTGAGTAGTTTTTGCGTGAAAAAGTAACAAACATATACACTCACACACTCACAAACTTTCGCCTTAAACCAAGCGGAAGAGTATTTTGTTTGTTTGTAAGCTATTCTCTGTACCTACCTACTTACTTAAAAATAAGTCGCTTAAAACTGAACGATTGTGGTTTTCATCAGTAAAGATATAAGAGTCAGAGTGATATAAGAGGAAGCCAAATTAATAATAGGATTTTTAAAAATAAAATTTAGCCTATGGCCTATACTCGTGGATAATGTAGCTTTCGAATGGTGAAAGAATTTTTAAAAACGGTGCAGTAGTTTTTGAGCCTACAAACAAACAAACAAACAAAGTTTTCCTCTTTATAATATTAGTATAGATAAGCGCCATACATGTAGCGCCATCTATGCCAACGAGTAACAAACATATACACACAAACTTTCGCCTTAAAGCAAGCGGAAGAGTATTTTGTTTGTTTGTAAGCTATTCTCTTTACCTACCTACTTACTTATGAAATAAGTTAAATTAAAACTGAACGATTGTGGTTTTCATCAGTAAAGATATAAGAGTCAGAGTGATATAAGAGGAAGCCAAATTAATAATAGGATTTTTTACATAATTATAGAACTACATAAGCGCCATACATGTAGCGCCATCTATGCCAACGCGCTGGAAGTACGCAGCAAAAGCGAGTACAGAGACTTTACTGCCATTATTACTTGAGCGCTGTTTCACGGTTCGACAAAGTTACTTAAATAGTCAATAGATGGCGCAGATATAACATGGCTATAATGAATGCTCGCCAAAAGAAGAGCTTACTAAACACTCACACAGCATTTCTATTTTGTTGGATTATACTGAATGTAATTTTCAAGCGGCGTAGTCAATACAGACAAAGCGCGCCCGTGTCTATGGGCCGATTTGTTCTTTACTGTCAGTTTGAAATCGCTTCTGTTCGAAGTTGTTGTGTTACTTGAACTAAAGTAGTTGTATCGTGTATTATTTAATGTTTTTTTCAATGTTGTGACTTAAATAAATACGAAATTGTGTGTTAAGTTATAGTAAATTGCAGTGCAGTGGTATTTGGTGTGCGTGAGCTAACGATTTTGTGTTAGAAACATGGTGCAGTGGACATAATTCTTGGTTACACCAAGTTTGCCGGCAGAATTTTTATTGTGAGTACAATCGATATTTACCCCCTTTTATTCCCGATCGGCCGCCGATTTGGCTTTTAATTTACATACATGATTACCATACACGGCTTACAGACGGTTCTATAAATCTAACTTGAGAAAATAATTATTTTCTTAATACGGTATTGTACCGCATGATTGCTTCGCTGTTTTTACTTGAATAATGACTTAAAATAGTCAAGTTATTTCTCTCTCTTGCATTATTATGACTTTCTGGCCAATTAGCTATCTAGTTGGTCGGCAAGTAATAAGAAAAATCACTGGTTTAACAATGTAGTTTACTGGTTAACTTTTTTATAGCACTTTTCTAGTTGGAACTAAGTAACGTTGTTATATTACACAAGTAACTGTCTTATTCGCTTGATACAGTAAGTATTAATACAGTAAAAGTAAAAATACGTGTTGTACTTAGTAAATTTCTCTTTTAATAGCTCATTTATGAGTTTATGTTAACCACTTTAAGTACATTTTTTAAACTAATGGAATTTTTATTTAAAGTTATTTTATGCAAAATGAAATTAATATTATTTATGATCAAAATGCAAGTAAGTAAAACTTTTACTTTGTTGAATAAGTTTTAGTTAAATAAGCATAAGCATTTATTTAATGGTTTTATTTAAAATACCTTTAAAATTACTTACATAGTTCTATTAGGCTTTAATTTTTTATTTTTAAATTATATAATGTACAAAAAATGTAATCTAATAGGTAGTTTGTAAATATTTGTTAGTATTTAAAAAACTTTTTTTATTGGTTAGCCCAGAATTAATTAAAGAAGCTTTATAGAATCATCATCAGCCTATTAACGACCCACTACAAGGCTATCCATCCCTCATTATAGAAGAGAGGATATGGAGTGTACAGTTAAAAAAAAGAAAAGACTATTATTATAGCTTTAAGTAATTTTTTTAAAAGTACATTATAAGACAATCAATCCTACTTCAAGACTCTTTCTTTTTAATCCCTTATACAAAACAGGGTGTCATTTTCTTCTTCTTCTTCTGGACTTTTTCACACTGGATGAGGATGTTGAGTGTGATTTCACCCATGTAGGTCTCCGCTTGTGCAATCCATCAAGCTGAGCTCGCTCCGGAAACTTATCAGGCCACCTTGGTTGCTAATCGCCTCATGGAGTAATACTGTGGTATCAATGTAGGCTGCTTATTGCTCTCACACGCTACTGAGCAAAGAGGTGGTATAAGTTTGTGCGTCTGCCTGTATCTGTGGTATTGTAGCTCTAAACAAATGGACTAATTACAATGCAATTTTATTTGAAAGCTGACATGATCAAGGTGGTTCTCCAATGAGCCAATCAGCAGAACAAGGTAGATGAAAATATTTAGCGTGCTGTTGTAACTCTTTGGCGTGGGTGAAAGCAGCTTTGGATAGTTCTTCCTGTCTTAAATGTTGAAATCTATTAAACAGTTTAGCCTGTAAAAGTTGCCTTAAAAATGTCTTTAGGTTTAGCACTCAGTTAAAAATATAGATTTTTATTTATAATTAAGTAATAAGGATATTATTTATGCAACCTAATATTTAAATTATTATTTATATAATAGTTAATGTAATTAAGTATGTAATTATGCAAGAAAAAAATAATTTATTATTCATTTCCTAGTTTGCGAAAAAGTTATAAACTTCAAAATCTATGTTTATTAATGTCACAAAACAGAATACATTACCATATTAACTGGGTGACTAATAAGCAGGCCCACTTTTTTGTATTGTTTGTATAGCTTACAAAATAAAATTTCTTACATAATTAAGAAATTGTATATCTGTCTTTGTTAATAAATATCACTGTGATATTAGTTAATAAATTAATAAAATTGCAACCTAATGAAAAATAAAATACTTTTGTGTGGTCTTTTAATCTCTGATCTTTAATGATATTACTATAGGAGGCTCACGGTTTCACCCACATAGTTTGGGATAAAATGCTTGTATGTGTTATTCTGATTTGTAAGCAATATTATTGTGAGGTTTCATCAAAATCTATTCAGTAGTTTTTGCATGAAAGAGTATCAATTTTCAAATGGGTATTTTAAACCTTCATTCGTAAAACAGTTATTACGTTTTACAAACAAAAAAATTCAGATAGATAAGTGATTTGCAATATTAAAATATTGACCTTGATTCCAGTAGGTATACCTATTGTTTTTGTAACTACTAGCAATAATTCTTGTACTAGATTTGCAAAAGTAGGTGTAAATATACCTATCAACGATGACTAATACGCAAGACTTAGGTCATTTACTATTACGTAAACAATCTAGACTGTTTAATTACTAAGCTAAGTACTGCTTCTATTGAGAGATGAATATCTTAGAGTTCCATGGATTCACCTTGCGGGTGCCGGGTCCATCGCGTGACTGAAAGGAAATCACCGAACAGAGCCCGAGACTTGTGACTCGAGTGAAGGTAGGTTCGACAAAGAGATCCCTTAGTGATGCGTTATTCTCCCTGCCCAGCCAAAGGAAAGATCCTACTAAAGTAGCTTTGGACATTTGATCTAGAGTGGAGTTTGCTGTATTTCTGGTAAGGCCAAGGTTTTTTAGCAGATTATAAATTGATTTTGCTGGTATAACTCTCATACCCACTTCTACTGCATATAAACTAACCAAATAGCCATTCTTTGTTAGTTCATTTTTAAGGTCAAAAATAGAACAGACTCAAAACGCACTAAAAAGTAAAAAATAACTGTGTCATTTATTTGCTTTAATTTACTTTAAGCATATCTATAAAGTCGGTGCCAGCCAAGTTTAAGGAACGTTTATTTTACGCAGTAAAGCAGTTTGTGGGTTCTAGGTAACATCCTTAAGTAAATTAAAGCAACTAAATGACACAGTTATTTTTTACTTTTTAGTGCGTTTTGAGTCGGTTCAATTTTTTGTTAAAAAATTTTATTTCTTACTTTTTAGTGATTTATCGCCACGTAACGTACTATACTGTCATAGTACTATATTATACGGCACTAGTAGCCAAAAAGCTACCAATACCGAGACAAAAACCGAAATGGCTGTAAACGTGCCTCCAAAATTTGAAGAGTTCCTTCAATTTCCCCAGGATATCATCATCAGATCCTAACATGATGACAATGGGAACACCTTGGAAGTGTGCCCTTTCTAATAAAAAACGAATTATCAAAATCCGACAACTCTGTAAAAAGTTATGCGTGGTCATACATAAAATAAAAGAAAAAAAATATACGTGTCGAATTGAGAACCTCCTCCGTTTTTTTTCGTCGGTTAAAAATACCTACTTATTCACTTTTAATGTATGGTCTTTAGTGATGTTTGTTTCCACGACTTTATATTATTTTTTATGTTGAATTAGAAGTAGAGATGGAGAATCGAGAGACTGTGTGCAAAAATAAAATATCAACTCCGTTACTATGTAAGTCGCGAACGCGTCTTGAAAACCAAGTAAAAGAAACCAAAACACAGTAAAAGGAGAGTGATTTACGATTCAGATGTGGCGCAGATAACATACGTTCATTGTATCACACTAGTGTCCACTCGGACGATGTAAAGTGTGCTTTCAGCCTTAAAAATTTACGCGAGAATGTCGGAAGACCAGTTTCTGACCTATGGCACGGAGCAGGCAATCGTGTAGGTATTTAACCCATATACACGTGGATGGTTTGCGTCAACTTTTTATATATCGTAAAGATGCAACAACTAAGTAATGAGTTATTTAATTGTAATAATATTTTATATCACCTGACGGTCATGATTATTACACGCTTTATATTAGCTTCACTTGTATGTCAGTTTGTCAGTATGTAACTTGTATGTGTGTTCGCGCATAACTTCGTCGTTTATGAACCGATTTTGATAATTCTTTTTTTGTTGGAAAGAAGATAGTCCGGTGGTGGTACCATGACAAGGAAACCAGGATTTGATGATGGGATCCTGGAGAAACCGAGGGGAACTTTCAAAAATTGTAGGAACAACAAGTCGTTTGTTAGTTTTTCCAATAAGTATTTAAAAGCACTACAATTCGATGAAGGTCTGGAGTCGATCTGATGATGGAGCCGATCTACATATAAGAGAATTCCTTGACGATTTACTGTATTTACCTTGTGTTTGGGCTCGATTAATTTGTTTTGATAAGAACTTTACATTTAGATGGGCTGTGACTGTCATTGAGGGTCTGGTGATGAAGACAAAGTACAGTTAAGGGAGCTCCGTAACAGCTTACAGTAGCTACCTTGTGTTTGGGCTTGATTAATTTGTCTCGATGAGAAATTTACATTTAGATGGACTGTGACTGTCATTGAGGGTCTAGTGATGAAGACGAAGTACAGTTAAGGGTGCTCCGTAACGGCTTACAGTAGCTACCGTGTGTTTGGGCTTGATTAATTTGTCTCGATGAGAAATTTACATTTAGATGGACTGTGACTGTCATTGAAGGTCTGCAGATGAAAACGAAGGACAGTTAAGGGAGCTCTTTAACGGCTTACAGTAGCTACCTTGTGTTTGGGCTCAATTAATTTGTCTCAATGAGAACTTTACATTTAGATGGGCTGTGACTGTCATCAAGGGTCTGGCGATGAAGACGAAGGACAGCTGAGGGAGCTCTTTAACGGTTTACAGTAACTACCTTGTGTTTGGGCTCGATTAATTTGTCTCAATGAGAACTTTACATCTAGATGGGCTGTGACTGTCATTGAGGGTGGCTGAGGGAGCTCTTTAACGGTTTACAGTAGCTACGATGTCTCAATGAGAAGTTTGAAAGATTCCAGTTGGTTTAATGTTAACTAAGTCATGATCTGATGATGAGATCTACGAAAACTCGAGGAAACTCTTCAAACTTTATTTTTACACGCTTTTTATTAGCTTCACTTGTATGTCAGTTTGTCAGTATGTCAGTATATATAACACTCCGTGGGTATTCTGCGCGCCTGCGGCCTTCCTTGGTTCTGGTAGCCGTTTCTCAGGCTCCCTCTCCGAAATTGAACGGTTTAAGTGCTAAACTGCCTGTACAACAGTCGCTCAGGCGTGGGTTCGAGCCCTGGCAGTCGCAGTTTTTCTGCGACTTCCAAGGCTCGCTCCCGTGCCGACTGTACTCTGGCCAGGTTTCTGGTGTTTCCTTGGTCACTGTGCTAAGGGTGGGGCACAGGCAAATGCGGGTACAGATTGTAAGTAAAAATAAGAATTGTAAACATCGAATGTGAATTCGATGTCGACGCTTACTATGAAACATAGTATGAATATTTTTGATAATCAACAAATAATAGTTCAAAAAAACTAAAAAATCACGCTTTTATAAATAAACCAAACTAAAAAGTAAAAAAATAAATAATAGTTTAAAAAAACTAAAAACACGCTTTTTATAGAAACCCAAACTAAAAAATATAAAATAATTTTAATAAATTTAAATTAAGAATAGTGTTAAAATTTTCATTAACTATAAATTAATAATAGTGTAAATAAAAAGAAATTATTTTATTTTAAAAAAGCGTGGGGTGCTTTTTAAGATATTATCAAAATGATAATCACTCTACTCATATCTGTCAATAAAATATTTATAACTAAATTCACACCATGCACCCCACGCTTTTTTAAAATAAAATAATTTCTTTTTATTTACACTATTATTAATTTATAGTTAATGAAAATTTTAACACTATTCTTAATTTAAATTTATTAAAATTATTTTATATTTTTTAGTTTGGGTTTCTATAAAAAGCGTGTTTTTAGTTTTTTTAAACTATTATTTATTTTAAAAAATTGCAGTCGCCCGCGTGATTAACGCTTGCCTTTTTATTTTTCTATGACAGACTTTTATACAAATTTTCTTACCTATTTCTCTCTTTATATCTGACAACAATGTTTCCGTCAACACGTTTCGTTTGACACATGATGTTTGATGTGTTGATTGGCGAGGCGTATCTAAGATGGCAACTGCAGTTTGTTTGGATAACAACTATGGTTTATTTGTCAGTATCATTAGAATTTATCGAAATTCTCCTTAATCCGAGTTTTATGGAGATATGTCGACTCGAAATCAATATTATTTTAAGTTTTCTTATTCATCTAAGGTTTCGATCTAGTCTACCGTACCCCTTGGTGAAATTATTAATATAGATTAAGTATTATTATAAAAACAAATAACCCAACTTCTTAGAAGTAATTAATGAAAATCTATATAAAATTCTAAATACTTTGGTGCTGCAGGCGGTTGCGTTTGAATATTTGGCTGTTAGACACTTCTAGCTGATTGTCATGTAGTGTGACACTTAAGCGGTTTCCAACTTATAAATTAAATCATTTCATTAATTCTTAGCCCTACGTGGTCGTAGGGCATCAAAAATTTCAAAGACTCATTCGAGTGTTCCCCTCCACGGAAATCTTTAGTAAAAGGCGAAAGATTTATGCGTTTTGAAGGGAAACCAGAGTGATGTAAAATCTGCAAGGACCGCGTATTATACTTTTGATGTCAACACAACGATAGCGTGAGTTTATTTACAGACAGCGCCATCTAGTATTCATATATGCACTATGCAGTGATGTACAGATTTTAGTTGAACGTCGTAAATGTAGAATTAGTCAGCCAGTCAACCAGATATACAGATAGTATTATTAAATTATTGTTATAGATAGATATTTTTAATATTTAATATCACAAATAAGAGAGTCGGTTTGTTTGTTATAGTAGGTATGAATGATTGAAATATTCTTTATTGTACACCAAAACAAAAAAAATTAGAAAGATAAAATACCCTAAAAACTAATGTCAAATGGCGGTAGCTGATCAGCGGTCTCTTCCAAACGAAAAATTAAATTAAAGAGGAAAAATGTATACAATCGAGTAGGTTCAGGTTTAAGTATACAAAAATAAATGTAAAATGTACGTGTTCCGCTGAACACTTGACAAAATTAAATTACGTGAAATTGCCTATTTAAAAATATATTACTTGGCATGGATTAAAACAAGCATAACTTTACAAATACATCAACACCATCCGAGAGCACTAAGCAACTAATTAAACCGAACCGGTAAATAAGAGAAACCGCGTTCTGATGCCACGTAAGAGATAATCTAAAATTAGTATTCCTACGGCGTTCAGAGCAACGCCCTAAGCGACTTCATTATTTTTTATCTGACACATGCGGTTCAGAGTTACAGTGTTTACGTTTAAGCATATACACTGTGCTAGGTAATGGTATAACATTTCGAAACGTACAGATACATTTCGATCTTGTTAACACAATTCTGTATATAAAAAAATATTTTAAATTAAAATATCCATAATAAGTAACATAACCAAAAATTCTTAACAAAAAATAGAACCGACTCAAAACGCACTAAAAAGTAAAAAATAACTGTGTCATTTAATTTACTTAAGCATATCGATGAAGTCAGTGCCAGCCAGTTTAAGGAACATTTATTTAACGTAGTAAAGCAGTTTGTGGGTTCTAGGTAATGTACTTAGAGTAGAAACCTTGGCTGGTTCCGACTCCTAGATATGCTTAAGTAAATTAAAGCAACTAAATGACACAGTTATTTTTTACTTTTTAGTGCGTTTTGAGTCGGTTCTATTTTTTGTTAAAAAATTTTATTTCTTACTTTTTAGTCATTTATGGCCACGTAACGTACTCGTACTATACTGTCATAGTTATACGGCACTTGTAGCCAAAAAGCTACCGATACCGAGACAAAAACCGAAATCGCTGTAAGCGTGCCTCCGAAATTTGAAGATTTCCTTAAATTTCCTCCGGATATCATCAGATCCTAACATGATGACAATAGGGCCACCTTAGAAGTGTGCCCTTTTTAACGAAAAATCGGACAACTCTGTAAAAAGTAATGCGTGGTCATACATAAAAAAAAATATACGTGTCGAATTGAGAACTTCCTCCCTTTTTTTACAGATACATTTCGATATTGTTAACACAATCCTGTGTATAAAAAATATTTTAAATTTAAAAATCCATACTAACATAAACAAAAAGAGTTGACACCTTGAAGATTTAAGGAAAGTCTTGTTCTCATATCTCCCTCAGGATTCTGCCTAGGAAGTTGTATTTCTTTTTCTAGGTATGTATTCTCTCTTCCTAACTATTTTTTGATGGCCTGATTATTTTGATAGAGTATTTTATAAGCCGTACTAGCAATCGCCTGCTGCTTTTCCCGTGTCAAAAATTCAAAATATGTAACCCTATTACTTACATTTTTAATTATATAGCATTGTGAATATAACCGTTTTTTAATTATTGTTAAAGTTAGCCCTTGACTGAAATAACACCTGATGATAAGTGATGATGCAACCTAAGATGGAAACGGGCTTCTATCTAAATCTAAAACGGAAAACTTGTTAGGAGTATGATGAAAAAGCTAAGTTTCGAATCTCGCTGAAGGCGCCCTTAACGGTCGTTGTCTCACACATTCCCATGTTGTTCGTTCTAACATTCTTGTAGCTTCTATGGCCCGAGATGCAGAATTCTGCTTAAAAAACAGTCTACAGTAAATAATAATAGAGTAATGAAAATAAATGTAACCGAAAAAGTAAACAATGTAAGTTACCCGAAATTGTTAATGTATGGACTGATATCCATATTAGGGAGATTTTTAAAAGGTACAGCTTTTGTTTACAATGTCCTTATACACCATTGTTAATGTTCTATGCTTTAAAGCACTACCTTAAAAGAATAGACGTGATTTAACATGTAGACCATAAAGATACTAAATGTTGGATACACAAAATTCTTGTTCAGACACTCCCAAGGTGTATAGTGGATATTCAAGAACCGTTTTCTTAATATGTGTTTGGTAGTGGCTTCATATTAGGAGACCAGATTTTTTTTTTTATCGACTACAAGTTGGTCCTTGACTGCTTACACACCTGATGTTAAGTGATGATGCAGTCTAAGATGGAAGCGGGCAACTTGTTAGGAGTGGGACGAAAATCCACACCCCTTTCGGTTTCTACACGACATCGTACCAGAATGCTAAATCGCTTGGCGATACGTCTTTGTCGGTAGAGTGGTAACTAGTCACGGCGAAAGCCTCCCACCAGCCAGACCAAGACAAATTAAGAGAAATCTCAATCTGCCCCGCCGGGAATCGAACCCAGGACGGCCACGGAGGTCGTCGATCAAATTCAAATTCGTTTTTTTTAAATAGGAATAGTTAGAAGCACTTTTGAGACATAATGTTAGATTATATTTTTATTTGTATAGTGACTTTACCTATCAATGGATCGTTAGGGAGTTTTTACTATAAGAGCCGGTAATATTCAGCGGATCTACCTACTAGCAAACTAAGCGAGGGTAACTTTGGCCTCTGCCAAGAAATCTCTATATTTCTAGGGCTCGAGTAAACTCTGTCAAAGGCTTACCTTGGCTTTTGGGGTATTTTGGAACCGATAGATAGAGTTTTTGGGCTGGTCGCAAAACTTTGGGATAAATAGAATGATAGGGAAGTGTCTTCCGGTGGAACGGCAAAATACTTATAGCATGTCTTTGTTTCCATAATGTTGGGAGTCTTCGGCCGAGTCTAGTTACCACCTAACCGACATTAGACATAACGTCAAGCGATTTATCATTCCTGTACGATGTCATTTAGAAACCGATAGGGGTGTGAATTTGATTCTACTACTAACAATTTAGCCCGCTTCCATCTTAGATTGGTTACCATCAGGTATGATTGCAGACTAACTTGAAATAAATAAAAAAAGCGTCGGTGATTATGTCCTCGTAAAATTCTGTCCGGACAATACTTCAGGCGAATCAGCTCATTTAACGGCCAACAAACAAACCTCCTTATAGGTGTACGGATTTAAAGCTTAGACTCCTCACGCTAAATTCCACTGGACTACAGGACCAACGAATAGTACTCCGTCCGTAAGGAATTGATATCAATGAAAATATTTGATTGGAAAATATCGGAAAGGTTTGCCAATCTTGTTGACAAAAGTGACAGCTTTTTACTTCCTGTTACATAATATTTTTATATAAAAGTGAGGTTTTATGTAATACTAGAGGAAGCTCGCGGTTTTACCTGTAAAAGAAAGTTACAAAAGGCATTGGGTTCCGAGTATTACAACTCACAATTAAAAACATATTGCCAAATTTCAAAAGTGTGCCGCCAAATTTTGCAAATATATAATAATGTTAATATTATTACATTATATCATTTAAAATATTTTTAACGTGAATATATATTTAAATCCACAAAAAAATAAATTATTTTATTATTTGCTTTCCAAAACATATTGGAACACTTGGTTGGCTTTAAAATTTTTGTCATAAACTATTTATGCAGTATGTTGTAGTAAGTAAATAATTTTATCTTTTTCTTTGTGTGCCGCTCAACTCTCGGCTATCACTAGACTTAAAAGGCTCCTAAATAGTGATAATATTAAATAAGCTACTAGCAACTTTAGTCGTTAGTTACAATTTTAACATAAAAACGCTTTAACAAGCGACTTCCGAAAGGAACAAGAAGTTTTTTGGCGGCAAAACACTCGAAATCAATGCAACAATTGCATAAGTCTGTCGACCATAACAGGCCGTTGAGATAGGAAGACTGTTTTTATATTTTTTTTATATTCTTACATTTAATTACAATGCAGTAAAAACTTATTGTCTATCCGGACAAAATAATTCACGATCCGAATTACTGGTTATTTATTTATGATTTAGATTTGTTCAGAGTCACTCAGCGGACGATGGAACGAGCAATGTTTGGAGTGTGCGTGATAGAATGAATCAAATGACGCGATCGGCAGAAGTACCAAATATATATGACACAAAGAATAGTAAAGCACAAGTGGTAATGGGCGGTGTACACAGTGGAATTGGTGATTCCACTTTGGTAAACGCAGTGTTGGTCGATTGGCCTTTTTTATCGACTACAAGTTGGCCCATGACTGCATCACACCTGATGTTAAGTGATGATGGAAGTTAGGAGTAGGATGAAATCTATAATCCCTTTCGGTTTCTTTGCGACATCGTACCGGAACGCTAAATCGCTTGGCGTTACGTCTTTGTCGGCGAAAGCCTCCCACCAACCAGACCAAGACAAATTAAGAAAAATCCAATTCTGCCCCGATGGGAATCGAACCCAGGACCTCCGTTTTATAATTCCACCACGCATACCACTGTGCCACGGAGGCCGTTGAAAGTCTTACGCCTTTGGGAAGTCTTGTGAGTAGCAATGGACGTCCATTGGCTGATACGAATGGTGAATGAATGTCATCATCATCATCATTATCAGCCTACTACAGGGCCAGGCCTCCCTCGTTATAGAAGAGGGAATATGGAGCGTACACCCACAACGCTGCTCCAATGCGGGTTAACGGGCTAAGGGTGATAATGTTTCATTTATTAACGGTTACTGTTAGATGTTGATGATAGTGACCAGGACCGACGGCTTAACGTGCTCTTTGAGGCACGAGGGTGTAACACCACCAATTGCCAGACTCCGGGCTTGGAATGTACTGAACATTTCATACAAGAATGAAAAAGCTCAGAATTATTCCATGACCCGACCCAGGAATCGAACCCAGGATCTCGTGATCGAAGCCACATAGACTAACCACTAGACCAACGATGCAATCAGTCAGAATGAATGTATTAGGTACAGAACTGTATCTAATAAAAGTAATTATTTTATATTCGTGTTAAGGTTAAAGTCGACATAATGGCGGCGCAGAACAGTACAGACAATCCATTAAAATAATTAAACACAATAGCGTAATTAAGATATTTTGTTACCAATTCCAATTGCAACGCTCGGAGGCTTTCGAGCGGTAAATTATTTTAGATCGCAGATAATACTTTTAATATTAAGAATAATAAATACAAGGCTAATAACCTTATGTTTTGTGTTTTACCTTCACTTAAATAAATAATTTTATTATTGTTGTTTAAAAAGTTAGTCCTTGACTTCAATCTCACTTGATGTTAAATGACGATCACAATCTGATTCAGTAACATTGGGAGTGGTACAAGTTTATTCACTGATGTCTTTTCATACTTGTAATTATCATTATGAATCAGCCTTGTTTTGTTAACGGACTTCAACCAGGTCCAGGCTTCCCTCTTTATAGGAGAGGGAGTGGAGAGCTTAGGCCTTCCGCGTTGCTCCAATACAGGAGGCCTAGGATTATATGCACTTCAATCTTGTACGATCAATTTTACTAATATTATAAAAGAGAATTCGCAATAATATTGAATGAATGAAATATTCTTTATTGTACATCAAATAACAAATACAAAGTAACAAAGAGAAGATACCTTAAAAACTAATGTACAATTGTCGGTCTTATCGCTCATAAGCGATCTTTTCCAGACAATCAATTTAAGGAAAAATGTAGTACATTGGAGTAGGTTCGGGTGTACGTACACAAAAATAAAGAACGAATCTTATTGTCCAAAATAAAAATTTTCTTAAATAATATACTTATCTACATAAAACACATACACAAATTCATATATACATACATACATAATTACATACATACTAACAGAAATATACATGTGTGTTTATAGTAAAATAAATAAATATATGAAAATAATAGAGACGAGACGAACACATCCAGTCGTTTAAAAGTAGCTAGCTATAATATAGCTTACATATCAGCAATAACATAACACATAGGCCACGTTCAGTCGTTTAAAAGTAGCTAGCTATAATATAGCTAACATATCAGCAATAACATAACACATAGGCCACGTTCAGTCGTTTAAAAGTAGCTAGCTATAATATAGCTAACATATCAGCAATAACATAACACATAGGCCACGTTCAGTCGTTTAAAAGTAGCTAGCTATAATATAGCTAACATATCAGCAATAACATAACACATAGGCCACGTTCAGGTAGAGAGAGGTAAGATATAGCAATAACATAACACATAGGCCACGTTCAGTCGTTTAAAAGTAGCTAGCTATAATATAGCTAATAGCAATAACATAACACATAGGCCACGTTCAGTCGTTTAAAAGTACTTGGCTATAGTATAGCTAACAGTGAGCAATAACATAACACATAGGCCACTTCAGTCGTTTAAAAGTAGCTAGCTATAATATAGCTTACATATCAGCAATAACATAACACATAGGCCACGTTTAAAAGTAGTTAGCTATAATATAGCTAACATATCAGCAATAACATAACACATAGGCCACGTTCAGTCGTTTAAAAGTAGCTAGCTATGATATAGCTAACATATCAGCAATAACATAACACATAGGCCACGTTTATCTTGAAGTTCTCCCGGGCGTCCTCTGTAATATTTCCTATATTAATAACAAATCTTAACGTAAGGTTTAACATGTTCTCCGAGCCACAATGAAACATCAACAAGTTCCGGGCTAAGAACTTCTAAGAAGAAATGAAAGCTCAATATTTCATAGACCGACTTAAAACTTAAGCCAGTCCTAATCCTATGTTACATAATACAAAAAAGTATGTACATAGGCTATATACTGGACCAACGAAGTAATTATAAAAGATACCTTTTTATCTTTTTTTAGCTAAGTACATAACCGTAAAAAAACGTATATACCAAAGTTAATTTCAATTCGGAAGCTTCAAGCCCGGAGTATGTTATCTAACTGTTTCAATACAATAAACATAACAATTAAACGTGGGTAAGTTCCTCCGGTGAGTTCTTTTAATTGAATAGAACAGACACTATCTGATAGTGTATTAGTTCACAAAGTTTACGCGAAAGGGGCCCACTATTGCAACGGCGTATAAAGGAACCGATGTTATTTGCTCTATGCCTGTCTTTGCTAGAACGTTCACACTAGCGACATGAGGCTAGACAAAATGTTTTGGATTCAACAGCAGAATACCTCTGCTTTACTTCTCTGACATGAAGCTTAAAAGATATTTGGGGTGTAAAGATAGTGTGGCATTATTTGCTCTATGCCTGTCTTTGCCAAAGTTAACTAGCGACATGAGGCTAGACAAAATGTTTTGAATTCAACAGCCGAATATTGGTAACGGCATATAAAGGAACTGATGTTATTTGCTCTATGCTTGTCTTTGGTAAAACCTTCACTCTAGCGACATGAGGCTAGACAAAAACTTTATAATAGAATGGCAAGCAAAACTGATAAAAATACTGAAGATGTATTTCACTAATATATTATCAGTCAACTGTTATTGTTTTGATAGTCGTTTTAGTCAATGGTCTGACATCTTAAGAAGCTTTCGTTTGCTAGTACAATCCGGTGTTGAAGGCAGTCCTTATAACAGTGCGTATTGTGAGGAGGTTAATTATTTTGCAAACATGGTCATAGGATGCTTGGACGTACTTAAAGCCTTGCAAGACGACAAGTGATCATTAAAGGTTTCTAAATCGAATTAAGAAATTAGTCCAGTATACCAGCATCTATAGCAATTTTAGGAGTATAGTTGAAGAAATTATGCATGTATTACTTAATAATGCATTCAAATTTACTATTTTAATTTGTATGCAATGCAATAATAAGTATTGCCTTACATACAAAAATGTATTGCCTATTTAGTGAGACCACTACGCCAACTTTTTGTCGGGCGACAATTTTCAAGTGAGCACTTACGCTTAAAGTTGCAACTTTGTTTGCGAACGTGTGCGGCTTCAAAGCTCAAAACTAAGTGGTCCAGGTGTACGAAACGGCCAATTTAGTAAGACCCTCGCGTTTCTCACACTTAATTACTTTGTATTCGCTTCAGAGGGTTCTACAGTAGTCGGTCGTTTGAACAATAACAGTGCAGCCGCGATAGCCGTTGCATCATACTACCACAACTGTGTTATGTGACTTAGTTTGTGTTGTCATTGACATTCGATTTAACTGTGTTAGCTTATCAAGGTTTTATCTGCTTATCTAGATTATCTGGGGAACATGTTGGGAGCGTGCTGTTGAAATTCCTTTCTTATCAACCTCATGTATACTTCCAGCTCTTATATATGCTTTTAGTCTACTTGAATTAAGAATTTTCAGTATCCCATTTAAATTGAAATTAAGTTTTCGAGGATATAATTAACCTGTGTTAATCCAATTTATCCCTATTTCCGAGGGCCCATAAGGACATGAATCCTTTTGGGCCCTCGTCAACCACGTTGTCAGTGATCTGCCTTTCGCCCTTCTATTTTTAACCGACGAAAAAAAACGGAGGAGGTTCTCAATTCGACACGTATATTTTTTTTTTTTTTTATGTATGACCACGCATAACTTTTTACAGTGTTGTCCGATTTTGATAATTCTTTTTTTATTAGAAAGGGCATACATCCAAGGTGGTCCCATTGTCCGCATGTTAGGATCTGATGACGATATCCTGGGGAAATTGAAGGAACTCTTCAAATTTTGGAGGCACGCTTACAGCGATTTCGGTTTTTGTCTCGGTATCGGCAGCATTTTGGCTACTAGTGCCGTATAATATACTATGACAGTATAGCACGAGTACGTTACGTGGCGATAAATCACTAAAAAGTAAGAAATAAAATTTTTTAACAAAAAATAGAACCGACTCAAAACGCACTAAAAAGTAAAAAATAACTGTGTCATTTAGTTGCTTTAATTTACTTAAGCATATCTAGGAGTCGGTGCCAGCCAAGGTTTCTACTTTCAAGGATGTTACCTAGAACCCACAAACTTCTTTACTACGTAAAATAAATGTTCCTTAAACTTGCTGGCACCGACTTCATAGATATGCTTAAGTATATTAAAGCAACTAAATGACACAGTTATTTTTTACTTTTTAGTGCGTTTTGAGTCGGTTCTATTTTTTGTTAAAAAATTTTTCTTCGTCATATTCATGGAAAGGCGCTTTTTTACCACATGGCAATACCATTGCAGTTCAAATTCAAATTCAAAATCATTAATTGTAAGTAGGCTGTTTTACAAGCACTTTTAAAACGTCAAGACTGTCAGCACGTAGTGACTCTACCACCGGTTCGGAAGGCAGATCCTGCGGAGAAGAGCCGGCAAGAAAAGTAACAGTTGCTCTTTTAAAAATCAATGTTACAATTTGTTTTCTATAAATCACAATTTTGGTTATCCCGTCTTGTGTGTAGAAAGAACAGCTGATGCTGCCATGTATCTGTCGTTAATAAAAGTCATTATTTTATAGTAACCTCTACTTAGTAAATGGCGGTCTAGACTCTAGCTTTCTCCCTTATTTTTACGACTTTAAAGCTTCCCCTAATATATTCATTATTATCCTCATCCAAATATCTCCTGTATTTGTCTGTCTGTTTTTGACGACCTCCGTGAATCAGTGGTATGCGCGGCGGATTTATAAGACGGAGGGGAGATTTTCCTTAATTTGTCTTGGTCTGGCTGGTGGGAGGCTTTCGCCGTGGCTAGTTACCACCCTACTGACAAAGACGTATCGCCAAGCCATTCAGCGTTCCGGTACGATGTCGTGTAGAAACTGAAACGGGTGTGGATTTTCGTCCCACTCCTAACAAGTTAGCCCGCTTCCATCTTAGACTGCATCATTACTTAACATCAGTTGTGGTAGCAGTCATGGGCCAACTTGTAGTCGATAAAAAAAAATCATTATTATCCTCATCCAAATATCTCCTGTATCAGTAGTGGTAGTATGTACTTCGACCGCTGAAATTAGATTTTATTGTACTTGTCACAAAATTACAAAGGATTTTAATTTATAGGCCGTATTCATACCTATTGGCTGCCTCGATGGTCTAGTGGTTAGCCTATGTGGCTTCGATCACGAGGTCCTGGGTCGGGTCATGGAATAATTTTGAGCTTTTTCATTCTTCTATGAAATGTTCAGTACATTCTAAGCCCGGAGTCTGGAAGTTGGTGGTGATATACCCCCCTGCCTCGGAGAGCAAGTTAAGCCGTCGGTCCCGGTCGCTATCACCAACATCTGATAATGATCGTTAATAAATGAAACATTATCAACCTAAGGCCGCCAATCCGCATTGGAGCAGCGTGGTGGGTGTACGCTCCATATCCCCTCTCCTATAAGGAGGGAGGCCTAGCCCTGTAGTGGGCCGTTAATAGGCTGATAATGATGATGATGATGATTCATACCTATCATCGGTTAATTTTGTTTCTTTAATCAGAAAACAGCAATAACAAATTAAATCACTCAAGCCGTGTTTACGTTTAGACAGTACAATGAGACCTTCATGGTCCGCAATTGATTTGTATCATAAGTTAAGAAGGTAATTGACTGTCGCGTTGGTTAAGTAGTTAGCCTTTGTGGCTTTGTTTACAATGTCCTAGGTTCAAATCCTAGGTTGGATTGTGGAATCATTTTTTGTAGGTCTGGCCCAATATTTTTTTTGATTACAAATTACAAAGAGATCTGCTCAAAAGCTGGTATCTACTGTTTTTTTAACGACAATGAAGTCGGTGCCATGCATGTTTAAGAAACGTTTATTTAACGAAGTATCAAAGCACTTTTTGGGTTTTAGGTAGCGTCCGCAAAGTGGAAACCCTATATGGCACCGACTTCATAGTATGCTTAAGTAAATTACAGAAACTAAATGACGTAGCTATTTTTTATATTTTTTTTTCATTTTTTATTAAATTTTTTTTTATAAGTTTCTAGTGGCCCGCGACTCCGTCCACGTGAAATTCTGTTTTGTGATACTTATACAAAAAGGAGTATGCCCTTTCTGAGGCTCTAGTCTAAACTATATCTGTACCAAATGTCATTACACACAGTAACACACAGACTTTCTCATCTATATTATTAGTACATATAGATTAATGTAGCTCTGCAGTAGAAAAAAACTTAGGTAGGTAAGTAGGTAGGTATTTCCTTCGATTGATATTTCCACTTGATCGAACATTATACAGTAATGATTTCCAGGAAAATATTAATTATATACCTTTCTTGCTTTGAGCCGAAAGAAAATACTTAAGTTACCCGGGAATGGAGATGACATAATTGGAAAAGTTTACTTTACTCCCAACTTGCCTAATAAAAGATTAGGCGAGGGAAATTCGAGACAGAAATTAGAAGAGAATTATATATAATTAAATTAGGTAACTCACAAATTATGAACAAAATGAATGAATGGCTAAAAATTAAAAAAGAAAACGAAGAAAATTAGTCCCTTGTTCTTTATTATTTTTATGTCGTGACTTTTTTTTACCATGTTGTTTATTAACAATCTACTAAACCTTTATTAGTAGATTATTAATAAACAAATATTTATTTACTAAATTATACCTATTATTTTTTATTTAGTTATAATGGGTTTTTGGCACCGTGTTTACTTTTAACAAATTTTTATTTCAATGGTGATAAAAAAATACATACTATCATAATGAGACAACAAATCAAAAAATCTTTTTATTCAAAAGTAGAAAAATTAAATCACTTCCCAGACTTTTCTTTCAAATATTTGGTTTTGAAAATATAAATTAAAAGTGAAACAAAAAGTAGAAATTAAATCATGAACAACTTTTCCTACCACCTACAAAGTTTGCAATATAAAATGCAAAACTTTTCGACGTTTTACGAAAAGCTACTTTTTTAACTTTTACCACACTCCGACATTTAAAGGTCAGATAGTTTTATTCCTTAAGACAATTTACATGGTTTACTCAAGTATGATACAGAATTAATAATGAAGGACTTATTGAGTCCAGCGCCAGAGGGCGACCTAAAAACACATCAAAGACTTTCCAGAACACTGTTTAATATTCATAAGGAAAATATTGTGAGAGAATCTCATATACGAGTACACTATATTCGTATAAGCTATATGCATAACCCGCTGTTTACACGGACGGTAATTAGTCAAAGCTATATATTTATGTTAACTTAATTGCTTGATTTTCTAATAGATTCGTGCCAGATATGGAACACGAGAAATTTTGCGTACTAACTTTATTAGTATCGATAAAACTCGTACTGTTTCCCAAATTATATCATCTGTATTAATACTCCCTCTTCTATAAGGTGGGAGGCCTGTAGTGGGCCGTTAATAGGCTGATAATGATGATGATGGTGATTAAAGTTCCAGGGCAAAAATATAAATACTTATGCCCTTTGGCAACTAAACTAAGGCAAGATACAATATAATAAAAGCGTGAGTAGGAGAATTCGCAAGGAAAATATTATGAGAGAATCTCATATAACTACAGGTAACTATCTTTGTATAAGAAGCTATCTATGCATGACCCGCCGTTTGCACAGACGGTAATTAGTCAACGCTACATATTTATGTAACTTAAGTGCTTGGCTTCCTATTAGCTTTGTGACAGAAATGGAACACGGGCAATATTGGAACAAATTTTATCATCACCGACAAAACTTGCATTTTTTTTCGAATTCTACCATAACTTGCAATTTTGTACCAGACATCTGTATGTGTATAAATGTTCCAGGGCAAAAATATGAATAATTATGATCTTCTGCAACTGCACTGACTTCATCCAAGGCAAGATTCTTACTAGTGTCATAAAGGCGAAAGTTTGGATATGTGGATGGATAGGATCGTTACTCTTTCAACAAAAACTACTGAATGGATTTTGATGAAACTTCACAATAATATAGCTTGCATATTAAAATAACACATAGGCCACATTTTATCCCGAAATTCCCACGTTAACGAGAACTACATGGGTAAAACAGCAGGCCACCTCTAGTACAATATAATAAGCGCGTGTGTAGGAGAAAATATTCCTGCTTGTAAAAATGTCTATTATATGATTTGATAGGTATAGTTGCTAATGATATTACTAGCCCATGAGGGTTGAAAACTTCGCCTTAAGTTTAAGATTATAAACTTAAACTTAAAGCTTAGTTATACAACGATATCTTTATCATTATTAAGTATCGTATATAGTAGTTTCGAAGAATTTAAGGTAAAGAACAAGTTTTCATTAAATTTCGTTATTCCTTTGAAAAATTTGCCTTGGGTAACAGATGATTTTCAGACGGCTGTTGCCAGGGTTAGCGACAAAACTCATCAAGATAATTTTCCGGGCCACTTATAATTTATTAGGACGTGCCAAATCTGGGTCACTGGCTGACCCAACCAGCGGAGCCGAACAAAAGTCTTTTGACACCTTTCAATGTATCACACATTTTCAAAATTCAGTGACGTAGATGATTTTGGTGGCATGCAATGGAATAAGCTTTAATTTGTGAACCACATTTCGCTTGCTTATGATGGACTGATTTACTGGAGAGTTAAAAGCTCATGGCCTATATCTGTTTTGGTCAGGCTCTAGGAATATTCATACATTAATTGTTTTAGAACTTTGCAAGGTATCGAAATAGAATGTATAGTAAAATAGTTGTGGCACGGTCTGTTTTATTCTAACCTCGGATTTTTTAGTCGATGTTCATGATAGAAATATGAATTTGTCACGTTTTCGTGGAAAATGAATCACATTAGACTGAAACTGATGACGAATGAATGAATGAAATATTCTTTATTGTACACCAAATAATAAAAACAAAGTTACAAAGAGACAATATCTTAAAAAAATTCTAATGTACAATTGGCGGTCTTATCGCTAATGAGCGATCTCTTCCAGACAACCAATTATATTTAAATGGAAAAGTGTAAACATTGGAGTAGGTTCGTACACAAAAATAACGAATTATTCTTACTGTCTAAAATAAAAATATATACTTACATAAAATACTTATGTACATAAAAACACATATACACACATTCATACATCTTAGTGGCGCAGTTGATAATGTTCTGGTTTTCAATAGGGAGGTCCTGTGTTCGTTTGCTAGCTACAGTAAATGTATACAGATTATATATTTTATGAGCTCTAGTCTGATGGTAAGTTACAGTAACGATATGATGTGAAGTAGAAACCTTCAGAGATAAGAGAATAAATAATCGTACCGGTACGTTAACCCGCTACCATCACGTAGCATTAGGTAAGATTGCAGTCAAGGGTTTGTCGTTCCTTACCGTCTAATCGACATTAAAAAGTCATACCACACTAATATTATAGAAGTTTAAGTTTATCTGTATGTTAATTACTCCTTCACGCCGTAACTATTGACCCGTTAATTAAAATATGGACTACTTTTTATTCTGATATTCCCAGTAACAGCGCTGGTAAAACTCCGGGGCTATTTTTTCAATTAAAATTTTGTAATTTACTGCCGATAGTTATTGATTAAACCTATATTTTTCAGTGCGAATTTCGCAAACGCCTCAGCGGAAAATAGCCGGCCATTATAAGCGAAGAGATTGCAATAATTGCCCACCGGGGTGTGAAGCAAGATGGCCGTCCACAGCTGTGTCACCGCTGCTTGGTTATTAGTTGAAGAGCCTATTTGTGGAACCTTTAACGTAGACGAGTGGTGCAAACATGGGAGTGACATAAAAGTCCACGGCTGTTGAAATAGTTTCTTGTAGATTTATAATTGTTTAAGGCGTTTAATGTCATCTTTCGTTGTCATTTGTGACACTTTGTGTCCGTTAACTTGCCAGAAAATTGTCAGAAATATACAATGTCAGGTACATTTCTGACAATTAGTTGTCGTATTCAGTTTCTGACATTTCGATCGCTTATATTTCTCCGAAACAGTAGTGTATGTCATTTCATTGACGGCCGAGTGGCTCAGTGGGTAGTGACCTTGCTTCAACGTCCAGGGCTGTGGATTCGATTCCCTCTGGAAAATGTTAGTGTGGTGAGCATGGATATTTTCTAGTGTCTGGGTGTTTATCTATATATTATAAATATTTATGTAAGTAAAATATATTTAAAAATATTCATCAGTTATCATAGTACCCATAAAACAAGCTACTTACGCTTACTTTGGGGCTATATAGCAATGTGTGTAATTGTCCTATAATATTTATTTACTTATTTCTTGATAAAATACATAGTACAAATATCTTGCTTACGTCTCGTCGATCATCTCACCTTCAGTTCAACTGTCAATCCAAGATGGCAAAAGTCATTGGAGAATACATCGTTGTATATCGGTTACATACGGTACATCGGTTTTAAAAATGACGTTTTGTTCAAGAATCGACATACAGTTTAGTTTTCTTTGCCATGTGAATTCTGTCTGAAATATCTTCTCTACAATTTTTGAAATAGAAATATATTGCACTACGAAGAAGGATAAAACCTCGTGTCAATAAAACTTCAGCGGGATGAAATTTCTAAAACTTTCTACTTTCTTCGTAAAATTTTCCTTTTAACAATAGTCATTTTACCAATTATCGTGAATATCTTGTTAAATTACTTTTATAAAATCTTCAACCTTTCAACAATAGGGGTGAAATATTAAAAAAATCTTGAAACACGTGTAATATCACTACATATATTACAAAACGTCCTCCGCCAAGTCTGTTTGTCTATTCGCACTAAACACAAAGACGACTGAACGGATTTTTGCGGTCTTCACCAATAGATAATTTGACGGCCGAGTGGCGCAGTGGGTAGTGACTCTGTTTCTGCGTCCTAGGCCGTGGGTTCGATTCCCACATCTGGAAAATATTTGTGTGATGAGCATGTATGTTTTCCAGTGTCTGGGTGTTTATCTATATATTATAAGTATTTATGTATAATATATATAAAAATGTTCATCAGTTATCATAGCACCCATAACACAAGCTACTTACGCTTACTTTGGGGCTATATAGCGATGTGTGTATTTGTCCTATAATATTTATTTATTTATTTATAGATAAATGATTCCAGAGGAAGGTTTTAGTATATAATATGTTAGGTACGGTTTCAAATAAATTAACTCTAATATGACAATGACTGGAATTGTTGCGCCGCCTGGAAACTTTTGATAACGCTGCCTAAACCGTGTGAGATATTACAAAATAATGTATGTAAGGATTGTTTCTCTTTATTAGAATTTCTTCAAAATTGGCAATTTTAACCCTTGTTAAATATATCGACGAAGTCGTGGGCAACGCCTAGTTTATTATATTTAGAAGTGTTTACAAGAATAAAACCAAGTGAGGTGTAGTGTGGTGACCGTTTTACACTCCGACGCGTATCTGTCACGAGCTACGGGAGACGATATTTTCAGAGAGGTATTTTTACATGGCGATTAGTAGGTATCAACTCTTACCCTATACACCCGCTTGGGGCTATGGATACTTTATTGTTGATTTTATAGTGTTGGATGATATTGACGTTGATTTTAACAAATTAAACCCTCAACGAATGAACGAAGAGATGAAGTATTATGCAGTCATTATGTACCTATTGGTACTGCCTCGTTGGTCTGGTGATTAGCCTATGTGGCTTCGATCTTGATCTATGTGGGTTCGATTCCTGGATCGGATGATGGAATAATTCTGAGCTTTTTCATTCTTCTATCAAATGTTCAGTACATTTCAAGCCCGGAGTTTGGAAGTTGGTGGCGTTACGCCCCCGTGTCATGGAGAGCACGTTAAGCCGTCGGTCCCGGTCACTATCATCAACATCTGATAGTGATCGTTAATAAATGGAACATTATCACCCTAAGCCCGCCGACCCGCATTGGAGCAGCGTGGTGGGTGTACGCTCCATATCCCCTCTCCTATAAGTAGGGAAGCCTTTAGACCTTATAGACGCTACTGCGCTCATACGCAATCTATATTTATAGCGCAGTAGTATGCGCGGTGAATTTAAAAGACGAAGGTCCCAGGTTTGATTCCCGGCTCGGTCGATTAAGATTTTCTTAATCTAGGTCTGGCTGGTGGAAGACCGTGGCTAGTTAGCACCCTGCCGGCAAAGACGTACTGCAAAGCGATTTAGCGTTCGGGTACGATGTCGTGTAAAAACTAAGTTAGCCTGCTTTCATCTTAGATTGCATCATCACTTACCACTAGATGAGATTGCAGTCAAGGGTTAACTTGCACAGAGTAAAAAAATGTACAATAAAAACCGAAATACCAGTTGACTCATCACAAGATCTCCAAAAATATGCACTCGAATGAATTGAAAACTAAGAACAGAGTTCTTGACACTCTCATAGGAAAGTGATATAAACGGGCGAAACTGCAGGTCATAGCTGGTATGTTACATACTAACATCATACAGTACATTTCTTCATCTTCTTTCTTCCAGGGCTTCTACGCACTAAACCAGTAAGTTGGCCTCTGCGCGTAGGTCCCCTGTGTAGACTCCCACTGGCTAACTCCAGCTAGCCGAGCTCGCTCCAGAAGCTTAGCTGGCCGCCCAGGTACCCGATTGCCTCTTGGAGAGTCGCTCTGAAGCCAATGTATGCTTCGCGTTGTTCTGATACTCCGCTTTATAACGATACAGTATATTTATTTGTACTTACGAGTAAATATTACAATTATTACTTGTTTAACAATGTACGTATTTGTATGTCTTGTTTACTTTATTCTGATTTTACAATTTAATGCACGTGTATCGAAAATGTTATATATTCGTGAAATATTTTATTACGTCTTTAACGATAACGACCTGCTGAAAAACCAGCCCTCCCTCCGCATATGGCACGATATAAAGCATAAACCCACCATGCTCCATAACGGGTTGGTAAGTTTTAAACTAAATAAGTACATCCTTATTAATGTTATGAAAGCGAAAATTTATGTGTGGATGGATGTTTGTTACTCTTTCACGCAAAAACTTCTGAATGGATTTTGACGACCTCCGTGGCGCAGTGGTATGCGTGGTGGATTTATAAGACGGAGGTCCTGGGTTCGATTCCCGGCGGAACGGATTGAGATTTTCCTTAATTTGTCTTGGTCTGGCTGGTAGGGGAGGCTTTCGCCGTGGCTAGTTACCACCCTACCGACAAGGACGTACCGCCAAGCGATTTAGCGTTCCGGTACGAAGTCGTATAGAAACCGAAAGGGGTGTGGATTTTCGTCCCACTCCTAACAAGTTATCCCGCTTCCATCTTAGACTGCATCATCACTTAACATCAGGTGTGATAGCAGTCAAAGGCCAACTTGTAGTCTTTTTTTTTTTTTATCTGCAATAAGCTCGCGCTTGACCACGGTCTCACCTGATGGTAAGTGAAGATGCGGTCTAAGGTGGGGCGCGCTTGCTTAGAAAATGCCTATTCACTCTTGTTTTAAAGATAGTCGATAAAAAAAAAGATGAAACATCACTAAAATATAGCTTACATATCAGAATAACACAGGCCACATTTTGTCCACGGCGATAAGAACTACGCGGCGCGCGAGTTTCATGTCCTAGTACAAAATATATAAATATGTTTTTACTACAAAATAATTTAATGTAGAATCTACTCGTATTGAAGTGAGATCTTTCAAAGAAGGTTTTCTTTTGCGGCTGCAGACTGCCAAGAAAGTTTAACACTGCGAAACTTTAATACTTATAGAGTTCATACTTCTCTAGCATGCCTACTCTGTCTAGAGAAGCCAGTGGTAATCTAGTGTGTAATATGAAAACTTTTATGAGAGAGATGATATTTAGTAAAGTTCTTAGTGGCTTTCAAATATAAGGCGAAATGTAATATCTCCATGCCATAATTCTTGCTCTACGATATGTTCTAAATCTAGACTTTTATGATGAGTTAGTTAGTAGTTAGTCGATTTTTTATCATTATAACTATTGTAAAAAAGTTTTAACAAAAAATAGAAGCGACTCAAAACGCACTTAAAAGTAAAAAATAACTATCTCATTTAGTTGCTTTAATTTACTTGAGAATATCTATGAAGTCGGTGCAGCTAAGTTTAAGGAACATTTATTTAACAAGCTAACAAAAATAGTTAAGCAGTTTGTGGGTTTTAGGTAACGACCTTAAAGTAGAAACCTTGGCTGGCACCGACTCCTAGATATGCTTAAATAAATTAAAGCAACTAAATGACACGGTTATTTTTTACTTTTTAGTACGTTTTGAGTCGGTTCTATTTTTTACCCGACTGCGTCAGAAGGAGGGTTATGTTTTTCGAGCGTATGTATGTATGTATGTATGTCCATTTCTTCGGCACGCGCTACAGCCTAAACGGCTGAACGGATTTTGACATGTGAGGTGTCGTTGAGTTTGTCAAAATTGTGGTAGTGACATAGGCTATATAAATTTTCAAAATGGCGGCTGCAAATGGGGGAAAAAAGGGGGGATGTGTGTATTTTTTCATTTATCTTAGCAATATTGGTACCAATTGAAAGTGCGTAAAAAGACCATTTCAAAAATATAAATATCATATCATGTTCATATTACTTTTTTAACAAAAAATGGCAAAAAGTGTACTAAGTGTACCGTCTCATTTCTATATCATAAACTAAAACTAAAAAGTCTCAAATAAAATTGTTATTATAAAATCGGGTTTTTTGTTTTTATAATAATAATTTTATTGTTAAAAAAATTTCATTTCTTACTTTTTAGTGATTTATCGCCACGTAACGTATTCGTACTATACTCTCAAAGTATATACCTACGTAAAAAAATATATATATACGTGTCGAATTGAGAACCTCCTCCGTTTTTTTTGTCGGTTACCTCTAGATTTTCCAGATCATTTTTGGCGCTAAATAGAAATATGCACTACGAAGAAGGATAAGACTTCTGATACGGAAACTTGATCGAGATGTAATTTCTAAAACTGTTTTGCTTTCGTTGCAAAATGTTCCTTTTAAAAATTTATTGATCGTGAATCCTTGCTAATGTTATAGAGGCGAAAGTTTGTATGTACTGATGGATGGATGTTTGTTGCTCTTTCACGCAAAAACTACTGAACGGATTATGATGAAACTTCACAATAATATAGCTTACATATAAGAGAACACATAGGCCACATTTTATCCCGAAATTCCCACGAGAACGGGAACTACGCGGTTGAAACCGCGGGCATCCTCTAGTATCCCTATAACGTCGTAAACATATTTATTGAAAGTTTAAACAAATATTTTACAGGAACCGGTCGAGAAACAATACTACGTAATAAGTATACAGTAAAGCGCGTATTAATACGATTTAATTATTGTTCGTGATCTACAGTTAAGCGAAACGCAGGAACAATGTCTTATTGTTTAATTAATACGGATTGATGGTAACGACCTCTACTGTAGTACATACCTATTACCTAAACGTTCAACATGTCTAATGTTATGCTTGGTGGTGAAGAAATTCAAAATTCAAAAATTGAAACTACGACTTGAAAAAATGAGTTTAATGAGTTTCCTTCATTTTCATTTATTTTATATTTATTTATATTTTACCCAGTAAACGGTTTTTTGAAATAAATTATAAAATAAATAAATATTATAGGACAATAACAACATGCTATATACATTATGAAATGAATATTATAATTATAAATAAATACTTATAGGATAAGATAAACACCAGATACTATATAATCCTATAATAATAATTATCTTTTTTTATTAGTACATTGTGATAACTGAGGAATATTTTATATATATTATACATGGCATACAAAAATTGTTATGCTGATAAAAATAGATTTATACAAAAGCAAAAAAACGAACATATAAAAAGTGAAAAAAAAAAAAATAAGTGTGGGTGTGTTTGTGTGCGTGTGCGTTTACGTGTGCGTGTGTGTGTGTGTGTGTGTGTGTGTGTGTGTGTGTGTGTGTGTGTGTGTGTGTGTGTGTCAGTCAATGTTTCTCTTTATGCTCGTGTTTGTGTTTACCTAGTCATAATCCATCAAACATGCTCTCAACATTTTGCGACATTCATAGATATGCCTAGAGTAGAATTAATATCGCAACTGTCAAAATAAAGGTTTCTAATTTTTAGTGATTTTCTGACGACAAAAATTCTTGATTTAAAAATTTTTATCTTTCTACACCCAAGACGGGATAACGAAAATTGTAATTTATGGAATACAAATTGTAACTTTGATTTTTTAAAAGAGCAACTGCTGAGTTTCTTGCCGACTCTTCTCCGCAGTATTTGCCTTCCGAACTGGTGGTAGATTCACTACGTACTGACAAACTTTACGTTTTAAAAGTGCTTGTACTCGTAAAACAGCCTACTGAAGTAAATGATTTTCAATTTGAATTTGAATTTACAAGCACTTTGGAAACGTCAAATCTGTTAGTACTAAGTGATATTACCACCGATTCGGAAGGCAGATTTGCCTTGCTCTTTGAAAATCAATGTTTTTAGTATAACAATTTGTATTTTGAATACCAACTAAAGTACTGAATAAAGTCTATAGATTTACTTGGAATTTATTTGGGAACCGCACCTCTGGCGGAAATTTAATCATCTGCCATATTGGATTCGCGATGACGTCACACATCCATGACACCCATGACAAGCGTTTCGGCGTAAATGATCGATGGGAGGTACTACTCGTTCGTCAAAATCTTACGTCTGCCTTCTATTAAGTATTTCTGAAAAACTATTAAGTAATTAATTAACAATTATATTTTTTTTTATTGACTACAAGTTGGCCCTTGACTGCTATCACACCTGATGTTAAGTGATGATGCAGTCGGAAGCGGGCTAATTTGTTAGTAGTGGGACGAAAATCCACACCTCTTTCGGTTTCTACACAACATCGTACCGGAACGCTAAATTGCTTGGCGATACGTCTTTGTCGGTAGAGTGGTAACTAGCCACGGCGAAAGCCTCCCACCAGCCAGACCAAGACAAATTAAGAAAAATCTCAATCTGCCCCTCCGGAAATCGAACCCAGGACCTCCGTCTTATAAATCCATCGCGCATACCACTGTGCCACGGAGGTCGTCAAAAATATATAATTATAGCTTACTACAGCACTTCCGCGGATTTACGCGCGTAGTTCTTGTTCCCGTTCAGTATAAAATATAGCCTGCGTGTTAATCCATAGTATCAGCTAACTCCATATAAAATTTTATTAAAATCGCTACAGCCGTTTAGTCGTGAAGAAGTAACAAACGTACACACAAAATTTCACCTTAACAATTGTAGTATGATGCTTTTGCTTATGTCCAGAAAGGCATCAGAAGCGCAGAGTTCGAAAGTAAGTTAAAATCAGCATCGGAGAAAAGTTAATCAACATCGTTAACAGCCGATGGACTGGATCCTAAACCTGTGGCCAAAGGCTCCCTGCGACACTTTTGATGTCGTCAGCCCACCTAGTGGGAAGGTCGACTAACATTGCTCTTTCCAGTACGGGGTAGCAGTTTGCACTAGCACCTTGGGCCCTTTGTACCACGTTGATCATTATAATTATGTTAAAATGTGAACCACAAAATCACCAGAGAATCAGATTGATTTCATAACCTGGGAAGAGGCCTGCGACTAGTAATAGGCAAATAATAATATTCTAATGATGATGACGATGAAAACTCAAAAGTTTAAGTTAAACTATGTTAAAGTTGCGACAACGAAAAACCTAAATCGCATCGATAAAAAATAATCATTGCAATAACGACTAACGTTGGTTAACATCATCATCAACCCAAAATAACAACTCAACACGAATCATAATTATGACTTGGATACAGTCATCTCGCGAAATGTCCAAATCAATTCTCCCCGTTGGTGCTCCGAATTTAGACGAAACTCCCCACCGGTGGCCGCGCTCCTTGTAATAGTCAAAGAGCTTGTAGTATCTTTACTAAAATAATAAACTATATACCTACTGTTGGCAGCATTGTATACTCTGTTTGAAAAGACTATAGACAATATAGTGGCCTTATTTGCTGCATTGTGGTACCGCGTTTAAACTATATAGATAATAGACTAGGGGCGGTACTAGTCAAACAAAAATGGCGGGCGGTAGGCTATAAAATATGCCCCTATGGAATATTGTGGTCATTCAACTTAGTGTCCGAGTCTTGTGCAGTTATGCTGCTTAACTATTGTAAGAATCTGTGCGCGTAATGTCTAATTAAGTAATTATTGTAAGAATGCTTCATTTTGATATTATTTGATGTATTTGTAAATAAATTGTCATTAGGTTTGTCTTTTGGTGTTTGAAGTTTTTGATGAAACTTTACAATAATATTGCTTAGATATCAGAATAATACATAGGCCTCAATTTGGCCCGAAATTTCCACGAGAACGAGAACTTCTCGGGTAAAACCGGGGGCAAAAGTAATAATGTGACATGACCTTTTTCCCTTCCTATTACTTCTAAAGAGTTAAGTCCAATAAGCGGGGCTCAGTAATTAGTGACCCTACCATCGATTCAAAGCTGCATCTACCGAGAAAAGCCGATAAAAACGATAAAAGTTGATCTTCTTTAATGAAATGTTTCAGTGGTGAAATTTAATTATTTACAGGGCATGTTTTCCTTGGATTAACTCGAAATGAAGAGGTCTCTAAAGTTATATTCTACACCTAGCAGTCTTGTATACAAAAAAATGATTTATAAAAATTACACCCGACTTCATAAATTCTACCACTAGCTCTTTAACTACAAAGCCATCTGAAATAATACTTTGTATTATTGAAAATTTGTAAGTCGAGCGAGCAATTTAATGGGCTTGTTGTTCTTCTGAATTCAGTGTTTGAACTAACTTCGGAGTTCAGTTTAGAGTGCCTAAGTAAATTAGACCTTTCCAACTGTTTGAGATTTTATTTTCACTAAACTAAGTACTTGTAATGTATTTTAGAAGATTTTAGTAATAAATAATTTGTTCTGTTCTATTGCGTACTTACTCAAATGTATAAAGTTTTGTTTTCTATTGTATATGCCCATATTACGCCTGCAGTTTCACCCGTGCAAATTTTGAGATACAATATGGGCTATGTGGCTATGCAAGCTATATTATTGTAAAGTTTCATCGAAATCCATTCAGTAGTTTTTGCGTGAAAGAACCTTTATAATACCTAGTAGTATGTCTGTCAAATGATAGATCAAACCTTAATTGGACGTTTGGGGCCCAAGGTGCTGTGTTGGTCGTTCCCCCACTTGAAGAATGAGGGCATTAAACGTGTCACAGGGAGCAGATAGCAACAAAGGGCTCAAGGTGACGACCATGTTTGGTTGTGTTTGGAAGGCGAAAAAGGCCTATGTCTAGTAGTAGACGTCCATCTGACAATGTAATGATCATGTTGAACAGAGCATAGAAAAAACAAATAATATTCATTAAAACGTTACGTATTCGCACACACGACATTTCCCTGTGATTGTGTATTTCAATAATATCAATCGTTAAGTCTAAAATATCAAATCAAAACACGAACTCCACCCTCGTCCAAAAATAAATCTGAAGTTGGGACCGCACATGATATCGGCGGCTAATTCCATCAGATGAATGCACTTGTACTTGACAGAGTGAGTCATGGTCGCACGGCCACTGCACCCGTGGTTACGCATCTACACACGTCCCGATTTACTCGCGTACCAGTATTATAACACATCTATACACGTCCCAAATCGTTTTTACCACTTAGAATTAACTTGGATTTTTTGGCTTTTTGAAATAATTGTAAAAAAAAATTTTTTGAAATATCACGCTTAATAAAAATTGCGGAGGGATTCGAATTCGCGCGATGACGTCGAAAGGTAAACATAAGTTGATAGAAAATGCTATGCAATAGCTTTACCGCAGCAGACTCCGAGTGCCACACGTCTTTTATCACTTAGAAATAACTTGGAATTTTTTAATAACTTATTCTGCTATTTTGCGCGAAAAGCAGAATTCTCTCTTTGTACTTATTCTACAATTGGACATTGTAGATTTAACATCTCTTGAGGATGCTCCGGTTTCGGCTTATCAGCTTCGGCAACGACTGTTTAACTAATTTCGAATCCACTAACCAATATCAAATCGGAAAAGCGAATATTGGTCTGACTGTTATGATAAAAAAAATATGAATTTAATTATTTTATGTGTGCAACCGACAAACCAATCAAATCAATTTGAAAGTGTGGTGCTCGCTTAATTGACTTTCTTAATTTGGATTTATTAACACGTTGCCATATTATATGTTATTTTACGTTTTTCATACAAAGTAATAACCTGTTCCTTATAGAGTAGACGTATTAAAAAATCTTAAACTAAAAAGAAAGTATTGTTCTCATGGTTTTGCAAGTTAAAAAAATTAGGCCACTGTGTGCAGACTAAGCTTCCTTTGTAAACTGCATACAAAGCATTGTAAATTTTTACAACAAAAATAAAAGAGAAGCTCTGCACGTACTTACCTTAAGGTGCGTCTTCGTAGACGACGGCAACGTCGCAGCGGCACTACGGAATTGTATTTGTAAGAAACATCTTTCGTAACCGACAACACTTCATAACCATCCTATTAATATTATATAAACGCTAAAATTTGTAACTATAGATGGATGAACGAACGTTTGTAACTCTTTCATGCAAAAACTTACCGAAATTTTTACTGGAACGGGAACTACGCTGGTGAAGCGCGAGCGACCTTTAGCCTTACGCGCCCTTATATAAATACATAATCTGGTTAATATAATCAAGAGCTGCGAAAATTGGTTTGAATGAAATTAAAAATATAAACGATAGCTCATTCGACGCAGAGTAAAATTCAGTAGGAGTTTTAAGAGTTAAGATTTTCTGTAGAATTTTTTCTCTTAGGATCTTATCTAAAAGCTGAGGCTCTATGTTTTGTTTTTGTTTTTTATATCACATTTTTACGTTAATATCTGCAATCTTGGCTGCCAGAAGCAAAAAAAACATAGGTATATCTTTCTCAGAATTTTATTCCACGTCGAATAGTTTAAATATTTTTTCTACAATTCTTATTAATAGTCGCAGCTTTCAGTACAATCACTGCGACATGTCGTCTGCTGTTGTCGTCTGCTGTCGGCCACGAACCGGCACCTTAAAGTATTTTTATTCCGTACACAAGATTTCTTACATATTCAATTCAGCTACTTATTCTACTAAATGTATTAAAGAACTCTTTGTTTCAAAGTAGGTTCTGTTTAAACGGCGTTGTTAGATTTTTATCTAAATGCTTATCACATGTTTAAAACAACAATAACAGATGTTACTACCATCGGTCGCCTCGTTGATCCATTGTTTGTTCTTGGCAGCTACGGGGTCCTAGGTTCAACACTGGGATTAGGCTATGAAATATTGAGTTAATAGATTATTTGTTAGAGCTGGGAAGTTAAACCATGATGTCCTGAAGGTTCGAGTTTCGAAAGGTTTGAAATATTAAAGTGTTTTCTCTAATAATAATTTATCTAATAATAATTATTCAACAATGATTGTTCCTATAGTCGTTTCAGTCAACGGTCTTATAGCGAAAAGCTTTGACGAACATCTTAAAAAGCTTTCGCTTAATTGTTGGATCAAGGGTCGGATACAGAAGGCAGTAATTCTTGAAACGGCGCGTATTGTGAGGAGGTTCCTAACTCTAGAACCCTGACTACCGGTTGCTTGGACCCCCGGGCCCCGCAGCAGGCGGAATAGATTTTCTTATAAATTTTTAATAGTGTTTTTTTTTATAATTTTAGAAGCATTGTTAAAAATTTTTAAAATAATTGTAAATAAATAAATGAGTTTAAAAATTTAGCAGTAGCACTGTAGAGTTGGGCAGTTGGTAGTGTTACACTCTCTAGAGGTCGTCATAGAGTCAAACATTATTACCGTGAGCTCGCCAAACAACATAAGAGCAGCATGTTGGGGCAAAGCTGAAAACCCCTTTCGATATGGTCAGAGGTCAGGACTAAACATAGCATGATATGTTTTCTTAAAAAACAGTACGTAGTATAATCTAGTTGTTAACACGTGGGCAGATTAACATACTGTGCCAGTAACCAAATTACATAGTAATTGCTTGCTTTTGCTCTCGCATACGCCTTCTACGAATTGTTTACTCGTACGAGTACATATGTGTACCTACTGTCTATTCCGTTACTGTCATAGTTACTCGAGACAGTAATTTAATTTAACTAACTCCCGCTTTATGTTAAGATTTTCTCGAGAGAAATAACTTAAGAGTAATGAGCCATCATTTCTCTGGAGAAAAGCTACTAGAATCTGCACTTGAGCAGCTTGGTGGAACCAAATTACAAATCTGTATCTCCTTTAGGATAGTTTTAAGCTATTGTATAGCTTTTATCGCGGGCCTTGTGTGTGGAGACCGAATACAAAAATTTCGTAACAAAAATACCTAACACCCCCAGAGTATCAAAAACATAATATCAAAAGCACAATTTCAGCAACGACGTCAACGGGGAACATGGCTTAGCGGTAATGCGCTCTAAGTGCCCAGATTGCCAGAGAGACGCGGGTTCGAATCCCGTCGGTTCCGCATTTTTTTTTTAAGCGTGATATTTCAAAAAGTAATTTTTTTTTTAAATTAATGACAGGTAAACATAAGTTGATAAAAAATGTTAGGCAATAGCTTTACCGCGGCAGTCTCCGAGTGCCACACGTCTTTTTTTTTTAATTAAAAGTTAGCCCTTAACTGCAATGACACCTGGTGGTAAATGATGATGCTATCTAAGATGGAAGCGGGCCAGCTCGTTTTTTACACGGCATCTAATCGGAACGCTAAATTTCTTGGCGGTACGTCTTTGTCGGTAGGGCAGTAATTAGCCAAGGCCGAGGCCCTCCAGGGTAAGTGGGGGCCTTTGCCTAGTAGTGGACCTTTATAGACATTCCCTTGTAAAGTCCAAACACTACGGTCTTGGGCCATCGCCTGCATCATCCATAAACCGCATGATGTCGCAGTCTATCTAGTAAATGGTCGACCAACACCGCAGGTTCCTGGTGCGGACTCGCCATTCCAGCACCTTGCTTCTCCTACGGTTATCGGCCCGATCTTAGTTCTCCGCCCATTGCCAATTGAGTTTTCGCCACGTTCAGCTGCGTCGGTTTCTAATGGTTGCGATGGTTCTGCGGATCTCTTCATCGTCTTTTTCAATTTGGGTCACCCACACTCAGGACAAATTCAAAATTGTGAAATATTTCGTATGCTGCAAATTTCACGTAAAAGTTCAAAAGTTCAGAGCACAGTCGACGTTTTTATTCTGTTTTTCTGTTTTAAACATTTGCTTTTTTAATATTTTTCTAGATTATAACTCGTCAATCAATATTTAAACGTATCATGAATGATTTATGTGTTTTTGATTGAACGATCGATTGAATTTTTATGATTATCGTTACTGATTCTCCTCACATTCAGTATAAGTACTGGTAACTATTGAACAATAAGGGCGAAGTAACAATTTAAGTGGCATTTGATTTATCGGCCATCTTGGAGGCGTTTCGTCCGTGACGGCTGCCAATCAATCCTGTTCGAACCACGCTTTGTTACTGGAACTGTTAAAATAGAACTTGTTAGGCGCATCTTCCTGCCAACACTGTGTTCGGTCAATTTGTTAAACTGTACCTTTTAACCAGACATATATAGATTTGTTTGAAAATGATAACGATTGACTGCGTTTTTAGTAAAATATGTATTTTTTAATTGACATGAAAATCCAATTTCTTTTGTTGTTTTAGTCTATATATGTTATTTTGTGGCACTTACGTAAAGACGTGCCTACCATCAAGCGATTTAGCGTTCCAGTAAGCTGTGTAGAAACCGAAGGGGCGGGGATATTGTCGTACTCCAAACAAGTTCGCCCGCTATAGAAGATTGCATTATCATTTACCATCAGGTGTGATTGCTGTCAAGAACTGCCTTGTAATTAATAAAAAAATGCTTGTATCTAATCTCTAGAACTCTCTAGGAACGTGGATTGGATTTCCAAGCGGTGTTCGGTAAGTTTAAGCTTGAAGGGTTTTCGTAAAGATCAAAGAAATTTAAGCACTTTTGTCCTAAATTGCACACGAATGAAATCACCCCAATCCGTTCGTGTAAAATATACGGGAAATAAAGTGATTATTTTTCGAAAACTAATTACTTTTCTTAATTACTTTTTGATAAAATTTTAATTAGTATCAGACTAAATTTAGCCGAACCAACTAATCACAAAGTGACCTCCGAACGAAATAACTTCCTGCAAAGTTATTTAATTTAAAAGTTTTACGTTCAAGTATTAGTGACCGCGTAGGTAGTACCTAGAGTAAGCAGTAGCGTGGACTTCATAAATGCATAAAGTCACTGCATACCCAGAGGTCACATTACGAACCAGTATGGAGAAGGAAATTCCACTTCGTGTAGTTAGTACCTATAGTGATTAATCCAGCTATAAACCTTGTGCACGCTACTGTGAGTAAACACCATTTGGTTGGCATTATCGTCCCTTTACAAGTGTGATTTCATCCGCATGTCGTTTTCTTCCGCCCGACGTTTTATAGCCGCTGGCCGTATTACGTAGGTACATGTTGTGATTCGAGTCTTATGAATACATTATTTAAAATCGACCCTTGAGGTTTAGGTTAGTATTCTCGAGTCAAAACATTTTTTTATTTCTTTTATTCGTTACAAGTTGACTGCATCACACCTGATGATAAGTGATGATGTAATCTAAGATTCTAAACTACACCTTTTCGCTTTCTATACGACGTCGTACCGGCACGGTAATTCGCTTGGCGGTACGTCTTTGTTGGTAGGGTGTAACTAGCCTCCGTCGAGGCCTCTTACCAGCCAGACAATTAAGAAAATCTCAATCGACCCTGCCGGGATTCGAACCCAGGACCTTCATCCTATAAATCCAACGCGCATACAGTCAAACTAAAAATGATTTTCTATTTTGCTGTCTCTTCACATAATCGCGCATGCTACTACACATTACAAAAGCAACCAAAGCCCAAACTTCTTTACGGATTGTCTTATTTATCTATCTATACAGTGTGATTGAAGATAATCTATCTCTACCAATGTCAAACACGCTCGATACATTACTATCCTCCGAAACAGCGTTATTGAATAACCCAGCAAATAACACAGTTATCTAACGAGAAGCCGCTGCGTCGATCGTCAAAGACATTGTTACAATTATTCCTGCAACAATATACATACAATTAACGTTTAGTTAATACAGGGATTATATTAAACGAGATCGTACGGAAAGGAGATAGATTAGAGGATTTATATAACTATTTTCACACATACTTAAATAAATCTGAAACTTCTCCGAACATTACTAACACAGTTATCAACTAACACAAAATTAATTATCAACTGAGAATCTGCTACGTCGGTATATAAAAACATGGTTACCATGATTTCTGTAACAATATACAATTGACATTAGTTGTATTATATTAAACAAGATATTATGCTGAATAGGGGATATATTAGAAGATTTATTTACTTTCACGCACGTGCCTCTGTTGACCATACCACTGCAACCAAAACAGAAACTTGTTCATTAAATGGAATATCTCTACCAATCTCAAACAAACTCGATTTACATTATCCTCCGAAAAACACTGAGTTATTCGATAACCCAGAAGACAAGCTTGATTTACCTGTAAAACAAACCTCCGAAAGGAACTGAAAGCGAATATTGCTAACACACGCTTATCTACCAAGAATCTGCTGCATCCATAATAATCAAAGACATTTTTGTAATAGACTTATTACAACAATGTCCTGAATTTGCGAATATCACTAACACAGTTATCAATTAAGAATCTGTCCAGTACCATACGTACTAACACCCAGTTATCAACTGAGAATCTGCTACGTCGGTAATCAGAGACATCGTTCCAATAATTTCTGTAACAATATACAATTAACGTTAGTGGTATCACAGGGATTATATTAAACGAGATCGGACGGATAGGGGATAGATTAGAGGATTTATTGTCGAAGCCCGTTTTGTGAGAGATATATTATGCTGAGGGAATTTCCTTTATTACAAAGGATATTACGTTGTTGCCTTGTAACTTTCCGCTGTTTTTTCACGATTGGTTTGTCTTGTTAGACTAACTGATTTTGGTAGGTATGCTATTTTTTTGATATCTTAGAAGCGGTTATGTTTCAAGGTCGGCAATCTATTGCCGAGGTAACAAGTTCCTTGCTTCGGTAGAAAGTACTTTTATAAGTTTTATTTCGTTTCACTTGTCGGTGTTTGTAATCATTGGCAGTTTCTGAATATTTTCCATGTAAGTATGTATGTCGCATGACATTGTTATGAAAATAATAATGAATCCATGTCATCATGATCTGATCTAACACTGGAGTTGAAAGGTGGCCATTGGAACTCCGCAATAAAACTAAAGAACCCCATCGAGTTTAGACTCGTTTGATTCATCTTGACGAGTACTTTGGTCGAGATGATATTGCAAAATAAAAATAAAAAAAAAGCTTTTTTAAATTTATAATTGTTCTTCCTATAAAGACTCGGTCCAAAGATTGAATTTCGTTTCATTCAAGCAACAAGCAGTCGATCTCAGTTATCAGTTACATCTGATAAACTTCATTACAAAAGTATATTACAAAGTATTCCTCCTTCCTCGTTTTCAACTGCTCATATATGCTTGGATTCAGAATTATTTGGGACACACCCATACGATTTAGTTTTAGTGGATGACATAATGAATCTGGCTGAGAGATTCCAAACCGGTCGTATCATGTTTCCGTATAGGATATGACTAATATTTGAAACGAACAAGTACTATTTAAAAGTTAAAATCACTATAGGTACTATAGACGTTTTTACCTTTTAAAGGCTAGTATTAATTTTTATTTACTTAATCAAAACTTTCCATTTTTGGTAATAAAACGTAACAATGTAAATTATGGATTGTGTGGGAGTTAAAATGCAAAGCCTCAATACGTTTTCCGCTGGAACTATAACTGAAAATTCTAAGGTTCGATCTCTGGGAAACGGAAATGTTGGTCGTGTTAGGGAGTTTAGATTTGACATTTGACTCGATTACTGTTAGATGTTACTGATTATGTTCAAGGCAGATAGATGGCTTACCGTTTTCGTTGGTGCACGATATTGTAACAAGGCCTCCGTGGCGCAGTGGACTTATAAGACGAAGGGTTCGATTCCCGCTTGGCCGATTAAGGTTTTCTAAATTGGTCCAGGTCTGGCTGGCGGGGGGTTTTGGCTGAGGTTAGTTTATAGAACGGTAAAAACGTACCGCCAAACGATTTAGTGTTCTGTTACGATGTCTTCACGACATCGTAACATGATATATGAACATGTAAATGAAACCAAAAGATTGAATTGAATCCATTTTAGATTGCATCATCACTTGCCATCAGCAGTGATTACAGTCAAAGGCTAACATAAAAATACCCTGTACTATAATTGGTATTATGGCAATGCGTCAATCAAAAACTACATAATTGAGGGGTTGTTTTTAAGCAACCTCAGCAAATAAACCTTTCGGCCTACCCCCCTATGCTTCCTTTCAGATCAAATTGACCGTAAAACTTTTGTTGCCACCCGATCGCGTGTGCTTTTTCGAGACAATACACCTGTTCGTAGGGCCGAATCGCTAAACTGAATATCTGATATAAATATAATATATGAGTACGACTATTTAAGTTCCTCCTGAATACCACGACCTTTATTGATGAATGGAATTATAATTGTGTTACTACGTAAGAAATAGACCTATAGTTTTGCACTCGTATACTTACTATTTAGCTTTATTAACCGACGAAGAAAAACGGTTCTCAATTCGACACGTATATTTTATGTATGACTTTTTACAGATAAGTCCGATTTTGATAATTCTTTTTTTATTAGAAAGGGCACACTTCCAAAATGATTCTATAGTCATCATGTTAGGATCTGATGATGATATCCTAAAATTGAAGGAACTCTTCAAATTTTATAGGCACACTTGCAGCGATTTCGGTTTTGTGTGTAAGTATCGGTAGCTTTTTGGGTACTAGTGCCGTATAATATACATATCCATACTTACAAACTTGCGCCTTTAGTATAGTAAGGATTTCAATCAAAACTCGACCTAATTTGTTTTGAGTTGCCAATTGAAATTTTGAACCAACTTAAGTATATCATTGTAAATTGGTTTGTAACTAATTTTCTCTTCTTCCAAACATAAACATTTATTTTCCTACCCCTATCTACGAGTGAAAAACCCACTTTTTACGACACACTAACGGCGTTTCGTGACACTGTGTTTATTGAGTCGTGTTTTATTGCTTCACTGTCTGACAGATGTGCCTAACGTCGGCGAGTTTGAACAAGTGTCTAAGAAATCTCGCACACCATTATGTCCTCTAATACGTTTTTCTTAAGTGTCACATTGATGTGTTATTATTGCAATGCGAGCGATACAGGCGGCGGTTCCTATACTGCGTCATAGCTCTGCGGTGGCCGTTGCCCTCTTTTTCAGGAAATCAATACCAAGTTCATGGGAAGGTTCATCGCAAATCGAACAATGTTTAATGGTTGCGTGTACCCTTTACGCGCCATCGCGTTTTGATGTTCGAGTTAGAGTATCGATAGATACCTATAACTACATACAGTCAAAGAATAAATTTATTAAGAGATAAAGCGGCCAAGTGCGAGTCGGACTCGTCCATGAATGGTTCAGTAGCAACAAGTAACATAATATAAAAGTTTTTGTAGTTCGTTGTAACTTTGTTTGCTGATTTAATAATAGTGTTAGCAGCACTGTTCATTTAATAATACTGAATTTTCTTTTTTAATTTTTCATGTATTTGTATTGATTGAATAACAGGTAAAAATGTGTTGATATTTTGATTAATGTTCTTTTGCTTGTGCCTTTTGACCACTTTTGATGATGTTGCTAAAAATAGTGTATTTTTTATTCACGGTTTATGCAATTAAAAAAACTTTTTTAGTTTTAACATTTTCTTATCTTAGGAGTTACAGAAGAAGTTGGATGTTTCTCTTGCGCAAACTATTTCGCTTAGAGAAATGGTCTTACATTGATAGTTTCGGAAAAAATTGGCTATCGGTCGGGCAGACAGAAATACATGACGAATCCATATTCCGTTTTTTGCCATTTGGCTACGGAATCCTAATTAACTAATTGTAGCGATTTCTTATGTCAATGTTTTAATCACATTATGGCAGAATTTTTATAGTTTGTGTGCATGTTTTAATTAAATTAATTAAATGTAATTGAATTAAATGTAAGAGAAATGCAAGGGAATTAAATGTAATTTGTAAATACAGATAGATTGTGCTGCGGTTTAACATAGGACACTATTTAGGACAAGTTAATCCTTGACTGGAATTTCATCTGATAGTAAGTGATGATGCAGTATAAGATGAATCTTGTTACGAGTTGGATGAAATCCAATCCCGTTTTCTTTTTTTTCTGATTCTGTTCAGTTTCTGCACGACACTATAGCGGAACGCTTGACGATACGTCTTTGACGGTAACTAGCACCGGCGGAAGCCTCCCACCACCCAGTTAAAAGCACTTCGTACTACACATTGCTTCATTCTATGGCATTTTGTCAGACGCGTGTCTTCTGTTGATGTTCCTTTACATTACATATTCAAAAAAAACAAAAATGATATTAATTTACTACAACATCCATACTCAAATGGACTTCCAGAAATATTAGCTATAACTTTCTACAAAACATCACTCGAAACCGGACCCCACGACAAGTTCTATTACAATGAAGAAAAAAACACACAGATCACGCAATAACGCATGAGAACACGTGGGCCTGGCTTACGGGAACCCCATGCTTTACCCCATTGACGGAACATAATCGATTTTGATCCTTATTGCTATGGGGATAAGTGTCACGCGAACTGCCCCGTTAGCCCCTCGCCAGTAAATCACTTGAGGCAGTGCAATTGCAGTGTACTGGATCGATAGTGCGGCGAATTTGGACACAAATTTTAAGTAATACAGTCCAGACTGTGAAGCTGTTTTACGAATAGATATTTACTAAGATTTACTTTTTATTATGTGCACAGAGTAAAAAGTATCTAAATAAATAAAAACCGAAGCAAACTTTACTTTAGCCTTTCATTATATTTAACAGCCTCGTGGCCAAGTGATTAGCTTGTGCGGCTGAGGATCATGAGGTCAAGTGGTTCGAGTCCAGGGCTATAAAAACGTGCGTTTTCTTTCTCTCAAGAAATTCTTGGTAATACGAGTCGGTACTCGGTACTTCGTAGGAACCAAAGACCACGACCAGCAAACGTTCGCCTTAGTCTTCCCCTTCCAACATTCCCATTCCCTCGCCGTATATTATGCCTTTCGTTATTTTCCCTACATGACCAAACTATCTCAGCACAACTTTCTCGATTTTAGTCACTACCTACTACTACTACTACTAACTACATCTTCTTTTTAACCGACGAAAAAAAACGGAGGAGGTTTTCAATTCGACACGTATATTTTTTTTATGTATGAATACGCATAATTTTTTACAGAGTTGTCCGATTTTGATAATTTTTTTTATTATAAAGGGCACACTTCCAAGATGGTCCCATTGTCATCAGGATCTGATTATGATATCCTGGGAAAATTGAAAGAACTCTTAAAATTTTAAGGCACACTTGCAGCGATTTCGGTTTTTGTGTAAGTTTTGGTAGCTTTTTGGCTACAAGTGCCGCGTAATATACTATGAAAGTATAGTACGACTAGGTTACGTATCAATAAATCACTGTAAAGTAAGAAATAAAAATTTTTAACAAAAAATAGAACCGACTCAAAATCGCACTAAAAATTAAAAAATAACTGCGTCACTTACTTGCTTTAATTTACTTAAGCATATCTATGAGTCGGTACCAGCCAAGGTTTCGAGACGTTACCTAGAACCCACAAACTGTTTTACTACACCGACTGACGCTAACTGCGTTTGCGTTGTTTTTTACTTTTTAGTGCATTTTTGACTCGGTTTTATTTTTTTGTTAAAAATTTTTATACCACACTACTCTCTTATCACCACTACTCTTAATTCTCAGTTTTACTCCATTTATTTTACTTTCGTGCTTCCACTGCCATACCTACCCAATTTTTACTACCTACATAAGTGTTGGCACCAATACTCCTCTATGTACAGCCAGTATAGCCTTCTTTATAAACACCACACAAATCCTAAAGCATTTGAAAAGCCTGTGTAAGTTTCAAAATCCCGCTTAGTTCACATTCTCTATCGTCAAAGCTGCCATGACATTAATTCAGCGCAGATAATAATTTAGAAATTCGTTCACCCCCATTAGATAGATCGGCTTAGTTCAAATCTGATTGTAGTGATTTCCTAACGAGTGTCGAGTGCTCTCGGTAAAATGGAGTTGATATTTCTGCTGCATATTGATAGAGTTGGTTTGCATCTGTGCCAAAAGTGTATACATCAAAGAGTATATATGTATGTAGGTTTTATATTATCTATTAGAGGACGCATGCGGTTTCACTGGCGTAGTTCTCGTTCCCGTGGGAATTTCGGGATAAAATGTGGCCTATGTGTTATTCTGATATATAAGCTATATTATTGTAAAGTTTCATCAAAATCCATCAAAATCCATTTTTGCTTGAAAGAGTAACAAACATCCATACATACATATATAGACTTTCGTCTTTATACCTACTATTAGTAAGGATTGCTCTACAGCTATCAGATATCTAGTTTTTAATATCATTTAGTAATTTTTTGACCACCTCCGTTTCGCAGAGGTATGTGCGGTGGATTTATAAGACGGAGGTCCTGGGTTCGATTCCCGGCGGAGCAGATTGAGATTTTTCTTAATTTGTCTTGGTCTGGCTGGTGGGAGGCTTTCGCCGTGGCTAGTTACCACCCTCCCGACAAAGACGTACCGCCAAGCGATTTAGCGTTCCGGTAAAATGTCGTGTAGAAGCCAGGTCAAGAGCTAAACCTAGTTGATTCTACCTTGATTAAATGATAAAAAAGGCCGCGTGGCCGCAGCCCCATGCGTTGGTCTGATCAGATCCGCACCACACTCGACACCACGGTCTACGATGCTCTTCGGACAGCAGAGAACAGAGCAAAGTGGCGTCACATCTCTAATAGAATCAAAGATGGAGGTGGTCACGACCTTCATCAATGAGGAAACGACTAGAGGAGGAGAAATGATGAAATGGTTAACCTGGTTATAAGGTCAAGGCTAAACCGACGAACTTGTATGAAATGATTATCCCTATGGAAATGAGGTGTGATGTTATGTATGTATGTTCGACAATAATTCCAAGGCGGCTCAAATTTCTTCTAACTTCATATTTTTGCCAATTTTTACTAAACTTTAATAAATTATATACTAACTCTACTATTATATACTAACTAACTCTCCTTCCTCAGGAGAGTGAGAAACCATGCTCAGGTTCCTCACTCTGTCTGTCTGTGACAACCGCGTGACAGTTCGTTCAGTACTCTTGGAGTTTATCGCAAATAGACGAACATACGCAGATTTTGTTTTATAATATGTAAGGATATACTCATAAATCTAAGAAAACAAAGAATTACTATTATTTTTATTATCGACGGCCTTCATGGCGCAGTGGTATGCGCGGTGGATTTATAAGACGGAGGTCCCGGGTTCGATTCCCAGCGGGGCAAAATGAGATTTTCCTTAATTTGCCTTGGTCTGGCTGGTGGGAGGCTTTCGCCGTGGCTAGTTACCACCTTACCGACAAAGACGTACCACCAAGCGATTTAGCGTTCCGGTACGATGTCGTGTAGAAACCGAAAGGAGTGTGGATTTTATCCTACTCCTAACAAGTTAGCCCGCTTCCATCTTAGATTGCATCATCACTTATCATCAGGTGATTGCAGTCAAGGGTCAACTTGTAGGCAATAAAACAAAAAAAATTATTAGTAATGATTTATTACCATTACCTGTCAATGTTCGTGCGTACACGTGAAACATGTTGACGTTAGTTAGTTGATCTCAAATTTCACTTTGGTTTATCAGTGAGATAACATAATGAAAGGGTGTCAAGATTACTAACAATGTCGGTATTTATTCCCAAATTGATATGGATTGATAAGCTGTATCAGTTACTCTTAGATAATGGCCTACCGATCCTACCTTATTGTGTTTATTTTCGTAATCTATTTTATTAGTATTTATTAATATATTTGAAGTATAGGAGCCTAGTGTAGTGTTGTTTTTATCTACTACAATTTGGCCCTTGACTGCTATCACACCTGATGTTAAGTGATTATACAATCTAAGTGTGGAAGTGGGCTTACTTGTTAGGAGTAAGATGAATTCCACACCCCTTTCGGTTTCCACACGACATCGTACTGGAACGCTAAATCACTTGGCGGTACGCTTTTGTCGGTAGGGTCGTGGCTAGTTACCAGCCACGGCGATATCCTCCCACCAGCCAGACCAAGACAGATTAAGAAAAATCTCAACCTGCCCCGCCGGGAATCGAACCCAGGACCTCCGTGTTATAAATCCACCGCGCATACCACTGCGCCACGGAGGCCGTCGTAAGTGTAGATTTTTTTATTAATTACTAGTTAGCCTTGATTTGCAATCACATTTGATGGTAAGTGTTGATGCAATCTAAGATGTAAGCGGGCGAACTTGTTAGGAATAGGATGAAAATCCACAGCTCTTTCGATTTCTGCATGACATCATACCGGAACGCTAAATCGCTAAGTCATACCAGGACCAATCAAGAAAATCTCAATTGGTCCCATTGGGAATTGAACCTAGGATCTCAGTCTTATAAAACCACTACGTTTACCATTACGCTTACTACGGAGGCCGTCAAAGTGCTGTATGTACATAAAATGATATGAAAAATGGCTGCGATTTTATCGTCAACTATTGATTCGATTTGGATAAGGTTTTCCGTAAACAGTTATTTTAATTAGTATAATGTGAAGTTAATTTGTTTTTCCTTAAAAATTAATAGCTTTCACAATTTACCTAATGTACAGTTTGTATATTTGGTAAAATGTGCTTTCTACTGTTTTTTAGTTTTAATCGGAAAAGGCAGATTAAATATTATTATGTATGGCTTATCGGAAAAATAAACCGGTTTCCATAACATAGTCTTACTCTCTCTTCACTTCATATGTGATTAATATTTTCCTTATTTCCCCAAAAATAAAAAGTTTTATTTACTGATAGCGGCAACAGATTATGTCCTTCCGAACCGGTGGTAGAACCACTGCAAATGAACTTGGCGCTTCTAAAGTGCTTGTAATCTATGCCTACTTGAAATAAACGAATTTTTAAAACCGTGAATATTCAAAAAGCTTTAATTATGTTAGTAGTTACTACAACTGATAAATGGGTGTTAACTGATAAGAGAGGTTTAAGATTTTTCCATTCATTTTAAGGTCTGTTAGTACGCTGTTGCAATCAGTAATTATGCAAGTTTCATATACCTAAAGCCTTTAGTTTCCCTATCTTACATAAAGTCGACGACCTGTTAAGGTGTTGTTTTATTTCTACATATTGTATTCCCGGCCCTTTGTAAATTTGTAAGGCGTGACTAAAAAGCTATTGTTTTGAACGAGAGCGTTGTCGTTATGTTAGGTTATAAAACTGCAACTGTGTTAGACTTAGACTTGGGACTACTTCCGGAACATGCGTGGTTATCATCATCTACAGCCTATGACTATGTTTCTAGGTAAATAAACTAAATAATAAACTAGTTTTGTAATATAATTAATCACACAAACTGGAAAATGTTTGTGTGATGAGCATGGATGTTTTCCAGTGTCTATCTATATATTATAAGTATTTATGTATAATATATATAAAAATATTCATCAGTTATCATAGTACACACAAGCTACCTGCTTACTTTGGGACTATATAACGATATGTGTAATTGTCCAAAAATATTTATTAAAAAAATAATTAATATGATCACCATCAACAGCTTTTAAAGTCAAAGCATAGATTTTTATAACACAAGAGAGTCTTGTCTGAGAAAGTCTGTTTGGAATATAAATCTACCACGCATCTCCAATGTAGGTTGGTAGATTTAGAGAAATAGTTTGCGATTCTTTTACTAATATCACAATATCCAAATTTAATGAGTAAAGAAAGCTTAACGGAGCTTAGCTTCGGGTCTAATACAATCAACTTCACTATTGCTATTAAGAATTTCTTGAAAGGAGAAATAACGGGACATATTATTTTATTATTATTTACGAGTTAGTCCTTGACTGCAATCATACCTGACAGTAAGTGATGATGCAATCGAAGATGGAAGCGGGCTACTTGTTAGGAGTAGGGTGGACTTCGTAACAGAACGCTTAATCGCTTGGAGGTAAGTACGTCTTTTTCGGTAGGGTGGTAACTTGTCACAGCAAAAGCCTCCCGCCCCAGGTCGTTTAAATTTCATAGTGCTAAACACTGGACTTCGTGATCGGTAGCTGAGTGATCCCACTGAATCATTGAGGTGATTTTTTATCTAAGTATAGATTAATAATCTTTTGAATTATGCGTCATGTAAATGAAGCGGTTCATCCATACAAAGTTGGAACATGTGTGCCATTCACAGATCACATGAATGGTCTGATCGGCTGTTAACGCGTAGAGACACATGGGGCTGCGGCGGAGCATTAATGCGGTCATAAAACGCGTGTGTTCAGCTCTATCATAAACTCTATGTCGTTCAAATCAAATACAATACATTTCGAGAATGCGAAGCTAATAAAGCACTTATGGCAGTCAAGTTTTTCTGTGAGTACCTACCATTAGTAGCAGATTTTACGGAGCTGCGGCGGTAATAAAGTAAAACTAAAAAGTTTATAACAAAAATAGAACCGACTCAAAACGCACTAAAAAGTAAAAAATAACTGTTTCATTTAGTTGCTTTAATTTACTTAAGCATATCTGAAGAAGAAGATTAAGCACACATGAAGTCGGTGCCTGCAAGTTTAAGGAACATTTATTTAACGTAGTAAAGCAGTTTGTGGGTTCTAGGTATTTTGTAAAAAAAATATTTTTTACTTTCTTTTTAGTGATTTATCGCCACGTAACGTCCTCTTACTATACTGTCATAGTATATTATACGGCACTTGTAGCCAAAAAACTACCGATATTTACACTAAAACCGAAATCGCTTCAAGTGTGCCTATAAAATTTGAAGATTTCCTTCCATTTTCCCAGGATATCATCATCGGATCCTAACATGATGACAATGGGACCACCTTGGAAGTGTGCCCTTTCTAATAAAAAAGAATTATCAAAATCGGACAACTCTGTACAAAGTTATGCGTGGTCATGCATAAAAAATATATACGTGTCGAATTGAGACGCTTCTCCGTGTTTTTTCGTCGGTTAAAAATGAATATGTAGTTAGTTTATACGCAGTAGAAGTGGATGCGAAAAGTATACCAGCGAAATCACTTTGTAACCTGCTAGACTTAGTAGAAGTTCAGCCAGCTCCATATTAGAACGTGCATCCAAAGCTGCTCTAGTAGGATCTTTTCGAATTTGGCTGGGATATTAACATGAACAGAGGTGAGTGTTGACGCGCGTCACTAAGAGATCCCTTTTAAACCCACACTCGGGTCACAAGTCTCGGGCTCTGTTCGGAGATTCTCTCAGCCACGCGATGGACCCGACATCTGTGAATCCATGGAATGCTTATATAATAGTCGTACTTTTAAGTAATGTATTATTACACACACACATTATATACCTATATGTACACACCTTACAAATACACACACTTGTTTTTTTAATTTTTAGAAGTTTTACGAGTATTTCTCCGCATTTGAATATAGTAGAGTCAAAAGTGATTCGATTTCGGAGTGAAACAAACGAGGTCTTTCTTGTCAGATCTGGGTAACTTTGTCTCTTATGTTCGTCGCTTTTTAGCGAAAAACTGCAAAATGAATAAAATTTTAATTATTTAAACAGAATAAGTTAGAGCGCTGCTATCACTAGACAATTGCCACGTGTAGATTCAGTATGTCGATTCGTCAAAAAGTAATAAAATCTCGTCGATCATCTCACCTTTAGTTCGACTATCAGTCCATTATGGCAAAATGTCATTGGACAATACCGATTTCTGTTACATCCGTTTTGCAACCGTTGTATATCGGCTTAAAAACTGAAGTTTTTTTTTTATCAAAAATCGATGTTTGTTAAGATATTATAAAAAAATTTAGTTTGAAATATAAAAATATAAAGTGAAGCGATGTGCATCTACTCTGTTCAATTGTTAAAGATGTTAAAGTAACTAAGGGTTGCAGCATAAAGATTTCATAATTTCGTTCTCGTCTGAACTTAATTAGGTTAATTAATGTAAAGTCATGCCTTTTTCATATGCTTTATGAGGATACTATGGAAAATGTAATAGGGAAACATTTTTCTCTTATGTTTTAGTTGAGGTAAGTGATTATGCAATCAAAGATGGAAATGGGCTAATTTGTCAGGAGTGGGATAAAAACCCTACGGTTTCTGTATCGCTTTTTGGTAGGGTGGTAAGTAGCTCCGGCCGAACTAGCTAGATCTGTTACAATATACTCGTTAAAAATCTTAATCGGCCCAGCCCAGGATCGAACTGCTACTACCTACTGCAGCGCTACTGAGACCGTCGCAGTATTTCTAGTAAAGTCCTTCCCCGAATGAATTTTACTTACTCGTACACGAGTCTTCATTTCATTTGATAAAAGCCCCGTCCTACCTTACCTAGAGCCCTCTGCAGTGGTACGCTTGCGGGTAGGTCGGGGTATTTGACAAATTGCCCGAAGGCCAGACGGGGGGGCCTGAATGGGTACACCGGCGTACTAATGTCGAGGGTGCGCCCAGTATGGTGTTTGTAATTTTAAATCAATAACGCGTTTTGGCTTTATTAGATGTAGGGGAGGTTGTTTAGATGAAAACAACCTTAAGAGGAAAGGAACTTGTTTTTCGTAGACTTTATTTTTTTTAAAGAAAGATACATAGATAGTCGCAGTCTTTTTTGTTTTTTTTTTTACTTACGTAAAGTTAATATGTTTTTTGTGTTCTAATCAATACTATTATGTACAGGTACTAATAATGAAAGTAGAAGAGTTTGTTCGTTGTTTGTTTAAATGTGCTAAAATCTAGATCTGTTCCAATTGGATAGTAATAATTCTTTTCGTATTTTGATAGTTTGACACGAGGATAAAGTCTACTTTACCCACTGGCTTATATCCTTCAGCTTGCATGAAATATTTTGTAAGAGTTTTCCATGTCGTCGCGGTCATCTGGTATACTTACCTATAATATTATTTCAACAGTGCAGAAAAACTTCTAAGTAGTATTAGTTTTTGATACTTACGAATCTTGTGGCTTTGACTAATTTAAAGATGTTCACATATGGTCTATCACCATTTGTACATACCTACATACCTTCGTAACATCACGCCTCATTTTCATAGGGGTAAGTAGAGACTACATCTTTCCATTTGCCACGCTCCTTGCATACTTCCTTAGCTTCTTCCACTTTCATTAATCCTTTCATACATGTTTGTTAGTTGTTACTCTTGACCTGGCCATATTTTAAAATGTCCAATGTCCATAATTTGGTCCAAAAGCCGTCGCCTAGAACTTCCCCTTCCAAATTTCCATTCACCCAACATAAATCTCTTTTGTTAATCTTCGTTTATCCGATCTTTTTACAACACCATTTGTTATAATATAATTTTCAAATGAAAGGTTTTTGATATATTTAGGTATATGTACCTAAAGTGATTACAGAGATTATCGCGTACGTAAGTCTCATAAAATACTCTTTCTCACTTTGTATGAAATAACAATTGTATTCTGTTATTCATATGTGTAACGTGTAAACTTTATACGGAACCAAACGATTTCACTATCGATTCTCAGTTAAAGAGTTTTCCTGGCTAGCTCCCCTTGCCTTAACCTTAATACCAGTACAATATCACTTACTGTCTTATTTTTAAAATCATAAAGTCTATTTTCCTTTGCCGCAATACTTCATTTAAATATAAGCAGGAATAAATGATTTTTAGCTCTATTTCTTTTGAACTAAAGTTCTTTTTGCTGTGTTTAGTAGCAATTGTTTTTATTATGGGAGCAGCGGCACCATGTTGGGTTCCTGTTATGGGATGTCGTGGGACAATTTATAGGATAAAATGTTTGTTAACACTCACAACCCTTGTTAAAGGTTTTCTGCAGTATAAGTTTTTTTTTATTTACAAGTTGGCCCTTGACTCCAATCACACCTGATGGTAAGTGATGACGCAATCTATGGTGGAATCGGGCATGCTTTCATATGTAGGATAAAATCCACACCCCTTTCGGTAACTACACGACATCGTACCGGAACTCTAAATCGTACGTCGTTTCCGGTAGGCTGGTAATTAGCCACAGTCGAAGCCCACTAGACAGACCTGGAACGATTAAGAAAATCTCCATTGTTCCCAGCTGGTAATCGAATTTAGAACCTCCGTTTAATAAATGCACTGCGCATAAGTCATCTCAAAAGTAAGTCTTAAGAGTATAAAGTTAGTTGAGTACCAAACTGTTAGTGCAAGTTTGAATACACTGGGTTACCTAAACAATGTTAGGAATAACAGCCAGTAAGTACTTCGGTATATGCTCCTAACTTAATAAACTTGAACTTTATCGTTGTTATTCTCGTTTATTGTAACTTGCTAGTTGTGGTTTTGTTCTCTATAAGTTATTTGCAGTAGAAGAGTCAACATCTCTTGAGGATCCCGTTTTCGTAGAATATCGTACCTACGTTTATGATTTTTGGCTTTTGGGAGGCCTCGGCCGTGGATTTAGCGTTTCAGTACGATGTCGAGTAGAAACCAAAGGGGTGTGGCTTTTATCCTCTCTCCTTACATGTTAGCCCGCTTCCATCTTAGATTCTATCATCACTTATCGTCAGGTGTGACTGCAGTCAAGGACTAACTTGAAATGAATATAAAAATTTTTAACAAAAAATAGAACCGACTCAAAACGCACTAAAAAGTAAAAAATAACTGTGTCATTAAGTTGCTTTAATTTACTTAAGCATATATATGAAGTCGGTGCCACTCAAGTTTAAGGAACATTTATTTTACGTAGTAAAGCAGTTTGTGGGTTCTAGGTAACATCCTTAAAGTAGAAACCTTGGCTGGCACCGACTCATAGATATGCTTAAGTAAATTAAAGCAAATAAATGACACAGTTATTTTTTACTTTTTAGTGCGTTTTGAGTCGGTTCTATTTTTTATTAAAAATTTTTATTTCTTACTTTCTAGTGATTTATCGCCACGTAACGCACTCGTACTATACTGTCATAGTATATTATACGGTACTAGTAGCCAAAAAGCTACTGATACCGAAACTAAAACGGAAATCGCTGTAAGCGTGTCTCCTAAATTTGAAGAGTTCCTTCAATTTCCCCAGGATATCATCATCAGATCCTAACATGATGACAATGTGACTACCTTGGAAGTGTGCCCTTTCTAATAAAAATAGAATTATCAAAATCGGACTACTCTGTAAAAAGTTATGCATGGTCATACATAAAAAAAAATATACGTGTCGAATTGAGAACCTCCTCCTTTTTTTTCGTCGGTTAAAAAAAATCTATGATAAGAGAGTTCTGATGAATGACACGTCGTTTGCATATAAATATGTACAGTATATAAATCATGGCGACACTTCTGCTGTTGTCGTCTATGGTCGATTACAAACTAGCACTCGCTCCTATGTGTGTAATTACACTAGGGTTGCCAACCGTCCTGTTTTCCCAGGACATGTCCTAGTTTTTGTAGTGTCCTGGGACGTCCTGAATAGTTTTTTAGCAGCGTCCTGGGTTTTTATATTTTAGAATCCGCGTGCCTCTTCTTAAATTTTTACGCTACGAGCGGCCTCACGACTCGCAAGTACTCGTAATTGCGATGCTGCACTGCCGTGCTGTTTCAAAAAATTGTTATAAACTAAAGTGTTTCTTTTATATTTTAACAACTAGTTTTTAACTCGTATAATTTTACTCAAATATTTTTATTTAAAAATGTGATTATTTTAATTAATTTAACTATTGCAATTCTATTAATGCGTCCTGTTTTTAAACGGAGTTGTCCTGGTTTTTTCAACTTCAAATCCTGTTTTTTGGAATTTGAGGTTGACAACCCTAAATTACACCAGCAAATGCCCGTTAGTCTCAGATGCAGATGTTAAGCCTCATGTGTCCCCCTCCCCTTTACCCTTCAAACTGGAACTCTGCAGTGCTGCTTGGAGGCAGAAATAATTATGTCCATAGTAGATACTTCCTTGGCCAAGCTCTGTCTACTACTGAGATTGCTACTAATTACTCCGTGCTACTATAACTATGAAGTTCCATGGTGCTAGAATGTTACCCCGCACCGGAAAGTGCAATGTTGGTCGACCTCTCACTGACGACGTCAAACAAGTTGCAGGCATCCGCTGGTCACAGACGGCTCAGGATCATTGTGTTTGGAAGTCCCTAAAAAGGCATGGCCTCTAGATATAGATCCAGTCGATGTCCATCGGCTGTTAATGATGACTGACCTTTATGTATTCCGTGGTGTATTAAAATCCTCAAGATATAAAATGTAGAATAGGCCAAGCTAAGAATGTTTTTCATAAGATGTCAAAGACTTTATGCAACTCAAAGTTAAATCTTAAATTAAGATGTCGTCTTATGAAATGTTATGTGTGGATATACAGGAAAATGCTTAAAATCTCCTGGAACAGCTTCACACCTAATAATAGGTAATAATTCAATTCTTAAATTAAGATGTCGTCTTATGAAATGTTATGTGTGGTCCACTCTCTTCTATGGTTGTGAGACTTGGGTCTTTAAAAAAGAAGCAGTAAACAGGCTGCAAGTTTTGAAATGAGGATATACAGGAAAATGCTTAAAATCTCCTGGAACAACTTCACACCTAATAACAGGGTACTGGAAAAGATGAATGAAAAGAGGAAACCCATGTCCACTATCATGCAGAGAAAGCTAAGTTTCTTTGGACACCTTCAAAGAGGAGCCTCAGTTTTCTTTTCCAAGGTTAATTTTGGAAGGAAAGCTTCAGGGCAAGAGAGCACCTGGTCGTCAAAGGCGGAAATGGTTGGACGACATAAGAGAGTGGACCGGACTCAATTACCCGCAACTAAAGAGAGTTGTACAAAATAGAAAAGCTTTTCGCATAATGACCGTCAAACTTAGTTTAGGGGATGGTGATCATGATGATGATTAAAATCCTAGTGAGCCATCAAACAGGCTGATGACGATATTGTTAAATGAAGCGATGGTATCATCAGGTGATACGTAACTCTAAACTCCACAAATGAAGTATAATTGTTAACGTCCGGCACCCAGCAAATTGTAGTTGCTCGTTAAATTGCAAAATGTAGGTAAACATCCACGTAACGTTACCGCTGTACTATGATAATTCGTCTCAAGGCTGCTCTACAACTGTCTTATCTAATAACCTCAGCACAAAGTCTATTTAACACTGTCTGTCTGAGATTTATGTGTAATTGTATTATGTGTTGTGCATTTTGACTAATTCTGTTATGTTTTAGATGTTTTGTTTGAGTAGGCTTAATTTAGACTGGTATAGACGCGAATAAAAGGGAACTGTCATTATTTTTGCAGCAAATTCATGTCTGTGTTCCCATTACTAAAGTAAACGATTGCATTGTAGAATCGCTCCATTTTTAAATTTTTGTGCGTGGTGGTTCTACGCTCTATATCCTCTCTCCTACACGGAGGGAAGCCTGGCCCTATAGTGGCTGATAATAGGCTGATAGTGATGATGATGATGATGAAAGGCTTTATAGAGCCTTTTCATTTTATTTCCCGTATTTCGCGATAATTTTACGCAGTTTTCGTCTCAGTACTTTAATCTATTTGATACGATTAAAAAGAGAAGCAGTGGGGTGTTAGTTTTCGTAATTTGTCTTTTGTGATATAATACAAATTCTTATGAAAAGCTTTGAAAGAAACAATTTAATTTTACAAGAGCCAAGACGGAGAAAATCATAAAATGCTTCACGGTCTTATAAATTTGGTAGCCACTTAAGTCACGGCAAAGAGATTTATCTAAAGGTAGAGCGGCTAGTACGAATAGAATAGATTTCAAAACAAATTTTACAACTGTAAAATAATAAAAATGATATCTTACGGTCTAAGAACACGAAGTATATAAAAATGCTGGCGACATGAGGTCTTGTTCAGCGAGTTATCAGCGCGTATTAGCAAATACATTGTATATATTGGTGATTGCGTTTTTTAGCGTCCTAAACGTTTATAACGTAAAAAATTTCATATTTCCACAAGTTTCCTAATGGGTTGACTTTCACCAAAAATTGAAACTCTCCTCAAAAATATATTTCTAGAGGTGTGATAGGTCCTCATCTTGGATCTAAACCACAGATTCCCAGGTTCCACGTAAACAAGCGCCCACAGGTTCACTGTTGCTTCACATAACTTCCACCCATTACGCTTCCATCACGTATCCTTACAGCACATTGAAACTTTCAGCTTTAGGTTTAAATTATCAAATTTATAATATAGCTATACAGTTATTCTTTAGTATATTTAAATAATGATGCAGAACTAATAGCAGGTGTTACACAGGCCGGATAAACGATTTTTTTTTCAATTCTTGTTTTCATGGTTTATCCTGTCTACAACTACATGTGCAGTTTAAATATCATCGGTCACGGGTCAAACTGTTATTTCGCGAAAATATTTCATATCAAATCCGGTTTGATGTCATGGTACGGTTCATCCGAATAAAAGTATCAAGACTGTTACATAACGTTTATGAGTTTTATGGACAATGAAAGTGGAAAGCATGCTAATAATTGCTTACGTTTTATCTTACGTGGTTTACGCAGTATTTTAATAGCAATTGTTTCATATCTAAACATTTAACTCTCTCCCACTTTTATTATTTTAGTATTAGACTAATAGCTACTGTATTTGTATATAAAAACAATAGTTCGAGAGAGTTGTTTTAGTTTTAGCGAGGTCGGGATTTGTTCGATCAATTTGAATAATTCTTTATTAACCGACGAAAAAAACGGAGGAGGTTCTCAATTCGAAATTTTTTTTAATGTGTCAGACATTAATTATTCAAATTGATCGAACCAATCCCGACCTCGCTAAAACTAAAACAACTCTCTCGAGCTATTGTTTTTATATACAAATAAATTAAAGCAAAAAGTCGGTTCTATTTTTTGTTAAAAAAATTTATTTAATTTATTCACTTTTATACTGTTACAGCCAATTAATGACAAAGATGCTAATGTTTCAGCCTTTTCATAGGAAGTAAATTAATTGTAAACTATAAAAGTGTATGATTTTTGAAAATTGTTGATTTTCTTGCTATTCTCAGCACATTTTGCCTTCCGTATATTTTCAGTGGCTGACTCAACCGATTGGGTCACTATGTAATTTTGAAACTAGATTATAAGATTTTATTGTTTTCATCTTGTTAATCATCTAGCTAAGAGCATTGTCCTAACTTTCATTCGCATAACTCATTTTCATGTAACACTTTTGTATTGTTATCTAGCTTACTTCATCTCATTTTCTCCCCTCAGGAGCATGTTCAATGCAATATTTACGATCGAACACCTTATTGCTGATCAAGCTATCTAATACCGTCGTCGCAAGTGCGCGGCGACCTCAGTGCATATTCGGACAGCAACCGAGTGCATTCGTATTTGTAAAGCTAATTAATTCGTAAAGCTTATATCGTCCATCTTAGCATAAATTAGCGTAATAACACTTTTACCGAAATAAAACGATTTACGGGTTATTAAGTTTCCTTGGCACGGTCTATGGGACTAACGTGGTCTAAGCTGCACATGCAATCTCCGATAAGTGGAGACTGTGTAATAAACCGTTAATAGGTCAATAATGATGATGACGAAATAGACGAATTCAATTGAAGGAACAATTTCTGATAGTTCGACAATATAAGATCAGTGAAAATCATGTGAAAATGGAAAAGCTAGAAATCGAAAGACAAACTTATTACATAGTGAAGTTTGTCACTCAAGGCGTGTCGATCTATCAATCACGTCCCGCCTCGCTTCAGAGCAACGCTACCTAACAAAGGAAATTGTATGAGGTGTAGAATACCGAGGCGTAAAGGGAGGCTAGTAACAGCTTCCCCGACTGTCAAACTTACTTTTTTTACATCACGAGTTAGCCTTTGACTGTAATCACATCTGATGTTAAGTGATGATGCAATCTAAGATGGAAACGGGCTAACTTGTTAGGAGTAGGATGAAATCCACACCACCCCTTAGGTTTCTACACAACTTCGTACCGGAATGCTAAATCGCTCGGCGTGATCCTGCTCGTGGTGCAACCAGCAGATTGTAAGATCTGAAATTAGTATGTCGATTCTTGAAAAAAACATCAGTATTGAAAGCGCTGTACAACGGTTTAAAATGGAATTCTTCAATGACATTTTGTCGTATTGGACTGACAGAGGAACTGAAGGTGATCAATGACATGTTCGTACGATGTTTATTTTTCAATAAACGAAATATTGTTCCCGCGTCCAGCTCCTTTATATTCCAGCTTTTGGATTATTTAGAATATTGGATCTTGAAAGGTACGCAGAACAAACGTTTTTTTGGCTGACCAATTATTCAGCCGTCATTTATGAAGATTGATACGAGTGAGGTATAAATAACTCAACAAATAATTTAAAGTAGAGGACGCTCGTGGTTTCACCGCGTAATTCCCGTTCCTTAAAAATTTCGGGATAAAAAGTAGCCTATGCGTTATTCTGATATGTAAACTATATTCCTGTGAAGTTTCATCAAAATTCATTTAGTAGTTTTTGCGTGAAAGAATAACAAATATTCGTCTATCCATACATACAAACTTTCGCCTTTTTAATATTACTTAGGATTATTATCCCTAGCTAAATTTTGACGACCTCCTTGTGGCGCAGTGGTATGCGCGGTGGATTTATAAGACGGAGGTCGTGGGTTTGATTCCCGGCGGGGCAGATTGAGGTTTTTCTTAATTTGTCTTGGTCTGGCTGGTGGGAGGCTTTTTGCCGTGGCTAGTTATCGCCCAACCGACAAAGACGTACCGCCAAATGATTTAGCATTCCGGCACGATGTTGTGTAGAAACCGAAAGGAGTGTGGATTTCCATCCAACTCCTAACAAGTTAGCCCGCTTCCATCTTAGATTGCATCATCACTTAACATCAGGTGTGATAACAGTCAAGGGCCAACTTGTAGTCAATAAAAAAAAATACCACACACAATATGTAATTATAATGTTTTTTGTTACCGGAATAAGAAATAAAAATGATTATTATAAAAAGAAAAAAACCGACTGCTTAGAAGTCATGAACTGAAAAGAGAAAAACAAGGATCACTATATCTGTATAAAATTCTAAATACTTTATACATATCTACATGCGCTCGAAAAACATAACCCTCCTTCTGACGCAGTCGGGTAAAAACTTACTCGATAATACGGGTAGATAACCAAAGACATCGAACGGTAACTATGAAGGGTGGAGACAAACTTATTTCTTGGAGATTAGTTTCGGTCCTCGTGGAGTAGATATTTGTTTTCTCTTGGGGCTGTGATATTTTTCCGGGATAAAAAGGATCATAATATTTTAACCCATGACGTGTTCTGTTTAAGCCCATGGTGGCACAATTCAGATCTGATGCAATACTATAAGAGGCTGATTGCATTGTCTCTTAAAACCAAGTGAAATCTCAAAGTATATTACGTGTCATCATCGCCACGGTCTCTGTGGCGCAGTGATATGCGCACTGGATTTATAAAACGGAGGTCCTGGGTTCGATTCCTGGCTGGGCCGATTAAGGTTTTCTAAATTGGTGCTGGACTTGTTGATGGAAGGCTTCGGCCATGGGCAGTTAACACAATGTCGGAAAGACGTGTCGCCGAACGATTTAGCGTTCCGGTACGATATCGAGTAGAAACATAAACGGGTATGAAGTTCATCGTACTGTAACAATTAGCCCGCTTCCATCTTAGCATTGCATCGTCACTTAACATAGGTTTTCTTGCAGTCAAGTACTAAGTTGTAATTGCTCAATATATCATGGCCCGACCTTGTGATTTGTATTCACAATGGCTAAATTACATATAACTATTATAATAGTCGACGCTTTATAATCTGAGTCGTCAGGTCGGTCGTTCGTAGTAATAAATAACGTTGCAACTTATCGAGATTTTACAGTCAATCGTATCACAACGTCCCTAATAGAGCAAGAGTCTGCGACGGCCAGACCTTCATTATTTTATAAAAGTTGAAATTTTCTCTGTACATGTCTCCTATACAGGTAAGAACGACCAGCGACTTTAGAGTTTGGGTTGTGGTTACTTGGGCAGGTAACAAGTAGTAAAGGTGTATGAAATAGTACTTAAAATTTGTTAGAGTATAAAGCTCAATTTTTTTTATATTTTCTTCGGGATAGCTGTAGAAATCTCGTCATCCATTGCCGGACACTTATGACAGTTGCTACCCCTTGCCAGACACCCCTAAACTTTATAGTATAACAGCTAAATTTTATATATGTTACTTGGGGGCCTATAAAAGATGTTACCTCAATAGCCGGACAGTTTTCGTGGTTTTTACATCTTCTGGGTTTTAATTTTATTAAATATAATATCTAAAACTGCACAGAGCGTTTAATAAACTATGTACTGCCCATAACATTTATTGCCTGACGACTCAGTTTAAAATGCGTCGACTAAAGAGCGTATTATATTGTCTGTAGGATATCTATCTGTAATCTAGATTATTTTCTTACAGGATGTTTGCACTTTATGCAGAGGTAAATCACTTCAGAGATTATAACCGCAAGACAGTATTACGTTGCGTCACGTAAAAAGAACGCTGTTGAGCGAACTACTTAGTGCACAGTTTGTAAAATATTTTAAATTTTCGTTTCTTTCTATAGCTCTTTGATTTCCAGTTTTCCGGAAAAAGAAGTATTCGAAGTTCATGAAAATGCTACTTTCTCAATTAATTGTATTTTAAGCTGCTTTTATGTTAACTCAATTAGAATTGTTATCTTTACTCTCTACAGTAAACTGATTATTTTTTATTTTATTTAATAATGTTTAAATTACCTACAAACCAGAAATATTAGTAACCAGATATATTATTTGAAGTGCTCTTACTTCATAACGCGATGTTTACTGAGTAATTGAACATAATTGAAAGGAACCAAAAGTTGAGTGGCACATGCCACATGCCAAACATAAAACGCCAATTACTGTGACCCCGGGAACAATCATTCAATTTAAGAGGCACAGATGCGCGCGCGCAACCCGTTCAACTCTGTTTATTCCTTAATGCAGTGATTGAAGGAATCGCTAGTGTTCTTTTTTTGTGTAAGATAAACATAGTTTATTTTAACAATTCATGAGTGGTTGTATTGATTGTGATTTTATTTCTTTTATTGTAGTGTTTTTGTATTCTCCCTGCCTCCTCAAACGAGGTATGTCAGGCCTAGTTGTAGGCTGTAAAAAATAAGGTGATGATATTTTTTTATTCATATACTGCAGTCACACCTGATGGTAAGTGATGATGCAATCTAAGATAAAGCGAGCTAATTTGTTAAGAGTAAGATAAAAATCCACGCCGTCCATTGGCGGTACGTCTTTGTCGATAGGGTGGTAACTAGCCACGACCGAAAGCTTTCACCAGCCAAAAAAAAAACTCATAAATCATACCCCAAATCTAATAAAACAGAACTGCGTAACTGTCAGAGGAATACGCGTATCTAATCCACTTTTAAAATTTTCTTTGTAATATTTTTGCAATAACAACACTTATAAAGTTAGAAACATACTTAACAGAGTATGCGAGTAACTACGTTGGTACATAAACTCGTATTTCGTTTAAATTTTGTAGGTTGGTACATGCTTACTCTTGAAAGTTTGTTTGAAACGACTCCCGGGGCGTCTTTTAAATGCGTCCACACTTATAATTTATGAAGGCAAGTCTGAGTAGTTACTTAGTCTTGCTTTCATGCGCCGGGCATGCTATTCAGCTGAAGACTGTTGTACCACCTTTATTATCTTTTTTTTATAATGTACTAACCCGCGACGTAACCCGCAAGTAAAATAGTATATGTCACTTCCAAAAAAGAAATCATACAGAACGAAACAATAATCCCTTGCTATTGGTGAAAACTTAATCTTTAAGTTTATAGCGAATAGACAGACCAACAGACAGACTTCATTTCTAAGGATCTAAGAATTTAAGAGTTAAGAACTATAAAATATAGATTACTAAGATGTCATGAAGTTTGACATGATCGAAAATGCAAGGCAGCGAATTTTGTAAACAAAGGTGGCGACTTTTTCTGGATAAAAAATCGAAACGGTATACATTTTGGTAATTTGGATTAGAGGGCCTTAAGAAACTTTAATTATATAATATATAATATAATTTTTTTTTTAATTATATTTAATTATATAATATATAAATAAATAAATAATTTATTTATTATTATAAATGAAAGAAAGAAAGAATACAATACTTATTCTAATAACAATACAAATTATGCCTATACAGATGGCAAGATGTGACGATAAAGTTACAATGCCAGGTTATTTTTTTTACGTACTTTGAAAGTTATTAAATTTACCACAATTTACCACAGTATGTATAAAATATTATTCTTATTCGAGGAGAAATCGAGTGTCCCTAAGTTAGGTGTGATAGACCTGTGTTTTAGGCGACAGTGCTCTCCTTATAAATATGGCTAGTTTAAACAGAACAAAAAAAAATTGTATCATTATCATTACTTCTCTGCCGTGTCTGGCAACAGCGACTGGATTCTCTGTTAATTCAGACGGGGGCTTTGGTTGTGCGCCCTCATGTGACTTATGTACCCTATTTTCGCGCGGAATGTCCTAGCGCATTGAAGACACAATTTTGTATACCTAGTAACGCGGACTACCGGTTTATAAGGCAGATTTTTATTTTAAACCTGGAAGTTAGCCCTAGACTGCAATCTCACCTGATGATAAGTGTAGATGGAAGCGGGCTAACTTGTTAGGAGTAGGATGAAATGCACACCCCTTTCGGTTCCACACGACATCGTACCGGAATGCTAAATCGCTCGGCGGTACATCTTTGTAGGTAAGATGTTAACTAGCCACGGTCAAAGCCTCCTATTAGCTAGACCTGGACCAATTCCAGCCGGGAATCCAACCCAGAACCTCCGACTTATAAATTAATTGCGCCGTGCGCGTACCACTGCGCCACGGAAGCCGTCAAAAATTTAATCATTAATGTGGATTAGAGGCGCTTCAGAAACTTTAAGTTTGTATATATAGTAAGTAACTCACTCTGTTACCGATTTATAAGTCAGTTTTAAACTACATTATATTGTGACAAGTCGACTAAGGTTTCGTAGGCATACGTGTAGGTTATATTTATATAGTTTCTGTTGACCATCACATGATCGGTGACCCATATTACATGACGGCCCCATGGCTTGATATAAACGATATTGATTTTTCTATCTCCACGTGTACCTACTTATTTATGGTTCTTTAGATATTGATTATAATCAATATCAAACGGTGATTAAAAATTTACTATTGATTGCCTACATATAAATATTTTCAATAAGTACAAGAGAATATAGGTTTGCCTTAGCTATTTCGAGCAACAGTAAATTGGATCCTTTAAAATACATATTTTGATTACCTTTGCTAGACTTTCGGGGGTTTTTACTTCACCTATTGAACATAGGATCGAAACACCAACCAACTGTTCCCATCTGTGAGCCGGTGCACCACAGTACCAACTCCTTCCATTTGACCGGATCCAAAAGCGGGACCGAAGGGACGTCAGTTCCCTTTGTGTGTTTTATAGATTGTATTATGGAGAGTGTTCTGAAGAGCTGTTTATCCTAATACCACCGTCAGGATTCTCTGCCGGTACCTCACGCCGCAGAAACAAATTTAATCCTCACCATCTGGATGCCTGGTACAGTACTGCCATACGCTATAGTAGGTCTTTTCTGCCACGCACTTGTAAGATATGGAACGAGCTTCCATCCTCGGTGTTCCCACATTATTACAATTTGGGGATTTTCAAGGGGAGAGTTAATAAACATCTCAAAGGCCGGCAACGCATCAGTGGCGCCTCTGATGTCGCAGTTGTTCATGGGCGGCGGTAGTCACTTAGCATCAGGTGATCCGCTTGCTCGTTTGCTCGCTATTTTATATAAAAAAATGATTAAGGAGATTTAAGTAATAATGTTAAGTATACGCTAGCCATAGGGTCAATTCCTCTTTCCTTAATAAGGTACATATAGCTATGTGTATATGTATATTGTATGGATAGCTTATATATATAGTGTTGACGGCCTCCGTGGCGTAGTGGGTAGTGACCTTGCTTCTGCGTCCTAGGCTGCGGGTTCGATTCCCACATTTAGAAAATGTTTGTGTGATGAGCATGGATGTTTTCCAGTGTCTGGGTGTGTTTATCTATATATTATAAGTATGTATGTATAATATATATAAAATTATTCATCAGTTATCATAGCACCCATAACACAAGCTACTTACGAGTACGCTTACTTTGGGGCTATATAGCGATGTGTGTAATTGTCCTATAATATTTATTTATTTATAGTGTAAGTGACCCAGAGCCTTCTTGTGAGACCCATTTTATTATGATAACGTTGATAACGTTCGTAATAGCAAGCGACATGAAAAAACAAATGAATGCCGTTTGTTTATAAACTATCTAACCGGTTCAGTATCATCGGCTATCAATACGATTCAACGTTCGATTAACATAGATGTTTTGTCTCATATTCTACGAAAACGATAGTAGATTTTTTGTCCCATTATCATCCAGTCTTCCTACCAGTAAGTTGTGTGGGCTTGTAACGGTCATGGTGCAAAAGTAAAAGCGAGTTTTCTGCCCACGTGTTTATTTGTGTTAGGTCGGCTATAACATGGTTATTGTACTACCTAATTTGTTTTGTATTACAATAGCGAAGGTTCGCTCTTTTTCAACATTGATTTTTAACCGCCTACGAAAAAGAAGTACATGTTTTCTAAGTAATTATAAGTTATTTTTACCCGACTTTAAAAAAAAGAGGTTATCAATTCGACCCGTTTGTATGTAGTATTTCCAGAACAGCCCAGTTTTCGCATATGTTAATCTATATCAGCGTCTGAACAAATGTTCCATATTTCAAAAATTGTATGTATATATGTATTTATGTTTGTGGAGGCATATCTCCGGAACTACAAGTCCTATTTAAGTAATTCTTTTTATTTTTATTGTACTAGGTATTGTTCAACTTAGGGAATACTGCAAATTTCATCAGAATTGGTTCAGTCGTCTTTGCGATAGAGATTTTTATGTGCATACTTTAGGTATATATCACTCGCGGTTTCACTCGCGTAGTAAAAATTTCGGAATAAAAAGTAGCCTTTGTTATTCTGTATGTGCTGTATTATTGTAAACTTTCATAAAAATCGAATCGAAGAAAAAAGAAGAAGCTAACTGCCTTCTTCTTTTTTCTTCCTACTATGTTTTACATTCTTTTTTATCTACAAAATAAAAAGAAAAATGTAAGAGTTTGTGTAAGAACTATTTCCGAACTCGAATAAAATTATTTTTGAAATCCTTTTTACCCGACTGCGTCAGAAGGAGGGTTATGTTTTTCGAGCGTATATGGTGCTGCAGGCGGGGACAAACGTAGTTTTGGTAGATCTTTCTTTCCCCGCAGAAAATAAAGTATTTTGTCCCCGCTTGCATCACCATAAAGTATTTAAAATTTTATATAGATATAGTGATCCTTGTTTTTCTCTTTTCAGTTCATAACTTCTATGCAGTCGAGTTTTTTGTTTTTATAATAATAATTTTATAGTTATAACTTGATAATAATTATAAATAAAAAAATTTGTTCTTTCTATAAAAGAAAGGCAACATTTCGTTGGGAAATAAAACTAATAGAGCTTACATTTTTCTGACTTTAATGAACCGAAACTTTACATTGTGCTAAAACACTAAAATAGTACAATGCAAGTATTTGCATTTGATTCTGAAGTTAGATTTTGTATGAAAGTTAACTTTTTTAATCCACGAGTATTTAACTCATTGAGTGGAAAAAGCGTTCGGAATCGCTGCATTTACAAAACCGCGAGAGTGCAATGCTCGCATATTTTTGTAACAATTTCGCCCACACAAATGAAATTGCACCGCCTACGTTTTGTTCGTATCCAAATATTGTTATTTCCTTTTTTTATTTTACTTGTTTTATGGTAAATAGCAGATTGCATTCGAAAAGAAACGCGATATATTTTTTTGTTAACTCAAAACTCGTCTCTAAAAGTTTACATTCAAATCCAAATTCGACTTACTTTACGAGGATTTTCGAAACGTCAAGTAAGACTATTTGTAGTGGCTCTACCACCGGCTCTGAAGGCAGGTTACTATTTCTAAACCCCCACGCAGTTTCACTGTGTTCGCAAGTTTGTTTTCAATATAAACAAAATGAATAAAACTCATAAATATAAAGAATAATTAACATTGTTTGCACAAAGTTCGCATATTTTTGTAACAATTTCGTTCATACAAAAGGAATTGCACATTTTATTCGTATTCATATATCAGTAATTTAAGTGGATATTTATTACACTCATTTATTTATTTACAATTATTTAAAAATTTTTAACAATGCTTCTAAAATTATAAAAAAAACACTATTAAAAATTTATAAAAAAATTCATTCCGCCTGCTGCAGGGCCCGGGGGTCCAAGCAACCGGTGGTCAGGGCTCCAGCGTGAGGAACCTCCTCACAATACGCGCCGTTTCAAGAATTACTGCCTTCTGTATCCGACCCTTGATCCAACTATTAAGCGAAAGCTTTTTAAGATGTTCGTCAAAGCTTTTCGCTATAAGACCGTTGACTGAAACGACTATAGGAACAATCATTGTTGAATCAACATTCCACATGGCGGTAATCTCATGAGCAAGGTCCAAGTATTTTGATACTTTTTCCTTTTCAGCTTTCACCAGATTATCGTCATGTGGAACAGTAATATCAACAATAATTGCACGGCGCGTTAATCGATCAATTATCACTATATCAGGTCTATTGGCTACAATATACCTATCAGTGATAATTGTTCGATCCCAGTAGAGCAACGCACTGCTATTTTCAAGAACTAACGCTGGGTCGTACCTATAGTAAGGCACCTCAAAATCGACAAGGCCATACTGAAGAGCAAGTTGTTGGTGGATTTAAGTGGATATTTATATTATTATATTTAATTTGAAGTGGAATATGTATTTTATTGATTTCAAACTCAATTCTATAAGATTATTATAATTTATACACTTCTTAGCGGATTTTGTCTGTCTATACTTCTTAAACATGTGCCCTTTACCGTAGAAAATGGAAGGATGTAGTCTCTGCCTACCCCTATGGGATCGAGGCGTGATGTATGTATATTGTGTTAATAGCTCAGAATACATACATAACATCACGTCATCGTCGGTATATTTATAAAAGTTCATAGCAATCTAGAAGATTGGCACGACCTTTACTGCTTATAATAAATTCATCCATCCATTATCCCTCCTGTAAAAAGGGGTTAATAATGCGGCGTCATTTTTAATTTAAGTCATCTCTATGGGCTTTGTTGTGTGTCGAATGATCACAGGTTATCATGTATCATGCACATATAACAAAACTACAACATTTTTATATAATAAGTATTTATTCCTCAAAATTTGTTGTTCATATCAGTCAAATTATTTTCGACAAGTTATTTTCAATTAAAGGACACCCGCGGTTTTCTTTGGTGTTAGTTCTCGTGGTAATTTCGGGATAAAAGTGAACTATGTGTTATTATGATATGTAAGCTATATTATTGTAAAGTTTCATCAAAATCCATTCAGTAGTTTTTAATTGACTTTTAATTGACGACCTCCGTGGCGTAGTGGTATGCGCGGTCGATTTATAAGACGGAGGTCCTGGATTCCCGGCTGGGCAGATTGAGATTTTTCTTAATTTGTCTAGGTCTAGCTGGTGGGAGGCTTTCGCCGTGGCTAGTTACCACCTTATCGACAAAGACATACCGCCAAGCGATTTAGCGTTCCGGTACGATATCTGTAGAAACCGATAGGGGTGTGGATTTCATCCTACTCCTAACAAGTTAGCCCGCTTCCATCTTAGATTGCATCATCACTTAACATCAGATGTGATAGCAGTCAAGGGCCGACTTGTAGTCGATAAAAAAAAAGTTTTGGCATGGAAGAGTAACAAACATCCATCCATACTTACAAACTTTCGTCTTAATAATATTAGTAATGATTTTATAAATCTAAGCATGAGAGACTATAAAACGAGTATTTTGAGCAAGTCGGAAGCGTTCAGTTTTACGCTTACCTTAATTGACTTTTGTAAACTTAACCCTTTTTACTCGTAAAATGAGGGGGTAAAAATCAGTTTTGTTCCGACCTTGCTTGTTCTCAGCCGCTATAGACGCCTCCCACGCGAACGGTGAACGGATCCTCTTTTGTTTACTTTAATAAGGTTATGGCGTTCCGTTTCACTTGTTGCTTTGTAATTTTGTCCCTTTTTCATCCAAGGATAATTTTATGGCACTCGATCCGTGACGTTTTAAGTGGCCGTGTTAAAAAAACTGTTAAGAAACATTAAATAAAACGTTTTTCTTAAAATAAAGGATCACTAGAGAACGCCCGTGGTTTCACTTGCGTAGTTGTAACCGTGCGAATTTCGGGATAAAATCTGGCATATGTGTTAGTCTGACATGTAAGCTATATTATTGTCAAGTTTCATCAAAATCCATTTAGTAGTTTTTGCGTGAAAGAGTAACAAACATCCATCCATCTATACATATAAACTTTCGTCCTTATAATATACTAGAGGAAGCCTGCGGTTTCACTCGCGTAGTTCTCATTCCCGTGGAAATTTCGAATTATAAAATGTGGCCTATATTATTTATCCAAGTTGTCAGCCAACTCCATACAAAATTTTATTAAAATCGCTTCAGCCGTTTAGTCATGTATAAGTAAGAAACATACACAAACTTTCGCCTTTATAATATTAGTAAGGTCCTTAAGGTAAGTAAAGCTGCTCTGGTATGGTCCTTCCGAATTTGGCTGGGCAGGGAGAATAACTTGAACAGAGGAGGTGAGTGTTGATGCGCGTCACTAAGGGTACCCTTAAACCTACACCCGTGTCACAAGTCTCGGGCTCTGTTCGGAGTTTTTTCTCTCAGCCACGCGATGGACCCGGCACCCGCACGGTGAATCCATGGAATGCTAAGATATTCGTCTCTAAGTTCTGTATGCGGTTTTGTTTAAGATTAAAGAAAAAGGAAAAGTTTTCTAAAATTAAAAAAAAAAAATATTAATACTAGATTTACTTTCTAACTTTTCTTAAGAAGTATCCACTTGAAAATTCATTAAAACACTTAACTCTCCAAACAGCACATAAAGCGATTTGTTCGATTACATCAGGAAATACTGCAGACAGCTGGATATTAAGGGGTAGTGGAAGGGGATGGGGCAGCAACCCTCTGTGATATAGCCGCTCGCTTACTGCAAAGTAAATTTTCATACCAAATAGACGCTTTCACCGCAAACTGAGAATTGGTGGAATTGAATAGTTTGAACTGGGAACTATGTTTTTAAGTTTACTGACGGCGGCTAAAGCCGGAAATAGCAATGCGATTGTTAAGAACTTTTTGAAATATATTTATAGTTGGAATATATATTGATTGATTGATTCTCGAGCTTATTTTACCTCTGCAACACTAATAATTATTGCCGTACCAACTGGTATTAATTTTTTTTAGATTATTTGCAACCCCCCATGGGACACACATTTTTTACACATTCAGTGTTTTCTTTATTCATGACACGTGTGAACAACCAGGTTAACACTATTCTGCAATCACACCTAATGATAAGTGATGACGCAATCTAAGTAAGCGGGCTGATTTGTTAGGAGTAGGATAATATTCGGCACGTCTTCGGCTTCTACACGAAATCGTTCTGAAACGCTAAATGGCTTGTCGGTACTTACGTCTTTGCCGGCAGGGGTGACTAGTCACGACCAAAGCCTCCTCACAGGATTTCCTCCGAAACTAGGCCATCTTCGTACGAAGTCTCAGTATTTGGCGAGACACCGGGTGCGATTTCTCTACGTCGTCGATGTTTCCGGGACTCGTACAAAACATTTTACGTCATCATTTATTATACGTAAAGCTATGGTATGAAATGACCTTCTGATATCAGTTTTTCCTTATTTCTACAACTTGGGTATCTTTTAAACAAGAGAATAGACATTTTCTAAGCAAGCGCGTCTACACTTACCATCAGGTGAGATAGTGGTCAAGCGCGAACTTATTTCATATAAAAAAAAGATATCATTTTTTTTTGCGAAACGTGCAAACCTCAGTTGCCACTATTATTGTATTACGTAAAAGCTTACGTCCAGGTGGGTATGTTTCCCACGCTGCTGGTTGTGTTGACGTAAAGTAAAACAACATGGCGATGGTATGGAATTTTTCATTGCAAATACTCATGGTTGAGTATATACGTGCCTTCATTTGTTTTTGGGATTTTATAATGTTATATTACATTAGATATATGGAATCTTATTCATTTATTGGAATTGTTCAGTGCAAAGGACATAGCCTAAAATTGTATAGAAGTCTGCCCCAGAGATGTCCAGAGATGATATCTATAACGTTAAATAGTACAGATCTTCTATTTACATAATAGCAATGTATGTTACATAACTATGCAGTCGCTGATAAAAGTTGAAAAATGTTGGTTTTTCATACTTTGACGACGGTCACGTGATTCAAAACACAATAAATCGATTGAAATTCTTAATTTTTTTTGTAATTTTTTCAGTGATTGTTATAAAACACAGGAAGTTGTTAAAAATTCATCGTGTATTTAAATAAAATACTTAAATAAGAGATTAACGTTTGTACAGCCTGGGGCAAATTTTAGCAACGTCCTTTCTGTATCCTGTTTGAGTACAGTATTTTAATATTGTGTAGTTAAATTAAAATGTAGTTTACAATACATTACATTGATATCTCATAGCCTTCTCTATTCCAACAACACTGGAAGACGAGTTCCGATTCACCGTCCATAAGCCCGCACTGACTCGTAGGGAACATCTCCGTACGTTCCTTCTGCCGTCTCCACTGTTCGACGACTCGCTGCGAACTCTGTACAATATACCAACAGTTTTTTCGTTCTGCATGAAAAATAACGTGAATCTTTTTTTTTAATGACTACAAATCGGCCCTTGACTGCTATCACACCTGATGTTAAGTGACGATGCAGTCTAAGATGAAAGCGGGCTAACTTGTTAGGAGTGGGACGAAAATCCACATCCCTTTCGGCTTCACACGACATCGTACCGGAACGCTAAATCGCTTGGCGATACGTCTTTGTCGGTAGGGTGGTAACTAGCCACGGCGAAAGCCTCCCACCAGCCAGACCAAGACGAATTAAGAAAAATCTCAATCTGCCCCTACGGGAATCGAACCCAGGACCTCCGTATAAATCCACCGCGCATACCACTGCGCCACGGAGGTCGTCAAGATTTCCATGTTCTTTTAATTTTAATTGCATTTTCTTTTCATTCAAAGGAGGTTTCCAATCAAAAATCTCTTGCTTCCTAAATTCTTTGATTCGTAACAATATTATACTATCACTTCATTGGACGAAAGATACAACATTTTAAATATGAAACCGGTCAAAAATATGCAAATTATGGTACATATGATCATACAGACGTCGCCCTGTAAACCGAAAGATAGATGAACATTTTTAAATTCAGCCATGTCAAATATGCGGTCCGCAGGTGCAGTAACCACTTAACATCAGTTGACACACTTATTCGTATACCCGTTGTCATCATTGCAATAAAGCTTTGCGCAGTATGAATGCACGTTTATACTAACCCACACAAAAGTTGCCGGGGACTTGAAATAAAACCAGCTAAGTCCTAGTTACGTAATAAATTTCTGGATGGCTTTGTGTTAGAAAGGATTATGGCATGGCAACGCGCCAAGTGCCGTGGCACGCTTTCCCGTTACCTATTTTCTTTGTGTAAAAGGAGATTCGCGGAGCATTTCACGGCTGTTTTGCCATTGGAGATGCTGTGAAGTACGAATACTCTTTTACTGAAATATTTTTGACGATAGATTTAACGGTACGATGTCGTGTAGAAACCGAAAGGGGTGTGGAATTCATCCTACTCCTAACAAGTTAGCCCGCTTCTTAGATTGCATCATCGCTTAACGTCAGGTGTGGTAGCAGTCAAGGGCCGACTCGTAGTCGATAAAAAAAGATATTTGCAATGTTCACTAAGTAAATATTAGCCTCAAATGAACACGATCAAATTTATTCTACAATTTTGCGATTTCAACAACAACAAAGAACTAATTTCTCAATACTCGTACGGGTATGAAATATACACGAGTGATACCGCTGAACACAGCTATAGTCGACACATTTTAAATTGAGTAGTCAGGCAATAAATGTCACTGACAGTATATAGTTAATTAAACGTTATGTGCAGTTTTGGATATTCTATTATCTATAGAGATCACCCAGACACTGGAAAACATCCAAGCTCATCATATAATTTTTTGTGATATGAGAATCAAACTCAGAGCTTAGGACACAGAAGCAGGGTAACTACCCTCTGAGCCACTCAGCCGTCAAAATATATAGGTATACTAGAGGTCGCTAGCGGTTTTACCCGAAAAGTTCTTATTGCCGTGGCAAATTCGTGATAAAATCTGGCCAATGTATTATTCTGATATGTAAGCTATATTATTGTGAAATTTCATCAAAATTCGTTCAGTAGTTTTCGCGTGAAACAGTACCAACAATCTATCCATCCATACATACAAACTTTCGCCTTTATAATATCAGTGAGGATAGTACGAATGCAACAAAAAGCAGACAAAGTCGCAGGCTGTAGATATGTATGCCAGTATGAATCCGCCCCCTTCCTTATAAATTCACTCTGAAGCTATTAGGGTGCCAGGTGTTTGTATTTGTGAAACCTCGTGTGTCTTGCTTCAGCTTATCTAAAGTGGTTGTAAATTACATTTTAATACATTATGAAGCGGGTCATCTTTTATTCATTCTTGTACTCTCTTTAATAGTTTGCAGATAAAATCCTTACGACGGTATTCTCTCTCTCTGCAGTCGTTCCTTTATTTCTGAAGATAGTGGTCTTGGCACGATCCCAACCTCGAACGGGTTTTTTCACTGGCTTCCATTGGTGGCCATCTTCGCTATCGTGTAGAAGTCCATCTTATTATTTTCCATCAGCTGATTAGCCCACCGTTGAGAGAGCAGCCCATGTCTTTTTCTTTATTAGTTACTGTATTTTAAATTAGGTTTTTCATCTCCATGGCGCATCGGTATGCGCGGTGGATTAATAAGACGGCGGTCCTGGGTTCATTTTCCGACTCGGCTGATTGAGATTTTCTGGCCAGTGGAAAGCTTCAGCCGTGTCTAGTTATCACGCGATATCGTGTAGAAACCGAAAAGAGTGTGGGTTTCATGCTTCTACAATCGGTGCATACAGTGATGTCTACCGGGGTGGTAGGAGATGCGCATACCGGCGTCTCTTACCAACTATTCTTCTTCTGCGGAGAAAGTGAGCATCGGGCGCCTGCTCTCTCTTCCGCTCCGAGGCTTTTAAACCTATGATAGTCTCAGAAAAGAAGGTAACGTGAGACCACCTCCTCGCAGTCGAGCTTGTAGTTGACAACACTCGACAGTGAGTTGTCTCCGTCAAGAATAGACACCAGTACAATTTGTTATCTCATCTAAAGTAAATAAAAAACCCTACTTAAATAAAATCTAATATAATTCAACTAGATCATTCAAATGAAACGTGCATAGCAGAGCTGCGCTCAAAGGGGACTTTTCCAATCGTCAATGAGCGCTCATGACTTGCTAAACGGGTCACCGACTAGGTTTCCCATAAACCACTATAGGAGGCTAATAATTTTAAATCGTTGCACTAAAACTGCAAGCATTTTGACTATTAAATGCCTCGTTGGTCTAGTTGTTATATGTGGCTTCGCTCAAGAGTCTTGGGATCGTTTATGTTTCATTAATATGGAAAATACTCGCAATAGTTTAAATTCTAATGTTAGCGCCATCTAGTTATAAAGTGAGAAAAAGCATTAATTTTCTTATATACCAACATTACGTGTTTCGCAGCGACACAAAAACGGACACTAGGCAGTCTTTTCAGCTATTCTGTAACCCCGTTTTTATAACGATAGTATGAGTTTGAAAATTGTCTATTCTCTCAATCTACCGCGATACTTAACATAGAGAAAGATTGAGACGAAGCGGAACTCATACTGTCGAATTTAAAAAATCGTTATAAAATAGCGCTACAGCATGTTGTTTCTGAAACATCGACATCGTCTCTGTCTATCTCAGAGAGATTTAGACGAAGTTGAGACTCACTCGAATTTGGTTACTGAATCGACGAGCTGTACGAAATACTTGCCTTCACAGGAAATTTCCGAACGGTTTTAGATTTCAACTACTGCCCGCTGTTTCACTTGCCTAGTTCTTGTTCCCGTGGCAATATTGGTATAAAATGTGGCCTGTGGTAATACAGTGTGTCAGCTAACTACATACTAAATTTTATTAAAGTCGTGAAGATGTAACAAACATAATAATACCTAGTACGATGAATCCTTGTTGTCTGTGAAAGTTTGCTTTACATGTTTTTAACCGACGAAAAAAAACGGAGGAGGTTCTCAATTCGACACGTATATATATTTTTTTATGTATGACCACACATAACTTTTTACAGAGTTGTCCGATTTTGATAATTCTTTATTTATTAGAAATTCGTCATGTTAGGATCTGATGATGATATCCTGGGGAAATTGAAGGAACTCTTCAAATTTTGGAGGCACGCTTACAGCGATGTCGGTTTTTTATCTCGGTATCGGTAGCTTTTTGGCTACTAGTGCCGTATAATATACTATGACAGTATAGTACGAGTATGTTACGTGACGATAAATCACAAAAAGGTAGAAAAAAAAATTTTAACAAAAAATAGAACCGACTCAAAACGCATTAAAAAGTATAAAATAACTGTGTCATTTAGTTGCTTAAATTAACTTAAGCATATCTAGGAGTCGGTGCCAGCCAAGGTTTCTACTTCAAGGACGTTACCTAGAACTCACAAACTGCTTTATTACGTAAAATAAACTTGACCGGCACCGACTTCATAGATATTCTTAAGTAAATTAAAGCAACTACAGTTATTTTATAATTTTTAGTGCGTTTTGAGTCTGTTCTATTTTTATTAATTTTTTTTTATTTCAATTGACTCTTTGGCTATGGCTCTTTAAGGGAATACAAGGTAATGGTGACACTAGTGACGACTTACGATCTCAGAGACAAAAGCAATTTCAAAAGCGATGCGTGGGTCAGTCAGGCATTCAGGCATTACAGAAGGTTATGTTGAAGTGCGGTTTGTGGTCTCATAAATATCATAAGTCGAGACTACAAATTATATGATGGACACGTGGATATGCTTTAAATCATTTACTTCAATTTTAAACACCTGTGTTTGGGAAGAAAAGACACTGCGCAGCTATTACTAGAGAAGGTGATATCAAAGCTTTTAACTTAGATTAGCGCAGAGGCGAATCGAAGCAACGCATCATCATTTTCGTCATAGCTATATGTTCCAGCACTAAAATACAAAGTTGTATTATAATTTAAACCGAATCAATAGAGATTTTTTGACGACCTCCGTGGCGCAGTGGTATGCGCGGTGGATTTATACGGCAAAGGTCCTGGGTTCGATTCCCGGCGGGGCAGATTGAGATTTTTCTTTGTCTGGCTTTGTCTTGTTCTGGCTGGTGGGAGGCTTTCGCCGTGGCTAGTTACCACCCTACCGACAAAGACGTACCGCCAAGCTATTTAGCGTTCCGGTACGATGTCGTGTAGAAACCGATAGGGGTGTGGATTTTCATCCTACTCCTAACAAGTTAGCCCGTTTCCATCTTAGATTGCATCATCACTAAACATCAGGTGTGATAGCAGTCAAAGGCCAACTTGTAAGCATTAAAAAAAAACCTTTTTATAAATAAAAACCAGAAAATAATACTATAACTATATGTTATGTATCTTCTAATCGGTTTGAAGGCGATGCCGAGAAAATGAACTTAATTCTTGTTTTGTTATTGACAAAAGAAATGGCGCAGTTATAAAGTAACAAACATTAAAAAAAATAACCATCGAATTGAGAAGGATCTCATTTATTAAATCGGTTAAAAATTGCTTCTGTCTTCAGCACACACGGAATACATTTTCTTGGTTAAACGTGAAATGAACATTGAATATGTGGTCAAAAGTAGTTAATATCAAGCGAACATCCCATCCCACGTAATGAAGTCTACTGGAAGATAGATTGGTTCGTGGTTATTGGAATGATATTGAAACAATCCAATGTTTCTTTTCAATTTCACCCCGAGGCGCGGTGTGGGACTTCGAATTGAATTCGTATTATTTTTATACAATAGTGATTTTTCTACAAACTCATCTAATGTTAAGCTAACATTCCAGCCATTTTAAGGCCTCCGCGGCACAACGGTTTACGTGATGGATTTGTAAGACGAAGGTCCTGGGTTTAATTTATTTAGATGTAGTTAAATGGATCAGGTCTGTCTGGTGAAAAACTTCGGCCGTGGCTGGTTACCCTGCCGACAAAGACGTACCGTCAAGCGAATTTAGTACTCCAGTACGATCTCATCATGCAGCAACCGAAGGGGACATGGATTTTATTTACTTCTAGCAAGTTAGCTCGTTTAGCGTGTTAGATTGCATCATCACTTATTAGGTGTGATTGTTGTCAAGGACTAATAAATAATAAAAAAAATCACCATCATTATTAAATTGTTTTTACATCTAATTTTTTTTTAATTTCTAATATAGTCAGGCCTAGTATATAATAAAAAAAATCATGATCATTATTAAATTGTTTTAACTGCCTAATATAGTCAGGCCTCCCTCCTTTATAGGAAAGGTAATACTTATCTAATCCTTACTCGTATCTTGATTAAGGAGTTATTTACGACGTGACATCAACCAATATATATTATAAAAATATTTTAATAGAATAACGAAACGAAAAATTAATACTGTATTTTCTTTTTGTTTCAGGTAAGTGGAAAGGACGGTGTTTTACATTGCGTTACAGAAAAACTAAGGATTGAGTCTTGCCTTCTTAGTCCAGTTATGAATAGTGAGTGTTTATATTGTATTTAATATCGAGCTGTTCGATAGGAAATTAGCTGTAAAAGCCCAGTGCCTTAATCGTTTATTATGGTGTCTTTCTCGGTCATTATCAATTATGTCTCGGTCATTATCAAATATTTTGACGACCTCCGTGGCGCAGTGTTATACGCGGTGGGTTCATAAGACGGAGGTCCTGGGTTCGATTCCCAGCGAGGCAGATTGAGATTTTTCTTAATTTGTCTTGGTCTGGCTGGTGGGAGGCTTTCGCCGTGGCTAGTTACCGACAAAGACGTATCGCCAAGCGTTCCGTTACGATAAGATAAGACGTTCCGGTACGATGTAGAAACCGAAAGGGACGTAGATTTTCATCCCATTCCTAACAAGTTAGCCCGCTTCCATCTTCGACTGCATCATCACTTAACATCAGGTGTGATAGCAGTAATGGGCCAACTTGTAGTCGATAAAAAAAAGTGAGGTCTGATAGTTATTGTTACAGTGGAACGATCAAAACGACAGAAAACAAATGAATGATTCTTAAAAAACTGACACTTACGAGAGATATGGACAGAGATAATACTCGATCGCTTTCACATACCGGTTCTTTGTACGCCTTTATTCTTTTAATAAAATGGCCAAACTATACACAATCGCATTATAACACTAGTCGTTGTTTTTTTTTATTCTGTATAGGCTAGTACTTGGCTACGATCATGGCTGATGATAAACAAAAATGCAGCCTACGTTGGAACGTACTTGTGTCTCAATTGCGTCGTGCCACAAAAGCCCTACTTCTATTAAAAATCTTGTAGACTCGCGCGAGCGCCATGGTCAGTGGGAATTAAACCAAGGGTCTGTCGACATCAGTCCACTTCTAACACAACTTCACTCTTCACCCGCGCTAATTAACGCCAGGGACATTTTTATTTTCGAAAAGGAGATCGCAAAGTGACGTCACAGAATCGCTTTAGATGCATTACTTTTTTTAAAAAAAATCTCTCGCTAAAAGGCACCGGTAACATCAAAGCGAGAGTCCGGCGGGTTTTTGTGCTGTGACGTCACAGCCAGCGAGCCGGGGTGCTAATTACTGTATCAAATATTCACGAGGCGTGAAACTTTGAGCAATTCAACATCATAAAAAATATACTTAGTATGATATCAAAATTCAAAAAATTCAAAATTTAAACAAGTATAAAATAAGTTTATTTCAAGTACGATTAGCTTACAAGCACTTTTGAAACGACATGTTAGAGTATTTATAGTGACTATTTGTAGTGACTCTACGACCGACTAGGAAGGCAAGTATCATAGCAATTAGCCGACCTAAACTAAACGTCCCTATTTTTGGTTTTTATTTACCTATTTGGTTATACAACAAGCTAGCCAAGAGTACCCAATACCGAGGAAGTCGTATGAAGGATTAATAAGAGTGGAAAAAAATAAGGAAGTATGCAAGGACCATGGCAAATGGAAGGATTATAGTCTTTGCCTACCCCTACGGGAATAAGGCGTGATGTTAGGTATGTATTGTAGAACAAACGTATGTAATATTGTAGTAATAAAAGGTAAGAATTCAAAATTCGATCGCTAATTGGTTAACACTACCTCAGCTTACAAATATTTTTTAATATTACAGTAATAATCTAGTAAAAACTACCTGCTTCGTTAGCCGAGTGGTGTGCCTATGGCTATGGACTGTGGTCACGGGTTCGAGTCCCAAGTTGGGCTATAAATTACTTCAAGAAAATCGTAGTGGCAAAGTTGGTGTTATAACCCCGTGCCACAGAGAGAACGTGAAGTTATCGGTCCCGTCACTATCACCAACATCTAATAGTGATCGCTAATATTGTCACCCTAGACCCACCCATCCGGTAGTAGGTCTACGTTCCATATCCCCTCCTACAAGCATAAAGGCATGTCCCCGTTTTGGGTCGTTAATCGGCTGGTAATGATGATGATGAATTTTCTCTATTAAAACAATCACCACCAATTTTCAAAACATTGTGTCACGATTTTGAACATGTCAAAATTGTAAATTAGTAACGCAATAGATTCACACAGTCTAGAATTGTGCTAATTATTTACACAATCACATATTAATATCTAGATTTGTAGAACAATTCGTAAGATGTTGCCTAATTTAATTAATTAATTAGTTAAAACGATATTATTTAAATAAGCAAATCTATATTTTGAAATAAAAATTGAATCGCCCGTCGTTCTCGGCCATTATCACTAACAACAAAGTAATCGTTAACGGATAAAATAAAACCTGCCGACCCGCTTGCCGCAAGGTGGTGAGTCTACACTCCATATTCCCTCTCCTACAAGTAGGGAGGCCTGACCCTGTAGTAGCCCGTTAATAGGCTGATCACGATGATAAAGAAAATTGGCTGTGTTCCTGGTGCCCACTCCAAGCATAGGCTTTGTTTCTTCAATCGATATTAAAAAGATACAAAATTAAAAAATAATCACTAATAAAAACGTGGGCGTTCAATAATTACGTATTATCATATCTATATAAAATGTAAAATATCCTCTTTCCAATATCTCTCATGAAAGGTCAAACGGCCAGACAAGGACCCACCTATGAGCGAGCGAGCTAGTCAATACTTCCCGTAATGTTTTCCATCTACCAGCTCTGTGTTGCTCTATCAATAATAGCTTTATGTACAAAGCTGCACAGTGGTACACCGTGTTACGTTGTCGACCATTGTAGAGTCAATGTAAAGGCAACGCCGACTAGGAGTAATAAATTATTTTCAGCCATTTAGCTATTAAACAGGGGTGAAATAACGTTTAATGGGTGATTTTGATGTGCTCATTTCATATTCCTTTGCATAGAGCACCACTAGGCTTCATATAAATTGGACTATACTTTTAGGAGAGAAATTAAAACAAGGGGACTAGCAGAGTTAGGTAAGTATAGGCGGGAGAACTTTTCTCGAAGAAAACGTAAAAGTATCTATTATTATCTTTATGTATATGTATTTACATATTATTTTTCTAATCTACTATTATTTAACTATGTTTATTTATATGTATTTTTGTATTTTATAATTTTAAGTAACTGTATTTTTGTTACACCTTTCAACCGCACTCTTCTCGGAATTTGGTTAGCATTTCTTCTCTTCCATTGCATCAACACACCTTTTACTTTCTCCACATCACAATAGATAAAACTGGAAGAAAATGCCTTATGCCTTTAATACATTATTAAAGTTAAAAATAAAGTTTCGCCTTTGTAAATTTTTTATTGTGTCTTTCTCACAGTGCATTTGCTTAGACATTATTTTGCACGAAAATGTTTTTGGCGTAATATTCTTTTTTCTTCTCTGCTGTACTCAGTTAACAACAAATAGAAACGTTAACTTAACAATACTGATGTTATTTGAACTTTATAAATACTATTTAATTATAAGACACATGACTTTTTTTGTGATAATAAAAATAAATACCTGTCTGAGTTGGTTGCGTGCTCTTCTCAGACCAAGGGGCGTTTGGAATCCTCGTAGCTTATATTTTAGTTTCCGAACTTAATTATCACCATTACTTTTACATAATCTGAAAGTTACATATTGAATTAATCATAAAGATTTCACTGAATAAAGATATTTAGACTTTGAGAATAATGTTGGTTTTAATATATACAGCAGTGGTTGATAGAAAAAACAGATGACTTCCACCTGAATTTAAATGGTCTTGCAGCGTCGAAACTACGTAAAACTTGGCTGGACCATTTACTAAGAACACATACTCGTGTTTTGCACTGCTTTGTGCTCTTTCAACTGAGGCATAGGAGTTGCATCTCATGCCTGTAATTTAACTTTACTTGTTTCTCATTAGATCTTCATTGTGGGAATACTTATACGAGTAGCTAACAACCACCTCGATCTCATCCGTTATTAAAACAAAAAGAAACGCAATTGTTTAATTCATTTACATAACTTTTAAAAAAAATTTATTGTCCTGGACTCAAGTACTTTATGGCTTAATTCACATAATCAGCATCGATGCCGCAAACAGATAAACAAGCAGACACGTCAAATTTTTAACACCCCTTTTTTAATTGGTGGTTAATAAAAACTCATAACGGGCGATCGACGTGATGTGTCCAGGTGTTAAATATTATTTTCCTGTAAATCTCGCCGGCGCAATACAGGCTGCATCGACCCACCCGGGTTGCGCCCCACTCACATTCTGGATACAGAGACGAACGGACGCGCTTTGCCAAATAGACGTGTAAGATTAAGTGTGCACCTCTGCATGCGCTAACCCACCTGTCGATCCTGCGTCCTTGCCTTTGCCTGAAAGCAAAATCCCGTTAAACCATCCAACTTCTTACTGGAAATACGAGTATATGTTTGTATTTTCTGTGCTTTTTTTAATTGCGCTGTAACATTGATTGTTTGCGCAACATTGATTGATCTTCCCCCCTCTCGATTCCCGCATCCTTGGCGGCTTTGCCTGACAACAAACCCCGTTTGACTGTCCAGCTTAATTGTTTGTACTGAATGTATGTGTATATGTCTGTATTTTCTGTTTTTTACATCCCTGTAATATTGGTTGGGAAACATTAAATATGCTTACCCCCCTCATCACCCCGCTTCGTTGAGGGCTTTGCCTGATAACAAACCTCATTTGATTGTTCAGCTTTTTAATTGGTACCGAAAGTATTTGACTGTATTTTCTGTTTTTTTTTTATCATCCCATTAAGATTGGTTGTGTAACATTTAATGTGCGTCACCTCCTCCTCTTGACCTCGCCTCTTTGACCTGACGGCCTGATAACAAAACCCGTTTGACGGTCCAGCTGCTTTTTTCTTCTGCTGCCCCAGTTGCTTTAACATATATGTCTGTATTTACTGCGTTTTTTTAATCTGTAAGAACAGAAGTGCAACATTGAATGTGCGTTCACTCCTCTTGATCCTGCTTTTTTGACGGCTTTGCCTAAAAAAATCCCATTGGGTTGTCAAAATGAGCATCAAAAAGACGTGTATTCTAATTTTCCTGTCTCTAAGTAGTTCATTATATTGTTTCCCATTCCCCGATGATGATCCGATTTTGAAAAACGCCATTACCTATCTCACGTTTTTTATGATGTTTATAACGGCCGTCATTATTTGTCTACTTGACTACCTTGAAATTGACTGAATAATATTATTTTATTTCAACCTACGTTTGTATAAATAATTTTTGTCATTTCACCAACAATGCTCGTTAAAGTGGAACATTCTAGAAATACGTGTGTTAACTAGTTGCGATCTGCGGTTTCACTCGCCGTCATAACTATATTTCAGACATTTTAATTTCTATTTTTTCTTCTTTTTTCTTACTGCATTTCAATCGTTGTTTGTGTGCTATCGATATAGGCTTAATAAATTCATGAATGATTTTGATAAAGTAGAAGTATGATTAAATAAATAATTAATTAATTCATTAATTATTTAAATTATTGGATTGATTAGTTAATTCGCCGTCGCAATGTTGCCCTGCGGTTTTACACACAGTTACAAAAAATGCGTAATATAGAATAGCAATAATATTATTATAACTATTGATATTTGATATATCTGATACAATAATAATAAACCTAAGTAAGCTAAGTTATCTCAAAAAATAAGTAACTTGGGAAATTTAATATAATTTTTCATTTAATTTAGAAATAAATTTATCGTTTTCATATACGAATAGTTTTTTCAGTGACAAGCAGGTCTTTTTACTTGTTTGGTTTAAGTGGTATCATACGTATTGCTTCGTGATTTTTTTGCTGTAATTTTATATACTTTTTTTACATTAGTTCAAATAGTAATATTAAGACTTACTGTCCTTATCGTTGAAGTGTACTGATTATTGAATGGAGCACGTTACCTGTGTCACTTCTATGTTGTATAGTTGTCTTATTATAATATTCGTGTTCTTTATCGAGTTTTGCATTGTCTTGGATTATTTCCTTTATAGGTAAGATTGACTTTATTGATTACATATTGAGGGCTTCTTGGATTCTATTTTCCTAAGGTGTTATTTTGACTAAAATTTCTATCACAACATTAAGAGATTGTAGCAATGAATTTGTTAAAAATGATATTTTTTCCTGAACTTATAGTTAGTTTTTGCGTTATATATTACACGGGTATTCCGCTTTTTGAATTTGTAATAACAAATTTCATTGGTAATCTGATTGTAAATTATTTTATGTATTCGGGCAGGTCATATGATGCTGATCTGATTTCCGATCGCTTTTTTTTCTGCATCGTCTTAGTCGTATTAATCAATATATTTTTATTTGTATGTAGACGTCTAGTCAGCGTCTTGCTGCGATTTGTTTAATATCATCGTCGTCTGGTGGGAGTGTCAACCACCCCATCATTTTCCGGTGCAGGATCGACATTGGCACCTTGGACCCTACGTCCATCGGGTTTATACACAATTCAAAAACTTGCCTTTGTACCCATCACACAATTAAAAAAATTGAAGTTGTGTATACCTATCACAATGGCTATGAATATATATAATGTGTATTTGGTATATGAGTATATTACCATCGAGTATTCGGACCATACGACTAGAACGTTCGCTCGGTACTATTATGTTGCTGAACCCGCTTCATCCGCTGCACATGTCCAGGGCCACCTGCAGACTCATTCCACCATACGTATAGAAAATCAGACTTCTATTACAGACGCACCAATCGGCCCCGATGCCGATTCGTGTGAAAATGATGATAATGCTTGATTTTGTAAAATATCAGACGAAAACTTATTATTTTTTTTAATTATTTTTTAGCGATGACTTGAGCCTATATGAACCAATAAAGGGCCAGGCAATTACTTTATACTGTGTCAGTAGGTCCATGATTTAAATTCGATCCATTGCATTTTACAAGTGGTAATTGTACTTAATTGGAACATTAACCAATTGATATCGATAAGTTAATTCCAATCATCGTCTATTATGATTTGTTGATATTTATTTTATAAAATACATTTTTTCATTTTTTAACAATTAATCATCATTATCATTATTAACGGCCCAGGGTAACAGGGCCAGGCGGAGGAATCCTCTTTAAGGAAAGAGATATGGAGCGTGGACTTACCACGCTGCTCCAATGCGGGTAGGCTACATTATAGATATTTTTTTATGTTTTAAATATTATCTAGCTTAGTAACCGCTAATGAAGATCAAACAGCGTGAAAATTGATCATTACTGGCGTTGCATGATCATTGTGCTTTTGATGACGTATGCGTTATTCCCCCTCATGACTCATTTACACATATAAAGGTGTATTCACATCTATCACACAACACATTGCACATAAAATTTGCAGTGTCCCAAAAACTTGCGTTATGGTAACTACAAAGGATCCATGTAGTTATACTGCTGGTTTTGTTTGTGTACACGGAATAACGTCTTTGTGTCGATTCAACGTTGTGATAGCGATGTGGCCCGCTGTCGCTGTTGGTTGCATATCAGTTTAACGTATATTGGCGACGAAACAACGATGTTGTGGTCTTATAAGCGGTGTCGCTGGAGGTTGCAACGTGGTTGCACTATCTCTACCTAGTAGTATCGTTGTTATGCTGTTTCTTGTTTTTAAATAAACACACACAATAAGGTCTTTACGTGATCGCAACGTAAAGTTGGCGATGTGGTCGACTGCTAATACGCGGTAGTTGTGTATGTGGTTGATATCTCATACACGGTTGCATTTGATGACGAAATGTGGTCAAATAATTTTAATACTAATTAGTGCCCGCTGGCGTGTATTGTTTTGGTTTAGTGTGAAACAAGCCTTTAAATGATAACATACTGCTGTCGTATTTTTAAGGGATGCTTTATATACGAGGGTCAGCAAATCGGATTCAGCATTTTAGTATCTATAGCTAAGCAATTATTTCGCATGCGTCAATTTGCTGATCGCGTGTGTTGTTGTGGTTTAATGTGAAACAAGCCTTAAATTGAAAACATGCCGCTGTTGTATTTTTAAGGAGTGTTTTACACATATGCGGGTGCTCAGCGAATTGGATTTAGAGTTTTGTTAACTATCTGAAGCTACTGTTATGTAAATTGACTGATTTTATTGTATATGTGGAGCATTAAAACAGCTTTACTCGCTTATTTTAAGTTGTTTGCTCAGTAAAACAGTATTGGTGATAATTTGCTCAAGTATGTATCATTTTCAGTTACATATTTTTAAAATTAACCTATCATGATTTAAAAATGTAAATTGTGATCTATTATTTTGCATAGTCGTAGTTTTGTGTTGTAACAGTTTTTTTGGCAAATATTATTATTAGTAATCGTGTATCGAAATATTATTATTTATTATAATATTATTATTAGTTTATCGAAAGACTACGAATTTGGTGAAAAATTTATACCCTTATAAAAGGGTACATCATTATACATACATACATACATACATACCATCATGCCTCAATCCCATGTGATAATATTTGATACTATATATATTTATCTCTATAATGGTCGCTTGCCAAGTGCCTATTCTCTCTTGTCAATACCCACGTAGATTTTGTTTAAAAAAGTCCCGAGAGTCAGCCAGTGAGGAATATAAAAGTATTCGAATTTTTGAAAAGAATAACTTGCCTTTGCCGATCGGATTTCAATTCAGATACTTTCATCTTCGAACTTGATTCTGAATTTAATGTTTAAACGTTCTTTGCTCCGTTGGAATTTCCTTTGAAAATCTAGCTCCCATTTCAATTTAAATTCAAAAAATTCAGTTTCGACTTCGATAGTTATTTGAACTTTTGATCCCTTTACATATTTAGTTTTATGCAATAGTTGAAATTTCATTGCAATTTCTCTAAAATAATAAATACTTAACTAGCTTTCAATGCTTGACGACTTCAAAATGGGAATTAGAGAAATTAGGAAAATAGTAAACTACATAACATTTGCTAATTGTCCCTACAGTGGAATATATACCTTACTAGAGGACGCCTGCGGTTTCACTCGCGTAGTTCTCGTTTCCGTGTGAATTTCGGGATAAAATGTGGCCTCTGTGTTATTCTGATATGTAAGCTATATTATTGTGAAGTTTTATCAAAATCGATTTAGTAGTTTTTGCGTGAAAGTGTAACAAACATCCATCCATACAAATTTTCACTTTTATAATATTAGTAAGGATTGTTTCTCACTTACCACAGGTGGGCCATCATTATTCCATCAATTATAAAAAAAACAACAGATGACTTTAGATGACAATTCAGAAAAAAACATACATACATACATATACATAGACAACTAAAACACTGATCGTTCCTTTTAGCTTTGCCACGTGAAAGACCGATCTTTTATCTCCTTGTCATTTAAACTTGAAGTTCCTTCCTTTAAGTGGAAGTAAAAGTCATACACAGTATCTCGAAGCTTTGAGAAAGCTCTCGAGAAATATTTATGTATAAGATATTGTAATATCGGCTTTATCAAATGGAAACTGGTTGTAACTTATAAACGTGACTTTAAGGAGCGTTTTTATATGCCGACACGGTTACGATATCGTATCGGCTATTCCTGACAAACTTACATTGTCTGTTGATGTGGTACTTAAACCAACATCGATTAGATTACGAACTTGTACAATTTTACATTGTAATACTTCGATTTTATTGGAAAAAATAGTGTCTACTTATAATAATGTTGTTAAATTCTGAAATTTTGTCAATTTTGTAATCAATTTCTTAGGGGAGCTAAGGAATGCAGTGTAATCTTCTAAGTCTTATGTACACGGGAAAGGAAATAACAGTTTTAATTAATATTTTTGTAACTATATAGACACATAGATTGCCTAAAATAAAATGTCACAGATAACACTATTTACCTATTTAAATGAAAATTCCCAGTAAACAAACTCGATAATAAAATATATATCAGGCAATAAATAAATGATATTTTTTCTCAGCTAAAATTTATCTTTCTTCGTATCGATGATTCTTAAATTTAGAGCATCTGTAACCAAGCCTTTATTTGCGTTATTTACTGACGGCTTCAGGGGTGCAGGGGGACATAGTAGGAAGAAAATAACGGATGGAACGTAAGACTTCTCGCACCTCATTATCACCCCGTTGAGGTCTGAATTATGCGATTGGTCTATATTTAAAGTGCTATTTCATGAGTAATATCGTGTCGTGTGTAACGTAAGGGGTTTGGGTAGAAAGGAAACCACCTTAGTTAACACAAAAGAAATTATATTCATAAAAAATTATGGGCCGTGGGTGTAAGGCCCGCCTAATTTAAGCCTCGCGCAGTCCGGTACTTCCCTGGAGCCGGGCGCGACTCGGCGACAGCTGATGGCCGGTCACGGGATGGGACGGCCGAATGATGCCACGACGCCGGTGATGATACGACCACGGTGACGTCACGGGTACGACGGCAGTTGTTGATTGTACCGGGATTGTAAATGGTAGCTTGGGACCTGGAATTCACGTCCAGAAAGGTTTACCATCGTCCTTCCCATCTTTTCTGGTTGTGACCACCACAATCAAAGCTACAGGGGAAGCCCGAAAGTGTAGGTAGTGAGGTGGCCGTGAAGACAATCAGAAAGGAGAGAGAAAGAATACATGAATGAAAAGAAAATGGTATTTAAACAATGAGATAACAATTAATTAATTACGTAATGAAAATAATTAGAAATAGCAATAGGAAAGAAAGTTAACAAAATTTATACGAGAGGTAGGTAGGTACATATATAAAAAAAGAAAGCCTATGTATAAATGCAATGATTCAGCACTTACCCAATATGTGGGGATAAATATTACACGAACACGAGCAGGTCGTATTAGGTCTATTTGTAAGCACTAAGTGCAGCTTAATTATGTTAATTAATAAAATAAAAATTGGTAACTATAACAAGTAATGACGGCGACTAGGTCGTTGATCGTGAATGAACTGTCATTCCTAGTTGTGCGATCAAAGCGCCCGTTTAAAAATTAGCACGGCCGGTTAATACGAACCTTCCGTATTTGGGAGTATTATAATGAGTTTACGAGAAACTAATGTTTCTACGTTACACGTGTTACCACAGTCAATCATATATTGCAGTTATCTTGCATCAGTAATATCGTATCGTGGTCGTGACGCACAGTCAATAAACGTCTTAAACGTGAATCTTAAGGCACGCGCCAGGTGCGAGCGAGCATCTGCCGCCTGGTTTTATACTACGAGCAGTTATATTATGTACGCGCACGTGCGCTATACCTACTATTGTGATATCATTTCGGTACAATTTTTTATTAGAAAGATCTGAAATAGCCGTTCGTCTACAGTCTTTTGATGTTATTAATATTGTCTTTGCGCATCTCAATACATAGGCGATTAAGAGAAAACCTGACAAGTGTTTTGCTCAAATTCAAAATTTATTTAAAATATACTAAGTTTATTGCGACTCTACCTGTTCTACTTCCCTGCTGCACTATAAAAACATTGTAAAATTCTATTTTTTACGGTATTACGTAAAGATGAACTGATATTAGTATCTCCTATTTTTTTGTCAAAAAGTCGCTTGGTTTTTATGATGAAAATTTAAGAGAGTTGATGCTCACAATTTCACTTTTTGAGTGTTTCACTTATACATATTTATTAAATAGATAATATATTTAATAGTTTTAAAAAATTGTTTATTTAAATTCATAACAAATTATTTTTCAAAACACATGTTTTGCTCTTAATAGCATTTTCGATTTAGCTATTAATAAATATTTCTATGGTTTTGTATTATTATAAGAAATTTCAATATTTATTTTTAAAAACGCATGATTTACCTAAAAATACTAATTTACCTTAAATTACCAAGTAATCATAATTAATTAATTATAAAGCAAGTTTAAATAATTGTGGTTAAACCGGTAAAAATATGAAGTGTTAAAATAATTTACGTATGATTGTTAGCGCAAATTAAAGCAGATTTTATCTCTAACACGGATGGCTGTTTAGAACGTAGGCGGTGACCTTTAAGTGGGTAGCGTCAGTCGTTTGAATTTCGAATTTGGTAGACACAGCTGTCAAAATGTGACGTTTGCTGTCACCACGTACGTTCTATGCCCTTTCTGTTTTTCGCAGTTAGAAAGTTGAATGTGCTATTTTAAAATCTGTCAGTAATGGAATAGAATTGAAAATGGGATTTTTAGCAGAATCCTTTTTGTTTGATCCTCGTTCAGAAATATATTAATGGTTCTATAATTTATGGATATTCAACTTACTGGGAAACTTGTCGGTAAATTGAGTATTATACTTCACACTTTGCAAGACACTTTTGACAAGTTAAATATATAAAAAAATCTTTAAAAATATACATAATTCTATATTTATTGAAGTACTGTTTTTACTGTGCTTTGACTTTCAAATTTAAAAAAAAAAACGTATGTTATTTTTGACGCTTACCATGTTTTGAAATTACACAGCCTAATTTCTTCAATGTAGTATAAAAAATAAATAATTATAATATTAAAATTTTAACAATGTTTTGATAAGTTGTAAAATTTCACGTAGTAGTAGTAACTAAACAATGTTAAAAACAGTTAATCCTAATGGTAATCTTCGATAGAGTTTAAGTAAAAATCAATACGTGTGATTAGGTAGGTATCCTACGTTCGTTTTCCAGTCTAGTGGTTCGACACCATAACAAAAGGCCGGTTCAATGACCCGTGGATTACGATACGCAGGCCAGTTCAACTTTGGCGTGTTTAATTACATTATTGCTACTCATGTGTACAATGCAAAATTGGGATTAATTTTGACATTTGTTACGTTGTCCTACTAACACTAGATCGATTAGTATGAGATTGACAAAATATCATAATAAAATATGTAGTAAGATTTGATGAGAAATGGTTCAGCTAATTCTTTTATTTTAAGCACACATGTAACAAGTGTTGTAAAGGGTAGCAGGTCACCGATGTCAGAGCCTGATAGTCGACGCATTTTAAACTGAGTCGTGGGGCAATAAATGTCACTGACATAATTAAGTAGTTAATTAAACATTATACAGCTTTGGATATTCTATTTAACGAAATTAATACGCCTAGTAGTGAGTTTTGGATACGATTGACTGTAAATCCTCGATAATTTGCAGAGCAATGATATTTATCACTACGATAGACCGATTTGACGACTCAGTTTTAAATGTGTCGACTATATGAAATATGGTCAATATCTTTGAAAAATAACGTGAATTAATGACTAGACGCCCTGTATTTATATTTGTAATTTGTTTACTAAACTACAAATTGTAATTGTACTAAATTATATTGAACGTAGAATACCTATTCCAAATTGAAACTGCACTCTCAAGTTCTAAACTTTCATATTACTCTAACACTTGGTTTTAAAGCTGAATGTGCAGTTTCAACTTTACTATATAACTCGTGTTTTAGTTTCTAAGGATGCATAAATAAGGACTTTTCTCTGTTTAAAATGTAAATGAAATATGCATTGTGTAAAATTTTAATACACTGCAACTAGTGGTGTGAAAACATTTTTAAGACTCGATGACACTGAGCTATTTTACGTGATGCTAGTAGGAGAGTTTAAAAGCTAGTAAGTGACCTAGTAAGCAAGTGTCGACGGTTCATAAAACGTTCCAATAATCAAAAGCATGTCGATTCTTGAGAAAACGTCAGTTTTGAAGCCTTTGTACAATGGTTACAAAAGGGATGAAACGGAAATTGGTATTCTCGAATGACATTTTGCTATTATACACTGGCAGTTGTACTGAAGGTGGGATGATCATCGTGATGTAAACGAGATGTTTGTACTTTGTATTTTTTTTCAAGAATCGACATACAGATTGTAAAAAAGCTCAATGATGAGGCGAATTTGCAAGCTTCTAGCGAACTCGCAAGCTTGTAGCTTAAACTCTCCCCATGTCATTCAGGCTTTAGTGATAGACTTGTTTTATCACTTTATTATATGATGTAAGCGATGATAAAAGTGACGATAAAGTTTGAAAATAAAATTTACTTGTAATTTTAAAGCTGCGAAGTAGCATTTATACATATTTTCTAAGGATGAATAAATAAGGACAATAAAATGATATGGACACTAAACTAAAAGTTTAAAAGTCAGTGACCAGTGACATCAAAACATTTTCAGTGATAGACTTGTTCTTAAACAAGATTTAAGAAGTGATGGTAATGGACGATTGAAAATATATGTAACCTATGTTTTAGTTTACAAGGATACATAAATAAGGACTTTTCTCTGTGTTTAAATCCACAATGAAAAACTATATAGAGGTTGGTGTAAGACTTTAAAGCATTGACTCGTGACATGAAAACATTTTAGTGAATGACTTGTTATATCTGAAGATTTTAAAAGTGACGGTAATGGACGGATGTACATATATGTAATATATTTTAGTTTTTAAGGATACACAAAAAAGGACTTTGCTCTGAAGGAGATCACAATGAAAAACCAAACACAGTGGAGTGTAAAACTTTAAATATATTGACTTGTGACATGAAAATATTTTTAGTGATAAATTGTTCAAATATCACGATGATTTATAAGTGACGAAAATGGACTAATGTATATATATGTAACGTATGTTTTAGTTTTTAAGGATACATAAATAAGGACTGTGTTTAAAATCACAATGAAAAACCACAAAAACGTTAAACTTTAAAACATATTGACTTTTGACATGAAAACATTTTTAGTGATAAACTATTCAAATATCACAATGATTTTAAAAGTGCAGTTTAAAATAAAAAAATCAACTCGTGAAGCTATATTGTGTAACAACACACAATGCATTTCTAAACTGATAACTGGACTGATTGATCGACTGATCGTTGGACTCCATATAAAGTAAAATGGACACGCAAACAAAATGAAATTGCATTGGGATTGTAATCAAATGGCTTGATCACGATCAAGTTAAGAATGATAATGTAGAAAGCTATGCTCATTGTATCGCCGATCTAATAAATAATTGTAAAGCACCAAAGTTTTATGTATTGAATCTCCAATACTCTAAAGAAATGTGACGAAACGTGAGAAATAAATTCTCAAAAGTGTACTGAATCTGGATTTATAAAAATATTGGTTACACTCATAAAAAGGATGTTTAATTTATGAAGTGAAGCAAATTCAGTCATCATTATCAACCGATGGACGGCTACTGCTGGCCGGTTTTGAGCCACTTGCTTCCAGCGGCTCCCTGCACTTCGCCTAATATCATCGATCCGATCGATAGCGATGGGGGTCGACTAACACTGCGGTTTTCGGTGCGCGGTCGCCATTCTAGCATTTTGGAAGCCATTTGTCCCATTGGATGGCAATTAAAACATGGAACTAAAAGATGTTATAAATGCAATAACTTATATTGTGTAACTAATAAAGTAATGAGGAGATTATTTACTGATTTTAAAGCGGTATTTAGAATAATGGATATTGTAGAATATAAGGATAAATATACTAAACAGATGAAATGGATGAAAATGAAGAAGAAAGGATGCAAATATAGAGCTGTAGTAAATCTGTGATGGTGTGGTGATATTAGTGAAATAGATTAAAGAGAAAGTCTACATTGTTTATTTTGCTAATGATGAATCTATAGTGATAGTGATTTGTATGGTAAAGTTAAAGAAACATTAAGACTGAATTACAAATGGTTTGACTATCGGAAGAGGATTTTGATAGTTATATTAATTCATACAAATGAGTTAATATTATTTTCCTGGTAAAACGAGAAAAAGTGAAACATAGACAATCTAACAGAATTCTTACATCACCGGATGTTATAATCTAGTATTTACGAGTACAAACATATAAAATTCAATACCAATTTTGTGAAATATCAACGCTGACTTAATAAGACGCCGTAGCATCCTCAGGGATGTTGAGTCTACAAAATTAAAATGCCAAGACATTTAAACTTCAGCTAAGTAACGTAAACGATCAAAATTAATTAGTGTTAGTGAGACTAGTGACTTTGAATTCAAAAAAGTGAGTGTTTCAACAGACCCTTAAATAGAAAAAGGTAACCCATTCAAAAGACTTTAATCCCCCCTTCATCAAAGGACCAAAAGAGACGGTAAATCATGTCGCAACATTTCGAGACATTGAAACGTTTTTAAATATAAAAGCCGGTATTAACGCTATTAATAAAGAAGATTGTCATCGGCTTGAAGATTTTTAAGTACCTTTTTGTAGCCATCGTAAAATTGGTGACACAAATTGAACTTTGAGAATAAAATAAACATTTATAACGATTTTCAAAAAGTATTAAAAGTTGTAAACTGTTAGTGACTAAGATCTATATGTGTAAGTTACTTTAAAATATTCATAAGCTATCTATACTTATAATAAAACTGTAACAGGTTCAATACTGTACATTGGAGGATGCTTTCAAAATTTTTATTATACGAGTATAATCGATACTGAATCCAAAAATGTAATTTTTTAAATTTTTGTTTGTCTGTCGGTTTTTTTTTACGGTTGCGACTCACGCCGAAATTACTGAACTAATTCAAGTGAAACTTGACACGATTTTGGCTTATAAAGTTGGATTACATAGGATACTTTTTCTGTTTGTCTATCCGTTCCGTTTAATCTTTGAAACAGCTGGAACTATTTTGACGAGACTTTCAGAAATTGTACTCATTTTAATTCCACGCATACGAATCGTTGGCGTCCGCTAGTTATTAATAAGAACATCATTATGACGAGTATACGATATTATATCGATGATATTTGTCGTATATTTTAAAATATTGTATAAGAGTTGGTTGTAATTACTGTACTGAAAGAAACGATTGTGATGGTGAATAGATAGATAAAGATTCATATTTTGAAGAAGATGATTAAGCGACTTGAAGTTGTGCTTGTTGTCCTTACGAATTTTGAGGTATTAGTATACATAACACATCGAAGTTCGTAGAATTTTAACATTACGAGCTTTTGTGGAAAAAATAACGATTTTAAAATAAAAAAAAAAATAAAAAAATCCAAAAATAAACAAAAAAAGCTGAACTCGCTTGCTCTGACATTAACACTATATAAGTGTATTGTGAGATTAAATTCTAACGCGGTAACATGGTATTTTCTTAAATTCTAATTAGATAAGACTTGATTCTGTTCAAACAGTTGTACCAAAGCGTGCCCACGACCGATTACCGTTGACCGATTTTTTAACCGCATATATTTTATAAATAAAAGGTCGGTCAATTAAAAACTGAGGTAAAATCGAAAAGTAATTGATTACCTACTAATATACCTAATCGATCGTGAGCGTGGGCCATAAACTAAATTGACAAGCCTAACAATATATCCATCCCTTTCCATAAGGAGCATTATGAAAAGATAGGCTATAGATGAATTAGTTGAAAGATTTATCTTCACTCGAAGACTATTATCTGTGTGGAAATGTTGTTGCGCTTATTAATTAATGTGAAAGCCCATTAATCAAGTTTGTCTATGTATCAATCAACTGTTGTCAAGAACTATGTTGTGTAAGTATTATGTTATTGTCTATGCTATACTATACAATTCTATTGTAGAATTATATTAAATGTTTAAGGACCTATGAATTTATTTCTACTTTATGTAGTAATAGCGTTATAGGTCCTTTTGAATTTAGAGTTACCAACTGTCCTGTTTTCCCAGGATGTATCCTAGTTTTTGTAATATTCTGGGTTGTCCTGGATATTGTTTAGGCTACGTCCTGGGTGTCCTAGGTCCTGTAAAGTCCTAGCGCAGAACTTTTTCTTTATAGGAAGTCTCACATACAGCCCACAAAATATGATAACTATATCATTACTTGGATTTCATGTACCCTTTTTTTACTACATTAATACAGTACGTTAACTATTGCTTTTTTAATGCGTCCTGTTTTTATACTAAATTTTGGTTTTTTCAACTCCAAATCCTAATTTCTTAAATTTGAGGTTGGCAATCCTATCTCGAATACAATAGGTATATTAATGTTGACTGTATTTATTGTAGGAACTTATTCTAAAACCGAGCTTCCTTGTATTTTATTTCGCATTTTCATTTATTATTATGTCCTATGAAGAGTTGCGTTGTGTTATGAATATAAAATTATAGTGATATAAGAGGATATTCGAGTTAAATAAAGTTTATTATATAAATGTTTAAGGATCTATGACATTATGACGACATTATCTTTAGAAAAAGCGTTATATAGATCTTTAATGATATATCAATGTTGACTGTATTTAATGTTATTGAAGTAACTTATTCTAAAACAGAGCTTTATTGCTATTTCGTTCGCATTTCCAGTTATTATTGTGTATAAGTTGTGTATTTATAAAAAAAAAATTAGATAGGGGAACTTTTTCTTATGGGATTGCCTGTTATTAAGATTTACAACTATTCTATATCTTGGAATTTATAAATATATTCTATCTTGGAAATATAAGTTTTAAGTTTTGTCGTATGTTAGTAGTCTTTACGACTGTCTATTTAAAATTGTATTTAAATAAGTACTTTTACTGTTTTTTAAAATGATCTTTGAAATTATTAAGTTTCAACTACATGTTTTAAAATTTTATATATAGTAGCAGTACATTAAAAAAATCTATAAAATAAAAATTATAAAAAAAACTTCGATGTTAGTATCAATAATGTTTATAAAAAAATAAATCTGTGTTTGTAGTTAATGTTCTTAAATCTAAATGGATAAATGGTCTTAGGATTAATTACACTTATTCGGTTTTGTTCAGCTTATGTTTGTTTACACAAAACTGGCGATATCTCCGAAGATGTGTATTCAACTTCGTTTCGAAAATAATTTATAAAAAGGTATTTAGATGATTTATTCGCTAACACGATGTGTATCGGAGGAAAAGGGCGCTTTCCCACTATATCATGGCGAAAGATTACCGTGCAGTTTGAATTGTCGTGGCTTGTATACTTAAAAGGGGCTCTTCACACATAGGATGGTACGACCAACTGTCGAACACAACCTCGTCTTTTACTGTGGCGACAGATTATCTTGGCAATGGAAACGGCTAGCACGATAGTCGGAAAACTCACACACGCAAGATGATTGCCGTGAATCGATAAAATATCGTCACGATCCCATGGTAACATCTAGCCACGATTGTCGTTCTTACGATAAAAAATTTCAACGGCGTGATGATAAAAGATGTTATAATGGAAACAGCTCGAGATCATTATCATCCAACGGTAAATTTATTACCATGGCATAGTGGAAACGTATCCTATATTAAAACAACCCGTTGGTCACTTAGATGTTTTACATGTTTTATATTGCAATTTAATTGAGTGATGTTCATAGAGTATTTTGTAGCATTTTTAAGGAAACCCATTGAGTTCCATGCCTTCAATTTTCTAAAAGAGAGTTAATTCGTTTATACAAGACCTGGATTTTATGCCTAGTTCAAAGTGGCCGAGTAAGTGTAATTAGTCCCTTTTAATCAATGTAATTTTAAATGAATAATTGATGACTTTGTGGATGTTGTTGAAATATAGCTGTTTTCTGTGTAAATGTAGTTTTTTTTATATTTAAAGCTTTTGAATTTAAATAAAAAATAGGTATGTATAATTACATTACATAGTACATTACATTTCTATTATCGTCACATTGGTAGAGTGGACCGTTTAGAAGTGCCGAGTAGGAATTTTTTTACCACGTAGGGAGGCCTACCCTGTAGGGGGTGGTTACCCTGCAGGGAGTAGTTAATAATGTCGATAATTAGACAGCGAAAGTGGAAAGCGTAAGATCACCAGATTTAGTGACAACAGCGAGAGGCTACTTAGTGAGTTTTTTTTTTACAGAATCGCTCCGTAAAAATTAAGGTTAATTTATATGGACTGTAGCGTCTTCTTACGTTATAACTAGATGGCGCTTTTTCAATTCCATATAAATTGACGTTAATTTTTTATGAAGTGACTAGTAAAAATCTCCCATTCTACACTCTGTTTTGCCGGTCCAATTAACTGGGCCTTGTTATTTTTCCCTATCATCATTGTCAACCTAATTTGTCGATCCACTACAGAGCCAGGCCTCGCTATAAGAAATATTACGATAACCTAATAGATTATAATGAGATATTAATGATAGGGTGTAATACCACCAACTCCTGGCTGATAATTCTTACTAAGAATATCTTGGAAGAGAGAATTTTTATTTCGTAGACTGACTCAGAACACCAGAACCTCCTGATCCGAAGCCACGTAACCTAACAATTGGATGAACGAGGTCAACCTTTTACTGTACAATGATCAAAAGCTGGTTTTATTTTAAAATATGTTCAGATTTTAATGAATGAATAAAATTTGCATGAAGTAATTACAGTGACTATCTGAGAGCGCCGTTGCGAAGCGGGCGAGACATCAAGTAATTGCGTTAATCGAACCCCCAGTGACGAATAATTGTAGCACAACATTTTAGTATCTTTAGTGATCATTATTTTTTGACGTGACAACGTCTTATAATTCGATAGAGCCGGCTGCACGCACGAAAAAACATGACGTCATGCGTCGTTACCTCGCTTTGAGGCGTTCCATGTAAGGCTTGAAGTGCAAGCGAGAGCGCGGAACGAGCGACAAAGAAGCACAATCGGCCTTTGCGTTCGGCAGCGTTCGACATCCGTCTATTAAATATAATTATTAAATATATTAATTTTAAATTAAAAATTAATATATTTATAAATTAATATATTTATTATAAATTTAAAATATAAATTTATAAAATCAAAATCAATTATTTTATTAATTTAAATTAATATTTATAAAAATATACTTAAATTAAAAATTTTAATACCCAATTAAATGCTACCATTCCATCAGTATTTTCTTCAGACGTTGTCACGTTCAACTATCGTCAGTAAACTGACTTTACAGACAACCAATTTTTTTTTTTATAAAAATAGCGAGCAAACGAGCAAGCGGATCACCTGATGTTAAGTGATTTACCGCCGCCCATGAACAACTGTGAGACCAGAGGCGCCACTGATGCGTTGCCGGTCTTTGAGGTGTTTATTTACTTTTCCCTTGAAAATCCCCAAATTGTAAGATTGTGGGAACACCGAAGATGGAAGCTCATCCCATATCTTACTGGTGCGAGGCAGGAAATTTCTAGTATAGCGGATTGTAGTACTATGCCAGGCATCCAGATGGTGAGGATGAAATTTTTACTTTAGCTACTACAGGGCTAGGTCTCTCTTTATCATCATCATTACCAGCCTATTAACGGCCCAGTGCAGGACCAGACCTACTTCTTTGTAGGAGAGGAAATATAATGCGTAAAGCCACTACGCTACTCCTATGCATATTAGGGTGATACTTACTGTTTAATTTATTAATGATCAGTATTAGTGTGCCTAGTGTAAGATATCGAAAACAGTAAAGGCAAATTTTATATGCAATTGAAGTAGCGCCATCTAGTTATAGCGAGAGTAAACCTTTTTTTGCTATATAATTTGACGTTACGAGTGAGTACGTGTTTATGCAGTCGCTCGGTGAAAATCTCGCACTTGCCCCACAGATGTTGAAGATACCTAGGTCCGACACCTCTATACACTTAATTTTTTTTTCTGAGAATTTCTTGGAAGAATTCGTATCCCGTAGATTTCGTGATCCAAAACCACATAGTCCACTAGCTAAATATAGGCGAGACAGTTAAGGGTACCTACAATACAGTATAAGAAGGCTCAAAGTCACTGAGCGGACGATGGTGAGAGCAATACTCGGAGTATGTTTGTGTGAATCAGAAATAAGAGGAACCGACGTAACTGAACGACTCGCAAAATTCAAGTGGCTAATCGATTTTGGTGGCGTAAAGTGCTCTAATGACGCACCGAAAAATGCAGTGTCGGTCGACCCCTTACTACGTGGAGGGACGACATTAAAAGTGTTACAGGGAGTCACTAGCCACAGACTCAGTATTGTTGTTTGGAAGTCCCTATAAAAGGCTGGAGCAAAAGGTCTAGCATCGGACGACCATCGGCTGGTGTGATGATGATGATGATGACACTACAGTATGTTGTTCTATAAAAGAATGTAGGTATATTACATTATATTTATTTATTCGAGACCTTTTAGGTCGGCAGTTGTAATGTAATTATGTACCTAATATCTTTATTATGTAATAACAAGTGTCTTTTGCACATTAATTAATGTCTGCTTATTATACTAACCCCCATTAGACAAAGCCGCCTGTTTTTAGGCTAAGAGATTACTCGCAGCTAATGGGATAATTTTACACTTGAGAGAAATTACAAGTTCGTGGTTTTAGGTACAATGTTTACGGTACGGTCGGGACTACGGACATGTATTTAGTGAACCGAACTGCCTCATTGATTCAGTGGTTAGTAAGAAGTTTTATTTTATTCTCTACAAGCTAACTCTTGACTGCAATTGCACAGTTGACGGGATGCCATGATGCAATCTGAGGTGGAAATAGAATAACTCCTTTCGGCTTCTACATGACATCGTACCGGAGCTTTTAGGGTTCCGGTTATGATACAGGCGCTTTTTTGGGAGGGGTGGTAACAAGCCACGGCTATAGCCTCCTACCAGCCAGACCGGGACCATTTAAGAAAATCTCATTTTGTCCAGCCGGAAATCAAACCCAGGACCTCCGTCAATAAATCCACCGCGCATACCGCTGCGCCACGGATGCCGTCAAATGATTAATAGAAGCAATAGACTGTGCTATCTTCTGCATCCCGGATAGGGTAACATGAACTGAAAATCATAAGTTACGAATTATAATATTTATTTTATAAAGCTAAATTAAATGACTAATACATATTTTACATCTCAGCTAAAATGGTTACTGCCTCGGCGTGTTGCTACAATGTTCGCCACTGCAGCGCTGGTTTTATAAACTAATGTGGGTATATTACATTATATTTATATAGGAAATTAGAAACCTTTTAAATTGGCAGTTTTAACAAAAAATAGAACCTAAAACTCTTTAAAAAGTAAAAACAAGTGTCATTTACATTAATTAATTTCTGCATATTATGAAGTCGATGCCCCATTAGGAACATTTATTTAGCGTAGTGTTTGTAGGTCTAAGAGATTCTTAACGCAGCTACTGGGATAATTTTAAAATTAAAAGAAATACACAATTTTTTAGTGGTTTTAGGTTCAATGTTTTCGTTAAAAAACGGTTGTATTTCTTACATTTTTAGTGAAACCAGTAACTTCCTCATTATTGAGTGGTTAGTAAGAAGTTTTATTTTATTCTCTACCAGCTAACTTTTGCAATCTGAGGTGGAAATAGAAGAGTTCCTTTAATTTCGGAATCTTCATACCTAACATGGTAAAATGGGAGCTCTTGAAGCGTTCCGATTATAATACAGACTCTTTTTTATTGGAGAGGTATAAAAAAAAAAAAAACAATCTACGTCTAATAGCCTCCTCCGTTAGCCATTTAAGAAAAGCTAAATTGCTGTGTATTTGTCACCAGTAATTCCAACCCAGGACCTGGTAGAAATCCACTGCGCATACCATTGACGTTTTAAAAGTGCTGTATACAAATATATTAGAATTTACATAGAAGCAGTTTTTTTTGTGCTACAAGTTGGCCTTAACTGTATCCCGGATTAGGTGATGATGCAACTGAAAATCATAAGTTACGAACTATAATATTTTTTTAAATTGCTGTGTGGGTATTTGTCACCAGTATTTGCTTTCCGAACCAGTGGTAGAGTTACAGCTACTAATTACATTGACGTTTTAAAAATGCTTGTATAAAAATATATTAGAATTTAAACTATCGCGAAACTAGTCGGGCATATTCAGACAACCGTTTATAATTTTAATAATACCTAAAGATAAACATTAAGAATATTCCTAATTAATCTGGATTAACAAGACGCCATAGGCCACAGACATCGTTGAAACAAAATACTCCAAACATAAGTTTCACTGGCAAGCATTTTCAGAAGTTGTTGACTTAAAACTTTTTCATGGAATCTAAGCTTGAGAGCCTTATCCTTTTGTGTTTCGTGGAAGTTTATCACTATCGTACCAATTCAAAGACAAAACACAAAGCGCTTTATCGTTCCGATAATAACGAGCAGACCAAGACCGATAAGAAAATCTGAATTTGCCCCGCCAATCGAACCCAGCACCTCCGTCTTATAAATAGACTGCATACCACTCCTAGACATCAGGTGTGATAGCAGTCACCGTTTATAATTTTAATAATACCTAAAAATAATCATTAAGAATATTGTTACATTTGTACGGATGTCCTGTGATATAGTACTAATGTTAGTTATCAAGGTGTTGATCCCGCCGTCCCTTCGCGAGATGTGAATGACCTGTGTTTTAACCTTATCGCATAAGTGAATCACGATTCACCTATAACACCTTTCTGTTTAGGTTTCTAAGCGGCGATAAACGCTTGGGGGCTAATGTAATGCATTTGAGGAGAGTTTTCTTGCTATCCGCACGGATAACGATTAGAATCATCGCTGTAGAGTACGCCTTTGACCTGGCGTTGCCGTCCTACAGGCAGGCATTTGAGGAAGACAAGTATTATTGACATTGCTGATGTTGAAATTAATAAAGTCGAAAACCGAAAACATTGAAATTATTTAACAGTGGTCTACGAGCGGGATAAGAACAAGGATATTATGAGTCGTTTAGATCTTCGTCTTTTTATGAACAATAAAAGATTTTCTACCCCGTCTGAGGTTGGGGTAGGGCCTGACGAAATCTAAGATCCCACTTAGGAAGAAGGGCAGGGCCTCGTCTAAATCAGGACCCCTTCTAAATTTCAATGTGACGACGAATATATATCCGAATACCGCCTGTTGGACTATTGTCGTACCTAGTCCTAGTACCTATAATTTCTTAGCCTTGAGGAGATTATACTGAAGGGTATATTAAAATTAAATATGGCTAAAAAGAGAAAGACGTTTTTAAGAAATAGATAAACATCAGCACTATATTGATTAATTCCTTCATAACTTGGTTCCCATATCATGTTCCACCAATGGAGCGGCTTGTGGGTCTGAGCTCCAGATCTCCTCTCAGGTAAAGATGGAGGCTGTTACAAACATCTGATAATTATGAGATAAACATACATAACAGGTTCAAAAATATCTCCCATATTCCGGCAATTAAAACGGGAGAACAAAATTAGCGAACATGTTATATGGCGACCGTTTTGGACGCAGTGAAATAACTTCCTGTACCTAATATCTTTATTATGTAATAACAAGTGTCTTTTGCACATTAATTAATGTCTGCCTATTATTCTAACCCCCATTAGACAAAGCCGCCTGTTTTTAGGCTAAGAGATTACTCGCAGCTAATGGGATAATTTAACACTTGAGAGAAATTACAAGTTCGTGGTTTTAGGTACAATGTTTACGGTACGGTCGGGACTACGGACATGTATTTAGTAAACCGAACTGCCTCATTGATTCAGTGGTTAGTAAGAAGGTTTATTTTATTCTCTACAAGCTAACTCTTGACTGCAATTGCACAGTTGTCGGGATGCCATGATGCAATCTGAGGTGGAAATAGAATGACTCCTTTCGGCTTCTACATGACATCGTACCGGAGCTTTTAGCGTTCCGGTTATGATACAGGCGCTTTTTTTTGGGAGGGGTGGTAACTGGTTCCTATATCATGTTCCACCAATGGAGCCGCTTGTGGGTCTGAGCTCCAGATCTCCTCTCATGTAAAGATGGAGGCTGTTATAAACACCTGATAATGATGAGATAAACATACATAACAGGTTCAAAAATATCTCCCATATTCCGGCAATTAAAACGGGAGAACAAAATTAGCGAACATGTTATATGGCGACCGTTTTGGACGCAGTGAAATAACTTCGGAAATTAAATAAACAGCTCTGAAACAAATTCGCATGAAAAACTTTCGCCGTGTCTGTCGGAAACTGCGAGGCTGGGAAATGTTTCAAACGAAGCGTTCTAACAGTTTTGTTACAACATTTTCGGGAAAATTGTTTCTTTCTTGAATGCGGAATGTAAGGGGTGCTTTTGTAAGGGATGCCGCCTACGTAGCTACGCTATGGTGTTATGTCTTATGATAATGAAACATGCCATATTCATTGCTTGGCAAAGAGTTAGGAGTTAATTATAAAATTACAAAATAATATGTTTTGTTGTTTTGAGACGAATATCTTAGCATTCCATGTGGTGCCGGGTCCATCGCGTGGCTGAGGGAAAAACTCCGAACAGAGCCCGAGACTTGTGACACGGGTGTAGGTTTAAGGGTACCCTTAGTGACGCGCGTCAACACTTACCTCCTCTGTTCAAGTTATTCTCCCTGTCCAGCCAAATTCGGAAGGACCCTACTAGAGCAGCTTTGGACACTCGTTCCAATATGGAGCTTACTGCACTTCTAGTAAGGTCAAGGTCTTTTAGCAGGTTGTAGAGAGACTTCGCTGGAATACCCCTCGCACCCCACTTCTACCACGTATAAACTAACCACATAGCCATTGACTACGTAAATAGACAACCTGATGGTAGGTGGTAATCCGTCGCCTATAAACAGAGCAACACTTCGCAAGGCATACAATAAACACAACACACGTCTTACAAAGTGTCCACCCACTTGAGACACCAGTGCATATAATTCTATCTATAACCATGTCCTTTCAACTGGAATATAGCAATTCTACATGACAGCACATGGTGGTAGTACTTCTCCGGACTCTACCACAAAAATCTCTACTGGTAATAATAAGCTCGTTAATAAGTTAATAGTTGTTCAGATACAGCTCATATATCTCGGTATCAGTAAGAAAATGTGGAGTTTCTGATGCTTCAACCATGTGCCTAGAACACGTAAAAGTAAAATTGTCTACCATTATCAATGACATCTGTTAATGATCGTTACAGAGCCAAACCTTACCCTAAACCCACCACGTCAATCAGCAGAGCATCAGAGTTGCGTGGTAGTTCAAGCTACAAATTTCTATTGTAGGTAGGTGACTGGCGGTCCTGGAATAGGCTGGTTACATATTACTAGAGGACGCCCACGGTTTCTCCCCCATAATTTTCGTTCCCGTGGGTATTTTGGGATAAAATATGACCTTCGTATTATTCTGATGTATAAGCTATATTATTGTGTAGTTTCATCAAAATCCATTCAGTACTTTTTGCGTGAATGTGTAACAAACACCCATCCATTCTTTCGCCTTTATAATATTAGTAAAGATTTGCAATAATTATGTTATAGTGATATATATGTCATATATTATCGAGGTCACACCGATGCTCTTATGGTCTTACAAATAATATCCCATTTGGTTCGTCATATATAAGCATGGCACGTGACCATGATAGTTAGTAATCAATACCGAACAAGGTCAAGTGGGCCCTTTGTGCCGAAAACATATTTTATGTGTTCGCCTCCTCGACTTAATGCCCACGTCATATTCATTGTGGTCATGTCAAAAGGCTCTTCGCTAGAACGACTTCGAATGCCCGTCATGTTATACGAGTGTGTAGTTTGTAAATGACTTGGAATAGATGGATCTTTTTGCGAAATAGACTCGATATGTGCTTATTACTTGCGTAAATAAAAGAGTGCTAAGCTATCGACCTTGATAGTCAGAAATGTGATCTCTTTTACTCTGATCTGTTCATTTTTTGTTAAGTGTAGTTTGCTTTTTACGTATATATTTTTTTTATATGTATGATCACGCATAACTTTTTACAGAGTTGTCCGATTTTGTGGGGAAATTGAAGGAACTCTTCAACTTTGGAGGCACGCTACAGCGATTTGGAGCTTGGCTAATAGTGCTGTATAATATACTATGACAGTATAGTACGAGTACGTTACGTGGCGTTAAATCACTAAAAAGTAAGAAATAAAAATTTTTAACAAAAAATAGAACCGACTCAAAACGCACTAAAAAGTAAAAAATAACTGTGTCAATTAGTTGCTTTAATTTACTTAAGCATATCTAGGAGTCGGTGCTTTTTTGAAAATCAAGATGTGACTGCGACTCTACTGTCAGGTGAAGTTCAAAGTTAAATATTGTCCTTACTAATAAACTAACTAAAAATAGCCATGTGGCTCGTTTGTACGCGGTAGAAGTGAGTGCGAAAGGTAAGGCCAGCAAAAAATCTGCTAAAAGACTTTGGCTTTACTAGAAATGCAGCAACCTCCATGTCTAAAGCTGCTCTAAGTCTTAAGCTGTTTCCAGATTTGGCTGAGCAGGGAGAATATCATGAACACAGAAGGTGGTTGTTGACGCGCGCACGCAGTTTGGTGAATTGCATGAACGAGTCCATGATAATGAACTCCGAATGTATTTGAAAGCGGTCAGGCATATTTTGAGAAAATTACTTGAGTTTATATTTTGTGTTACAAAAGAGAAACTTGTGGTCGTTTAAATTCTTATATTACATACTTACTTTTGTAACATAACCTAATAATAATCTATGTCTCAAATATAAAGTGAAAACAAAGCGAAATTATCAATGTTATCCTTCATGAATAATGTTGGTGTTTTTGATGTGACCATAATGATCTTATTTACTAAGACAGGAAAAATTTAAGCAAACAAAGGCCTATCATAATATACCAAAATCTGAAAGTGCCGTACAAAGAAAAAAAACGTAGTTAATATTAACATTAACAATGATGGAAAATGCAAAATTTTTCAGAGATTTTAATTTTAAATAAACTAGACTTTGTTATTCTAAACATCTTTTACTATCACAGAAATTCTGTAAGAGTGAAACAGCAGAATTCTTCAAAGAGTTCAGTTTTTAATCGGCTAGATCTTAATAATATCAACATCTTTTACAATATTACATTAAATTATGCAAGTGTTATCCATATTATTTGACGAACTAGTCGGGCATACTCCGACAACCGTGACGTGAGCCGTTATATTTTAATAACTTAAACAAACTACTAACAACTTAAACAAATCTTGAGTTTCTCTTAACACATACTCTATATTCTCCTCACTTAATTCGCGATGTGCCAGAGCATAGTTACTATAAAAATATTGTTGTTTATAGATGTCCTGCTTTCAGTGTTAACTGTGGGCACCCGTTCGCCACATTGGGATACTTTTACTTGCATTCCTAATACGATCACAGCGCAGTTTCACTCAGCACGCTACAGGCATACCGGCCGCGATTTATCTGCCTCGTGGACATAAACAAAATGGAAGTATCTATAATGCATGTGTTTTTTTATTTTGTTTTTTTATTGAAAAAGAATACGATACGACACTTAAGCTAACATATCCTGATAAGTATAGAATTCATGCCCATACAGTTTGTCGGCAAGAACTGGCTGTATTTATCTGTACAAACTTTTATTGAACTTGCTCGTGAGTACTTTATGAAGTTGTTATAGTTTTTAACCGACGAAAAAAAACGGAGGAGGTTCTTAATTCGACACGTATATTTCTTTTTTTTTATGTATGACCACGCATAAATTTTTACAGAGTTGTCCGATTTTGATTATTTTTAATTAGAAAGGGCACACTTCCAAGGTGGTCCCATTTTCACCATGTTAGGATCTGATGATGATATCCTGGGAAGATTTAAGGAACTCTTAAAATTGTATAGGCACACTTGCAGCGATTTCGGCTTTAGTGTAAGTATCGGTAGCTTTTTGGCTACAAGTCTCGTATAATATACTATGACAGTATAGTACGATTACGTTACTTGGCGATAAATCACTAAAAACTAAGAAATAAAATTTTTAACAAAAAATAGAACCGACTCAAAACGCACTAAAAAGTAAAAAATAACTATCATTTAGTTGCTTTAATTTACTTAAGCATATCTAGGAGTCGGTGCCAGCCAAGCTTTCTACTTTAAGGACATTACCTAGAACCCACAAACTGCTTTACTATGTTAAATAAATTTTCCTTAAACTTGCTGGCACCGACTTCATAGATATGCTTAAGTAAATTCACTATAGTCGACGCATTTTAAACTGAGTCGTCGAGAAATAAATGTCACTGACAGCATATAGTTAATTTAACACTTTTTGCAGTATTGGATATTCTATTTAACGAATTTAAAACTTCTGGTACTGACCTTTGGATAGCTTTAACTGTAAATCCTCGATAAGTTGTTAAATTGTTGAGTCAATAGTTTCGTCGCCAAGGAATAAGAAACGTAGTACACAAACATTTTATAATACTAATATGCAGAAGAAGAAGTGCAGTAAGCTCCATATTGGAACGAGTGTCCAAAGCTGCTCTAGTAGGGTCCTTCCGAATTTGGCTGGGCAGGGAGAATAACTTGAACAGAGAAGGTGAGTCTTGACGCGCGTCACTAAGGGTACCCTTAAACCTACACTCGTGTCACAAGTCTCGGGCTCTGTTCGGTGTTTTTCTCTCTGCTGCACGGTGAATCCATAGAATGCTAAGATATTCATCTCTCTCTTTTTTAATGAAGGTTTTTAATGGGTATCTCGCGTAAAAATAAATAGCTCTTTAGAATTTATTCTCACGGTCAACGGAGAAACAAATTATTTTTCAATTTAAGTCGCCCCGCCCTTTGGCTTTGTGAACCTTCAGCCTGAAAGCCTTTTTGCACAACGATGTTATTTTTATTAGCCTTGTAATTCTCCGGTGTTTAACCAAGTCCAAGGTACTCTTTATTCTGAACCAGACATTAATAAATGAATTGTGGAACACTTTGTTGTTGTTATAATTTGTTGGTTGAAAGGATTATTAGGTAATTGTTGTAACAAAAATATATTTAATGTGTTGGTAAAAGGTTGTCGAAGAAAAGAATTAGGTGTACAATATAGATAAAGGCTTTATGAATTAAATCAATTTGTAAAATGATACGATGTTTTTTTAATTTATGCGTAGGTAACTTGGTAACTAATGAGAAAGAATACGAGGCTATTTTGTTGGTTACAATTTAACTATTTTTGGTGGCAAATATAATCTAGATACATCTATATATATTACTTGCATCGTCTGCTAATGAGTTACAGAAAATGGTAACTATTATGAATGTAAGAAAAAGGAAAGGAATGAAAGTGAATGTTAGCAAAACGAAAGTAATGGTTTTTGAAAGAGATGATTATGTAACAGGTTGTAATATTGTGATAGATGGAGAAAAAGTGGAAGAAGTAAAAGAGTTTGTATACCTGGGTAGTAAATTTACGAAAGATGGAACGTGTGAGAGTGATATTGAAAGAAGAGTAAATGCTGGGAACTTGGTGAATGGTGCTCTGTATGCATTTATTAACAGCCAGAAAGTGTCCCAAAAGGCAAGACTGGCTGTGCGTTGAGGTGGTTGGCCCACACTTATGTATGGTAGTGAAAGTTGGGTATGGCAAAAGAAGCTCAAAAGTAAAATAAATTCGGTAGAGATGAGAGCATTGAGGAGTATGTGTGGGTTAAAACTGTGTGACAGAGTTAAAAATGTGTGATGTGGTGTCTGCCTACCCCTATGGGAATAAGGCGTGATGTTTATTATAATCTACAGAATGTCCTCCTTGTAGAGATGTTATGCAATATAAACCTATCACGATGAGTTTGATAGATTATTTATATTATGATAAATTATGTAAAATAAATGAGTAAAGATAAAGACTAGCATTCTTATGTTTATATTTTATTGTCAAGTTTACATTAGTCTATTAGATTACTTTTGATAGATTTCGACATATCCGTAATGAAACTTACCGCTGTTAGTAATTTATCTCTATTTTAAAATTGTTTTAACATTATTAATAAATTACAAATAAATTAATAACGTTTAATTGTGTTTTACAGTATTAAATAGTTATAGAATATTTTAATTAGACTATTTTGAACAATAGCAACATTTCTCTAATGAAACATAGCCACTCTAGTAATTTATCTCTATTTTAAATTGTTTTAACATCATTAATGAATTACAATTAAATGAATTACGATTACTTGTGTTTTACAGTAATAAATTATTATAGAATATTTTACTTAGACTATTTTTGACAAATCGGAGCATATCCGTAATGAAACTTAATTACTGTTAGCATTTTTATCATTATGCCTATTGCTAATTGGTTTCGTTGTTATTGTTATTAAATAATTCTTAATATATTATTTAAGAAATGTAACGATACAATTAAAGCACTTTATTGTAAATAAAAATTAAGAGTACTACATGATGACGCCACTGTCGGGAAACGTTATAGCCGTGAAACAATTTATTAATAATTTATTATGATATTAATACAAATCTTATTTGTATAATTTATGTGAAACCAAGATTATAATTATAAGATTAATATTGATTTATATAGAGACGTAATGTAGATTCAAATTGTAGATGTATACTTAAAAGTAGGTCGATTTCCGACAGTGGCCATTTTGGCTTGTTTGTTATAAAAGGGTAGCGAGTTACTTTTAGTCCCCAGTTTTTATTGTATTTTTCTATCAGCGAAACAAGTAGTGACAGTGTTGTGCAAAAGCTAAGTATATTTTATAATGTTATTTCTTATTCTTATTTTTAGTATTTGTAATATTATTTTGTGTCCATACTTGTAAATACATATATTCAAATATTGAAATATTTATGTAAAAGAAAAAGAGTAGGTAACGGTTGTACTTGGGTTACAATTTGTATTTGAGAGTTTGATTATTTATATTTGTTATTATTATGTAATACTGTAAGAAAAACATATTTAAAAGAGCATTTGTTGAGTTTCTTGCCGTTGTCTTCTCAACAAGGGCTGCACTTCCGAAACGGTGGTAGAGTCATTGCAATAACAAATAATTTAAATAAAAAAATAATTGAAATTGGTTTTGGTTCAATTTATTTATTCAAATACCTCCTAATTAATAATTTTCACTAAAATGTTATTATCTGAGAAAACATTTAAAATATAAATAAATAGGAACATATAAATTAGTGTTCATAAAGAAAATATACTTTTATTTCAATTTTATAGCTCAAAGGCCTTAATTTATTAATAAATGATGTGCAGAGAGATTAATTATTGTTATACCTTCATTTCTTATATTAGTCAAAGATAAAAATTTTATTAAGTTCAATGCTTAGCAGACTTTGAAGGTAGAGGGTGATAATTATTTTTTAATTCATTAACGATTACTATCAAATATAGTTAATAGTGGCCAGGACCAATGGCTTAACATATTTTCCGAGACACAAGGGTATAACACTACCAACTATCCGACTTCAGGCTTAAGAGTTTACTAAAATTTTCTTAGAAGAAAGAAAAACCTACTTTTCAATTTACAATCCAACCTAGGATTTGAATCCTGGATCACATCTTCGAAGCCAAATAGGTTAACCACTGGATCACCGAGGCAGTCAATATCGTACAATAGAGCTATTTAAAACGCGTAACTCGTGTGGGTGGCCTATACAATAAATTTAAATATACCCAATTAATTATCCCCAAACTAGCCCGCCATAATTGGCTTAGGGCTGTCGATTTTATGGGATACACCATAAATATACGGTTTACACGACCGTAAACCCCATACGGGATTAGGGGAATCAGACGTTGACCGCTTATCGAACGATTTGGAAATACGTTATAGAAATAGCATTATTTGGTTGCCGTATTGTAAACAAATAGATGATTTTGTTCTGCGATTCAGACTATTATTGAGTTCTTGTACTCCCGCGGTTTCAACCGCGTAGTTCTCGTTCCCGTAGGAATTTCGGGATAAAATGTAGTTTATGTGTTATACTGATATGTAAGCTATATTATGGTAAAGTTTCATCAAAATCCATTCAGTACTTTTTGCGTGAAAGAGTAACAAACATCCAACCATACATATAAACTTTTGTCTTTATAATATTATAGTAAGGATTCGTATACCAAAGCTCTTGCCATTTTGTTATTGCGTAAATAGGTATAGTCAAATTAATTTAGGGGTTCTCTTTTGATTTTAAATGTAGTTGGTGATAAGATGCTTGGACAAGATTTTAGTGCGTTAAACTGAAGAAGAACCACCAATGCATAAAATATTAGATATATCATAGGCTCAGATGACAAGTACATCCAATCCAGGCCACTAAAGAACTCAAGGGACCTGATCTGAAACCAAAGCATCCTCAATAGATGTTGATGTCTCTATACTTAATATTAAAATGCAAAAACTTAGCAACAACTGCAAAACAAATCATTTATACATACTGCAAGCTAAAATTAAATCGAAATTTTCTAAATATATTTTCGCAAGCGAATTTATGAGTAAACTGCAACGTTCTCCTTATATAAAAAAGTTCGCTCTCTGCTTTCGGAAGTTTCGAATTTTCCTTGGCCCGTGTCCAACGGAAATGCCGCTAGTTCAGCATAACCGCTCTGTTACATAGGTCGGAGATGCTTGCCCAGCATTGTTCTATTAATGTAAACATTATACAGGACAGCTGTGTTAAGCGTCTACAGATATGCTGATATAATCTTTGTATAGTATAGTTAGTGATGACTTTGATGTAGGCGTATCTTTTTCGACGTCTTAGCGAAAATGAGGACCTACTTTCGTCACCTATACACGTAGATTGCAAAGTTCACATGGACATCAGTGCTGATGATTTTTTTATCCAATGATCTTTTACTGTAATCGCATCGGATGTTAAGTGACGCTTATTTTAAAGAATTTAATTATTCTTAGTTAATCCGCCAAATATATTGCCGGATTAGCTTGGAATAAGTACATTGTTTCTACGCGACATCCTAATGCTATAGGTAGGTACATTGTATTACCTGCCAATTTTAACATGGAGATATTTGAGGGGCGAATAAATCATTTCCTCAAAAGCCTGCAACGCCTTATCAGTGTCTCTGGTGCATATGTACATGGGCGACGGTAATCACTTAACACCAGGTGACCCGCATGCTCTTTTGCCCTCTTTTAGAGCGATAAAAATACGAAATTTTTGTTCTTTGACCACACTCAGCTTCCAAACCCCATTCATTCCAATTTCCGATTAAGAATATATCACGTCCTGCCTCACAGTTTCTACCTTTTAAGGAGATTTGTCGTTTGTTAATTCCTTCGGTACTGCAGCTCTTTATTTTTAATTTTATCTTGCATAAAGAAGGAATTTTCAAAAGTATTTAGCTAGTAGAAAATATTAATCTAGATGGAAATTGAAATTCTTTCAGCTAGGAAATATTAATGAAAAGATTGTAAGTAACCCTTTATGCGGAAAACTTGGCTCAATTTTTACTGACGCGGTTAGTTAATAATTCGCTGAACTGATACCATAAATCTCGCTTGCTCCAGTATCCTAGATAGCTGATGTTTGCTTTTAATTTGTAAGGGTAAAACATGTAAAAAATATTGCTTACACTTTAAAGGGAGAGTCTTTGAATCCTGCTGCATCCCAAAACCACTAGGGTCCAGTATTCAAAGTTGCCTTAGCGTACTGGTTAAATTATCAACGGCCGATCGCGCGGCACGCAGATTGCTTCACGCCGCTTTGCATGAACAAGCGAGCTCATGACTAAGGACCCCGTATAGTCAAAATTAGTCGGGCATACACCGACAACAGTGATTGACATGGACATGGATTTCAGCCTTTTATATTCTAAGGATATGTAAAACACTATAGTTAAAATTTCAATAGGTACCGTATTTACTTCGGTAGGAGTCTGAGTTCCAGCTTTTATAAAACCGCGGCAGTATCATAAGCTTTCATACAATTTATTAGCATGTTTTAATTTTGAAAATATTCTAATTGAAAATTGCATTTTATTAAAATTTGCTATAACATACATACATACATAGCATCACGCCTCGTTCCCATAGGGGTAGGCCGAGACTAACCCTTCCATTTGCCACGGTCCTTGCATACTTCCTTAGCTTCTTCCACTCTCATTAATCCTTTCCTGGCCATTTTTTAAAATGTCCTGAATTTGGTCCAGGAACATTCGCCTAGGTCTTCCCCTTTCAACATTTCCATTCACTCTCGCCTCATAAGTCTCTTTTGTTAATCTTCTTTCATCCATTCTCTCTGCATGCCCAAACCATCTAAGCATCCCTTTCTCTATTTTAGTCACTACATCTTCTTCTACCCCACACTGTTCTCTTATTATACTATTGTTAACTCTGTCACACAGTTTTATTCCGCTCATACTCCTCAACGCTCTCATCTCTACTGCATTTATTTTACTTTTGTGCTTCTTCTGCCATACCCAACTTTCACTACCATACATGAGTGTGGGCACCAGCACACCTCTATGCACAGCCAGTCTTGCCTTCTGAGACACTTTCTGGCTATTCATAAATGCATGTAGAGCACCATGTTTCCAGCATTTACTCTTCTTTCAATATCACTCTCACACGTTCCATCTTTCGTGAATTTACTACCCAGGTATACAAACTCTTTTACTTCTTCCACTTTCTCTCCATCTATCAAAATATTACAATCTGTCACATGTTCATCTCTTTCAAAAATCATTACTTTTGTTTTGCTGACATTCACTTTCATTCAAATTTATGTTTATTTTCCGCAGAATCCGAAATATAGCAACCACTGAAATACTAAATCTGCTCTATACATCTCTTTGTCAATCAATATTAAACTATTGTCTACCTGCTTGGGGTGGTGCAGGAAAAACCTTCTTGATAAAGCTTGAACGCGCCCAGCGGGCGGTTCTAAAGACAGCTTACAAAAAACCTTTCCTATATCCTACTGACAGTCTTTACTCTGATTGTGGCTTCTTACGTGTCAGGCAACTATATATTAAATCGGTTATACTAAGATTCCACAAATCGGCTCACCTGACTGTCATAACGGGATCCCGATTTCAAAGTTGGATATGTCCCTATTTAAGAACACAATTCGGACGCAGAAGTTACCTTTTTGTCGGGCCATTTCTTTACACAAAAGTGAATAAAGAACTTAACATCATAAAAATGTCCCGACAAAAATTAAAGAGAACTATAAACAATTGGCTGCTGCATTCTGGCTATGAAGATACAGAAAAAATGCTTCAATAAAATTTATTTTTTAAATTTGTTAATTTATACATGATTGACTATACCATTATATTATTATATATACATTAATACAACAATTCACAAGCAGACGTCCACACACACTTATTATAATATATTTAAGTAATATTAACTTTGTTTTTAACTTTAACTTTGTTTGTTACATACACTCTTTCTGTTTTGTCCTACTATGCATGTATTTTGGTAAGAAGTGATCACCACGAGACAGGGTATCCTAGTGTGGCGATCACATAACTTTACGTAATATATATATTTTCTGTAAAAAAAAAAAAAAAAACTTGTGAATTTAAGTAAAGAAACTTGAGTTTCAATGTACAAACGTAAAGTAAGTCTACTTAAAATTATAAATAAATAAAAAAAAAATCCTTTCCTTTTTAAGGCTACATTCATAATAGTTACCATTTCTTGTAACTCATTAGCAGACGATGCAAGTAATACTTGATCATCTGCGTAGAGAAGACATTTAATGAGTAACTCGTTCATTCTTAGACCACATACACTTTCTTTCAAATCTATCAGGCAACTGTCCATGAACAAGTTGAAGAGCCAACAAAATAATATTATACGAAAAATGTAAAATCGGATCCGGAAATCTTGGCTCAATTTTTACTGACGCGGTTAGTTAATAATTCGCTGAACTGATACTATAAATCTCGCTCGCTCCAGTATCCTAGATAGCTGATGTTTGCTTTCAATTTGTTAGGGTAGCGGGAAGACCCAGTTTCGATTGTGCCCAGCCCGCCGCCGTGCAATCAGCCCGTATGTTCCCGGTTTTATACTTAATTACGTTCTAGTTGTTTTAGTTCGTATGAAACTGGGGTTCTGGGTTAATTTTGATCGATTTCATAAGCAGGGTTATATTTTTTCAGCGTATGATTTATATTTCTACGTTTCCACATTTCATGCTATTAGAATTATCTCAGAAGTACTACTCAGTAATATTTTATAAGAGCGCTTGACTGCAATGACAGCTGATGGTAAATGAAGATGCAGCCTACGGTGAAACGCGCTTGCTCAAAAATATGCCCATTCACTCTTGATTAAGTCAAAGATACCCGAAGAAGTAGTGGTATGCGTGATGGAATTATAAGACGGAGATCCTGGGTTCGACTCCTAACGGGGCAGATTGAGATTTTTCTTAATTTGTCTTGGTCTGGCTGATGGGAGGCTTTCGCCGTGGCTAGTTACCACCCTACCGAAAAAACGTACCACCGAAACCGAAAGGGGTGTGGATTTTATCCTACTTCTAACAAGTTAGCCCGCTTCCATCTTAGACTGCATCATCACTTAACATCAAGTGTGATAGCAGTCAAGGGCCAATTTGTAATCAATAAAAAAATACCCAATTTTTTACACTAGCAATAGACAGACATGAGCAGTTGGTTCAACTGTTTTTCACATTGCAACTATCGTCTATTGCCACAGAATACATAATAGTACTTTCAAGCTATTATTGAGAACTATTCCTTTGCAATTCGCAGGGCGCTCTCACTGCCTCGGTAACACGTGTACCCTGACAAGCCTGTAATATCACCCGGTATGATTTGGGTAAATCCATGTTGCTTTCCGGCATATATTAGTATGGTAGTGTTGATGCGGGATTTTGGAATAATATTCCGATGTCTTTAAAATCATTTTATTCTTTTGTTAATCTTTTATCTACCGCCGCATCGGAAAAAGCAGTCCGTGCCGAGAAAAGACGCGGCCAGAAAAACTCGACACATTCTCTTCTAAGCACTTACATAATTATTACATACACACTTTATTTTACAACAATCATTACACTAATCATTACACTAAAACATGCATACTTTGTAACAATAAAAAGAATAGTAAGTTACACTACTCGCGACTATTCTGACATGTCAATTCTTATAATTTATTTTAGACCTGGAATCAAGTCCTTTCAGTTATTATATCATCTGACGGTCGACAGTCATTATCGTACGTTACCATAGCCTATCGTATAGTATTGTATACTATGGTAACAATTCTAATATTTTAAAATGCTAACAGCGTACGATTTTCTTACACAAACATAAAATATTTATTTAGCCAAGAAGTAAGGCGTGCGGTAAACGCGACTTAAACTCAGCAAATCACTTTCATTGCTTTAAAATAAACCAAAATTAAAATTAAATATTAATTTCATTAAAAAATCATCATTTTGTACGTGTGAGGAATATATATTTTTATAAATAATGATTCAACGTAATACTTTCTACATTATAAAATTTTATGCTAGCTACAATCATTGAACCATAATTCTTTACAGTTACGACTTACGACCATACGTAATTTGCATAGTTAAATAGGTAGGTACATAACGCTGTTACTATAAATTACTATGAATTACTCATACAAAAGTAATCAAAGAAATAAACTTCCATAATTATTAAGAAGGGTGCTCGTTTTGGAATATCTTTCCCATAAACTTATTATAATGTGGTATAGCGAGAGGCTCAAGTTTCTGTGTTTATGCAAAATAATCAAATACCATAACACCAAAACAATTGAACATAAAGAACTAGTAGCGCCATCTGTCGCGATCGCGTGACGTTTTCAATAATGCGGGTGGCCTAGTTCTGTAGATCTTGTACAGATGTCATTAGTGGTAGGTATGTTTCTGATAACAAAAACGAATCATTTTTATTTTACAAATAATGTTTATTTACTATTTCTCTTTAAGTTTTTCTGAAGGAAATCTAAAATCTTAACGTACGTACGTGTTAGAGAACATAACTATGCTTTACTAAAGTTTCATCATAATTTAATTAATGAGAACACAAATTAGAGCAAAGACTAGGAAATACCTATTTATTTTTCGTAACTATAGCTCTTATAATTATATAGTCAAAGTATTTTTATATTATGACATAATTATGTCAACCAAGGATTTAAAGATTAACTTAATGCCTACCCAATATGGTCTTTATTACCGCCTAATCTTAAAGCTAACCTGACCTTCATCTCCCTTATGTATAAATGCCTGCTCATGTTGTACATTATATCTATGTATAATGTATTAAGTAATATTATAGGATGATATAATCTTATAGTATTATAGTTGTAATACTGTTGATTCTTTTCGTTTTCCATTATATTTTTTGTAATGGCCACTGCTAACATTTTATTAATGGAGAAAACCTACAGTAAGTAATTTGCTTTACTTGCCTACAGTGTATAGTTTCAATAATTGTAAGCATACTCGCAGCTCGCGCAAAATTTCGTGTTCCTTCTAAAGCTGCAACATGCCGGATGGCGCAGGATGATGGCGATGCTGAAAATTATTTTGTACTAAAAACAAACTTGTTCACTGCGCAGGCATATGCCTCGTGTCCACAGCAGCGTACATACATCCGCATACGCGATACACTGTTACTCAGGTCGTAGCCTAAGTCCACTTCAAAATTTTACTTCGTTATACGAATATCCCAAAAGACCCGATAAAGAGAGCAAGATAAACACACTCCGTGCAGGCAAATTCTATCTCAACACAAAAGGAATGGGATTTAATTCACTTTACAAACTTCCGTCCAACGAAATTATACTACTAACTTACATGCTGAGTTACATATTAATCAGGTAGAGTTTCAAATTGGTATAAATTTGTTTAACCATCTGCATGTCGATTGTGTAACGAAATTCAATAGTGCTAGACGACGTCATCTCTATCTCACTCTATAGAGAGATATAGTAACGTAATCAAGACTCGTGTGGAGTTTTGTTACAGAATAGACATGCTGACTTTGTTACCTGAGCTATGAACACTAGACAATACTACTGCCTTGTTAATCCAGTGCTTAGAATATGCAGATTCAGATCACACAGGGTCTTGGATTAACCTAGAAATAATTTAATTTTCTTTATTTAAAAGTCAGTGTAAATTCCCAGTCCGAAGTTAAAAAGGCTGACAATAATAATGATGATAATGATTTCGAAGAAGAGATAATACTGTGTTGTGGGACTGAGTATACGATTTTATAATCTCATCCCAAAGGAAGTTTTTTTTATTTTTTTTTATCGACTACAAGTTGGCCCTTGACTGCTATCACACCTGATGTTAAGTGATGATGCAGTCTAAGATGGCCGCGGGCTAACTTGTTGGGAGTGGGACGAAAATCCACACCCCTTTCGGTTTCCACACGAAATCTTACCGGAACGCTAAATAGCTTGGCGATACGTCTTTGTCGTTAAGGTGGTAACTAGCCACGTCGAAAGCGTCCCACCAGCCAGACCAAGACAAATTAAGAAAAATCTCAATCTGCCCCGTCGGGAATCGAACACCGGACCTCCGTCTTATAAATCCACTGTGCATACCACTGCGCCACGGAGTTCGTCAAAAGTACAGTACTGGACTTGCATTTACAAAAGTTTAAAAATGTGTTGAAAACCATTTACTAAGAGGTTACTATAAAATTAATAAGTTTATTAATGACAATGATACTTGGATTCAATTAGCTGTCTTTCTACACACAAGACGGGATAACCAAAATTGTAATTTATGGAATAAAAATTGTAACATTGATTTTTAAGAGCAACTGCTGAGTTTCTTGCCGGCTCTTCTCCGCAGGATCTACCTTCTGAACCGGTGGTAGAGTCACTACGTACTGACAGACTTGACGTTAGCAAAGTGCTTGTAAAACTGCCTAGTTGAAATAAATAATTTTCAATTTGAATTTGTGTCTTACAAAGTGTGTATTTGTATGGATGGGATTGCGAAGGCATTAACAAGTTGTCAAGAAAAAATAATAATTCTGAAGTGAATATAAAGCATCCATTTTCTGCATTTTCCGAGACATGTTAACGACTGGCCACGGGTAGGAGCGAAAAGACGGAGCGGTAACTCGCGTATTTTCTTCCGCGGATCTGATCTAATTATTTATTAATACTTCTTTAATCATCATTATCTTAGTTATTGTTTGTATTTATATGGTACTTGCCAGATGAATGAATGATGTACCATTTGATCCACTTGATGGTAACATTGCAGAACTTTGCCCATAAATAGTTTTTTGTAACAAATATTAACGCTCATTTCACATTAGCCTTCATACTAACACCTTGATTTGTTGGACATAGATTGCCTCTTTCCTTGCATGCCCTATGAAGTGCTGCGTAGGGGATTTCTAGAGGAGCTTAGTAATAAAAGCTCTACTTCTTCATACTAAGGCTAAGGTTATGTTTGGTTAATTTCTTTATCTCAAGGCAAAGCAGTGTTTGTTTTTACAGTGTTTAACTATGAACGGCTGAGCGGATCAGGACATTCGCACAGCGCGATTTTTCGCTGCGACAAACTTCCCATGGCCTGCACTTTATACCTACCTTTGACACATAAGCGAGGCAATCTCCATAATTTACTCTCCACGTGTTTTCCTCCTATTGTCTTTTAGAATACCTAACATGACAGCTAACGACCATGTTAGTGTAGAACATCGCTTAAAGTAATTATTGTGTGATTAAGAAATACAGAAAAATCGATGATTTATTAGAAGGAATATGTACCTAAATCATAAAATTGTGATAATAGTAACAGTTACATATGTTCAAGATCTTTTTGTCGTTTTCAGTTAAGACCTAGAAAATCTCTACGTCATAATAAGCTAATTTTCAATACTCGTATCTCAGACCTCTGGTCTGCAGATCGTTTTGGGGTTAAGACCCACCACGCTGATGCCTGCTCCTGACGTAGCGGGCTAGGAGTAATTATATTAAGCTCTTTAATTATTTATCACAAGAGGACGAGAACGAGAACTCCGCGGTTTTACCCGCGGAGTTCTCGTTGCCGTAAAATTTTCGGGACAAAAAGTAGTATATGTATTATTCTATTTTTTTTATTATTACAAGTTACCCTTGACTGCAATCACATCTGATGGTAAGTAATGATGCAATCTAGAACTGAAGCGGGCTAACTCGCTGGGAGTAGCATGAAATCCACACCCCTACGATCTCTACACGACATCATACCGGAACCACTACCAATCAAAAAAGCTATTTTGTATAGGCTGCATTATTGTAATTTCATCAAAATCCTTTTAGTGTTGTTTGTGTGAAAGAGCAACAAACATACTTATATACGTCTTCTATTAATAGGAATATCTGATCTTTTTTTTTATTGATTACAAGTTGGTCCTTGAATGCTATCACACGTGATGTTAAGTGATGATGCAATCTAAGATGGAAGCGGGCTAACTTGTTAGGAGTAGGATGAGATCCACATCCCTTTCGGTTTCTACACGACATCGTACCGCATATCGCGCCACGGAGGTCGTCAAGTCTAATTTTGAGAGTGTTAATAGGCATAGAGCGATGCTCTGAATCATCACTATCAGATCTTAATACGATAATGTCGTTGGCTTAACGTGCTTTTCAACGGGGTGTAACACCAAAACTTCCTAATTAACCAGGACTCGAACCCAAAACCCCTTAAGCCAACAGACATCGTTGAGACAAAATCCTCCGAACATAAGTTTCACTCTCAAGCATTTTCAGAAGTTGTTGACTCCTCAAAACTTTTTCATGGCAATCATAAACTTGAAGAGCCCTTATCCTTTTGTGTTTCGTACAAGTTTATCACTATAGTAACCAATTTTCTAATAAACTTGGAAAAGAAAAAAAAACAAAGCGCTCTTGTCGTCCGATAATAACCATTATTGAGAAAAGTTCCACAACTTGATCGAGTGGGCCGTCTGAAGGGGCTTTTAAGAGAAATATTAAAGTTTTTTTTAAATTCAAATACAAGTTAGCGTTTAACTGCTATCTCACTTAATAGTCTGTGATAATACTGACTTTGACGTTCAGCTGTATTTTATCTGTATCCCTATCTGGGTAATGTTTGACTTTGAAAGGTCTTCGGCTTCCGTGACGTAGTGCATTTATAAGGCAAAGGTCCTAGGTCCGATTTCTGGCTAGGCCCACCAAGATCTTTTATGGTTGGTAAGAGGCTTTTGGGCTAGTTAACCTACCGACAAACACGTACCGCCATGCGATATATCGTTTTAGTACGATGTTGTGTAGAAACCGAAAGAGGTGTGGAGTTCATCCTACTCCTAACAAGATCGCTTCCATCTTAGATTGTATCGTCACTTACCATCTAGTATGATTGCAGTGAAGAGGTAACTTGTCTTGTAAAAAAATATATACTCCAGGTTATTACTAAAAATTTCTTGGTACTCAATATTTTATTATACAAAAAATTAATCCGAGCTCGGAATCGTACTTAGAACCACTTAAAACTTCGTATAAAGTGCGACTCATAACAATTTTAATTTATCTTTCTAAACAGTATGGTCCCAGTCACGCCGACCTAACAAAATTTATTTCACTAAAAGTCACGTAGTAATTAGTATGGATAGACAAGGCACGTAGGAGATTGGACCGGCATAATAATTACCAATTTTCTAAAAAGCGATTCTGTTCGTTTACCCATCTGTGGCGCAATTAAACTGGTAGCCTTTTTAAAATTGTTTTTTCATTCTCATATCACAATAATTGAGTTATGTTTTAAAAAAAGCTCCAATACTTTAACTGAGAGGTCGTGAGAGCAGAAGGACATCGGACAGCATGTTAAGCTGTCCTCGCACATTATCATTGACATCTGATAGGGATTGTTACAGTCTAACATTATGATATTCTAAGCCCGCCAACCATCATTGAAGCGGTGTGATGGGTTCACATTTATGTCTCCCTCTCTTGTGAGAAGGGAGCCTAAAAAAATAGACTGATTAAAGAAAATAAAAATTCGAAGTGTGTTCTATAGAGTGCTATGTTAACTGCCCATTTATAGCCCGTCCTGAAATATAAAATATCTCGCTATGTAGCGAATAATAAAGGAACTAAGTTCTACTAGTAACTTTTTTTTATTATTTAGTACAAGTTAGCCGTTGACTGCAATCTCATCTGATGGGAATTGATATTGCAATGTAAGGTGGAAGCGAGCTAACTTGTTAGGAGTAAGATGCACACACAACTCTTTCGGTTTCTACACGACATTGTACCGGAACGCTAAATCGCTTTGCGGTACGTCTTTGTTGGTAAGGTGGTTACTAGCCACAGCGGAATCCTCCCACCTGCCAAATACTTTGCGTAGACTATTTAAAAGTACGTCCAAAATCCAGAATTTTCCTATTCAGGCTTTATATTGCTATATCCATTAATATCCTTTAACGAGAACGTCGTTCAAAATGAACAAACATTTACTCACTCCGTAATCAATGGATCGCTGGACCGGCTATAGAATTTCTGAATGCCTAGCTATGCCATTTACATACAGGCTATAGAGCTTCAGGCTATAGTCTATTGCTACAGGTAATTCACGAGCTAAGCCGGGAGCGACGGTTTTGTATTATAAATCAGACTAGTTCCGCAAGCGGTCACTATTTAGGTCAAGAATAACAATCCGACCCTTAACAATAATACAATGTGGGCATTTCAATACTCATGTGATGGTAGGGTTGCCAATTAATGAGCCTTTTTAAACAATGTTGTTAAACGTAGCTAATTACGTTGAATAAACGATGAGATTCAGTTCTGAAATTGTAACGGGCTAATGTCTGGAGCGAGAGTTTTGTATTATCAATCAGGCTATATAGTCGAAAACGGTCATTATTTAGGTCAAGAATAACAATCCGATCCTACAATGTAGGCATATCACTCACGTGATGGTAGGGTTGTCAACCAATGAACCTTTTCAGGAATTATTAGGGTTCCATAGCCAAATGGCAAAAAACGGAATTGTAGATTTGTCATGCCTGTATGTCTGTCCGTCCTGCCATGCCTGTATGTCACAGCAATTTTTTCCGAAACTTATACTGTTGAAACTTGGTAAGTAGATGTATTCTGTAAACCGCATTAAGATTTTCACACAAAAATAGAAAAAAAAAGACGTGTGGCATTCGGAGACTGCCGCGGTAAAGCTATTGCATAGCATTTTTTATCAGCTTATGTTTACCTACCGACGTCATCGGGACCGTGGCCAGACGGTAAGGCGCTCTAAGAACCCGCGTCTCTCTGGCAATCGGGGCACTTAAAGCGCCTTACCGCTAGACCACGTTCCCTATGACGTCGGAGCCGAAATTATGCTCTTGATATTATGTTTTTGATATTCAGGGGGTGTTAGGTTTTTTCGTTACGGAATTTATGGATTCGGTCTCCACGCTCAAGGCCCGCGATAGAAGCTATGCAATACCTTAAAAATAAAACAGTATATTTTGGGGTATCAATGGATGTCTTCAAAAATGATACTGAGATTTCTAATAACATTTGTTCCTAAACTGAATAGTTCGCGCGAAACACACACACAACTTGTAAAGTGTCCCCCTCCTGTAACTTCTAAAATAAGAGAACAATAAAGTAGAAAAAATATTTAATGTACAAATACCATGCAAACTTCCACCCAAAATTGGTTTCAACGAGATCTATTTTAGTAGATTTTTTAAATAATTATATTGATATTAACCTTTTCCTGATGAACGCGTAGAGATATCACATTGAAATTCATATCAAAAACTTTTCCTTATATGCCTACAGGTTAAACGGAACCCTCGATGCGCGAGTCAGACTCGCACTTGGCCGCTTTATTATTTAAAAACTCATCGATTGGCAACCCTATATAAGCGTGGGATGTTCCGACTATTTCCAGAAAACAACTAATAAGGAGAGCGTTTCCTGTTGTTTATGCGCCCTATATTAACATAGCTGCCGAGTCTGACTCCATACCACCCTTCATGGGCGAGTTCGACTCGCACTTGACCGTTTGTTTTTTAATTTAGAAAACGTATCGATTGGCAACCCTACATAAGCGTGGGATGTTCCCACTATTTCCAGAAAACAACTAATAAAGAGAGCGTTTCCCGTTATTTATGCGCGCCTATATTAACATAGCTGCCGAGTCTGACTCCATACCGGTCTAGTTTATGAACAAAATATTCTGAATTCTCATTCCGAATGCGCGATCCTCTTTCATCCTCCACGTAACATGCGGCGGTTTCCAAACTTTTACCATACGTTATTCATAAAAATCCGTTTTTGGAAATAATGGCGTGCTGTAATAACCGTGTGTAGGTGCGTATTAACTTTGCTTCTGTTAATGAAGTTCCGTATGTCGATTCTCCAATGACAATGATTCTCCAATAACAGAAATCGGTATTCTCCAATGACATTTTGCCTTATTGGACTAATAGTCGAACTGAAGGTGGGGTGACCAACGAGATGTAAGCGAGATGTTCCTACAAAGTGTTATTTTTTTACCGACGAAAAAAAACGGAGGAGGTTCTCAATTCGACACGTATATAATTTTTTTTTATATGTATGACCACGCATAACTTTTTACAGTTTTGTCCGATTTTGATAATTCTTTTTTATTAGAAAGGGCACACTTCCAAGATGGTCTCACTGTTATCAGGTTAGCATCTGATGATGATATCCTAGTACGTTCCGTAACGATAAATCACTAAAAAGTAAGATTTAAGAAATCAAAAACAAAAATCTAGGAGTCGGTGCCAGCCAAGGTTTCTTCTTTAAGAACATTACCTAGAACCCACAAACTGCTTTACTACTAAACTTGCTAGCACAGACTTCATAGATATGCTTAAGTAAATTAAAGCAACTAAATGACACAGTTATTTTTTACTTTTTAGTGCGTTTTGAGTCGGTTCTATTTTTTGTTAAATTTTTATTTACACTACTTAAATTATAACATATAGTTTTTTGTTCGTGCAAGCTTTGAGAAGCACAGCACTAACGGAATGATTTATTGTTTCAGATGCCTGAAATGTAGCCGGAACGCGCGTAGTGAAGTGAAAAAGTGTCGATAAAATCCATTCGCGAATACAATGCGCGATCGCCACTGGCTGTTCAGTGACGATCGTGACTAGTGATGTGCTGTGTCGATAGTGGTTATCGTTAGCCGTGGACATGGCGACGATGGATTTGACGAACGAGGTGGTCCGACTGAGGGCCGAGCTGGAGAAGGTGTCCACTGAGAGGGACATGCTTCTCTGCGAGGTGTCCAACTTGAGGCGGGAGTTGGAGTTGAGCGAGCTGAAACATCTGCAAGATGACAGGTTTGTTGATTTCATTCATTTATCTATTTATGAAATTATAACGTAAGTCCTTTTTAGATTTTATATGAGAAATGAACATAATATCAAAAATTGCGGAGCCGACGTGATTCGACCCGCGTGTCTATGGCTAACCGGGCACTTAGAGCACCTTACCGCTAGGCTACGGTGTCCGCTTACGTCGGTGCACAATTTCGGCACCTTTCATAAAAACACACGCAGATTATTTGTATAAATAATTTCAAAGTAAATACAACATGCTTAGTGTTTTGACGACCTCCGGGCGCAGTGGTATGCGCGGTGGATTTATAAGATGGAGGTCCTGGGTTCGATTCCCGGCGGGGCAGATTGAGATTTTTCTTAATTTGTCTTGGTCTGGCTGGTGGGAGGCTTTGTGGCTAGTTACCACCCTACCGACAAAGACGTATCGCCAAGCGATTTAGCGTTCCGGTACGATGTCGGGTAGAAACCGAAAGGGGTGTGGATTTTCGTCCCACTCCTAACAAGTTAGCCCGCTTCCATCTTAGACTGCATCATCACTTAACATCAGGTGTGATAGCAGCCAAGAGCCAACTTGTAGTCTATAAAAAAAAGTAAAGAGGAAAAACTCAGTACCTTATAGCTCGATCCAGAACTCGGACCCAAGCCCCTTAGTACAAAGCTAAACATTGAACTAGTGAGAAATTCCAGACAAGTGTACATACCTACCAATAAATATAGTAAGGTCAATGAACTACGACACAAGTTTTCTGTATCGGTAAAAGAAAACAACAAAGTCTCGTAGTTTTCCCAGCGTCTGAACTTTGCGACAAACCTAATTAAGATCTACACAAAGTGCAAAGTTTACTTAAAACACGAGATTTCACATCCCCCGCGTCATGTTAGATGGTAGATACGTTGTACACATAAACTGTACAGACAGACAAAGGGCGCGTTCATATCGCCTTCTTTGTAAAGCTCGACAGTCGGAGGCACCTCTTACACCATGGTTGCGTGTTACTTTAGCGTTTGCATAGGCTATTCATGTGGAGCTTCTTTTAAATTTCTTTGACGGCCTACGTGGCGCAGTGGTATGTGCGGTGGATTTATTAGACGGAGGTCCTGGGCTCGATTCCCGGCGGAGCAGATTAAGATTTTTCTTAATTTTTTCTTGGTCTAGCTTTCGCCGTGGCTAGTTACCCTACCGACAAAGGCTTACTGCCAATCGATTTAGGGTTCCGGTACGATGTCGTGTAGAAATCGAAAGGGGTGTGTATTTAATCTTACTCCTAACAAGTAAGCCCGCTTCCATCTTGAATTGCATCTTCACTTAACATCAGGTGTGTTAGTAGTCAAGTGCCAACTTGTAGTAGATTCAGCGTGCGTCGCTTGACTTGAAACTCGATAGGATTAGCTAATTCAGTTTATGCTACGTCGTCATTATCAGCATTTTCCAACTACACAATCGGACCAGGCTTCCATTTTTATAAGAGAACTGATATCTGGCGGCTTCGAATCATAATAATATGGGAGTACTATGAAATATTAAGTTCTGTTTTGTTCTAAGCAGCAGACATTTGTTCGACATTCTCAACAGCAGCCATGACTTTTTTTGATTTTTAATCATCGTTATCAGATGATTAACACCCACCACTCTGCTACCATGCGGGTTGGCGGGCTTAGGGTGATAATGTTACATTTATTGACTATCACTATCGTGAGGTGTAACACTAACATCCCGACTCGGAGCTTGGGATGTACTGAAAATTTCATACAAGAATGAAAAATTCAGAATCATTCCTTGATCAGACACAGGATTCGAACCCAGGAACTCGAATCGCAGCCTATGTGGCGTGTGGATCACGACTCTCTAGTCTCTACTAGGTCTACCACTAATCCAACGAGGCAGTCACATATCATTACAATAGGGTGATAATAATGACTATCGCTATAGCTTACACCTTGCACTGCATATGGCGGCGTCCCCATTGCCATTGTTCATGACGGTTCTTCCGACTGTGACGTCACAAGACCCCCCTCAAGCATGTCACACGATGAGCCCTGAGTGACAACGAGTGCGTTAGTTTCGGGGCCGAAATAAAACATTTTGGTTTTTCAAGTGCTTTTGGAAAACTTGAGTGCGCCTCGTTAGTATTGCGGTTGGGGTTGGTTTTAATGCTTTCGGAACTAGCTTTTGCTCCTAGGCACCCAGTTATATGTGCATTATTTTTTCAAGTGTTTATTCCCTCTATTCCTTCTCATATAAGGAGGGAGGCCTGGCCCTGTAGTGGGCCGTTTATAGGCTGATAATGATGATTCTCTCTATCTTTGAAAAGGGGTATGACAGTCAGCACATCTCTAGTCAGTTTGCTACGCGACGCGGACTGGAACATTTAATCTAGTCAAACTTTACTTCTCCGAGTAAAATCGTTACAATGTTAGAAAAGTTATGAACTGTTACTTAGAGTTTTTGATTTATTATTAAAGAGCTCTAAAGAGACTTTAAGTTCGTAGTTATTTTTCGGTTACAAAAACAACAGCAGATTAAAAATATGTCTTCCTCAAAATTTAATATTTGATCATCATTCATGTGATACATTATAATATTCTCGAATGTTTTAAGCTTAAAGATATCGACCCTGTCACGGCGTCTTCTTAGAATTATCATGATTTTGCTTCCATTGTAATGATAATTTTCTGTGAATTAATTTGGAACTACATATTTAAAATGCTTGGTTGTACCTAATAGGTATACTAAGGTATACCTTAGTAGGTAGAAGGAGTAATACCTAGTAATACCTAGTAGTAAGTAGTAAGTAAAAGTAATACCTAGTAGGTAGGTACCACTAATGAATATTTGCCGATTAGGAGATGTGCCTTTAAGCTAATAATAATTGTTACATTAGCCAATAGGACATTCTGATTAAAGGCCAGGTCAAAAGTACCCTAAACCGATGTACTTTTATGAAGGGTTTTGATGAAATTGGAAGAAGCGACAGAGATATACAAGGATCAAGGTAAGAAGGAGGCAAATGGAAAGACGTGGCAGAGACCACGTACCTACCCCTATAGCCCAGTGCAGATAGCCTCAAACATAATAAAAAGTAAAAGAAAATCACAGTAGGATGAAACCCATTTCAAAAGGAAGAGAATGCCATAAAAATTAATGGAAAAATAAATTACGGGCGATCTGAGGTCAGGAAGGGGTAGAGGGTGAGGGTTTAGGGGTAAAAAACGGATTTTCTCGATTTTTGGCAAAACTAAAAAACCTATGGGAAAGAGTTATATTGCAAAGTTGTAGGTAATAAAATTTTTTAACAAAAATAGAACCGGACTCCAAACGCACTAAAAAGTAAAAAATAACTGTGTAATTTAGTTGCTTTAATTTACTTAAGCATATCTATGAAGTCGGTGCCAGCCAAGTTTAAGGAACATTTATTTTACGTAGTAAAGCAGTTTGTGGGTTCTAGGTAACGTCCTTGAAAGTAGAAACCTTGGCTGGCACCGACTCCTAGATATGCTTAAGTAAATTAAAGCAACTAAATTACACAATTATTTTTTACTTTTTAGTGCGTTTGGAGTCGGTTCTATTTTTTGTTAAAAATTTTTATTTCTTACTTTTTAGTGATTTATCGCCACGTAGCGTACTCGTACTATACTGTCATAGTATATTATATAGCACTAGTAGCCAAAAAGCTACCGATACCGAGTCAAAAACCGAAATCGCTGTAAGCGTGCCTCCAAAATTTGAAGAGTTCCTTCAATTTCCCCAGGATATCATCAGCAGATTCTAACAAGCGGACAATGGGACCTTGGATGTATGCCCTTTCTAATAAAAAAAGAATTATCAAAATCGGACAACACTGTAAAAAGTTATGCGTGGTCATACATAAATACCAAAAAAAAAAAAAAAACGTGTCGTATTGAGAACCTCCTCCGTTTTTTTTCGTCGGTTAATAAAAAGATCTAAAACTTTTGTCCTTACACTTTTTTCACATAACCTCAAAGTTTATGTGAAAAATTCAAAAAACCAAGTTTTTGGTTTTTTATTTTTATCTTTTACAAATTTTTTTTTTTTAACGAAATTTTGTGAAAATTTACCTTTTTATGTCCCAAATACGCTGTAATTTATTTGATTAAAAATATTTATTTTTTCACCTTATTTTGAATTAATATCGAAAAAACACCCTAATTTTCAATCGAAAATTCACCCGTCAAAATATCAGCTTTTTTCAAAAAGTTGGTATGGTTTCTGTTTGTTGAAATCTCTACTTTCCGAAGGTGAAAAAATATATATATGTTACTATAGTAAACCTTCTCAGAAAAGGCAAAACCTAGGCTAACGGTTTTTACAGCTGCAATGAAAATGCAGGCGTAGATGCCTATTTATTACTATTTTAAGATAATGTAGGTCGCTCAGGTATAAACCTGAGTGACCTACGAAACATTTTAGCCCACTAAAAGGTCACATTACAATGTCAACATAGAAAAGTGGAGACGGGGCTAGGCGGATCTGAGCTTTGTTGGGTCTACATACTTTTTTTTTAACACTGAGAAATGTGTTTATGCAAAGATATTGGGCAGCTAACTTCTCAGAGGGTATGTAGGACTCATCGGCTGAGAACCAACCGGAATACCCGCTAAAACCAAGCCATGTTCCTTCCAATCGTCTGGTGATTGGGTGCCGGGAGCATCGTAAATCTTCCGTAACCTAATTAGCAGAGTCCACCGAGCCAGACCCTCAACTGGGCCTTACTACATACCTGCTATTACGTAGCAGCAGTAAAAACCGTTAGCCTAGTTTTTGCCTTTTCTGAGAAGGTTTACTATGGTAACATATATATATATTATTTCTACATCGAAAAGTAGAGATTTTAACGAACAAAAAGCACAATAATTTTTTGAAAAAAAAAAAATATTTTGACGGACAATTTTTCGGTTGAAAATTAGCTTATTTTTTCGATATTCATTCAAAATAAGGTGTAAAAATAAATATTTCAAATCAAATAAATTATAGCGTGTTTGGGACATAAGAAGGCAAGGTTTTACCAAATTTTATGAAAATAAAACTTTATTTGTAAAAATATAAAACCAAAAACTTGGTTTTTGTATTTTTCACACAAATTTTGAGGTTATGTGAAAAAAGTGTAGAAACAAAAGTTTTAGATCTTTTTATTATCTACAACTTTGCCATTCAAGTCTTTTCCATAGGACTTTTAGTTTTGCCGGAAATCGAGAAAATCCGTGTTTTACCCCTAAACCCTCAACCCCTACCCCTTCCCGACCTCAAATCGCCCGTAATTTATTTTTCCTTTCATTTTTATGGCATTCTCTTCCTTTTGAAATGGGTTTCATCCTACTATGATTTTTTTTGGTTTTAAAAATTATCGACCCTGGACTACTATGGGAATGAGGCATGATGGTATGTATATATGTAAATTAGCCACAAACAAAACTACGGTGTAAACTAGAACATTTTTTTAATATTTATAGAATCCAGGAAGTATATCCGATTATAAAGAAATGTTAGCCCGATAGGCGATAGGTCTAACTTTTTTAATATCGGTTAAAAGCGTCGGTCGGATTATAGTAAGTCCGGTTCACTTGAAGCCCTGTTTATTGCAACCTTGTAGTCTCCGCCGATCTATTTTAGACGACTGACATTTTATTTAATTGAATGCATTTATTTTGCTACCTAGTGCACAATCCTGGTTGTAAATCACTTTACAATCTATGTTAATGTACTTACTATTATGATATAAAGATTGATGTTAGTTTAAAAGTTGTAAAGATTGACGCCTTTTATGGGGAAGCGGAATGTGCGATGGATTTTAAACAAACGTCCTAGATTTGATTCCTGGCTGTCTGTTAATGTGTGCTCGTGGGAGGAATCGGCCTTGGCTATGTACCACCCTGTCGTCAAAGATGTTCCGGAAGTCTAAATCGCTTGGTGGTACCAAGCGATTTAGACTTCCGGAACGATATCGTGCATAAACCGAAAGGGTGTGGGTTTCTTCCTATTCCTACTAAGTTAGCCCGCTTCCATCTTCAGATGTAATTGTAGTCTTGTGCTTAAATCAAAACAAAAAGCATCTGAAAATCTTTCCACTTAACAAATCAATCTTTCTTTTACAGTGTTAAAAATTCAAATTCTTTTACTTCGAGTATGCTTACCTTGCGAGCACTTTTTAAATGTCAAATATCTATGGATTATAGATTCTCTTTTGTGAAGATAAAAGAGCACTCTTTAAAACGAACAATTCGTAAAACGGTAAACAGAACCTTTAAAAATTTGCCTCGCAAAGGAATTTTATCTCCGCGCTGGAAAGGATTTCTTTATTTTTTAATCTCAGATTGATCCTTTTAAAAAGACTTCTTAAAAGAAAGAAGTTCGGTGGGACAGACAAACAATGGTGGCAAGTTGGTGGTGGCAGAGAAAATTGTATACCATTGGTCCCGATTATTGTCCTTATTATCTGGTAGTCGTTACTGAACAGAAGTTCCTCTTGCCCGCCATCCATTACCTTCTGTAAATAGAAGAAGGAGAAACCTAGTATCACAGTGAACCAGTAACAATAGGCTGATGATGAGCACCTCCACATCAGCATTAGTAATTCAGTATAGTTTTTGTTAAGCATATAAGATTCAAATAGCATTCCTATAAGATTTCGTAGAATTCTAAAGTTGTGAAGATTTCATCCTATGCCTAACAAGCTAGCCTGTTTACAACTTAGATTGTATGATCACTTACCATTAGGTATGATTGCAGTCAAGGGCTTACTTGTAATGTAAAAATTAAACCTATGTATCTACACCGATTTATCTAAAATTACCTTCGCAAAATTTTTCTTACCGAATGATCCCAATTTGATGGCTCCATAAAACATTTTGATACCAAATCCTCAATCCGGATTGTGCAGTTGTAGGTGCCCTCCTGAATATATTATTACGCGAAGGGATTGCTAAGCTTGTTTGAGAACCCCGGAAGTCCGTTCCGCTCATCTCTTAGGACCTTAGAGTGCGCTGTAAAACGTGTGCAGCCTACTGATTGCCGTTCAAACTGTAGACGAACTGCATTTCATTTCTAATGATGTTTCTCTCATCTCTGTACGTCATCATAATTGTCATTATAAGCCCTGTAACGACCCACTAGAAAACTAGACCTAGACTAGACCTCTTTAGATGAAAGTCATAGAGCTTAGACTCACCACTATAGCGGGTTAAAGTATTTAGGGTGATAATAGGGACTGCCCGGCATCGTAGAGATCTACACTGTTACGTCGTCGATATCTCTTGAACACGTACTGAGCGGATTGATTCCTCGTTCCTTATTCATTGCTAAAATTTGGAATGCCCTCCCAGCTTCTGTTTTCCATACCACCTAAAGTATGGTTATCTTTAAGACAAGAGTGATAAGTATCATCTAGGTAAGCACGTACCCTCTTTGCTTACCATCAGGCGTAAGCATAGGCAGGCGTTTCAGCTAAGAGCTTGACTATAGATACCATTAAATAAAAATACACTTTTTGCCATTTTTTGTTAAAAAAGTAATATGAACATGATATGATATTTATATTTTTGAAATGGTCTTTTTACGATCTTTCAATTGGTACCCATATTGCTAAGATAAGAGAAAAAAATACACACATCCCCCCTTTTTTCCCCATTTGCAGACGCCATTTTGAAAATTTATATAGCCTATGTCACTACCACAATTTTGAAAAATTCAACGACACCTCACATGTCAAAATCCGTTCAGCCGTTTAGGCTGTAACGCGTGCCGAAGAAATGGACATACATACATACATACATACATACGTTCGAAAAACATAACCCTCCTTCTGACGCAGACGGGTAAAAAGTTAAGCCTGTGCTTTTAGATACACGGCATAACAGTATTGTTGTTGTACTCCGGGCTCAGAATTCTTACAGACATGTTTTCGGAAGAAAGATAATCTTAGTATATTATAACAAGACCCATAAGTCAAACCTAGGACTTCATGATCCGAAGTCCCATAGGCTTATCATATTAACCAAATAATCATGTCGCTGGACATATCGTCTTTAGTTAGGATAAAATTTTTTAACAAAAAATAGAACCGACTCCAAACGCACTAAAAAGTAAAAAATAACTGTGTCATTTAGTTGCTTTAATTTACTTAAGCATATCTAGGAGTCGGTGCCAGCCAAGGTTTCTACTTTCAAGGACGTTACCTAGAACCCACAAACTGCTTTACTACGTAAAATATTTTCCTTAAATTTGGCTGGCACCGACTTCATAGATATGCTTAAGTAAATTAAAGCAACTAAATGACACAGTTATTTTTTACTTTTTAGTGCGTTTGGAGTCGGTTCTATTTTTTGTTAAAAAATTTTATTTCTGACTTTTTAGTGATTTATCGCCACGTGCCGTACTCGTAATATACTGTCATAGTATATTATATGGCACTAGTAGCCAAAAAGCTACCGATACCGAGTCAAAAACCGAAATCGCTGTAAGCGTGCCTCCAAAATTTGAAGAGTTCCTTCAATTTCCCCAGGATATCATCAGCAGATCCTAACATGAGGACAATGGGACCACCTTGGATGTATGACCTTTCTAATAAAAAAAGAATTATCAAAATCGGACAACACTGTAAAAAGTTATGCGTGGTCATACATAAAAAAAAAAAAAAAAAAAAACAAATATACGTGTCGAATTGAGAACCTCCTCCGTTTTTTTTCGTCGGTTAAAAATAAAGCTACGTTATCACTTGTCGTCGCGTGAAACCGCTGTCAAATATAAAATGTATATCTTTAACCGACGAAAAAAAACGGAGGAGGTTCTCAATTCGACACGTATATATATATATTTTTCTTTTTTACAGATTTGTCCGATTTTATATATTTTTTTTTTATTAGAAAGGGCATACTTCCAAGGTGGTCCCATTGTCATTATGTTAGGATCTGATGATGATATCCTGGGGAAATTGAAGGAACTCTTCAAATTTTGGAGGCACGCTTACAGCGATTTCGGTTTTTGTCTCGGTATCGGTAGCTTTTTGGCTACTAGTGCCGTATAATATACTATGACAGTATAGTACGAGTATGATACGTGGCGATAAATCACTAAAAAGTAAGAAATAAAAAATTTTAAATAAAAATAGAACCGATTCAAAACGCACTAAAAAGTAAAAAATAACTGTGTCCTTTAGTTGCTTTAATTTACTTAAGCATATCTAGGAGTCGGTGCCAGCTAAGGTTTCTACTTTAAGGACGTTACCTAGAACCCACAAACTGCTTTACTACGTAAAATAAATGTTCCTTAAACTTGGCTGGCACCGACTTCATAGATATGCTTAAGTAAATTAAAGCAACTAAATGACAGTTATTTTTGACTTTTAGTGCGTTTTGAGTCGGGTCTATTTTTATTTAAAAAAATTTAATTTTACACGTCTCAAAAAGTAATAGTAGTAACTCCCATTTGGTTCATAATGTTTCCGTTCAAAATTCAAATCGCGGTTCCCGTGCATCCATTTCATACTCGTATGTTCCGCTTTGTATGCAAAACGGGGGCCGCCGTCGCCACGTGCATTTAAATAAAAATGGCGGCAACGAACGGTTCATTACCGGCTCTCGATCTCCTGGTTTCCGCAAAAAGAATATTTTATTTCAGAATTTATGACTAACATGTTGTTAGTTGAAGGAATTGTTTTAGTAAATACAATTTTATATGGAGTATAAACTCACCATGTAAAATTCCTTCAAATTTTCTAGAGTAGCATCCTTACCACACTAGGGAAGTACTGCTTATTTCTGCCGCCGAGTAATACAGTAATTCGGTCAGAAGAACACACATGCCGGTGTAATTACAAGAACAATAGACCTACGCTTGATGTTGACTGACACGTGACATCGCTTTGTAGGGTATGTTCCTTATTATTTAATAGAAATGGCGGAAACTAACATTATTGTTGTCGGAGCATGCCAGACTAGTTTCTAACATGTACGGGGCCCTTAGTCATGTTGTAACTTGTTTATGAAACGCGGCGTGAAGCTGCAGTCCGCGTCCGCTGCCGAATCTAGCGCGCGGTGAGAGGGGGTTTGAGGCGGGAGGAACGTAGGTGCCGTTTCACTCCCCAACGGTTCATCACCATCACTAGTCTCGTCTTCTTTAATGCAAACCGAACTAACTCTGTTGTGCTTCAGGTTTGCTATCTGTGGCTTTACAGAGAAGTGGTTTACAAGCTGAAAGGAGCATCCATCCTTGATCCTTGGAAATTACCTTAAAGTGGACATAAACTCAAACAAAATATTTCTATTAAAAATAACAGTAGAAGCCATAAAATAAAAATTGCAGCTCAAACTGAAAAGTAAACGCACTCACAAAATAGGCGCGAAGGAAAACCCAAGATGGCGGAAGCAGTGTTTAGTCCAAATTAGGTTAATGTTTCCTTGAAAGCCCTCCGCTGATCCCGCGGGAGCGTCGTTTTGATTACAGAAACCGCGCCCGAGTTTTGTCTTGTACCTCGGCGTAGATAGCGGTTTCATATTTATTTTGTGGACGTCTCTTTAATTTGTACCCTCAACGGAATAGGGTATAGAAATAAGATGCAGCTTGAAGATTTTTTTCCTTCCTAGAAATTTTCACTACATAGCTGGTTTCATTTTAAATTGGAATTCCTAACCAAAGAGAAGATATTTGAGATCAATGTGTCCAGAACAACAAAGCGGTAATTTCATAGATAACCTAATACATTCCTGGACGTCAACTAGAGCTGTGTCAAAAAGCTTTCATTTATTTTTTTATTTTTATTTATTTATTTATACACATACAATCTTTATATATACAGCTTGGTGCTCGTAAGCTCTTGTCGGCTTTTCTGAGCACTGCACATTCCTCTCTTAATCTAACTTATGTCTAATTTACATACAAATATTAGCTTAAAAACGAAGAAAACAATTCAGTGAGTAAATATTATTATAAACGAAAAAGTTATACTAGCAATAAAAAATAAAAAAATAATAAATCTATAAAAAGTAATATGTGGGTAATGTAATAAAAAAAACATCGCGCGAAGACATACTAGCCGTTGCGCCCGAGAAAACGTTTTTGTAACACTTATATACAGGTTGTTCCACTATTAAAAAATATTTGAGTTGCTAGTAATAAAGTCTTTTAATTTATTTTTGATGTTATATATATTTATTGTGCTTCTTACATCGTTGGGTATCAGATTCATTAGTCTAGGGACGAGATATTTTGTCGTACGCTTTCCGTAATAGTTATTTGCCATGGGGGTTATAAGTTTGTGTTCATGCGTTCTCCTTGTTGTAATAATTTGATTTACATAGTTTTTATTATAATCAAAAAAGTTTTGTGTAAGTAAGGCGAGTTTGATTTTTAGGTGAATAGGTAGAACTTTACAGTATTTAAATATTTCTTCATCCTTTTTATTGCGATAATCACATCGTATTTTGGGTGGTAGGAAAGCTTTAAGGGCCCTTAGTTGTAAGTTGTATATTTTATTTAAGTTGGTTTTAAAGGTACGACCATAACTACTTAGACCATAAGTTATGACACTATCCATGAGAGCTGTATATAATTGTATTAACGTTCCGAAACGTACCTTATTTTTGACAATTACCAGTTTAGCAAGAACTAAGCGTAGTTTATTACATACAAGGTTGATATGTTTGTCCCAGTTAAACCGATTATCAATTATTAGCCCTAAATATGTGTGTTCGGAAACGTTTTCAATCTTGGGACATTTGCATCCGGGAATGTTGGAGTGCATGCAGTCATGGGTATGGGACGTAAGTTCCGGCTCATTAGCGCTTATATTGTGACTGGATCGTATGTGTAGAAACTTGGTTTTTTGTGGATTCAATACAAGACCAACATCATGCGACCACTTGCATAACATATTATAGTCGTTTTGCAGGTCTTCCATAGTTGTGATTATATCTCGCCCAGTTGCTAAAATACATGTATCATGCGCATACTGAAATAGTTTACACTTTTTAATAATGTTTTTTGCGTCATTTACATAGGCCAAATAGTGTAAAGGTCCTAGCACAGAGCCCTGCGCTGTTCCTTCTGTGCACTGTACCCTCATCAACTGTACTGTCATCAACATCATTATCAGTCTATTAACGGTACACTACCAGGCCTCTCTCTTTATAGAATAGGGGATATGGAGCGTAGACTCAACACGCTGCTCCAATGCGAGTTGGCGGGCTTTTTCATTTATAAACGATCACTATCAGATATTGATGATGGTGACCGGGATGGAGGGCTTAACGTGCTATTCCTTGGCACAGGGGTGTAACACCACCAACTTCGTGACCCCGGACTTGGAATGTACTGAAATTTTTTATAGAACAATAAAAATCTCAAATTATTCCGTGACCCGACCCAGGATTCGAACCCTGGACCTCGTGATCGAAGCCACGTAAGCTAACCGCTACACTAACGAGGCAGTCAACTCTACTCTTAAAATCATCATAACGATGATTACGATTAACCTTTTTGATATCGGTCAATCTGAATGGAATGAACTATTGAAAATATTTTATTTTTTGACGACCTCCGTGGCGCTGTGGTATGCGCGGTGGATTTATAAGACGGAGGTCCTGGGTTCGATTCCCGGCGGGGCAGATTAAGATTTTTCTTAATTTGTCTTGGTCTGGCTGGTGGGAGGCTTTCGCCGTGGCTAGTTACCACCCTACCGACAAAGACATACCGCCAAGCGATTTAGCGTTCCGGTGCGATGTCGTGTAGAAACCGATAGGGGTGTGGATTTCATCCTACCCCTAACAAGTTAGCCCGCTTCCATCTTAGATTGCATCATCACTTAACATCAGGTGTGATAGCAGTCAAGGGCCAACTTGTAGTCGATAAAAAAAAATATTTTTAGAAGCTTTGTTAATTAAAAGTTATGTTAAAATTTTTAACTGTCATTAATTAGACTGTAGTACTGCACTATATGCAATTACGCTTGTTTGCATTGCCATAGTCAGAATCAATTATAATGCTTACTAATTAATTGTTAAATTGAATTATTAATTCATCCTTTGGCATTGAATACCACTTGGGTCAATAGGCTTTGCAATTAGTGATCATCCTCAGCCTAATTATAATGATCCACTTGAATGAACTGCCTCGTTGGTTGCATGTGGCTTCGATCCTGGGAAGCCTGGCCCTGTAGTGGGCTATTTATTGGGTGGTAATGATGATATGAATGCAAAATTCTTCTAATCGTGTAGGCTAGGAAATATGGAGCTTAGATCCACCAGGCTGCTCTAGTTCAGGTTGACAGACTCAGGGGAATGATGGTGTTTGACATTGAAAAAATTATATTCACATGCTAATAACAAATTTTCACATGCTAACGGCTGCCTTATAGTGTTATGAAGCATTTCGGATCGCTATTGAGAATTTCTTAAATAAAGAAATCCTCGATATTTCATTAACCGACACAGGACTGCCCACCAACGACCCAGTTAGGAATCTGCCTTCCAAACCGGTGGGAGAGTCATATAAGAGAGGATAAACAGTCAAACTTGACGTTCAAGAGTGCTTACATTGCCTACCGAAAAGTACCGAAGTGAATTTTGAATTGGAACTAAAGTAACATTTAATAAATTACAATTAATTAGTGCGTCCGTAGTTTAGTTGTATCACACGGACGTTTGAGCAAGAATTTATGTGTAGGTTGGTATTATAATTAATACATTTTGCCGGACACTGACAACATAATTATATAATTTCTTTTTTAAACAGGATTTTATGCAATCCAAAGCGCATACTATAAATTCTCATTAGGCAGTGCTCTGAACTCTAGATATTTAAGCTAAAATCTCTAGTATTTGGAACATCTCATAGAATTAACATAACTCTGATTAGGTATAAACGGGAGGACATCTTATAAAAACAGCTGAAGAGGAAACACGCCGGCGACATGTCGTTCAACAAAAAATAGTTTAAGTTCGTAGCCGATTGAAGCCAGTAGCAGGTCGCTGCGACTTTACTAGATTCTGTGTATTTCTGTGAGTACATTAAGCCGTTGATCTTGGTCATTATCATCAATATTATTATCAAAAATTTAATAAATTTTTTATAACAAGTTAGCCCATGACCTCGATCACATCTGATGGTAAGTGGTGATCCAATCTAACATGAAAGCGGGCTAATTTGTTTGGAGTAGGATGAAAGTCACACCCGTTTCTGTTCCTACTCGACGCCGAATTCGTTCGCTAAATCGCTTTGCAGTACATCTTTGACCGTAGGGTGGTAACTAGCCTCTCACGAGCCAAACTTGGACTAATTTTGAAATTTTTTATCGGTCCGGCTGGGAATCGAACCTAGGACCTCCGTCTAATAAGTCCATCGCGCAAATCGCTGCGCCACAGACGTCGTTAAACGTCGTTACACAGTGGGGCAGTGTGATGAGTCTGAGCTCCATTTCCCCACTCCTGAAAGAAGAAAAGCCTATCCCGGTATTGCTATATATTAATACTAACTGATAATTATTCTGATGATTTTAACCCCTAATTACAAGCTAATAACAATTATGAAAATATTGAAATACCTATTTCTAGAATCTAGTTTCTTGTTTTGCACAAATGTGACACGACAAAATGTGTGAAAAACAAAATGTCTGCAGTGTAGTCGTGACGTTGGCCGTGGGACGCGTGACGTCACCGCGACCTTGCCTCAACCACTTTCCGTTTCATCAAACAGCCTAGCCCGTTAATCGGCTATATTGCTTCGACTCGGCTAACTTGTGCCATTATGAGCTTGCTTTTTACTTATTTATCTTTGTCGCTTTCGTTTTTTCTTTGACTAGCGCTGATTTGAATTTGAAAGTGTAAACCTGCTTGACCTACTGTGTCTAAAACTTAAGCCTAAGTTATGAGGTTATTCTAAAAAAAATACATATTAGGATGGAATAGTGACATGACATTGGAAGTGATAGGAAACCGAAAGTACATGAAATAAATGATTTAAACTTTGACTTGGAATACAGGCATATTTTTTTTAAAAACCCTCTTAAAGATTTTTGTTTGGCTGGGGGGAGGCTTCCACCGTGGCTAATAGCGGCAAAGACGTACCTCCAAGCCATTTAACGTAAAAACCGAAAGCTGTGTGGATTTCACCCTACTCCTAATAAGTTAGCCTACTTCCATCTTAAATTGCATCATCACTTACATTAGTTAAGTTCGCAGTTAAGGGTCGACTTGTAATGGATAAAAAAATATTTGTAAAGAATTTTTAAGGTTTTCTTCAAAACAACCTTTAGCAAAAGATTTCTGTAGGTAGATAGAAATAAAAACTAAACAAAGTAGAGGACGCCCGCAAGTAAGTGATGATGCACTCAAAAATGGAAGCGGGGTAAATTGTTAGGGGTAGGATAATATCCACACCCTTTCGGTTTCTACACTACGTTGTACCGAAACACTTAATCGCTCGGCGGCACTTCTTTGTTTGTAGGGTGGTAACAAGGCCGAGGCCTTCAACCAACTATACCCGGACCAACTCAGAAATCGGTGCTGCCAGGAATAGAACCCAGGACCTCGGTCTTATAAATTCACCACGCATACCACTGCGCCACGGAGGCCATCGAAAGAAAAATATGCCTGCTTTAAAAAGAAACAGTAATAAATAAAATAAATAAAAATAGTTTATTTCAGCAACAAAAGTAGAACACAACAGTGCCTGCTTTTAAGAGTACTAAACATACTCCTGTATTAAAAGACTCCGCTCTTCCTCAATAGTAGTTGTAACAAATAACAATATCCGTAATTAATTTAAACATAGTGAAAAGTTCTATATTTATATATATATATATATACTTATGTCATTAAGTGTTTCTATGTAAATTTTAGTACGTAGTAGTAGTAGTAGGTACAGAGGTATGCTGTAGCTAACTTCAAGGCTATACCACAATTAATCCATAATCAAATCGCTTGTCGGTCATCCTAATCTGCTAAATCATGTGCGATTGCATATCTCACTGAATGGAGGCTAAGGTCGTGAGAGACGTCACTTAGCATTTCATAATCATCACCATATAATGGCAGATGATTTTATATTTGTCAAGTGTGATTCAAGTTTTGGCAGTAAGGGCTCAGTACAAAATCACGAGGTGCGTAAATTCTTAGTCCCAAAGCAGATGGTGGTGTCACACCCCATGCCTCCGAGACCACGTTCATTGTTGTTATCATCAACGTTAAAAGTGTGGTGATGATGATAAAATGGTATTATTACTGACTAAAACACTGTTACGGGATGATGATTCCACAGTATACATGTACGTGGAAAAATCAATGGCAAATGTAATCGTTGTTGATTAATAAATGATAAATGATTTAATGTAAAAATTAAACAAGTATTAGTGAAAGGAAGCTAGGCACTATTGAGTAAACGATTATTTGAAAGATGAAAATGTGTGAACAGTATAGAACTGATACAGTTACTGAATATTTAAGTGTTGTGTTGTTAAAAGATTTTGTATGTTATAATTTTCATCATAGTACTCAATTTAATTTGATATAATACCATTTTCAAATATATATTTTTAATGAGATTTATATTACATATATCTGACATTCGCAATCGCTAAATTTAGCCCATTACAAGGAAATAAATAAATACAAAATAGTAAACAAATAAATACGCTTTTATAACAACAACATGCATTTAAAAAAACACTTCGTCAAAAGTAAAGTAGTTTTAAGCCGGACATACAAAAATGTATTTGCATTCGATTCACATACATAACCTGCTTTATTTGAAGTGTCTGGTGTAAAAAGCAAGTGTATTTTCCATTCAACCTCACCTTCTAAATGCGGTACCCTAATTATCAGCACGCCCACTTCTAATCTATGGACATTACTTACAACACGTTATTGTGCAATCTGAGGCCCATCAAAATATTTTGGCATTTTTACTATTGAGTGGTTTGCATTGACCACAGTAAGGTGATCTTTGCCATTTTAAACATGTTATTAAAAAAACGATTTTTTATGCATTACACATTAGCCCTTGACTACAATCAAGTTACAAGCTAGCCCGCTTCCATCTTAGATTGCATCATCACTTAACATAAGGTGTGATAGCAGTCAAGGGCCAACTTGTAGTTGATAAAAAACAATCACACCTGATGATAAGTGATGATGCAATCTAAGAGGGAAGTGGGCTAATTTGTTAAGAGTAGGAAAATATCCACACTCCTTCCGTGTCTACACGACATCGTATCGGAACGCTAAATCGCTTGGCGATACGTCTTCGTCGGTAGGGTGGTAACTAGCCACGGCGATAAGCCTCCCACCAGCCAGACGAAGACAAATTAAGAAAAATCTCAATCTGCCCCGCCGGGAATCGAACCCAGGACCTCCGTCTTATAAATCCATCGCGCATACAACTGCGCCACGGAGGTCGTCAAATCAATTCAGAAAATCTCTATTGGCCCTACCGGTAATTGAACCAGCCACCTCAGTCTTATAAGGTGAAGTGAACTTCGTCTTGAAGCTAGTATCTCAAGTCTGAATTAAAATCTCATAAGGTTTGTTCACTTTGGATAGAATATTTTCGTTCCTACTAGTACAAGAGCTTTTCCCTGTGTTTAAAATACGAAATACGTATCAAATGGATTTGTTTCTATTTAGAAAACCCTTTGAAGTTGCAACAATTCGGTAGCTCGAGGTTACAATGCATATTTGAAAAGTATTACTATTTGTAGTGACTCTGCCGTCACACCACACAAACATAATTTACAAAAATCACAACAAAAGCAGAACAACAAAAAAAAAGATATAAAAGCAGTTAAATTTAGATTTCACCAAATTCACTAGTAGAACTGGAGTTATCACAACATCTTTTACACCACACTGTTCTCTTGTTCAAGTCACAAAAATAAAACCGAAATGTGTTTTCCGTACAAAAATAAAACTGCTAGATAAACAAGGAAAACTAACATCAATAATACACAGTGGGTAGTCCATTACAAGTGGACAGAATAAATGAATAGAATCAAAGGAATCCTTACCTTTTTTGATAAATTTCCTGCTGATTGTGACAGATTGCGGTCCCTTATGTATTTAGGGAATCGGGAACCCACCAATCGGTGTCTCGTTAATGTATATTGGTTTTAAAACGATTTACTGTAGTCTTGTTTAATCTTTTTTTCGGTTAAATCTTTTTAATCAATTCAGTTTTATGGAACTGCCAAAGGAAGTCAATATTATTTCCAGCCTACTGCGATACATATGAATTTAAAGGTGTTCAACAAAGGGTTGCCATTGAAGCTATGTATCTGGGTATGATTTTACTAAATACCTCGAAAAAAATTGGTTTCAAAATGTGTTTCAATATTAAATGCCATGTGGAATGTTGAGTCGACAATTATTGCTCCTATACTTGTTTCACGTAATGGTCTTACAGTGAAGAGCTTCGACCAACTTAAGTTATTGGTCGAAGCTCTCGCTTAGTTGTTGGGTCAAAGGATACAGAGAAAGGCGGCAATTCTTGAGATAATGTGTATTGTGAGGAGATTCCTCACTCTGGAGCCCCCTGATCACTGGTTGTTTGCCCCCCACGTCTCGCAGCAGGTAGACTTTTTTTATTTAAATTTTTAATAGCTTTGTTTATTATTTTTGTATGCATTGTTAAAAAAATATTTATTGAAATTTGTTCTTCAACCTAGATGCGATTGGATTCGTAGTGAGAAAAGACTTTGTTCTTCACAACTTTGAAGTCCCACACAGCTTACAAATCCTTTTATGATGAAAAGAGATTCCTAAGGACCAACTAAAACATACACATGTACCACGGAATTTTGTCCGTATCAACATTACTCGTTTGCCGTCGCAATAATGTAACCCTTGCAAGGTTCTAGCCGGCGGCAAGTTGTTGCTATTCAAATAATAAATACCGTTTGTATTATACTCGTAATTCAACCTTTACCCACGTTCCTTGTTACCAGTAGCGACATATTTCCCCGCCCACGACCGCGTGGGCCCGTCCCGCTTGTTTGAGGTCAAAGAAACTACCACCCGGGGAATGTTTTTGATGAGAACAACCCCTCTTGAGCAGCGCCTACTTATTTTTATCAAAGATATTCTACACTGGGGATGAGTAATAGACGTACCAACTTGCGACTTTTAAATAAGTTGGCTGGATTTCTTTCACCCGCTTTTATTTTTATGTTTTTTGCAATCTAAGTTAGTCTATCGAAGTTTAGGCTTTTCTGCCTTTAAAGAACTAGCACTATTTTTTTTAATATATATCTAAAGTAGAGCAATGCGCTAAATTTTATGAAATTTATTTGGATGGATGTTTGTTACTCAATGATGCCAGATCATCAGCTGCTAAAATAAAAAAATAGAAAATAAATTTTCCAGACGAACAGTCATTTCATTTTTGCGGAATGCTATAAATTGTTGTTGCTTGTCTGTCTCTCTGTACTATTTATGTGTTCCCTTACAACTCCCAAACAGCTAGGCCGATCCCTGATTGGATGACATATCTATATATATAGGAAGAAGTCTGAGGATTGTTCTTAGCCACTTCCGGTTGACGTGGGTGTAAATTGCGAAAAACACCATAACAATATATATTTTTTGATGGTATTGTTGAAACGAAAATCTAGAGCGTAGCAGAAATTTTTGGAAGCCGTTTTCCGACCCAAACTTATTTACATCATTTGTCATGCAAAGTCTTACTTACATCATTCTTCTATTGTGAAAGCAGTGGCAGCAGAAAAGGTATCTTCATAATTCTAACCAGGTTAGGTTTTCGATGTCATCAAATTACCATTGAAACAGCTCTAAATTGGAACCTACCCCGGATTTTGAATTAACTATAAGTTGGGTCTGTGTCGGTTACAGCGTGGCAACTTTATTAAACATTTCATTGTTGGCCCATCTACGAGATGCCTAAATCAACAGTTTTCTTTTCGTGAAATTGTTTAATGAATTATTTATGTTATAATTATCTTTCTCCAAAAAGAAATTATAGCTTTCAGCTTGTTTATTTTTTGGTATACTGGAAATTATTCTGTCATTCGGATTATTTTGTCACTTAGTTTTGTAACAAATTCCTTCTCGAATATGAGATATGAGATATGAGAGATATCAAGTTACAGTTCTTTATGTATTATAATTGTACATTTGGAAAAAGGACGGTTTGTATATAAATAAAATAATATAAAACCACGCCTGCGGTAAAAGTAATGGAAAAAAGAAATCTAATAAAAAAAGATCATATTCAAAGTTCGTTAGTTTCCACTAGTCTTAATTTATAAACACTTTTGAAATAAAAATTTATAAGTTAATTAATTAATTAAAGTGCTTTTATACAAGACCTACTTGAAATAATTGAATTTTGATTTTCTTTTTAATTTTGTTTATCTAAAGTGACTCTACTACAGCTACGAAACGTAAAACTTGTTAAAAAAAGCCGACATGCATGCTCTTTGAAAAATCAAAAGTGAAAAAGCTTACTCTTACTCAGACTTTTATTTCTAATTTTATTAATTCAAGTTAGCCCATGACTGCAATCATACCTCGTGGTAAGTGACGATATATTCTAATATAGAAGCGGGCTAACTTGATAGGCGATAGGATGAAACCTTTCAGTCAAATCTAATGATATTTTTACGTTGAAATCCGTCAGGCTTAAAAGATAGAGACGTACGGGATCATGCGTATGCTAACTACATAACCTTCCTACGACGTACGGGTAATAGTTACACTAAAATTAAACTTTTGTCAACACGTAGTAATGTGCTTACAACGTTATATTAGGCTAATGTTGGAAGCACATTTATAAACGAGGAGCGATAACACAAAAGTTAATGTTTCGTATGAACCGTCGGCGAAGTTTTATTTTGATATAGAGCTTTTCGCTTATTTTTCTTAGCAACTTTTTAAATACGCGCCAGGGTTCATTGAATCCGGCCGCGATATCGTGCGCTTGTTGTTTATATTTCTCGTAAACATCTCGCCGTGTGGAGAACAACACTAAAAGCTTCGGTTAGACTCACGTGCTCCATTAGTTTATGTTCTGCTTTATTTTTTTTTCGTTTGTTAAGGTGAAGTTTTGTTTTCGTCTTACAATTATTTTTTACAAGCTTTTATTTCAATTGCAATTTTCGTTTGTCAAGACTCAACTAAGTTATAAAAGGTTATGTACTCGTAAGTGATCGAAAATAAGCAGGCATGTTAAACGTTAAGTGGTAAAATTTCACATGCGATATGATGAATTGGGTATATGACTCTATTTATTTTATTTGTTTATCATAAACTAGGGTAAAAATAATAACGTACGCTGCATAAAAATTTTTAACAAAAAATAGAACCGACTCAAAACGCACTAAAAAGTAAAAAATAACTGTGTCATTTAGTTGCTTTAATTTACGTAACCATATCTATGAAGTCGGTGCCAGCCAACTTTTAAGGAATATTTATTTTACGTAGTAAAGCAGTTTGTGAGTTTTAGGTAACGTCCTTGAAAGTAGAAACCTTGGTTGGCACCGACTCCTAGATATGCTTACGTAAATTAAAGCAACTAAATGACACAGTTATTTTTTACTTTTTAGTGCGTTTTGAGTCGGTTCTATTTTTTGTTAAAAATTTTTATTTCTTTCTTTTTAGTGATTTATCGCCACGTAGCGTACTCGTACTATACTGTCATAGTATATTATATAACACTAGTAGCCAAAAAGCTACCGATACCGAGACAAAAACCGAAATCGCTGTAAGCGTGCCTCCAAAATTTGAAGAGTTCCTTCAATTTCCCCAAGATATCATTAGCTGATCCTAACAAGCGGACAATGGGACCACCTTGGATGTATGCCCTTTCTAATAAAAAAAGAATTATCAAAATTGGACAACACTGTAAAAAGTTATGCGTGGTCATACATATAAAAAAAAAAAAATATATACGTGTCGAATTGAGAACCTCCTCCGTTTTTTTTCGTCGGTTAAAAAATATTAAAAATTTGATAAAGATCTGCAAAGTTACAGCCACTTAAATGTTTAGAGTAGAGGTCTACTGTGCTTTTCTCGCAAAACGAGTATTTGTACTAAGCCACTATGACGATACTGTGGTGTTACGTCACATCACAGTATGGCTGTCTCTGTCTTATCAGAAATATTCAAATGCTTATAACTTTTTATTTATTTGATCAATTAAATTAGTTTTATTTTGGTTAGTATCAAATACCCAAATCGGTGAGAAGCGGAACAGCTATCTTTTATACACCCCTATAGAACGGTAGCAGTGATTTACAAGTCAAAATTGAAAATTGATAGTTTTAGCTAGAAAAACGTACTCGTATGTCAGAAGTTATGAGAAGCAGTCATCATAGCAAAACGCCAAACTTTTATGATTGACTTTTCAGATACTCCTAGATATAAGAACCATATCGTCAGCCTTCGAACAAAATAACCGCATCATAATTTTCCGTTAGTTTAGAAGCTATTGTGTCACTGACGTACACACAAATACGGATGTACATTTTTTTTATCGATTACAAGTTGGCCCTTGACTGCGATCACACCTGATGTTAAGTGATGATGATGGTTGTTAGAAGTAGGGTGAAATCCACACCCCTTCCGGTTTCTACGCGATATCGTACCGGAACGCTAAATTGCTTGGCGGTACACCTTTGTAGGTAGGGTGAAAAATATCAATCTGCCCCGCCGGGAATGGAACCCAGGACCTCCGTCTTATAAATCCACCGCGCATACCACTGCGCCACAGAGGTCGTCAAAAACATAAACAGACACGTCGAAGGTTACGAAAAGGCTTAAATGATGATGGTGCTCGAAAAGAACCTTAAAATTTCAGGTGTACGTTACCTTTTATAATGTAAGCTTAATTCTCGTGTTAGCTAATCCGAGTGTAAGCATTGCCGTATTCCGGTTAAGGAGTTTTGGGTTAAAACAAACAAACATTGCTTTTTATGTAGTTAACCGTATATTTAGAGCACCTGCGCCGTAATCATAAGACTATCTGTCAGTAGTAACGCAACTTCCTTGTACAAACTAGGCTGTTTATAGTTAAATTTGGTAAATGGTTTAAAAGTTTACTATCCCTGTCCTGATTAAAGAAAACTATTTTTTAACCGACAAAAAAAAACGGAGGAGGTTCTCAATTCGACACGTATATATTTTTTATAACTTTTTACAGAGTTGTCCGATTTTGATAATTCTTTTTTTATTAGAAAGGGCATACATCCAAGGCGGTCCCATTGTCATCATGTTAGGATATGATGATGATATCCTGGGGAAAATGAAGGAACTCTTAAAATTTTGGAGGCACGCTTACAGCGATTTCAGTTTTGGTCTCGGTATCGGTAGCTTTTTGGCTACTAGTGCCGTATAATATACTATAACAGTATAGTACGAGTACTTTACGTGGCGATAAATCACTAAAAAGTAAGAAATAAAAATTATTAACAAAAAATATTCAGTTAAGATAACAAAAAAGACACAGTTATTTTTTACTTTTTAGTGCGTTTTGAGTCGGTTCTTTTTTTTGTTAAAATTTTTTATACTTAAACAAGGTTTTCTGATTGTATCCTGCAATTATGCAAACAGTTTATACAAGAGTTTTTGAGCATTTATAGTTAAATTTCGATAGCAAATAAGGTAAATCATCATTATCATTATCAGTCTATTAACACCCACTACAGGGTCAGGCCCCCCTCTTTATAGGAGAGGGGATATAGAGCATAGACCCACCACGCTACTTTAATGCGGGTTAGCCTGCTTAGGTTGATAATATTTCATTTATATTATAACCCTAAGATAAAGATTAATGTTAGATGTTGATTATAAGACAGGGGCCTAAGGCGTTGCTCTGTAATACCAACTTATCGGCTCCGGGCTTGGAATGTTCTGAAAATTTCATAAAAGATTGAAAAACTCAGAATGTGAACCCAAGACCCCGTGATCGAAGCTACATTAGCTAATCACAATGTAGCTTCGATCAACCAACGAGGTAAAGCGATATATTTACCTAATTAATAAAAAGATACCTAACTTTTGTTAATTATTATTTATAAGTTTCTTAAGTATCGATATTGCACTATTCCATTCAATAAATCGCTATCCAAAAATATCTGTCTTACAAGTTGATGACACAATACTGGAAAATGAACTTTAAACGAACTCGTTCAGTACAAGAACACAAAACCGATAGAGATTTTTAAAATGTAAAACCCTTCTGCGAATTAAACTCCGGTGTCCGTTGAGTTTAGAATATCAAAGAGACTTTAAGAATGCGGATTATAAAAGAAAGACTAATAAAATTAATTAAAGAAGAGCATCTAAAGAGTTCGAACAAAGACAATTGTCCTGAAACGATCCTTTGTCAAGTGCAAAGTGTAAAAAACACTGCCAGTGAATTCCAAGAAGCTGATGAAAAAACTCATTAGCGAAATGCTAAGTGGTCCCCCTTAGTCGTAGTTTATGTTTTAAACTAGCGTGTACGTGCTACTTCTCTTGGCTGTTTTTGCAGTATGTATATTTTAATGCTAAGTGAGAGACCGGCTTTTGTGCTATAGAAGAGAACTAGAGGTCGCCCGCGGTTTTGCTACAACCCTACCGACAAAGACGTACCGCCAAACGATTTAGCGTTTCTGTACGGTGTCGTGTTGAAATCGAAAGGGGTGTGGATTTTCATCCTACTTCTAACAAGTTAGCCCGCTTCCCTCTTAGATTACATCATCACTTAACGTCAGGTGTGATGGCAGTCAAGGGTCAACTTGTAGTCGATAAAAAAAATCTTAAATGTAAGTTATTTCATTGTGAAGTTTGATCAAAATCCATTTAGAAGTTTCTGCGTGAAACAGTAATAAACATCCATCCATACTTTCCGTTTAAATTAATAGGATACTTAAGTAAATGATGGAAGTGGGACGGGCCCTAGTGTGGGACGCTGCTTGCGTTGACACATTGGCTCCGTGTCATATCAGGGAGACAGAATCAAGACCGGGAGCCGCAGCAGAAAAGGCTGAAACCGGTAAGTGGCACAAGTATGCCTCTCTGACAGAGAGTTACATATTTGTACCTTTTGCCGTGGAGACCTTTTGCAGTGCCAAACAATTCTTCCGTAACATTTCACCGCGCCTAATGACCTCAACTGGTGACCGAAGGGATGGCTCATTTTTTGCGCAAAGGATTAGCCTGGCTATCCAGCGCGGAAATGCAGCCAGTATTCTTGCCACCATTCCACGTGGGCATGATTTGTATAGTTATTAGGATAAGTTAGCTTAAGTTCCTTATTGTATTCTCTCTCAATAATAAAAAAAAAGTAAATGATATGAATAAATATTTAACTAAGCTGGGTAGCTCTACACTGAAGGGTATTCAATGCTATTTTGATGATATTATAGTAGATGTTCGTAGCTACACACCTAACTTAAGAACTTAGAGAGTTATTGGCATTTTATTAGTTGACCTCTCAGTGGAATTTGGAAATATCTTACGTCTTAAACGAATCACACCCAGGACATTTACATCAATACCCGGATTACTAACTGCGCAAAAAGTTGTCAGGCTGGAATAAGATTCAACCTATGTCAAGGCCCACTAAATGTCCAAAGCCAAACTCCGGACCGAGAATTTTTACTGAATTTTTGAACGAAAAGAGCACAGTATTTAATAGTTTGATTCATAAGCCGATAACGTAGCCACATAACCACAGAACCAACGAGGCGGAGCTATCAACATATTCGAACATCTATACTAATATCTTATAACTATTATAAAGGCGAAAGTTTGTATGGATGTATGGATGTATGAATGTTTGTTACTCTTTCACGTAAAAACTACTGAATGGATTTGAATGAAACTTTACCACAATATAGCTTATACATCAGAATAACACATAGGCTACATTTTATACCGAAATTCCCACGGGAACGAGAACTACGCGGGTGAAACCGCGGGCGTCTTCTAGTTATAAATATATATAAAAAAAATAAATAGAAAGTTTGTATATATGGATGGATGGATGTTTGTTACTCTTTCACCCAAAAACTACTGAATGGAATTTGATGAAACCTCACAATAATATAGCTAGCTTTGGCGACCTCCGTGGCGCAGTTGTATACGCGGTGGATTTATAAGACGGAAGTCCTGGGTTCCATTCCCGGCAGGGCAGATTTAGATTTTTCTTAATTTGTCTTGGTCTGGCTGGTGGGAGGCTTTCGTCGTGGCTAGTTACCACCCTACCGACAAAGACGCATCGCCAAACGATTTAGCGTTCCGGTACGATGTCGTGTAGAAACCGAAAAGGGGTGTGGATTTTCGTCCCACTCCTAACATGTTAGCCTGCTTCCATCTTAGACTGCATCATCACTTAACATCAGGTGTGATAGCAGTCAAGGGCCAACTTGTAGTCGATAAAAAAAAAATATATTATAAAGGTGAAAGTTTGTATGTATGGACGGATGGATGTTTGTTATTCTTTCACGCCAAAACTACTCAATGGATTTTGATGAAACCTCACAATAATATAGCTTACTTACTTACTACAGAACTACGCGGGTGAAACCACGAGCGTCCGCTAGTATTTAATACGTTTTACAATTGCATGCTAAGCGAAATTGCATTGATGGCGACGCTCGTTTAGTCTGCATATTATAGCAACTTCCCGTGTGCAAATGCTCTAAATAGTCGTAACTAATAGACGCCCCATATTCTCAACAATACACATGTGCAATTACGAGGAAAATGGGGCGTCTGTCCCCGCTGATACGCCCCTAATTTAATGCGAACAGACAAGCTATAGATGTAAGGTGCAGTGCACAAACGCTGCCGTAAGGAGCGACGAGACTGTCGCAATGAATGTGAAATGTTAAACGAGACTGTTAGATTTTGGTAACCACCGTGGTGCAGTGGATTTATAAGACGAAGGTCCTGCGTTCATGTCCCGGTAGGACTGATTGAAATTATCTTAATTGGCCCAGATTTGGGTAGAAGGCTTCGACCGTGGCTATTTACTACCTACCAGCTAAGATACACCGCCAAGCGTTTAGCGTTCCAGTACAATTTCATGTAGAAACCAAAATGGGTCTATATTTCATCCTACAAATTCGTTCATTTCACATCTTCTATCTTACAACTAAAGCTTCCATCTTACATTTCATCATCACTTACCACCAGGTGAGATTGCAGTCTAGGGTTAACTAGTGAAAAAAGACGCATTTATTCGATGCTGTTTTTGCTTAGCTGTATACCGCAGCGTTCGACATCCGTCTATTTAATATAATTATTAAATATATTAATTTTAAATTAAAAATTAATATATTAAAATCAAAATAAATTATTTTATTAATTTAAATTAATATTTATAAAAATATACTTAAATCAAAAATTTTAATAAACAATTAAATGCTACCATTCCATCAGTATTTTCTTAAGACATTGTCACGTTCAACTATCATCAGTAAACCGACTTTACAAACAACCAATTTTTTCTTAGCTGTATACCTCAGGTACGTATTTGCTGTGACATTCATATTTTAACAGGCACGTAACCTTTGTGACGTCATAAAGTATCACACGTCTTAAAATAGGTGTCGGATGTCTTAAAATAATTTTATACGAACAGGCAAGTTATAGATGTAAGGCGCGATGCGGAAACGCTCTCATACGATGCGACGACACTGTCGCAATGAATATGTAATGTTAAGTGGGACGCATTTATGCGGTGCCGTCTTTGCTTGACTGTATATCGTATGCTGTGGCATTCATATTTGAGCAAACACTTGAGGAGGAAGAGCGGGAATGCTGAGATACAGGTTTTTAAAACTTACTTACTTACACAAGTGTAAAAATGACTTGTATTAAGAATAAATTTCATTTCAAATACTTGGGACATCACAAAGTCTTGAATAGGAGTCGAAAGTCTTAATGACAATAAAATTAGGTCTGAAATCAAAATTTCACCTAGAATTTTGCATTTTGGATGTAATATAGTCTTGAAGAAACTGAAAAAATGTGTAAGGGTTTTCGCGGTCGCTAATCCCGGCTAGTGTAGAAAAAAGTGTTTCATCACAATTACTTGAAAACGGTAAAAGTTAGTCAACGATGATGAGATTAGATGTTTTCGCACGCCACCGCGCCACGCCCTGTGGCCATCGCCACCTAGTGTGCTACTATTAGGCAGCTCATCCTCTACGATATGGTTAAAGTTTCAATGTCCCATTTCATATCTATGTGTAAACAATAATATACTACTGGAGAACATGCAATTTTAAATTCGATTAGTATTATTAAAGACTGAAATAATAGAGTTTTGAAATCTTATAATTCTCTGAAGGTTATTTATGATAAATTAACAGTTTTCACATCACACTGTCGTGTGCAGTAGTCGTGCTCAAATAATTAGCTGTGTGGATACGCCACATCGATTCGTGTTACTAGACAACGCAATTATTGTCAGTTTACGTAATGCTTTGTGGTGCTGTTGCGGTTTCCATTTTCTAAATTTTTGTTAGTTTTTAAAAATATTTCGTTAAATTTATTTAAAATTAAAAAAATGCCATTAAATAATTAATAGTTATTGTCGGTGATCAGTTAAATCAATTTTGTGTAATACAAATTTTTTTAATTTCCTTTTTTATTTTTGTAATTTGAAGTGGTTATAAATAGGATTTATATTTTAAGCAGAAATATACTGATCTAAATCAAAATTTTGTGTTTTGGACCTATGAATTCACCATTTACATCATAAGAATCTCTCTCTACCTGCCAGTCGAAAACCATTTCATACCATGCAAACGTAAACCACGCCTTTCAATTTTAATTATGGCAATGTTGAATTTAGGTCGTTTTATTAATACAGGTCAAAACACCCAAAACTTTGAATTCTAGTTCAGTATATTTCCAAACATGCTTTTCATTAGACAATGGTAATAGAAACCTTTAAAATTTGGCCCGTATTAAATATTAAAAGGCAAAATTTAACATGAAACGGCAGCAGTTGTGATGTTCCTAAATATAACGTTTTAGGGCCGGCGGATATTTAGCGTCGCTCAGCATCACAAATAAGTTGAACGATTTTAATATCAAGAAATATATAATAGTGAAACAGTTAGTGAATAGTGATTTACTTATTTTGAACTGCTGTTCGGGCTTGGAAGCAGTTACTGTATGGTGTTGGCAGTGATACGTAGTTAAGTGGAACGTCTAGCGTGTTCGCAATGCATTCGACCAGATCTAGGTACACTTACGTCTGTGCTATTGAAGAATGCAAATGTCCTTATAAGCGGTAAGTGAGTCTTGACTGTTTTATTTTACTACTATTTCTGATTTAATACTAGAAAAATTTAACCGACAAAGCGAAGCGACGGCTGATGTATGGAGAGTACGGTTTTTTAACTATAGGAAATTCGCGTCTAAAATGGGTAATTCACATTCATATATTATAAACGTAAGAGTAAGTCTGTCTTTATATTTCTTTTTTACTGTTAATTTGGTGAACCGATGTTAATGTGTTTTGGTACAAAGATTAACAGAAAACGAACTTAAGCTCCCTTTAATTAATTTTTACCTTTCCCAGACATTATTACTTTGACTAAAATTAGGGTAAAAAAGGGATAATTGATAGTTTCCATTATTTTTCTCGCAGAGAAATGACTTTCCGTTAACCCAAAATAAATAAAAAAATGTGTCAGTCATGTGGATAATACACACATAACTATCTAGCCCCAACGTAATAAATCTTAATAAAGATACAGATTGATAAATAATATCATAATACAGTTTTTTCCCACCAAACAAAATCGTGGGCGACCGTTACTTTTAAAACTAGATTTAAAAACTAGATATCATATTTATCTGTTACATAGGTGTAATACTTCAGATTGATTGCGACTGTCAATCACCCAACACGTTTGTAAAGCAAAAGCAGAAAATTGACGACTTGATGAAATTGTTCAAATCCATAAGTCTTAAAGAGTCTCGATAGACGTGACAACTACTTACGATCCAACCATTTCTGAAAATGCTTAAGCGATTAACTTTTAAAAAATATACTAAGAACGCGAACTGAAACCTAAAATTGTCCGAGACCCGTGAAATCATCGCCTAGCATTACACGTACCTATCCTTATTTGAACCAAAACATAATTCATTAGAGTAATGCTTTGCAGTATAAACAAGACGCTTGCATTTTCTACTTTAACTATGCTTAAAAATATGAGGACCGTTATGCTGCCTCACAGATAATAAATCCGTAGAGTCAATGATCTGTCTATAGTCTTTAAGTTAAATTTTCAAGATACATTATGTCTAGGTTAGCGATAAGATGTTTTATCCCCTTAAGTCTGTCTGCTTCCACTCAATCACACATATCAGGTCACACATGTTTGGCTAAGTCGGCATGTCTATGTATACTTTAAGAGAATACCGGTTCAGCATTCGCTGTAATATATTCAAGATTACATAAACCTCTCGGCGATGTTTTCAAAACCCTGACTGAACATGCAAATCTGAGGACTTAGAGACCCGCTGAGAGCCGCTTGTGAAATGATGTGCATATTGTGGATGGAGGTTCTATTATGTTATAAAATACACGCTTAGCTCTTGATATTTGAGGCATGAGGCATAGTGGATAATATAATACAGAATGAAGATGATATCGTCATTGTCAACCTATTTTGACCACCAACAGGGCCAGGCCTCCCTACCTAAATAATTGGCCTCTTATTTTGATGACAGGACTCTTTATATGAGCTTAGGCCTACGAAGCTGTTCCCATACGGGCTTACATTGATGTTTATTTTTGAAACGATCATTATCAAACTTTACTAGTATACGTACGTATACGTTTTCCCAACTTCGGTTGAGAATTTCAACCAAATTTTCTTTTGAAGAAAGGGAAGTTCAATATTTCCTAACCCGACCCAAGGCTCGAAACTGGTACTTCGTGACCCGAAGTAACATAGGCTAACCACTGGACCATAATCATACACAACATCTAGAAGATGACGATATATGGATGAGGCGAAAAGGATGATACTAATAAATTACCTAAATCATTCCTCCTTTTGTAATGGCGTTTCGTAATTAATTGGTTCTAGTTATTTAATTGGTAGAATTAAAGTTTTTGTCACGTACGAGTATTTTCATGCTAGCTGTAAAAACAATGTCGTAGAGACTTAACGCTTCCATAATACCTCTTTCTATACAAATGTGTGGCTGACAAATATATTCTCTTGAATGTGATGTCCTGTTAAAAATGTGAGTTATACGTTTCAAATTGACCCAGTATATTTTGGCTATCCTGCTTACCTATGATAAGGTAATAAACTTTCAACTATTACAAAATCACTAAGGTCTGGCCGCCACCAGGGTCCTTAGTAGTCAAATTTTAAAAATATCATAATCGTGTAGGCAAGTAGCAATTTAGTAATAAATAAGCCAATAAGTTTTACATTCGACGACCAACTTACATCTCAATCGCGTCATAATTAAGCAGTCCTTGGATTGCCATACCCATTCTAGAACAAACTTTTGTAAAGTACTTAAAAAATAACTCGTTCTTACCAACATCTACAGTCGATTACCAAAACCCGGACATGTAATCTAAGATAATTGAGACAGGGCAACACCGGTTCGCAGTTTCTTGAGCAAGTGCGTTTTTATTGCACAAATATGTCACTTTTAATACCTTCGCCGTTATGTAAGCGTAAGTACTCGCAGGTACGGAACCTGTCGGTCACTTTTGTCGATGGAGTAACCGCATCGCTTGTCAGCTTGTCCTTGCGTCATGTGAACCAAACTGTGACGTTGAAATGTCAAACTATAACCGTGCAGGTGCCGCGTCCATCGCATGGCTGAGAGAAAATCTCCGAACAGACTCGAGACTTGCGACACGAGTGTAGGTTTAAAAAGGTTTTTCGACGCGGTCAACTCACGTTCTCTGCTCGTGTTATTAAATTTCCCACTGCACATCCAAATCTGGTAGGAACCAAAATAGAGTAGATTTTGTTTACTCCTTCCTTTATAGAACTTTCTGCTATTGAATGAATGTACCTATGACATTTTTATTGAGTGGTATGATCACAATGTTTGTTCCTCAATCTCGCCGTAATTCTTGATCTGATTTAATTGAAATTTAAATTAGAGATAGATTGAAACATAGGTAACTTTTGTCCCTAAATTTATAAAAAAACGGGAACTAAGCGCGTGAAACCGCTGTTACAGCAAACTAAATAATATTAGTGCATCCAATATTAGATTAACTTGTGGCTAACTAGGCTCTATATACCCTTTCCTATTAGAAGATAGGCCTGACTCTGTAGTGTGCCTTTATTAAGCTGAAAATGATGATGTTGAATTATTGCTCATAACACACTTAAAAGATAAAAGTGAATTGGCCGGCGGTAAATTGCGGCAGCGGAGTAAGGTTTATGTCATTGTCCCTGAGTTTGCAAACGTTCTTAATAACTTTCCATTGTGAACCATACATAATACATAATATTGTTAGGTATTGTAAGAAAAGATTTTGTGTACAAAATATAACTTATTACATTGACAGTTTCTGAGTAACTTAAGTTATCATCTTTACGTGGGCTTTTACGAGGAAGGCTACAACTTTATTTTTAGCACCCTGTGGTCAAACTTGTCGACCTCCGTAGCTCAGTAGTATGTGCGGTGAATTTATGAGACGGAGGTTCTGGATTTGATTGAAATTTTCTTATTTTCTTTCTTTGCCTGTGGCTGGTTACCACCCTGCCGACAAAGATACCGCCAAGCAATTAAGCGGCGCTAGAACGAGGTCATGAAGGAAACGAAAGAGGTGTAATTACCATCACACTTCTAACAAGTTAGCCCGCTTTCATCCTAGATTGCACATACAACCAGGTTTTTTTAATATGATATAAGATCGCATTTGACTACGATAAATCTCGACGATGATGAAGTGTAGATGCGGCCTATGGTGGGACGCGCTTGCTTAGAAAATGACTATTCACTGTTGTTTTAAAGATACCAAACTTGTAGGAATAAGGAAAAACTGACAACGGAAGGGCATTCCAGACCGTAGCTATTCATATAATAAAAGATGATGCAAAACGCTTGTACGAGGCCGGGCTGGGACCATATGGGACGTAGGGATGAAATCCCGCCCGGTGTCTTGCGGTGCGGTGATAAAAGTCAAGTGCTAACTTGTTGTGATTTAAAAAGAAAAAGTGACTAGATATATTGACAGTCCCTGAGTAACTTAAGTTATTATTTTCACGTAAGCTTTTACGAGGAAAGCTACAACTTTATTTTTAGCATCCCGTTGCTCCGATTCATCAATGTACTGTTTCATGGTCCCGTCAATCAGTTTTCTGATCACGTCCACTGCTACTTAGCTTGCATCGATTCACCTTATTTCTCTGGCACCTTTGAGTGCTTTCAAGTCTTCGTCCATTGTCACTGTCTTGTTAATCTGATTTGTAATACATTAGAAAGAGACGGCTGGGACCACCTTGGATAATTTTATGAGATACATAGATACGGTGCGCGTAACACGTTCACCTAGTTAACGATATTACCTACTGTTGCAAATGACACGTTGTCCAATACTTGTAACTGTTTATGGAGTTCAATTATTTGTATTTATAAAGTTGTTGTCCGCCATGGAACAGTGTGGTGGTGGGCTTAAGCTCTATATATGCTTTTGTAAGAATGAAGGTTTAGCTCTGTAGGAGTTCATGATAATAGACCTTATCAGACTCTATCTTTATCAGGTTTCGATGATTGAAACTACGAGAGACTGCTCTAAGGCACGTTATGGTGCATATACCTACATTCAACTCAGAGATTTTTAATGAAAAATTCTGAGATGGCCCTGGACTAGAATCCCGGACCGCGAGATCATACTGCCTCGTGATTATACTACATAGGCTAATCACGAGGCAGTAAAATAAGTTTAGTTTGCTGAAAGTTATGACATAAGTTTTGCAAAATTAAAGTGACTTTTTAAGTTGCCTTTTATTAAAGTTCTCTGTAATCGTGTCAACATACGCCTCTGTTACAGTCCTAATGGAATATAATTAAGCGTAAGATTGTAAATGTAACATTATATAATAAAATTTGCATTTTATTCAAATAATAATTCAAATTTAATCTAATTTTAAATATGATTACTCCAATGAGGTTAGATGTTCCGAAATCGTTGCATTTTTTGTTATGTGACTAATGACTGTTAGGAAATCTAGGAAGGAGAGGATCCTTAGTGTTACGGATTTTACGTAAAAGAGTTTATGAGCCATTGCATTGTATGTATGTTTATCATAGTATTTTATATTTAAAAATTTATTTAACAAAAAATAGAACCGACTGAAAACGCACTAAAAAGTGAAAAAAACCTGTCATTTAGTTGCTTTAATTTACTTAAACATATCTATGAAGTATGTGCCAGCAGGTTTAAGGAACATTTATTTAACGTAGTAAAGCAGTTTGTGGGTTCTAGGTAATGTTCTTAAAGCAAAGTGGCTGGCACCGAAATCGCTGCAAGTGTGCCTATAAAATTTGAAGAGTTCCTTCAATTTTCCTAGGATATCATTATTAGATCCTAACATGATGACAATGGGACCACCTTAGAAGTGTGCCCTTTCTAATAACAAAGAATTATCAAAATCGGACAACTCTGTAAAAAATCATACATTAAAAAAAAAGTATATATATACGTGTCGAATTGAGAACCTCCTCCGTTTTTTTTTCGTCGGTAAAAAACGAAAGTTTGTATGTATGAATGGATTGAATGTTTGTTACTTTTCACGCAAAAAGTACTGAATGGTTTTTGATGAAACTTCACAATAATATAGCTTACATATAAAGTAGTGAGTTGAAATTGTAGCTTTTTTACAATTTCACATAAATAGTTTCAAAGGGATAGAAAAATAATTGTTTGATGTATTGAATAACATTTATTACCGTCTTCAATAGAGGAGGAGGTTATCAACCCGGTTTTTTTTCAATGTGTCTTACCTCATATCTCCATAACTTCTTAACCAATTATAAAAATTGATTTTTAAAAAAAAAATGGTTTATTTTAGATTGGCCCCATAAATATATATTAAACAAAAATCGGTACAGTTTTTCTGCTCACAGCTGATTTTCGCTCATATAGCGAAATAAATAAACTATTCACTATTTATAATGTATTTTTTTATGCTCGATGCTTATTTAACGTCTCGTTGGAGTTTCGGTCTCATTTTCTATATGTATAATTTTTTGTTGTAAAAAATAACCTAAATTAATTTGCATAAGCATTCATATCCTCGGATCATAGTAATGATTTAATTATCATGATCGTATGCTAATCTGTGCTCTTCGGAGAATTCAAACGGCGATCGGGCCGGGTTACCGTAGCAGGGACTGGGTCAACCGCACGTTGCGCTGGCGTCGGCCTTGTGATCCCATTTTAATGTTTAATTAATATCATAATGTATGCATTCGTCAAGAAAAATATAGGTACATGTTTGATACGAGTATGTTAATTTTTAAGTTAGCTTAAAAGGTAAGATTTTCTCACCTATATCCAAAATACTCTACTAAAGTACCCGCGTAGATCTTTCTCGTTATTCTGATATGTAAGCTATATTATTTTAGAGTTTAATCAAAATCCATTCTGTAGTTTTTGCGTGAAAGAGATAAACATCTATCCACCCATACTTACAGACGTTTGCCTTTATGTTATTAAGGATTGTATATCCTCTAATGAAATCGTCTATTTTGTGCTCGCATTTTAATTTATAATAATGCAGTCGTCAAGGAAAATATACACGTAGAGGTCTGTTACGAATAGGTATGTCAATATAATTAAATATTCTTTTCAAAGTAGGATTTTCGGTCTGTTTTCAAATATATTCTGTTATTGTCTATCGTGTATTGAATTCGCATATTTTACGAGTAAGTTTATATTACAATTACATGCGCGGCAGATAAGTAAACTCTGTCTCTCTGTGATTCTACCACCGGTCAGGAAATAGCAACATTGTTAAGGAATTTAATTAATATTACAGCGTAGTGAGATGCTTGAATATTCCTCAACGAATGAACAGATTTCTGCAGTTTACTTAAAAATCAAAATCAACTATCATGGCAATGAATTCCAAAAATGTTGATGTGTGGACGTAGGCAAAAAGGATAATCTACCTATCCTTATCTGATTAATTTGGACAACTACCGTGACATCAAAATGGCAAGTTGAAGGTTTTATGACCTCACATAGCTCGTTAAAGTTTTCGCGGATACGCTGTTGACCAACCGGGTATTGCTCGCTAGAACTGCCCTGAAGTTTGGCCAACCGAGGACCGGTTTTGACGACCTTGCGTCTGCGCACGTTCACTTGTTGATCTTATGGATGCTTTGTGGATTGTAGCAGGTTTGTCAATGCTTTTGTTTTTATTGTTGGCCAACACGTTACGTGGTATTTAGCTCTGTACTCGTGTAATTAATTGCAAAACTACAGTCTTAATCTGTGAAACGATATCGCGTGGAATATCTTCTGTTACCCCTGTTTTTTAAGTTCTGAACAAATGACCTTATAGCTACAAGTAGCATTTAACCTCTTGGTTACTTCCTTTAAGTCATTTTACTCAATCATCATTTATCATTACTTTTGTTCGTTTGAAAACTATTATTGCGGATAAATAGTCGTCGTTATTGTTGCCATCATGGCATTGACCTTCAGATGTAAATCACCTTGAGTAATTCCTATTGTTGCCAAGCAACAGGTGTTTTTGGTTTGCGCAGAGTGACGCATTGAAACAAACGCGAACTGTACACCAGATGCTTTGTGTAAGGCTTCGCAGATTAACAGCGAAACGGGAAAAGGCAGATGGTGGACGTGACGAGGATGCCCATGCCTGTATTAATATCCTGTCAATTTTGTTATTACCGGGAACAAAATCACATGCAATCTCGCAACCCATATAGGTCGACTTTTCCTTCGTAATGACTTGTGGTTAATGTTGACATCGATGAAAAGAAAACAGACGTAGAAAGCTTTTCTGTACATCAAAGCGAAAACAGCGCTGCCTTTTATTTTAATACCGATACTATATTGTGCGCCGGCGCATGCTTTCCAGTTTCCATAAAGCGACACAACGCTGGAAAACGCATGCGCCAGCCAGTCGCTCACGGGCGTCCGGTGTGGTCGCACGCGTTTGTTTATCGGATTTGCGAAGTCGACAAACAATTTGCGATATCATACGTCACCAAAATTAATCCAAGTGCTGGGGTGTATAGTGCAAAAACTAATGTTCCGTGCTCATTAAACACTTGGACTTTCCAAGGTTAAAAGTGTTCCAGTGCTAAAATATAATTGGAGAATCTCGAATGATTTTCAACGGAGTTCGTCACGCTTGTTGACTGTTTTTTATCGGTTTGCATTTATTATTTTTCTTATTGACTGCAAATTACAATATTCAGTTTTTGTGCGGTACTGATTACATTATCTTTGTAGATGTTTCCTATTCCTAAATCGGAATGATTCATGTGTCCAAAATGTATGTGGGATTCGAAACTACCAATTTCGTAATATAGTAGGCTCCGTCGAAGGTGAAATTCAAGTTGTAATAGAATATGGGATTCATTTTAATCAGCCATTGTGTTAATCTTAGACTCTGTTTAACGAGAACAATGGAAAAAATTTCGCGCTCTTGAGTTGGATTGAATCATTTATCAACAGTCATATATGGTTATGAGAAGTTTTGAATTCCTCGCGAGCTTTAATGTTATTGTTACTACACGTACAAAAACTCGAACATTTATTTCATGGACTTCAATTGTAACAGATATGACGACAACACACGTGACAATTTCATGAGAATGAATGTTCTATACACGTTTATCACACCTATTGATAAATTCATCAATTTTCTCACACGTTATCTATCAAGTGAATTTTATCTTGTGTGAAAATAGTCTTCTTGATACAATTATTGTTGTTATTAATCAAAATATTTTTGTTATTGTTACAACATAATTTAATATAGCGTTTGATCAATTTTGGTGTTAGATGCATCATGTAGTATTTTGTCATCGTGTCGTTTTTAGATTCGACCTTCGATACCTTTTATGTTGTCTGATTGCTAAATTTTACCTTCTGTCATACTAAAAGATGTTAATCAGGAGGTACTAATAAAATATATTAAATCGATATTTTCTATTAAGGATTAGAATTAGTATAAACTTTGTTCAGCGTTTTTTAAGTGTTTGGAAATTTACGTCTTTTCTTGATTTCCCATGACCAACTGTTTCAATCTAATTGAGGCAATCAAACATCTTCTAGCTCCTATTTACACCATAATTACTATATATAGCTTTACAATGTGCTCGTGCTAAACACATACCATCTCGTTTCTGCTGATTTATTTTTATGTCTTATTTAATTATGTAGTAAATTTAAATAATTAAAAGCAATTTATCAACATTAGTGTTACCGAAGCATCTATTTACTACGCTATTTAAATTAATGAAAAGCCAATTACTGTGATATCTTCCGGCATTGCTGCTATTGAGATTTATATAAATTCCACTTATTTTTGGTACAGTTTAATTCAATTTCAGCAATAATTTTGTTTGGTCTTAACCAAAAAAAATTGTTGCAATGCCAATGGTTTGTTTATATTATGTAAATAAATAAATAAATATTATAGGACAATTACACACATCGCTATATAGCCCCAAAGTAAACGATGCTTGTGTTATGGGTACTATGATATATATATATATATATATATATATATATATATATATATATATATATATATATATGTGGGAATCGAACCCACAGCATAGGACAGAGAAGCAGGGTCACTACCCACAGCACCACTCGGCCGATAAATTATGTATCCCTTAAAAGACTTTCCACGTGCATTTTTTAATATTGACATGCTGCTGTTTGTAGGTTATAATTAGTAGTGGTTTAACCACGAGAAGATTTATCTAAAAATTGAATTAAAATATTTCCAATTATTAAAGCAATTATTATAGCAATTATAAGTGTTATACAATTCAAATACTCCAGCAAATAATTAAGAGTCCAGTGTTAATATTAAACTATATTTTTGAATTATGATAATAATAAAAGGCAGACGGGTAATACCACATCATGACAGTTATTAGTATTATCAAACTTTGATTAGATATCTAAATCAAAATTGTAGTCTGTAGATGTCCATCAATGCTCTACAATGTTGATTTGGTTAAAAGATACTAAAACTTTGCTAAGTATATTGCATTTTTATACCAAGAAATAAAGGGCCATAAAAAGCCAAAATAATGAATTCAATGCCACGGAGACGATGTTCTAAAAATATTCCACAAATCTCATTTAAATCGTTTGATCTCAAAAAAGGCTTTGACGCTGTTATCGTTTAATTACATCACGTTGGCGCTTTTGTTGGCTTGCTTTCTTTTTGGATTGCGAGTTTATGTTTGTGGGTTTTTAATGGTTTACAATTATACAACACTAGCTTTCGCAAGTAGTTTTGCTTGCGGTAATATACATTGTGGCAGATCATTTGTACCTTAGAACCGTATAAAAGTTTGTTTTCTTTAACAACCGTACTTCTTCTCACCTTGTTTGTACCTTTGACAGTATGTATGCAATTAAAGGTGATCTTTTAATCCGTTAAAGCTTATCCTTATATTTTACAATTAAACAAAATTATTTTCGCATTTATAACATTTGTCATGATATCAAATACGAACAAGTATTTTTCAAGTAGTATTAATGCTTTTTATAGAAATTTTCAAAACTGTTATGAGTGGTTTGAACATTAAGAATATAATTTCAATATGTGTATTGAAATTATATTCTCAATTATTTATATAAATCATTATCGTCACTATCAGCCTATTTACGGCCCACTACAAGGTCAGGTCTCCCTCCTTGTAGGAGAAGGGATTTATATAAAATACTCGACTTTAATTTAACATTTTAAAGTGATTAAACTTAAATTTATTTAATATTTTAATTACCATTATCTTTATCTTACGTAATTATCTAACTGAGAAACAGGTTCCTAATTATTATAATTTAAATCTTTATTTAGATTAACTAATTACTTTTGGATTCAAATATCAATGTGGTCAACTTTGACAATAAGTTATTATCAACTTGGTAATTTATCTTATCAAGCCATTTAATTTTTAATTAAGTATTTTTATAAGGAGAAAACGTCTTCTAACGTCCAAACAAAAGGATCTAATCGTTGTTTGTATCTCATATCTCGCTTTCAAAGTTCGGAGCTGGCATGAAAGTGGCATTGTCACCATCTTTGTTTTAATTTATCACTGCGGTCTCACTAATTAACTCAAAAGTACGTACATGCAAATTCAGTTTATTGTCGTATCGCTGTTATACAACGTGTTATTACGTAGGTAGTATGAATCTCATTGTTTCTAATGATCTGTCTATTCTGTCATGATATTTTCTGTTTGTATTCCATTTCCATTTTCCATTCTTATTTTGTTGTAATTTTGACTACCAAAAATATAATTTTGATTTTGTCGAACTCTTGACGTAAAAAGAAGGGTTCTAAGTTAGAAGTTTCTGACTGTGTATTCTGATTATCTGTGTGTCCGTACGTAGATTTTCAGCTTCTAAGCGTTGCGTTGCTTTTTTTACGTAATCGAGGTATGTCAACTGTGCCAACCTGTATTGTAACAGCGATTTGGTACTGAACTCTGTACTATTTCTCTTTCTATTTATAAGGAGGGAGGCCCTCCTCCTTGGTCCTGTAGTGGGCCGTTAAAAATAGGCTGATAGTGATAACCATGGATAATTATATTCTATCATAAATGGTAAGAAATTAATAATATTAAACTGAAGCAGTTAAGTAACTAAACTTGTATAACGTTTATACCAACGTAAAACATGATATTCGTTAATTTAATAAATCGTTGTTAAGTAGAAAATAATTAATTGATTCTCCAATCTACCTCGTTAAATGTTCGTTAATTGATAAAAACGTCTTTATGAACTAGATTATTGTTGTTGAAGCCTTATAATTTTTTTTTCAATAATATATCTTGTTTTTGTGTAATAGACTAACGCGGCATAGTTTCCAGTGAATGAATAATAGTCTCACTATGTGTGTCGTTTGATGTGATGTTTTTATGTACGGCTGTTATAAAGGTATGATCTACTGTAAATTTTACCAAGATTTACTATTTGCGTGATAGTGTTTTGATATATAATATACTAAAGCCAAACTCGATTGAGAATGCTTGTCAACAAACAAATTTAAAATAAAAGTAGATGCAACACATTTTATGCCTAATAAATTTAAAATTATGTTTTGTTTTTGTATATAATCTTATTTAAAAGATATTGAATATATTAATTAGTTTTAAGCTAATTAATCTTATTTATTGTCATGAATTCGTCATTAACAAGTTAAATAAAATAAATTAGGTATAAACTGACTAGTGAAGCTTACCTTCATTTTTTATTTGTTTGTTGACAAGCATTCTCAGTCGAATTTGGCTTTAGTATAGTTCCAGTAGTTCTTAGTGTAAAGAAACTTTTAATATACCTATTAAAGTAGTGTTTTGTGTTTTAATTTACAAGTATTATAGCTACTCTGCAGTGTAGACTCTTCCGCTAAATGTTCTGATACATACAAAAAATAGAACAACTTATACTTTGTCCATTTTATTAATAGTTTTTTGACAGCTCACGCCCATGATGTTTCGTATTGTTTAAGTTCAAATTTCATACAAATAATATTGTACGTCATGGACGGGTACCGCCCCTTTAGTGATGTGCCACACATAACGATTACTACGATTGTGCTATAGATTACAAATAATCGGTAAAAATAAATGCTAATATGTAAATAAGGTGTAATACGTTATATAATCAGGAAGACAACAAAAAGTATAGGTAGGTATACATTTTTCACATCATCTATTTCATCATTATCCCTATAAGGGAGCGTAAACCCATCACGCTGTTCCAATGCGGGTTGGCGCGCTTAGGATGATAATGTTTCATTCATTAACAATCACTTTCGCATATTGATGAAAGTGACCGGGACCGCTTAACTTGCTCTCGGCACGGGGATGTAACACCACCAATTTTCCCTCAAGTAGTATGAGTCAGAACTCGGGAGGCACTCGGGAGGAGTTTTCAGGTACATTTCACCCACGCCTGGTGCCTGAGGGATTAAAATATTAACTATTTAAATAAATATTAACTTGTTAAATTCTTTCAACAGTTCAGATGTTTAATCAAAACGCAATTATAGCGTTTTAATGAGAGTCAACTATCAAACGAGCAGATCTTCTGAAGAACACTTGTAGTAGTTGAAGTAAAGACTTCGCTGTTCTCAGTTAATTAGCTCTTAGTACTTTATACTTCATGGAATCGCGGAAGAACTGAGACGGCTAATTACAATTTTAATAGCTAGACTTATTTTTTTTAAACATTAACTTGACTTGCCATATTTTTGCACCATTTTTTATAGTAATATTCTCCTTGTTGTAGTTGAATTTAACCTTGCGCAACATGTTTATGTGTTACAAATAGATTCAAAAGTAAGAAAAAGAGTTATGACGGTCACCATCAGATTATCAGTATTGATGATAATGACCGGGACCAACGCATTAACATTCTCTCCAAGGCACAGGAATGTAACTTCACCAACTTCCCGATTCTGAGAATTTACTGCGAGTTTTTAAGAGGAGAGGAAAGCTCATTCATTCGGTAGCCCAACCTAAGATCCCATCATCATCATCATCATCATCATCATCATCATCATCATTACCAGCCTGTGGACGTCCACTGTTGGACATAGGCCTTTTTAGGGACAAACACAACGATTCCGAGCCGCCTGTTGCCAGCGGCTCCCTGCGACACGTTTGATGTCGTCAGTCCACCTGGTTGGGGGTCGACCAACGCTGCGCTTTCCGGTGCGGGGTCGTCAATCTACCACCTTGGGCCGTTCGTCAGCTATTCGAACTACGTGCCCCGCCCATTGCCACTTCAGTTCGAAATTTTTAATATAAACACACCACTGGACCAACGACATGGTATTTAGTTTTTCTATGGAAAAAGATTCGTGGTTAAGCGACACGTCGTTCTCATATAAATATTATGTACATAGAAATCAGTACGTCAAATCTTAAAAAGAACGTCAGTATCGTAGTCGATGTACAATGGTTGCACAGCTCCCTGAATCTAATGACATTTTGTAGTATTGGACGGACAGTCAAACTATACTAAAGCCAAATTCGATTGAGAATGCTTGTCAACAAACAAATTAAAAATGAAGGTAGAATTCACTAGTAATTTTACAACTAATTTTTTAAATAAACTAGTTAATGACGAATTCATGACAATAAATTAGACCAGTAAGCATAAAACTAATTAATATATTCAATATCTTTTAAATAAGTTTTTTTTTAATTAACAAAACATAATTTTAAATATATTAGGCATAAAATGTGTTGCATTTTCTACCTTCATTTTAAATTTGTTTGTTGACAAGCATTCTCAATTGAGTTTGGCTTTAGTATAGGTGGGATGATCGGCGAGATGTTTGTACGATGCATTTTTTTTTAAGAATCGATATACATTATTGTCTTCGCCACACGTAGCCAGCTGCTGTCGTCTGCGGTCGATCAAGAACTTTTTTTTATTATTTACAAGTCACCTTTTGACTGCAACCACACCAGATGATATGTGATGGTGTAAGATGGCAGCGGGATAACTTGGTAGGAGTAGGATAATATCCACACTCCTTTGGTTTCTATCGCTTGGCGGTAGGTTTCTATCGGAAGGGTGGTACCTACTACCGAAGGCTCCCACCAGTCATAACGGTATAGTGTAGTGTCACGTGTATTCGTTAATTACTGAGCATAAAGTTTAAGTTACGTTTTAAATGACTGAGCACTGAGCTCATTACATAAATGATCATTATCCACTTTTAGTGTTTCCGCGACTTTATGCGATTTATTTTACAAGAACATTCACTCGCGCGCTAGAATGGCTAATGGGATTATTTATTTTTATCTCTATCTATTATTGTGTAATAGTTTTATTTATTTATATCATAAACTAATACTTTCTCGTGTTACAACTATAAACTGTTTTCGGTAATTTTTTTTTTATTCCCTCACTGATCAGGCATGACTAAAATGTACATGAATGCGTCATTTTAATCCTTAAAGCATGTAGATATGACAATACTTTTCAATAGAGAAACAAAAGATAGTACGAATTTAGACAATGTTTTAAAAATGATGTATTCGAATATCATCAATGTTCTTAGTTAAACAGACTAGTTTACATTGACTTATTAAACATTGAAAACTCGTTTACTACAAAACAACTCGTATACGACAATTATTTAAATACTATTTTGACAGCCGAGTGGCGCAGTAGGTAGTGTCCCTGCTTATGCGTCCTAGGCTGTGGGTTCGATTCCCACATCTGGAAAAAGGTTTGTGTGATGAGCGGGGATGTTTTCCAATATCTGGGTGTTTATCCATATATTATAAAGTATTTATGTATAATATATATAAAAATATTCATCAGTTATCATAGCCATATCATGGTACCCATAACACAAGCTATTTACGAGTACGCTTATTTTGGGGCTATATAGCGATGCTTGTAATTGTCCTATAATATTTATGTATTTAATTTTTGTTATATTATCCACTTCCAGATGAAAAAATCAAAAAATAACCTTACATTGCAACTAATGTTGCAAGCTCTTTATTTTTAATGTCCCGCATAAAATAACAAAATAGGTAATTATTTTATTATGCATTCGTGTATTTACAGAGAATGTGTCTAACTCTTGCTCTGACCTTTCTGACACCAAAATGAATTTTAAACATCTACGTGTTTTAGCTTTAATATTCAAAGTGAGCAGATACTTAGCAATTCTCTTGCAAACCATCTTGCTTCATATTTAGACTCTCATTAAATATTATGATTAGGTGGCGTGGCTAAACAACGTCCGTTCTGTGATTGTTGTGAACACTTACATGTTTGGTAATACATGTAAAAATGCCTTTATTTTTTGAAAAATCATATTTAAAAGCAGCTAGAAAGATCTAGTTCGGTAGATTCGCGCACTGCTGTATAGAAAAAGTCGTCCAACGATGTTGTCTATAAAAAATAACTTCCTTAATAAGTCAAATCTATTATTTATTTTCTTGCGGCAGTTAAGCTTCGCTAAGTTGCAAAACAAAAAAAAACTGCCGTCATTGAGAAACCTTAACCGTGGTTGCCAAAAATTTGTATTCAATGCAAGACGGAAATAGATTTTCTTAGAACGAAATGTAAGTTAACATTTTTTTTATTCGTATTATATTATATATTATACTAGAGGACGCCCGCAGATTCACCAACATAGTTCTCGTTTCCGTGTGAATTTCGGGATAACATGTGGCCTATGTGTTATTCTGATATGTAAGCTATATTATTGTGAAGTTTCATCAAAATACATTAAGTCGTTTTTGAGTGAAAGAGTAAACACCCATACCTAAATATAAACTGTCGCCTGTGTAATATTAGTAAGAAGTGAACCAACTGTTTCGTTGGACTTTGTACCATGTCCATATAAAAATGTACACAATTTCGATGTTTTACATTGCTTACATACAGTGGGGCAAGTGCGAGTTTTTCACCGAGCGACTGTGTAAAAACGTACTCACTCGTAACGTCAAATTATATAGAACAAAAAGTGTTTACTCTCACTATAACTAGATGGCGCTACTCCAATTCCATATAAAATTTGCCTTTACTGTTCTCGACATCGACGCGGTAAAATCTTACACTAAGCACACAGGTCTATATATTCTATTCATATCCCCTCTCCTACAAGGAGGGATGCCTGGCTTTGTAGTGGGACGTTAATAAGCGAATAATGATAATGTTATTAGCTAACGATAAACTTATAATCACCTTTTCACTGACCACAGTTTCGAAATATTTATAAAAACGTATTGTCTTAAAAAAATATAATATTTTTAATCTAACGTCTTTATATCCAAAATAAGACCATCTTCAAAGGAGCTGTCGACTAGTAATATTATCCCCTAGTGATATATGCTGATCCATCGACATGATATATGAAGCAAAGGGACGCCGTCGCCCCCAGTCTTTGGTTTCGTTATATTAGGTGTAGTATTTTCGACAACTTTCTTAAGCTCTTCGCATAATGACCGCCAAACAACGTTCGGAGGATGGCACCTCGTGGTGATGATTAGGTACACATATGGGAGGGCGGGCGTATTAAAATCATATATTCTACAAAAAAATGTACGACTCTTATGTGTTTCTAAGTATGATTTTAATAGAAAAGTTAGATACATATAGAAAAGATAGATAGATGATATTTGTTTGATTAGAAAAGCACTGCATAACAAAGTGCGAAACAAGGAAACGAATTCAAAAGAAAATCAGTCTGATCATAAAAAAAAACTCAGCATAATGCTACAGTCTGCTGCAGCGCTGAGATTCAGCGGAATTCTTAATATTAAGTAAATATTTTTGATGTTTGAATAATGTCACTTGCTATGTTTTGAAATTGCGCAGTTCGTATTTGAGATACTTACATTAGTGACAATCCTGCATAGTTTTTAGTTATGTTTGAACCATGTCACTTACTAGGTTTTGAAATGGCACAGCCATTCGTATTTGAGACACTTTAGTTACGACGCCGTGAAACGTGTTGTAACTGTGAATTAAGGGCGTGAAAGTTATGTGTTCACTTCACATACTCGTACATTGCGAACCTAAAGGCGTATCCAGACACTAGCACTAAACAGAGACGAATAGCATTCCATGGATTTATCGCGCAGGTGCCAGGTCCATCGTGTGGCTGAGAGAAAGACATGCGGCACGGGTGAAGGTTTAAGGGTACCGTTTGTGACCGATCAACGCTCGCCTTCTCTGCACTACTAGTAGTCTGTGCGGATCGTGCTATGGCGAGCACTGTGTGTGTATCCAAATGTGTTTGTGTGTTTGGCAAGTACCGAGTCATCATTCGGCTCGGGCCGAATGCCGAGTATGAATATTTGCTGGCATTTTCCGAATGTTTAGTGTGTCTGCGTGACGAATTCCGAGCATCATTGTAAAGTACTGCGGTTCATTAAACACTCGACACTTGGCGAATCCAGCATGTGTGAATGTGCCTTTATGCTTAGTTTGCATCGCGAGCAACATCTTAGATGTTATATCGACTTTGTGATATTGTCACGTTTTGTGTTAGATGCAATATTTTACGCATCATATGAATATTTTATGCGGGGAATATTGGGTTTTCCTTATTCCAAAACATGCTCAATAGCAACCTGGAAAAGACGATCTAGTTTTTAACAAATATATTTTCTGGAGAATGTGGCCGAAAATTCTTCGATCTAGTTCCTATTTCACCGACTAACCTTAAGACTGCTAGGCCTGGTAAAACATCTTTTTGTAGTCGATGTTTCTGATTCACATTTCGTAGTTTTGAAATGCCCTTCTTGTTTCCTTTTTTCTTATTACCTACAACGTATGTCTTCTAGGCAAGGCAGGCAAGGCTGTATTCACTTTACTGTCGTGCGTAATGACAGCCAAGTTCTGGCCTATATACGAGTAAGAAGAGAGCACGGTTAGCCGTCAGCCCGGCTCTAGTCCTTAACATTTAATAGTGATCTTTAATAGACCCAAATAATATCATCTAATCGACCCAAATAATTTATTTATTTATTTATTAGGTTCGCTTACAATTACTTACACCAAAACATGATATCTTAAACTTATCCCTTAATTTATACTAAGTGTAGTAATCACTTACAAGCGAACACAACACGCCCTTGCACATATATTACTCCCACCACTGAATCAGACTAATATTCATGAAAATAACCAATCGAATACTAATTCCTCCGCGGTAACTCCGCAAGTTTTACATATCGTACAAGGTAAAAATACTAGCGGGAATCAGTTAACCTTAGTAGATAACACACAAAGTTCAGTAACTCTAATACACTATAGTACAAAATAAAGGAGCGAACACAAATTCTACATCCAATGCGAACTCGCAGTCGCACACAAATTCTAAAAAATAGTAGATATAGCACAAAAAAAAGTAGATATAAAAGATAAATTAAATAATACAAAACTTAACTGACAATTCGAATAGGTACTACTTAATAATTAATAAAAAAGGTAAACAAATAAATGTGAGAAAATCATACTAATATAGTTAAAATCTTAATAATCCAACTGGAAAAATAATATCTTTATTTATTCGAAACATATCTTTGGAGTCTGAATAGATATCCACTACTGTGCTGAGTATAAAAATATATCTTTTAAGTAATGATGGAGCTAAAAATATATCCTTATTTATGGTTACAGAACTGTGTGACAAAATACAACAAGTTTCCTTAAAAGCGGTAATAAGCACACCTCCCATTGAATGGCCTACTACGACTAGATATTATTACATAGTAATTCTATAAAATCTCATCTTAATTTAACTATAGAGAATTTCTGTATTTATGTAGCTAATACTATTTAGGATCCTTATTTGAATAGTAAAACCTTGGGAGATATAAAGGGAAAAGTAGTCGTATATCACAATAAGAAAGATTTGACGAGTTTGTGGGTAGATTTACTTGTAGGGATTTATTATACCTTGAATGGGCAAGCTGGGTTATTCGTCTTATTGTATGGATTTGCGATACATGAAAATATTACGTGTATTTTTTGCGTCTCTTTTGAATAAAAATGCTAGAAAAATGAAGTAAATTCAGTATATATTTTGCAGATTTTACTAATATTCAGATGAATGAATTGAATATAAAAAATAATCCGTTCAAACTGATACCTCGAAACACGAGGATAATCTTATTGAAAGAGAATAAATTATAAATACATGAAAAGTGGTACATTTTGCTCAGTTTTGTTCCAGATTATGCGCGTATTTTATATGAATACGGTGAAGTTAATTATGGAAGGGTTATGATCTTACAAATTGGATAGAAGCAGTTGCTGCTCTGCTGAAATTCATTATTCGACGTCGCAGGGATATAGTCAAATTGTTGATCTGTGTACTGTGTACTATTTGATCTAAAATCTCCTCCATATCTCAAGCAGTAATTTACGTTTCTGGAAGTGCAAACTAATCAAAGGTTTTTTTAAAGCTATTTGCTGGCTTATCTCAGTAGATTCAGCCTTCCAAACCGCTGCCAAACCACTAGTAGCGTCACTACAAACTAACGAACGCAACGCTTCAGAAGTCTTGATAAACTAAACCACTTGAATAGTTATTATAAAAAGAGTGAATAGGCATTTTCTAAGCAAGCGCGTTCACCCTAGACCATACCTACACTTACCATCAGGTGAGATCGTGCTTGACCATGATCTCACCTGATAATAAGCAAGCTTTTTACGTAAAAATAAATAATAAATAAATATTATAGGACAATTATCACACATCGCTATATAGCCCCAAAGTAAGCGTAGGTAGCTTGTGTTATGGGCACTATGATAACTGATGAATATTTTTATATATATATAACATAAATACTTATAGTATGGGGATAAACACCCAGACACTGAAAAACGTCCATGCTCATCACACAAACATTTTCCAGAGGTGGGAATCGAACCCACATCCTGGGACGCAGAAGCAAGGTCACTACCAACTGTGCCACTCGGCCTTTAATATATATAGTACTAGCTGACCCGGCAAACGTTGTTTTGCATTAAAAAAAAAATTGATTAAAATTAGATAGTAGCTGATTCTCAGACCTGCTGAATACGCAAAATACATACAAAATTTGGTGAAAATCGGTAAAGCCGTTTCGGAGGAGTAACTAACATTGTGACTAACATTGTGACAGGGAAATTTTATATATTAGATAATTATACATATTTAATTTTCAAAGACTAATGTATCTGCGCTCTAAAATAAATCATAGAAAATTCCAAACTGTATTATAGCACGGCACAGAATACATTGAACAGTACAAGAACAAGTAATACAACAATAGTTGCGTTATAACTTTGTTTTCTGTACATTAGTGGGTTGTTATTCGAAATTACAAATGAATAAACAATTAGTGCTTACAATTAGCTGAATTGTTTGTCGGTATCGCACTTGTTTGTACAGCCGTGTTTATACGCTTCAATGAAATTGAATTGTATAGCGCGACCTTATCAAGTTTGAGGTTGTTTCCATTCTCGCTCATTTCGTTAATGTAAAGGCGCCTGCTCATTTGTAGATAAGAAATAATGAAAATTTATTCTTATTTCTTTTGAGTGCTGCAAAGTTATAAAAAATTATGTTGTATAGTTTTACCAAATTAACTTTATTTTGGTGGCAAAGCGCTCTATTTTTAGTTTCCATTATCACTTAACACTCGTACAAAACATTTGCTTCTTCAATTCTTATATATCGTATCTAAGATATGAAACCCTTTCTCGAAGTTTATATGTCCTGATACTAACAATCTGGGCATATTTAGGATAATACTGAATTTTCTACACAAACTTGCTCCATCTTAGGCCATATTATGATGAGGTAAAATTGTGGCCAAGCGGTAGCCTATCTATAAATAATATAATCCCTATTTCCTTTGGTTACGCCATCACGCGTGAACGGCTGACCAGTTTTCACTATTTTTTTTTGTTGTGTTTGGTACCTATTGTCAAGAGAAGGTTCTTATGGAGAAAAATTTTCAAAAATTGCGCGGAAAATTTGAAAATATTTTTTATCGTCTACAAGTTGGTCCTTGACTGCTAACACACCTGCTGTTAAGTGATGATGCAATCTTAGATGGAAGTGGGCTAACTTGTTAGGAAGTAGGACGAAATCCACACCCCTTTCGGTTTCTACACGACATCGTACAGGAACGCTTAATCGCTTAGCGGTACGTTTTTGTCGTTAGGGTGGTAACTAGCCACGGCGAAAGCCTCCCACTAGCCAGACGAAGACAAATTAAAATAAAAATAAATCCACCGCGCATACCACTGCGCCTCGGAGGTCGTCAAAATTTAAGTAAACTTAATGACTCTTAGTGATATTTGCTACTCAACCAAGGCTTAACGTGTATCAATGAAATATGACACAGATGGATTATCGGTATAACACATAATTTTTATTCGAATATTCTTACACAAACGGGGACTACGTGCGTGAAACCGCGGGGCACTGCTAGTTAAAGCAAATTAAAAGAGAAGGTTTAACTACTAGGCTTCTGGTCCTATACGCTTCATTGAAACTAAATTGTGATAGAGTGCGACCTCTCCCAACTTTGTGGTTGAGTTTTGCCATTACGGTAAAGTAGTTACTTACTCTCATGGTCAACCTTTTTTCCCCCTCCCTTTCTTTTGATTAACCTGAAAGCTTTTTGTTGTGATTGCCTTACACTGTTCTAATATAACTTTTTAGACGTCCCACGTAATTGAAATTAACAATTTATCAGGCCATTAGTTTGGCCTGCAACTATTCTGAAACTAATTAGGTGCCGTTGCTTACCTAAGTGAATTTGTGGTTTAATAATTGATTCTCTTGCAAACACCAATTAAAGTCATCAGCTAATAAGTGACGTAAGAATATAAAGAAAACAAAGAAAACCCGGCTTTTTAACCGACGAAAACAAAACGGAGGAGGTTCTCAATTCGACACGTATATTTTTTTTATGTATGACCACGCATAACTTTTTACAAAGTTGTCCGATTTTGATAATTCTTTTTTTATTAGAAAGGGCATACATCCAAGGTGGTCCCATTTCCGCTTGTTAAGATCTGCTGATGATATCCTGGAGAAATTGAAGGAACTCTTCAAATTTTGGAGGCACGCTTACAGCGATTTCGGTTTTTTACTCGGTATCGGTAGCTTTTTGTCTACTAGTGCCATATAATATACTATGACAGTATAGTACGAGTACGCTACGTGGCGATAAATCGTTAAAAAGTAAGAAATAAAATTTTTCAACAAAAAATAGAACCAACTCAAAACGCACTAAAAATTAAAAAATAACTGTGTCATTTAGTTGCTTTAATTTACTTAAGCATATCTATCGAGTCGGTGCCAGCCAAGGTTTCTACTTTCAAGGACGTTACCTAGAACCCACAAACAGCTTTACTACGTAAAATAAATGTTCCTTAAACTTGGGTGGCACCGACTTCATAGATATGCTTAAGTAAACTAAAGCAACTAAATGACACAGTTATTTTTTACTTTTTAGTGCGTTTTGAGACGGTTCTATTTTTTGTTAAAAATTTTTTTTGTCAAAAGATCAGCAAAGTAGGAGGATCAAAATCTTGTAGAGAAGGGCTGTTAAGACATAACGATCTAAAATAAAAATGACTATGTAAATCTATTTGAAGGCCGCAGAAAAGCAACATACATATCTATAGAATTTTAGATTTTTGCCTTAGCTGCATTCAGTGATTTAAGTACGTATTCATTGAATTTACAATTGTCAAAAAAAAATTTAGGTTAATTAAACATTTTACTTTAAATTTAAGACGGTCGGTCATACAGGCCGTGGTTTGGGCAGCTCTTATTTAGCAAAACAATGCTACGCTATGCTTGTTGATTCGCTATCAGAACAAAAAATATATATTTGTACGTAGGTACGCACATAAATTTGAATTTGGTTTTGTCATAAACATCCGCACAAAAAAAGGTGCGCGAGGTTTTACCTAAATTGTATCCATTTCAAAGTTTATCTGACGTTTCGCGATACCTGCTCGCCGATGCGACAGAGTGGAAAGATGTACTCATATATATATGAATGTATATACATATAGGTACCTACCTAGTGGACGTTGACCCACTCGCAGTTAGGTTTAGCAGCCTTTGTTATATACATGTTTGTATAGTTAATGTTTTGTTATTAGAAGTATAAACCTACGTAGAACGTATTGAAAATGACTTTTGACGGCCTCCGTGGCGCAGTAGTATGGGTGGTGGATTTATTAAAAGGAGGTTCTGGGTTTAATCACAAGTTAGCCCTGGACTGCAATTATACTTAATGGTAAGTGATGATGCAGTCTAAGATCGAGTCGGGCTAACGGATTGTACGACATCATATCGGAACGCTAAATCGCTGTGCGGTAAAACCCCACGATGTTCCAACTCATAGCCTGGGACTGCATTTCGGGAACGTTAGTACTACTACCGTAAATCCCACAAGCCAGACCTAGACCAATTAAAAAAAAATGAAAAAATAATCTCAATCGTACCCAAAACCTCCGTGTTAACCGCGCATGCCATGTTCTACCAGGTTTCCCATCATACCTACAATGTACTATGTTTTACTTGTCCTGAAATTCTGTGATTTGTTAATTAAAGGGTCAATAAGCATATCTTTTCACACAAAATCTCATTATACACGCAACTATTATTACATTATAAACGCAAAATCTTTACACTAGCCTTTTCCACTTACAATACAAATATATATAGGCGCGGCTGCTTATATTTATATTGTAAGCGAAATATAACGCTTGATCTAACACAGCTTTCTAGTGTGGTAGGTAAGTGGTACGGTGTTTTTATGTGATTAACACCATTTGTGAGAATTTACACTTTTTTTTTATATTTTTAGACCTACCTACCTACTTACCTAATTATTCTTTCGTATACATTCATTGTCTGGTCCAGTAGTTAGCCTATGTGCCTTTGGATTTGGAAGTTCTGTGTTTGGGTCGGGTTGTTTTATATTTTTCAAAAAAAATCTTTTTAAAATTCTAAGCCTGAGCTTCGAAACACGTTAAATCGGCCCCAGTCATTGCTCATAGGGATGAGTTAGTTTTGTTCATCAGTTGGAGCCGCTTGGTGGGTCTACGCCCCATATCCCCTCTTCTTTGAGGTGAAAGACCTGGCCCTATAGTGGACCGTGAAAATAGGCTGATACTAATTATTTATTATTCATACGTGAAGGCGCTTCATTTCGAGAAAATTGTAAAAAAAAGATTATGCTTCATTTCGCGCGAATAAAATAAAAAGATTACATGAATTGTTAATTTTCAACCCAAATAATACCACCTTTGTAATGTAAAAAAGCACTCGAACAGCTTACACATTTAAGGGCTTTTTGTTACTTAGAATTCGCGTAAAGCATGAATAAACATCGCGCAGCGCGATGCCCGGCATTTTGAAAAAACTTAGTCCGACATCCAACTTTCATTGAGTTACGTACATTACATTTTATCATTCATTACGTGTTTCGACTAAATTTTCAGACAGTTATTGTAAGTTCAGAGTCCTTTAAAGATGGCGGCACACTTAAAACACGATACATTGCCCATCGGGAATACTATTAAATACATCTAATCCAACATGTTATTGCGTAAGTATAGTAGTAACATCTATCCAACTTTAGTCGTCCACATTTTACAAACGCAAGTTTGGATGATTGGCACAGAGATAGATTATAATTTGGCAATAACATACAGGCTACCTTTTATTCCGATTATTTCCACGGAAATATGATGTACGCTGGTACAATCAAATTTCAAGGAATTAACAGATTTTTAAATTTAAAGGGGCTTATTTGGAACCTATTTTGTTAACTAGAGAAAAAATCGATCAAAAGCAAAGTTTTCCTCTTTTAATAATTTGATTAAATATAGGCAGCGTGCCGAGTTGCCGTGTTGTTAGTGTGTCGCTGTCTTCGCCGAACCGTAGAAGCGGTAAAGCTGACACCGCGCGAATATAAAACAGTACGAATTGTGACTGTTATACAAGACAATACCAGTTTTTAATGTGCCATTTGTTACATCGCCTACTTTGTACTTCCTAAAGGACTTAATATAATAAAGTGTTTCATTGTAAACGATAGTAAATCATGATCATCATCATCATCAGCCTTTTCAACGACCTTCTTCAAGGCCCGGATGGCCTTCCTCCTTATAGGAATAATATGGAGCTTATACCCGGCACGCTGCTACAGTGCGGGTTAGCGTAATAAAGTAATTCTTGAAGCGATCATGATTGGGTGATATTGATAAAGACCAGAACAACGGCTCAATGTGCTCTCCGATAACCGGAGGTGTAACATCACTAACTTCATGACTCCGGGCTGTCATATTGTTACCATATGACGACCTCCGTAGCGCAGTGGTATGCGCGGTGGATTTATAAGACGGGGCATGGAGTCGTCTTGGTCTGGCTGGTAGGAGGCTTTCGCCGTGGCTTGTTACCACCCTACTGACAAAGACCTAGCACCTCGTGATTATCCGGTACGATATCCTATAGAAACCGAAAGGGGTGTGGATTTTCGAGTTAGCCCGCTTCATGAGACTGCATCATCACTTAACACCAGGTGTGATAGCAGTCAGGGGCTAAAACAGTTTTAGTAGCTTGTACTATTTATTTTATGGTTATAGTAACATCACGGGTTTAAATTTTCAGCTCCATTAAAAATACGAAGGCAATGGTCATAACAGGCTTTTCGATACAATAGTCAGATTGAACACCTGAAAACGCTAAAAACAAAAACGTTTAAAATATGCAAAGCACTTACACTCAAGCGTGCATGTAAATAATCTCTCAGGACACAAAACTACAATAGAGCTGGCAACAATTAACAATACACGTTTTATCGCAATCCAAGTTACAAGTGCTTCACTTGTTCATTGTTGTGAACCGATGCTCAGCAAAGGACTCGTTGATGGCTGCCATCGTTCAGTGTTTGAGCGACGCATTGCACCATTGTCTGCGCTGTGGGAATTATTAAAATTACTTTTATAGTATATTTTTTTATCGAAAATGAGTACAATAAGAAATTAAGCCCTTTATCGTAACAACTATGCTTATCATGCCCACGTGAAATGATAGCAAGAGTACTTGACTGCGTTTCCGCGTTTAAAAGCTATGTTTAAAAAATTAGCTAGCCCTTTTGTCACCAGTTGGGACAATTTCTTTTACAGTATCCTTACTTCCTTATTAATATTATAAAGGCGAAAGTTCGTATGTATGGATGGATGTTTGTTACTGTTTCACGCAAAAACTACTGAATGGATTTTGATGAAACCGCGAGCGTCCTCTAGTATTGTATATGCAACAATCATTACATTAATTTCATGTTAACGTATATCGTAATAAACATTAAATAGTTATAAATATATTTTAGAAACTTTCACGATAAAACAAGCACCGTTCTGGGTTAAAAGTGCTTCGCTTGTTCATTTCACTTGTTCATTGTTGTGAACCGATGCTCAGTAAAGGACTCGTTGACGGCTGACATCGTTCAGTGTTTAAGCGCCGCATTGCGCCATTGTGTGCGCTGTGGGAATTATTAATATTTCAAATAATATGCACATTTTGTGGCATATTTCTCAAACATTAATTCGTTGTTCGAAAATCAAATTAACGTTGTGTTATGTTTAGACGTGAGATAGGTATTATTATTATTATATAGTTTGCTATGATTAAAATTTAAAATCTTTTTACGGCATATTGCATATTTCTCGGCAGTCATAAATTTTGCTAGAATAACAACTTTTCTGTAAAAGAAAAATCACACTTCATAACTTCATAGTAGATGTATCTCAAACTCATGTCAATCACATTAGCTCTCAAGTAACACAAGCAGGCAACTTATAACCTCTCTTTTTGTTATAAATAGATAATTTTATATAATACTAAATATTTATCGCAATACTACATATAGTGAGAAAAGGCTTTACGTACTTTAGCACAGGCTGCGAAGAAACAAGTGTTGTCAGTAATTCAAATTTAGGTGTAGCACTTGTCGAGCTCACTCGTTCGTTGTTGTGAACCGATGCTCAATAAAGGGCTCGTGAGGGTAATGGGTGCCATCGACCAGGGCTCTTAGTGTCACTCCTACAGAACTAGCTCTCTTTACTGAAATGTGTATTTTACTTCCGCTCTTTGTTATATTAATTAGTCAGAAATTTTATTTTGGATAGTTCAGTGGCTTTGGGTTTCACGATCCTGAGTTCGATACTCGTGACAAGCAATAAAATATTAATAATTAAGCATTAAAATATTATTAATTAAGTAATTAAACATTATTACCCTAATTCAAATTTAAATTCGTTTATTTCAATGGGGCTTATTTTACAAGATGATATGCACTATGGTCGACGCATTTTTAACTGAGTCGTCGGGCATTAAATGTCACTGACAGTATAAAGTTAATTAAACGCTCTATGCGTTAATTAATTAAAACTCCTGGTAAGTAGTGACTTTTGGATACGATTGACTGTAAATCCTTGATAAGTTGCTAAGCAACGTTATTTATCACTACGACTGGTCGACCCGATGACTCAGTTTAAAATGCGTCGTTATAAGGCCCCAAGTTACTCAACTCTTTATAGGGCAGCATAAACTAAACTGAGGTACATATCTCCGACCAGGGAAGACCCTGTAGTAGACCATTATAACAGACAGAAAATAATGAAGATGATGAATTTTTAACGCTCACTACTAATTTGCTTCGTGAGGCCTTCGAGTTATCCACTAAACGCCATTAAACAATTCCTCGGTGTTGAAAGGTCCATTGAGCGGACAACGGCCGATTTGCTACGTTACGTCACCGCCAGATGGAGTTCTCACTTTCACTGCCCGTGATCACTCGGCCATTGGGATAAATAGTGTAAATAAACATTGCTCTTACTGTCAACTACTATTTTTACGACCCTTGGGCGTAGAAAGTGAATTCAGTTTTCCTGCTCTAACGACTTAGAGAGCGAGTAGACGTAAGCGATTTGGTTCGTTTGTCTGAGTGTGTATGAATTTATAGTATTTTATGATTTGCATGTGTGTTGTTCTGTGACTTTCTGTGTGTTTGTAAGCTCCAATAAGTGTACATGTTAAAATTTTAGATGGCTGAATATTTTTAATTTCGTTTTTATAAGTAAATTAAAGCATGATTTAATACTCTGTTTTGTTAAGAACCTATGTAGACAGAGTTTGGTTCGTATTAGTTATTACATTCTTCTTTCTTAAGACAGAACCAACGAGTTTCTGTGTGTAAGTTAAATAAACCTCAGCACATCAGAGTCGTATTGTTAAAGTACCTATTACACCGATACAGGGAAAAATATGTTACAAACGTGGTAGGATGTATGTAACAACGTCTTACCAACCTGTCTTCCTTAAATAGATTATATATATACCCATAATGATGCGGACTTTTCCAGTATATGCTTTGTTAGCAAAACAAGTAACATTACAAGCTTTCCGTCTGTGTTCATTTCATTTATTATATTCCGCGGGGCTCTGTTTCCATAACACCGCTCCATCCGTCTCTCAAACAAAGTGTGTTTTGTGTTTATCCACGCGACCATGTCCCGCAAAAAGTACCCTTGGAAACATGTCATCGCCCAGACGTACTTATATTACAGTAAATAATTTGTGTTGCAAACGAAAATACTTAACGAAATTTTATTTGGTCGGGCTATCCTAACTAATATTATAAATGCGAAAGTAACTCTGTCTGTCCGTCTGTCTTGCTTTCACTCTACAACTACTGAACCAATTTAAATGAAATTTGGTACACAGTAAGTCTAGAGCCTTTTTTTTTTTTTTATCGCTGGGAAATGCATTTAGCATCCCGGTCGAAGGCTGCGCAGGCAGAACTGCGCAGTCTTCGTGGGATTGGGACTCGCTGGCTGGGAAGCAGCCAGAATACCCACTAAAACCCAGCGGTGCCGTCTGCGTCTCATTTGAAGCGCCAAAGGATCTGAAAATTAAGCTACTTTGACGTTTCAACGCGTACATCTGAGCACTCGCAAGTCGCAGTCTATGAGGACATAGACGCGTCCTCCCGCTCTAGACTTCGCCTTTCACTGGCCCACTGCTGAGAACCAATTTCACCCTTATTAGAAGGAGGGAAACAATTTTTGCTCCCCATGATGTGACCTGAAGGCAACCCCGCATCAAAGCAAATGGCACAGCGAACAATGTCGGTGCAGCTTGCCGCCTTGTGCCCTATGACTCCACACCTGTAACAAAGTTTGCTCCTGTCTGTCTTCGAGGTGCACATGGACCCCGTATGACCCAAACCCATACATCTAAAGCAGCGCAAGGGGCTCCAGAGCCTCAACACCAGCTGAACTCCAGCCCACCAAAAGTCGTCCGGCTTCGCAGACCTTCTTTGCGACAACCACGGGGCAGTGTGCTGTGACCGACCCCACTCTGGCACCCTGCTTTACATCTCCAACTTTTATTGCAGTTGCTGGGCAACCCCCGAACTGGGCTATCGCTGTAGCCACCTTTTCAGCCGTTGCCGAGTCATCCAAACCAGTGATCCGAAGTGTCGCTAATTTGGACGGACAGGTTACTTCCGCCAAACCGTCTAGAGCCATCCGTAATCGGCTAGCCAAGATCTCCGCCTGTTCCTGGGTTTTCTCACTAGGGAGCTCTAGGAGCCTTGCTCCTGTGGCAGCACGGCGGATTTTCACGCCCGTTCCAATACCCAACTCCTTTAAGTCAACCTTACGCTCAGCCTGCTCAAGGAGCCGAGCATAGGTTACTCCTTTTTTTGCCGCATCCGGAGTCAAGGTTATTACGACCGCAGCGCTTTTGGGGAGAGCCAGGCTGGCTTTCGAAGCAGCGCGGGGGGGACCTTCTGTGTAGCCGTCGGGGTAATAGAAGCAGGCGCCGCTGAACGAGCCTTCTTCCTCTTTTTACCAGCAACTGCCGCCCAACTCTCAGTAACTGGTGAAACTTCGCTAGGTCCTGCTGTAGACGGCGGAAATCCAGGGGAAGCCGTCGCTGCACCATCAGACTTTTGTGATATCTTCTGCCCGGAGGGGGCATGGAATCTTCTGATGAAGGAGACGCTCCTCGATGCCTGCAAAACGGGCATCAAGCATAGCACCAACTGAAGCCACGATAGTGGCTTTGAGCTCCTCTAACACATCCTCACTCAATGTGGAAACCGATGCGCTTTTCTTTGTTGCCCCTTTTGAAGCCTTCATTGCTGTCCGTATATCATGGAATTCAACGGCAGCGGCTTTCAACTCCTCCTTGACTTTCTCGATTTCCGCCCTCAGGCGCTTATTATCAGCTCTCAGCCTCCGCGTCTCGTTCCCCTCCGTCCGGGATGCTAGGACCTCCACTATAACTTGGAGCTCCGTGGCCGCCTCCTTTAAACGCCGTGCGTACACTCCTTTCAAGTTACCGGAGCGTGAAGCCATCTGCATGATGGCGGTAGCACTCCGGCCCGCTAAGGCCCGTAACTCTTCGGCCGTGAGTTGTAAGGGGTCCTCGCGGCATGAGGTCCCACTTACTGTCCCCTCATCAGGATCCAGAATCGGCTCAGTGAACTCCCGCTGTTTGGTTTGGTCCTTGATACGCCTATTGTATACATCCTCATGGCCCTCCTTCCTATCGGTATGCAACTCAGCTCTAGCAGCTGCAATTCCACTCAAGGATGAATCTCGTGAGCTAGGCGAGACAGACTCCTCCTGGCGCAAGTAACGCGGGGCTATCCCGGTGGCCAGGCGACGACTTCTTCGCACAGATGCCTTCTCAATACCCAATGACTGCTCATCGTCCATCTCCAAACATTCGCCCGTCTGGCAAGCCAGGCGGGTCAACGTTAACAAGCTCCAACAAACAAAACAACGAAAATAAATGAAAACAAGTCAAAGAAAACTATAACAACTAGCTAACAATAATAGACTTATCCATCCAGCAACACAAGTGGGTCAAGAATTACCGACGGTTAATCAAAATTATTAATAAAATAAAATTAGTAACTACCTACACGGAAAAACAACAAAATTAACAGTAGCAACGACGGTAATAAACTACGTAACAACAACAACGGCCCTGAAAAGGGCCTGTTATTTAAACTACTCTGAAAGAAAACAACACGACACAAAGTAACAAACAACTCCCAGTCTATTTATAGATGCACGCTTATCGCGTACGATCTAAGAAATGACTCAGCTCCGTACGCGTCCGTCTCCTGCGCCGACCCGACGCGCACTCAGTAAGTCTAGAGCCTGAAAAAGGACATAGGCTACTTTTAATTGCGAAAAAAAAAAAGGGTTGTAAGGGGCTAAAGGGGGGATGAAATGTTGTATGAAAGTATCGTCATTTTGAAAGCTTAAGACATTCAAAGCTTAGAAAAATTACGCTGCCGTAATAACTAATTCCACACGGACAAAGTCGCGGGCAAAAGCTAGTATATTATAATTGGAAGCTTACTGTATATCTTGCACTTTGTCGTACTGAGATCGAGTGACGGTATTTACATCTGAAAAAGAACAGAACACACAAATATACATATTTATACTATACTCAGAGGCCACCCTAAATTTTCCGACTTAAAAAAAAACTTTTATTACCTAGTACCTACAGAAAGGAGAATTAAAGGGGAAAAGTAATAAAAAATAATTTGCTATTGCTTTTAACCCAGGAATCGAACCCAGGACCTCGTGATCAAAGCCACATAGGCTAACCACTAAACCAATGAGGCAGTCTATTATTATTACCAGTGAATAAATGATGTTTTTTTTTATATTATTCACATAACCAAAGTATTCCAAGAGCGAACATAATCTTGACATTACCAACTGACATGAAATCTTCCACGTACGTTTCAATATTCAGTTACGATCTCCTGAGGTTTGCTCCGGGTTCGGAGTAAAACGTAGAGTGTTTTTGACAGGTGTGGATGACGTTGTTCCTCGGATTTGTCGCATTTTCGAGGAGTATAGCGAAATATATCAATTTTTACTGGAGATGTAACAATGGCTTTGAATCCTAGATTCTAGTACTTAAAATAAAGTAAAATTCTAGTACTTAAAAAAAAATATTGTAAAAATTCTTGAAGTAAGAAGTTGATGATGTTAACAACCTTGCTTCAGGAAGCACTTAAAAAAAAGCTAATAGACGACGATTAAACAAAAGCTTCTTTTTTATTCATTACAAATTGCCTCGTTGGTCTAGTGGTTAGCCTATGTGGCTTCGATCACGAGGTCCTGGGTCGGGTTATGGAATAATTCTGAGCTTTTTCATTCTTCTATAAAATGCTCAGTACATTCCAAGCCCGGAGTTTGGAAGTTGGTGGTGTTACACCCCCGTGTCTCGGAGAGCACGTTAAGCCGTCAGTCCCGGTCACTATCCTCAACCTCTGATAATGATCGTTGATAAATAAATAATTATCACCCTAAGCCCGCAAACCCGCATCGGAGCAGCGTGGTGGGTGTACGCTCCATATCCTCTCTCCTATAAGGAGGGGGGCCTGGTCCTGTTGTGGGTCGTTAATAGGCTGATAATGATGATGATGATGATGATTAATTACAAGTTAGCCCATGACTGCAATGACACCTTGATAGGTGCTGGATAAAATTCCTCCTTTCGGTTTCATTCCGACATTGGCGGTACGACTTGGCCGGTTGGGTGGTATATAAAATTTTTTAACAAAAAATAGAACCGACTCAAAACGCACTAAAAAGTAAAAAATAACTGTGTCATTTAATTGCTTTAATTTACTTAAGCATATCTATGAAGTCGGTGCCAGCAAGTTTAAGGAACATTTATTTTACGTAGTAAAGAAGTTTGTGGGTTCTAGGTAACACCCTTGAAAGTAGAAACCTTGGCTGGCACCGACTCCTAGATATGCTTAAGTAAATTAAAGCAACTAAATGACACAGTTATTTTTTACTTTTTAGTGCGTTTTGAGTCGGTTCTATTTTTTGTTAAAAAATTTTATTTCTTACTTTTTAGTGATTTATCGCCACGTAACGTACTCGCACTATACTGTCATAGTATATTATACGGCACTAGTAGCCAAAATGCTGCCGATACCGAGACAAAAACCGAAATCGCTGTAAGCGTGCCTCCAAAATTTGAAGAGTTCCTTCAATTTCCCTAGGATATCGTCATCAGATCCTAACATGCGGACAATGGGACCACCTTGGATGTATGCCCTTTCTAATAAAAAAAGAATTATCAAAATCGGACAACACTGTAAAAAGTTATGCGTGGTCATACATAAAAAAAAAAAAAAATATACGTGTCGAATTGAGAGCCTCCTCCGTTTTTTTTCGTCGGTTAAAAATAAGCCCAGCCGGTAATCAAACTTAGGATCTCCTTATAAATCCACCGCGCATACAATAGTATCCTAGATGAAATTGAATCTTGAACACATTTAATCGTAACGTACCTCGCATTGACCCACAAAAGGTCATCGATGTCAGCGCGAAGTAACGACCTCGCCGATAAACACCGGTTCCGTGATACGTGTGGTTAGAGACTTCGCAGATCATTGTTTACGAGTATCGGAGTATGGTTTAAAGGTTTCCGGTACTGTTTCATTATAACATGTATTATCTCCTGTGACTAAACTTTATCATTATCTTAACTTATGTATTAACATATTATATAGAAGTTGTTTTGTTGAAATATCGCCTTGAGAAAGCAAGAATCAAACACCGAAAGAACTACAAGATTGATTTTTTTGACCAATTAGCACTATTTTGCAATCACACCCGACGCTTAGTGATGCTGCAATCTAAGGTGGAAGTAGGCTAACTTGTTGTAGGCTAACTTGTTGTAGGCTAACTTGGAGTAAGATGAAATGCATACCATCTTTGTATTTTAGTACTAACAGTGACCAGGGATGCTTGTTTTGAGAAAAGTTTCTGCACGACGAAAAAAAACGGAGGAACTCTTTACTGCTTGTCCGTGCGTAATTCTTTGTCTGTAGAAAGGGCAAGTGGTAACATTGTCCTCATGTTAGGATCTGATGATGATATCCGAAGCCTCTTCAAATTTTGGAGGCACGCAGTCGGTCCCAGCCAAGGTTTCTACCTGGACAAGACAACTTTTGTATTTTAGTACTAACAGTGACCAGGGATGCATGTTTTGAGAAAAGTTTCTATTTTTTGTTAAAAATTTTTTACTTGTAGCGCTGCTCTTTATGTGTTATAATATAAGTAAAATCAAATAAATTTACTTACTAATATTATAAAGGCGAAAGTTTGTATGTATAGATGGATGGATGTTTGTTACTCTTTCACGCAAAAAGAAATGAAAGGATTTTGATGAAACTTTACAATAATATAGCTTACATATCATAATAGCATATACTCGTAGGCCACATCGCCGCGGGTGACCACTAGTTCCATATAATTTAATTAAAATATTAACCAAAGCAAAAAAAAACCTTTCGTTGACGATTATACCAGTCACAAGTTTTTAATTTGTTTTGATACAAATTAAGATATTAATAAATGAGGTAATTATTAAGTTTACTTATTCAACTTTTATTACCGGTTTCTTAAGTGTTCCACTTACGTGAATTATGTACACGACAAAATTGTAAAAGTGAGTGTATTGTGCTGTTTATTAAGAGTTGAGAAATAATTGATACCAGTACTTGCTTAATTCATAATTTGTCTTGTATGGCAAACGACCTTATGGTGCAGTGAATTTATTCTTTGTAATTGGGAAGTCTTAATTCAACTCTGGGAATTTACAGTTTCTAAATTATCTCGCTTTTCGGGTTGCAGTCTCTAAACTGCTGTCATACATACAACATTAAAAAAATCATGCCTCATTGCCGTAGGGGTAGGCAGAGACCACATCCCTTCACTTGCCACGGTCCTTGCATACTTCCTTAGCTTCTTCCACTCTCATTAATCCTTTCATACAAGTTCGTCGGTTTAGGGTACTCTTGACCTGGCCATTATTTAAAATTTTCTGCATTTGGTCCAGATACATCCCCCTTCATGATAAAAATATTTTCAAAAACATACAACATATATAAATGCTATATGATAGCATGAGATTGTTATCCATTAAGACAAATAAGCCTAAACTTAGACGGTTAAGATGACCCTATGGCTAAATTCCAACTCTAACTTACGACCAGCTCCATGCTACCATAATGTTATTGTTTTGCCAACGAAGAACTTTAACCTGAGTCCAATTTTACTCAAAGAAGTGGGTTTATTTCAGGTAATAATTCTTTTAATTTTTTTTTGTCGAATACAAGTCAAGCCCATGACTGCTTTCACACCTGATGTTAAGTGATGATGCAACCTAAGATGGAAGCGGGCTTACTTGTTAGGAGTAGGATGACATCCACACCCCTTTCGGTTTCTACACGACACGCAACGCTCAATCGCTTGGCGGTACGTCTTTGTCGGTAGGGTAACTAGCCACGGCGAAAGCCTCCACCAGCCAGACCAAGACAAATTAAGAAAAATCTCAATCTGCCCCGCCGGGAATCGAACCCAGGACCTCCGTCTTATAAATCCACCGCGCATACCACTGCGCCACGGAGATCGTCAAAAAAACTATTTACTTTAAAACTTTAAATATAAATGTACAAAAAAAATACGAGTAGTTTTAAAACAAAGTTTATTAAGATTAAGTTAAATACAACCTTGTAAACAAAATAAACCATTCGAATCCATAGCACCGAAATTGTTATCTTGGTCACTGGATTTAGCAACTTCCCCATCGGTTGTTATGCAAAATTGACCGCCTTACATCATATACAATAGACAATAAGCCGACTCGATCCGTTGTATGTGTAACAACACCCAATTCCCAGTAGCGTGGTGTTACGTGGCGCGACGCTATTCATTATGAGCTAGGAACAATGGCTTAGAGGCGTTACAGTGATCGTGTGAATGGGTCATAAGATTAACGGCCTGGACGAGTATTGGGTGCTTACACTACGGAAGGAAGATGTTAGCGTTCAAGAAATGAAAAGAAATGTCGTTTTTACTGCAAAATAAAAAAAACAAAAAGAGTTATACAAAGGTGATTAACTTAATTAAGCATTAAGGATATTTAATCAAGTTAATTAACTTAAATTTAGCACCACGGCATATCTTTGCCTATGCATATGATTAGATTTTCTGAAAGCCAAGAAAAATATCTCTCAAGATTTAGTACTTCAACATCAGTTAATATTGTAAAAATGAATGACTTTTAAGGCAGCAGTTGAGTTTCTTGCTCTACTCAACAGGACCTGCCTTCAGCCATGATAAAGTCTCTATTAAACAGTCTGATTTGACGATTCAAAAGTGCTTTTATATTGTCTACTTGAAATAAACGATGGAATTTGAATATCTGTAATAATATAACAGTAAGAATAAATTTAGATAAGTTTGATCTTCTTAGGTAATTGGTCACTAATTTCAGTCACTGTATAACACGATGACATAATGTAAGAGTAGGTACATTTCTATATTTCTTTAGAAAATGCGAATGTATAAATCAGAATTAAGAATTCTTGCGTGCGTTTCAGTAATGTGCGTTAAATACTAGTATTAGATTGTTCACACATTATTTACCACGGACAGCGTCAAGCGCAGTTTTTGCTCTCGTAACTAATCTCAATTAATATTAACGCGAATGCGAATTTCGCATTTTCTCTGCGCGCGCGCGTGTGCGTAACCCGACGCGTTTCGCGTGCGTGCAATGCGTAGACGATCCGCTCTGATTACGGCTTTCTTGTCCCGACGCCGGTTTATTAGGTTTTCAAGGTTTTGTTTTGACGAATCACTTAACCCTTGTTCCCACTATTCGTGTGTCGTGCCGGTATTTTTGTCGGATGTAGCGCAGAGCATTTTTTTATATTTGATTGTTAGTGTCGACAAGAAATCGGTTTCCGATAACTATGAACATCTGATTTATATCTGGGCCCGGTCATCGATAAGTGGGAACGAATAACGAAAACAAATTTTGTTTTTGATTTTGAGCTCTTATCGTATTTTATGGCGGAAAAGTTACGCATTTGCTAAGTAACCTAATTTTACAAAGAAGTGTTTCTTGTTTTGATTTTTAAGATGACATTGTGTATTAACGCTGAATTTCGTTCGGCTGAAAATAATAAATTGACAATTTATTATTTTCAGCCGAAATACAATTTTTAACAGACCGCTACACATAAAAATTCCCTGTCAAATTTTCCATTTCCTCAAAACAATTCCTCAAAGACCGGCAACGCATTTGCAATGCCTCTGGTGTTGCAAATGTACACGGGTGGCAGTAATCACTTAACGTCAGGTGACCGTCATGCTCGTTTGTTGGCTTTAACAAAAAAATTATCATATTGATTTCGATTATTTCAAATAGACTCGGTTCAAATGTTTGTAGTGACTCTAGTCGGTCAAAAAAAATGACTAATATCTGTCAAGCATTTAATTCTTCGCTATAAAATTGAATATTACGACTACTCTTGACTTTGTTGAGTTATGCTCATCTACGTTCTATGTTTTAATACATTACATAAGGGTCAAATAAGGCGAAACAATCTATAAATTATGTTCCTACATGTTGCACGATGACGTGGAAGCATGCAGAGTATGTAGTAAGTTTTTGCTCAATGGTATTTGTATGGCTTAACCCGATGCTCACCTGTTTGGTGTGGGAACATAACCAGATGCTTGAGCCACGGCGTGGGTTGAGCCACCTGCTTTCTGCATACTTGCATACATTGTTTCAAGTTGGACGAACTGTCAAGTTTACTATTACAATGCTTGCATTATGAGATCAATACTAAAAATAGTTATAAAGGTTTTGCTTGACGTCCGTTAGTATCAATTTAACATTTGAATCATGGAACCATTTTGATGATTTTTTGTAATTATGGTTGATTATTTAGCTCATAGCGTACAGCTTCACCTAAGTTGATCTAAACATAAATTTTCTATTAGCTATGAATAGTACCTGTTTTATGGTACTCTTTTTTGTTCCACAAATGAGAATCTTTTGAGAAGGTAGTTCAAGCGTAAAAACGTAACAAACAAACAATATCCACTTAGTAGTAGTATTAAATTATGAACAGCTAAAACTCACGTCACTTTTGACGGAGCATGCCTGACTATACTAAAGATAAACTCGATTGAGAAAGCTTGTCAACAAACAAATTTAAAATGAAGGTAGAAAATGCAACACGTTTTATGCCTAATTTAAAAATTATGTTTTATTATTTAAATCAATCTCATTTAAAAGATATTGAATATATTAATTAGTTTTAAGCTTACTAATCTAATTTTTTGTCATGAATTCGTCATTAACTAGTTAATTTAAAAAAAATAGGTGTAAAATGACTAGTGATATCTACCTTCATTTTTAATTTGTTTGTTGACAAGCATTCTCAATCGAGTTTGGATATAGTTTGCTTCACGCCGCGTTGCATGAACAATCGAGCTCATTACTAAGGACGCCGTATGGGTTTGAAACTACTCGGGCATACTCCCACAACAGTGACGTAATTTTCAACCGTGTATATTTTAATGATATGGAAAATACTAGTAGGAATACTTAAAATTGTTTAGGTGTCGGACGTGACGTCACGTTTTACAAACATAATACTGAGCGCGCCAACGTATTAAAAATTGTCTCTTGAAAATGAAAACAACAGAAGGTATTATATTAGATACGTACAAATGTTATTACAAAAGACGGAATTCATAAAGGCACGTTCGGTAAACAATTGGAAAGCGGAGCGGCGGACGCCTTATCGCCCCCATGGCATCGCTATTCACCTGCCAGCGGAAAGCGAAACGGTCCGATTGCCTCCACTCCGCGGGCCTCCCATTGTCGTTGCGGCTATCTGGGGTTTGTGGAAATGTCCCGTTTGTGGGCCTTTTCGGGCGCGAAAAGGTTGCGTCGCTGAACAAGTTGCGTTTTGAGGACGTAAGTGATTTTCGTGACAGACCTCGTCCAATGGTAGGTATACTACGGTCGTGAAACCGGTGTGATTGCTAGTGTCATTACAAATACTCGTAGATAAGACAGCTTAAATACATTGCAGCTGTTACAAGTGTATTTCAGTGTTACTCTGTTTTATGGGATGGTTTTTTAAATTAACATCTAGTTATTAAGTCTGCTAGTTCCTTTTTACATTGATATGAACATCATCGCTATTTATCTGTCAGCGGACAGCGAAGACAGTCTGATTGCTTCCACGGACCTCCCATGGTCATTAACTGACTGAGGTTTCTAGAAATATTGTAGAAATCCTGTCCCGTTTGTGGGCCTTTATAGGCGCGAACGATTCACAAACGGGACATTTGGAAAAGGAGTGTCGGAGTAGGTACAAACTTATACGTATGTACCTACGTCTGTGACGTTTTGAAATTCTGTAAAAATATAAAAATTTTTAACAAAAAAAAGAACCGACTCAAAACGCACTAAAAAGTAAAAAATAACTGTGTCATTTAGTTGCTTTAATTTACTTAAGCATATCTATGAAGTCGGTGCCGCTGTAAGCGTGCCTCCAAAATTTGAAGAGTTCCTTCAATTTCTCCAGGATATCATCAGCAGATCCTAACATGAGGAATACCTTGGATGTATCCCCTTTCTTATAAAAAAATAATTATCAAAATCGGACAACACTGTAAAAAGTTATGCGTGGTCATACATAAAAAAAATATATATACGTGTCGAATTGAGAACCTCCTCCGTTTTTTTTCGTCGGTTAAAAATGTAGCCAATGTGTTATTCTGATATGTACCTAAGCTATATTATTGTTTCATCAAAATCCATTTATTACTTTTTGCGTCAAAGAGTAACTAACACCCATCCTTACATACAAACTATCGCCTTTACAATATTAGTAAGGATTGTATGAGAGAAAAGTATATATTTATCTTTCCTTTTGCTTTCCAAAGTGAATTCAATATTACTTTGAGTATTAGAACTAAAATGGCATTATTTCTAGACTTTTACATAGACACTAAAATTATAATAAATTAAAAGAGATTGCAAACATGATATTTATTAATTGTTTTCCATTGTTATTGAATCGATATCGCAGAAATGAGATCAAGGTCTTAAATTACTAATATGTCCATACGTATAATTTTAAGCCGAACTGTCCTGTTTACGCCTAAATGCGGAAATTGTCGGAAGCGGCTCAGTATTTAAGCACTGCTTAGGAAAGCACTAAAAACTTTGGTATTGGCCAGTCATGTCAGATATATATGTTACGAATCAGGTTGGTAGTTATATGTGCAAATAGAATTGGATATACCGAGGTGAGTTAGTGTCCGTCTGTCTATCTGTCAAGGTAGCAAGCTTATATTAATCTCTTGCCAACGCAATAAAAAGATACAGTTTATGTCAAAGTTCCCGCAATTCTTTTTTCCAATGCAACCGCAATAGGCATCAGTCTTTGCATTACTTTGAAAATGTTGTGGTGAGAGCTTAATGTCTGGTTTCCACAGGTGCAATACTATGTAATATTACTTAGTAAAGCTGTCTCGCTTTGCGGTATTGTAATATGGTCACTTAATGTTATCGGAATATTATTATGACCTACCGGTATCGACCTTTGCGTGGGATACGAAAATAGAATTACAAATCGAAAATGGGGTGATAACGGAAAACACATTAACCTTCTAAATGGGAGAGTCGTTAAAAACATTTATTGGCCGCATGATAGTTTAATGCCGGGGTTAATAATTTTGATAAGGTTATCTGGATTTTATTATACGTGGATACAGTAAGAGGAAAACCTCTAGATCAATTTATGTCACGTTGTAGAGTACAATGTTAATAATATTTAGTAACCAACTGCTACTTGAGAAATTGTTCGCTTAAATTTGAATTAAAGTCTTACCTAACTTTTCTACGTACATACATATCATCACACCTCATTCCGTGGGGGTAGGTTTTTTTTAATCGACTACAAGTTGGTCCTTGACTGCTATCACACCTGATGTTAAGTGATGATGCAGTCTAAGATGGAAGCGGGCTAACTTGTTAGGAGTGGGACGAAAATACACACTCCTTTCGGTTTCTACACGACATCGTACCGGAACGCTAAATCGCTAAACGGTTGAGACCACGTCCTCTTCCACTTGTCACGATCCTTGCTTATATCTCTCGCTTCTTCTAACTTAATTTCAGAATCAATCCCCAGTGAGTCTAAACCCTATTTTATCTAGGGGACGTGAAATTTATTTTATATCAAAGAGAGAAGAACGTTTGAGAGAACCTTAAAACTACAATTAAATCTATGTATTAGCAAGTTTGTTTTTTTTTATCGACGACTAGTTGGCCCTTGACTGCTATCACACCTGATGTTAAGTGATGATGCAGTCTAAGATGGAAGCGGGCTAACTTCTTAGGAGTGGGACGAAAATCCACATACGGTTTCGGTTTCTACACGACATCGTACCGGAACACTGAATCGCTTGGCGATACGTCTTTGTCGGTAGGGTGGTAACTAGCCACGGCGAAAGCCTCCCACCAGCCAGACCAAGACAAATTAAGAAAAATCTCAATCTGCCCCGCCGGGAATCCGAACCCAGGACCTCCGTCTTATAAATCCACCACGCATACCACTGCGTCTTCGTCGTCGTTGTAGTTAAACCAATAAATGTGTCGAAGTTTATCTTTTTGTCGCCAGATTCTCAGATTACCAACAAATTAATCTAAAGAAATAAACCGAAATACAATTTACTTTCACGTCTTAAAATGTGTAACAATATTACAATCCAAAACATTTATTAGTCTTTCAAAACAATAAATAAATCAATATTTTTAGTATCAACCTTAAAGTTTTCATTACATTTCGAATTCCTTTACACGAGTCAACTGAATGCCATTGCATTTTATGTTCTATTATTGTCGTAATTAAGTATATTTTTGTCCGCGCACGCGCAGTGTAAGGCAGCGACATCGCCTAGTAGTATCGGTGGCCAATTGCGCGTGATACAAGTTATTAACAAAAGGCGATAAAGCATAAAATAAAGTCATATTTTTAAGTAACTTTCCCACAGTGTTTGGATTTATAGATGTTGTGACACTTGTTAGGGATGCTGGGTTTAAGCTCTATAAACTGTATGAGAATCTGCTTGTTCTTTGCAGAAAACGTTTAAATATTATTTTTGACGGCCTTCTTGCCCTGACGCACTTGTGTTCGTTGTGGACTTACAGAACGAAGGTATTGGGTTCGATCTCCAGCAGGACGGATTGAAAGTTTTGTAATTGGTACATATATCGTACTACTTTTATAAAGGCGAAAGTTTGTGAGTGTATGTGTTTGTTACTTCTTCCGGTAGTCTGATAAGTTTCGGTCTTCCTGTCGTCTATGCCGGTAGGCTGATAACTAACCAAAGCCGAAACCCCCCACCAGACTGACCAGGACCAATTACAAAACTTTCAATCCGTTCTGCTGGAGATCGAACTCAATACCTTCGTTTTGTAAGTCCACAACGAACACAACATACACACTCACAATATTTTAACGTTTTTATAAAAGTAGTACGATATATAATAAAATATCAATTTGATCCGAGTTCCAAACCAAACGAAGGACTTCTTTGGTTGAAACTCAAGAGTCAAGGCTAACAACTAAATAAACACTCTCATACCAAATTCCACCTCCAGCTCCCATTTATCTCCCTTGAAATAAAAAATTCGTAAAGCTTGTTCTTGGCTGACCTCTGTAATATGTTAAAAGAATTACTCGTGCCAATTTTCAAGTCTTTATTGTCTACTAGTTCCAGAGATTTTATGACTAGATATTATAACTGCTTTGTTTATTGGTTTAAAACGCTAACCTTAGTAGAACTACACTAAAGCCAAACTCGATTGAGAATGCTTGTCAACAAACAAATTTAAAATGAAGGTAGAAAATGCAACACATTTAATGCCTAATAAATTTAAAATTATATTTTGTTTTTTTTATAAAATCCTATTTAAAAGATATTGACTATATTAATTAGTTTTAAGCTTACTAATCTAATTTATTGTCATGAATTCGTCATTAACAAGTTAACTACAAAATTAGGTGTAAAAAGACTAGTGATTTCTACCTTCATTTTTAATTTGTTTGTTGACAAGTATTCTCAATCGAGTTTGGCTTTAGTATAGGTACTGATACAAATGGTTGAATTATTTTGGTGTAATTGACTATCACATAATACGAGAATAAAAGCGCTTGCACATATGGTGTCCCAATACGGTAATACCTAGTTCCGGAAATGAAAAATCCAAAAATTTTTAAAAAAATTCTTTGTTTATGAAAATTAACTAATTTTCATAAACAGTCTTTTCTATACTAATAATATAAAGCAAAAATGATTTTTTGTTTGAATGCGCTAATCTCAACAACTACTACTTCAATTAAAAAATTCTTTTTGTGTTGGATATTCCACGTATTGAGTAAAACTGTAGGCTATTTAACATCACACTACAACCAATAGGAGCGAAAAATTAGTGGAAAATGTGGAAAAAATGGGGAAAATTATTCATCTTTGAAGGCTAATATAAGAAATAATCTTATTTATTTAAATTCCATGCGGGCGAAGTCGCTAATATCCGCTAGTATAGAATATATTGATTAAATGAAACTTTTTCTTTATAACATCTGTTGCAATTATTCACACTTTCTGGGAAACGTGACGACATAAGAAAAATTGTAAATATAATTTTCTTTTAGAACGCACGTGACTTGTTGAGTTGTGGAATATACTCGTATTGGTGCGAACGAGAAATTACGTTCAAGCGACCTTGATTGTTTTTTAAAGGCAATTTATAGACCTTATCGTGAAGTTTTTATTTAAAATGTAATTATTTTTTAACACAGTCATTGTCAGCCTTTTAACGTCCTATTAGAGGACCATATCTAATGAGCTTAGACCTCAGAAGAAGGAACTTAGATCATCCATGCTGCTCCAATGCGAATTGGCGTTAGATTGATGTTTGATTCTTTACACCACTATTAGATGTTGATGATAATGGTCGGGACCGACGGCTCAACCAAGGCACGGTAGGTTAACACTAAAAACTCCCGGCTTAGAATTTACTGTAAAAACTTAATCGCGGAGTTAAAATTTGGTATGAAGGGATTTAGAAATCTTACTTTCGTAGAATTTTTATTGAAAATTTCATAGCCCGTATATCGTATACATCCGTTGCTACATAGGTTAACCTATAGACTAACATAGATGTTAAAATACAGGCTCAATTATATTTTGAAAGCAAATTGTGATTTACTTGCCGAAAACGACACTGATAATAATCACAACATTATACACCCGAACAGGTTTAAAGCAATTATTGCGAAACATGAAAACTGTATCTGGCGCAGTCTGACATATACACTGACATAATCAATAACGACCTTGGCACCACTTCCCCGTTTCACTTCTGTCACTTGGAGACCAGCCAGCCACTTGGCAGTTCACTCGTGTAGCCTGAAATCCTTTGGGGAATGTACTGCAGTATTCTGTAACGAAACTCGACAGTGTGAGTTTCGACTTCGTCTCTATCTCTCCCTATCTAACACAATATTATAGATAAAGATAGATAGACTTCGAGACTTGCACAGACGAGTTTCCTTACAGCATTACTAATGGATCGTTACTACTCGTGAGTTGCCGCATTGGCTCATCTGATTTAGGTATGCTAAATAATCTTTTGAAATCTACTTTGATGAAAGTGTATTACTTTCATCACTTTCATTGATTTATGTTTATTGCATGTTATACTTAACTATATCAATTTTATGCTTTTGAGATTACTCATATTTATTCTTTCCAGAGACTTGTCATTATGTCACCTCAATAATTAATGGAAGTGATGTTTATGTAATTCTTTTTGTCTCTCATCATATTACACAGGCTTATGTTTGTTACACGTGTCGGTATTGTAGATATTGGTCAATAACAGTATGGTGTTAAAAGATTGTTCATCCTTTTTTAAGGGCTTGTCATATGTCACTTTCGTTATTGTTTTTTATTTTTACAGGACAGAAATTTGTCGCTATTTTATGCATTATCATAATTTAATTTAAATCGCTTACCATTGTATCTGTCTCTATTTATATAGTTTGTTATCTTATGGTTTTTCCGTACAGCGGACGAGGCGGGAGAACAACGTGCGCTAGCGCGACATGCGTCTTTGTAATACTAGTTAATATAGAATACGTCAACAACGTCATGCTGAGTTTAACGACTCGGTATGACGTATTCTACGTTACTCAGTAACTCGCTCCAGCGTTACATCGCCTTCCCTACCCGGCCGCTATATTACCATTTCTTACCTTAAGAAACGAATTTGAAATAACATATTAAAATTATTGTAATTATTTTAAACTGGTATCCTGTTACTTGACCATGGACGCAATCGTTACTAAAACATAGTACCCATTGTGCATTGATATTCCACTTGTTTCTCCATTAGTCTACCAGTCTCAATTATAAACTATTAGGTATCCTTCAGAGCTCTTCCTCATTTCACCCAATCACTCGAATACTATTATAGTAAAACTCTACATTCGATTGTAACCAGTTTTTATGCTACGTTTTGTTGTCTTTTTTGCAGTTGTTTTCTATAAACTTCTTGTTCGGCTTTTTAGATTTCTTTTTTAAATCGTACTATAGACCTGTTTTACTTAATAACTAAAATTACCATTGAAAGCTAATATAAAGCTTTTTTATATTCATTACAATTTAGCCCTTGACTGCAATCACATCTTATGTTAAGTGATGACGCAATCTAAGATGGAAGCGGGCTAACTTGTTAGGAGTTGGATGAAATCCACACCCCATCGATTGTACATTGTACTGGAACGCTAAATCGCTGGACGGTACGTCTTTGTCAGTAGGGTGGTAAGTAGCCACGGCCGAAGCCTCCCACCAATAATTTTCCTTAGTGAGTAAAATTATTGCTGTAAGATAATATAAGAGAGTCAAAATGAGACTTATAAATTTATTTAGAGTGAACGCAAATACAGCTTACTATGCCGTGTCGAAACCGATGAAATGGTCGATAAATGCCACACCTCATCCGGATTTGTCCATATTTTATCAGTACAACTTAGCCCTTAGCTGCAGTCACACCTAGTGGTAAGTGTTGATGCAATCTAAGATGGATGGACCTTTTTATTTGCATAAATCCCACACCTCTTTCGATTTTTACTCGACATTGTACCAGAAAGTTTAATCGCTTGGCGGTACGTCTTTACCGGCTGGGTGGTTACTAGCCACGGCTGAAGCCTGCCACCCGCCAGACCTGGAACGATTAAGAAAATATCAAATGGTCCAACCAGGAATCAAACCCAGGACCTCTGACTTATAAATCCACCGCGTATACCGTGCGCCATGGAGGCTGTCGAAATCATCATCCTAAACTTCATTCAACATTTTAATGACCTCCGTGGCGCAGAGGTATGCGCGGTGGATTTATAAGCCGGAGGTCCTGGGTTCGATTCCCGGCGGGGAAGATTGAGATTTTTCTTAATTTGTCGTGACCTGGCTAGTGGGAGGCTTTCGTCGTGGCTAGTTACCACCCTACCGACAAAGACGCACCGCCAAGCGATTTAGCGTTCCGATACGATGTCGTGTAGAAACCGAAAGGAGTGTGGATTTCATCCAACTCCTAACAGGTTAGCCCGCTTCCATCTTGAATTACATCATCACTTAACATCAGGTGTGATAGCGGTCAAGGACCAACTTGTAATCGATAAAAAAAAATTAAAATAATATTTTGAAATATCACACTGCATATGATATTTGCTCTAAACGGTCCAACTGCCAAGATATTTAATACCAAGTAATCGGAGCCTTCGTGTGAATGATGACATTGAAAGATAATAGCGCTAAGAAATATTACACCGTTTTATACTGTCCCATAATTTTAATATTCACTAGTGGACGCCCGCGACTTCGTTCGCGTGGAATTTTAACCGTTCTCTTAAGGGAACGGTACTGATTTCCGGGATATACGGCCGAGTGGCGCAGTGGGTAGTGACTCTGCTTCTGCGTCCTAGCCCGTGGGTTCGATTCCCACATCTGGAAAATGTTTGTGTGATGAGCATGGATGTTTTCCAGTGTCTGGGTGTGTTCATCTATATATTATTAGTATTGATGTATAATATTTATAAAAATATTCATCAGTTATCATAGCACCCGTAACACAAGCTACTTACGAGTACACTTTGGGGCTATATAGCGATGTGTGTAATTGTACTATAATATTTATCTAATAATAGACAGTATCCTATATCCTCGTAGTATGAACTCTAATCGTGTTACGTCCTTAGTAAAATTCATTTTTTTAATATATAATTTTTTTGCATAGTTATCCAAAAAATTTTTTACAACCGTTACAACTTACAATTGTAACAATGAAACAAAGCATAAAGCCTCCCTAGAGCTAATGTTAATTCATCTGGGAAAACCGTATGAAAATCGGTCCAGTAGTTTTAAAGTGATGCGCGAACAGACAAAAATTTCAAAAAGCGTTGTTTTGAGATGTATATCATGTATATAGTACACTCCCCATGCATAGTCCCGCTTATTTAAAAAAAATATTCAATATACAGAATTGACATCTTTACTATTTTTATATGTATAGATTCGACACCTGCCGCTGCCGTATAATATTCATATTTAAATACAGGATGCTAGAGTATAATTTGTGCCATCAATAACTATTGCTTTATGCACTGAGCTTTTCTATTGCACACTTTCATAATCTTAGTGTCGCTTCTATTCAACCGGATACAAGTTAATACTTTTATAATATTTACGGTTAATGTTTGAGATATTAGATCCGTCTGATGTCTTATTCGAGCATAGATTCGATTTATTGCTTTTGAGCATTATCTTCACTTCTTCAGAGATAATTTGCATCTTCCTCAATCTGTTAATACTTGTTATTAGGATGCAAGTTCGTAGCCGACTGCAGTCGACAGCCAGCAGGCGACATTACTGGTTTCTATTTTAATGTTTGTATGGAAACAACGTGTCGCTCGCCACGAAAAGTATTTAATAATTAATACTAAAGGTAGCTTGCGGTTTTACCAGTGTTGTTCGTAAACATTCGGGATAAAATGTATCTTATGTGTTATTCCAAATTAAAGTTTGATCGAAATTTCAATCAGTAGGTATTGCGTAAAGAGTAAAAAACATCCACCTATCCATACTTACAAACTTTCGCGTTTATAATAATAATTTAATATCTACAAACTAGCAGTGTGGCTGCGGCATATCGCCTGCTAGTGTCTTCTGCACACGGCTACGAACTTGCACACTTAAAATATAAAAACGGCTTAACTCATGTGATTATTGTATGAATACTGGGTTCTTAATCATGAGCTTGTTTATGTGACGCGTAAATCAAACTGCGGGTAGATTACTACTTATTAATAAATAAATAAAATAAATAAATAAATATTATAGGGCAAATACACACATCGCTGTATAGCCCCAAAGTAAGCTTAGGTAGCTTGTGTTATGGGTACTATGATAACTGATGAACATTTTTATATATATTATACATAAATACTTATAATATATAGATAAACACCCAGGCACTGGAAAACATCCATGCTCATCACACAAATATTTTCCAGATGTGGGAATCGAACCCACGGCCTAGGACGCAGAAGCAGAGTCCACTACCCACTGCGCCACTCGGCCGTCATATATATTATTCTAAAATACTCAATCATACACGTTACAAAAAATATCTGGGTCGCATTTTTAGATTATATTAATTTATGTAAGTAGTATTTTATAAATAATCATAACAATGTAATGGAAAACTCATGTTCCTTTTTTATATTGCATGCGCCGGATGCTTTACGAACTAGTTTTGAAAATTAGGGCGTGATTTGGTTGTTACCAACGTACTCGTATAAATCTCATCACGTTATCATAAATTGTGACCGCTCGCTCTGATGTCGCGTTAATGTAGATTATGTCAATCACATTTTGGACGAACGACCATCAAATGAACTAACTTACATACGCATTTATGATAACGTACTACTATTATAAAGGCGATAGTTTGTAAGTGTGTATGTTTGTTACTCTTTCACGCAAAGACTAAATGGATTTTTATGAAACTTCACATTAATATAGTTTTCATATCAGAATAACACATTTACATTTTTATTTCTAATGAAATAAAAATGTAAAAATTATATTTTTTTACAATTATTATAATTGTAAAAAAATATAATTTATCAAAAAATAAAATTCACAACAATTTTATTCCTAAATTCCCACGGGAACGAGGACTACGCGGGTGAAATCGCAGGTGTCCTCTAGTTAGATAAAATGATGATTATTAGTACTGGGAATTACTTAAGTGAAGAATATTTAAAACATTACTGTACCGACATTCATTTTTTAGAAGATTTATGTCGCCTTCTTTCAGTCCAATCTGTATTATGACCCGAAGTGTAGTCTCTATTAGATGTTGATGATAGAGACTGGGACCGACGGCTTAACGTACTTCTCCGAGGCACAGGAGTATAACACTACCAACTTCCCGATTCCGGGCTTACTCAGAATTATTCCGGCGAACCCAGGACCTTGTGATCGAAGCCCCATAGGCTTAGAATTAATAAAACCTTTAATCCAATATAGTGCATAATCTAATAGGATAATAAAGATCTGAATTTCAATGATTTGAAAAAAAAAGTATATACGACTCGTAAGAAAAGTTATTACCAACTCAATTCGCAAAGAATAAAAAGTAAAACCACGTAACATTACACGCATAAAGCACGTAAAATTCTGCGTATCATTATAATGGAGTCGCAAAGTTGGTCAATGTTTCACACAAGTCACGGACAGAAAAATTATGCCCATGATTGATGACTGTCGAGTTCTTGATTTCAGGCATTCATATGGTAATATTGTACGATGCCTAGTCATTGTACTTTCTTCTATTATTGAAGTTTCCCCATTTAATGCCGTCATTGGTAGCGCGATTAGCTATTACGGTCGAATTTATTTCTTTGTGCGTTTCTCCGTCATTATTGCGAGTGGCTACAACTGGTTTCTATTTTAAATGATGTTCTTTACCGCATTCATCAGTTTTGTTATCTGTCGTGACCCTTTGGGGCTTTAGAAACTCAAAACTGTGGTCGTTTTATTCATTTGTAAGTTCGTTTTATTTTCGCTCGGGTTTTCGTCTGCGTGAAAACTCTGAGCCATATTTGAACCAAATTGGAGTGCTTTAAATTATCTTAGCTTTATGGCTTTTCTAATGGAAGACATTGGTAGGAACAATTTTGTGTTTTGTATTACATATTTGTATATTGAGTGTTTGTTGTTCTTAGATTTCTCTATTTGCCAGGCTCCAAGTAAGATTTTGTGGAATTATGAAACTATTACATTATTTTTTTCTTCCTGTAGAGTAGGCAAGAATACCATTTTATCTATTCTATCGTTCTAAAACATTTCTTCACTTTCGTTGAATATACAAATTGAGAGTCGTTAGGGAAGCCCATTAGAGGCGGCTTGTTACGTAGACTACAAGCGGTCGATAGTGCAGTTTAAATTAATAACCGTGAGGCATGAGGCTTACCGATGCTGTTAATAAAATAGCGCCTCCAGTTATCGATTCATTTGTAGAGGCTGTGTAGCCACATCTTCGTCGTTTTATAAAAGCTGTTAGTTTGTCTGCTTATGTTTCTATCATTTGATCGTGGTGGCTTTTGGAAGAACTAGATTACAGGTTTCAGAAGTCAAAACATTCAACCGGCTATAATTGGTATGCACGGTAATATTTCAAATGTGGTTACGACAAAAAATTAAATCTTTGTAAGACCCTCAACCCTCAATATAGAGCGTATTTTTTTTCTCTACGGCATAATATGAGAAATCGTATCCCCCAGTTAAAGATCAAACGTTGAAGATCTAGCAAAGAGTTGTTATCAGTGTAAGAAATAAAGTAACTTATGTTTTATACCTGCTTAGACGATTGAGAGACCCACAAAACCTGCTTCGTCCTAAAGCCATCATGTTCGAACACCATACTTACCTACCGCACATACCAATGGTAGCAGCTTAAGCTGACAAATTTATATTTTTATAAATTGACAAAGGTCTGACCAATACATGCTCTCGGTCATTGTGCATTTAAAAACTGGACAGCGTTTGTTAATTCTTAATTAAAATCCTACAGATTAATAGTGACATAAAAGCCGCTCAAATAATTTAACAGTTCCGATTTAAATCGAAAGTGCACGATTGAAACTATATTTGAGTGTGTAAATATTAAAAAAATACAAAAAGTGAAAAAGGTGCTGTGACCAGTGTTGGATCCGAACTGGAATTCAGTGTTTGAAATTGGCATGATGAAGACATCGAAAGCACTTCGTTAACACACCAAAGTGGCGAAGTCAGAGTCGAGGGTTGTGTTAGTGGGTGACGGGGATGATGACGGATGCTGTTGCCCTGGCATGAGGATCGGGGATATTGGCGGAGTGCTTCTGGAAGCTGCAAAGCTGACGAGATCGTGGTTTTGTCAGAAGCCTGATTACGGGTAAGTGTCGATTGTCAGATCTTAAACATAAAGCGTTAATAGCTCTGTGGTCAAGATGCTTGACTCAACACTGTGAGGTCATGGGTTCGAGCCCCCACTCGTTGGGTTATTGTCTTACCCACACCTAATACAGTCCCTTCAATTAATTGAAGGTGAAATGGAATATTGGCAATCATCATCTGCCTATTTTAACAGCCCACTACTACTACTTCTACTTATTCATTTATTAATAAGCAATATTTATTACTAGCTTATACCCGCGGTTTCACCTGCGATGTTTCTGTTCCCGTGGGAATATTGGGATAAAAGTTAGCCTATATTTCAATCCAAGGAGATTAATAAGGAGATAGATTATAATCTATCTCCTTTCCAAATTTCAGCCAGATCGGGCGTATAGTTGCACCTTGAAGAAGTAACAAACATACATACTCACAAACTTCCACTTTTATAATATAAGTAAGATCGAAATTTTCGTCGACAATACTTATCCCAAAAGATGTTCACCATTCCTTCGAAGGGAACATCAGTTTGGCTAACTACACGGAAATAACATTTTCTCAAACACTTTTCAAAGTTTTCAAATGAGCAAAGCGAAGTTTCCAGCTTGAAAATACTCGTAAATACACTGGGAAATTTCAAAACTGGGTCTCACAGCGTTTAACCCTGAGCGGGGCGGATGTTTCGAAGCACGAACTTCTAGAAAAGCAATTCGCTTTCGTGCACCGCACACTGGGATCGTTAAAAAACGAAAGCCGCAACCCATTCCGTCATAGCAGGCAATCTCGTTTACTAACAACGGTGCCCGCTTTAATAACAGACTATTTTTCAAAACTGGGTCGTTCCTGCGCCGGGCCGTGCGCATTCAGCCGTATTAATCAAGTCGGTGCAACTGAATAGAGGCCCATCCCTCCCCCCCACTGACAATGGAGGGGATGTCTCGCTCCATTTGACAAATAAACTGCACTCGCGATGCTCGGGTTAAAGCTCGGGCAAGTGATTCTAGCCAGAACGTTTTATGAACCTTCAAAGCTCTCAGTTGCTCTTTTAAAGCTATAAATAAACAGTAAAACAAAAACAATAGTATACTATTTTCTTTTTTTATTAGTAATAGTTAACGAAACGGTATCATTACCTGGTTTAATTCAGGCTAGTGGAGAGGCAAAGCGTCGCTTTACGTCATGTTTTTTGCCTATTCCATTATCATCATCTCTATTTTCCCATCACTGAAGTACAAAGGTAATGATATACAAAAATAGAATTAAGCGTCTATTTCATATTTGTATAACAACTATTACAACAACCTTAACCGACGAAAAAAAAACGGAGGAGGTTCTCAATTCGACACAAATATTTCTTTTTTTTTTGTGTATGATCACGCATAACTTTTTACAGAGTTGTCCGATTTTGATAATTCTTTTTTTTATTAGAAAGGGCACACTTCCATAATGGTCCCATAGTCATCATGTTAGGATCTGATGATGATATCCTGGGACAATTGAAGGAAGTTTTGAGTCGGTTCTATTTACCCAGCATGTACTTGTATTTAATGAGACTAACTTCAGACCTCCCTGACTCCAGACTGACCGAGCAAGGAGTTTTGAAATCTCTTCACTGTTAATATTTTAATGGAATACCTGTTTATATAGATTAAATAGTAGGTACTAGAAATTACCTAATCTAAAATCAGACAAATATATATGCTATCAATCATAAACACGTTCCCATTAAAAATAATGCATCTATATATAATTACGTGTAATAATGTACATAATATATTTTTGTGAGCCATTATAATAAATGTATTCGCTTACGGATTTTAAGTAAGATTTTAAATAATATTTTTAGTACGGCATCCAGCATTTTAATGAATCCTCCCGACGTGACCTAAAATCTTTTTAATTGAAATACGCCGCAGGAAACCTGAATGATATCCATTTTTAAAGGTTTCCCCGTTATCCAGGAATACGTTAAATGCACTATGCATTTTCCGCAATAAATGTTGTATGAGATTTTCCTTATTGTGATGTTCATTTTTATTCTTTAGGTCGACTACTATTGAATTATTCACGAAATAAAGAGCTGGTTAATCTTACTGATATTATAAACTCCCGTTTTCGTGGGATGAAAAATACCTAGCCTATACGTTAATCCTAGGGTTAATTTATCATTAATCCAAATTACAGCCAAATTGGTTTAGTATTTGCTGAGTAAAAAAGAACAACAAATATACGTGATTGAGCGATAGTTTGGAAAAATGTTGGATGAATGATCGTTTAAGAGGTTGGATAGCAAAAAGGCTACTTCTTATTACAATAATAGCGAACGCCTGCGGTATCACCCACGCAGTACTTGTTCCCGTGGGGATTTTGGTATGTAATGTATCCTATATGTTAATCTAATATGTAAGCTATATTATTGTGAAGTTTCATCAAAATCCACCCTGAGATTAGCGCGAAAGAGGAACAAACATCCATCCATTCATACATACAAACTTTGGCCTTTATAACATTAGCAAGGATTGTATACTTATTTTTCAGGAACGGGATTAATGCATGAGAAACCGTAGACCTAACAGCTATTAAGAGTCTATTTTTTGTGAACTTTCGTCGCCTGCTAATTCTGGGAGCCGTGTTGAGTGACTAACTAACCAGTCATCGTCTGGTGATTTTTAAAGACATAATGAGATTGAATATTCCTAGCGCAGGTTCATCGTATTCTAGCTAATTTTATAAACTCGATTGTTTAAGAAGATTGTTCACAGAAAGTTATAGAAAATAAAGTTAGAATGAAAATATATGAACTTTAAACATACTGTCCTTAACAGTATAAGACATACGCTTTATGATTTAATGTTTGTATCTATACTACTTTCCAAAAGCAAGGGTGATAATGATTTTATTCTATTAAGACTCAAATCATCAGTCTTTTTATTGCCTGCATGGCTAGAGCTTCCCTCCTTATAGTAGAGAAGATATGGAGTTTAGATCTAACGCGCTGCTTACTTGGCACGTACGATAGTCCGTTTGGCATTGACATCTAGTGCTACTAGATCCAATGTCAAACAGACTACATCCCACTGCTGAAAGTCGTTCTCCTTTACGTATAGCGGCTGTATCGCCTAAACCCGACTCCACGCCGATAAGTGGCGGAGTCGTTAGAACAAACAAACTTGAATAACACTACAGTTCGGTTCAATTGGAACATACACTTCGAATTTTCCCATTTGGGGCACGCCGAGGCTTTGTTCTGGCGTCGCTCCAACGGAGATTGGAAAGCCGCGCAAACGAATAAGCTCGATTTGTTGTTTTTATTGCAAAAATAACAAAGTCCTCATCAAAAGTTTATTTTTAATGACCCTCTACAGAGTCAGACCTCGTTATAAGAGAAGGTGTTTGGACTGTAATCTAACCATGTTGCTCCAATGCGGGTTGGCGAGCTTAGAAGGATATGTTTGACTCTCCTACTGCATACTACAGTGTCAAGCCTTCCTCTTTGTAGGAGAGTGGGATATGGAGCTTAAACCCGCCACGCTGCTCCAAAGCAGTTTTGGGACGTTGGTAATGATTTTTAACTATCACGATGATTTAACAGTTAACATGCGTCACTGTGTCAGAGCTTCCTAAAAATAAATGAATTCGATATTCCGTATTCTGAGGCAAGACTCCAAACCAGGACCGTTCCGAAACCACATAGAGACACACAGGACCAACGAGGTAATCCGCCATTGATAAGAAAGTCAGCAATAAGTAATGTAATCGTAACATTGAATATTCCATAGAGGGCGTTCCGTTATTCTGGCGTCGTTCCAACACAAGCGTGGCGGGGCAGCGTATAATTGGCTTGGTTTGCGATCAAAATTAATTGTTAGCGGGCTTATCGAATCATCCTGTATAATATTATAATGTAGTTAAGTTTTTAATTCCTTTTATATGCTTAATTAGCAATAATAATTGTTATTGCATGGCTAAAATATGTAACTCAAATATGTAGCAACAAACGAATTCAAAGCGACTTACTTATTCACCCACATCCGGCAGAAAAACTACTACGTTTTACTGACTGGGGTACCTTTTTTATCGCTATCAAGAGGGGCAAACGAATTTGCGGGTCACCTCATGTTAAGTGATTACCGTCGTCCATGTACAATTACAACACTAGATGCGGGAAATACCGTCAGAAGATGTTGACTCTACGATGTTCAATTACGAATTCACTTCTAAATTAAACATTGTAGATTGAACCTCGGTTAACTTAAAATGTATAGAGATCAGGATGAAACCGTTGGAAATAACTAGTATAATATAATGGACAACCATTAGGGTCGACTAAAGAACCTACTTCTTTTAAGGTCGGGTAATAAACAATTGCCGGTCGAGTGACTTTGTTGTTAACGTAAAATCCGCTTAAACGGAATTGAACCATTTCACTTTAGCTTTGGAAATACCTTTATAATGGAACCGAGAAATAATAAATGACTCCATATTATATTGCCCAGTGTTGTTGTGTCCAATACTTTAAAGTCAATATCATCATTATCATCATTAGCCTATTTAAGTCTAGGTACTGCAGAGCCAGGCCTTTGTAGGAGAGGCAATTGGGACTTAGACCCACCACGCTGCTTCAAACCGGGTTGTCAATGCAGCTTAGTGTTATATTTTTAACGTTGTAGATGATAATCATTGGATATGTCGAGTTAACGTGCTTTCGGGCTGTTTCTGACTTTCCAACTCCGGGTCGACTAAACGCGCCATAACTATTGACATGAATTGGCTAAAATTTAGAAAAAAAATAGGCGATACCCAGGATTAAAAAGACTTTATTCTTATACTCGTATTCTTACAGAAACGGAAACTACGTGGGTAAAACAGCGGGGTGAAGTTAGTAAATAATAAATAAGTCAGTTTTACACAGTTCAGTGTTGAGTGTCCAATAGGTACTTCAGCGCTATAAAGTCCAACTAAACTGCATGTCGGAACAGCTTAGCTTAGAATTTACTCACTTAAGCGTAACTTTAGCCATACCGAAAGCTCATACAAGTTATACCCAAGACGCGCTTATCGGGCTTTACGAGATGAAAGTGCTGCAAGCAATTTCAAAGCTAAATTGATATACGATTTACTTTGTGTACACTGTTGATTTTAGATCCTAATTTAAAATGAAAGCTAAGTTTACTCCTTACTAATATTATAAAGGCGAAGTATGTATGGATGGATGAATGTTTGCTACTCTTTCAAAAACTACTGAATGGATTTTGATAAATCTTCATTATTATAGCTTACATATCACAATAACACATAGGTAACATATTATCATGAAATCCCCACATAAACGAGAACTGCGAGGTTAAAATCGCGGGAGTTGCATTGGTGGCAGGATCACAAATAAGACACTGGTTTCGCCTTAGCGTAGCGAGACTTACATATACTCTACGAGTAAATCGTATAAGTCAATGCTAAGCGGCAGCCGGATGCCGCTTTCACGTACATTTCAGTCATGCCTGATCCATAAGGGATATTACACTATCTGCAAGTATTGGTTATTCTAGTTTTAGATCGCCGTGTCGTTTGCTTTGTTTCGTTTTGATTCGAAATAGTACGTAGGTATTAAATTCGACATGTTTTTGAGGTAATGTACAATTAATAATAATGTAATAATTCAATCAAATGTATTTCTAAGTTTATATCTTTTACCTTTAATTTCACCATCTTTTAGACGAGAGTTGCTTGGCGGCAACAATAAATATGACAGCTATATCTAATTCATAATATTATAATAAACTTATTCACAGTAATCGGTCTGTGTCTTCTCGTAATATCGGAAATTATACAGATTACACTGCATCGGTTTTCACGAACTTTCTACAAGAACTTCGTGACCGCCCGCCGTCGGTCTCGACGCTAACTAAGGGGACACGACTCTTTGATTTCTAGCAGACTTCTGTAAATAAAACTAATTCACATGAACAGTCAGCTGTTTATTTATAAAAAAAAATCGACAGATGCCGAGTATTTCGCTTAAGAGAAAAATAAAGAATGGGTACGCTATATTTAAAAGATAAATAAAAAATATATATGCCACTACAGACATTATAGTTCTAATAAACAGCAACATCACTTCCGTACACTTTTTAGTGTCTAAAAGGGGTAGTGTTTTCAAAGCTCCCAGACGTCGCGACACTTTGAAGAATTATCGTCACATACTTTCATCAGGAATCACAGCATGTAATGGTAAACCGCACGAAAATCATTTAGTGTTTGAGTTTATCGTTTACAGACTGACTGGGCGTGAAATTTTTATTTATAATTTGTAGTGATATAATAAAGAGGAAAACGATATTATTTGTTGTTGAATTCCAACAAAGTGCTATTGGAAGCATCAAAAATAAAATATTATTGTAAATCAAAATTTTACAAACTGTAATAATGGTGCTTGATCGCAGCGTGTTCTAGGAATCACGCTTTGTTCCGCATCGCACATTGACGCAAAAACAAACATGTAAATATATACGAATATTTACATATTCATAGTTTGTGAAGCCAATGGATATAGGGGTCCCAAAGGTGCTTGAAATGTGACCCTGTATCGGAAGGCGCAGTGTTGGTCGGCTAGGTAGACCAATGGCATCAAGTGGGTTACAGGGGCAGATGAAATCGGCTCAAAACTGGTGATTGGAAATCTCTATAGGAGGCCTAATATGTTTGCCAGTGGAGTATCGACGTCCATTGGTTGACGATGATGATAGTGCCAGCTAGCGCTATTTTGTTTGTTCAGTGATGATGACATACGGCCTTCTGACGGCCTCCGTGGCACAGTGGATTTATAAGTCGGAGGTCCTGGGTTTGATTCCCGGCTGGGTCGATTTATATTTTCTAAATTGGTTCAGGTCTGGCTGGTGGGAGGATTCGGCTGTGGCTAATGACCACCCTATCCACAAAAACGTACGCAAGCGATGAAGCGTTCTGGTACGATGTCGTGGTAGAAACCGAAAGGGGTGTTGATTTCATCTTACTACTAACAAATTATCTTATTCTGTCTTAGATTACCTACATCGTCACTTACCATCAGATGTGATGTTATTCGCAGATGCAGTCAAGGGCTAACTTGTAATAAATTAAAAAAATACATTCAAACATTACTGAAGAAAAATTATACGACCCGGAGCTCCCGTTTCTAATATTTTCTTCTGTTCTATGTTCATTGGTTGTGGCTTTGGTCATTCACAACTGACAGTCATGAGTCATTGTATGATCCAGGTCAGTTATTTGTATGATCCACTTTATTGATCCAGGACGTAAAACATAACGCAACATTGATCGCGTTGTTGTAGCTTTCCCTTAAGTTATATTACGGTAAATTTATTACGCTTCGACAGTCGCCTGCGATGCCGCCAAGGCATAATATTACGGAGTACAGTTAAGTGATAATTTGCCTCTATTTTATTAGCATTACTAATTATCGACACGAGCTCAAGTGAATTTATATGTTAATTAATTTTTGCGATGTTTGTTTTATGTTTTACTTGTAAACATAGAATTTTAAGACCGCCTTTTTGAAAAGCCATGTTTGAGGTTCACTTAGGTACTTATCTGTGATTTTTTTCGGTGTTTAAAACGATTTATTTGTAATGCTTAGTAATAATAAATTTTAATTTTGACCAGTTCTGTTTCAGATGATAACTAAAAAAGGTATTTTAGTATTTTTACTCTCATTTATTAATTTAAAGTTTTTTTATTATATTTAACAATGCTCATAATAAAACACTACTAAACATTTTTAAGATGTTTTATTAAACCTGAAAAAATGGATGCACTATCAAAAGTTACACAATTTCTACATCTAAGATAACCACACCACTCTAGATAGAGAACTTGAATCAAAAAATGTTTTAGAAACCATCCAGTGGTCTAAAATTTTTAGACAAATTTAATATTGACCACCTCGATCATTTTAAAGAGACGAATAAAAATTTAGTGTTTTATTTTTAGGGCTACAAAATAGATTATAGAATCAAGAATAAATCATCCACTTTGTATAACTTAGGTAAAGAAATTTATCTCGGCTTAAATTCTTTTGAATTGATTCAAGAAGAAGTGAAGAATCAGCCCCGGATTGTCGTTTAGTTCTTCGAAATTTTGAATTCAAAAGAGCTCGCGGAGCCAATTTGAATAAATCTCTACCACTTTGTGTTCGAAAGGCGATTTTTCATTAGGTATATAAATTTTTAAAACTCATTCCAGATAGTTTCTCGCTTCTATTGAAGATTTTTTTTATTATTTATTACAAGATACCTACCCCTTGACTGCAATCACACTTTATGGTAAGTGATGAAGCAATCTAAATGGAAGTTTAGATTGCTTTGTAGGAGTAGGATAATATCCACATTCCTTCGGTTTCTACATCGTACTAAAATGCTAAATCGCTTGACGTTATGTCTTTGTCGGTAAAGTGGTAACTAGCTATGGCCGACGGCGCCCACCAGACAAAACCGGACCAATTCAGAAAATCTCAATCGGCCCGGCCGGGAATCGAACCCAGGACCTTCGTCTTATAAATCTACCGCGCATTGGTATGCGCAGTGGCCTGCGCCACGGAGGACGTCCAAAGCTTGGAGGATATTTTACAAAGCGAATATCTGAGAGATGCCAGACATATCTGGTATCTAAGTTGGAAATAATTTTGGTCAAGTCTTACAAACGGGTAAGCGCAATCTTGAATATCAAAGCTTTTGGAGTTTGAAGCGAATTCCTTACCTTTGATTCGAGTGTTAAAATAATTTCTATGAAGCATCAAATTAGATTTTTTGTTACACCTGATTTTTTTACGAAGTTTCCGCAATTACAAATGTTGATTGTAGGTGATTTTTAACATTAGATTTAATCAAAGGTTTCGGTGAATAAAAAAAAATTTAAATCAAATGAAAATACACTTTATTGTACACCATATTAACAAATAAAAATAAATTTAAATAGGCCTTATCGCTAATTAGCGATCTCTAACAGGCAACCTAATATAGGATTAAGTAATCAGATGTAGAGAACGGTGTGCACGAAAAAAAAGAAGAGATTTATTAGAAACTATTGAAAATTACTTATTAATAAGGTTTATACTTTAGTCGATGTAGTAGTGAGATGAATGCATAAGAAAATATCTCCAGTAAGTAACGTTTCAGATATACGAGAAGATATGTCTTATACTTTTCTTTAAAATGAACAAAAACCAGCTTTAAATCTACCAGACAAGCCAATGTTAAGCCAGCACAGAAACACAGCTACTGAAATTACTGTAATCGTGCTATTTGAACATTTTATTTCATGAACCAATATAACAGGAATACATAACATCAGCGTAGAATAAACATAAACATGTATCCTTATTTGATTCTCTAAACAAGCCAATGTCAGCGCCAGCGAAGTAGAAATACAAGCTACTAACCAAGTTCGATCTAACACTGTACTTCATGACATAGTATACTAGGAGAGCATAGCACCAACGTAGGTTACAATAACATCACAAAGGAAAATAGGTATACAAACAAGCTACTACAACCATGTTCGATCTAACACAGTATTTTATTACAATGTACTAGGAGTACATAGCATCAAAGTAGGATAAACACGACTTTACTCGTAGACGTATCTATCCTGAAAGATAGCATCAGGAGTTACGACATCGCGGTTGTTTTTCCTCGCTGTGCAAACACGGGAGATAGTGGAAATATTTACGCAAGGTAACTCAAGCCGGGTTATGCCGTATAATAAAATAGGTCACGCCGAAATGATAATGTTGCCAGACTACGACTTTACGAGTAATATGTACACATTTTGCGGTGCATTAATGTTTTCATTCAAACGCTGTTTCTAATGAAATCATCAACGAGGTCTATTCAATTTTGATCCTTGCTCGTTGAAAAATTGTTGCAAAATTATTAATTTCAGGAATTTTATTTGCATATATGGCAATAGGTGGCCAAAGAGGTTATTAAAAAATTAAAAATGAATTTACAGATGCTGTTCTAAAAATTATAAAACTAACATTTTTCGCTTTAAAGATTTTTTTTGACCTGTATAACAATTTTTACTTAAATTTTCTATTCCATTTACTTAAATTTTCGTACATTGCCAAAGATCTGTGTGATATACATATTCTATTAAATTGGGTTATCTTTGCAGCATAAGCAGGTGGATTTTGATAACAGTTCATTGACATTTTGAATACTGGTTTTATTGTACTTTCTGTTATCTAAGGTATTTTGTGTAGTCCAAAAGTACCATGTACTTTTATCGTATTTTTTCTCTTATTATCTCCAAGTTAACAAATTTTCTAGTTTCAGAAATTATGGTATCAAAATTATAATTTTTCAATTTATGAATCAGCCTTTCGAACTGGTGGTAGAGTTACTATGTACTTTCGGACTTGACATTTCAAAAGAGGTTGTATACAGCTTACTTGAAATAAATGAATTTCGTTTTTTTTTCTTATTAGGTAATGAACACTAAATTAACACTGACTTTATATTAGCAAATGTATTAAGACCCTTCAGACTAGTGACCTAGTAAGTTCAAGGATACTGAGAAAAATTTGAATTAGAATGGAAGAACCATGATAAACATATGAAAATATATCAAATTTTTTATAAAGTATTATTTGAAGCAAAAGAGATGCAAAACGTATATTAGCGAGTGTACTAAGAGCCAGTAATGTTTGAACGCCAGTTGACCTAACCTACAAACGGGCTAACTGACAAGTTACGTAGCTCACTCTCTTTCTTCCCGTCTCTCGAATAAACAGCCGTAATGAGGTCGCAGTTAGATCGTAATTTTTATGAAAGCGCGCCTTTGTCTTTGGCCTATTTTATAAAAGCGAATTTTAAAATAAGATATTTACTTCAATATGACAGCAAAGAGAGGACTATGTACAGGAGATGAAGACGAGTTTCAATTATTTAATTACGCAACATTATTCATCAGTAGTGTTAATGATGTAATAGATATTGTAATGTTGTTTGTGAATTATTATGAGGGCATTAAATAAAATGTAATAATTGTAGATTTTATAATAAGTTGGAGTTAGTAAGATAAAATGCAATTTATTAAAAATAATTGACGGACCAAGCAGAAGAGTCCATTGACGATAAGTGGATAACCATAGAGACTAAAAACAGCAACACTTTGCAGGGCATGCAAGGAACACGTCCTACAAAGTGCATATGCTATGTCCTTCAACCTGAGGCGTAAATGTTTCGTCTCATGTGCCTGTAATTACACCGGCAACCATGACTTTTAGATCAGGGTGCCAAGTTTGAGTTTGTTACCGAGCGACTGCGTAAAAACGCAACGCAAATTTATATGGAATTTTAGTAGCGCCATCTAGTTATAGCGAAGGTAAACGCTTTGTTTTGCTGTATAATTTGACGGTACGAGTGACTACGTTTTTACGCATTCGCTGGGTGAAAAACTCACACTTACGTTGCGCTCCACAGAACGTTGTTTGGCGGCAGATGTAGCTTGTTGTTGGTTTTTCCCTGACGAGCTCTGCCACAAAAAGCTCTACTCTCTTAAATAGTTCTACCTTTACTGATTGACGAGCGTTGTACTTATGTTCTGTTTCCTTTGTTCCCAGCTTCTCCCAGAAGGTGGACGAGGAGGAGGGCGGTGGGGGTGTGGCGCTGCATCCGCCGGACGGCTTCTACTCGCACCAGCACAGCATTCACAGCGGGCACCATGCGCACAACGCCGAGCCTGACCGAGGCTACATGGAGGGCAACCGATACGTCACCGCTGTTCACAGACCTTTGCCTGGTGAGTGACAAAAATAATTAAAAATATTAGTCAAGTCCCTTTTTTTATCGACTACAAGTTGGCCCTTGACTGCTATCACACCTGATGTCAAGTAATGATGCAATCTAAGATGGAAGCGAGTTAACTTGTTAGGAGAAGAATGAAATCTACACCCCTTTCGGTGTGTACACGACAACGTACCGGAACACTAAATTGCTTGGCGGTACGTCTTTGTCGGTAGGGTGGTAACTAATCACGGCGAAAGCCTCCCACCAGCCAGACCAAGACAAAGTATGAAAAATCTCAATCTGCCACGCCGCGAATCGAACCCAGCACCTCCATCTTATAAATCCACCGCGCATACCTCTGCGCCACGGGGGCCGTCAAATTGAGCGAAGAGACTTCTAAAAGTAGGATGGAGTCAGAAACAAAAATATTTGAGTTTGTGTGTATTGTAATATGTTATAAATAACTTAGGGGAAATTCTGACAAGTCGAACAGAAAAGCGCTCTTCCTTAGGCATCAGAATAAGTTTAGAAACTGATCCAAATATTTAAAAGTATCAGGTATTTCGACCAATCGGAAAGAAAATGGTCAACATACCTAGAAGATTTTGAAACCTTGAAATTAGAATCGCGGTACGCTTGGGTAATCTTCCAAATTCATAAGGCAAATAGTGTACCTGGATTACGTCCATAAAAGGGGAATCTCCGGGGACTTCCAAAAGTGTTTTCGGCAGAAATTGACTTTAGGGCTTTAGTTATGCCAATGAAACTCAACATCAATAAATATAACATTTAGTATTTGTAACCAGAGAGCCTTAAATTTCACAGAACTCTCAAGTAAGATATTAAAATAAACTCTTATAAAATACTCCGAATATCGCTCAGGAAGTTTTCCAAGAGCAAGCGAATTACAAACAAGTTTAGCGAAATATTAAGGGTCTATTTACATCTGACGAAAGATGCGTCCCGTATTATCTGTGTTTAATGTGTGAACAGACAAATTTTAATAAAACATTTTACCTTCCACACTCCGTCGATGATGCTTTAGTGTATGGAAAACTAAATTATAAAGGCAAAAGTTTGTATTTATGGTTAAATGGATGTCTGTTACTCTTTCACACAAAAACTAATAAACGGATTTTGATGAAAATTCACAATAATATAGCTTACATATCAAAATAACATTAAAGCCACATATTATCCTGAAATTCTTACAGGAACGAAAACTGCGCAGGTGAAACTGCGGGCGTCCTCTAGTTAACTATACAGCGTCGGTTCTGTTTGTATCAACGCATTGTTGGTCGAAGTAACATTGGCGTCGCGCCATCTATATTTTGATTGAAGTATTCAGACTAGGCGTAACAGCAATAAACAGCATTAATGTGCAGGCTAGTGGAGATGGTGAACGCCAAAATTGGTCTTATTCCAGCGAATAGATGCGATGTTGATACGGTCGACGCATCTTCCGTCAAATGTGAACAGACCCTAAGTTCCCCCTTGGTATCATACTGTGTTTAATGTTAATTAATATCGAGCGCTTATCTTTCGCTTTGCTCGTACTTTTTTTGTTTAGCCTTGAATGATGATTACACGTTTGAGTGTATACTTGACATATTGAGTTTCTAAGTCGATTTTTCGCAAATAATACTAATATGTACTCGTACACTGGATTGCTTAGTGTGTGAGGTTCTTTAAAATGCACTTTTACAGATTTAATATAAGTTTTATATAGTAGTAAGTTAGCCCTTGACAGCTATCACAATATAAGTGATGATACAATCATAGACGGAAGCGGTCTAAATCTTTCGGTTTCTAAACGACATTGTACCAGAGCGCTAAATCGCTTTGCGTTACGTCTTTGTCGATAGGGTGGTAACTAGCCACGGAAGGAGCCTAATACCAGTCAGACCTGAACCTTTTTACTTAGGCCTTGTATTAATTTTATTGGGCCATGTCTTTTATGCATAGTTCACCACTATCAAAACACAAATTGATTATGATATAATTTGTCTCCAGCACTAAACCACTCCAACTCGTCATGTTCGTCGGCGTCGAACGCGTCGACGGGCGCGGCGTTGTGCGCGGGCGCAGCGGAGCCTGCACCGCCGCTCTACATCGCCGCACCGCCGGAGGGGTTCGGGCTGGCCGTTCATACCAACAGGTATGACAATGTTATTAGGTATGAATTTATTTTTTTATTATTAGTTTTAAAGGGATTATAAGGTATACAGTTCAACTTATCCGTGCGCGCAGCGCTGTGTGCTTGAGCTAATAAATAAAACATCTTTATTTTGTTCGGCAGTGATCCATCAGACATCGTCCAAGCAACACGTGCATGATGCACACACTGTCAGGGTCACCCACACAGTGCCTCCCGCAAAGATAACTTGAATTGACTGTAAACAATTTATCGATGACAAAAAATATGATATTAAATATAAGCAAATTATTTCAAACTAGAAACTCAAATGCTGCAATTGTAGCTCTCTTGTTTCATTTATTTAGAGTGGTCTTTTCATTTCGACTCACAAATAAAACTTAGATTTTATTATGGGAGATGGTTAGTATGTAGATCTATGTATACTAACTGGTTTCGGTTAGATTTTTGAATTTCACTGAAAAGCATTTACAACAACATATCTAAGTCATACAAATTTTCAACACTTTAAAATGAAATAAAGGAGATTTTCACCATGAGTTTTGACCAAGAGTCAAAACCAAGAATGTAAAAGCAGTTAGGTATGCAATGCCATTTTAAAATCTTAGAAACAGAAATACTAAAATATCACAAAATATAGATTGGAAAAGCTGGTCATCGATTCTATTGCAAAGACTATTTTTTGTACTAGTTTTTGTCCGATAATAAATTAGAAAGTGCACAGTAAATTATATTACACGTTACGTAAAGTGGCTATGGTCGGATATTTTGAATATTGTATAAAGATCTTGCAACTTTCTAAGTAATGTTTAAAGAAACTTGTACTAAAGTACAATAAATCACGATAGCGGGATTATAATTTGCGTTTTATTATTTATTAACGATATTCACGTGTCTCGAGTTGTTAGGGGAGACAGTCTTTTATTGTGATTTATTAAGTCTGCGAAGTTTAATATCTATGTTTTACAATTTCAGCGCGTTTGATTTACAGGCCGTTTGTATTATTCAGGCAATCGTATCATCTTGTTAACGTAAATTGCTTTATTTTGTGGACGATGATTTCGTACTTCCTCAGTCTTATAGTTGGTCTTTCTACATTTATCCAATCTATAGATGTTTACAATTATCGCGGTAAATTTACACTACATTTATATTATTAAGGGAACCGTTACATCTTTGTTCACACTTAACAAATTGAATTATTTTGTGGACGGTGATTTGGTACTGCCTCAGATTTTATAGTTATATTTTTCTAAATGTATCAAATCTTTACATGTTTTATAATTTCAGCGCGGCAATCGTAACATATTGTATAATACACGAAACATAAATTGCATTATTTTGTGAACGGTGATTTGGTACTTCCTCGAATGTTATAGTTTATGTCTTCCAATCTTCCGTAGGCGAGGCACAGACGTGGGCATCATTGGCACGACCGGAATAACTCAAAAAGATACTTCTTTGCCACAAAAACGGGGCAAACTGACCCGAGGGTATGTCCCTAACATTAGGAGAACGTTTTGCTAACCTGAAATACCATAACACTCTTCCTAAAACTTGTATGCGTATTTTCACATTGCCAATGAATGATGCTTGTATAATAGGCACTGACCTCACTAAATTTCGTCCTACAACTTTGCCCGCTATCTCAGTATCAGTACTATCGTTTGATCTGGATCTAACCCATGAAACGCATGACCTAAAATTAGTACACTGTTAAAACCCCCGCCTATCAAATAAAATGTATATCTTTAAAAAAGTAAAACGTAGCATGATTTTACTAATTCCTTCCCTATCTCTTCCGTTATAAAATCAATTATCCAAAATAATTAAAAAATCTGATATATCACTAATTTCATAAACAACTAGTATACTTCGATTAACTAATCTTTCATTATCATGTATGAATTGGCATGAACTAATCTCTTGACATTGGCATTCATTTCAATTAAAAATATATTTAAGTTTTAATAGTACAACATTATCATCATGTAAATCATGTCTAGTTTAGATAGCATCTCGAACATCGCTTCACATTGTAGATTATAGCCTATACTCAAAATTGATAGTTGTAAAAATCTAATTCTTATAAAACTATGCTCTATTCGTTTCATTAGGGTATTCATGAAACCCGTGTACTAAATCTTACTTGTACTTATATTATATTATCATGTTAATGGTATTCATTTCGTATTCATATTTGATATAAATCTCTAAAAATGGTTGCCTTTTAAATGTCTAACCTTTAGTTTCTCTCCATCTGTAGGGTTTAACCTAACCAATTTGCACTTAACTCTATTAAAAGACTATGGTTCATTAAAGACGTCTATTTTCTATTTCGTTACTACATTCTCAAGTCTCGAATCTGTTTTAGTTTCATTGTATATCTTTCCAACACTAACTTAAAGTTAAACTTCAAGAACTCCTAAACTCAATGAAACTGCAACAATGTTGTGTACTGCTAAAGTAATACTAAACTCCAGAACTCTTGAACTTTTATATGCTGCGAAATTTTCCTTTGAATTTTACTTAGACAAAATTTCCAAATCAACATTATTGACATGCTCCTCTATAACCATTACCTACCACTAGTAATATAAGATGATATACATATACCTATAGATGGTCTAATCTCGGAAGACGGTAATTTGGCTTTGGTCGTAATAGCCAAGAGTACAGACAGGCGTGTTTGTGTAAAGAACTAAAGGAGCGTTAGTAAAGCAAAATCATTTTGTAAAAATTATTATTATCTGATTGGAAGCCAACTAACGATTTGTTTTGGAAAAGCATAACTTTTTCCACAACAAATTTCATATCCTGTAAAAATTATGGCGCCCAAAAAATATAGTCTGTAGCGCTATTGTATAAAGGAACTCGATAATATGAGCTTAGAGGTCGTCTCTATCTCTCTTTATCCATGGTATCGTATTAGACAGGGAGAGATAGGGACGAATACGAAACTTGAACAGTCGAGTTTCGTTACAGAATAGCGCGACTGCTGAACGTTCCTTGAGGTTAAGGGACGAGGATATGTCTGGCCGCGACGGTTCGAGGCGCTAAAATATTTAATAATTTTTATATGGAATCTGGGCGTATCGGGTCGGATTATTGCGATTCGGATTTTGGTACATGCGATGCGAGCCCCCGTCATCATAATCGCCACGGTCCTACATTCGCTACAACCGGCCTATACCTACTATACCTACTTAATACGTCAATGAGATGGGACCCGGTCTGTCACTAACGTGCCTAGTACGTATTTTGAGCTGCGTTGCGTAAAGACATAGTATGCTCGTATCTTTAGTTCACACACACAAACGCTTCTATGCTGTCACTTACCACATCAAAGCTGAACCGTCTTCCAAAAATAGTTTAACTATTCCTACACATATAATGATTTTTCAATTGCCTTTTCCAGTCGCTATGAAATGTCTCAGGACTTGTTAGACAAGCAAGTTGAGATTTTGGAGAGGCGATACGGTGGTCTGAGAGCAAGGCGGGCCGCTGTGACGATTCAAAGGGCGTTCAGAAGGCGGCAGCTTCTGAAGAAGTTTAGCGCTATCACCGCCATGGCGAAGGCAGCTGACTCCAATGCGAGGAGGCTTCAGGACGGCGAACATCTTCTTGTTAATGGTGAGCAGAAAATTCTGGCATATTACGAAGGGTGTTACGGATAAGAAGTGACAATGGAAGGGACACATAGTTGGACCTGGATGTCCCGAGGTGCCGGAATGGCGACCACACATTGGAGAGCGCAGTGGTCGACCCCCTACTAGTTGGACTGAACACATTACACGTGTCGTAGGGAGTCGCTTGCCACAGGCGGCTCAGGATCGCTGTAGCCTTCTGAGATTTTGGTTAGGTCGTTCAAAATCAAAATTCGTTTATTTGAAGTAAGCATTGTATACATGCACTTTTGAAACATAAAGTTTGACTATTTGTAATGTACCACCGACTGAGAAGGCTGATTCCAGACTAGTTGGTTGAGTGGTAATTTAAAGAATTCTAGAAATCAGACTAAACATTTTACCATAATCTGCTACAATAATAGCTCCTCAGTATCTGTGATTAAATAAAAAAATATCTTTCAGTTTAGAATTAAATGTGCTCTCATAGGTTTTATCTATTAATAGTTTATGTCGTAAATTGTTTGTTGGTATATTATATTCTTCTTACATACATTTAGTTATTTATTATATAGGTACTAACATACCCATATAATAACAGGTTAGTTAATCAGTGACACAACGAACAATAGCAACCTTGAAAGTGTGATATCATAAATTATTATGCATAGGCTTGCATCACTAATTCCCGAGGCTTAGGCGCGCGCCGTCTTAATTATAATTTCAATATTAGGTTAAGACTCGCTGTGCCTGCGAGAGAATTGTAGGAAAGCCTTGGATAGAGCCTGGTTTATATGAATAAACGTGCTTCTTGACTCGCCTATACTTGTACCTATTTCCAAAAAATCTGAAGCAATACTTTTTGGTTATCCTTTGTTCATTTCTGTATTTCAAACATATGATACAAATTTCATGACGATTCATAAAATATAATAGCGTAACAGTCTAATGAACACATTCGCTGCTTTTATTTTATATACTAGCGAACGCCCGCGATTTCGTTTGCGTGGAAATCCTAAATAAACGATATTCTCTATTAAACTATATTTTTATTCAGTCGCTATATCTTTTGACCGTCTCGGTGGTGCAATGGTATGCGCGGTGGATTAATAAAACGGAGGTATTGGGTTCGATTCCTGGCAGAGCAGATGAAGATTTTCTTTATTTGTCTTGGTCTGGCTGGTGGAGGGCTTTCGCCGTGGCTAATTACCACCCGACTGTCAAAGATGTACCGCCAAATGATTTAGCGTTCCAGTACGATGTCGCGTAGAAACCTAAAGGGGCGTGGATTTCATCCTACTCCTAACAAATTAGCCCGCTTCTATCGTAGATTGCATCATCACTTAACAAAAGGTGTGATAGCAGTCAAGAGCCCACTTGTAGTAGTAAAAAATAAGATATCCAATTTCCTCAGCTGGATCGAGGACTCGAACCAGAGACCTTATAATCCAAATTAGTATGTAAACGGATTTAATATTTTACCAATAAGGCAGACATACCTGTAGATACAACCCACTTAGATAATATTTCTGGTGAATTTATCTAAGCTTAGTCTAGACACTCAGAGACAAAGACATTCATAGACAAATAGAGCACAAACACACTAACAACTGTCATAAAGATAATAAATGACGTCACATTTCTCTAGTTCTATACAGGAACTGTGCCATTTTCCTTGATAAAACACAAGATATGAGCAAATATACTTGCCGGATGTTATTTTAAGCGAATGAGTTGTTTTATTTGTTCGCTCAAAACGCAATAACAATAAGGTTAATGTTATTAGGTGAATGCGAAAGTTTTGACGGTGTCTGGATATAGAGTAAATATTCATTTCTTTTCACAAACACTTACGCCCGTATACAGAAACGCTAATTAAATTTATGGACATTTCGAATCGACTTATTTTGACAGATTTAAATTGTGAAATGTCAAAATATGTTGACTCAAGACATCTACTTGAATTTGATTTACGTTTGAGTATTTGGGCGTTAACTTTCTATCTCTAACGCAGTTACTATGAATCGAAGTGTTTGGCGACATGATTTTTTATATTATATCAAAGAAAATAATAAATTTCAAAATAAATAAATATTTCAGGATGTAAACTGCTCTCCCAAAGCCATCATAGCGAACACATAAAACGTTGTGATCGCATAGCGTACGTAGAAGATAGAAGTTTTGATTTAGAAACTTTCAGCTTTAATAGAATGACGTAGTCTCCACAGGTTCTTACACCATAATTCTTTGAAAAACAAATTTTTTCATTCTTTTGACGACCTTCGTGGCGCAGTGGTATGTGCGGTGGATTCATTAGACGGAGGTCCTGGGTTCAATTCCCGGCGGGGCAGATTGAGATTTTTTTTAATTTGTCTTGGTTTGGCTGGTGGGAGGCTTTTGCCGTGGCTATATACCACCCTACCGACAAAGACGCACCGTCAAGCGACTTAGCGTTCCGGTACGATGTGTTGTGTAGAAACCTGAATCGATTTTCATCCTACTCCTAACAAGTTAGCCCGCTTCCATCTTAGATTGCATCATCACTTAACATCAGGTGTGATAGCAGTCAAGAGCCAACTTGTAAACGATAAAAAAAACAATAAAAATAAAATAAGGCAATTAGCATAGAATGCAATTATTCGTATGTGTTCCAGGTAACGACATCTACGCGAACACGTTGCTACAGAAGAGCCCGGGCAGCACGGAGAAAGTGCTAGCGCTCACAAGGCCCATACGATCCATGTCGTTACGGGAACGACACGACATTGATATGAGGTACGTATTGTTATAACAACACAATCAGCAGTAACAGAAATCGTGAAGAATAAAAAATTATAAAAATTATATCATTGTCAAATCTAGATGGCGCTGTATCAAAATATCGGTCAAAATATATCGATGGAGTGCCATCTAGGTATGATCACGTTAAACTGTTTTTACTTTTTTAATTCTTTATGGACAAAAATAGACTCATATGCTGAAAAGCCTCAAAGCCCAAAGCCCTGGTAATTTCGGCCCCTGTAGGTCCCTACAGGGGCTGGAATTACCAGGGGAGAAAAGTTTCCCCACACCTGACCCGGGTAATGAGGTACAATCGAAGTCCGTACCCTTTACCCGATCCCCGGAGAGATCTTGGGAAGACAACTGGGACAGAGATCTTTATGTGACCACATTTGAGATCATATACGAGTAACTGTAAAGGGTATTTAAATAAATGTTTTTTCTAGCTATAGATACATTGATCACTCGTGTTTCAGCAACCACATGAACTGCGATCCGCAGAGCGAGGTGGAGGCGATGGTGGCGCGCGTGCACCAGTCCGCTCATCAGATACACATGATCGCGTCCGAGCTGCCTCCGCACCACAGGGGCGACGCTGATAGTGGGGTAAGTGTCACGAGTTGGCTCCAATATTGGCCACGTGAGCTGCGAGGTGGAGGCGATGTTGGCTCCAATATTGGTTACTTTAACTAACGGTTGTTTCAAAATTCTTGTTTGTGTCGAAGCTCCCCTTCCACTATACAAGCGAGGCTAGAAGTAGCGTAAAATGTAGCTACTGGTTGTCGACAATGTGAGTTTGCTTAGCAAATATTAACCGCAAAAAAATTTAATAAAAAAAAATTAACCGCCTAAAAACGCACTAAAAATTATTACGTCATTTAGTTGCTTTAATTTACTTAAGCATATCTATGAAGTCGGTGCCAGCCAAGTTTAAGGAACGTGTATTTAACGAAATAGCAAAGTACTTTGTGGGTTCTAGGTAACGTCCTTAAAGTAAAAACCTTGGATGGCAATGATTATATAAAGTTTAAATCTTTGTCTCCCATATAAGTAAATTCATTGTTGAGCTATTGTACCATTTTTTACTCATTGCCGCTAAATGTTCACGACAACTAAAACAAGTAGATTTGTTTTTCTAATAACTAGTGCAAATATTTGTGGTTATAATTATCGAATGCCTTCCGTTCCTTGAACAATTAAGAACCAAAACAATGCGAAAATGAACTTTAATTTGTAGGACATAAGTGTGATTTCCCCTTGTACACATTTCGCTTCTTAATACCAACATGATTTTAGTACATAATGATTATTATCAGTTAGACGCCGACATCGTTTCGTCATGCAACGTATTTTTTGAGATAAAATTTTAATAATATCATAATTAAAAAATAAATTTGGTATTTTGAAAATGGATCGTAAAACTGAAAAGTTGTTGAAGATTGTGTTTAAGAATAGTAATTTTGTGTATATCAATAACTTGGCAAAAGTTAGAAAGTGGCGTGGTGGTGGAATATGGAGACATGATGTTTGTACCTAAATGGTTTCTTAATTTTGTTTTCTTTTTTATATAATACTATATATATGCGCTTGACCATGATCTCACCTGATGGTAAGTGTAGATGTGGTCTAAGGTGGGACGCGTTTGCTTAGAAAATGCCCGTTTACTCTTGTTTTCAAGATGTAGGAATAATGAAAAAACTTACCTCGGAAGGGCATTCAATACTTAAGGTATGAATATAATTAAAGATGACGCAAAACGCTTTGTACAAGTTCTGGGAACATCAACGACGTATAAATTATCGTACTAGTGGATAGCGCGCGTCTTCAAAGCGGGGCGGGCACGTAAAAACGCCGCGCATATATGCAACGATTTCGTTGCGGATACGTAACCGATTCGCCGCGAATAACAGTAAGGGTGCTTTTTCTCTCGTACTAACGCTTTTTTTTATTCGTTTACAAAAGAACATAAAGTAGTCGCTCTCTTCCATTAATTGTTAATGCATCTTCCCAAATTCGCCGATGCTTTCGTTTAGGAGTCTAACGTCTTCGAAGTAATGAAACCAACAGCAGTGTTTTTTCGTCAGAATCTATTTTGTTACTGAATGTATTGTTACGTCGTTAATCCGCTACAAAATCGCGATGTTCTCGCTGTAATTCCGCGGCGTGTTCGCTACGCATACGCTGTGCGTCCCTTCGCTCCGCATCCGCTCGCAAACCGCTACTATGATAAGGCAGTAAGTTGACAAGTTTGGCAGTCCCGTCGTGACTACGGTCCATGTAACTGGATCGAAGTATCGACAATTTAAAAAACCGCCGGTTATCATGCTACATACAAGTTGAAACATATTTTTATGTTGACCAACCACGACATACATTACTTTAAAATCATAAGTTTACACTCACTGAAATTTTTCCTTTATTGGTTCTACAGAGTTGATTGACTCCGACTTGACGACCTCCGTGGCGCAGTGGTATGCGTGGTGGATTCGTAAGACGGAGGTCCTGGGTTCGATTCCCGGTGGGGCAGATTGGGATTTTTCTTAATTTATCTTGGTCTAGCTGGTGGGAGGCTTTCGCCGTGGCTAGTTACCACCCTACCGACAAAGATGTACCGCGAAGCGACTTAGCGTTCCGGTATGATGCCGTGTAGAAACCGATAGGAGTGTGGATTTCATCGTACTCCTAACAAGTTAGCCCGCTTCCATCTTAGATCTTCACTTAACATCAGGTGTGATGGCAGTCAAGGGCCAACTTGTAGTCGATAAAAAAATAAAAAAAGAGTACTATTAGTACGTACTTAAGGGTCTTACGTCATCATAAACGTTCCTACAATACGTAAAGTCGGCGGGAAGTATCAGCGGGTTGTGATTCCCATGCGAATATCAAAAGATGCGGCGTAAATTTTGACAGAGGACTTCTCACGAGTGTCAAAAGTTAACTTACAAGTTTGACATTTTAAAGTTCCTAGGGACTTAGTATTAATATTAACTTGATATGCGCGCCTTGTAAAACAGATAAAGCGACAAACAATTATGTGAAGATATACTTTTCCGATGGTAGAGTCGCTACAAATAGTTCAACTTGACCATTCAACGTGTTTATAAACTAATCCTACTTGAAACAAGCGAAATTGAAATTGAATATTTTCGACTGCAGGGAGTTTGTGATTTTGACCAGTATTATGGTATTTGTTTTTTCTGTTCACTTATAACTTCTAAAATACCTATTGATCGCTGGGTTACATTAACATAACATTAAATTTATCTCTTCTATATGATGTAGAATTAAACAGGAAATAAAATAATTTTTTGGTAATTAATTAGTATAAGCTCACTAAGGACTTTATTTTTACGTGATGCCTAATCTATTAAATTATTTTGAATTTAAAAAATCATTTTTAGTTATTATATATTATATATTTTTGTATAATTATTTTACAGTTTGCATTATGATATTTTATGTTATTCCAGGTATGCAGTTGTTCAGTGAGCGGCTCAGTGACCAACATATCCACGTCGTCCTCACATAACGAATCTCTGCACAACCACCAGTTGTTAAATAATACAGGTAAGTGTCAGTTATAAATACATTAACAACCAACCAACCAACCAATTACATAAAAAACTAAAATTAAAGTACATTAATAAGTATGTAAAAGATCAGCAATTGATCTTTTACATTTTACAACTAAAACCTAACTTTAAACTGGTGACTACAAATCGGTGAACGATCGAGTAATAATCTTCACAAGCTCCTAACTTTAGGGGTAACAATGGTTCACGTGTGTCTTGCATGCAGATCTTGCAGTGTCAGCTCTTCATGCGGCTGGTGCCGTGTTTATGGTTTTTTAGGGCATCGCTTACACGGCAGCCATGACTTGGCTGTACATAACATGTTTAGTTTGAGTTTTAAGTTTACTATATAACAAATACAATATTTATCTTCCAGGACCAGTATACGGAAACTTGCTATCGTCAGGCGGGAAACCGTTATCTTCACCCACCGCAAGACAACAGCAGCAACTCGCCGCGATACAAGCAGCTAACGCTAGGCGGCTGCCGCCTGACGTGCCGAAGAGAACCAGCAGCATCACACTCAAGTATGCACCTTATGTGTACCACAATAGAGCTCTAATTACTTTGATATAGACAACAGCAGCAACTCGCCGCGATACTAGCCGCCAACGCTAGGCGCCTGCCGCCTGACGTGCCGAAGAGAACTAGCAGCATCACACTCAAGTATGCACCTTATGTTTACCACAATAGAGCTCTAATTACTTTGATATAGACAACAGCAGCAACTCGCCGCGATACTAGCCGCCAACGCTAGGCGCCTGCCGCCTGACGTGCCGAAGAGAACTAGCAGCATCACACTCAAGTATGCACCCTATGTCTACCACAATAGAGCTCTAATTACTTTGATATAGACAACAGCAGCAACTCGCCGCGATACTAGCCGCCAACGCTAGGCGCCTACCGCCTGACGTGGCAAAGAGAACTAGCAGCATCACACTCAAGTATGCACCTTATGTTTACCACAATAGAGCTCTAATTAATTTGATATAGACAACAGCAGCAACTCGCCGCGATACTAGCCGCCAACGCTAGGCGCCTGCCACTTGACGTGCCGAAGAGAACTAGCAGCATCACACTCAAGTATGTACCCTATGTCTACCACAATATAGCTTTAATTACTTTGATACTAAACTAGCAACAACATACCTATGCGGACTATACTCGTACACAAGTATGCACTCTATTACTACAGAGAAGTTCTAATTACTCACAGCACTACTCTTAAATATACATCTTATATTTATAACGATGCAACCTTATGTTTATAAGAATAGAGTTCAAATAGGCATGATGCCTAATTTTGAAAAACTGGTCTAAAATGTTCGAGAGTGTGTTCAGATCAGATAGTTAATATGCTACTCAGTGACGCAGTGACTATGTCGCAGTCTATCCAGTGGCGGCGAATTTTTTTACAATGTACCCTCATTTCACCCCTTACTTGTTTACAGTGCGGAGAGTCCAGTATCGTTGCGTCGTGCGGAGTGTGGCGGCGCAGTAGTGCGTGGGGGGTCGATGTCCTCGGTGCAGTCCTCGTCGTCGTCATCCTCGCAGGAGCACCGGCATCACTACCACCAGCCCTACCAGCAGAGGCCTCCGGTGAGCGATAGTTCATTGCTGAAGCCGCAATAGCTCCAGGGTCTTAAGGATTTGATCCTCGTCCGCTTCCCTATTACCGTAACTACTGTGCAGTCTGAAGATTAACAGGATAATAATAATAAAACATATTTATGTTATTAGTAGTTCGTTTACAAATATTATTAATCTAGTAATGGTAGATGGGCCTTATTTTGGGTATAGGTCCTCCCCCAAACTTATCCATTTTTCGCTATCTTTGCCCTGGTCAATTCATTTGCAACCGCTTGTTAAATGTTCGTCTGTACACTATATAATTGCAGCCGATGCCAAATCATCATAGAGTTCAGATTTTATACAAAGTAAATTGAATGCTATACTCCATGACTTAAAGTAACTTTTCCAATGACGCAGGAACCCCACATCCACATCCCAGAGCAGCAGTTCCAGCAGCACACTCGCACCGCATCGGGAACGCTGTACGAGGGCGAACGTTACGCGGTATGGAAGAGACAGGAAGCCCCCCCGTATTACGAGGCCCCCCCGCCTGCCGCGTGCTGCCGCCCCCAACACGACCACCATCCGCACACGCACCAACCACCTCTCAAAGTGAGTTGTTCAAAAACCGCACCATTACTTTTCCAACCACATATTTGACAACTACCTGCACCTCCTTCACTATCCACCTTAATCAACACTAAAAGTGAGCTTGGTAACAACAAACATGCGCGTTACGTAAGGTAACATTCAATAATGACATGAGGAATATTCCAAATATAACCATAATAAGTCAAAAACCGTAACAAATATGGCGTCTGACTACATCGCGTGATCATATTTGTAACTGTTACACATACACATCCATTCTTGCATCGATTACAATTTCTATTTCAATTTTTCTAAAAATTACGGCGCGGTGTTGCAAAGGATGTCGTACTGCCCAGTATGCCTAAGGTGTGCATGGAAAATATTTGTCGTGTAGACAACAAAACAAACGACTGTCCAATAGTGCACCATTGAAAATATTTTCCTATCTCTTTTGTTGCGTTGGGGTGAAAGAGAGAGCTTATATTTCCGATTTCTCCGTTTATGGGCAACGATTGGTTTTCTCTACACGAGATATCTATTCGGGTATATTTTTAGGCCTATTGATTATTATCATAAAAATCTCATCACAAAATAAGAAAGTGATTCATGTCACTTTTTTATTTTGTAAGCCACCTATAATAATAAGGTAATTTACTTTTTAATTTTCAAAGGTATCAGAAACTGTCCGCAAACGTCAATACCGAGTGGGTCTCAACCTGTTCAACAAAAAGCCAGAACGAGGCATCGCGTACCTGATCTCGCGAGGATTCCTCGAGAATTCCCCGCGAGGAGTCGCCCGGTTCCTCATCACGAGAAAGGGCCTCAGCAAGCAGATGATTGGAGAATATCTTGGGAACCTTCAGAGTCAGTTCAACATGGCTGTGTTAGAGTAAGTACAATCATTAAATTTTTATAAAAGAAATTAAATTTAATACAAATTACGATTATTCAGTACGAAATTTTGTTTACATTTGGCAATAAAAGAATTGCGAAAAGAGCGTGAATGAACTTGTACGTGAAAGTGGCATCCGGCGGCCGCTTCGATCCTTGATGAGTTAAAGTCGCTTGATTTTTCAAATCCGCGTTCTATCGTGATAATTACTACTTTCTAAAGACCAAAGCCATCGAACAGTGAGCGGGCAGCGACCTATGAATTCGAGAGAGCGCCTAAAGAGTGAACAATATTCGGAGGATCTCTGCGTCATAAACTCAGAAATGAGGATATCCGCAAAACTTAAGCACATTATTATAATAATATTGCTCAATGAGTCGCAAAGCTAAAATGGCAATTGACGGGTCACGTAATTTCATACATTTATATAGGGTTCATACATTAGGGCCCCTAGGTGCTGGAAAGGCACTCGCGCTGGTCGACCCCCCACTAGCTGGACTAATGGCATTAAGCTTGTCGGAAGCTGCAGGATACAAGCCGATCAATGAGACGCGTGTTGTTTGAAAGGCCTGTGTCCGTTGGCTTACAATTATAAACACTTTTAAAATATCAATCTGTCAGCTGTACGATGAAGTGCAAAGCAAGTTTAATGTGAAGAGCAAACTCATACATTATAATTATAAATGTCGTAATTACCAGATGTTTCGTGAACGAGCTGGATCTGTCTGGTATGGCGGTGGACGTAGCTCTGCGCAGATACCAAGCCCACTTCCGTCTGCCGGGCGAAGCTCAAAAGATCGAGAGGCTGGTTGAGGCATTCGCGAGGAGATACTGCGTCTGCAACCCGGACTTTGTTCAGCGATTGCGGACACAGGATACGGTATGTAACTTTAATATTTTTTAAAAAGTATAATAGCTACACTTTTTAAATATGACCAACATGCCTCTTTAATTAGAAGCACAGTTCTCTACCCATATTATTTCCGACGGTTTAAGCATGATAACAGTTCCAGGTCTGACGACAAAATATTAAGCTTTTCTTTCTTTTAAGAAATTTTGTTTAAAAAATGTTTGAGCTCTAAATAATTTTTCATATAAAGAGAAAGGCCTGGCACTGTAGTAGGCCATGCAAATTAGCTGATAATGATACATCGCTTCCAAAGGATCGGATGTTTGTGGTATTTCCCGGGGAACATGTGGATAGCCGAGAAGCAGTCAAAATATTCATTAGAACCCAGCGTTATCAATGAAGTGCAAATTAATCGCTATTGAATCGTTGTTGTGATATTGCCACATTGATTAATTGATTTTTCGTAGATAAAATTACAAAATTATTTCTTCAAAGATTTGTTTTTCACAGTGACGTAAACCTAATTATCATTTACCAGATATTCGTGCTGGCGTTCGCAATAATAATGTTGAACACGGACCTGCACACGCCGAACCTCAAGCCGGAGGCGCGGATGTCGCTGGACGACTTCGTGCGTAATCTGAGAGGCATCGACGACTGCGGGGACATCGACCGCGACATGCTGGCCGGCATCTACGACAGGGTGAAGGCCAGCGAGTTCAGACCGGGCAGCGACCACGTTACGCAGGTAATAACAATAATAATCAGTGACGTAACTAACACCCCATCGAATGTCATCGTCGACGACGGGCACTGGACAACCAACAAACGGACGAAAAATTTCAACGCAGAATGACTCAGAATCATGTACTGAATTACTGGCTTAAAGTTTGTTGTCATGCCCTTTTCACCCGATATAATAAATGGCGTAAATAACACTCACACTGTGAACTTTTGGGGGTCTAAATTTCTACCTCGGAATGCGATAAAATATATTAATAACGTTGATTATCGCCCCTTGATTGGACTCAGAATTCTTAATGTAGTTAGTAGGTAAGGCAGTAGATTTTAGCAGTGTACCAAGTTAAAAGACGCCTGGACACTTAAAAATGTGGTTTATACACGATCATCAATATAAATACCAATAGCATATGTATTTTTTTATTTAGTGATTTTTCTTTTTCTATTTTCATCCTAGTAAAAGGAAGTACAAGCCTGTGATTAATTTTTTTTGGGCAAGATTATTCAATTTTTTTTTATTTTCAGGTGATGAAAGTACAAGCAACAATCGTAGGCAAGAAACCTCACTTGGCGCTGCCTCACCGGAGGCTGGTGTGCTACTGTCGACTGTACGAGATACCCGACATACACAAGAAAGAGAGGCCGGGCGTTCATCAAAGAGAGGTCAGTAAACATCGTACCGTAACCAAGTTAACATTTTAAATAGAGAGAGAGTTCGAAAAATGTGCGGGAACATACTGCCTTGGATCAAGTTCAATTTATCGTTTTAAAGTCCCTCGAGAGTGTTAGATATGAATTTACCTAGAACTCCAACATGCCAATAGAAAGATCCGATATGCCGAGTGGGCATATCGGATCTTAATCTCCATATATTTAATAACCACCTTGATTATGTAGTTTTCACCAAACAAAAAAAAAACAGCTTGAATAAGTAAATAAAAAACTTAACTGGCTATTTGGTTTATTTTCTGTCGGTAGCTGTAATTTGCAATTAATTGCCTTCAAAATGAAATATTTGTCCGCAGGTGTTCCTCTTCAACGATCTCCTAGTGATAACGAAGATATTCAGCAAAAAGAAGTCTTCAGTGACGTATACGTTCCGACAATCGTTCCCGCTGTGCGGCATGCTTGTCAACCTGTTCTCAGTGCCACGTAAGTTAACCGTTCTACAATTGCCAATTGTTGTCTTTATTAAATAAAATAGAAGCAAATTATTGATACTGTCAATCTGCTCTAAAGTAGCCACAGTTGTCAAGACTTAAGGAAGACGCCTAAAATAATTTTAATTAATATTATTTTATTTGTTCTTCCATTTTAATTATTATTTTCGTTACGAAATTTTTTCGATTAATGATATGATTTATATAGGCACGTAAGTTCACGTTAGCGTGCATTTACGTGCGCGAGTGCTTGTATCTGTGTCTGTTACACCTTCATGCTACAACTTTTTAACCGATTGGAGTGTAGTTATCTATATCCATAGTTGGATTACAGAAGCTACTTTGTATCTCGATATTCTCACGGATGGATAACTAATAAATTACTCGGGCTATTTCAGTAGAAGTGGCATTCGAGTAGACTCGCTACGAAAATAAGGCGCCTCTTATTTAAGGCGATTTGAAATGAAGTATTTAAATTTGTTTTTCGATTTTTTTGGTTCAGATTATCCGTTCGGCATTCGTCTATCGCGGCGTGTCGACGGACGACGGTTGGCTACGTTCAACGCGCGCAACGAGCACGACCGCTGCAAGTTCGCCGAGGACCTGCGCGAGAGCGTCGCCGAGATGGACGAGATGGAGGCCATGCGCATCGAGGGCGAGCTCAACCGCGGCAAGGGCCGGAACACTAACAACGCTGCGAGAAACGGTAAACGGATCATCATAAAAAGAGCGAAGAAAAATTCAAACGCTAAAGAATTCAGAATCATGTGTACGCGACTTTTCTAACGCCTTTAAGCTGTGGCTACGCGTTGCGAGAAGTCGTCTAAAATAGCTCTCCCTTTTCTCCAACGCAACGAAAGAAAGAGTGATATATACACAAACATCGACGAGTTTTCAAAAATCATAGGCTGTCTGGAGAACATTTCAATTACTCTTTGAGAAAAAGATGTGATAACAAAGCCGGAAGTTAAATCGAAAATAATAATTAGTTAAAATATTGTTCTTTCTTACAGTAATGGAAAATCGAGACAGTGGCGTGGCGGATGTTGAAATTGATCACCAACAGTGCATGGACCATGTGCACGTTCACGGGTTTGTACTTTCGATTTGATTTTAGGGTAAGATAGAACTCTTGCTAACGAAACTGGTCTTACGTAGCTTAGCCCAAGTGTTCTTTCGAATACTATTATTTATACAAAGAAAACGCCAGATAAAATCGCTTTTGAAGACTTGTATTTTCATCAAACGAATGCCGATTTTAACCGACTTACATATTTCGAGTTCGCACGCTTTGCGACTTACAATACAAATTAATGGCACAAATTTTTAAGAATTCAGGCTCATAATTATGGCCAATAAATATTGTTTTTTGTCTCAAAAAAAAAACTTTTACCGAAAGGTTGGCAATATGGATAACATTTTAAAATGGTTACTAAGTATTCTCATTAAGCTGCTAATCGTAGCCGCTGCCGCACTTTCGTTGCTGTATCACTTACCAGGACGCTAGTATGCACGTGTTGGAGGGTCCCACGATGATAGCAGCTACGTATGTTCAATTTAATACCAGTTAGGGGTTAACCACGGGTTCTGTTCACAGTGTGGTGGTACCCCCGCCGCCGTCGTGCCCCGCACCCGCCGCGCCGTCGCGCCTGTCGCAGAACCCGCCGCCCACCAGCATCATTAAGCGGAACGTGCTCAGCAACTCGCTCGTCGATATCAACGATCCTGGTACGAACAACTTTTCACTTTTCTTAATTAAATACATACATACACCCAATTCCAAATCATATGTGGGGCAAGTGTGAGTTTTTCACCGAGCGACTGCGTAAAAACGTAGTCACTAATCATGTCAAATTATATAGCAAAAAAAGCATTCTGTCACTCGCCCATTTGAGTTTTCTCTCACTCCCGCCAGGGGCGCTGCTTCAGTTCCATATAAAATTTGCCCATAACGCAAATGTGAAGTTTTCGATTGTTTTGAAGTAATCTCACACTAGGCACTCTGAGCATACCTGTCTCGATTTAAGTCACGTTACGTCTTCTTTAATACTGCACTGCTCTCTTATCACAATCGCACATGAGACTTATCACCCATGCTCACGTCAGGATATCAGCTAATCTAGAATGTATACAACGAGAAATTTGTTATCATATATCATTCTTTCTTTCATCATATCTATCATGTCAACGAAAAAAACAGTGATATTTAGATATCGCCCTATCGTTCACAATGGGCCTTAACTTAATTAATTCGCGGCAAAAGGAAATACGTAAATAGGAAGGGAGAAGAAAGAAGACAACGCTAAACTTTTTTTGTTGTACGAGTTCTACGAGTATATCTAAGACATAAAAATGAAAATGAAGGTAGAGCGGTTATAATAATTGAACTTGGTATCAATTGTGTGTATCCCCAGTGGCGTTGGCAGCGGAGCGCCTGCAGCGGCGAGGCTCAGTGGGGTCGCTGGACAGCGGCATGTCGGTGTCCTTCCAGCAGGGCAGCCGCACCGCTCTGCACGCCACCTCGCCACGACACCCGCCTGAGCAGAGATCACCAGGTAAGTTTTTGTATCAAAGTAAGTTATAGCATATTTTGTATAAGTGACTAAGCTCTGCCTAATGGTTAGCCTATCTGGCTTCGATCATGAGGTTCTGGGTTCGAATCCTGGGTCGGGTCACGGAATAATTCTGAGTTTTTCATTCTTCTATGAATTTCTCAGTAGGTACATTCCAAGCTCGGAGTCGGGAAATTGGTGGTGTTACATCGCCGTGCCTCGGAGAGCACGTTAAGCCGTCGGGCCCGGTCACTGTCATCAACATCTGATAGTGATCGTTAATAAATGAAACATTTTCACCCTAAGCCCGCCAACCCTAAGCGTGGTGGGTGTACGCTCCATGTCCCCTGTCCTATAAGGAGGGAGGCCTGGCCCTGTAGTGGGCCGTTAATAGGCTGATAATGATGATGATGATGACTAAGATTATTAGGCGGCATAATAGTTCTTCCATGATATACTAAAGTGCACATAGTTCGAAGAGCTAATGAAAATGCAGTTTTAGTGGACCTCCCCCATTAAGTGGACTGATGACATCAAGCGCATCACAGGAAGCCGTTGTAAACAATTGACCAAGCCCTTGCCAATAGGCCTATATATACATATTCAGCAGTGGACATAGACCCTCGGTTGGTACCTAATACAATGCGGCACTAAAAGACACGTTAATAGTCGTTATCTGTCATTCGCAGATCAATAGCAGCACTTTATCATCATCATCAGCCTATTTTAACGGTCCAATACAGAGCCAAGCACATTTCCAAAAATCAAGAGGAGCTCAGGTCCACCGCGTAGGTTTTAGCTGCATACATCCCATAGAATTAGGGTTAATGTTTGATTTTTAAATTAAGTCAGTCTCGATCATTATGACTAAATTTTCTCTTCCAATGAGACTTCATTTTTGGTAGTCTATGATTAAAACTCACACATCACATACTATGCCCTATTGTTACAGGTCGCTTGTTTGGTGGTATATTTCCTGGACGTCAACGAAAACTGAGTGCATCAGGTGTTCCTGATACGAAACAAGGTCAAGTTGGAAAGAGTACAGAGGTCTAAACATCGGAATAAAATGGATTGACCATTCGAATATCGATATCGAGAAAACCATTTGATCATTTGGATGTCTAAAATTGATTGATTGTGCGTATGTCGATATCGAAAATGACCTTTTTTGATTAGTGGGGCAAGTGTGAGTTTTTCACCGAGCGACTGCGTAAAAACGTAGTCACTCATAACGTCAAATTATATAGTAAAAAAAGCGTTTACTCTCGCTATAACTAGATGGCGCTAGTAAAATTCCATATAAATTTACGTTACCTTTTTACGCAGTCGCTCGGTAACAAACTCACGCTCAGCACTCTGAATGAAGAAGGTTGGATTCCATCATTAGAATCGAATCATTAAATTTTCGATTGGTGAATCGATGTTTTTATTAATCGATTACAATTGAATAAGCATTTCAGTATCTGGAACCAGAGGGGGTTTTTTGACATTTAAAATTTCGGGTTTATCTTAGTGCCATCTTTATAATAATTTCGGGGGTTCCTCCGTTAATGCCTTGTCAAACACACGACAAACCGAACGCGTTTCGAAGTGATAGCGAACCGTATTGAAGGGCGGAAACGGTTCGCTTCGGTTCGCTTTCACATTTCCACGTGACTACATTCGAGCAATACCTTTACAGCTTCGTCACGCCTTCGGTTCGCCGTGTCTTTGATTAGGCCTTTAGAATTCACTCGTTTAAGTGCAGTTACAGTTATTCCTTGATTTCTTATTGAGGTTATTCAAATAAATATAAGCGCAAATAGTCTATTAATTTAATTGTTCGAAAATTTTGGACGCTATTTTAATAATATTAATCGATTATTCTTAGCCTTTAACGCAAAACATCATAATTATTATGTGATGAAACATGATGTTTTGACGGAACTATTTCTATAAAATAAAATCAATGACAAATGCCGGGAACGACTTGCATTGAAAACAAACGATAGATTTTCATGCATGGTAATTGTTAAATAACATTGTATGTCTTCTTAAACACATTTCAAAGTACGAATACCGATTTGATTATTATCTACCTACAATAATTGAATCAGTATCAATTTTATTTTGATTGTATAAAAATCAAATATTGCTTGAACTATTAAAATGAGGAAGGATTTTGTCAGGGTAAAATGTTTAAGGATACTGCATTTTTGATTTTGGATTTTTAGGATGAAATACGTGCCAATAGTTTTGCATTTACGAAATCGTGAAAAAATATTTAGCCAAAATAATGGAGTAAAAACCTCTTACAGGAACTACTTGCATTATATATACTTTAAAAGGTCCCTAGGAGTTTATTATGGGACTAAGGGTTGATATGTGAAATCCAAAACTTAACGAATTTAAAGAGATACAAAACGGACATCACATCGCACTAACAATATAGTCATTTTTAATGCATTGAACTTTGCAGTTATCGTTTTCACGCAGCTAACCTAAAAGGCCTTGTCACACGCACGTTGATCCGAATGCATGGCGAAGCAAGAACGGAACATGACATATATAATAATAATACACTTTTTTGTGAATAAAGCAATATTACAACGTTTTTGCACACGCGGTATTAAGATGATTGATTGAAGAATAAAACAAATGCGTGGGGGGTTTATGGACCCTCGATCAGAACAAAGTTCTCCGTTGAGTTAATTTTTATTGGTCGATATCAAGCGAAAGAGGACTCAAGTTGTGCGCTTTGCCCATATGGCCTCGTCAAACACACACCGAACCGAACGCGGGGCGAAGTGAAAGCGAAACGGGAAGTAGGAATCGGTTCGTTTTTGCATTTCCATAAGATAAAACTTGAGCGATACTTTATAATTAACGCATTCGTTTCGTCGTGTTTGTCAAGGCCTATGTATGAATATCACTTGGCCAAACTTATTACATTCTCGGCGGTAGTGTTAAAGCCGACGAGGCAAACACAGGGTTTCGTAACCTTTTGATAAGATTGTTCTATCTTTTGAATTCTCGAGAGAAGTTAATTAGGCAAATTTTCGGGTTTATAATATTCAATATATTAAAAAAAAAAACATACGTAATCGACGATTTTTGAACGAAAGTGAACAAATTTTTTGCCTAGATCATTAAATATATCATTTATTAATAACAGTAAATATGAATTTAAAATATTGCTATTGAAAGGCAAATCAATTAATTCATTTTATTTTTTTGTATAGAGAGTATATTTTTTATATTATTAATAAAAACTTCCAAAAAAGCAATACTTCTTTCTATAAGGGGTTCAGTTAAGAAGTTCACTATCGTTCACAAATCGCAGTTGTAGAATCCATTGCATGTTACCACACATAAAGTATTAAAGATTATTATAATTAAAAATAATATCAAAGAGTATAATCTTTTTTTATAGACATAGATGTACATATGTTCAGAATAGTTACAATAGGAAATATTTAATGTCACAGTATTTGTTAAAAATTCCTTTCCGCACATTATAAATTACATTTTTGAATTTAAAAAATACAAAGATAATAAATAATATATATATATTGTCCCTTTCAAATAAAGAGGTTTAATAATAAAAAAAATCTCTTGGCATTTAAGTCTTGTTAAATGTTAGTGGGTACCAAATAATGAATCTACAGAATTATAATACTTTTAGGCACTTAGAAAACGATTTTTCGATTAAAATTAAGGTCATTTATATAACATAAATATATCGATTTGAAATTTAATATCGCATAATAAATTCACGGCATTTGCGAAGAAAAACATTCCGTACTTTTATGGCTTTCAGTACTAAAAGTTTGAAGAATTAAATTTTAATTTGTTACTTGTTCCAAATCTATTTCTAAGTGCCTAAAATAATATGCGACATTCTCTCATAGTTTTGCATTTGGTATGATCGTATTTTACACGGTCTTTTAAGCCAAAAGAAACTCGAATTGCTACATAATTTTATTCTGAATATTATACAAAACATAGATATATAGTTCTCCAATAGTCCTAAAGATTATCAGGGGAGTACAAATTACTTTCTATAAAGTTTCTAGAATCCTGTCCATAATACGGTACTAAGAATATAATATACCAATTAAAACTTGTCCATTTAGATAACTATTTATATATATTGACCTGTGTACTATTTTATGTGAGAAAAAGTTTGCGTCAAAATAAATTTTAGCTTTATAAAACTTGAAACGTCTGTCAACGCGTTTAATCTTTAGCACTTATAAAGTACTGAAATTTAATTTGACTTAACATTTTAGGGAAACTACTTAACTGTGTCATCGCCCATCGCCATTCAGCTGGAGGGAGGCCTCAGCCTGGCTAGTTACCGCTCTGCCTAAAAAGACGTACCGGCACTTACATTGACCATCAAGTGTTATTGCAGTCGAGGGCTAACTTGTAATATATAAATGAAAAAATCGCCCGAGAAACACTTGCATACTCCGCAAGTGTTTCTGGGGCGTTTTTTTCATTTATTGTTAATATGTCAATAGAGAATGAAAGCGGCAATACGTCGCCTATCGATGGATGAATGTAACAGGATTAATCTATATACATCCTCACTGGTCTCAGGGTATGAGTAGACGAGTTGGTAACCACTCTTTGTGGTAGTCTTAAAGGACTTGCCCGACACGACAATTGCAGGCGATGTGGTGCTCCCTCTACCACTCTGATGTAGCCCAACGATAGAATTCCAGCGAATGTTCACCTGCCTAAAAAAACTTGATAACATAGCTCCTGAATAGCTATTAAAATCTTATTTATGGTGCTGGTCACAGCAGAAATTTGGGGGTAGACTTCACAAAGGCTGACTGAGGTCTTTATGTGAATGTATACACTATATCTCTATAGTCTTACCCCCACAACTCTGCCCTGTGCGGTTGAGGACACAGTTTTGTCGTTTAAATATAGCAAGATTGCCTGATGCAAGCGTACCAGGATCATTATTGTCCTTTCATATGTAACGTCTAATTCGACAATAATCAGGCATAATATCAATTTGCACATCTTCCTTATGTCTACTATCCATTTACAAAGTTAGATTTTTTACTTAATTTGGTCCCAAGCACTAGTGATGGCGAGATAAGTGAAATTAACTTTCACACAATTTATTCCAAAAATAAACTAATGTTACCACAAACGACTTCCTGATTTTACCATAAAAATCTTAAAATTAAACACTATTTAAGACTTAAACATTTTATGATATTACCAAAGTAAGTGTACCATTAAAATATCTTCTCTCCATTTAGTTTAATTTCTATTTCCGATTTTTCAAATGTTAATTTCTTTAATATTTTTCTTCCAAAGGTTACCATTTTGTAAAATAAAATTGATATTCATTGAAAATGTATTGATTATATTGTTCTATCTTTTTCATGTATTCATTAGTTGGCCGAAAGTTCTGGCAGATTAGTGTACTCTCAATTTTGCTCATAGCGCGACGACTAAATATTGTGCTTACCGTTCTTTTATCTGTTTCATTACATTTAATGTGAGCAAAAACACTCCATTCATCCACTTTATTTTTTGGTTAGAGGATCTCTTACCGTGTTTCTCAAACTTTTCTTGAACTCATTGATGTTATCACAGTATTTTTATTTCAAATGATTACAATATTATTTCTAATCGTATCATACATTCTCGTTCTAATTATTAGCCAAAACTGTCAATATTTGACGCACCCGTAATAATAATATGCCAATATTACTTTGGACTTGGCACTCTGTGCGAAATGGTCTTCTATTACGGCCAAATATTTGTAATCCCACTTTTTAAAAGTTATAAAAAATTATATTTAACTAATAAATTAATTAGTGAATATGAATAATGTTGACTTTGTATCGTTTACGTAGGCTTGTTGTTTCTACTATTTGATACGTGGGTAGATAGACAAATAATTGACTTGTTATTGGATTTGGACTCTAATATCAAGAGGCGTAAAGGTGATTTTTGAACGTGGGTATTTAATGGTCTCTAAACTATGGTTTACGGTAATTTCTTTGAATACTAATTATAAACAATACATTACTGCTTTTAATTTACTTTAGTTTGAAGCCGTTTTCGTTTGTCGTTTAATATTGAATGTAATGCGTTGATTGAGTTTTTTTTCGTAAGTACACACGTATTTTTACGTTCTGTTTTTTTCATATATTATACAGTATTATATTGTCTTCTGTTTATAAAATAATTTGTAATATTACCCTTCAAAGGATGCAGAATTTGACAAAAAATATATAGCACGAAGAATAGATTAATCTCAAAAAGTGATTGGTCACCGACATTATTATAACTTTTAAATATATAAATGTTAGTAACACATTTGTCAAAAAGAAAAAATATAATTATCTTAGTTCTCTCTTTATTTTCTTCACATTATAATGTTGTGTACAAAATGTATACGTACGAGTACATAAGAATGGTATCTGATTATTCTGTCCAATACAAATTATTATATTATAAAAAAAATATTGTTGAATCTCCCAATAATCTTACTGTACCTATGTTGTAAGTTTCATTTGATTATTATTATCAATTTTATTGCAAGGTCTGTCGGATGTAAAAAAAAGAAAACAGCTTTATAAAATCAACAATTCAAGTCAAATGTGCGTATTTTTTTAATGTATTACATTTTTGGCATTTTGTTGGAAGTCAATACGCCCCTAAATTCAAAATTCGTTTTGGATTCAAAAGAACTTTTGAAACGTGACGCGACGTAGCGAGAACGATATAATATATTACCGACCAATCGCGGCGAAATCAAAAATATCGCTCTGTCTTTTATCGAAATATGTTATTGACCCATACTAAACTTGATGCCTTTTATGGAGACTAAGCTTCACTAGTTTGCTTTTTCTAAAATATTGTTTTCTCCATCTTGTTGACTTTTATATTATCAGAGTATTGACATATGCCTGACGGAGTGTTCTTCGTAAACGATAAACGCGACGCATCACAGGTGTCCATTACGTCGCGTTTAGCCGCAGACTGCTACATAGGACGCAAGTAGCGAATGACGTTATTTTGATCGCGTTCGTCGCGTTGGCAGCTTCGTGTCACGTCGTCACGTCGCGTTCGTCGCGTTGGCAGTTTCGTGTCACGTCGCGTAAAACGTACCAGAAGGCATAAAAAATTTTTAGGCATTTTTTTTTGCATCCGACTCGACTGCATATATTTAGTAATGAACGTTTGTGCTAATTCTAAAATTAATTAGAGTAATGCATAAAACTGAAGGAATTGATTGATCGTTTCGTAGTTGGATTTTGAACTTTATTGTGACGTGAATAACTTTTAATATTGTATGCGAGTACGTGAGACTGGTTGCATATTTTCGTATACGTATTTCAAGCGAAATGCGTTTTATATCTCGAAGATATTATAATATGATTGTTTTGATAGACGTGCCTTTTAAATATAAATATGAACTTGACTATTTTATATGTAATTTTTTTTACCTCTGTAATCGTAGCGTACAATTCATTGTTAAATTGTAAAAATCAATCAGGGTGCCTGTTCGTAGCCGACAGTAGCAGACGAAATGTCACAGCAACATTTGGCAGCTGTTGGTTAAGTATTTATATTGAAACGACGTGGCTGGCCACGTAAGTTATTTCATGGAAATACGTAAAAGTTAGTAGTGTCGTCTGCACCCTTAGAAAATAAACGCAAAGAACTGATGCTCTTTTACAACAAGATCCCCAAAGCGGTGCTAAACTTATTTATCATCAACATCTTGATAATGACTTAGTATCCAAATCCGATAAAAGATATGCTAAATGTCCAGTTTTGCATTGCACTCAATTTAGGTATTTTATTAACAACTACTTCGTTGGTCTACTGGTTAGCCTATGTGGCTTCGATCACGACATTTGAAACCCGCAGTCTAAAAGTTGTGGTGGATAGTGACCGTCAATAAATGAAACATTATCACCCTAAGCCCGCCAACCCGCATTGGAGCAGAGGTGGGTGTACGCTCCATATCCCCTCTCCTGTAAGAAGGGAGGCCTGACCCTGTAGAGGGCCGTTAATAGGCTGGTAATGATGAATATTTATAAGCGGTGGTTTGGCTTATTTTGTAACTCGGTGTTCGTCGGAGGATGAAGTCAACAACAAAATTTGAAATGTACAAATGTTTAAAACATTTCAAATTGTAACACCTTAATAAAAATGAGACTTACATACTCAAAGCTTTTTCTATCTTTTTATATATTATGCATAGGCAGGCGATACCTTCATCAAAATTGAATCTCGATTTTTATAACGTATAAAGGCACTGCTCATTTTGTTTATATTTGAAAGGCATCTATAAATTTTGTGTGGAATAAATCTTTGAAATGCTTTTGTAAATTTCGCTTGAAGCCAAAGATGTATTTTTGTTGTGTTCACTTACTATTCCAAGAACTGTGTGTTGTGTACTATTTGTATATTAATTTGAGCCTCGATAATACGCAGTTTTCCAATAATAGTATAATTATAATATTGAGGCGTGATTATTATTATTTTGTAACGTTTTTGGACCGTGTTACATTGTTCTATAAAATTTTGTTTGTAACTCCGACACCCGAACCGACAAAGACGTATCGCCAAGCAATTTAGCGTTTCGGTACGATGTCGTGTAGAAACCGAAAGGGATGTGGATTTTTGTCCCACTCCTAATAAGTTAGCCCGCTTCCATCTTAGACTGCATCATCACTTAACATCAGGTGTGATAGCAGTCAAGGGCCAACTTGTAGTCGATAAAAAAAAACTATACTATCTGCTAATGCTTCAAAGGTGAAAGCGACAGCCGGATGTCGCTTTCACGTACATTTCAGACATACCTGACTTGTGATGAATTCAAGCATCCATCTACAATGTAGTGAAGTCATCGTAACATTCATAAAACTTGGCAACAAAATGTCCATGGAAACAGTTGCAATACTAGATGTCTTCTATCACAAATATTTATGGAACAACTTCACTAATATGGCACAATAACTTTTGTTAAATATTATTACATTTATTTATTTCTATGTGTAGTAAGGCAGAGGTTAGACAATAAAAGTTCACTTTGCGATATTGCACATAATTATGTCAGTTACCTGCTGTAATATTTTTCGTATAGTCTGTCGTAAACATTCTTATTTAGTAACAGAAGGTGAAGCTTACATAATATTTTATAAGTTTTTATAGATAAGTAATTTGCTTGACAACTTTGTTATTAGACAAAATGATAAAAGTGTAAAAAATACTATGTATCTTTCTAAGTATATATACACACAGATAACATATTTAAAAAGAACAAACAGGTATTTGAAAGTTAGTTAGTATAGTCTGTTGTAGATGGAAATGTTTTGCAAATCTACAGATTATAAACAAATAAATTTAAATAGTATAATGTAACACGGTCCATACATTAGGAGGATTATTTTTTCTGTAACATAAACTATGATTAACTTATATAAAAACTTGTATGTATATTTTAGAGTTTGACTAATATATATCTTTTTAGTTGATAATACAATTGTTATAGTAGGTACTAAGCAATAAATAACGCATCCGCGTGTCCCTGTATGTTGTAATATAATGTTGTTGAGAGTTGCTACAACTAAGTCACTTACATTAGTTTTATTTAAATAAAAAACATGGAAATGTATTTATTTATTAAATATGAATTAACATTCATGAGGGTTTTTGGTGTTTTATTTTTTTTATTATACCTCCTGGAGTCCTTTCTAAACCGTTAAACGGTTCGTGCTAACTATGCAGAAATAATTATAGTTTTTTCCGAAGCACACTACGTAATCAAAGAATTGAAATTTAAAAATTAGAAATAAGATAAAGCCAAGTAATTAATTTTTAATAAATTAGAACCTAACGCAGTATTTTTTGAATGTTCCGATGAGAACCTATTCGGCTTTAGTAGACTAAGCTTTACTTTCTATGTATGTTCGTTGAGTACCAAGTGTGATAAATATTTGTTCAAGATTTTTTTTTATTATCAACTAGCGGACGTGGGAATATCAGAAAACAAATGAGCCTACTCGTATACCCGCACGAGTTTGTTATATACACAAAGACCTTTTAAAATTCGACTGGTAGTTTAAGGGCCTACGCTAAAACTGACGCGGTTGCACGCTCGCGGTCGCTCGCGGCGACCGCCGCGGGCCACAAAACCGCGCGCGGGCACCCGTCGCGTGCGCCCGTCTCAGTTAGCGCTGGTAGTATAATTTTATTCAATAAAATCAACAAATATTTATTTGACCGTAGCATCTAGCGGCGCTCGACTTATTTGTAGAAACAAACACGCTCGCGTGTGCCCGTCGTGGGCGCCCGCGCCGTGTACCCGCCGCCCGCCGCGCGGTTGCGAATCCGCCACCCGCGCCCGCGCTCCGTCGCGCTGTCCATACTATTTTTCATTATACAACCGCGAGCGTGCAACCGCGCCAGTTTTAGCGTTAGCCCTAAGAGATTATCCGGAACAAACAGACTTGAGTCCTGCGCAACCTCCCTGTTCAGAGCGGACTAGAAGTTAGGCGACACTTCTACAACTAGCTAGTTTAATGCCTACTTTGCCTGGATTTTGAAATTAAATGGAAATTATAAAAAAATTTAGAAATTATTTTAGTTCGCTCAACAATGCGATCTTAATTCAACGCTTTATTAAAACTCTAGAATTATTAAATAATACCAGCCAAGTGCCAGTCAAACTCGTCCACCGGAAAGGTTTCGTCTTTACAAAAAGTTTATTATGATGATGCAACTTTTCCTTTATTTTTGCTATAAGATGTTTCTTTTATTTGTAACTGACTACGACCGAAGGCAATATTCCTTCAAATGTCAATTTAGTAAATATTAAATCCAAGCCGGGAATCAAACTCAGCACCTCTAAGTTGCAAATCAAGGCCAAGAAACTGCGCCAGAGAAGTCTATTTAGTGTTAAACTTACTGGACGAATTATTACTAACGACTTAGTAACTTACTTAGACGAGCCAGGCAGGCTTATGGCTATAATGTTTGACTATCGATCAATATAGACGGCATTCGTGGCGCAGCGGTATGCGCGGTGGATTATAAATCCTGGTTTCGATTCCCGACTGAGCCGAATGAAATAAATATCGGGATGATATCATATATATATCAAAAGGGGTGTGGATTTTATCCTATTCCAAACAAGTTAGCCCGCTTCCATCTTAGATTGCAGCATCATTAGCCATCAGGTGTATTTTACATTCAAGGGCTAATCAATTCAATTTGTTGTGAATAAAAAAGACTTGAACCCGGGACTTAATAATCCGCGGCGGCGGTAGGCTAACCGCTGAACCATCGGCGACGTATACGGAACCCTGAAATGTGTCCAGTGTCCACCCAGCAGGGATTTCACCCCGCCGGGCCAGCGTCGACAGCACTGCTACGGCCTCCTCCCAACACCCCCTTGAGCTTGGCTTAGCACCGAAACACACGTGGACTTATATGTTTATATATCTACTTACTTTCCTAGAGCGTCATTGGTTTTCTAGGATAGGGGTGTGGAGTCGCATTCGATGTATAATTTTTTTTTACCTTGAATGTAAAATAAAGGAAAGGCAGGAGAGGTAAGGCCAGTAAGAGCCCGCACTATCCGATGAAGAAGTAAAGTCTTCTCCTAGAAAAAACCTATAAAATGTCCGGCACGCTTTGGCGAATGGCAGGAACAGCATCGAGGTAGATTGCCATAAACAGTAAATACCCTTAAGTTTGTCGTAAAATTATAATAATGACTACGCTACTGGTGATTGAAATCAAATGCTGATCGAAAATCTCGTTGCGTTGCTTTGTAGTCCAGCACGGAATTTGAAATTTTATTAAATTAATTTGATCTAAAATCCTACAATATTTTACTCTTTCGGTTATATTGAAGAGATTAGAGTTGTTGCTGACAATTGTAGACGTTGTTAAGAACTTTCTTCTATGTCATATCTAGTTTAATTTTTAAGGTGGACAATCAAATATATATTCTTTGCCATCCCGTCGGCAGTTGAGACCTGGCAACAGTTTTCTTATACCACTGAAAATTTAAAAAAAAATAATAAAAAATAAAACCGACATAAAACGCAAAAAATAATTACATCTGTTAGTAATAAGAAATAAAAATTAGCAAATAATTTCTAAAATAAGAGAAGTCCAAGTTACTTCTTAGAACATTAGCTATCGGTGGGAGAAAGTCTCACAAAAACTGTTTCATTCCGTCAACCGGTCAGAGATTAGTTAGACAAACAGACAGAAAAATTTATAAATTGTATTTTTGATGGAAATAACGTATAGAATTTCATATACCTACATTCAGTGAAAAGCTGTTATTTTAAAATAAATAACAGTTACGATTTTGTTAAATTGAAGAACCAAAAACAAACATAGAACAAATGCGACTCTACGCATTTCCCTGTTCTAATACCGTCAGTCGCCGGCCGCTCGCTCCAGTACGCGCGACCACGTGATAATAGTTGCTGCCTTCGGCGCGATTTTTATACCATTTCGAAAAACCGCCGTAAAACGTAACGTCACTTGAGGTGAGCACTCGTTTTATTAAATTATGCTTATGTTAATTATTCAATTATATTATAATTAAATTATAATCAAACGTGAACTTTACGGCAGTGTATAATCGATATACTTATGAGTATCTACCTACATTGTTTATTTTTCTGGAGCCATGTTTAATTTAATTAAAAACTTAATCTATTTGTAATAATACTTTTTACTTTGTTTTGAATTTGAAGCTGTTAAAAGTACTTTTAAAGTAAGTTTTAAAATGTTATTACACAGAAAAACATAGGCAAACTTTAAGCATTTTGTATGAGTAAACGTTAAATATAATGTTTCTATAACAAGTAGGCAATATCTATATTCGTATCAGCGAAAATTTCACTAATCTTCGCTTAATATCGTAGCTTTAATAAAATTATAAATTTGAATGTTAATCGAAGTTGAGTTGGTGTTTTGAATTACTTATTTTTGAAAAATAATTTTAATTTCACAGACCATACTGGGTACCCTTTATACATTAGGAAAGGTCAAATACTTTTACGTTTTTAGTTTTTTAATTAAAAAATTGTTCATAATTTAAAAATTTTACTCAGTGGGTAATGCTCTAACGATTTTCATAGAGTTTTAGTAAAAGTAAGGCACAAACTGTTTAACGACGAGTTTTTTATTTATGTGAATCTATCTAATAAAGGGGTTAGACTTACTGTTATTTTTATATATTATTAAACTTATTTTGGAAAATGGGAAAAGTCTCGAAAACTGTATCTACTTTTTAGTACAATATTTGCTATGGAATTGCTTAGAAGCATGTAGTTTTAGTTTAGATTTTGATAATTATATCTTTTTTGACAATAATTTTTTTGGCAATTTTAAAGTAGGTATAATTCATACCAATCATTAAGTGGGCTCTATATACCGTATGTCTGCGCACTGTACGAATTGATTTCGTAGTACATAATAGTTACCAGCGCTGCCATAACTTGCGCAGTTCGACGTGTTGCAACTTCAGAGAAGACCTTATGAATAATACGAACTATTCTGTATATGTATTTTACTTAAATATGCTCATTCAAATAATGTATAAACATAATATGTATTGTATATTATATGTTATTGTCAAAATATATAGTCACCATTGTCAGCCTATTAATGGTCCACTATGTAGCTTTGACCCACTACGCTGCTCCAATGCAGTTAATTAATATCCAGTGATTTTGTCATATTTTTGATTAATCACTTTTAGATAGTTTACATAACTAACTATAGCAAGCAGAAAATTCACCAAACTCAATTCGATCATCAATATTGAATCACAAAAATTCATTAGCAAAACCTATTCACATCACAAAAATAATTATCACAACTTCACAATAAGTAGCATTCCATAAAGTAAAGAAGTAATATAAATCGGAAAGTCTAAAGTTTCCATAAGGGTTATCAACCCTGACAACAAACTTATGGCGCGAAAAACACAACCGCGGCGCATCCACGAGCGCGCCAACCAAACTGTCTTCCAAGTTGCAAAGAGAAAACTCGAATTATCCTCATTTAGTAGTAATTTAATAAACTTAACTAAATTATAGGCATTTAATTCAATTTAAGCGTCGGCGAGTTCGCCCGCGTGCAGTCGCGGTCACTCACCTCCCGCGCTTCTGTTTCAAAACAAACGTGGATGCGGTTTGCTTCTCGGGTAGATAGGGGGAGCGTTCCACGGCTTAGCCGAAATAGGCTTATTCAAAAATACAATTGATACATACGACTCTATAATTTATATTTATTTATTAAACTATATTAGTTGGTAACCTAATGGCGAGCGAATTTGAATAATCTTAAAAAACACAATTCAGGTATGATTGTAGTCAAGGGCTAACTTGGAATAAGTAAAAAAAAATACATATTCTGATTTTCGCCTCGTTGGTCTAGTGGCTAGCCTATGGAGCCTCTGTCACGAGGTCCTTGGTTCGATTGTGGAATTATTCTGAATTTTTGTTTTAAGCTATTGTATAGCTTTTAGGGAATACAGAAATTCCATAAATAAGTGCCTGGATTGCCAAGAGACACGGGTTCAAATCCCGTTGGCTCCGCAACTTTTTTTTTTTGGACATTTCAAAAAGTAATTTTTTTAAATTAATGATATAATATCACGCTTAAAAAAATACTTTTTCCATCTATCGACAAATACCAGAAATTTAATGACTTTTGTAAATATCACGCTTGTAAAAAAAATTAATGACTTTTTGAAATATCACGCTTGAAAAAAAAGCGCCTTACCGCTCGGCCACGGTCCCGATGACGTCGGTAGGTAAACATAAGTTGATAAAAAATGCTATGCAATAGCTTTGCCGCGGCAGTCTCCGAGTGCCACACGTCTGTTTTTGTTTCTTCTAAGATATTTTCTGTAAATTCTAAAACTCAGACTCGGGAAGTTGGCGGTGTTCCCTTGCCTTGGCGAGCACGTTAAGCGATCATCTACACGCCACATTCCCTCTCCTATAAGGAAGGAGGCCTGACCTTGTAATGGGTCGACAAAAGGCTGATAATGATGCCATATTATGTGACATATGATGTATGACTTTATAATTACGTATTAAAATTAAAGTTATATAGTGTAGGTAGTGTCATATATCAAGCATTACTTGGCTTATCCTCGACTGATGAAAGGAAAATACTTGATACAAACTTCATACTTTAATTATTATAATATCAACCTATATTAACGATCCACTCCAAGCCCAGGCCTCTGTCCTTATAGAGCTCAGAATTACACGGTCCATTGCAGGGGGTAATGATGAACTTAAATAAAATTCAGACCAAGTCTTTTAAATCATTACAAATATTTCCTTTTAACCATGTGAACAGCTTCTTCTAGAAGTTAACAAGACAATAGTCCAATGGGCGGTACTAAACCCAAGACCTTTCGTATTACAGTCCGGCCTACATAATGTGGAGATATAGACGCTACATTGCACCCAACTATTAAATGTGCTGCAATAGAAACTTCTCGATAATCGTTCCTAATAGTTATTGATTATCTATTTATTACGTTAGTAAGTTAGTTTCTCTGCTTATCGTCCTACAGAGCAGGTATTAAACAAAAAAATAGTATCTTGTAGTTCATTTATTGACAGATATAGTATTGAGAAAAACTCCCTGTCCAAAATCTACAGAAACAAAATATGTCTGAAAACCACTTTCTAAAAAAAAAGAATTATTAAAATTGGACAACTCTGTAAAAAGTTATGCGTGGTCATACATAAAAAAAATATACATACTCGTATATCATACGTGTCGAATTGAGAACCTCCTCCATTTTTTTTCGTCGGTTAAAAATAGTCTGATGATTTTTGCGTTAGGTTATCTATTTTCATAAGTTTCATCATCTACCTAAATTACCTACTTTTCTAAAAAAACCACATTACTTAAAGACCCTTCCAGCAGTGCGACGTTATAAATTGAAAAGAAGCGATTTACGACTTAGGTACTATCAGTGATAGATTGAATCCTGACGAAAGTAATAATCTTGTCAGGATTTATAGTATAAATTAACCAAAATATGACGACAATCAAGTAGTAGAAGTGTTGGAAAAACTGGGAACTTGCAACCTATTTAAAAAATGGTCTCCAATTTTTTTAGGTGTAGTTGGAATCTTGCGAATAAAGTCTTTATATAATAAATTGTGTGTGTGTTAGTAATTTTAAATAGAAGATAATATTCCTTTCCACCGTGTTAATTTATTTTGATTTTGGTTTTATAGTGATGTTTTTTTGCCAAATATTACAATATTTTTTTGAATATATTTGCAGATGGAGGAGTCGCTAGATGGTAGAGAAGCCGGCGCGGGCACGTCAGGTTTCGACTCGGCAGCCATCTTGAATGATGACGTGTCACCAACTACTAGTTTCTGCTACAACATACCAAATCTTTTCAATGGGTAAGAGAATTTTAAAATAGAAAACTTACATACATCCAAAACCAGATCTTCCTCATTGCTTGTTTACATTTCTCGACTATTGAGATTATGATGTGATTTTAACTATTTTATAGACTCGGTCCGGGATCAGTTCTGTGCGAGCGACCAGACACAGAAGTGGGCGAGTCGTACACACCAACGGAGGCGGCAGACGACGCCGGGGACAGCCAGCAGTACGAAGAAGATGAAGAATATTCACCCAATTCCAGTAAGTTTTCACAAAATCTGCGAATGATTTTTGGTTAATACTTTTGATGGTGTTGTATGTTTAATAATTATATTTGCTTTCTTTTTTCCAGACTCCAAAAGTGATATTCCTAAAAGAAAACAACGTAGATACAGGTAATCTTTGAACAGAATTTATCACTTAATCCATACATTTCTTAATTTATTATTTTCTACAAATTGTATAGTCCACAAGTGGATATCTGCCTGAAGGTGTTCTGTCTACTCGACTTCGTACTGGGTTGGTTGACGTGGAATATTAGAGAGAGACGAATATCTTAGCATTCCATGGATTCACCGTGCGGGTGCCGGGTCCATCGCGTGGCTGAGAGAAAAACTCCGAACAGAGCCCGAGACTTGTGACACGGGTGTAGGTTTAAGGGTACCCTTAGTGACGGCCGTCAACACTCACCTCCTCTGTTCAAGTTATTCTCCCTGCCCAACCATATTCGGAAGGACCCTACTAGTGCAGCTTTGGACACTCGTTCCAATATGGAGCTTACTGCACTTCTAGTAAGGCCAAGGTCTTTTAGCAGGTTGTAGAGAGACTTCGCTGGTATACCCCTCGCACCCACTTCTACCGCGTATAAACTAACCACATAGCCATTTTTGGTTAGTTCATTAGTAAGGTCATAGTATTTATTCACTTTGAATACATGGTCTTTAGGGATGTTTGTTTCCCACGGCACTGTAAGCTCTACAAGTACTATACGTTTGATTTGTTTGGAAAAAAGAAATATGTCCGGTCTAGATGTCGTAATAGCTAAGTCTTCCGGGATTTTATAGTGCTTTTCATACGTGTCCATTAATATAGTCCAATCAGGAGCAGAGCCCAGAATTGAATAAGGCTTGCTGGTGGAATTTGTACTTGAGCCTGCTTTAACGAAGTTAGTTTGTCTTTTATTCGTCGTCAACCCTTTTTGAGCCCTAGCTACTGAAAGGCTTATAGCTTCACGTATGATTTCTAGTACTCTGTCGTGGCGGCGTGAGTAGAGACCCCTGTCCAGGAGCACCTTGCATCCTACCAATAAGTGCCTTGCAGTGCCCACTGCCTCACCACAGGTATAGCAAGATTTTTCCGAGGCTTTTATCTCTCTCTACTATTTTCCGAGAATTCAATCTTTGTGTTAGCACCACAGAGGCTTACCTTTAATAATTTTAAGATTCAACTACTCAATTCATCTTGAAATAGGTAAATCGAAATTGTCTGTCAGGACACGAGAAAGAGATCAAACAACATGGTAAAATTGCGGGACTTATTTAATTAAAAATAAAAAATAAAAATTGTGGAAATACTTGGACCTTGCTCATGAGATTACCGCCATGTGGAATGTTGATTCAACAATGATTGTTCCTATAGTCGTTTCAGTCAACGGTCTTATAGCGAAAAGCTTTGACGAACATCTTAAAAAGCTTTCGCTTAATTGTTGGATCAAGGGTCGGATACAGAAGGCAGTAATTCTTGAAACGGCGCGCATTGTGAGGAGGTTCCTCACTCTGGAGCCCTGACTACCGGTTGCTTGGACCCCCGGGCCCCGCAGCAGGCGGAATTAATTTTTTTATAAATTTTTAATAGTGGTTTATTTTTTTATAATTTTAGAAGCATTGCTAAAAATTTTTAAAATAATTGTAAATAAATAAATGAGTGTACAATAAAAATTGTGGTATTGTTATACAGGACAACCTTCTCTAATGTACAACTAGAACAACTAGAGGCTGCCTTCCACAAGACGCACTACCCGGACGTGTTCTTCAGAGAGGAGCTCGCGATGAGGATAGACCTCACTGAGGCCAGAGTTCAGGTATGCGATTGAAAACCTTTCGATCTGGTACGAACATGAAAAGTAGACGTTTTAAAGGTGCTCATGTACCTAAGGCAAACCTAATAGGCATTTTTTTTCTCTAGACAATCACTGTTCATAGTTGATATACACATAATATTTTCGATTATGTTATACATTTCGACAGAAACCAGAACCTCCGTCTTATAAATCCACCGCGCATACCACTGCGACATCAAAATTAATGATGAGAATGCTCCGGTTTCGGAGACAAACAACGTAGAAAGTTTTTGTCGGGTTCATCATTTTGCGAAAATAGTAAAATAAATAAATGACTTACAATTGCAGTCAAGTAGAAAAAAAAGTCAGAAACTATGTCGGATAGCTCATAAAATTGCAGATTTGTTTGAAAGGATGTCTATTTTAATAAAACTTTTCATTCTCGTATTGATTAATTTGTTTCGAAGTTTTCACGTCGTGGAAATTCCACGAACAAGGAAATATTGGGAACGCCTTTTCTGTTAATAAATCTTCGAAACTTAGACTTATCTTATAAAAATCGTTCAGTTAAACGGCGTAATTATCAATTAGCCAACTTATTTCGATCTTTTCTTTGAATTTTCCAAGAGTATCGAATATTTTAATAATGATACAAGTGGTACGAGCTATTCAATAAGTTTCGAGAACAGATATTTTATACCTAATGGTTTTGAGCCAGCCAACTCTTCTGAGAATTTTGACTGTGTAGAGAATTTCTTGGAAGAAAAAAAAGCTCAGTTCTTTATAAATCGATCAGGACGTAAACCTATGATCTCGTGATTCGAAGCTATATAGGTTAACCACTTTGTTGGTTGACCAACGCGGCATTCTTTGCGATTAGCATCGTTAATTATTTTCTTCCTCCTTGACATCTTAAATTTCAGTCAACTCTACTGAACATTTCTTGGAAGAAAGAAAAGCTCAATATTTTCATAACCCGACTAGACTCGAACCCAGGATCTCGTAATTTGAAGCTACAAACGCTTAACCGTAGACTACGAGGCGAACTTAGCTATCAGCATCTTTTATTATAGTAAAACATTTTTTCATTCGTCTATTGAATGCCTTATTACAGGCGGCCGCAGATTCTAATCTGTAATAAGGCATTCAATAGACAATAAGGAAAACTGCTCGGCATAGCAGCCAAGGTCAACCAATATTCATTTCTTCTTCTTACTTCTTCGAATCACATATTTCATTTGAAATTGTTCTTCTTCCTGGCCGAACTAATGAATTACCTGTTCGAATTTCAGGTTTGGTTCCAAAACCGTCGGGCAAAGTGGCGGAAGCAACAGAAGGCTGGTTGCGAGTCGTACCCACCTCGCCAGACCAGATCACCAGACCCTCGATCACCCTCAGCACTGGCATTGGAAATGAGAGACTTCATTACCATACCTGGTAAATTATGTACATACTTTATCATCATTATTGCGCAATTAAAAAAATATTACTTGTCCAAAAATGAACCAAAAAATCAATTAAATAGTAATATGCTCCTTATGATCAAATTCAAGCAATCTGAATTATTTGTATTTCTACAAAAGTAAAATTCTAATTTGGATTTAATTAACGAAGTTCAGTAGAAAGTTTTTAGTACAATGTTTTTGGTGAAAGTAATCATACAAATTAATTGAGACAATATTTTTGTATTCCAGTTTCCTCATCACAAATCATCAGTTTAGCTGAAAATTCCAACCAAAGTGGATACTCATCAAAATCGAAACAGCCAGGCCCGGCCATACACATATCAGCATTGCCAACTAGACAAAACCCTCAAGTCGACCTACCGTCCTTCTCAATACCACTACAATACAATTTGGGATCTTTCAAAAAACTAGGAGATGAAACACAATTGGATCTTGAAGCGTCCACATCAGAAAACGTTCCTCAACACCATTGGGATACCCGAATGATGCCTAACTTTAATCTAATGAACATCAAACCACTTTTAGACAACCGAGATTGTTTAGACATGTCCGAAGTTAAATATGAAGTTAAAAATGAAAATAGGCCGTACAACGAAATACCTAATCCCATTCAAACGTCCATAGAACCAGAAGATATTTTAGGTAAAGAAACGGTTAGTGAAGGACAAACGATTTCTCCAGATTTTGAGATTGAACGATTTCAAAATTATCACAACGAAAGTGATAAAAGATATAGGGATTCAAGTTTTGATGAATCTATGATAGAAGATGCAAGAAATGATTTTGTATGTGACAACGATTTTCTTTGTAAGAATAACTTTGACAAAATTGACGAGAAACGAAATGATTTTGAAGAATGCCATTTGTTGGACGGTGATAGTAGTGTAGCTGTTAACATTAGTAATTTTGATAACAATATATAAGAAACAAGAAAACTATCATTTGTATGTATAAATATGCTATTTTGGGAAGACGGTAGATGATGTAGTGAAGTCTAAAGGCGTATATGTGTGTAAGAACTTGTAGGAGCGTCAACAAAACAGAAACATTTCTATCAATTATGAACTGTAAGTCGATCTCATACGCCTCTTTCTGTAGTTGTTAACATTCTTACAGTTTTACATTGTAATAAGTTGGAATAAAATATTCGAAATAGAAATAAATGAAAATAGAGAAGCTAAAAATATTAATGCGTTTCTGCTGTACTGTTATTGCTTTATATTACACACAAAAATGTATTTATACATACATACACATAGTTCATAGTGCATAGGTATGCAGAGACCATGTCCTTCCACTTGCCATGATCCATGAATAGCTTTCTCGCTTCCTCCAATTTCATTAACCCTTTCATATAAGTTCGTCGATTTAGGGTGCTTTTCACCTGGCGTTTAACTAGAATGCCCTGGATTTTGTCTAGGATTGTTTTGTTAGCCTTGGTCTTCCAACATTCCCATTCACTCTCGCTTCATTTTTTCTTGATGTGCAAAGCATCTCAGCATACCTTTCTCAATTTGTCATTGCGTCTTCTTTTATACCAGTGCTCTCTTATCCCACTATTCTGTGTTTATCCTGTTCACCTTATTAGGTACTACGTCCAAAGTGAATCTGTCTTCCCAAAATATTATATCTATACTTAATATTTAAGTAGAGTCTTAATATCGGAAGCCACCTCATTTCAAACTGTCATAAAACTTCTTCAGTGAATATTTAAACATTTAAACAGGGGCTTGCTTTTGTCTCCAATCGCGTCCAACTAGTCACTAATTATGCAATAAGTTATTTTTAATTGTTTTCTAATTAATATGTTTACTTAAATGTAAATAATAAAAGATTCTAGTCATGAGTAATTTTATTTTTTCCTTTTGAATTTTTATTTATATCTTATCAGACATAAACGGCTCACTGCTGGTTCAGCCTCCCTCCTTGTTGAGTGGGATTTTTTTCTATCATACGACAATTACACACATCGCTATATAGATATTATTATTAAGAAATTATCGATCGGTCAAATTTCTCGGGAATCGAACCCAGGACCTTTGACTTATAAGTCCACAGCGCTTACCACTGCACCATGAAGGCCGTTTGACTAACTAAACTAAATCATTCTTCGCGAATCGTTCCTTTAATCGAATAAAATTTTCAATTTATATTATTTTCTTTGCATAGCTCTAGATATCCATTTCAGTGATTAGATAGTCTCGGCAAAATGAAACTTCAATGGGAGGGAAACTTTATTCCGTTCTCAACTTACGGAAAGGAAATCTCATAATGATTGTTACAGAGTCGTTTCCAGACAACTTACCCATCGCAATATCTTTGTTTGGAAACAGTGGGTATATTAATTGAAAACATTTTTTTATCGACTACTTAACATTAGGTGTGATAACAGTCAAGGGTGGCCCTTGACTGCTATCACACCTAATGTTATCTAAGATCTATCTGTGATAATGCAATCTAAGATGAAAGCGGACTAACTTGTTAGGAGTAGGATGAAATCCACACACCTTTCGGTTTCTTCGACATCGTACCGGAACGCTAAATCGCTTGGCGGTACGTCTTTGTCGGTAGGGTGGTAACTAGCCACGGCGAAAGCCTCTCACCAGCTAGACCAAGACAAATTAAGAAAAATCTCAATCTGCCCCGCCGGGAATGGAACCCAGGACCTCCGTCTTATAAATCCACCGCGCATACCACTGCGCCACAGAGGTCATCAAAACATATTTTTAAAAAATGTGTCTTTTACCAAAATTCAATATGAATATGTTTAATTTTTGTTATACTAGCGACCCGCCCCGGCTTCGCACGGATGCAATGCTGTACTAAAGTATGTCCCTGCATTTTGAATCTTATATAATATCTTGGAAAATAGTCACTTAAATTACATTTTGCAAAGGGCAATAGTGATCGATATTGAATGTACAAAGTATTTAAGATACTTAAATGGATAAGGATAAATGCATTCTTGCTTAAAATCGCTTCGTAAATAAGCCATTGCTCTTGGTTGAAAGTAAAAGATAAAAAATGGTTATTGTGGGCTATCCCTAAGAGATAGACATATACCATCGCGGACTTTTTTGTTCAACTTTTTAAGTTGTGCAATACTGTAGTACAATATTTTGATATATGTCGTAGGGTTTAGCCAGCGTTTGCAATGTAAGCGCAAGAAATGCGTTAATATACTACATCACATCAGAAACCTTTAAAATTATCTGTGTTTCTCTACTATATTATGCAGGTATTATACACATAAACCTTCCTCTTAAACCGCATGAAAATCGATTGCGTAGTTTTAAAGATTTAAGTATACGAGTACATAGGGACAGACAAATAAAAGCGACTTTGTTTTATACTGTGTAATGATGCCAAAAATATATAATACTACCGCCATTTTGTGACGGCGGCCATCTTGGACGACGAACGGGCGGAATTAGTTGGGAGAGCCAACTACTTTAGGTTATAATTTTTTTTATGTAATATAATCATGATAAGTAGGCTAATTTGTATCCGGATATTCTTACGAGAGCGGGAACTACGTGGGTGTAACCGCGTTGTTTTCTAGTATATAAATAAATAATATGATTACATCGACCATCGGGATCCGCTGTTGCTTGTTATTCTAATCCCCATTAGCCTTGTTAATATTAAATAAGGTGGCTTCTTTGAATTTTCAATTTCCTCGAGAAAGAAAATGCGTTTATTCTTTTGATATAGGGTTCCCATGGTCTTACAATATCTAGGATATACCTTAAATTTTCCACATTCGGTCTTTTTAAATTTTTACATTAGTAACCGAGAACTTAGGGCGATAGAAAGCAATGTTCGGAGTATTTCTGCGTGACTAAATCAGGAGATCCGCATGTAGCCGACATAGCTGAACGAGTTGTAAATTATAGTGGCAATGGGTATGGCATGTGCTTCGAAGAGCTAATGAACATTGTTATAAAATGGCGACCCCGCACCGGAAAGCGCAGTTTCGGTTGATGCCCCTTAAGTGGACTAACAACATCAAACATGTTGCAGCTAGCCACTGGCCATATGTGGCTCAGGATTGTTGTTCAGTTCAGTGTTCAGTTGTGGACGTCCATTAACTGATGTGATGATGATGAAACGATTTTCCATTTAATAAGAAATTGTGAACCTATATTAAGTGACAAACTGAAATTAACAACAAACAGACCCATAATCATTATGTATGGAGCCGGGTGCTTGGTTCTATTGTTTTTAAACATTGACATATTAATACTATGGACTTCGGGTCAGCGATAAAAAGTGTCCGAACCAAAAGTAAGCCAAAACGCGAAATGACTTCCAATCGCAATTCAGTCTCATATTAGCTGACTGACAGAATACACGTCAATAATGCCGTAATGTGTTATAAAAAACTTGTAAGAACTACCCGAGTAAGGTGAGAAAAGAAGACGGTGTACCATATTTTCAGTAAGTAAATATTTACTGATGATTTTAAAGTATTATTTTGCTTAGAAAAAAGCTATTTTATTAAAATTTTAATAAACTATAGAAACGAATTGCATAACCAACCAAAATGAACAAAAGTATCTATCTGTCCTTTTCCCACACGCTACCCGCGTATAGGATAGAAGGAGTGCAATATGTTTATCTAATTAACCACATTTAGTTCGGATCTGCCGTGAGCAATAGAATGTTTTAGAACAACGACTGCATAGAGGTAGACTGCATTGTTGTTTAACATTTGAATTATTTAATTACTTAATTTTTGAATGAAAATAATTTGATTATTTTCAATTAAAAATTTTTATTTTTTATGTCAACTTTAATTTTTTATGTCATGAATATTAATCAAATGACTTTTACCATAATGGTATATTAATTTGATAACTATAAGAATTATCTACATGAAATTAGGAACAGTTATTTAAAAAAGTGATCTAACGTCATTGAAGTAAAAAAATATATTTCCAGTTTAATTAAAAAGAGGAAAATATCGAGAACTTAAAATTTCAAAGTAAAGAACTATGTCAAGTGGCATATCATTTTGTACATTAGTGGATTTGGTTTGTAATTAATTATTATTATAACTAATTATTATTTTATACAAGATAATTACAATAATTATTATTTGGTACAAGATTTATCCCAGCATATAGAGGTCAGGGATATGTAAATATAAATTAAAATTTGCTGTAAATATAATATATAAATATAAGATGCCAAAAAAATTCGAAAGCTACCGACTCCACACCATTTATGTTGTCCTATTTTCACGAGAAGCTGTCATGTCAAAAAAAGGATGCCATGGTAACCGTCAATCGAAGCAGATTACTTATTGCATGCAATTAGACCGTTGCAAATTAGACTGTATAACAATACGACAAGACATACATTACAATGTTATTTTGTGTATAAAAACATAAATACATCCTAGTATGTATAAAATATCTTGGGACACTTTTGACGTAAATTTTGCATTAGACCCGAAGTCCATAGTATTAATATGTCAATGTTTTTAAATAATAACTAGCTGACCCGGCAAACGTTGTTTTGCATTAAAATTAAAAAATATTTAGATGAAAATTAGCTAGTAGCCGATTCTCAGACCTGCTGAATACGCTTACAAAATTTGGAAAAAATCGGTAAAGCCGTTTCGGAGGAGTACGGTCACTAACATTCTGACAGGGAAATTTTATATATTAGATGTAAGATATAAAAAATATAATAACCTGGCTGAGTTTGTTGTGGGCTCTTCTCGACCAGGGCGCGTTTGGAGCCCTCGTAGTTTTAATTTTAAGTTTTCGATCTTAATTATCACCATTACTTTTCATAGTCTAAGAATTGACGATTCAAAATAATCATAAAGATTTCATTGAATAAAGATATTTTGAATTTTGAGTTTTTTTATTATAGGTACTAAGTAAAAACCAAATGAACTATCGATTGAATTCTGAATGAATGATTTGAAATGCCGTATGTCCCAAGTCCCTCCAAAGAACCGCATTTATCATCACAAAATGACTGTACCAATGAACAACCAACAACAAAATTCAGAAGCAATCTTGTAATCCCACATATCGTATGGTAGCCCTACTTAAATAAATAAAAGTATTTATATTATCACAAAACTCGACTTTATAATAAGATCGTTTTCTCTGTAAATAATACGGGGCCGTAGAAAATGAGCGGTCGAGAGGATTGAGTCTTAAAGAGCTGATTAAAATGGCTTGCTGTGAACGTAAGCGGTCATTCCGGGCCCTCTTTGTTGTGATATAGAGCAATTTATAATAAGAACGCGTTGAATATTACAAAAGCTCAAGGCCAATTGAGATTTTCTTAATTTGATCTGGCTGGTGGCTTTGGGCGTGTCTGTATATTAAAATGTTTGTTTGCTAGAAAAGCAATTTTAGTTTCTAGTATTTTAAAATATGTTACTTAAAGTAGGATGAAATCCAGACTGCTTTCGATTTCTATGCGACGTTGTACCAGAACAGCTGGGTGCTACGTCTTTACCTACAGGATGGTAACTAACGACAGCGGAAGCCTCACGACAGCCATACCTGGAACAGTTAAGGAAATCTCAATCGACCCAGTCGGGTATCGAACCCAGGACCTCAGCCTTATAAATCCACCATGCATACCGTTAAGCCACGGAAAACTTCAATTCTAAAGAAAGGATTGAAATAAAGTTGCGTTTCAGGTTCTTCACGTGTTGAAAGTCGTAGGCGTTCGCTAGTTATATAATAATTTATAACACATTATACTACAGTTAGTAGCTATGTTAATATTTTTAAGTTCATTTCGTGACCGCATGCAAGTATTGTAGACACGCATAGCTGGTCGCCAGTAGTTCTGATATTTCTTTTTATGCTTTCGTAACACTCGTTTTAAAACAAATATTTGCATTAAATTTTACCTATAACCCCTGACTGAATTTAGCTCGAATAACGGCTTATATATGATAAATTTTTTACATCAGAACAGGACAATTCCCCTATATCTTCAGATCGGCTTGTCATCAGATTTTCATCGGTTACAGATAAGAGTATTTGTGGAGTGTGTGGCCTGGGTTCCGCACCGGCACTCACTGCTGGCGACTTTTAATGATACTTCACGGATCCGTAGAAGAAGGATGAGTGGCAGCAGATGTAGGTTCGTCCACTTAGTGCCATCTGCGTAGGTCTTAAAACGATTGAAAATGTGTTACAGAAAGTTTATTTCGATCCATTAATGCGTCACATACGATGCCAAGAGCAGCGAGCGATGAGTGAATATTCTGGCCGCTTCTCGACCAGCGAGTCCCACATACGCTTTGGGAAGTACCGCGGCCATGTCCGTGGTACCTCCGAGAGGGATGCGTAAATGTACTGGAGCTTAGGTTCATTGCTCCCTACAATACTCTGAGTCTTCTTGCTAGGGTCCACCACTAGGCATTTGGTAGCTAGGAAGGCTGTTTGGTACTAACTAGCCTCCCTCTTACATTCCTACAATGAAAACAATACAAAAGGGCAAACAATTAGCCCATCATTTGACATTTTGAATTTCAAACACTAAAACAATAATGCATTCTGTGTATTTGTATTCGTATTCGACCGACACACGGTGTGCTACGGCGTCTATATTGGCTGAAGCGGGTCACTCGTCTGGGTCACGGACTGAAATAAGCACGCGAGCCGTTCATTTGGCTTTATATAATAATGCGGTGTGCTTTTTATTTATATTTATATTAAAATCAATTGGTAATTTATAAGTGTATCACTTCAGAACGGCTGGCGAAGATATAAAGTTTGTGCAGTTTTAAATTTAAAATTAAAGTTATAAAAAAGAAAGAATATAATATATTATTAAATTATTTGACGGCCGACTGGCGCAGTGGATAGTGACCCTGCTTCTGCGTCCTAGGCTGTGGGTTCGATTCCCACATCTGGAAAAAGGTTTGTGTGATGAGCATGGATGTTTTCCAGTGTCTGGGTGTTTATCTATATATTATTAGTATTTATGTATAGTATATATAAAAATATTCATCAGTCATCATAGCACCCATAACACAAGCTACTTACGAGTATGCTTACTTTGGAGCTATATAGCGATGTGTGTAATTGACCTATAATATTTATTTAATATTTATTTATCAGCCTATTTACCGGCCCACTATAGGGCCAGAACATCTTCGTTATAGGAGAGGGGTTGTGGACCAATAACGCTACTTTAATATAGGTTGGCGGGATTTGGTAAATAATGTTTTATCAATATATGTACGAGTATATGTATACTTTGAAGTGTGCGCTCAGGAACTTTATCAGTGTTAATCATCAGGCATTATTGTGGTCAAGCGCAAGACTATATAAGTGTTTATCTTCATCCAAAAACCCATAAAAACCGAATACGAATTCAAATTCGTATATTTCAAGAAAGCTCAATTTAAAAGCACCTTTTCAACGTCATTTAAACTATTTATAGTGACTCTACCTATAGTGACGGATGGCAGGTACCGCTGTGAAAAGCCGGCAAGAAACTCAGTAATTACTCAATATTTTATAGTCCGATTCATGACTTCAAACCGTGATGCCTGCGATCAAAAGATACGCTGTTTATTTACTTGCAATCTCACCTGATGGTAAGTGATGCAATCTAAGATGGAAGCATGTGAAAGATTATTTTTGTTATGATAAATTATTTAAAATAAATGAGTAAAGATAGAGCTTAGTTTTCTTATGTGTATGTTTCATTGTCAAGTTTACATTGGTCTATTAGATTACTTTCGATAAATTTCGACATATCTGTAATGAAACTTACCACTGTTAGTAATTTATCTCTATTTTAAAATTGTTTTAACATCATTAATAAATTACAAATAAATTAATAACGTTTACTTGTGTTTCACAGTATTAAATAGTTATAGAATATTTTAATTAGACTATTTTAAACAATAGCAACATTTCTCTAATGAAACTTAGCCACTTTTAGTAATTAATCTCTATTTTAAATTGTTTTAACATCATTAATGAATTACAATTAAATGAATTACGTTTACTTGTGTTTTACAGTAATAAATTATTATAGAATATTTTACTTAGATTATTTTTGACAAATCGCAGCATATCCGTAATGAAACTTAATTACTGTTAGAAATGTTTATCATTATGCCTATTGCTTATTGGTTTCGTTGTTATTGTTATTAAATAATTCTTAATATATTATTTAAGAAATGTAACGATACAATTAAAGCACTTTAGTGTATATAAAAATTAAGATTACTACATGATGACACCACTGTCGGGAAACGTTATAGTAGTGAAACAATTTATTAATAATTTATTATGTTATTCATACAAAGCTTATTTGAATAATTGAAATTGAAACCAAGATTATAATTATAAGATTAATATTTATTTATATAGAGACATAATGTAGATTCAAATTGTAGATGTAAACACAAATAAAGGTAGATTTCCGACAGTGGCCATTTTGGCTTATTTGTTATAAAAGGATAGCAAGTTACTTTTAGCTCCCAGTTTTTATTGTATTTTTCTATCGGCGAAACAAGTAGTGACAGTGTTGTGCAAAAGCTAAGTGTATTTTATAATGTTATTCCCTATTCTCATTTTTAGTATTTGTAATATTATTTTGTGTCCATACTTCTAAATACATATATTCAACTATTGAAATATTCATGTAAAAGAAAAAGAGTAACGGTTGCACTTGGGTTACAATTTGTATTTGAGAGTTTGATTATTTATATTTGTAACATACTTTACATAATAATTATGTAATATTGTAAAAAAAAAACATATTTAAAAGAGCATTTGTTGAGTTTCTTGCCGTTGTCTTCTCAACAAGAGCTGCATTTCCAAAACGGTGGTAGAGTCATTACAATAAGAAATAATTTAAATAAAAAAATAATTGAAATTGGTTTTGGTTTTATTTATTTATTCAAATACCTCCTAATTAATAATTTTCACTAAAATGTTATTATCTGAGAAAACATTTGAAATATAAATAAATAGGAACATATAAATTAGTGTTCCTAAAGAAAATATACTTATATTACAATTTTATAGCTCAAAGACCTTAATTTACTAATAAATGATGTGCAGAGAGATTAAATATTGTTATACCTTCTTTTCAATTCTTATTAGTCAAAGATAAAAAATTTATTACATGCTAACTTGTTAGAAGTAGTATGAAATCCACACCTTACTTCTTCTACGATTTTATACGACATCGTACCGGAACGCTAATTTGCTTGGAGTTACGTCTTTGTCAGTGGGCTGGTAACGAGCCACAGCTGAATTTCGCATCAGCCAGACCTGGAACAATTTAGAAAATCTAGACATCGAAGATTCTGGAACAACTGGCACAAACGATACACGCACTTAAAATAAAGACTGATTGTCTCGTTGGTCAAACATCGAAGATTCTGACACAAACGATACACGCACTTATAATAAAGTAGTTCGAGGTTTGACGACCGACCGACCGACGACAACTACATGTCAATGGTGTACCTGTATTTGAAAGATCTCGAAGATATCAAAACTCCTTTGAGTTCACAATCTCAAAAACCAAATGACGTCTCAAACGGCTGTTGAGTGTTGATATATTCAATATACAATTCTCAATTCAAATGTATTTATTTCAAGAAGGCTGTTTTACACGCACTTTTGAAACGTCAAGTCTGTCAGTACGCAGTGACTCTACTACCGGTTCGGAAGGCAGATCCTGCGGAGAAGAGTCGTCAAGGTATTCAACAGTTTCTCTTTTTGAAAAAATATACATCGAAAATTAGATGTATCTCAGTTCAAGCATCGAAGATTCTGGAACTACCGGGCAACCGGCACATACGCTACCCGCACTTATAATAAAGACTGATTGTCGGGTTGGCGTGTTTTATTCGTAACCCAACCGATTGACCCGATCCCAGCCGATAAGAGAAACGTCCATAAATCACTGTGAACAACTGTTATATAATGCGCGGTGCATTAAAAATCTGTCTTAAAACTAGGTCAGGTAATTCGACCAAACAATGTATACTGCTATTCGAAATTTCGCATGCCTCGTAGGTCTAGTGGTTAGCTCATGTAGCTTCGATCATAAGGACCTGGGTTTGGATCCAGAGTCGAGTCACGGTCAATTCTAAGTTTTATAATTATTCCGCACCCCAAGCTAGAATTTTCACCTGACTGCAAAGAGAGAAAAGCTCTATTGAAGACTTGAATCCATGACCTCGAGATGTGAAAAAGCTCTACCATGATGAATTTCTTAATGACAATTTTTGAGGGTTATTGGATCAGTGTCAGAAGCAAAACTATTTATTTGATTTTTTCAGTATTAATTTGTATCGTACATTAATAATTATCATTATCATTTTCAGCCTATTGAATAAAAGACCTACCTACCTACCTACCACACTGTTCCAATACGAGTTGGCGAGCTAAATGTATATTGTAGCCATGTAGCGTCTTATGAAATGATGGTAGACTATGTGTAGAGCCATTGTTCAGAGACAAACTTGACGTTTCTTATTTTTGTTTGGACGGGAAGCATGTTCTATAGCGCTATATATTCAATATACAGCAGCTAGTACTTTAGAATAGTAACGAAAAATAATGAGCAATTTATCATTTAATAAAGGAATACCCCTGAGTACATTGCCCTTTCAAAGCGAGCTTCCTTTTGAATAAATTAAAGAAGCGAAAATCTTAGGTCATACCTGAAAAGCTATCCGAAGCTCGGATAAAAAATTAAAGCATTTTATTTTTTCTTAACAAGTCTGATATTTCACGTTTTACTGTTCAAATAAAATTTTTAGCTGTGCTACATAAAATTGACCTACAAAAGACTTAAAAATAACAAATGGTTATTTATTTAAATTAATAAAATAGAAGTTTTAATAATGTATAAAACTAAGTCATTTTCAAACTTTCAACTGATACTGGCGCAGAGTCAAAGCGTTGCAATGCGTCATGTTTTTCAACATGACGTACGCTGTTTCCCCCGCATGGTTCTCGTTCTGTCACTGGGTTGCATGAGCTTCTAACTGAAGTTGCAACAGCTCGACAAGCTAAGGGCCTATCTATTAATATTAGTAAAACAAAAGCCATGGTAATATCCAAAAAACCAGTAAGCCCCTTCTGCCTGATTTTAAATGACCAGCCCATAGATGTTGTCATGAGTGTCAAATACCTGGGTAGAAATTTTACGTCAGACTTGGATCACCTTCAAGATATAAAATGTAGAATAGGCCAAGCTAAGAATGTTTTTCATAAGATGTCAAAGACTTTATGCTCATCTTCTCATCATCTCAAATTAAGATGTCGTCTTATGAAATGTTATGTGTGGTCCACTCTCTTGTATGGTTGTGAGACTTGGGTCTTTAAAAAAGAAGCAGCAAACAGACTGCAAGCTTTTGAAATGTGGATATACAGGAAAATGCTTAAAATCTCCTGGAACAGCTTCACACCTAATAACAGGGTACTGGAAAAGATTAATGAAAAGAGGAAACTATGTCCACTATCATGCAGAGAGAGCTAAGTTTGTTTGGACACCTTCAAAGAGGAGCTCAGTTTTCGTTTCCAAGGTTAATTTTGGAAGGAAAGCTACAGGGCAAGAGAGCATCTGGTCGTCAAAGACGAAAACGGTTGGACGACATAAGAGAGTGGACCGGATTCAATTACCCGCAACTAAAGAAAGTTGTATAAAATTGGAAAGCTTTTCGCATAATGACCGCCAAACTTCGTTACAGGATGGCACCACCTGATGATGATGATGAGTTCTCGTTCACGTTGAAATTTCGGAATAAGTGTTATTCTATGTGTTATTCTGATATGTAAGGTATATTATTGTGAAGTGAACTTTCAAAATCCATTGCACATACAAACTTTCGCAACTTTTCGTAATAGAGACGAACACGGTATATGACGCATCTTGATGGTTCGACTCTGCGCCAATGTGAGTAAAGGCTTACATCTACTAAACTACAGAATGGATTATAATAGGTTTTCATCAATAAATTATGCTATTTAAAAGGAAGATTTATATGTATAATTGAAAAGAATGTTTCAGGGGTTTGTCATAGACGGAAATATTATAAAGGGGAAAGTATGTATATATGGATGAATGTTTGTAACGCTTTTATGCTTAAGCTCCTAAATGGATTTTGATAAAATTTTACAATAATATAGCTCACGTAAATTCACACGGAAACGAGAATTACACGGGTGAAACCGCAGTAATAAATAATTTTAAACTTGTTGTTTAAGTGTTTCTTTATTTTAATGGTCAACTTATTTTTTTTTTTGGATTATGTGTGTGAGTTAAATACCAATTGGGTATTTTCTTTCTCAGAATTCTCAGTAGTTGTCTGAAGTTGGAAGATCTACGCCTCGGAAAACAAGTAAAACTTTTGATACCTGTAATATTACTTTTTATTAATGTATTAAATATATTTACAATACAATGAATATAAGTGAGTCTATACAAAACAGGTACATAGTACAAAAGTTTAAAAAGTAATACATATCTATTTGTCAAACAAACTGCACTTCTTACGATACTCATTTGACAAAATCTACGTTCACATTAATAAACGTCCCTCGGTGTTAAATTTCGATTTTTCTTATTGCAAATCCCCGACGAAAAGACAATCCTATAATCAGCAGGTCAAAGTCCAATTTCAGTTGCAGTCAGAACCCAGCTCAGTACTACCTAATATGAACCGTGGAAAGCAAACAGTACATTCGGAAAACTGGCCGTTGATTCACAAAAACGACCCTTAAAATTAAAACGATAAGGGCTATTGTTACGGCACGCTTCATAACAATTATAACGTAATCGAATTCGGACATTTGTGTTCGCTGCACACATTTGCACTCGTTCTCAGTTATACAAAACCTGACAAGCAAAAATTAAGCTTATAATCAGGAAGATAAGGCTTAAAATATATTTTGTGAAATATACTACGGTAACGGTGACTTGTGAGTGTGGCCGCGTGTACTCGCTTTTCCGGCACACAAACTTACAGCTGGAAAATCAAATAGGGTAGTTGTGCAAAATTGAAACTTATTCCATTGTGATAGAGTGTATATTGCTTTGAATTGGTTTTGATGTATATGTTGTTTTGCGAGTTGAGAGTTGGCCTGGGCAGAGGACTTAAAGGGGTGTGAGGGGTTTACGGGGTGCCGAGGGACAGCTAAAGCCTTTCCAGGTCTACTACGCTAGTAGCACCGCGTCCGTCGTGTCGCACGCACGTATGGCGCGCTATGGAACGCGCGGGCGATTTTCGAATTTTTTTAAGTAATTTTCCCACCTCCTTAGACTTTTCTTTTATATTTGTATATTTTTTTTAAAGTGCTGTGAACGCATTTTGGTACAATGTGGCTTGGATGGAGCCTGTGTGTTACACTGGCTTTTGAGGGGTGAATATAATATGACCTAGTTGTAAAGATGTTAACATAGGTACTTTATAACTTCTAAATATTGATAGATGTAATGCATCTTGTATAAGCTTATCATATACGGACTTACAAATGAACAGACGAACTTAGAAATGGATTTGGATTATTATGTAACATGATGGATTACGGATACTCTTAATTCTCAATAAGGATTTAAAATCCTGCAATTTTAATTTTCAATAAATAATTTTATCTACTAATTACTTTGCTAATTTAATAATTATAAAATAATATTTAGTATATTTAAATAATTACAACAGTAAAATATAAAGAAATTAGGATAATTTATGAAAAATTGAAACATTTAAAAATATTTAGGCTGTATAGTTGCATACCTATGCTTTCGTCTCGACGAATAATAAAAAAAAACAATTCGTCTAACATAAAAAGCGCGGGAACACACGCAATATGGCGGGAACGGAGTGCCGAATCAAAATTTCATTAGCAGAATAAATCGGCTGTAATCCGAGAGCTCTCATAATATAAGCCTGAATCGGAAATTAAAATATCGAGTTATCACGATAGGTTAAATTTTAAGTACCTCTCTTCAAAACAGATTAAAAATATCCACAAATAACCGCAGAAATGAATGCGAAATGTATTTATATTCCCATTGTAATATGGTTTGGTTGGTTGTTTTTTTTATAGTAGCTTGTGTTACTTAAGGCTTTATTTGGTTTTATGATTAGCCTATGCGTCTGCGGATAATAAAGTCACAGGTTTGAATCCTTGGTCGGGATTAGAAAAACTGGTCTTTATTTTTGAAATTATCTTAACTTGGCTGCCTTTTTGTTCTGTGGTTCTAACCTGAGGCTATGCATCATAAAGACCTGGGTTAAAGTCTTGGTTGGAATATGAAATATTTTTTTATCTTCTATTTGCAATTTGCAGTAGCAACCCGAAATTGCAAAGTTAGTAGCGTTACCTTGTTTTTATGCATAGAATATCTGATAGTGATCGTTACAGAGTCAATATTAGCCTAGGCCTACCAACCTGCATTGGAGAAGCGTGGTGGCTCTATGCTTCAAATTTCTTGATTTTTTTTCAAAAAAGATGGGAGACCCGACCCTCCCTTTAGTCTCTGCAGTGTGATAGGCCTAATGACGATGATTCGATGATAAGTTTAGTCTACTACTAATAATTTTAGATTGAAATGATAACTATGACAGGACTGTATTATAATTATCGTTAACAGACACCCGATAAGCTTTTAATTCGATTTATTTGAATGTGTTTTATTTAGTAGGACTTCAGTTATCAATTTTCCCGTTGTAAGGAATTGAAAATCCACAAAAATAATTTTGAAAATCGGGTTCTTGCCATAGTTTACTATCTTAAGCTCACATTGAAATTCTTCGTAATTTTATTCAAAGTTTCGATTCGGTTTTTCTTTCTCATGTACTATAGTAAAAATAGATAGATTGTCCGATAAGTTATCGCTTAGCTATGATCTGACTGGCTTTTAACTGACGATACAAATCAAAACAGTAACTTGCTTCGAAGAAGTAGCTTTTTACAGTTGTAGAATTTTTGTGATAGTCTGGAGATACCATCATGGATTTGCTGCTAAGTATCCCGCTAAGGAGGCTTTCTTTTAGAGAGAAGTGTAGACCCTTAATTTTTATAGGAGGGCCTCCTTAGATAAGTCTGGCTCTATAGTTTGTCATTAATAGGCTGATAATCAAGAAGGTGATGAGTTTGTTCAGTTGCACTAACATTCACGAACTTTATGGCGCAGCGGTATGCACGGTGAATTTATAAGACGGCGATCCTGCGTTCGATTCCCGGCTGGGCCAATTGACATTTTTATAGTGGTTCAAATTTCCGGCGGGAGGCTTCGGCTGTGGTTAGTTACCACCGTGCTTACCGTTACTTTGTTTAACTCACTTTTTTGTTTAATATTAATCATATCTCACCTGTAAACATTTTTACCCGACTGCGTCAGAAGGAGTGTAATGTTTTTCGAGCGTATGTATGTATGTATGTCCATTTCTTTGGCACGCGTTACAGCCTAGACGGCTGAACGGATTTTAACACTTGAGGTGTCGTTGAATTCGTCAAAATTGTGGTAGTGATAAGTTATATATGATATTACATAAATAGACAAACAATACTTTGTACTACGGGCAAGTAAAGATCTACTAAAACTACGTTTTTTTCCGCCTGCAGTACCATAACATATATAAAATTTTATATCGATAGCGTGATACTTGTTTTTCCCTTTTCAGTTCATTACTTCAAAGCAATTCATTACTTTTAAGCATTACGTCGAAGTTTATTTTAAAAATCTTTTATTTATATAATATAGTTTCTTCATGTAATAAAATAAATCTAGCCTAATAAAGAATGACACAGGCTGGATTGTATCCTGATATTCTCACAGCATCAGGAACTATCCGGGTGAGACCGCCTTCGGTAGGAGCAAATATTTCCATCTATAAAATAAACTATTTCAATTATTTAAGTAAATATTCATGTAATTTTACAGAAAGTCATAATATTGAAGCAATGCCTTCGTGCACTATAAATTATTCCACGACAAATAACTCTTGCATTTTATGAAGTAAGAATTTTATACAGAAACGAATTTAACTTAAGACAATTTATCATAAAACGTAAAACCCATATAATAGATCGGTTGCTTTGTGAAAAATGAAGGCTTCATTGTTTGCCTCCAGTCTTCCTTTCGGGGTGAATCGTTCCCCCAAGGTTGCGCATTGTACCCCTATACACCTCTGACCCTTACACCGATCCTATACATGACATTGTATTTGTTTTTGTGTTTAACCCACTTTTTTGTTCTATACAAATTGTATTTTGTGTATCGACGCACGAAATGGGTTATGGTTAAATTAATAGAGTTAGTTTTAGTAAATAAAGTTTTATAGAAGAATAAGTTTACGAAAATCAAAAAGTTACTGCTTATAGCTTACATTAGTCCTCAAAGATGATTAACTTTCCCCCTATTTTCCACATTTTCCACTGATTCTTCGCTCCAACTTATTCCAGCGTGATGTAATATAGCTCTCGGCTATATCCTCGATAAAAGAACTATAACTATAACTATCCAGCACAAAAATAACTTTTCAATTCGAACCAGTAGTTTCTAAGTTTAGCGCGTTCAAACAAACAAGCAAACAAAATCTTCACCTTTATAATATTAGCATTGATGATAAGTAACTGACATAATTAAACTATTATTAATCAGGTATACTTTATTTAGTTAGGCATTATATCTTTTTAATATTCTAAAATATTATCTTCAGGTCATTTTTACGCCAAACTAAAGCGCCAAATTTCCTTCTTTATGGAAGGGAGGATAAACTGACAAAATGCGGGTTTGTGGGTTTGGGATTTGGATCAATCTTGTAACGATCACTATCAGATCCGAATTGTAATGCACGAAACTTTACCTCAACCTGCTTGCCTAAGTACCTACAGGATCTAACACCATTATTCTTTTACTAGCAAACTAATAATTTCTTGGAATACATCTTGAATATTTCATATTTTTTTGTAATTCTCTCTCTCCACTCTTTAAAAAAAAACTTACCGATCATTTCCGATCTCATACCGATCGGTGAGCTCTTAATTTTAATAATTTAGTTAATTTTTTTCGTTCCTCTTTCATTTAATGTTGATTTGACTGTTTGCATGTTCTTTTTTTGGTGAGTGTTATGTACACGTAAGTGCGTATAAGTAAGTGTGAGCATTATTATAATTGTATTAACGTGTATGTCTTTATATGCATATTGTTAGTGTCCTTAAATAAATAAATAGATCGTCTCAGGAGTCGAACCCAGGAGCTTGTGATCCAAAACCCCAAAGGCAATAACTGAACTAACGCGGCAATTACTTATTGTATATTTTAATTATATTTATGATTTACATGGGATCTGCGTTGCTTAAAATATCCGCCCGGATTTGTGGAAAAAGCGAAATAATTTTGTTATTTATCGGACCGTAATTAAGTTTCCTTTTTTATTTACACACCGCTTTGTGGAAATGTAAAATACAAATGCAGTGCAGTTTTGAAAGTTGGGAATGTTGGGAAGTTTGAAAAACCAACGAAATAAAATAAATCTACAAAAAAAAGTACTTGACCAGCTTATAACTACTATTAATTCTGCTTGTATGCGTCGAGCGATGTTAGACGAATAAGCCAGTAAATAATGACTACGGCTTATTCCTAATCAATTAAAGCCTGTTTTATCTACATCTACAGGCAAGTTTTTCCCATCATTAAGGTACAAATTAGTGTTGTAAAAATACATCGCTGTTTGTATAACACTTTTTTTTCTGTAGGGGGGAAAATCCTCATAGACACCCTTGGATAGTGCTGGACTCCTATCGGCTAAAAATCCCACCTACGTGAAAACGTTAGTGCTCCTGCCATTCAGCCACTAAAGTTGCAGTCAATTAGTCAATTCACATGTGTTGTCTTTCATCTTTCTCTTTTGTCTTCATTATATATTCTAGACAGCTTTCGATGACCTCCAATTTCTCAATAGATTCAAACATACACTCAATTAAATTTTCTACTCTCAATTCCTGTAGCTCTTTCCTTAATTCCTCTCTTTCATCGTTGAAAAGGGGGTAGTTGTTTAACACTGATTTCAATATTAATGATGGGAAAAGGACGCAGAATGTTATATTTAGTAATAGAAAAAAATTAAGCATTGCGACGCTTTGACTCCGTACCAATGTGCGTTAGACCTTATATTGCAATGCGTCTATCTAACGCTCGTCTTAAAACTTATCAAAATCCAAAGGTCCTATAAAAACCAGATTTTTAAAACGAAATGTTGAAGCGCATTATCTGCGATTAAGTCGCTAAGGAAATGCAAGTTAATTGCCAATCTGGACATTTGTATCAGCTAATAAAACGTACAAACGCGCGTCGTCAGCTCTTTTAAAAACGTAGTATGTATAGTGCCTGATATACTAGTTAAAGGCAGAACTAAAACTAAACGTAACCTAAATATCTAAATTAGGTCCCTCCATCTTATTGACAAGACCGATAGCATTCAGAAGTTTATCCCTATTTTTCCTAATTAGAGGAATTTCTCTCTAATTTCAAGGCGTATTCAAAGCCTTTTGAAATCTGTTTATTACGTACAAAGTCGCCGTTTTTAATATTTTATCTAGAAGAAACTTCTTTAGGTTTTTTAATATTGTACTTAGTAATGCTGAGCTTTTATAATATCCGACATTAGTTAGTATTTTATTCAGTTTGCTTTTTTCTGCGAAAAGCCGATGAATCCAAAGCTTGATTTTATAAATTAACTAACAAAGTCATCCAGATCCGACAGAATACGTCCACATACGGTTTCCTCCAAAACCGGAGCAGCCTTAGAAGAGGAATACAATGTGCAATTGCGATTGAATACAGTTGGTTTTTGGAGGAAAATAGCTAAATAAATAAATTATTACCTAAAATAATTTGTTAAGTAAAATAAAATTTTGCTGAAGTTTGTCATGAATATTCATGACAAAGCGATTAAGCGTTTAGTATGATGTCGTGCAGAAACCGAAGGGGTGTGAATTTCTTCCTACTCCTAACAAGTTAGTCCGCTTCCATCTTAGATTGCATCATCACTTACCATCGGGTGTGATTGCAATCAAGGGTTAACTTGTAATGAATAAAAAAAAGATACTCAATTACTCACTACACCTCGTAGTTTCATCTATGTTGGTCCCATTCAGCGACAATTTCAGAACCATTCAGTCATTCAGGTGTAGTGGGTAGCTAACGCTTTTAATATTTACTTGTAAAAAGAAACAAATAGTAAAAAATGTAGAGGCGTAAAAATAACGTTTAATTTCATTACAATCGATAACTTCATGTGGTTTTGTTCTCACATAATAAATTGAACGGTAAAAAAGGTTTGTTTATACGTCATATTACGATACGATGTATCGTGTCGTATCTGAAACTTTAATCGCGTAATGTGAAACTGCTTCGATCGATTACCAATCAAATTATAAGAAGCAATCTCCTTCACATTATGACTCAGTACTTCAGACTATTAGTGGATTAGGTTTTACTATCACGAGGGTTTTACATAACACTTGGCGCTTACGTGTTTCGTAGAGCCGGGTAGCAAGCTACGTGCTACGGCGTAGCGTTGCTACGCTGTACAGATTTTATGCTTTGAGATTTACTTTATTTGGAGAGAAAATTTCGCTTGAGTTTCCATTAATCTATCTCTTGTCGTTTTTAAATTTATTTATTTAGAGACATCTGAATTCAAAACAGGCATTTCTTTGCGGAAATTTATTATGAACTAGCAGTTGCCTATGACTTTGTCCGCGTAAACACCCCTAATTTATTTTAATATATAATGTAGCCTATGTTATCCGGGAATAGTGTAGCATCTCAACAGTGAAAGTATTTTTCAAATAGATTCTTTATTTTCCGATCCTATTCATGCAATCAAATCTTTCCTCTATAATATTATCAATATTAGTATATTAATTAAAGTAAGTAATTTTTTTGCTATGATTTGACGAAATTTAGATGACTGATATGTTAAAATATTAATATACTGGAAACACAAATTTTGTTTCACGGCAGAAAAACGCATGGCTGCATTGTAACGGCACACTACAGGACCCAACCCTTCATGGCGCAGTGGTATGTGCGTTGATTTATAGGACGTGGTTCTTGAGTTTGGTTTTCGTTCACGTCTGGCTGGTGGTGAGCTTCGGCCATGGCTACTTACCGTCCTAATAGAAACGTCGTAGACATCGCCAAGCGATTCAGCCTTCCATTACGAAACTGAACGGTCACTGGAACCGAAAGGGGTGTTGATTTCATCCTGCACTTAACAAGTTAGCCCGCTTCCAACATTGCATCATCACTTACCATCAGGTGTGCTGGCAGGCAAGGACTATATGAATAAAAAATAAAAATAAAATAAAGTTTGCAGATTTAAGGTGGTAATGTTTGACTTCACTATCACCCAATTTCCCAATACTAGCCTGAGAATGTAACTAATATCTTTTTTTTTATCGACTACAAATTGGCCCTTGACTGCTATCACACCTGATGTTAAGTGATGATGCAGTCTAAGATGGAAGCAGGCTAACTTGTTAGGAGTGAGACGAAAATCCACACCCCTTTCGGTTTCTACACGACATCGTACCGGAACGCTAAATCGCTTGGCTATACGTCTTTGTCGGTAGGGTGGTAACTAGCCACAGCGAAAGCCTCCCACCAGCCAGACCCAGACAAATTAAGAAAAATCTCAATCTGCCCCGCCGGGAATCGAACCCAGGATCTCCGTCTTATAAATCCACCGCGCATACCACTGCGCCACGGAGGTGGTCATCTTGGTAAAAATAAATAATTACCTAAACCCAGAACCTCGTGCCCCGAAGCCACATATGCTAACCACTCAGCTAACGAGCTGAAAAAGCTCTACTACTAAACTATTACGTAGTTACTAGATTCTTAGATATCAGTACGTAGCCCCGAATAAATAGTGAGGTATTTTCAGGCAGCTCGATAATATACGAAGTGATTACCATTTGACCTCTCCCTACCTATCTGTATTACCTGCCTGCAACGTACGAAGGTAGACTAATATAATATGCTAAATACTAGCATGTACCTGATATCGATTGTTCCAAGGTTAACACGACCTTTTTGATTTCTATTTGATTTTTAACGTATAAGGTATAGCTGTATCACAATTCACACTATCGGGAGTGTATGAATGAATTAATGTAATATTCTTTACTAGCGACCCGCTCCGGCTTCGCACGGTTGCAATGCAATGTAAGCGCAAAAAATGCGTTAATTTACGACATCACATCAGAAACCTCTAAAATTATCAATGTTTCTTGTACTGTATTACACGTGTTATACACATAAAACTTCCTCTTGAATCAAGCTATCTGATAAAAAATCGCAATAAAATCGGTTGCGTAGTTTTAAAGATTAAAGCATACATAGAGACAGACAGAAGAAAGCGACTTTGTTTTATACTATGTAGTGATTGTTCAGAAAATCAGGAAAAAACCAAAAACTTGGCGGTCTTATTGGTAATGAGCGATCTCTTTTAGATGATCAATTATATTGAAGAGGTAGTGTATACATTGGAATAGGTTTGGGTGTACACTGTACGTATTACAAAAATAAAGTAAATAACTAGAGTGTTTTCTTCATTTGTATGTATTATAATTAAAAAAGAAAAACAGTATAACTCACATAATCAGTATTTAGTATCATCATCATTATCAGCCTATTAAAAGCCCACTACAGGGCCAGGCCTCCCTCCTTATAGGAGAGGGGATATGTTCCTATGTATTTAGTATGCCCAGCTACTTTTCTAGTTATAAGTTCAGGAGGTTGGCTTACACTGCGTTGCATGAACGAGCTCAAAACTAAGGGTGCAAGTTCTTAACCGACTGCAGACGACAATAGGCGAAATACCTTTTGTGGCTGATGACAAGTTGTTCCTATTTAAATACATATATTAAGTAAAATTAATAAAAGAAACTAACACAGATAATTTATGAGTATTGTAAGTGACCTTAAATAAGAATAACTATAATTACATGTAATATCAATGACATCTAACACAGAAACCAGTAGTGTCGCTGCGAGATGTCGTCGTCTTAAAGGCCGCAACTCGAAAACTAGTTGGACATAGTCCGACATTAATTGAGCTTAGCCTTTCTGTTATTTTAATTATAGTACTAGACTTGATCAAGTTTTGTTTTTCAAAATTAGTTTCACCCACATAGATCCCAATCGTACTCGACGATAGAAATTAGCCATGGCCGAAGACCCCAATCAGACCGGGAGCAATTTAGAAAATTTCAATTGGCTCAGCTGGGGTTCAAACCAGGTCCTTTTTTTTATAAATTCTGCGCCGTCGATTTAATTTTGAATGTTGCTCCGTAACTCAGGTCTCATTTCGAAGCAGTACATCACAGAGTCACTCTTGGGGTGAATATTAAAAAAACCACTCGAAATAGCCGCTCAGGGTTGCTACCCTTACGTGATTGACATACTACCGAGAAACGCTTCGTTTGCTTACCACTAAGATATGGTAATTATATTATGGCATACTTTCTACATTGGTACTTTTTTTCTTTTAGAAAGTATTTTGATTAAAATAAATAAGTCCACAATAAAAACAGATTTTGAACTTATTTATGATTGGGAGATTAGCGTTAACAAACAAATAGACTGAGAAAAAGATTAATAAACTGTCTTATGAAATAAAAGGACAGTTTTTCAATAAGTTCAAGATGTATGCCAATTAAATATATGTTTCTTATGTTCAAATTGATGTCTTGATCAAACCGAAAACGGCTTAAAAGATTTAAACACATTTTCCTGTTTTATTAGCTCGATGTACACGCGTGCTAAACAGGAAAATAAAATTAAGGAAAACTCGGAGGATTACCAAAAAATATCGAAAATATCAAAAGTAAGCAGATCAATTTGTATGGAATTAATTATAATGAAATAAATGTTGAATACCATTAAATTAAAAGTTTTGTAAATCTCCCGAAGTTTCGACGGCCTCCTTGACGCATTGGTATCTATAGTGGTCCTTAATATACGGAGGTCCTGCGTTCGATTCCCGGCTGGCCCAATTAAGATTTTCTAAATTGGTGCAGGTCTGGCTAGAGGGAGGTTTCGGCCTTGGCTAGTTACTATCCTACTGACAAGAAGTACTGCCATTTCGGTACGATGTAGTGTAGAAACCGAAGGGGGTGTGGATTTCATATTAATAAGTTAGCCCGCTTCCATCTTAGATTGCACCGTCCCTTACCATCAGGTTTCACTCACTCAGGGGCTAACTATTTATGATTTAAAAAAAAGTTCATGAGTATATTAAGTACTCGTATAATAAGGACTCTTCTGTCAGAATTTGACGGCCGAGTGGCCGTCAAGTAGTCACGGTAGTGACCCTGCTCCTGCATTCTAGGCTGTGGGTTCGATTCCCACATCTGGAAAATATTTGTGTGATGAGCATGGATATTTTCCAGTGTATGGGTGTTTATCTATACATTATAAGTATTTATGTATAATATATATAAAAATATTCATCAGTTATCATAGCACTCATAACACAAGCTACTTACGAGTACACTTACTTTGGGACTATATAGCGATGTGTGTAATTGTCCTATAATATTTATTTATTTATTGAATCATAAAACAATGTTGATATCTTTGGATTGGTTACACGTGTATTAGCTGACTTAAACGAAAAACTACATTATAATTAATTATAATATGACCATTTAATTGATTCTAAAGCTATTATAGCATAATAGCTTTAGAATCAATTATATAGACAGTCAAATACATGGACAGACAGGACAAACTTATTACACCACTTTTATACGTCGGATTTTAATAAATAACGTTAAAATATAATAAAGGTTTACGAAAGTATGACAAATTTTTACTCAAGACTTATCAAAATCAACCCAATCAATTTGTGTCAAGGTGACGCACGCAAATACACGTTCAGTTATAACGCGTCGACGTATTTGGAACTGCGGTAAAGAAAACTGTGATTATTTAATAGTTATTCAACCTTAAACCTAAACTCATAAATAAAGACCTATGTACCTAGTCATTTAGCATCGGATGTGCCGTTAGTTTTGTAAACTGAATACTGTCAATACGTTTCGAATTCAACTATATCCATATTTAAATTGATACGATAGCGAGATATAGACGATTTCGAAACTCGCATTGTCGAGTTACAAAAACAAATCTTCACATTATAGCATATGGTAAAATCGCAGCCAAGTACAAAAAGTTATAAATGAGTATTTTTTTAATAAATTTTGTTTTTTTTATACATAAAAACAAAGCGGTTTGAATTTTAACATACACTCATACGAAAACTATCAGTTAAAAAATTCATCAATATTTCTCTTTCTCCACCAACTTAACTTACCTTAGCTAATAGAGAATGTGACAAAAGAACTATCTATACTATCTTTAACCTTGTAGCTATTGAGGTTCCGAAACATCATCATCATTATCAGCCTATTAACGGCTCACTACAGGGCCAGGCCTCCCTCCTTATAGGAGAGAGGATATGGAGCGTAGACCCACCACGCTGCTTTAATGCGGGTTGGCGGGCTTAGGGTGATAATGTTTCATTTATTAACGATCACTATCAGATCTTCTTCTTCTTCTTCGTATCCTGGGTATTTTCCCAACTTGGCCAGTGAGTTGGCCGTTGTGCGTGGGTCCCTTGGTGTAGGCTCCTGCTGACTCACTCCAGCCAGCTGAGCTCGCTCCAAAAGCTTAGGAGGCCTCCCAGGTCGCCAATTGCCTCATGGAGTGTCGCTTTGGAGCCAATGTGTGTTTCACGTTGTTCCGATACCCCTCTGCAACTGAGCATAACGTGTATCGGTGTCTCGTCGTGTTCCAGACAAGCCCTGCATAATGGGCTGTCGGTCATGCCTAGAAGTGAGAGGTGTTTGTTTAATGGACAGTGACCTGTAATCAGTCCTATGACCGTTCTGAGTTTTGCGCGGGTTAACCGTGCGAGTTTTTTGGTTAGTTTTGTGTTGAGACGCGGTATTGCCTCCTTGGTGTGTTTGCAGTCCGTAGATCACTATCAGATGTTGATGATAGTGACCGGGACCGACGGCTTAACGTGCTCTCCATGACACGGGGGTGTAACACCACCAACTTCCTGACTCCAGGCTTGCAATGTACTGAGAATTTCATAGAAAAATGAAAAACTCAGAATTATTCCGTGACCCAACCCAGGATTCGAACCCAGGACCTCGTGATCGAAGCCAGATAGGCTAACTACTAGACCAACGAGGCAGTCAAGGCAGTATTATAACATACTTACATTCATTTGAAAACTATCAGTTAAAAAATTCATCAATATTCCTCTTTCCCCACCAACTTAGATATATACCTTCGCTAATAGAGAATATGACAATAGAACCCCACAACTTTTAACCTTGTAGCTATTGAGGTTCCGAAACATGAGCATATTGAAAGACACGGCCATGATTTCATACTGTGTGTGTCAGTTTCAGTATAAATAAATTGTTCGCTCGGCCAAGGTTGCTTTGAATACATAAGTCGTAAACACACGTCTCCAGGCGGCTTGAAAAAGTAAACACGAGTCCTACAGCTGAACTAGAGAGCCTTTTCACATCTGACGGATGATACGTCGAACGTAACGGTCACGTCAAATCGTATGTTCTAAGTAACTCATCATCATGTTGTGAAAAGGCCCTTAGGGTCTTTTCCATTAACGCATTGGCGGTAGACTAACATCGACAACATTGTTAAAGAGGTATTTTGATTGAGGCATTGACGAACTTCGTGGCGCACTGGATTTATAAGACGGAGGTCCTGGGTTCAGTTCCTGGCTGGGCCGATTAAGATTGTCTAAATTAGTGCAAAGTCACTCGTCTAAAGACGTACCGCTAAGCGATATAGCTTTCCGGTACTCTGTCTCTTGTAGAAACCGAAAGGAGTCTAGATATTATCCTACTCCTAACATGTTATCCTGCTTCCATCGTAGATCATCACTTACAACCAGGTGTGATTGCAGTCAAGGGGTTACTTGTAATTAATAAAAAAAATTCTGACTGATGAACCTGCCATGTTGGTCCAGTGGTCAGCACGTTAAGCCGCCGGTACTATCATCAACATTTGAAAGAGATTGTTAAATAATCAAACAAAATCAAAATTACCACAAACCCGCCAGATCGCAGTGTAGCATTGGCTCCATATCCCCTCTTCTATAAAGAGAGAGAGGCTGATCTTGTAGTGGGCCATTAATGGGCTAATAATGATGATAAATCTGATGACTTTCGTATTTATTCGATCATTGAAGAATTAGCTTAGCTTTTACTTTCTTATCATCTCCATAATACTAATTTAAATGATTTCAGCGGGAGAGTAAATAGGACTTTTCTAAACTGTTGATACGCTCGACGCATCTTCCGCCATATGTGTAAACACCCTAAACATGTTGAGGGGTGCTTGATATAAGCTAAATTAAGCAAACAGCTCATTAAGCCGAGTGTGGCCCATTGTTGCCCGTTGCTTAATGAGTGCAAAGAAAACTGAAGCGTGTTCTCGAGTGGGAAACGGCTTATGTTTTCAACCAATTTTATAGCTACGACATTCCTTCCGTGGTATAGGTGTTCTAATCTCGAAAGGCGGTTTGATTGTATTAGTAAGACTCGCAAATACAAGTTTTGTTACATTTTTTCAACATGTTTTGCACATACAAGCAATTGAAAGGATTGTTTTTTATTGACGGATATTTTTGTTAAAATTACCAATTTTGGTACCCATACTGGGAATCTTGAAGTAAGCTTAAAAAACCTGTTTCTCATTATTCCCGCTTGTGTTGTCATTTTATTACTACATCAAAAATCAACCGTCTTCCGAAAATACTAACCTGATTTAATAAATACCAGTAATCCACCCTTTTGGGAATTATTTGTCAAGGAATAGAATAGAACCTACATTATTTAACATGTTTGTTTTGACGACCTCCGTGGCGTAGTGGTATGCGCGGTGGATTTATAAGACGGAGGTCCTGGGTTCGATTCCCAGCGGGGCAAATTGAGATTTTTCTTAATTTGTCTTGGTCTGGCTGGTGGGAGGCTAGTTACCACCCTACCGACAAAGACGTATCGCCAAGCAATTAAGCGTTCCGGTACGATGTCGTGTAGAAACCGAAAGGGGTGTGGATTTTCGTCTCACACCTAACAAGTTAGCCCGCTTCCATCTTAGACTGCATCATCACTTAGCATCAAGTGTGATAGCACTCATGGGTCAACTTGTAGTGGATAAAAAAAATGTCCTTAACCCTCATCCTCCTTCCAATTAATCATACAATCAATTGTGTTAGGAGTGCGTATGGCAACAGTCCAATGGAAACCGAACCCACGATCTTTCTGTTTTAAGTCTGGTATTTTAATAGTGGAGTCATTGAGGTAACGAACTTAACAAATTGAAGTTTTTTCAGTGTCTAATTCATCGAGCAAAATTCGATTAAATATAGACAAGTTTTCCATAAATTACGAAGTTTTCGTATTACTTTATCTTGTCAAATATTAATTTGACGCAACAAAGCCAAAGACGACACTCGGCTGTCTCGAGAAGTCAAAGTTGAAATATTTGTTTTTGCTAAAAGTTATAATGTCGTCAAAATCTGGACGTATTTTTAATAATTCTGTCTAAAACGATCGCAAGAAATTAATTATTTTTGATGTTTTTATTTTTTATCATAAATCTTAAAAACTACTGACTGACACATCATGACATCTCGCTGATAGCAATCAAGGGCCAACTTATAAAAAAATCTCTAAAACTCTATTAATAAAATTTAGCGTAATTGCCCGTTTGTGATGTAGACGCTCACTAATAAAGGATTTCCCGACACACAAAGGAAATAATCTATACGGGAGAAACTGCTGGGTAAAACTAGTTAGCTTTAAAATGATGCCCGCAACTTCTGTGTAAATAAGAATTTTTATTCCGAGGAGTTTTTATATATAAACGTAACTGCACTCTTCAGTCAAATTAATTCAGTGCTGTATTCGTAGAAGGTCTGGGTAGTAGAAGGCATCAGCCGTTGCAATTTAACGTTCCGTTACGATGTCAATAGAAACCGAAACGGATGTGGACTTTCATCCTAATCCTAACAAATTAGCTATCATCTTGGATTGCATCATCACTTACTATAAGGTATTCCAAGCACTTCTAGTGAAAAACTTTAGGCGTAAAGGAATAAAAATAATTTTTTCACACTTGCAAAATTTGTTCTTGTTAATATTAGTGTGCACCCCCAGTTTTACTGACCTTCTCTTGGGAACATCAGACCAAACACTAACCTTGCTACTCTACTTCATACTTTAATTTATGATTCTGCCTTCCAGCCAGACCCTTTTAACCGTTCTGAAGTAATAATCTAACAATTCTTCATCCATCCAAACTTTCGCATTTGTAATATTACTCTCACTTACTTAAGCAATACTTTTATATACGTAACAGTGCAGTTTTAAAGGTAACCAATGCATTCAATGACATCGACTTCGTCTGTTAATTATTTTAAAAGTAATCAATTGTTTGCAGTAAAAATAATAATTTTATAAATTTTCTATCTATTTGTATTGAAAGTAATAATTATTTAAGTAAATAACATATAATATTCTTATAATGTAATTTGAAAAATTTTAAAAACTTAAAAATCAAACTAAATAATTTATATTTTATTACACAATAATGAAAAAAATGCAGAAATAAACAAATAGATTATTAGAGAAAGAAATATATATTTACGATATTGCAAACGCCTTCAAAAATACTCTCTCACACTAGCACTTTACGGAAAATCAATATACATCAAAGGTCTGGTAATTTTCCCTTACTGGACTATAAATAAAAAATGGCCGACTTCCGGCACGCACTGGCCCCTACAACTATCGGGGTTTCGGAGCGGCTATAAACACATTAAACTCCAAGGTCTTATTAAGTTGGAAGCACATGTTAAATACCCCACTCCACACTACGATTTTACGACTTTCTTATTTATTTATAATGTAAGAATTAATTGATTACTTTATTATTACGTAAAATAAACGATGACGACGAAAATTAAGTTTTAAAAATGAGATTTTATTAAATAAGATGACACACACACACACACTCAAACAATATTATGCAAAGCCAAGAGATCTTGTGGGGGTGGTTGTAGATAACATTCTAAAGTTAGATTTTAAGAACGGAATGGCTCAGTGACATTGCTTCTGGCTCCAATGCTTCAATTCCAACATCTAGAAAAAGAGTGTGATGAGCATGCATCTTTTCCAGTGTTTGGGTATTTATCTATATATTATTAGTATAGTTATGTAAAATATATATAAAAATATATTTCTTTGATGCTATATAGCGATATGTGTATTGCCCTGCTTAATAAATCTTATTATTAATTATTCATTTAATTTTTAGTTTCAGAGGGCAATTGTACACACGTCATCTATTTTCCATTGTGGACCGATTATTATTAATAGATAATTCAAATAAAGTTTCTCTCCTTCTTCTCTTCTCTATTTCATCGAAGCAAATCAATTCTGTCATTTAGAGGTTCTGGGCCTATAGCATGATTTTACATAAGCAAAACTATGTACGGTCTATTTTATGGTTAAAAATTAACAACATAACGCCCGAATACACAAACACAAGTCAAGTTTAAGTGCGTCGCGAGTCACTTACTTTGACAGTTTGCAATGAAATCTGTCAAAATTAGTTGACTCAAAACTTACCTAAATTTGATTTGCATTAAGTATTCGGGCGTCTTACCTACGTAATAAATAATGGCTTAAAATGGTTGTGTGGCATTAAAAATGTTTAACGCGAAGGGCGTTCGAGGCGCAAATTTAAAATATGATGTGATTCTATCATTATATTCACTTATAATTCATAATTAAACGTACATTCTTTCCGTTTAACATTTCTCTATTTAAAATCCAGCAAATAAAACCGTACTATAAAACAAAGTCCCCTGCCGTGTTTGTCTGTTTGTTCGGGTTAACTCGCAGACTATTGAACGGACCGTTGAGCGGCTTTTAATAATAGATGAAGTGATTCCTGAGAAAGGTTTTCATGTAAACCGTGTTAAGATATGTATAAATTGAATAAAATATTACGCTAATTATAACAATTAGAAGTGTCGCGTCGTCTGGAATCTTGTAAGATATAACAAAACAATGTATGAAAAGATTATTCATCTTTTTTAGGAATACAAAAATTCCGCAATGGTAGATATTTATCTTTTAAGAATAGCATGCTATACCCATTTGCCAACCAGCCAATTATTTAAAAATGTATGAATGCAGTTTAAATTGTTTTTAGAAATAAAATAAAGTTTTCTTTCAGTAAAATGTTCCATCTACAATAATTAAGATACTTTCCCTTCATGTGGTATAGCTATGGGACACCTTGTATATAAAAAAAACAAAAATAATTTAGTCCAGATTTGGCTATATCATACTCACATAACGACCGTCAAGCGCTAGATTGTCTTGTTAAAAAATGCAATTTAGGAATTTCTGAAATAATTTACCAGACATAGTTCATATTAATAAACTTGGATCATTAACACAAGTCGTAATACGCTAGTGATCGTGCAAATTGAAAAAAATTGGCATCCGTCCAATATAATGATATTCACATCTCCGCCAATTTTCAGATATTAATGTCAACTCAGAATGTTTCACTTTGAAAAATGTTACAAAGATGAAAAACAAATGAGAAAACTCCATAATTGTACGCCTTTTAATGAAATTCCCTCTAAATAGGCGAAGTTTAAAAAAAACAAAAGTAAGCGACGACAATTCAACACAAAAAAGTTAAATGGTGTATTACGAATTCGTTTTCTTTAACGTTTGTAATATTAACGCCGACTCTACGAATGTTCTGTTCGTACACAATTGTACACCTATTCATGGTTCCGTATCTTTTGTGATAACTGGCCTACTTAATTGCCTCGTTGGTACAGTGGTTAGCTTATGTCGTTTTGGATCACGAGGCAATGGGTTTGAGTCCTTCTCAGCACGAAGATTGGATGCGGATAGTGGTTACAGTCCTGAACCACCCGTGCGCTGGAGCGAATTAAACCATAGATTAATTATGATAAGTCTGCTACACGGAGCCTAAACTTACGCGTATGTCCAATCTGTGCGTTGAACCAGTTTTGGTCATTATTATTAACGTTTGATAGCGATCATTACAGGGCCCACGTTGCGGCATTGTTGGTCCAAGCTCTATATGCTCTATCCTGTAAGCATAGATGCCTGTTGGTTTAACGTAATATTTAAAAGTTAACATTCTTTCGGCTTCTTTAAAAGTCATTAGATAGCCTTGGATCAGTAAAGTTTAGAAAAGTGTATACACTACAAATACTTGACTGCAATCACTTTTGACGGTAAGTGATGATGTAATGTAAAATGGAACGAAAGCTAACTTCTTAGGAGTACTCATACTGATTTTTGCCGGTAAGGTGGTAACTAATCACGGCTGAAATTTCCCACCAGCCAGTTCTGGAACAATTATAAATCAAATAAATATAAATCACCCGGCTGTGAATCGAACCAGGGCCTTAGCCTTACAAATTCACTGATCATACCTCTACGCCGCAAGCCGTCCAGAATGTCGTGGCTCAAAATTTCCACACGGATGAAGTCACAGGTGTTCGCTACTTAAATTATATTATTATTTAACAAACTGTCGCCCGCTGTAGAAGTTATGCAGTCAACAGTCATAAATATTTATGGTACTTGATAATTCTAACCTCTATTCAGGGCATCAATAACATTTACATATTTTATTACATAAATGAACGTTTATACTATTTAATACTGGACGAACAAATGCTTTATTTCTTTACAATGCATATAATTACACTGATTTCATGATTATTAATATATAACGTTCTAAAAAAAACTTTGAAACGTTCTAAATATCTAAATATATTAAATAAACCTAGTTAAATCAAGCAGAAAATATTTGGGGATAGAAGTTTATTTTTTTAAGAAAAATTAAAAAAAGAATTTGCTTAGCTACTGCACTACTTAGTAGTAGTGCTAATATCAACTTTTTTTTTATTCAAGTTTTAATTTCAAAATCTTATTGTGTTAAACATATTACTCGTATGTAGAGTAAGAGTTTCTGCTAGTGACTTTCGTTATTTACAAAAAACTGAAAGTTTGTTTATGTTAAATATAAAATTTGGACCTCAGAGGATTTAGCAAAAAGAAACTTGACAATGTCCTCAGATGTCTCTCTATAAAGCGTATTTTTTATATTTTCTTCGAGTATATAGAAAGAAAGCTACCTTAGTTGAAACTCCATTGTTTCCTTAAAAGAAAGAGAAAGTAGAGCCAGAACTCTCGAAGATTAATAGTCGAACTTTACGTTCTAGAAAATTGTTTACTATTCTGAATGTTAGGTCAAAAGTACTCAAGTCGACGTACCTGTATCAAAGGATTAATATAATTGGAAGAAGCGAGAGAGAGAGATCGAGGCAAGTAGACGTCATCTCAACCTATCCCTATGGGAATAAGTATGGTACTCGTATGTATGTATTTTGAATGTGTGTTTCACGCCTACACCTACACCTAACTCTTTCTATATATTGTTTTTATAATACATGAGGTAAGTCTACTAATTATATGCGGACGACAAGTACAATAACTGTTATTTCCAAGTATTATAACAAAACGATTAACATAAATAATAAAATAATAAACATTTTATTATTTTCTTTACACTTTAATAATGTAAAGTCACGACTCCAAGCCACATTTGTACTGTTAAAATTTAATAGCTATTTGCCTTTACTAAGGGTACCTATTAATTATGTAAATAGATGAAACAATAATTTTATTGTTTCTTGCATGGGCTGTAGATTGTTGTAGAAGGCTTTCGTTATTACAATTGCTCAAAGCTCTAAATAATTAGCAATTTAAATTGGTTTTTGTATTCTGTTTATTGTGTTTATTGCAGGTATTTATGTACCTTCTATTCAACTTTAAAAACTTTACTAATTGTGTTATGTTAAATGATTTTAGAGTTCCGTAGTCAACAAGGAATTTTTATAATCGACGATGTTGATACGTCTGTTCTTCCATCTATATCTTAATATAAAGGTTCTTATTAATAGAAAGCTGAACCTTTTTCAGTATATTATTTATAATACTTTAAGAACCACGATAATATAATGGTTAACTTGACAAAATAATATAAAGTCTAGAAAAAAAATTTCGGATAGATTGGATGAGGCAAGAATTTCTACGTGCAATATTATCATCGTGTCGCTTTTTAGTGCATAGAAAAAATCAGAGTTTTGGATTCTTTTGAGTCTCCCTGTCAACGAAATTGATTGTTCCTGGAAAGATAAAAAATATAGATAAAGAAAATTAGCACAGTTATAAGTTAAGACAAGACTTTAAGGTGAGAGTTCGTAGCCGTCCACAGACGACATGTCGTCGCGTCAATGCAGATTTCAATGCGTTTTTATAAAATACAGCGACATTTCGTGTAGGATCGGCTACAAACTTTCAATAAATAAAGACCAATCCATGTAATAAACACGAGTAATATGCTTTGGAAGAATTGATTTGAAGATTGACTACAGAATTCTAAACATCATTCGCAACTCTTTTAATGATTCACATTTACAACACGCATGCTGTTCTGTAAAAAAATCTAATTAATAAGCCTCTAGTAGATAACTAGAAACACTAGCAGTGTAATTAATAAATTTATTTTATTTTTCCCCTTTCCCAGCTGTATTTTGCTATCCGTATGTAAGGTTTTAAATGAAATCAATTGAATATACAAGCCGACCGTACGTTCCAACTAAAACTAAGTCAATTATGCGCGAATAAGTGCAAACAAATCCATACATATCAAAATAGTGATAAAAAGAACTACAAAAAGTGTCATGTGAGAGTAACCGATGACTAAAATAAGCAATGAGCCTGGTTATAGTAGAGGAGCGAGTGGTTTGCAAGGAGTGGGGTTGAGGACATTAAGTGTGGTGTCGATGCGCGTTCGGGTGGGGTTATGGCGTGTTCTGGGGATGGTTCTGGTGGGGGTGGTTGTGGTGGGGGGCAGCGAGTTCCCGGAGAGGGAGTGCTGCGATCCTGTGTATCCTCCGAACACGGCGACTACTGCTGCGGCGCCGGTCACGCATCCTGTCAGCAAGGTTTCAGGTAAGTAGTAACTAAGCTTAACTTAAGCATTCATTGACGTGACACATTTGATGATAAAGTCGACTCGTGTGACGTGACCGCTAACAGCGTGACGTTTGTTGCGTCATCTATACCTAGAAGAAATTTTTTACGCCACTGACCAAGTTTTTGGGAAATTTTATAATAATACTAAAAATTATTTAAATTTTCATTTTATTTCACTTTAACTGTGTGCGTGATAGCAGTCAACGGCCAATTTGTAGTCGATAAAAAAAAAGTTCCTATTGTTGAGCATTTAAAACTACCTCGTTGGTCTAGTGGTTAGTCTATGTAGCTTCGATCACGTGGCCCTGGAATCGAATCCTGAGTCGGGTCACGGAATAATTCTGAATTTTTCATTATTCTATGAAATTTGCCGTTCATTCTAAGCTTGGAGTCTAGAAGTTGTTGGTGATACACCCCAGTGCCTCAAAGAGCAAATAAAGCCGTAAGTCCCGGTCACTATCATCACCATCTGATAGTGGTCGTTAATAAATGAAACATTATCACCCTGAGCTCGCCATCTAGCATTGGAGCAGTAGTGGGTCTACACACCTTATCCTCTTTCCTATAAGAAATCTAGCCTGGTCTTGTAGTGGGCCATTAATAGGCTGATAACGACGATGATGATGATGATAATGATGCTCCTACTTTGCGGGCATGTATAATAGTCTTCACTTTTACAACAAAAGTAATAGGACGTCGATAACGAAGTATTTGATTCTATAACTCCCGAGTGGATGGATGATCTGGAACACCTAACAGTTTCCTCCGATTTTATTATCATCACTTCTCCGAATCGTGTCCAATGAAAACAAATACAGTGGCGTAAATTCGCGTCACAAATACACAGCGCCGGATTCAACGTTTTTATTTATTAGCTCGGAAGCGTTACAGTTTGTGTAAAATTGTGTGTCAGCGGAGCGACTTGACGAATCGTCACGTCTAATTAATTCCCGCGCTAGGGCTGTCACGTGCATCCGATTTATAAGATTACTAAAAATGAAATGAAAATATATTTTGGCTATAATATACTAATATTATAAAGGCTAAAGTTTGTATCTCTGGATAGATGGATGTTACTCTTTCACACAAAAACTGTTGAATGGATTTTCATGGAACTTCTCTATAATATAGCATACATATCAGAATAACACATTGACTCATTATTATCCAGAAATTTCTACGGGAACGAATATGCGTATGAAACCATGGGTGTCCCCCATCTCATCAACTTTCACGCATTGTATTTGTGTTGATGTAAATGTATAAACGCTTGAAATGGAGATGGACAGGCCATATGATAAGAGAAAATAAAGAAAAGTGGACAAAAACAATAACGGAATGATTCCCGCGAGACGGGAAGAGAAATAAAGGAAGGCAGTTTAAGCGCTGGGAAGATGACATCAAAAGGATGGTAGGTCCAAACTGGAAACGCATTGCCAAGGACAGGACAAAATGGAAAGCTTTGGAGGAGGCCTTTGTCGAAGGACAAACTGTAAAAATGATCAGCAAAAAAAAAATAACAGAAAATAAAAGAAAACTTCAATATTAAACCTTAATCACATTGTAACATCATTGTATGTAAAATTATGTTTGTGTACAGGAATAAAGACTTATTTTATTTTATTTTTTTATTAAATGTAAAAATGAATAAACGCAACGCTTACTTTTTGTCACTGCGATGTAAGCATTTCGCTTCATGGACACTACAGTAGCACAGTTTGTACATTGTGTTCAGGAACCATGCCAAATTACAAAGGTAATTAATAATAACACCAACTACGAAACCTCACACGCACGTGTGTAGCGCCAGAGCATACCTAATTACAGCACATCTAATTTAATTTTTAAATCTTAGTAAAATTATGTTATTATTGAAGTTTTTGATATAAGAGTAGATTAAAGTATATAGGTACAGGCTTAACGAAAAAGCGTAAAGCGTATTTTTGTTAATGTTATTTATGGGCAGTAAACGGACGACCGATATAGCGCGTCAACTTGTCACCTTTAATTAATGTTACGCCATGAGGGCTGCCACATTACCATCCGTAATATTTCCTTTTGGATAATTTTTACTCGACCGTTTCCTAGTTAAAGAAGTTTTAATGAGTTTCTAACGACCTTTGAACTGATTTATTCAATGGCATATGTCTTTTTAATGGTATATTAGTCGTAGTATAAAATAGATGTACCTAATGCTTTTAATCTTTTTTAAATATTTAACGTGAACTTTTTTTTAAATTTTTTTTGGGGACTTGGGAGAAGATTTTTAGTAATAGCTTTTGTAACAGAGCTCGTCTGGGGCAGTATTTCTACCACGTAGGCCTTCAAGTAGGATTGATTGCGACATAAATATGCTGGAATAATTACAGGCACATGAGGCTTTACGCCTCAAACGTTGGATACAGGTCATCACTTTATAATACATGCCCTGCAATGTACTTACTCACTTGCTTCCTTCGGCGCCACAACCCTTTGTGGGTCTTGGCCTCCCCTACCCCTTTTTTCCATTTGGGTCTATTCTTAACTTCTTTAGTAAACACTGCCCTACAAAGTATTGCTCTATAATTTGCAGGCGATGGTTTACCCTTTACCATTATCCATCTTCTTATTTCATTATTTTCTCAATATTACTATAAAAAAGATTCGATTACCATAAACTATTGTTATTAAATCACGGATCCAAAAGAATTTAACCTAACATTAGGCATTTAGCGAAATGATTTTCTCATAAAAATGCGTTTATCACGCCATCTGCCGAGTTTAATTATATTTTCAAACCTGCACAAAATACGTGGAGTTATAACAGCAACTAAATAAAAAGGAGCAAGTTTGTCGAGGAACAAAGTGAAAACAATTTATAGTCGACGCATTTTGAATTGAGTCGTCTATTGGTTATATTGACAGTGATATGGACGCAGTTTTATCACTACGTGACCCCTTTCATATGCCAGCTGATGCATCGACCCCGCGTGCGCAGGTAGTTAAGTATCAATAACGTGTTGCATTGCGTGCACATTCCTACTGTCAATGACATTTATTGCCCAACGACTCAGTTTAAAATGCTTCAACTGTAGTTATACCTAAAACAACTACGCAGCTTCAATACGGCTTGTCGGGTTTAGGTCATAACGTTTGTTTCTCCATTCTCCGCAGCATAGACGTAAACGCCAACAAAATCCGAATCAAAAATATTAAAATATCTTCGATATTTTTACATAAAATAAATAAAATTAAAATAGATATAACTTTAAATAAAAATTGCCATCCCTACAACCATTACTGATAGTTTTGATACAACACTGCCATCCTTCATTTCCTCTATTAAGTGAAGCGGAACGGTGAACTGTGTATTGAAATTAACGAAAAATATAGGGTTCACAGCTTCAATATGTCATTTTTAAATGTGTTTTTTTTATATATTTTACGCGTAACTTTAATAATCACACTTGTGGGAAATTAAGCCTAATGAAAAGCAGTATTTAGCAGGAACTGTTAAATACTTGTCATAAAATAAATTAATAAATTTCATACTAATATTAAACAAGCATAGAGTAAATAAATTAATATTACTCTAATAGCATAAAACTTTATGTAAATCTGTTACTTCTTCGCGCCGAAACTTCTTAAACTATAAGCTGAAAACTAAATTGACATTGCTATCAGATATAAATGATAATGATCGGAACCGTCACCTTAAAGTCAGTAGTTCAAAGTCTGACCGAAAAGTCGAATCGGTTAACTAGTGGCTCAATAAGTCAGTTGAACCTACGTTATATAAACCTTTATATAACGTATTAAATATTACGCCTTAAATATTATACGTACTTAATAAATAAATAACATCCTCTTTATAAGCTAGGGATATAATTCTCAAAAATTATTTAACATTTAATTTACGGCATTTACCGACATAGCTCAGTGAGTCGAAGAACTGAAGTGGCTCAGGATCGTTGTGATTAGAAGTCCCTAAAAAGATAGCAGTTCAGCAGTGGACCTCCATTGACGTCATCCATGATGATGATAATGATGATTTGCCGAAAGAAAGTTTTTTTTTGCGTAGGAAAATATTACTCGATAGATTACGTTTTCAACGTTCTATTTTTTGGGTATCTTTTGTAAAACTCTATTAAAGTAGGCTAGTATGATGAATTGCAGAATGTGAATGGATCATCCACCTAAATTGTTATTGCCCCAGATTTTACGAAAAGGGGTTAAAAACTATGAGCCCGAGTTTTACATTCTATTTAATATGGATTTTTTGGCACAACGTCGGCACAGTTCTCTCTGGATTACAGTTTTTCCATATTTTTTCTGGACTTAGGATGATAATATTTGAATTTTTTAACAATCACTATCAGATGTTAACGATGTGTTCTCCGAGACACGTGAGTGTATTATCACCAATCTTAGTAAAGCGGTAGTAGAGCTTATTAAATAGTAGTAGAGCTTTTTTTGACCAGTTTGGGAAACCCGCCATACTTATTTGTGCCGTTTAGTAGCATACCTGCGTTCCGATCTTAAGGGCATATTTGTAGCCACTAGTCAGTGCAAATAGAGGGACAAGATGCTTGAAGCGTAGAAAAATGATGGCATTTTGTAGGTCGTGTTTCTTGCAGGCACTGTAAAACATTGCTTCGTTTATAGGCGACCGATTCCCACTTATATCAGATGCTTGTTTCGTTATTATATTTTATTATAATAAAATGAACTTTTCACAACTCAAGGCTCTGATTTTTTTTAGTAAAAAGTAAAGTCTAATATTTAATATTTAACCAAGACTGAGGACCTGAATCAAGGAATTTTTGATCCAAATAAACCACTAAACCAAAGAGACATTTAAAGTATACTTACCTTACACTTCGGAAATACGAACGAGAGGAAAATCAAGCAGGTAAATAATTGTCAACAAACACACTTGGAAGCAATAAGCAGGCAAAATAAGCAAACATTACATGTATAACTGTTTGCTGAAGAACGTCATTATCACATTCAAATATCTCCGAGCATCCCTTTGTTGTACCTATGAATATAAAATGCTTCGCCCTTCTTGTCGTGCCAACAATCTTTACGTAATTATGACACGGTTGAAGCTTTTTTCAAAATTTAGTCGCTCAAAGAGAATATTAAAGAACGGGGTATGATCTAAGGTTTGTAATCAACCGCATTTTAAAATCATTATTACCTTGTACTTTCTCGTAACAATATGTGACATAATTGTATAGTAATGGGGGAAGTTGTAGAGTTGATAACAAAAAAAAAATTTAACAAAAAATAGAACCGACTCAAAAGCTAAAAAGTAAAAAATAACTGTGTAAAGTTGACACAGTTATTTATTTACTTTTTACGTAGTAAAGCGTTTTAGGTAACGTCCTTAAAGTAGAAACCTTGGCTGGCACTCCTAATATGCTTAAGTAAATTAAAGCAACTAAATGACACAGTTATATTTTACTTTTTTTTTCTATTTTTTGTTAAAATTTTTTTTACTTACTTTTTAGTGATTTATCGCCACCTAACGTACTCGTACTATACTGTCATAGTATATATGGCACTAGTAGCTAAAAAGCTACCGATACCGAGACAAAAACCAAAATCGCTGTAAGCGTGCCTCAGAAATTTGAAGAGTTCTTTAATTTTTCCCAGGATATCATCATCAGATCCTAACATGATGACAATGGGACCACCTTGGAAGTATGTCCTTTCTAATAAAAAAAGAATTATCAAAATCGGACAACTCTGTAAAAAGTTATGCGTGGTCATACATATAAAAAAAATATACGTGTCGAATTGAGAACTTCCTCCGTTTTTTTTTCGTCGGTTAATTAACCCTCTTTTTCTATAATTTCTATTTTTTTGTACTTGTACTAGCACAAATATCAAATCAGTCTTTCTTGTTAAGAAGGTGCACATTATACACAATAAGTTACGTCAAATTTGTTACACCCATATTTTTAATATCCGCAAAAACAAGGCAGTGATAACATGTCAACATCAAAACTTAATGAATTGGTGTAGTTAATATTAATATAATATATATTAAGTAAAGATTAATTAATAATCGTAAATACATTGAATACAAAATGCAATGCAATAGCACACAAGCAGTACTATGAAAATCGCTTGCCTATTAACTGGTCATTTCCACGGACAAATCGGTTTTATACAGCGTGTGCCGCTTGTGTAAGCGGATTATAAAAAAAGAGGAATGCTTTATTGAATAAAATTCAATAGCTAAAACACTTGCATATTTCATAGAATATATTTTTTTAAAGGATAACAGGAGACTAGACAGAGATTATTGAAAGCGCATAAATTATTTTATTCAAAATTACATTAGGATTACATTTAAAAGGTTCCATTTTAAGATTTTATTATCCGTACGTATTATTAAAAGACCTCAGAGTCGTTCCCTGGGGGTTTGAGCGAGCGCAATTTCATCGCCAAAAGGTGCTTGAAGACAGCTGGCAAGATAATAGAGTATTCCAAAATCGGAAATCTCGTCATCTATAAACTTGAGATAATAAATAAGATGCTACATGCGAAAAGAAAGAGCAATGCTCAGTGTATCTTTGCGTGATCCAATCAGACATAAAGAGATCCACAGAAGAACATCCGACACAGCTCAGCGAGTCGCAGAACTGAAGTGGCAATGAGCGAGGCACGTGGTTCGAACAGCTGATGGACGTTGCAGGCCCAGGTGCTAAAATGGCGACTCAGCACAGGAAAACGCAGTGTTGGTCGATCCCCCACTAGGTGGGGGGACTAACAACATCAAACGTGTCGCAGGGAGTCGTTGGCCACAGGCGGCACAGGGTCGTTGAGTTTAAAAGTCCCTAAAAAGGCTTATGTCCAGCAGTTCACGTCCATCGGCTGTTAATGATTATGTGGTGACGATATGTAAAAAACATGCTGCGTCGGGACGCTTACACTCTGCGCCAATGAGAGTGAACCCTTAGACTCAAGTTTCATTGCAACGGAAGCAGCGCTTCAAGTTTGTCAACTACAAATTATAATATTCATTTCTATTTTCAGATCATTAGTACAAAGTCGTGTTATTCAAATATTGGAAAATTCAAAAAGTAACGTCGTTTTTTGATTTTATTATTGTATGATAAATGTGTGCCCCACTTTCGCACCCATGCGGAACACAGTCATAGTTCATACAACGTAATATGAATTAAATTTTCTATTTTTAATCATATGTATGATACAACTAGTTATGGTAGTTACGAAGAATATCGAGTAGCAGAAGGGCAAAAGTTATGACAAAATGAAAACCTCATAAGAGAGGAAGAAAAGGAAGACCTAAATAGTGATGGACCAACAAAGGGTTGTAGCGCCAAAGGAAGAAGTAAATATGATAAATGAAAATAGCGATAAACACAGACAAAAATCTAGTCACGACGTTTCGCTCCGCCTCTGCGCCAGTCTGAGTTAAACCTTACTTGTTATCAAAAGCACTGGCCATCGAATAAAGAGTAAATTTGAAAAACCGTAATAAAGCGCAGCAACAAAGGCATTGTAATGAATAAATTATTTTCTGAATATAAATACTAAAGTGGGTTGCGGCCACTCTGCTAGCGGGCGACTTTCTTTTTATACTAACTAGAAGTTAACCCTTTCCTACATACCTGGTGATATGTAATAATTAGCTTAGATGGAAGCTGGTCAACTAGTGAGGAGTGGTATGAAAGTCCTCACCGCTTTATATTTCTGCACGACATTGTACTGGAACACTAAATCACATGGCGGTACGTCTTTGCCGGCGGAGTGGTAACTAGCCCAGAAACAAAGCCACCCACCAGCTGAACTGACCAATTAAGGAAATCTCAGATGTCCCTGCTGGGAATCGAACCAATAACCTCGTCTTATAAATCCATCGCGAATACCGCGGCGCCACTGAGACCTTCATAATATTTACCGATAATTGAGGATAATTACGACACAATTATCAGCATGTTAATAGAAGTAATTAGGGCTTTTATTCCAGTGGCAATTTAATATATTTCGGCCTTTATTTTACATTGTTGTCACACAATCCCTAATTACTGTTGATTTGTTTTGGATACAAATACATTAATACGTTACATAAATATAACTATAATTAATATAGCGATCGGATCGTATAGCCGGAGAAATGAAAATGTTGTATGTGCCTGTAAAAAATGTCAGTATCAGCACTAGATTTTATACCTAATTTTTTTCTATGGATGTATACTGCTGTCATTAGCCAACGTATCTAATAAATAAATAAATGAGTTTTGTGTGTATTTTTTTTTAAATATTTTTTTACGTCCAGTAGCAATATTGCTTCTTAATTTGTTTTGTGAATCTTAACGAATAAAAGTGTATCAAATAGTAGCAGCGTACTCTATTGGAAAAAAACTAAATTCATCTTTCCATTATGATTCTAATAAAATTGGTTTGGGAACGGACTCAAAACCTAAATCTAACCTATTTTTGCCCCGTGAGAATTTTGGGACAGAAACTTCCTATATGTTATTCTGATAGATTAGCTATTACTGTAAAGTTTCATCAAAATCCATTCAGTAGTTTTTGCGTGAAAGAGTAACAAACATCCATCCATTCATATAAACTTTCACCTTCATATTAGTAAGAATTTTACTTCACATTACCTGTGAAAATCGCATTAAATTACGTTAGGTAAATAGACACAAATATCCTATTCTATTGCTTTCGTGGTCGTGGATGTTTGTTTTGAAAATCTCATTATAATGTCAAGAATATTAATCTTATGCAATACAAAGCTATGCAGTCATTGTTTATAGTAGGGGAGGCCAAAAGGGGACTTTTGGAAATACTTGAGCGCGGCAGTCATACTTAGTATCTATTTATATATTAAACCTGTTAAAACAGTAAAAAATGTCGATCATCAGACATACAAAATCCGCACGCCAGATTAACGTGCAATTAAAGATTAATTAAATTATATTTTTCGAAAAACTGACGATTTAACTTTAACATTATCAGGGAGAGGTTTGCAACGCTGTAACCATCACATTCCCTTAACTTAGACTAAAATTGTCAGAATTACGAACGCAACAAATGACCTGGCTGAGTTAGTCGTGGGCTCTACTTGGGCAACGGCACGTTTGGAACCTTGGAAGCTTTAATTTTAATTTTTCCACCTTAAATAATTAACACCTTACTTTTACATAATCTAAAAATGACATATTGACGATTTAAAATAATCATAAAGATTTCGCTAAATAAATACATTTTGACTTTGGTTTTTACATACTTGGTTTTCAACAAAGTGAAAGGTATCCTTATATTCATCTGCCGCGATTTCCAAAAAATCACACTTGGGTTCCCCTACTTTTATGATATTACTTGAGATCATGTAGAAATAAATTCTTTTGTATATGTGAACGTGACCTAGATTTAACTTCGCTCAACAAATGCTGAGATTCTTCAGTTTTATGTAAACTGTACTGGTATACTTTGTTTTCAAAGCCTTTAAAGTACATAACTCTACTCGTCTTTGTTCAGTCAGTTCTTTGTCCATCGTGGATGCTAGAAACTAGTATGGTTTGGTAGTTTATAGATTTAGATAGTCGGTGCCAGCCACGTTTAAGGAACATTTATTTAACGTAGTAAAGAAGTTTGTGGGTTCTAGGTATCTTCCTTAAAGTAGAAACCTTGGCTGGCAACGACTTCATAGATTTAAGTAAATTAAAGCTACTAAATGAAGCAATTATTTTTTACTTCTTAATGCGTTTTGAGTCGGAACCTACTCGTACTATACTATACATTATAGTACATTATTATACGGCACTAGTAGCCAAATAGTTACCGACAAAACCGAAATCGCTGCAAGTGTGCCTATAAAATTTGAAGAGTTCTTTCAATTTTCCCATGATATCATCAGCAGATCGTAATATAGTGACTAAGAGATCATTTTGGAAGTGTGTCCTTTCTATTAAAAAAAAAATGTAAGCGTGGTCATACGTAAATATATATATATATATTTAGAACCTTCTCCATATTTTTTCGTCGGTTAAAAATTTATTAACTTAGCTAAAATAGGGACTTGTTTTTCATCACAGTAGAAAACGCTGTGGAATGGTTATTGTAGTTGCTTTCATTGTATATGGTCATCAGCTTTCAATTTTCTAACAAACAAAAGACCACGTAATAATCGGCCCATTTCTAAGCTACTATCTACGTAAAAATTATAACACCCTTTTTACGTCCGGAGTCAAAAAGGGTACTTAATAAAAAAAACCAAAAGTGGCGAAAAGAATAAATAGTAGGTATCTGAAAGTGATCTTTTATTAGTGATTAATAAAAGAAACATTATCACCCTAAGCACGTTAACCCGCATTGGAGCAGCGTGGTGGGTCTACACTCCATATCCAATCTCCTAATGAAGGAGGCCTAGCTATGGCCATTAACAAGCCGATAATGATGATGATGATGATTTATTTCTTCTAACTCAAGCCCATAACGCTGCTCTAATGCGGATTGGTGGTCTCATAATAACTCTGTAAAGATCACTATCAGATGGTAATGCAATTGGCGGTAGTCCTTTCAAGAGCTTTATATCAAAGAAGTCTAGATCTAATACGCTTAGCATTCTTTGTGCAATGCCATCTAGGAATGCTCGTTTACATAATTCAGTTTGTCTAGACACTAGACATTCCGAGTCAATGATCTTGGGTGCAAATATTACAATTTCTTACATGAATCCCCAGTAGCATGACATTTATTTTTGATATTATTTTAGAGTGATAATAATATTAATTATATCTAGATAATGGTTTATAAACTCTCCCTGAGGAGTTGGGGTGTTGCAGAACTTATTTTAATTATTGCCAGCGGCGCCTGCCGATATCGAGGATCTACTGAGCACTCAATAAGATATGGTGGAATAACTTCTGTTGCCCAGTATTGTTGGTTTGTTACGAATAAAATGTATTTGTACTTTCTATAACAAAAGACTCTTTTAGTTCTTTAGTTTTAATTCTTACTAATTTTAAAAACACGAAAGTTTTTAATTATGGATGGATGTTTGTTACTGTTGCATGTAAAAAGTACTGAATGGATTTTGATAAAACTTTACAATAATACGGATTACATATCAAAATAACATCCCTAAAGACCATGTATTCAAAGTGAATAAATATTATGACCTTACTAATGAACTAACTAAAAATGGCTATGTGGTTAGTTTATACGCGGTAGAAGTGGGTGCGAGGGGTATACCAGCGAAGTCTCTCTATAACCTGCTAAAAGACCTTGGCCTTACTAGAAGTGCAGTAAGCTCCATATTGGAACGAGTGTCAAAAGCAGCTCTAGTAGGGTCCTTCGGAATTTGGCTGGGCAGGGAGAATAACTTGAACAGAGGAGGTGAGTGTTGAAGCGCGTCACTATGGGTACCCTTAAACCTACACCCGTGGCACAAGTCTCAGGCTCTGTTCGGAATGATTCGGATTCTCTCAGCCACGCGATGGACCCGGCACCCGCACGGTGAATCCATGGAATGCTAAAATATTCTTTCCTCTCTAGGGTACTTTTTATTCTTAAATGTTTACGGGAACGGTAACTACATACAAACTTTCGCCATTATAAAGTTAGTAAAGATACTGTCCCTTGGAGCAGTGAAAAATCAAAATCAAAATCAAACATCTAAGTTAGGTAACGTTTTTATAGATATCGTTTATATTTATCGATACGTATTTATACGTCGTGTATACTTTATAACCGAAAATAGACGTATACCAATTGATTTATAATCTTAATGAAAAGCTAACATGCCCCTAACGCTGGCAATTACGGATCGTGTCAAAGTTAATGAGCTCACATAACCTCAGGCTCAGAAATGTGTGCCTACAGCGATACGAGTAGTGCAAATATAATGTACAGCACCTACTATACTAATATTACGTATTGCTAATGAATAAATAAACGGGCTTGTCCATTTACGACGTCTTATATCGTCAAAATAAAACAACTATTGGGATATTGTTCAAGATTAATTATATTAAATAAATAAAAGGAAATAAAAATAATGTAGAATATATATATATATGTACACTAAAACTCCTTACTAATATTATAAAAGCAAAAGTTTGTATGTATGTGTGGATGTTTGTTACTCTTTCACGCAAAAACTACTGAATGGGTTTTGATGAAATTTTACAGTAAAATAGTTTATACATCAGAATAACTCATAAGCTACTTTTTATCCCGAAATGTTTACGGAAACAAAAACTACGCGTGTAAATCTGCGGTTGTCCTCTAGTATTAAAATGAAAAAATCAGCCAACTTCAAATATTTACCTAAGAAGTGTGCCCTTTCTAATAAAAAAATAATTATCAAAATCGGATGACTCTGTAAAAAGTTGTGAACTGATGATGATTCGATGACTCTGTAAAAGGTCATATAAAAAAAAAACAAAAAATATAAGTGTCGATTCCCGGCGGGGCAGATTGAGATTTTTCTTAATTTGTCGTGGTCTGGCTGGTGGGTGGCTAGTTACCACCCTACCGACAAAGACGTATCACCAAGCGATTTAGCGTTCCGGTACTATGTCGTGTAGAAACCGAAAGGGGTGTGGATTTTTGTCCCACTCCTAACAAGTTAGCCCGCTTCCATCTTAAACTGCGTCATCACTTAACATCAGGTGTGATAGCAGTCAAGGGCCAACTTGTAGTCGATAAAAAAATGAATTCATGTCTGTCACTTAAAGGGATCCTCGATTTTTATTTTAGCTTAAAATTTGTTTAGATCCTAGTTCAGTTTTTATGGTATTAAACTAGATAAAAATACGTTAACATAAGAGGTGCAGTAAAAACAGAAGCTTGCGGTGCTAACCTTAATAATAATAAAAAAGGCTTAAGGCACAACTCCCATATTTATAACATCTGACATATTCACGAGAAAAGGGTAGACATTTACGAATAAAGAATAATAAAACTGTACGGTAATGGATAAAGGCACATTTATTATTGGAACTTACCTTTTCCAATATTGATGTATGGATCAGCAGATTAGGTGGGAGGTTAGAAATGCTTAAGCTAAGTGACGTGTAGATTTGAGGAGAGGTGTTTCAATATAGACACTTTGCTTCAAAATAAAAGATTAATATATAAAGAAACCGGACAAGTGCAAGTCGGACTAGCTTACCGAGGGATCCGTACAAATGACGGCCGAGTGGCGCAGTGGGTAGTGACCCTGCTTCTGCGTCCTCGGCTGTGGGTTCGATTCCCACATCTGGAAAATGTTTGTGTGATGAGCATGGATGTTTTCCAGTGTCTGGGTGTTTATCTATATATTATAAGTATGTATGTATAATATATATATAAAAAAATTGGTTGTCTGTAAAGTCGGTTTACTGACGTTAGTTGAACGTGACAATGTCTTAAGAAAATACTGATGGAATGGTAGCATTTAATTGGTTATTAAAATTTTTAATTTAAGTATATTTTTATAAATATTAATTTAAATTAATAAAATAATTGATTTTGATTTTATAAATTTATATTTTAAATTTATAATAAATATATTAATTTTTAATTTAAAATTAATATATTAAATATATTAATTTTTAATTTAAAATTAATATATTTAATAATTGTATTTAATAGACGGATGTCGAACGCTGCCGAACGCAAAGGCCGATTGTGCTTCTTTGTCGCTCGTTCCGCGCTCTCGCCTGCACTTCAAGCCTTACATGGAACGTCTCAAAGCGAGGTAACGACGCATGACGTCATGTTTTTTCGTGCGTGCAGCCGGCTCTATCGAATTATAAGACGTTGTCACGTCAAATATTCATCAGTTATCATTGTTATGTTATGGGTACTAACCCATAACACAAGCTACTTACGAGTACGCTTACTTTGGGGCTATATAGCGATGTATGTAATTGTTTTATAATATTTATTTATATTTAAATGTAGTTACATATTATCGATGATTGATTACATACTGGTTCTTCAGGGTGACAGCGTAAGGGAGGGATATCCGGCGACCGCCTGCCGTTCGGCGCTGGATATATATGACAGTATTACTACTTGGTTTTCACAGTTCTAGGTCATCGTTTAAAACGTTATACTTTTCTACGTTAACTTAAAATGTATTATTTTCACAGTTTCATAATTCTGTAGACTTGGGTGTGGTTTAGACAGATGGACAAACAAAAAAGTGATCCTGTAAGGTTTTCATATTTTCCTTTTCAGGTACTGAACCCTAAAAACAACAAAGCGTTGGCACAGAAGAAATAAAAACACGCCTTTCTTAGAATTTTATTCAGCGTCTTATGCTCATTTATGATTTTCTTTCTATTATTTTTCTAAGAAAACTTATCTTTCGATCAGATTATTATTATTTGTTTACACTAAACCAGGGAAATATTTTTGTTGATAGATAAGTAGTAATTAGGAATAGTTTTGATTTTAGAACCTATGACTTTTCGGTTGTCTGATATTATAGTATCGTATTTCAATAAAGTAAACAATATTCATAAAAAATAAATAATTTTGGAGAATATCACGAACGTACAGACATAGAACCATACCATTTCATAGTATGTACGAGTATAGTGCCAACTTTTATTATCATTATCAGCCTATTAACGGCCCACTACAAGGCCAGATCTCCCACCATGAAGGAGAGGGGATGTGGAGCGTAGACCCACCGCGCTGCTTCAATGCGGGTTGCGGCCTCACGGTGATAATGTTTCGTTTGTTAACGATCACTATCAGATGTTGATGACAGTAACAGGGACCGACGGTTTGACGTGCTCTCCGAGGCACGGGGATGTAACGCCGCGAATTTTCCTGACTTTGGGCTTAGAATGTACTGCAAATTTCACAGAAGAATGAATAACTCAGAATTATTCCGGCGACTCGACCCGGGATTCGAACCCAGGACCTCGTGATCGAAGCCGGATAGGCTAACCACTAGACCACCGAGGCGGTCATGCCTCGCCGCCTTCTATAATGTTGATTAAAAAAATATTATGCTATCTCATTTCAACAAGTGTCTACATTTGTGCGCTGCCTTAGAATTACTTTCTTTAATGTTTTAAACTTTCACACTCGGGGTAAATATTTATTGCTGTTAAAGTCTACCAGCTTTCTTTGCTCGCAGAATATTGATATTTCTCTTGCCACCAACTTCTAGTCCATTAGCTGTCTCGTTCAAGCGGCTTCAGATCTCAATGTCCCGGGTTGAGTCCTGAATTAGGCTATAAGTTATAAAGTTTTTCTTTCTGCTAAGGAAAACTCGGTAAAAAGTAAAAAACGAAGTTGGTTCTTTCAACTTGAAAAGCCACCAGTCCCGATCTTTATCGTGGTGGGTTTATCATTAACTGTTCATCATTATCAGCCTATTAACGGCCCACTACAGGGCCAGGCCTCCCTCCTTATAGGAGAGGGAATATAGAGCGTAGACCCACCACGCTGCTCCAATGCGGGTTGGCGGGTATAGGGTGACAATGTTTCATTTATTAACGATCACTATCAGATGTTGATGACAGTGACCGGGACCGACGGCTTAACGAGCCCTCCGAGGCACGGGGGTGTAACACCACCAACTTCCCGACTCCGGGCTTGGAATGTACTGAGAATTTCATAGAAGAATGAAAAACTATTTAATAAAATTCCGTGACCCGACCCAGGATTCGAACCCAGGGCCTCGTGATCGAAGCCGGATAGGCTAACCACTAGACCAACGAGGCATCATTAACTGTTAGTGATCGTTAAAAGATGCAAATATTGCAAGTCCGCATCGGAAAAGCGTGATGGGTCTAATCTCCATATTCTTGCACGGAAGTCAATTAAAAAATACTAATACTGAAAATGTGGAAGTCATAATGACTTCCACATTTTCAGTTTAAAATACCTATTTGTCTTACTGAATAATTTTTGAATTTAAGTTAGACTTTATTATTACCTGAGTCTGCCAACCCGCATTGGATCATGGGTCTATGCTCCGTATCCCCTCTTTCAAAAGGAGGGCTGCCTGGCCCAATAGTGGGCTGTTGGTGGGCTGATAATGATGGTTACCTCAGTATAGAATGCTACATCCAAGCCTAGTTCATTCATTTGGTTAGTAAGTTTAGCTGGTGGGAGGCTTTCGCCGTGGCTAGTTACCACCCTACCGACAAAGACGTATCGCCAAGCGATTTAGCGTTCCGGTACGATGTCGTGTAGAAACCGAAAGGGGTGTGGATTTTCATCCCACTCCTAACAAGTTAGCCCGCTTCCATCTTAGACTGCATCATCACTTAACATCAGGTGTGATAGCGGTCAAGGGCCAACTTGTAGTCGATAAAAAAAAAAAACATCGGACACTCGATGAAGGCGACGTTAAATCACGTGGATGACGGCGCAGTATGAACGTGCCCTAAGTTTAAATGAACTAGATCACTTTCGAACGGCAACGTCACAGAATTTCAATCCTAAGGCACTTAGCAGTGATTAACTTTTCACTCCTGTGGTCTGTAAGCGCTGGAACTTTCATACACCGCCATATATCTGTACTTATTGTACCAACAACTCAATTGTGTGAAACATTGCACAGGCGCTCGGCAGGAACAACTCAGTCTTCCAAGCTGAATGCGTTGGTATTACAACTGCGGCTATGGCTATGGTCGCTAGAAAGGTAACAAACTTTACTATCAATATACACAGCGACAGCCAAGCAGCACTCAAGGCAATAGACAAATAGTGGACCACCTCTAAACTGCTGCTTGACTGCCACAATACACTCAGGAAACTCTCCAAAGAAAACAAAGTAACCCTGTCGTGGGTTAAAGGACACGACGGTAACCTAGGAAACGAGAGGGCTGACGAACTAGCACGACGTGCATCAACGCTGAAGGTCATAGGGCCAAACCCCATAGTTCCTATACCCTTCAGTGAATACAAAACTTGGCTACACAAAGACACCCATAACAAACACACAAAGATTTGGGCACAAACAACGGACTGTAAACATACCAAAGAGGCAATACCGAGTCTCAACACAAAACTAACCAAAAAACTTACACGGTTAACCCGCGCAAAACTCAGAACGGTCATAGGACTGATTACTGGCCACTGTCTATTAAACAAACACCTCTCACTTCTAGGTATGACCGACAGCCCATTATGCAGGGCTTGTCTGGAACACGACGAGACACCGATACACGTCATGCTCAGTTGCAGAGAGGTATCGGAACAACGTGAAACACACATTGGCTCCAAAGCGACACTCCATGAGGCAATTGGCGACCTGGGAGGCCTCCTAAGCTTCTGGAGCGAGCTCGGCTGGCTGGAGTGAGTCAGTGGGAGCCTACACCAAGGGACCCACGCACAACGGCCAATCTCTGGCCAAGTGCGGAAATACCCAGGGAAAGAAGAAGAAGAAGAACTCAATTGTGTGACAATGACGGCCTCCGTAGCCTAGTGGTATGCGCAGTGGATTGATGGAGATCCTGGGTTCGATTCCCAGCAGGGTCGATTGAGATTTTCTGAATTGGTCCTGGGCAGGCCTCGGCCGTGGCTAGTTACCATCCTACCGACAAAGATGTACTGCCAAGCGGTTTGTCATTCCGGTACGATGCTATAGAAACCGAAGCGGCATGGATATATAATATATTATTCCTCTCCTAGCAAGATAGTCTGCTTCCATCTTAGATTGCATCATCATTTATCATCAAGTGTGATTGTAGTCAAGGGCTAACATGTTATGAATAAAAATATTTTATAAATACAAAATCATTTTATATTTATGCAAATCTTCGTGTTATTTTTAAAAGTAATCAATTTTGTATGCATGGATAGATGGATATTTGTTACTCTTCCACGCAAAAACTCAAAAAATTTTGGAAAAATACCTCACAATAATATAGCTTATATATCAGAATAACACATAGGCCACATGTTATCTCAAAATTCCCACGGGAACGGGAACAACGCCGGTGAAACCACGGGCGTCCTCTAATTCATCCTAAAGTCGTTGTTAAATTGCTCCGGGTGACAGCGTAGTGTAAACAGGTCCTAAGTTTTGATGAACTAGAACCCTTTCGAACCATGACGTCACAGAATAACATCCCTCAGGCACTTTGCATTAATTAACTTTCAACCCATGTGTCCTCTTAGAGATGAAAGTGAAAAAGGTTTCATTTTCTTCAAGTTTTACTTTCGTAACAAAAATAGTTCAGAACTCTTTTTTTTTCGACTACAAGTTGGCCCTTGACTGCTATCACACTTGATGTTAAGTGATGACGTAATCTAAGATGGAAACGGGCTAATTTGTTAGGAGTAGGATGAAATCCACACCCCTTTCGGTTTCTACACGAAATCGTACCGGAACGCTAAATCGCTTGGCGGTACGTCTTTGTCGGTAGGGTGGTAACTAGCCACGGCGCAAGCCTCCCACCAGCCAGACCAAGACAGATTGAGAAAAATCTCAATCTGCCCCGCCGGGAATCGAACCCGTCTTATAAATCCACCGCGCATACCACTGCGCCATGAAGGTCGTCTTGGTTAAGGATCTTTACTAAAATTCATTTCACAATTATTAATTACTAAAAGACGCCCGGGTTCTCGTTCCCGTAGGAATTTTGGAATAAAATGTACTTTATTTGTTATTTTGATATGCAAGATATATTTGGAAAGTTTCATCAAAATCCATTCAGTACTTTTTGCATGAAAGAATAACAAACATCAATCCTTTCATACATAAAAACTTTCGCCTTCATAATATAAGTAAAAATATCGAGCAGTCCAACCAATCGATCAATATTATTAAATAACCAAATCACGTAATCTATCGCGCAGTATGTACAAGTCCTAAGTATTAATAAAAATTAAAAAAAAAACAATAAAGCTTTTTGGTATGTAATCAAATATCCGTGGAATAATCCATTAATTCACAAACGACTGTAACGAGTAAAACTAGTTTGGTACAATCGTACAGGCCTTATTTACCTACTACAAGTGTTTATCTTCAAAAATTAAGAACTTTAACCTATTTCACCATCATAAAAATCCATTTATTTTTATTCTAAAATCCAATTTTTGATCTAACATGTAATTAGGTAGTAACTACATCGTTAACTCAATCGCGCGGTTGACGGCTCAGTATAAACAAGCCCTATATTTTAATGAACTAGATCACACTCGACGAAGACGGTGACGTCACAGAATATCGACTACCTACTATCGCAGTCCCATACAACTATCGAGATGGTGTGCTAACTTGTGCCTATGTGGTCGCACCATAAAGGCTACATATACATGCATACATAACATCACGTCTCATTCCCATCGGTGTAGGCAGAGACTCCTTCAACTCTCGTTATTCCTTTCATACAAGTTTGTCGGTTTAGGGTACTCTTCTCCAAATCCTGGCCATTATTTAAAATGTCCTAAATTTGGTCCAGGAACATTTAAGGCTAAAATAGGGTATATTAGCCACTGGAAAGCTCACCGGAGGATTAACCATCAAAGTCTAATTTCTACTATCCAGACTTGAGGAGTCAGAAGCGACGCTTTAGCTAACATCGGCTTTAAGATATCATCGTCATCACTGATTAAGTTTTTGCACCAATATCCTGTTAGGGATACATATATAAAAAGGGATACAAAGATAAAACTATCAACATTCTTGACTTAAAATTTTTGCATTTCTGCGAAATACAAAAATTCTTGTTGTCTTTCTGTCTGTATGTCCGCACTATTTATATGTTCCCTTAAAACTCCCAAACGGCTTGGCTGATTCCCGATATGATGACATATCCTTATAGGTAGAAGTCTGAGGAGTGTTTTTATCTACTTCGGGATGATCTAGGTTATTTTTGATGGTATTGTTGAATCGAAAATGTTTCTAGACATAAAATTGTTTAGCACTTCCGGTTCAAATTTTCGAACTGAAAGAAGAAAAACCGTAGGTAGAAAGTTCAATATCAGACGTAGCAGAAATGCAGGAGTGAACGGCAGGAAGCCAATCTCCGAACCGAGCTTAGCATAATATGATTTTATTTTTATGCAAACTTTTATCTTTTCTATTTACTTTCAGTTTAATTTTCAGTTCCAACTAATATATGCAAACTGTATATGGTGTAACTAATGTATACAAAAATTCAAAAGTGAACAGTATAGATCTGAAAACCTCAGACAGTTTCAAAACAACTCATTAGAAACTCGAGCAAGTAGTCGCATCGCGCGGTTGACGGCGCAGTGTAAACAAGCCCTAAGTTTTAATGAACTGGGTCACGTGCGAGCGGTGACGTCACAGGACAGCCCTAGGGCCGTTTGCACTGATTAAACCCTTACTTAACTCGGGGGTTGGATGACGTAATGTATTAACACTGGGGGATTTTATCATCCCCTTCAAGATGTATGCGCCTTTTAGTGTAGTTTAACTATAGCACTCGACTTCGCTCACGTTAATATGTATTTTTATATTAATTTTATGCTGGATTTTTGTACTGAATGTCCTTCATGTATTCGAAACTACCATTCGATTTTGGAGTTCCAAAGCTTACTTTTCAGGGAAAATTATTGTATAATAACCATTCATTTTTCTCTGAAAAATAATATAATAATTCTCAAATTACCAGTGAATATTGATTTTTAAATAATACTAGCTGACCCGGCAAACGTTGTTTTGCATTAAAAATTAAAAAAAAATTAGATGAAAATTAGATAGTAGCCGATTCTCAGACCTGCTGAATACGCATACAAAATTTGGTAAAAATCGGTAAAGCCGTTTCGGAGGAGTATGGCAACGAAAACTGTGACACGAGAATTTTATATATTAGATAAGTCATAATTATATTGATAAAAAGAAGTCATAATTTTAGTGTGCCCAAGGTCTGTAGTAGTTTAAAGGCGGCCCTGTTTAAAGTTTAATTATATAGAATTAAAAGTAAGGTCAAGTGTACACTGGTGATTTGTTACTGCGACTTTGGGTCTAATTTGAATACGTCTACATTGAATTTTAAACAGGTTTCAGTTGGATTTCCTTCCCTCGTGGAAATATTGCATCGATTCACTTGCAAATGTGGACGTGATTCGGATAGGGAATTTACGGCTCAGAATATAGAACAATAACATTGATTTGCCTCCTGATTGGAGGCTATTTAAGTCTATTTATGAGAATCTTTTTAAATTGTACACTTATATTTCAGCTAACTTAAATAGTGCTGTCAAATATGTGCAACTCAAATGTATAACACGTCGATCAGTTGCAAGTTTGACGGCCTCCGTGGCGCAGTGGTATGCGCGGTGGATTTATAAGACGGAGGTCTTGGTTTCGATTCCCGGCGGGGCAGATTGAGGTCTTTCTTAATTTGTCTTGGTCTAGCTGGTGGGAGGCTTTCGCCGTGGCTAGTTACCACACTAACGACAAAGACGTACCGCCAAGCGATTTAGTGTTTCGATACAATGTCGTGTAGAAACCGAAAGGGGTGTGGATTTTCATCCTACTCCAAACAAGTCAGTTCGCTTCCATCTTAGATTGCGTCATCACTTAACATCAGGTGTGATAGCAGTCAAGGGCCAACTTGTAGTTGATAAAAAAAAAAGTTTGTCAGTATTTTACAGGATGAATTTCGAAGAGTGCTGAGTGCACCGGGTGAGATTTCATCTCTACATCGTTGATGTTTCCAGAGCTCGTAAGCGTTTTGGTAATGTCTGTGCCCTTCCGAGGTCAGTTTTCCTTACTTCTACATCCTGGTGTCCAGAATGAATAGGCATTTTCTAATATCACGAGAGACCGTGGTCAAGGGCGAGCTTATTTTGTAAAATAAGCTGTGATTTTTAAAATATTTTACCGTGGCTTACCAGTGTTCCAGTAATTAGCTTATCGTTTAGATTACGAGGTGCAGGGTTCGAGGTCAGGATCTGGCTATAGAAAGATAGGAAGGGCGAATAAGTTTTTGCACTATTATATAACTAATTATATTGAACTTCCCAAATTAACACCTGCTCATATACAATACAAGCTGGTCCCGCTGGTTTTACTCGCTGAGATCCCATTCCTGTTCCGTCTCAAATCTATCAAACCATTCTCGAGTTTCAGTATTAACTACTATTCCTATCCAGTGGCCCAATTCTGTAACAAATTCAAATTCGGCATTGAGAGTTTCGAATTTGTCTTCATCTGTCTGTCTATTATTTCAAGTTAGACAGAGAGAGATATATAATTTATAGAATTTGAGATTCATATAGTCGAATTATTATAGAAACGTCAATACACAATAGCACTACACATTTTTATATATATTTTTAATGTTATTTTTCTGTTGTGCAATCAGCAACGACAAATAGGCAAATTGGTTTTTTTTTATCGACTACAAGTTGGCCCTTGATTGCTATCGCACCTGATGTTAAGCGATGATGCAATCTAAGATGGAAGCGAGCTAACTTTTTAGGAGTTGGATGAAATCCACACCCCTTTCGGTTTCTACACGATATCGTACCGGAATGCTAAATCGGTTGGCGGTACGTCTTTGTCGGTCATTGTAACTAGCCACGGTGAAAGTCTCCCACCAACCAGACCAAAACACATTAAAATTTGATTTGATTGAAAAATCTCAATCTGCCCCGCCGGGAATCGAACCCAGGACCTTATAAATCTACCGCGCATACCACTGCGCCACGGAGGTCGTCTGGTTGCGGAACTTATGACGTTAGCACCTGATCTGACATTGCAGGTCACTTTTTTATTTCTTAGTTCAGTTTGATATAAATTCATATAAATCATTCATTCATCATCATCATCATCATTATCATCATTCAAATCATACAAAGGCGGATTTTAGCCCACTTACATCTATCAGGACATCTCAGATGTAGCTAGTTGATTATGGAGGGTGACAATTCAATTTTTATAGGTCATTGATATGAGTTGAACTTTTGTTTTATACAGTTTTCATGTCCAGAGACATGCATGCAATTCAGACATCTTAGTGAACTATGGAGCATTTGTTTTTAAAAACTTTATTTTGAAATCTCTGCAATATTTCCAGATTTAAGTTCTTAACTTGCCCCACAATTCAATTAACTTTTTTACATAAAAAGAATTATTAGTGCACACAAAACGTCCACAGATAAAAGCACTAATAGTGGAGTGTATTTTTAGATGAATGTTTACACTTCCCCATCCGAAAATATGATAATGAGTGAATACGAATACACCTTTATTACGTTCATCCCGGTGTAATTACCATCTCGTACACGTGACCCAGATCCATTGTAAGTGTTGCTTAGGGCAAGGTTATACGTGTGTTTTAGCAAAGAGCATTTTTGGGCACCTGTACATAGTTGTAATTGGTTAACTATACGGTTTTTTACGAGTTTCAGCCCATTCATTACCAATCTAAAAAAGTACATTACATACATTTTCATCTTAACTAAATTAAAATTAACAAAAAAAAAATGTTTTAAATGATATCGTTCCGGTCTATATTGTCATTGATTGGAACCCCTACTCCGGTAAAGGCCTCCTCCAGCTTTTTCCAGCCCTCTCTGTTCTTTGCCCTTCCTATCCATTCAAATCCTGCTCTCGCCTTTATTTGCTCTATCCATCGTTTTCTTGGACGTCCTCTTTTCCTATTTCCAGTTGGTCCATCCCATATGGTTGTATTTAATGTCCACCTATTATCCGTGTTTCTGGCTATGCGGCCATCTCATCTCCACTCCTGTTTCAGAGCAAATTTTAAGGCATCTATACTTTTTGTTTCTTGTCTTATCTGTACGCTTTTTACTTTTTGAATTCTTCTTATTTTTAATACACATTGCTTTTTGGCATTTTGCTATTTTAATTTTTATTTTAGTGTGATAGGTTTTTAGTAGGATGAATTTAATGCAATCAATATTTTTGAACCGACGAAAATTTGCAGGAGGTTCTCAATTCAAATGGCGCTTAACCTTTTACAGAGTTGTATGATTTTGATTCCTTTTTTATTAGAAAAAGTAAATTTCAATTTCTTCCTAATAAATCTCTTATAGGATCTCATGTTAGGATCTGATGGCTAGATCCTGGAAAAATTGAAGGAATTTTTCAAACTTTATAGGCACACGCGCTGCGATTTCCTGCCTTAAAATGGTACTAATAGTTTATTATGTATTTACCTATGTTCGTTGCTAATAAATTATTAAAAAGTATGAAAAAAACATTTTTAATAAAAAATAAAACCAACTTCAAAACGTAATAAAAAGTAAGATATAATGCGACATTTCGTTACTTTACTTTATTTATTGTACTTCTAACAGTTGCAATTACCTAATACTGTGCAAACAAACCTTAGAATTTCTAGGAAGATAAACAGCTTAATATTTCAAAGACCCATGGAAATCCTGAAAACGGATCCGTAGTTTCTGAAAAAATCAAGGACACTTCGTATAAAACAGAACTTGCTTTCTGAAGTCACTTACAACAGATCACTGTAAGCAGTCGCGACCAGTGGCGTGCATTCCATAAATGCAAAAACGCACTGCATACCCTAAGGACACATACACGTTGCAAACCAGTATTGGAGGAGGAATTTTCCATTTCGTGTTGATGGTACCTACAATGGCTACCCTAGTTAAAAACTTCATGCACGCCACTGGTCGCAAGCACTAATTCTCTGTATGACCACAGCCTAGTTCTACCACATAGCAGGCCGGGCTAGTCTTACATGAAATCCTTAGGTAATTAACGCAACTATTACACGTAGTAGATTAAATTCACACGGCACGTTGAGTCGGTTGGCTGGAAAGTTAATTAAAAATTGCTCCCGAAAACAATTTAAGGAGAATTTCCAGTGCGGCGCTTGCAATTTTAATATGGAGTTCGCACGAAGAGAACGGAAGAATTAGGTATTCATATAATATAGGACAGGGGAAGTTTTCAAAAGAGAATTGTCGGAACCTATATAAGGTGTGTAGTAACTCGTGTAGAAAAATACAGTAGTTAAGGTAGCGGTATTTTGTAAAAGAAAATATTTTGTATGCGGATATACAATCGCTTTTTGAAAATGGCTGCTATATTGAAAAAAATATATATTATGTAGATATTGCAACACCGTTAGGGGCTGAGGCTTTTCAGCCTATGGGTCCAAGTTAAGAGTCATATTCGGGAATGTCATGTCCAGGATGGTCCTGTTAATAAACACAATGATAAAAAACATGAAATAAAGTTTAACATGAGCAAATCTAGATGCCATATTATATCTCGCTGCTTAAGTTCCCAGTTTTAAACGATTGCGCAACGCATATCCAGCGTCATATAGATAAATTATTAGATTTATTGAATAATTTTTACATTTTTCATTTTTTATATACTTTCCTTTATTTAATTTCGTAAATATTATGTCCAGCTGACGCGCATTTCACCACTTTACAGTGAACTGACTATTGTTTTCAAGGTAACCTACCTTACCTTACCTACCTTAGGGTACTCTTCAATCTTTTTGGAAGAGAAAACGTATCTCATAATTTAGACTTTTTATTTTTATAGTTTTTTACAGCAGAGTGCTATTAAAAATTAGCGGTTTACTCTCGTAATTACTAGATGGCGTTGCTTTAATCCATATATATTTCCGTTAACTTTTTACAAAGACTTCATAAAAATCTCCCTATCACAGACAAAAAAAATATTTTGAAGTGTAAATAAAAGGGACCGAGTTAATAAAAATGTAACCTCAAAAGCGGCGTGCGAAAGCATTAATCAATTGAAAGTATAAGAAACATTAATTTTCACTCAACTAAATAGCCTTCTCTAGTTTGTAAGTAAAATTTTTAAAAGAAAAGTAAGTTGAAAGCCCTGAATAATTCATCAACTAAAATGTTTTAAGATTTCTGTAGTAGGTACGTAATACTCGTACATTATACGAATCTACTTAAGAGTTTGAAAGTAAACACTCGAGTTTTGTTTGGAAAATAAGTTTTTATTTAACTTTTTGATGATCCCTCTTTTACAGCTGTCCGGTTCAAAGTAAAACGAATACACAGATTTTGAAGATGCTACGTTCCCACGAACAAATTTATATATCTCTCATTTAATTTATTTACACTTCTTTTTTAATTTTTTAACAATGCTATATGCACACAAGTGTGCTTTGTCGGTAGATTCCTCCCATAGATATAAGTTCGAAGGTACGAAGATTAGTAGCCTGTGAGCGGCCGCTGTTTTAATATCTTACGAAAATCTGCTACATTTTTTTTGTGAAATTCTCTATCAATTTATAAAGGTCTAAAAATGTGATACTATTTTTGAAAAAATTCAAGATGGCGGTTGGTCTTATATTTACTCTATCGTTTTACGAAAATCTTGGATTTTCTTACTAATGAACTAACTAAAAATGGCAATGTGTTTAGTTAATACTCGGTAAAAGTGGGTGCAAGAGGTATACCAGCGAAGTCTCTCTATAACCTGCTAAAAGACCTTGGTCTTACTAGAAGTGCAGCAAGCTCCATATCTAGTAGGGTCCTTCCGAATTTGGCTGGGCAGGGAGAGTAACTTGAACAGAGGAGGTGAGTGTTGACGCGCGTCATTAAGAGATCTCTTTTAAACCTACACCCGTGTCACAAGTCTCGGGCTCTGTTCGGAGATTTTCTCTCAGCCACGCGATGGACCCGGCACCCGCACGGTGAATCCATGGAATGCTAAGATATTCGTCTCTGTCTTAATTAACGCTTTATTGAAATTTTATACTTTTATCCTAAATTTATCTGAGCTGAAAAACGAACTTAGAACCTTCCCATGTTATAGCTGTGAGTAACTTAACTTTTCAAACAGATGTTAAAGCTAGAACAGTGAACTAATTACTTCAACTAACAAGATTACCCCTTTTAAGAGAAGATGACACAGTTACGAGTTAACGCAGCCAAACTTACAAACACAAGTTTATTAATTAAAACTTAAACATTTTATGAATAAGGGCGAAGTCTAGTATATTCTAGAATATTCCGGAGACAGTACTCGGGTCACGTACGACAACATAATGTAATCTAAGTTGAACTGCGAGTTGCAACATGTTATCGACTTGAAGCGCTGTTGTGCGCTCTGAATACAAGTTTTGATTCGCCCGTTTTATGCCAAAGGCCAATAATCTCTACTACTTACGCGAACAAACATAATAGTACAGAAAAACTTAGTACCTTTTACATGGACTCACTGGGTGTCAGGTCAATCGTGTGGTTAAGATAAAATTTCCGAGATGATCCTGGACATTGTGACAAAGGTTTAAGAGAGCTCCTGTATCCCGTCCGGATGACGTATCGACGGTCACGTACCCTCCTTATTTTGTTCTCTCTGCAAAGCCGAATTTGGTTCTTCTACTAGAGCTGCTTAGGAAACTCATTCTAATATACAATACAATTCTGCAATTCTAGTAGTCAAGGTCTACCAGATTGTAGAGAGATTTTGCTGGTGTTGGTGATACCACACTTTTACTGCTACTACATTTAGACTATTATTATTTTACATAACTAATAGTTATTAATAGGCAAATATTTTGAAACAAATAGTCACAGTTTAATATGGATTCAAGCTTTTTTAGAGTTTTTAGGTACACTAAAACTATTTCAATTCGCATTTAAATAACGAAAACGATATCAAACCACAATCAAGAGTTTTTGACAAAATCTTGGACATGCATATGTACACGTCATATTCAAAATCTTTTTTCTAAAGACCATTAATAATAAAATGCAAGGACAACCAAAAAGGCAAAAAAGGAATACCCTAAAAACTCATTTCTTTGTCATCAAGGATTAACCTCGCAGTACGTCGTATAGTCCTGGAGGGCGGATTAGATAAAAAGGGACCCAGGGAGCGCTTGTCAACCTTCGTTTGTCTGTCAAGATTCGGAAATGAAAAATAGAGCCGGTGTGTAAAAATAGAGGAACAGATTGCTTTGTTTTACGTTGAGGTGGAGCAACTGTGCACTGCTCACGACTTTAATCCGAGACCAGTAGAAGACGAGACGACGAAAACGTGTAGTGAACAATGGCTCGTTTGTATACTTACTTTATTAAAGGAGCTGATGCAAAAGTAACGTAAAGCTGCTGTAAGATGTCAATGCTCAGTCCGTATATGCACCCTTAATACGCCCGTCATATGAAGGGGGTGAAGCAGATGCAATCTTTAGATGGCAAACAATTAGTTCCCTTTACCTCAAACAAGCGTGTTATTATTTTAATAACTTTTCTAAAATTCTATATATTTAATTGACTATACAATGTATGTATGACGGATACCACCTAACAACTAACTACGCTGTTATGTACGAGCTTCGTGAAATAACTACGTACCTATTTTACTGCAACTCTCATACTACCGTAAATACAAACGTAAACTGCATGATCAAAATGTGTGCTAAATAAAACATTATTTGCAAAAATTGAATCAAAATATATTGGTGATTTAATCCGTAATATTTAATCAAAATTAAATCTTAATCCTATAAATTGGTCACAGTTTTTCTCAAAATTAGTCAAATTAATTTTAAATAATTAGATGACATATCTATGTTTCATAAAATAATATCTTAATTTATGTAGGTAATATGTATAAACTAATTCCAATTAAAAGTGAAACAAAACCAATATAAAATACGCTAAAATAATTACAACAAAATTAAAACTAAATTAAATCTAAAACCTCCTCTACTCCACTGCAATGAGATATAGTGCCCAGGTAGCATTTTTCCTTTGAATGGCCAAACTAATCCGTTGGCCAAGGTAGCTGCCAGCTCTTTGGTCATCCGTAAACTCAACTATAAAACTTTTTTTAAGATATCGTCAAAAAGAGCACGAGCCTCTGGTCCCCATGGCACTGGCTAAACTGGTCTCTACACCAAAAAGCAGAAAACCAAATTATCTTTTATATTTTCGTATTTGTGCGTCTTGCCTCATGTATATTAGGTGACATATCTTCTATTATATCTTAATTTGTATGAGACACGCTGTATATGTAGTTCGTCTCTCAGTATGTGTTGCAGTGCACAAGCGCGCAAAGTTTCCAGGTGGATGTCAGTGTTCGTTACAATTGGAAATAGAGACAAAGTTTCGTGACTTCCCCTTTTTTATTGACGCGCTTTCTGTACAAGGCTTATTCCGACTCCATGATACATACTCGTATATTTCTTTTTTTTTATTGCAAACTGTGTCCCGCGATTTCCTACCTTCTTAGACCTTCGTAGATTGTAATTCTTTGGGAATGACGGATTATAAAGTAGATTTTCTATACCAGGGTATAATCTATTTATATACCATATTGCGTCCGTTTATTTGCTAAGCCGAGATTGTGTATCAAACATCCATAAAATATTTTTAATTTGCCTTTCTCTCATAAAAACCTTTTCCTGTTAAACAAAAAAAAACGTATTTACGAAATCAGTTATGCGTGATGTAAATATGTTTTTTATTCATTACAAGACAGCCCTTGACTGCAATCACACCTGATGATAAGTGATGATGCAATCTAAGATGGAAGCGAGTTAGGAGTAGAATGAAATCCACACCTCTTTTATTTTCTACACGACATCGTACCGGAACGGTAAATAGCTTGGCGGTACGTACAAAGGGCACAAGGGTGGTAACTAGCACTTCGCATACCACTGTGCCACGGAGGTCGACATTTCTATTAAATTACTAAAAGACTATGGATGACAAATATTTTCCTAAATATTGTCAATAATATTGATTACATTGCGTGTGTGTTGACTCCCTAAGTCACACACTGCCCATAAAAGCCGTCAGCAAAAAAGGCATGATTTCCCGAAGCTCATAAGTCCTTATGAGGTTCGGGAGAGGGTTAGACCTCTCAGGGCTGATAATAGCCCAGTAATTTGTCAGGGGCTCAATATACCGAATCGTTGCGTGCCCCCGAGCAGTTACCGGTGGGTCCAATCCATTCTGCCCCTGACTTTCGCTAGTCGCTATCCATATAAGTTTGATATAGGTCCGACTCCATCAATGTGAATGCCTTTTTTCAATTGGCCACGAGTTTCAGGGTTCTGCGTTAAAATTCTTATCGAATCATTCTTTTATCTATTCGTGTGACCTTTTTTCAGAAATACCTGAAATAATGTAAAAATAATACAAGATATTTTTTTTGTTTACAATCTACATAAATAAATAAAAAAAAATAAAAACAGTTAATTGATAGTTAATTGGTAAAGTAACACGATGTCAAAGTACGGGAACACAAATTTTCATACTACTTTCTCAAACTGTTTTTTTCTTCGTTAAAGAACGTTCAATGTTCTTTCTTAGTCTTAGTCTATATACTATAGTCATAGTCTTAGTCTATGAACTTAAGTAATGATACTTGATTATTTTCGAAAATACTACGGAACCCTCGCCGTATCAATGCGGCACTCGTTTGACCGTTTTATGTACTTGAGGGTGGAACCCTTATCCATTATTCGGCTGAAACACTCGACTTCGTTTGGGCGAAATTCAATTTTTTATTTATTTTCTAAGCCCAAAAATACTGTTCAACTCAATGGTTTTCTATAGGCTCATACAACCTTTAAAACCCGTGCAGAAAGAACTTCGTGTTCTGAGTTCTGCGTTCCGCATTTACAGAACGCAATGTTAGTTATAGTGTTATTCGACTTTACCGTTGTCTATAACTTGACTTTTATCTGATAGAAGATCATCATCATTATCTTCTATCAACGGTGCTGACTTTACATAAGATGCGTTCACCTTGAAACAAATTATTAAACCGCACGGCTAAAAAACGCGCGTAAGAATACTGCCTCAATCATAGACTAGATAGAACCATCGAAAAATTCTCGTATTCAACGGAACATTGTATTCCATGTTGAACATTTTCCAACATGATCCCAAATAACTTTAGGCATAAATTTGTGCTTGTAAATGCACTGTTTGACCTCACGAAGACTGCAAAAAGGTTGCAGGGATCTCTGAATGCAGTGGCGGTTCGAAATTGTAGAACTTATTTGCATGTTCCAGTTACTGAAGGTATACGTCAAGCAGTAGAAGTTCCTTTGACTAATTAATATGATGAACGATAACTATTCTTTTATATGTTTGTAAAATTAAAAAATTACACGACTAAAAACGCGCGGCTTAAAAACGCCCGAACTTCTAAGTTGGCAATACTGTCAACGCGAGTGAAGATACAGCCTTAATCATAGAACTATCGAAGCTTCAACGTAGTTCTTTAACAAGTCGACAGCACGAATCCCCGTATCACTCAGCGGAACACTGCATTCTATGTTGAACATGTTTCAACATGTTCCCAACAAACTTTGGGCATGAATTTATAAAACTTTAGCTGTTTAAATCTAACCGCATTCGGTTCAACTTGCCGGCAGCGGCTTTGTTGCGTTGCTTTGTACTTAACTACCCGTTGTTGTACAATTATTTCGTGTATATGTTTGTGTTTCGAAATCGTATTAAATTATTATTAAGAGCTTAAGTTTAGTGTTACTTAGTTGATTTTAAGTTCTCGATGCAAATGAGGATTGTTATTATAGGATATTGACACAAAAAGGCACCTTCGAAAGACCAGGCCATAGCTTTCTTAAGCCTATCAGTACAACAGTAGTTGCCAGGTGTTCTGCGAGTCTTGCAACCGGATTTTCAAAACTGAGTTTGGATTCGCCACTTTTTCTTTCATCCAAAAAGATCGCAGTAGCAGGCCTGAGTTACGAAGTACTGATACATTCTACTTGATTTAAAAGAGCATATTAGACAGTGATCCTTACAGAGTTAAAAAATACTGGTTTGGATTCCCTACTATACAAGTGTGGTGGGTCGAAGCTACATATCCTTGAGAGACACTTGTAGTTTATGTTGAAAATGTAATACGCTCCAAATCTATCCTCCTAACATAAAAAAGAGTTAGAAAAGAGACCACAAGTTGCAGTATTTGTTGAAAATACTGTACCAGCTATTATAATGCCGCATTTTCTGGAGTTGCTCGTAAAAAGCGATAGAAACGCAAAAGAATCGAACCGTGGGTCATGTCACTGAGCCGCTAATAGAACAAGGTCGAAGCTTTTCTTTAACTTAAGGTCTCATAGTGCGAGAGAAAATATTGTGTACTATAGTAATGTCAAGGAGGCGAAATGAAATATATAAATAAACTAATCTTTACAAAGTTATCTTTCATAAGTTCTGTCAGCCATAACATTGCCATTCCACAACCACATCTGGCAGAATACGCAAGGAACACCTCTTAATAATTCACTACATCTTGGAAACTTAGTAGGTACATTTTAAATTGCAAAACTATAGTTCCATTAGCCATGAAAATTAAAATACTAATTACGTACTCAATTTCAAAAAGGCTATACATATACAATTTTTATTTCAAACTAACACACAAAGTGAAATGAAAAAAAATATCCTCGTTATGTTTTTTTATTCATTACAAGTTAGCCCTTGACTTCAATCACAGCTGATGGTAAGTGATGATCTGATTTAAGATAGAAACGGGCTAACTTGTTAGGAGTAGGAAAATATCCATACCCCATCTGTTTCTACGCGGGTGCATCCCAGTAATACCTCCTAATTTTAGTTCTATAGAACTGTTGATACACCATATTAGTGCTTAGTGTCTATATAGAACTAATGGGACAAAATTAAAGTAATGTCGATATCAACATCTTGTTTGTACGTTTCATATAAAATATCTATAGTTTTTATAAGTATATATATAGAATCTCTTTTGATTGCAATAATAAATGTCCATTTAAATTTGAAAGTATCTATAAACATACTATATCGAATACAGGTTTGCTTAAATTGCACAAAACGTGGTATTGAGGTGTTTAATGAAATTTTTTCTAAACTGAATAGTTCGTGCGAAAAATACTTCCAAAGTGGTAAAATGTGTGTCCCCCTGTAACTTTTAAAATAAGAGAATATTTTTTTAGACACAACTACTACTTGGTTTTAACAACTTAGCTTTTGTCGCAAGGGATATTTTTTTGTTAAAAACAAAATGAAATATAAATCAGAGTAATATAAAGTTTATAACTTATATGCTCTAAGTAAATTCAAGAGCAAAACTATACTACAGTACTATATAGAACTATTGGGATATAATTTGACAGCACGGAAAATATCCCAACATTTCTATAGAACTACGGTATGGGGTACTACTGGGATACACCCTTCTACGCGACATCGTACCGGAACGCTCAATCGTTTAATAGTACGTCTATGTTGATACCATTCAACTGATTATATGAAAGAGCTTTAAATTAATATTTATAACCAGTACTCAATAAAGTGTAGAAACGATAGAAAAAATAATAAATTGTAGCTACACTATAATATTACTATCTTATAGCATCGCAGTCAGACACTTTCATTAGATACTCGTATAGAGAGATAGGTTGTAGGGCAGTAGTTCCCTATTCGAAGGCTTTCGAGGAGCTTTCGTTAAGCCCCTTGAAGTTCTGGCTTACTTCGACTTTTAATGTTGCTTTGAAGCATCGTATTTATACCCAGAGGGACATTTAGGACTTGTTTGTCCGTGTTTATTATGATACTAGCGTTGCCCCGCGGTTTTTCCCGAGTAGATTTCGTTCCTATGTGTATATCGGGATAGCAATTAGCACTCCTGATATAAAAGATAATTCTTACAATTCGACTGGTTTCAGAGTGCTTCGTGTTTGGTGTAGTTTCAGAGAAACCCCTGTATAAACAAACGAACTGTTCAGCTTTATAATATTAGTATAAATTTTGATACATAAATAGTATATACGCAACATTCATTTTTTATTAGGTTAAAAAATTTTAAAATTTACTTTTTAGTAAAGTCGCTAATGAAAAATTGTAAAGTTACAATTGAAAATTGTAGAGTCAACATCTCTTGAGGATGCTCCGGTTTCCGAGTGAAACGTACATATTGTATTTTTTGTCAGTTTTGGGTGACGTTTCGGTTTATTTCCGATGATTTTTTGTGGGTAATAGCAAAATATATCAATTATTTAATGTCAATGATGAACATCTGTAACAAATACTTAAATTTGCTAAAGATACATTCTCGTAATAATCAGCCTATCTTCTTATAGGAGGGAGGTTATGGACCTTATACCCTCCACGCTGCTCTAATGCGGGTTGGCGGATTTAGGGTGATAATGATTGATTATTATTTAACGAGCGACCAATGGTTTAAAGTCTTCTGCGTGACACAGGGATGTAACATCGCCAACTTACCGACTAGCCGGTAGAGGTGTCAAAAATTTAATTGCTTGATATTACACTGGCCTCCAGACCGGAACACAGTTGTGACACCGGAAATAAGCATGCAACTACTTCTCCGGACTATGACAAAACGCTTTACAACTTTTGTGAATAGTTTGATAAATACATTAATGATTTAAAATGTTTTCCTCTTGTAGAAAATCGTCGTACCTATGTTAAAAGCGTCGAGTCCAGCTGCCATTAAAATTTAACGCTAATGGTGTAACGGTCTGAACAGTCGTTGTCTCGGGAGAGAAAAAGGGTACAGTTAATTAATAATAAACTGGAACACTAATATAAACCCATTATGTTATCGCGCTAAGTAGGTACGTTAACCTTAAAGGTGACTAGGAGATGTTAAATAAGGGTAATATCTTTTAGACCCTCTAAGAGGTTGTGATAACCAGATCTTTGTTTCTTGATAAAAACTTAAAGTTAGTTTAAATTAAAAAAATACAAATACCTATTTGTACCCTACCTTTTGAATCCTACTTTCTTTATAATTTATTTCTATTGTAGTTGTTTTTCTATAATTTGATGTAAGCATAAATAAATAAATACATAAAGGGGTTTATAAGAGAGGTATCCTCTCTCTTATAGGAGGGAGGCCTGGCCCTATGGTGGACCGTTAATGGACTGATAATGAAGAGGTAGTGATAGCCAGATCTTCGTTTCTTGATATAAGCTTCAATTAGGTGTAAATTTTGAAAAATGAAAATGTTGTAGAGTTTTGATCACGGTAACTTTGGAAAGTGGTAGGTAACAAAAATCCAGGCTCCCATCCGACATCTTCATTATTACCTTATTAACAACCCCCTACAAGGCTAGGCTCCCTCTTAATAGGAGAGGGGATATGGTGCGTATATTCTCCACGCTGCTCCAATGACAGTTAATGTATTTATGGTGATAATGGTAAGTAGAATATTATTTAATAATCACTATCAGATGTTGAAAGTAACCGATACTCCAAGACCAAAGATATAACATCACCGACTTCTCAACTTCAGGTTAAGTAAATTACTGAGAACTCCATGGCAAAAAGAAAAATCAATAATAGAATTTGACTGCTTCCGTGGCGCAGTGGTATGTGCAATGGATTCATAAGACAGAATTCCTGGATTCGATTCGCGGATGGGTCAATAAAGACGATTAAGCGTTCTGGTACGATATCGTGAAAAAATCGAAATGGGTGTGGATTTCATCCTACTCCTAGCAAATTAGAACGCTTCCATCTTAGATTTCATCACCATTGGGTGTGATTGCACTCAAGGATAACTCGTAATGATAGACAAAAATATTTCATCATTCCGACCCAGGACTCGAACCTAGGATCTCATGATGTAGACAAGTTACTGAATTAATCTACATAATTTTCCGCCAAATTAGGTATAGATTGAAAACAGCTAAGTAGGGCGCGGCTATCACTGGGTCACAGCAAACAATGATTAAGTCCACAACAATCCACACATATTATACGTCTGATTCAATATTAATTCCAATCCGCGCCGCCAAATTAACCCTTCTCTCTAGATCTATCTGACAAGTGCTGGGATTGAGTATTTACTGAGATTACCGGAGTTGGGTCTGCAATATCAATAAATATTGTTATGTAACTAAATCCCACAGTCTCTTCACGAGTTATCTTACACTATTCACTCGATAGATTTTAGTTTTGACGGCCTCCGTGGCGCAGTGGTACGCGCAGTGGATTTATAAGACGGAGGTCCTGGGATCGATTCCTGGCTGGGCCAGTTAAGATCTTCTAAATTGGTCCAGGACTGGCTGGTAGGAGGCTTCAGCCGTGTCTTGTTACCAACCTACAACTTTCCGCCAAGCGATTAAGTGTTCCGGTATGATGTCCTGTAGAAACCAAAGGGGTGTGGATTTCATCCTACTCCTAACAAGTTAGCCCGCTTCTATCTTAGATTGCATCATCACTTATATTAGTTGTGATTGCAGTCAAGGGCTAAAAAACACATCAACACATCGCGAATAAAATTGCTAGGCACAGCAACTTATAGATTGAAAGCAGCTAAGTAGGGCGCGGCTATCACTGGGTCACAGCAAACAATGATTAAGTCCACAACAATGCACACATATTATACGTCTGATTCAATATTAATTCCAATCCGCGCCGCCAAATTAACCCTTCTCTCTAGATCTATCTGACAAGTGCTGCGATTGAGTATTTACTGAGATTACCCGAGTTGGGTCTGCAATATCAATAAATACTGTTATGTAGCTTAATCCCACAGTCTCTTCACGAGTTATCTTACACTATTCACTCGATAGATTTTAGTTTTGACAGCCTCCGTGGCGCAGTGGTACGCGCGGTGGATTTATAAGACGGAAGTCCTGGGTTCGATTCCTGGCTGGGCCAATTAAGGTCTTCTAAATTGGTCCAGGACTGGCTGGTGGGAGGCTTCAGCCGAGTCTTGTTACCAACCTACAACTTTCCGCCAAGCGATTAAGTGTTCCGGTATGACGTCGTGTAGAAACCAAAGGGGTGTGGATTTCATCCTACTCCTAACAAGTTAGCCCGCTTTCATCTTAGATTACATCATCACTTATATTAGTTGTGATTTCAGTCAAGGGCTAAAAAAATAGTATTGTTAATTATTTTGCGATACAGGAGCTCACTTCGCGAATAAAATTGCTAGGCACAGCAACCTATAGATTGAAAACAGCTAAGTAGGGCGCGGCTATCACTAGGTCACAGCAAACAATGATTAAGTCCACAACAATCCACACATATTATACGTCTGATTCAATATTAATTCCAATCCGCGCCGCCAAATTAACCCTTCTCTCTAGATCTATCTGACAAGTGCTGCGATTGAGTATTTACTGAGATTACCGCAGTTGGGTCTGCAATATCAATAAATACTGTTATGTTAGCGAAATCCCACTGACTTTTATTTATTTATTCTTTATTTGTACACCACAAGTAAGAAAAACATAAAACAGATATAAAATACAATAAGGTGCTCTCACTTTTAGTGATTGCTATAATACTACGGACGTGAATATTGCCTATAGCACATTTTCTGATTTATTCAAAATGTTCTATGATCTGTGTTTTCCTGTTATAAAAATAAAAATTAATGCTATCAGAAGGCCTAGATGGATGACCAAAGGTATCAAAAAGTGCTCAGCTCGTAAAAGGGAAATGTTGTGGAACTACAGGAAACGTCCTACTTTAGAAAACAGAAATAAATTTAAGACTTACTCTAAGCGTTTAAGAAAAATAATAACGTTCACTCGACAAATACAAAATAGTTATACAATAAAATCTGCGCGAAATAAATCTAAAGCTTCTTGGCGAGTGATACAACAATCACAACCTGTTTTTCCTAAACCATCTATTGACAAAATAAATATCAATGGTAATACTATAACAAATATACAAAGAATAGCACAGAATTTCAATGATTATTTTATTAATACTGTTAAAAGTAGTGTCGCGAAACCGTATAAAATAAAAAATAATAAAAATAATTCAGTATTTTTTAATCCAACTAATATCAATGATATTATTCGAATCATAAGCTCTCTTAAAAATACAAAAAGCACGAGTCATGACGATATATCCACGACAGTTATAAAACGCGTAGCATATGTGGTAGCTCCGATTCTATCTCATATTGTTAATTTGTGTATATCCAGTGGAACTTTCCCAGATCAATTAAAGATCACGATAGTGAAACCTCTTTTTAAGAAGGGAGATAGAATGGACGTAAAAAATTATAGGCCAGTTGCATTAGTGTCAGTATTTTCAAAGATAATAGAAAAAGTTATATATGATAGGCTTTATGACTTTTTTGATAAAAATAATTTGCTATCAGATGAGCAAAGAGGCTTCCGAAGAAAAAGCGACATTAATATAGCAATTTACAATTTTTTAAATACAGCAATGTCAAATGTAGATCATAAGAATACGGTTTGCACATTATTTATGGACCTAAGAAAAGCGTTTGACCATGTAGATCATAGAGTACTATTAGAAAAATTATATGACTATGGTGTTAGAGGCAATGTTAACGAATTAATTAAAAGTTACTTAAGTAATAGAAAGCAATATACTGTGATCAATAATATTAATCAAAACAGCAAGAATGAAATCATTTACAAATCTAATGTAAGTTCAGTAAAATATGGTGTTCCTCAAGGCAGTGTATTAGGTCCCCTTTTATTTATAATATATATTAATGATCTCCCGAAATCAATACCACATTCAGTCACACTTTTTGCTGACGACTGTACTGTAACTTTTATTAACAAAGGTTACACTATTACGGAATTTGAAGAAGAAATTAATAGTTCCCTAAATATGATAGTCGACTGGCTTACTAAAAATAACCTTTATTTAAATTTTGACAAAACCAATATAATACACTTTAAAAAACGACATGCACGAAAGATTTCTTTTAATATAAGTTATGACACTAATAAAATTAAACAAATAGACGAGACTAGGTTCTTAGGACTGAATATAGATGTTAATTTAAATTGGAAGGCACATATAGATTCAGTATGTACTAAGATGAGCAAGTTTTCTTATGCTCTTTATATGCTGTCCAAAGCTGTAAACACAGATACGCTTATAACAGCATATCATGCCTACGTAGCATCAATACTAAGATACGGAGTAATTTTTTGGGGTAATGCGACAGACAGTGATGCTGTGTTTAAAGCTCAAAAAAGATGTTTAAGGTCAATGTTTAATTTGAAACAAACAGATAGTTGCAAAGAATATTTTAGACGTTTTAAAATATTGACATTCCCTTCCATATATATTCTTGAATCTATATTATTCGCTCGGAAAAATATACATCTTTACAATTCTTTACATAGCGAAAGACACAAGGGTAAACTGTCTGTACCTGTAAGCAGATCAGCACACTTTGGGAATAGTGTGTTTATTATGACTTGCATATTATATAATAAATTACCTGCAAATATAGCAAGCATCAAAAATTTCAATATATTTAAACATAAGCTGCAGGAGCATTTGATAGATAAAACTTATTACACGATTCAAGAATATGCAAATAGGTACAGGATTTGACATTGACCTAACATGTATTTTTTTATTTTTTTTATTTTATATTTTTTTTTTATCTTTGACAATAATTATTTTAATATGATCCTTGACATTTTTTATTTGATATATTATATTTTTTATATTCTTAAATTCTCTTTGACATTTTATTAGTTTTTTTTTCTTTTTTTAAATTTCTTTAATTATTTTATGTAGTTTAACATTTGCATGCCTGTTATCGGCGAGACATTGTATCTTTTTTAACATAACAAGACCTATGTATATCGTACTATAATGTTTCAAGCAAATAAATGATTCTGATTCTGATTCTGATTCTGATAAGTTGAGCTGGTACAAGAGCTGGCCTTATCGCTTAACAGCGATTTCTTCCAGGCAACTTTAGGAAAACATGAGGACACTAGAATGCAGGTGGAGAATAATACGTATAAAATAAATACATTTAAATTGCGGAAAATACCTATACAATAATTATAATAGATATCGTAAGATGAACTAGTATATTATATTTAATGCAGCATAAAAATTAAAAAAAAAAGAATTCAAAGTCGTCTTTATTGTGTCAAATAGAATGTCTTGACAACACTTTTATATATGCTCAGTGATTCTCTCTTCACGAGTTTTCTTAAACTATTTACTCGATGGCCTTAAGTTAAGCATAGTTATTTATTTCGCGATACATGAGCTCACTAAGAACTTATTTCCCAGTACTTCGGGGATCTACGCAGGCAACATTGCTGGGCACAGCTAGTTACCTATAGATAGAAAACTATTGTAAATAGGGCGTGGCTATCACTAGATCAGCTAATAATATTCACTCATAACGTAGGTACGTCTGATTCAATATTAATTCCAATCCGCGCCGCCAAATTAACCCTTTCCCAGATCTATCTGGCAAGCACCGCGATTGAGTATTTACCGAGATTACCCGAGTTGGGTCTAAATGGTAACAAATCGTTGTTGGAAGTTCCGTGAAATGGTCGGTTTTATTTTACAATCCCGCTCCTAATCGACTTTGAATGAGTCTTCTTTGAAATCTTTAATTTTATGACGGCATCCCTAATTTCGAACTTTGGTTGATGGAGTTTTTTATTATTTATGTTTGCTCATTCCAGGTTTACAGTTTTATAAAAACACAATGTGTATTTTCATTCGATTTTGAATGAAATTTTATCTCTTTATTTTTATTAAATAGTATTAACACTTTAGAATATTATAATTTTTTGAAAATAACGTGATATCAAAAATAATTTTTTCATTCTATTAATTTTATAATTTTATGCGTATGTTATGTGATAGTATATAGTTATATGTTAGTTTAGTATATAGTTATCGCAAAAGTTTAAATGAAAATGGGTTTTTGGAGATTTTAGCAACTATATACATATGCATATTTTTTATCAAAATCAAACAAGCCGGCAGAATAGACAAGAAAATAAATAAATGTCCTCACTACAACCGAAATTTGAAGGTCCATATACCAATAATCGGAATAAACGAGCATTAAATCCCGGCATATAGGCACAGGGACGGTTCTGAAAAATATCCAAGCTCAAAACAACCCAATAAATCAAAACTGGCACAAATACGAACCAATCGATGTCATTAACCTGTCAACAAAGGATATCTTGGCTGCTTTTTCTTTCTCCCACATATGAATGCCTCGTTACCAGTCTAGTAAAGGACACTCCAGCAAAAGGCTCTATTGAATCGCCTTATCCCACTTCTGATGGCACTATTGTTTGATTTTAAACTTTGTGCTGAAGTCATAAGGTTGTTTTTTGCATGTGTACGTTTAGGTACTCCTTTACATTGTGGTTTAGTAGAACTTTGTTAACAATGGAGGTACTAGACGTTAAGGTCGCTGTAGTTTATTAATATGATTTTTTAGAGAGCGTCCTATATAAATCTGTAGTAAAAGTTTTGGTAGGAAATATTTTAGAAAATAATATCGTTTGAATTGAAATTCAAAAACTATTATTTGTATCACTAGTCTTAAGTATTATTGTTGAACGTTATAGAAGTATCGTAGAAGTCGACTTATTCTAACAGATTTCTATTACAAGCTATCACAGTAAGACGATTCGATACCTACTTGAATTTTAGTTGCGTTTGAGAATTCCAGCGTTAATCGCCTAACTCGCATTTCAACAGCATGGTGGACTTAAGCATCATATCCCCTTTCCTAAAAGAAGAGAGGGCTGATCCTGTAGTTTAACTTTTGTCTAATGACAATCGACTTTTTTATCTCGTAGAAACGCGAATAATTCATCATATTTCATGATCATTATCTTTAATCCATATTTTCCTCATTGTAAAAAATGTCGTTTTTCTTCATTCTTAATTTTCTTCATTGATCATTTCACACTTCCCCACTCATCCAGTTCAAGTTCAGTTGTATATAAAGAAACGTGACCTTGATAAATATAAGCAATGCCGTTTAGTTGGCTAAGCCCCTGGCATAAGTGATCACGAGATCACATTAGGGGAAGGGTTGATGAGGGTGCCACCTTTTTATAACCATTGACAAGAAAAACAACCAATCTATTTATACTCTTTCGGAAACAGAACTGAACTTGGACTTGCAACAAAGATTGACCTGAATTTGATTCCCAGCTCGGACCATTTTAGGATTTTTTACATTATCTAAGTTGACTCAGATCTAGTTTTGTGGTAGGCTTCGGTCGGGGCTATATCGGAATACCGATACCGAAAAAAAAAACCGCTTAGCGATAAACGAAAGCTCGTTATTTATTCGGTCCTGGTCTTCATCATCCCAAACCCGCCAACCCGCATTAAATTAGTATGTTGGGTGGCTATAGTGTCTTCCCTAGAACGAAGAAAAGCCTGGGTCTATCGTGGGTCGTTCAAAATAGGCTAATACCCATATATACACATATATAGCTGATAATATATAGGCAGTAATCAATTAGCATCAGCTGAACCGTATGCTCGTTTACCAGCTATTATTGCGATAAAAAAGGTCAAACAGTAAAAATACGAATCTAGAAATAATTTCTAGGTATAAAGTTACAAGAATCTAGAAATAATACATGAATAAATAACAGGGCCGTTTATGTTTACGGCTCATATAATTAATGTAAATTTCCTTTCCTAGGAAATGAGTCCATAGTTTATAGAATAATTATAAATAAAGCTCTATAGTGAAATAATTGTATCATAAAATAAGGATATTTTTGTTTTACATTCACTAATTGATATTTATGTATTAATTTGGCTGGTGGAAGGCTTTCGCCGTGGCTAGTTACCACCCTGCCGACAAAGATTAGATTAGATTAGCCGCCAAGCGATTTAGCGTTCCGGTACGATGTCGTGTAGAAACCGATAGGAGTGTGGATTTCCATCCTATTTCTAACAAGTTAGCCCGCTTCCATCTTAGATTGCATCATCACTTAACATCAGGTGTGATAGCAGTCAAGGGCCAACTTATAGTTATTAAAAAATAATATATTATCTCTTTCCATAACAGCCGAAGGACATTTACTCTTATATATAGGATTATTGTAAGGACATAAATTCCATAGTCTTTAAACATACAGCCTCAGAATAGACAGTATACAGCTATGTCAGTTAATTTACCTACTTCTTCTGTGGATCTCCCTTTTTTATTGAATCGCGTAGAGATTCAGCCATATTCAGACCATTGCTCGCTCCATCGCCGAATAAGAGACTCTGTTATTTATATATTAACAACAGGCTATTTTATATGACCTATCTTTATAAGAGACAATATCTGGAGCTCAGACGCACTACACTGCCCCACACTGCCAATATTTTTGACTCTGAAATAATTACTGTCGAACAACGAAAACAAAGTAGGTTACCGACACGATTTGTAGCCTCCGTTATTCTGTACGATCCTGAGCTTTGGTATTATTATACCAAAATTCACCTAAATTAGTTCCAGATAGACATACTAACTTTCGCAGTCACAGATAGACAATTACCTTTCGCATTTTAATATTAATAAATAGTAAGGGACACAAAATGAGCTTTATATAAAATTTTTCTTTTTTCGAACAGACTAGATAAAATTTTTGCAAACCAATCAGCCTGTAGTAGGCTGTGTAGCATTGAAATCGAACAAGGCCTTTTAGCGGATTTTCTTTTACGACTATTGAAAAGCCTTTTACTCCCAAAATACCGCTTTAATTTGTAAAATCGTAAAAAGCTATCGCCTGTCTGGCCTAAGAAAGGTGATCTTGATCAAGGTTGCCACTATCTTTATAAAATATGACCCCTACGAGATTTTTAGACGAAATTAGAATGAAAATTTTTATTTTTATTTTCTGAAAAGTACAAATAGCGTCATCATGAGGCACGTAAGTAAATATTTATTTTAGTCACTACATACAGTACCTCCTGTTTTATAATCTTTCATATTTAAAAACTTTATTATTATATCGTCTATTTTTACCCGACTGCGTCAGAAGGAGGGTAATGTTTTTCGAGTTATGTATGTATGTCCGTTTCTTTGGCATGCGCTACAGCCTAAACGGCTGAACGGATTTTGACATGTGAGGTGTCGTTGATTTTGGCAAAATTGTGAAAGTGACATAGGCTATATGAATTTTCAAAATGGCGGCTGTAAATGGGGGAAAAAAGGGGGGATGTGTGTATTTTTTTCTTTTATCTTAGCAATATGGGTATCAAATGAAAGTTCGTAAAAAGACCATTTCAAAAATATAAATATCATATCATGTTTATATTACGGTTTTAACAAAAAATGTCAAAAAGTATACCAAGTGTACCGTCACATTTCTATACCACAAATTATAACTAAAAAGTCTCAAATAAAATTAATATTATAAAAACAAAAAACTTAGAAGTTAAGAACTGAAAAAAGAAAAACAAGGATCACTATATCTATATAAAATTCTAAATTTTTATGGTGTTGCAGGCGGGGACAAACGTAGTTTTGGTAGATCTTTCTTTCCCAGGTAGTAAAGTATTTTGTCCACACCTGCAGCACCATAAAAAATTTAGAATTTTATATAGATATAGTGATCCTTGTTTTTCTTTTTTCAGTTCTTAACTTCTAAGCAGTCGGGTTTTTTGTTTTTATAATAATAATTTTTTTCATTTATTTGGTAAACCAACAACCTTGCATTTCTTACAAACTATTTAATATTTCATATGCTAAACGGTAACAAGATAAAATATTTGGCCACTATACATACACACATAGGTCAACACCACATGCGACAAACATTCAAAATATCTAAATATAATAAATACTAAATTAAATTAAACAGTCTTACAGCTATACAAAAGTAATGTAATATAAAATAAAAAGAAAATGACATGCACTTAATAATAACAAAAAAGTTTAAAATTATAAAGCTGAAGAGTTTGATTGTTTGAACGATAACGCTAATTTCAGGACCCTAGTTCTTATTGAAAAATTATTTTTGTGTTGGATAGTAAGGAGACATCCTAAAACTGCCTCAAGTTGGTTTTAAATGAAAAACACATAGAGACCGAACAAAATAAACGAAATAAAATAGCTTTATAATTATATTTTTTAAATATATAAATAGAAATATTAGAACTAGCGGGGTTTTAAAATAGACCCCAAAAAGGTATTATTTTTAATTCCTATTGAGTCGTAGTTGATATCGACAGTTGCATACAAAATGTATAAAGAAATGACTTTTCTTCATAACATTTTGTTTTCGGTAGTTAAGATAACACTAAGTAAAACATAATAAAATAATTATTACTTTTGTGTTCATTAAATTACCTATAACAATATTTTTTTTACTAAAATAACCTTTTAGGCAGGTATTTTAGTAAGAGTTTATGGTACTGATTATGCAATAACCCCACTATCTAGGGCCAAATATACTATTTATTATTAAATTAGATATAATTACCAACCCAATAGTAAAAGTTTCATGGAGATGCATAAACTTTTAATTTTTCCTGAGGCAAACAATGTATGGGCGGTGGGCCATTTCCTATATTGAGAAACGTTTTAAGCTATATAACATCACTCTGCAACCAATAGTAGCGAAGAATCAGGTCAAAAAGTGGAAAAACGGGGAAAATAATTCATCTTTTTCATAAAAAATAAGTCGACTATTTTTATTTTCGTAATCTTATTCATTATAATTACTCGTGGGCGAAGTCGTTGATAGCCGCTAGTTCTGTATAATAATTATATTTGTAATCTATTGGTTTGTTACAATTGGTGACAACCCTACACGTTTACCTCTGTCCCGTATTACGTATACAAACCGGACAAAGGTAGTAATATTTTTTATGGGTTATACAAAGCAGATATGGGTTAAATAAACATTAAAGAGTCAGATGCCTTAGATTGCTTTAGGTTAGGGTGTAACCAACATCAAAGATAAGATATTTTAACAAAACAAAAATCATAAGTTATTCGTACTAAGACCTTCAGGGCAGTCTTAATTAAACGTAGTTAGAATTCAGTTGAGACCACGTTTACACTGATTTTGTTTGTTACGTTAATTAAGAGGTATTAAATAGACGTTTTTGTAGTAGTAAAGCTTTTTGTGAGTTTTCCTGGAGAAGTACGGGTACTACCACCATGCTAATTTCTACCGGAAAGCAGTTTTGGTGTGTTGCAGTATAAAAGTGTGAAATTGCCGGTGTAGTTAAGTACCTACACATGACACACACATAGCACCTATGTCTGCGATTGGAGGATACGGCAGTGCTTTTTACGATGTGGTCATAATATGTAACCTATTGTAGCCGATAGTTTTCCACTTATTATAGTTTTGACGGGCTCCGAAGTGCAATAGTATGTGTGGTGGATTTATAAGATGAACGTCCCGGGTTAGATTCTCAGCAGGTCTAGCTGGTGAAAGGTCTTGGCCGGGATAGTTACTCCATCACCATAGATGTACTGCCTAAGGATTTAGCATTCCGGGACGATATTCTGTATTAACCTTTTCGGTATAAGAAGTTAGAAAGTCTGGTGTATTATAACCCTGATCCAAAAAGCACGTTAAACCATCGTTCTGCATATAGTAGTGACGATATTGATTGACATTTGGTAGAGATCACTACCAAATTCAATCATTATTATCCTAAGCCCTCCAATTGACATCAAAGCTCGCGCCTGACTACGATCTCACATTCTGGTAAGTGTAGATGTGGTCTAAAGTGGGCCACACATGCTTAGTAGATGCTTGCTTAGATTGCTTATTCACTCTTGTTTTGGTTTTAAAGTTGTAGGAATAAAGAAAGTCTGACTTTAGAAGGCAAAACGCTTTATACGAGTCCTGGAAACATCAACGAATCGGGACAGGAAGCGAAAATAGGGATGAATTCCCACCCAGTGTCTTGTAGTGCTATGGTAATAATAAGGTGAAGGAGGTACGAGGTCAAGTAAGTCCTGAGAACACTCGCCGAAATACATCATGTTAAATACTAGGACTTTTTAAAATTCTTTTATTTAACTATGTATCCTAGTTATGAAAGAGCGGAGTCTTCTAGTACAGGGGTAGTTTATACTACTCCTAAAAGAAAGCTCCTAACTCGCATGTATTAATGTAAGGTAAAAAATGAAATAAACGAATTTTTTTTTTTACTTTTGACGACCTTCGTGGTATGCGCGGTGGATTTATAAGACGGAGGTCCTGGGTTCGATTCCCGGCGGGGCAGATTGAGATTTTTCTTAATTTGTCTTGGTCTGGCTGGTGGGAGGCTTTCGCCGTGGCTAGTTACCACCCTACCGACAAAGACGTACCGCCAAGCGATTTAGCGTTCCGGTACAATGTCGTGTAGAAACCAAAAGGGGTGTGGATTTCATCCTTCTCCTAACAAATTAGCCCGCTTCCATCTTAGCTTGCATCATCACTTAACATCAGGTGTGATAGCAGTCAAGGGCTAACTTGTAGTCGATAAAAAAAAATTAAAAAAAAAACGGAAACTTACAAACGACCGACGATGATCAAGGCTGTGCAGATTTTCCAGTAGTGGTTCAGAGCCAATAAGTAACTTATCTTCTAATAAAAACGCCTACAAAAATGTCTGTAAGGCCGCAAATATATTTGGTAGGACAAGTAATTACGTGGTAGTTTGTGCTTGTACAGTGATCGATAACCGGCGCCGACCTGCCGGCTCGATTATGTGGGCTTAATTATATATAGCCTACACTATTTAAAAACTACGAGTTTGTCGAGCCAGTGATTAACCAGTGTGGCTACTGCTAATGTCCTGAATTTAAATCCTAGTTAACCCAAGAGTCGTGAGAATGATCCTCGCCCGATGGCATATTAATTATATTAATGGCATACCCTTAATTTTCTGATTATTAATTAGAAATCTCTCCTTATAGAAAATGGGATAAGGAGCGTATACCCACAGACTCTTCCAATGCGGGGTCGCGGGCATAGGGTGATAATGTTTCATTTATTAACAATCACTACGATATGATAATGATATTGACCGGAACCGACAGCTTTACGTGCTCTCCGAAGCACAGGAGGTTAACGACTCCGACCACCAACTTAACGACTCCGGACTTTTTTTTTTATCGACTACAAGTTGGCTCTTGACTGCTATCACACCTGATGTTAAGTGATGATGCATTCTAAGATGGAATCGGGCTAACTTGTTAAGAGTGGGACCTTTCGGTTTCTATACGACATCGTACCGGAACGCTGAATCGCTTAGCAATACGTCTTTGTCGGTAGGGTGGTAACTAGCCACGGCGAAAGCCTCTCACCAGCCAGACCAAGACAAATTAAGAAAAATCTCAATCTGCCCCGCTAGGAGTCGAACCCATGAACTCCGTGTTATAAATCCACCACGCATATCACTGCGCCACGGAGGTCGTCATAAACGGACGGACTTTGAAATGAAATTTACTGAAAATTTCATAGAATAATGAAAACACAGAACTATTCTGACTAACTGACCCGAACCAGGATTCGAACCTAGCACCTCGTGATCGGAGCCACATAGGCTTACCACCAGACTAACGAAGCATTATAAAAGGATACTACAAAACATCCTGTAACTACAAAAACATATTACTTAAAATAAAGAACTAAAAGAATCCTTTGTAATATAAAAGTACAAATACATTTTATTCGTAACAAACCAACACATCTGGGCAACAGAAGTTATTCCACCATATCTTATTGAGTGCTCAGTAGATCCTCGATATCGGCAGGCGCCGCTGGCAATAATTTAACTAAGTTCTGCAACTCCCCAACTCCTCAGGGAGAGTTTTTAAACCATTATCTAGATACGGGCATACGTCCAACTTCGAGTATCTTGTACCTTGTATTATATTAACAAGTATTGGCTTCCTCTTGGAATAAGATGTTTATTTTACACTAGCTATGCCACATGGTTTCACCTTTTAACGGGCTACCATATGGCCTTTCCTGCTTACAGGAAAAGGGATATAGAGTTGCTTTGTTCACCAAGCTGTTCTAATGCGGATTACCAGGCTTAGGGTGATAAGGTTTTGATTTATTAATTATCAGTATCAGATATTGATTGAAGTTAGTGATCGGAACCGTCTGCTTAACGTACTCTTCAACGCACAAGGGTGTCTGTGTAGGTGCTAAATCTTATCCAGATGCGATTAGCCTTTTTGTCATAACTACTATTCATCATCATCATATTATTACTACAGGGCCAGGTCTCCCTCCTAGACCCACCACGCTGCTCTAATGCGGATTGGCGGGCTTAGGGTGATAATGTTTCATTTTCTAACGATTTGTTTATTTTGCTATGGCAAAATACTGACGTCGTGAAGAATAACGATCACTATCAGATGTTGATGACAGTGACCGGGACCGACGGCTTAACGTGCTCTCCGAGGCACGCGGGTGTAACACCACCAACTTCCCGACTTCGGGCTTGGAATGTACTGAGAATTTCATAGAAGAATGAAAAACTCAGAATTATTCCGTGACCCGATCATAGATTCGAACACAGGACCTCGTGATCGAAGCCGGGTAGGACAACCATTACACCAACAAGGCAGTCAACTACTATTATAAAGTCAAATGTTTGTGAGTGTGTATGATTGTTACTCTTTCACGCAAATCTACTGAATGGATTTGATAAAACTTTGCAATAATATAACATAAAGATCACATAGGCCACATTTTATTCCAAAATTCCCACGGGAAAGAGAACTACGCAGGTGGAACCGCAGGCGTACCTAGTGGGTATAACATGTGGCGACACTCGCAATTAATACCGTCTCAATGAGCCGACCTCACACGAGTCATTTCCCATACTTAAAACTCGCGTGGTTGTGAAAATGCCACAGTCTAAAAAAACATATTATCAATTATTCAAAATACTTCAGTAGACGCGTCTGGGTTACATTAGCAATCATTACTCCGTCTCACACGAGCCATTCAAATTTGAAAAACTTGACTCAAGGTCGTTACGTGACTGAACTGACATGACGTATGGGGCGTGTCGCTTTAATGTCCAGAGCGAGAGAGCAGTCAGTCGTGTGTGGTATACGGATAGAGAGCCTGGCGATATTCGTAATAACAGCATCGTTTGTAGACTTGTTTTCCTCACTAAACAGAGAGTCAGTCCATTCATAGGGTAAACGGGGCAGTGGCTTCAGATGTTAAGTGTCAGACAGCGCCAAATGGGTCCTTGACCCTAGAGTATCTATGTGGAAGCAACATGATCATTATGATTTCACGATACGTCCTTGGACATTATTTATTTAACATGTAGGTATTAATGATCGTTAGTTAGTATAGTTCTTTAAGAACCAATCAAGTCTTTTCAAATTTCAAGGTCAAGTTCATAGTAACCAGTTGATGTCATAGCTTTGAATGCGATGTGTGATTTTATTTTTTAGGAACACTTATTATAATGAGTACTGCATTCTTCACGGGAAGTCGAAAAAGTAGAAACCTGTGTTGCATTTAGCTCCTAGATATGCTTAAGCTTAAATTAAAGCAGTTAAATGACACAGTTATTTTTTACATTTTAGCCGTTATGGTCGGTCCTATTTTTTCTTAGAAATTAAAGGAACTAAATGACACAGTTATTTTTTACTTTTTAGTGCGTTTTGAGTCGGTTCTATATTTCTTACTTTTTAGTGATTTATCGCCACGTGTAGCCTAAAAGCTACCGATACTTACACAAAAACCGAAATCAGTGCAAGTGTGCCTATAAAATTTGAAGAGTTTCTTCAATTTTTCCAGGATATCAACATCAGATTCTAACATGATGGCAATGGGACCATCTTCTTGGCTCTTTCTAATAAAAAATGATTTATCAAAATCGGACAACTCTGTAAAAAGTTATGCGTGGTCATACATTAAAAAAAATATGTACGTGTCGAATTGAGAACCTCCTCCGTTTTTTTTCATCGGTTAAAAATAAACAGAAATATCGTTCCGCTATTGCTTACACATCGCACTTTACCCTAATATCACCTCGTTTGTCTGTTCCTATCAAATTAGCCGGCAGATTGCCCCTCTGGCCCGCTAACTGAGCTTAATGCGCTCGCAGTTTATAGCCCGTTCGTTAAATTTGTTTAACACGCCCAGCAATAGGTATCATTAAACGGATAGCCGTAAGGTTTAATAGTTCGGCTAAGTAACTTAAATGATTTAAAGGCTAAAGGTGTTGCAGCTTAATTAGAGCTGTTTAAATGCCGGCTAATTGTGCCATTTATTGGAGGAGCTTATTTTTTTGTATGTTACAATACATTTTATTTAGCGAACTCACTTAAGGTACAACTCGATAAATTGTTAATTTGAATAATTTCTATTTTGTTACAGGTACATTAAAAAGAAATATCATCAATGTTACGTTATGTATGTATGTTTTTAATTGCCAAGGACGTCTATTTATGAGAGAGGATTTGGAGGTAGCACCTACAACACAGTTTCAATATGGATTGGTGGGCTTATAGTGATGATATTGTACTATGTAATCACTAATAGATCTTAAAGATACTGATCGACGCTTTACCCTGCTCACCGATGCAAGAAGGTCGAAGTATACCTGCTTATTTGACTCCAGGCTATTATTGCGCTATTCAGAATTCCTTTGACAATAGATATTAATGTTATTACTCGATCTACAGTGGGATCCCAAATATAACATTACGCTAATATAGCGAAAATCCATACAAATTTTTTTTAATAAAAAAGCTGGCGTTAGAATTCGACCCTTTTGGGTAACAAACTCTATTATACGCACCTACCAATTTCAATTCTATTATTTTTAACCCACTTATACGTTATCTGAAGGTTTCAAACGGCTCCAAAATCTTCGTAGCGGAAACTCGAATTTACGGAAACTCACAAAGGTGTCTCAACGAAAACATAGCACTCAAAAACCCCCTGTGGGTATGAATACGGGTATGTCATTAAGAAAACACGTGCAACATACCCCTACCTACCCCTACCTACCCTACGGGCGTCTAGTCCCACTACACGGTTATAAGTCAAAGTTCGCAAAATTTATGACCTCATAATGTTCCCCTTTGACCCCCGCACTTCTGAGGCGCGTATAAAAGGTTTTCCAAATTAATATTTGCATACGCCACTTTATTTACGTATTCCGTTTTGTATTTTAAATATTACATGCCTCCACACATCAGTGATGTTGTCTAAAAATAAATAATTGGTATTTTATTTATTCGAATCTTCTTAATATGTAAGATTTATTTACGACCTAAAAGCCTCTTCACACTATTGTTATCGCAAAAGGCGTTCATTGAAATAATATGTAGCTCTATCACAAAGACAAAATAGAATATTTAAATACTTAAATAAATTTTAGATTATTAAGCTGACAAATCAGTAAGTCCTAGGTATTAGCCGGTTTTGTGAATTCGATCGGAAAAAAATTGTTGTGGCAACAAAAAGGAATGCGAATGAGCAAGCAGATTTATAAGCTGCAGCAAGCTAGGCACACTTAGTTATAAATGTAATTAGAAGGAATAAGTAATTTTGTAGCCATACAAGAACAACATAGTCACTTTACAAAAAAAAACACACCACATATTCTGCTGTGTGAAAATAAAAACCAATTTTATATCTGAGTCCCGGTTACAATCGTCAACATGATGATTGTTAAAATAAATTAACATTATCACCCTAAACCTGCCTGTTGTGGGTCTCAGCTATATATCCTTTTTGTACTGAGTCGTTAAAGATAATACTGTACATAGTCTAGCCTTCACCTATAATCATACTTAGTGGTTTAGCCTACGGTATAATACGTTTACCTGAAAGGTGTCTGCTCTTGACTTGAAGATTTTTTATTTTTATTGACTACAAGTTAGCCCTTGACTGCTATCACACCTGATGTCAAGTGATGATGCAGTCTAAGATGGAAGCGGGCCAACTTGTTAGGAGTGGGACGAAAATTCACACCCCTTTCGGTTTCTACACGACATCGTACAGGAACGCTAAATCGCTTAGCGATACGTCTTTGTCGGTAGGGTGGTAACTAGCCACGGCGAAAGCCTCTCACCAGCCAGACCAAGACAAATTAAGTAAAATCTCAATCTGCCCCACCGGGAATCGAACCCAAGACCTCCGTCTTATAAATCCACCACGCATACCACTGCGCCACGGAGGTCGTCAAAAATATCTGTATTGTAGATTTTAGGATATATCTGCAAAACTAATATGGCTAAGCTAAGAAATTACTCCTGAAACGAGCAGTTAATAGACTAATAATGTTGGTCACGAGCCATGTTAGATATAAATATTAAAAACTGTTGAACACGTCACAAAATGCGCTTTAAAAAATAGAAATTTGTGCGGCATAGAGGCAGAAAGCCACACGTTACTAAGCCACCTTATTAATATTAATCAGAGAGCCAAAGCATCTTCGAGCACAGGGTCTTTTAGTGACAGCACCCAATTTACTGACTCGCCAAATGGAATTTATTATCTCGACTGCAGGACGCCATTATCCCCCGCCGAAATTAAAGGTCCCGCTCAAAGGGCTAGTCTAAAGTAATTAGACGCCGGCTGTGATCTTTTTATGACACTACTTGTTTGTACATCACCCACATATACATGGTATATTTTGTATCTCTTTTTGAAATCGAGTGAAATCATTGTTTACATATGCCTTTTTAAAGTACATTATTATCAGCTTATTAATGGCCCACTACTGGGCCAGGCCTCCTTCCTTATAGGAGAAGGGTTATGGAGCGTATATCCACCACGCTGCGAGTTGGCGAGTATATGATAGTGTTAGCAACATTGAATACTGCGCTTCAAACAGCTAGAGTCTACGACAACGATTAGACGAGAATCATAAAAAAAGAATGTACGGCATTTTTGGCTTATATAAAAGGACGGTTTATTAAATTGCGGACATTATCAATTCCAGTTCTAGCATAGGCAGTTATGCCGCCTCAATAATATTGTAAGAAAGTTTGTAATAAAAATGTGTTGATATTTTGATTAATGTCATTTTCCTGCTCGTGCTTTTTGACCCCTTCTGATGATGTTTCTGAAAATAGTATATCTTGACTATATATACATCGTAAGATTGGGGGTGCGCCGCTTCGCCTCACTGCGACGCCAGTTTGAGTTGAGTCTTTGATAGAATTTATGTTAATCAGTCATCAACATCTGATAGTGATTGTTAATGAATTATACATTATTATGTTATCGCCAACCATCGTCAGAGCAGCGTGGTGGGTCTAAACTCCATATCCCCTGTCTTACAAGGAGGGAGGCCTGGCCGTTAATAGGCTGATAATGATGAACGAATCGAATGACCTTTAACAAATATTTTGAAATAAATTAAAAAGAAAATGAAAACACACTAACGAGTAACGAAACATCAATGACTTACATAATTTGTTAATGAGGTTGTTATTTGAGTAAAATTATTTTTCCTTTGTTTATGATACTAATGAAGTGAAAATGTAATTACTTTATATTATTTTCACCTTTATAATAAATTATAAATTGTGGTCGACCAACAAAATAACTTAATTTGGTGGGATCGGTAATTACAATGAGATAAAATAAATATTTATTATATTGTTTGAGTAATTGTGTGGGGTTATCGAAATATAGTACTGACTTTTGATTTTTTGGTATTTTGGATTCTGAGTGAAAATAAAGGATTTCGTCAGCCTTGGTTGCTTAATTTCACGGATATTATTGAATAAATTATCTATTTATCATTCCTTCCTTTTGCTATGAAATAAAAATTATGTATTTTTAACTCAATGACACAATTATTTTTTACTTTTTAGTGTGTTTGAAGGCGTTTTTATTTTTTTATTAAATTTTTAAGCTATTGTATAGCTTTTATCGCGGGCCTTGAGCGTGGAGACTGAATACAGAAATTCCGTAACGAAAAAACCTATGTGTAACCTATGTGTCGCCGAAACACAATTTCGACGACGACGTCATGGGGGAACGTGGCTTAGCGGTAAGGCGCTTAAAAAAATCACGGAACCGACGGGATTCGAACCCGCGTCTCTCTGGCAATCCGGGCACTTAGAGCGTCTTACCGCTCGGCCACAGTCCCGATGACGTCGGTAGGAAAACATAAGTTGATAAAAAATGCTATGCAATAGCTTTAACGCGGCAGTCTCCGAGTGCCACACGTCTTTTTTTTATTTAATTTGTTTATTATCTATGAAAGTAGTCTAAACTTCATAAAGGTGAAAGTTTATGTTTTTTATTCATTACCCCTTAACTGCAATCATACCTGATGGTAAGTGATGATGCAATCTAAGATGGAAGCGGATTACCTTGTTACGAGTAGGGTGATAACTACAGTCCACAACCCGATTTCTACATGACATCATACCGGAACCCTAAATCGCTTGGCGGCACATTTTTGTCGGTCGGTCGGTACCTAGCAATGGCCTAGGCCTCCCACCAGCCAAAATATAAATGTGTCTTCGTTACTATAGCTCGCCAAAACTTTTAAAACAAACTGAATGAAATATTTTGGAAAAATATTGGATTGACAGATTATAGTCACCTAGATTACTTCAATCCCGGAAAACTATATATAGTATTTCCGCGACATAATGAATTTTCTCTGTCTCACGTAGACAAAGTCGCAGGCGTCCGCTTGTATTTGAAAAATGCCTCAACTTTTAGTAGGGCACAGAAGGATGTATAATATGTACTATGTTTAGGACGTTGGCATCGTCTCAGATGGGGAAGTGCATTGTCCTAGAGCCGGGCATGTTTCTTGTAGGGATGTGCAACAAAGGATGAGAAGAAATGTCGATAAAATTTATTTTATACTGGTTACTTTTAACTTACTTATTTTCTATGATATTGAATTGATACACATACTTTACTAATTACGTGAGTTTGTTGAAATACGGCTAGATTCGTAGCCATTTGAAATTATTATTAGATTAGATTAAACTTACAAATTGTATACCTTTTTAATTTAACTTTGTAGATAATAAAACTTAATTGTTTCTGAAGGGCTGAGTTTTTGCGCACTCTTCTCTGCAAAACCTGCTTTATGACTTGTAATTAGGTATCCAATTTTAAAACGATAAGTTTTAAAATTATTATAATTAAAATATTTTGGCTGATAATTTAAAATTAAACTTCAAACGTTCTCACTGTGTCTGTAATATACAATTTAATATAAAAACGGACATTACGCAGGCTATAAGCTGATTAGTTTTAAATAAAAGAAATAGTTCCACTTAAAAATTCATTTATTTTCCCCTCTCCTATAAGGAGGAAGGCCTGGCCCTGTAGTGGGCCGTTAATAGGCTGATAATGATGATGATGATGATGACATTCACATGCGATACTAAAGCACAGCATAACAATGGTTTAAAAGCGACAGAAAAACACAACCGAGTGAGAGTTGCTGTTCTAATTAAATCAACAACATTAAAAATACTTGTCTACTTATAATAATACTTCAGGCTGAATTGCGCTTTCAGTTAATAATTAATACTCGACAGATATATATAACAAAAATATAAGCTTTTCACTACTAAATTATTATATATATTTTTGATTACCTTAAAAATACTCGATTTTTTTTAATCGGCTACAAGTTAGCCCTTGACTGCTATCACACCTGATGATAAGTGATTATGCAATCTAAGAAGGAAGCGGGCTAACTTGTTAGGAGTAGGATGAAATACACACCCTTATCGGTTTCTACGCGACATCGTATCGGAACACTCAATCGCTTGGCGGTACGTCTTTGGGTGGTAACTAGCCACGGCGAAAGCCTCCCACCAGCCAGATCAAGACAAATTAAGAAAAATCTCAATCTGTTCCGCCGGGAATCGAACCCAGCACCTCCGTCTTATAAATCCACCGCGCATACCACTACGCCACGGAGGCCGTCAAAAATTTGGTGAGAGCTTTACAAAATAAAGCTGCGTCTTATTTATAAACTAAAAATAGTCGATAAAATGGTAACATCGACATCGACAGAGACACGTCACTATTCGCGTTGGAGAGGACTCAAGAGGGGTCGCGGCCTACGTACGTTTCATTTGTCTCTTCCCTGAATTGCCTCGCTCCTTGTAGGATCTAGCTTACATACTACACTGGCTCTACGAATAAGATTTTTACGATTATTTGTTTTTTTTTTACTTACAACACAAAAAGGAGGATGGGGTAAGGATGTATTTATCACCGACTCCTAGATATGCTTAAGTAAATGAAAGCAGCTAAATGACACAGTTATTTTTTACTTTTTAGTGCGTTTTGAATCGGTTCTATTTTATGTTGAAAAATTTCAATTTCTTACTTTTTAGTAATTTATCGCCACGTAACGTACTCGTACTATACTATACGTATATTATATAGTATATAATACGGCACTTGTAGCCAAAAAGCTACTGATACTAACACTAAAACCGAAATCGCTGCCTATAAAATTTGAAGAGTTCCTTAAATTTTTCCAGGATATCACTATTAGATCCTAACATGATGACTATGTGGCCATAGAAAGTGTGCCCTTTCTAATAAAAAAAGAATTATCAAAATCAGGCAACTCAGTAAAAAATTATGCGTGGTCATACATAAAAAAAAATAAAAAAATATACGTGTTGAATTGGGAACCTCCTCCGTTTTTTCCGCTTAAAAAGGAAATCTCGGTATTTCATACTCCGCTTAGTATCCAAATCTTGCTACTTCTTAATGGATAGTCAGAACCTAGGAGCTTGTGATCCATAGCCGCATGGGCTGACCACTGGACCAAAGAGACTATATCACCAGTCAAATCCCCCTTCAAAAGCCTTTGCGCTTAGTTAGAAAAGGAGTCATATCTACAGTTGAAAAAAGGGGATAACGTTATTTAAAATAACCTTATCAGGTAACTTTTATAACTCAATTAAGTTATACTTATTCACTTCCTCTGTCAACTGTAATATACCCATTTTATACAAGTATTTAGCACTAATTTTGTCGTTGAAAATTTTCTTTGCAGCTCAAAAGATTTTCAAAAGCCTACAACAGGGCCTTTCAGACATAAATTGTGCATTATATAAAAAATTCTTTGTATTTCCGACGGCTCAAAGCTGCTAACGAGGCGAATTTTTTCTGACCTCCGCGCTCTATTGACATAGCGAAATGAATGCTACGACAGGGCTGCCAACGTTGCAGTGAATATTAGTATTTAACTCTCATTTATTTACTTACAAATATAAAGCACTATTCATAATTAATATAAATTCAGTTCTCCTGTTACAGGTCTTGAAGATCTTAAATTTAGTTAAATTATTGACTTTTATGTCGAGTAAAGAATTTTTATCATAATTTAAATACGCAGAAATTTAATAGGTTTATCTATTTTTTATAATTTATAACTAAAAACCACCAAAATCCACATCAGCTTTCAATCATAATAGGTCTATTTATTTAGACCGACCACCCTACAGTCAAAGACGTACCGCCAAGCGATTTAGTGTTATATAATCATTTATTTATTTGCTAAGCAAAAGTTACAAAAGTAATGCAATTTTAATAAAAAGATCCAAACATGTTTTGTCAAGGACTAGGCGTGCAAATATTTACAAACTTAGAAATAAGATTAGGTAATTAAAATATCAAAATTATTACATGTCAATTACGGAAATTATAAAAATGTTATTAAGTAATATACGAGTACATAAACATTGTAAGTCAGAAAACATAAGCCAATACAGATATATTTGAAAATGAATACATAGTTAAGTCAATTATATATGTCAAAATATAATTTAATTAAAGTAATATATTAGTTTAATATGTTTTAATTTAAAAAAGTCGTTCATTTCGTAAATTGTATTTTGGCTGAGAGCATTAAACATATATTTTTTGAACTTTTGTAGAGGCATGTTATTACTTTCCTCTAATAAATGGTTAAATGTGTTAACTGCCATGCAATATATTAATTTTTCAAAAAGTGATGTTTGAATTTTATTTTTTTGACGACCGTTGCTCTTCATTTGAAATAGCTTAATGTTTTTTTTATGGCAAAGGTAATGGCGTTTCAGTACGATGTCTTGTAGAAAAATTAAAGAGGTGTGGATATTATCCTACTCCTAACTAGTTAGCCCGCTTTCTTCTTTGATTGCATCATTACTTATCATCAGGTGTGATTACAGTCAAGGGGTAACTTGCAACAAATAAAAAAATACGATACCATAAACAGGCACACAGATACGGCAAATCAACTCCTCTTTTTACGGTTAAAAATAAAACCTTAACAATTTAAAAACCGACAACAAAAATACCTGTCGACATAAACGCTCACCTCTTTAACTGGAATTCAGTTAAAAGTGGGCAAACAAAATCACCAACACAGAATTTATATGAGAGTCTCCTCTGCCCCTCAAACGTTGGAACCTGATTTATTTCGAGCCTTTGTTATTGCGTCCAATAAACAGACCCTTTGCCCCGTCCTTTTCATCTCGCTACATTTTTCTAGTATTTATTTCGAATTTTACTTTGTACTTGCATTTTCTAGGTATATAATTTTACTTATTTATTCTTCATTTGTACACCACCACAAATATTAACACGTATAACAGAAGCTTAAAATGCATTAAATAAAACTGGTACAAAAGGCGGCCTTATTTCTACGATTTCGAACAGCGATTTCTTCCAGACAACCTTAGGCTTTGGAAAACAGGACACTAGAATGCAGATGGTGAATAATACGTATACCTAAAGACATACACACTAATACATAAACAATTACACAAAATACCTATACAATAATTATAATAGATAACTTACGATTGACAATTATATATTGATATGAATAGGAGCTCGGTGTACGGGTGCGAAGAGCATTTTCATAAACTTTGTAAGTTGACCGCATAGCGTCGTTGGTATATAACCACTAGGGGTCAAGTTGCTTTTTTAATTTATAATGGATTGTGTATGATGCGTTTATGCGATTTGCAATTGGTTAAAAACTATTTGAATTGTATCGGCCATTTTTGAGAGTGAACTGAGTTGAGTGACTGAGTGAAGGACTGAACTGAGTGAAGGAGTTGGGGTCAGACGGTCGTGTTGTTTGTATGTTCATTTGCAGACATTGTTTTTTATATTAGTTATTAGTTTTTGCTTTAGTATATCTTAGTGTATTTATAGTGCATTGTGGAAGTGCTGAGAGGGGTAAGTGAAAAGAACTCCTGCGCATCACTGTATATTTTTAGTTAACAAGTAATTTTGACGGACCTCGCAACGCCTTCTCAGTACAAGAGAAATACAACGAATTATTCTGAAACCCTGAAAGTTTGCTCTGAGCTAGCTACACTACTTTGGCGTGGCAGGGTGCCTGTTTGCACCTGCATGTATTAAATTTTGAATATAAGCTGTACTTCAAGAATTTGGTGTTGTTTCCTTTAAATCAAACCGTACGAAAAACACCGTAACAATATATTTAATGCAGCATCATTACATACTATAAAACAAAATCGCTTTATATGTTTGTCCAGATGTATGCTTTAATCTTTAAAACTACGCAACCGGTTTATTTTAACAGATAGAGTGATTAAACGGGAAGGTTTATGTGTATAATACATGCATAGTACAGTAGATAAACACTGATAATTTTAGAGGTTACTGATGTGATTTTGTAAATTAACGCATTTTGTGCGGTTACATTGCAAACGCTGGCTTAACCCTACTTGATATATCAAAATAATGTACTACAGTATTGCACAGCTTAAATAGGTCAACAAAAAAGTCCGCTATGGCATTTGTCTATCTCTTAGGATAACACACAAAAACCATTTTTTATCTTTTACTTTCAGCCAAAATTAATGGTTTATTTACAAAACCATTATAAGCAATACTGCATTAATCCTTATTCATTTAACTATCTTAAATACTTTGTGCATTCAGTATAGATTACCATTGCTCTTTACAGCATGTAATTTAATTGAATATTTTCCAAGATATATAAGATTCAAAATGCAGGGACATAGCGAGCGTTTGCGGGTCGCGCCGAGCGTGCTTTATTAATATACTTAAGTACCAGCATTGCTGCCGTGCAAAGCCGGGGCGGGTCGCTAGTAAAATATATAGGAATTCAAAGTCGTCGTATTAACTAATGTAGCTGTACTAGAAACCACATTATTTTATATTAGTTATGAAAATGTATGACGTCAGATGTACGCCTCGCTTATAACTATATTCGATGACTCGCTTATAACTATAATTGAGGTCCTTGTTCGATGTCCAGTGCATGTTGGTTTTGTTTTAATATATTTTTAACTCATGCGAGTTTGTAAAAGCATACTCTACGAGATTTGAAGCCATCCAGGCTTTCGCATATCGGTCCTTCATTTAGGTTTGTTTTTTTTTTCAAAATGAACAAACTACAGTTATGAACCCATACTAGGCGTAAACAAAACAAACAGACTAATTTAATCTTTTATTTATTTGTTTTATTTATCTATTTCAATTTATTTTTTAATTTTCATTGTTGAATTATAAAAATTATGAAAAACTAAAAAAAATCCATTCCGCCTAGATGTTCGTTGGACAAACACACTAAAATTATTGATCCGACACCACAACTATTGATCCGACTTGAAAAATAAAGAAAAATTATACAGTGGATCAAAATATAGGCTACATTTATCTCTATAATCCTACTGGAACGGGAACTACACGGGTGAAAGCACCGGCATAAGATTCTAAAATTAATTACATGTAACAAAATCCCGAAGTCGGGCATCCCGAGACGTGAAAAAGTGATAACTAAAATACTGCTGGCAATGAGAAAGATGGAGAAAAGGAAGCCAGACAAACTGGCGCCGTACTGCGTTACTACTTCAAAAATAATTTAATAGTAGATATAGTGTCAACCCTACGGCACTATTCCAAACGGTCACGAGGTGACGTCATTATATTTCATTTGTAAATCTGTCTTTCTATTGGCCGACTTCGATTTACTATTTAAATAAAATTTAGGTACTAGAGAATCTCTACCACTAGAGAACTATGTGGTGTAAAAGATAGAACGGACTCAAAACGCACTAAAAAGTAAAAAATAACTGTGTCATTTATTTGCTTTAATTTACTTTGGCTGGCACCGATTCCTAGATATGCTTAAGTAAATTAAAGCAACTAAATGACACAGTTATTTTTTACTTTTTAGTGCGTTTTGAGTCAGTTCTATTTTGTGTTAAAAATTTTTATTTCTTACGTTTTAGTGATTTATCGCCACGTAACGTACTCGTACTATACTGTCATAGTATATTATACGGCACTTGTAGCTAAAAAGCTACCGATACCGAGACAAAAACCGAAATCGCTGTAAGCGTGCCTCCAGAATATATTTGAAGAGTTCCTTCAATTTCCCCAGGATTTTTTTTCGTCGGTTAAAAAGAAGGTGTAATGAATGAAAGAATATTAACAAAATTGATTTGTAAGGCGAGAGTGATTGGAAAGATTGGAAGGGAAGGCCTTGGCGAATGTTCCTGGACCAATTTCAAGACGTTTAATAGACTGATATTAATCCTCAATCTACTCTTATTAATCCTTTTATACAATAAAAGGTTTATTAAGAGTAGAAGAAGCTGAGTACAAAGTAGTATTCCAGGACCGTGGCAAATGTAACTATGTAGTGCCTACTTCTATGGGAATTAGGCATGATATTATATATGTATAATGACAATAATATTAACAGATGAATTTTCTCAAAGTAGCATATATAAAATTAATATCCTACTTAATATATTGTTCTGGTTCACACAGACCAAGTCACGGCAACAAGCTAGCGCACACTAACTAAGCGGCCACAAACATAACTTGTAGTAGTTGCGCAAACGAACAGAGTCAACAATCACTTAATGCGAGCTAAGGTCAGTTAGAACGACCTGCAAATATAGGTTAGCCACAAGACGGACGGCGAAAGAGCAAATAATTATACTCGCTGTGTATTACCCTACTTACTTGAACTGATATTAACCCCCGTCGTAAAAAGGAGTGTTATATGTTTGATGTGTCTGTGTGTTTATCTCAGTGTCTATGTTTCTGTCTTTGGCAACATATGAACTAATTACGTTGCGTTTTTTTTTCTGAATCATACATGACCAAAATGCTTAGTTCTTTCTTAACTATATACATTTGATGCCAACATTTCCTATCGGTAAGCCAATCTATTATAAATTTTGAACATATAAATCGGTTTAGGAGAGGAGAACAGAGGGGAAATCTTTAGAAGATGCCTTTGTCGGAGGACAAGCAGCACCAGAGTAAAGATCGATGTTTATTCTTCTAATGCTCACTATCATATGGTAATATTAATGACCACGACCATCGGCTTCAAGTAATCTCTGAAGCGCGGTGATGTACTCCATCAACTTCCTTACACAGAGCAAAATATTTTACTGCGAATTTCTTATAGAAAAGTAAAGCTCAATATTTCATAAACCAACCCAGGAACTGAAACTACATAAACCAGAGACAAACGAGGCAGTTTTTAACTTAAAATACTATAACCTAAAGAGATTTTCAGGGGACTTATTTATATTTACAACCTAAGTTACCTAAACAAAGCATCGAAGCACATCAGTAGTGGCCAGGACTCAAACTTAACTGTTCCCACGAGAAATTAGTTGAATTTCAGAAAGCTTTATGGATTACGTGATTTACGACCGGGGGCGGGGTAGACCCGACTCATTATTCTGTTACCCCTTTCAGATTTTGATAGCACGCCGATAAATGGAAATATCCTCGAACGTTAAACGATTAGATATTTTATTTTGTGATGAAAAGATATCTAGATAACGATCAAAGTGCGACTAAATTTGAAATACATTATTTTGGATTTGATTGTGAATTGCAAAGGCCTTAAAGTTCTTCAGATTGTGAGGAGTCGTTACAATTTTACTACAAGTTAGCCCTTGACCGCAAACACACCTGATGGTAAGCGATAATGCAATACAAGTTGGCCCTTGACTGCTATCACACCTGATGGTAATCGATAATGCAATACAAGTTGGCCCTTGACTGCTATCACACCTAATGGTAAGCGATAATGCAATAAAGTTGGCCCTTGACTGCTATCACACCTGATGGTAAGCGATAATGCAATACAAGTTGGCCCTTGACTGCTATCACACCTGATGGTAAGCGATAATGCAATACAAGTTGGCCCTTGACTGCTATCACACCTGATGGTAATCGATAATGCAATACAAGTTGGCCCTTGACTGCTATCACACCTGATGGTAAGCGATAATGCAATACAAGTTGGCCCTTGACTGCTATCACACCTGATGGTAAGCGATAATGCAATACAAGTTGGCCCTTGACTGCTATCACACCTGATGGTAAGCGATAATGCAATACAAGTTGGCCCTTGACTGCTATCACACCTGATGGTAAGCGATAATGCAATACAAGTTGGCCCTTGACTGCTATCACACCTGATGGTAAGCGATAATGCAATACAAGTTGGCCCTTGACTGCTATCACACCTGATGGTAATCGATAATGCAATACAAGTTGGCCCTTGACTGCTATCACACCTGATGGTAAGCGATAATGCAATACAAGTTGGCCCTTGACTGCTATCACACCTGATGGTAAGCGATAATGCAATACAAGTTGGCCCTTGACTGCTATCACACCTGATGTTAAGTGATGATGCAGTCAGACTATGCAGGTAGGGTGGTAATTAGCCATGGCCACCAGCCAGACCTAGACCAGTTTAGAAAATTGAATCGGCCCAATCTGGCTTCGCTTTGGTTACCCGCAGCGAGTCTTCATTAATCTATAATATAGCGTATTGATGTGCTCTCTTCTAGCAGTACATACTTAGCACTTGTTACAATCTATTTGTCTGGATTCAGCATAAAACTGAAATTACACAACCAAAGCTACACATCAAACGAATAGCGTGCCTGTTCAAAACTCTTCGAGATAACGCGGACACAGGTGCGCCCTGTCTCTATAATCAAACGTATCTGATAGCTCTACAGCCGAATTTCTGTGTTCCGTTCAACGTGCAGCTGAAAATAAATAAAAATAACCCCGGGCAGCCGCGAAAAACATTTCGGTACCACAGCGTAGAGAGATTACTTTGTAAATGAATATTCAAACTCGCAGAACAAACAAAGCAGTGCTCCTAGCTGTGTCGCTATTGTGTAAAGATGGTTTTATGACTCGACAGTGTGACGAGTTCATCTCTATTTTTCTCTATATAGAGTATTCTGTTAGACAGTTAGGTAGAGAAGAATTCGATTAACGCTGTGCTCAGGGCTATTATATAGATTTGTAATAAAGGACATTGGCCCCTCGAATAAAGGAAAATATATAAGAATTTATATTACATAGGTTAGAGAGAGATAGACAGTAGTTTGTTACTCCATTACTCTCTTATCGACTTTTAGGGGTTCAAAGCATTTTATTGCCAGTCTATATGGTTCCGAGTATATGTGATATCCTAATTATAAATATTATTAAATTAAAATACTTTTCCCAAAGCTCACATTTTTGTAGTACCAAAGATTATCCAAACTTATCCAAAGCTCAAGCCGTTGAAAGTTAACGGACAGACTTACTTTAATTTGCTAATGTTATAAAGGCGAAAGTGTGAATGTATGGATTAATGGATATTTGTTACTACTCACGCAAAAGCTGGAAATGGATGGATTTTGATAAAACTTTACAGTAATATAGTTTACACATCAGAATAACACATAGGCCACATTGTATACCGAAATACCTATGGAAAAGAGAACTACGCGTGAGGAACCGTGGGCGTTCTCTAGTTTATAATGTTTATAAATAAAGATGGTGTGTGGATTGCCTTACTGAATATCTTACTCTATGGCACCTAGCGCTGATATATAGACAGGGGTGACAGTAACGGTTATCTTCGCCTGTTTTTGCCATTTTACGTTAATTCGGCAGTTTTTCCAAAAAATATGGACGAATTTTCAGGCAAAATGTCTAACGAAAATTGCTATCTATAAAAGCTATTCGACCGTTTATGGATTACGACAGAGCAAAGTTATCAGCTTTTAAAACGTTTATAGGAGAAAAAATTATGTCTTTTATAAACTTGTTTTTACCTACATAATGAAGTACGAATATACCTACGTTACCAAATTTCTGAATAATTATTGATCTGATTTGGTTGAATTTTTCGTTATTTCCTTGCATATTTTCTGCCAAACTGCTGTCTAAGCCAAGTGTTTAAATTGTATGAATCAGGCCATAAGATTCTAGGTGTAGAGTCCATGTGTCGGTCGGGCTATAAAATAGTGTGGCATGGTGGGCTCAGGCTCTAAATGGCATTTTCTATAAGAAGATAATCTAATGTTTGCCAATATATTTCGAGGTACAAATCTTAGTAAGCCAGTTGGGATATTTAATAAAAAGAAACCTATACTAAAGCCAAACTTGATTGAGAATACTTGTCAACAAACAAATTTAAAATGAAGGTAGAAAACGCAACACATTTTATGCCTAATAAATTTAAAATTATGTTTTGTTATTTTAAAAAATCCTATTTAAAAGATATTGAATATATTAATTAGTTTTAAGCTTACAAATCTAATTTATTGTCAGGAATTCGTCATTTACTAGTTAATTAAATAAAATAGGTGTAAAATTACTAGTGAATTCTACCTTCATTTTTAATTTATTTGTTGACAAGCGTTCTCAATCGAGTTTGGCTTTAGTATAGTTTACAAGTAAATTGCTCAGCAATTTTCTCATTTGGAGGTAGCACTAAGTTAATACGAGCGATTTGTACAGCTAGCCGATTACATTCGCGACACGTAGCAACATGAGACGTAGATTTCACTGTAAAAATGAATAAACGTGGTGGGTTTAAGCACTAAATCTACTACCATTAGAAAGTCCTGGCCATGTCACCACAATTTACATTTCAAGGTGCAAATATTAGTACCTAAACCAGATTTTACTGTAAATTTCCCATTGCCAGATTAAAGAAGCATGATGGGTTTAAGTTCTAACTCTCCTCTCTTACAACGACGGAGTCCTGGCCTTAAAACAACAGTTAAGTTTTTGAGGCAGAAGTATTAGTAAACCATAAAAATGTTATTTAATAAAAAGAAACCCAGTTTGTTACATCCAGAAAACGTTTAAGACGAGTAAATTGCTCAGCAATTTTCTCATTTGGAGGTAGCACTAAGTTAATACGAGCGATTTGTACAGCCTAGCCGATTACATTCGCGACACGTAGCAACATGAGACGTAGATTTCACTGTAGATTTGCCGCCGACCAACATTTTTCTGGACTCGATCGATTGACGGTTAAAACGAGTTAGCCGTTTCTATTTCTCCTTTGTAGCTGGCTAGTTCGGTAGCCTTTCATTGAATGCTATTGAAGCCGTAACGTCAAACGGTTGAAGACTAAATGCAGGGTTATAATACTCTTCGGTCACGCGTGTTAAGGCAACGAAACAGATATCGAATAATGAATATTCTATATTTTTCTTTTCATTTAACGGTGGATTTATGAGACGCAGGTCCTGGGTTCGATTCCCGGCGGGGCAGATTGAGATTTTTCTTAATTTGTCTTGGTCTGGCTGGTGGGAGGCTTTCGCTGTGGTTAGTTACCACCCTACCGACAAAGACGTATCGCCAAGCCGTTCCGGTACGATGTCGTGTAGAAACCGAAAGGGGTGTGATTTTCGTACCACTCCTAACAAGTTAGCCCGCTTCCATCTTAGACTGCATCATCACTTAACATCAGGTGTGATAGCAGTCAAGGGCCAACTTGTAGTCATTAAAAAAAAACTTAAGTTAGCCCTTGGCTGCAATCACGCCAGCTTCCTATCTTGTTACGAGTAGAATGATAAACCCCTTTCGATTCTTGCTTGAGAATTAGATCGCTTGGTGATACGACTTTGCCGGCGTGATGTTAACTAGATCTGGACCAATTAAGACCTCCACCTAATAAAAAAATCTATCGTATAACACTACGCAACGGAAGCTGCCTAAACATTCATTGCGGAATGCTTAATTTCTTGTTGTCTGTCTGTCTGCACTATTTATATGTTTTCTTACAACTCCCCAACGGCGTGCCCGATCACCGTAATGATAACATATCCTTATAGGAAAAAAATTGAGGAATGTTCTTAGCTAGGTTAACCGGAAGTGGGTGTAAATAGCGGAAATCACCCTAAAAATACATATTTTTGGTATTGTTGATACGAAAATGTATCTAGGCATAAAATTGTTTAGAATATACACTTGCGGTTCAAATTTTCAAACCCAAAGAAGAAAAACCAAGTAAACAGTATAATATAGGAGTGTGAACGGCTGGAAGTTGTTCTCAGACTCGAGCTTATTCTAATTACTTTTTTGACGCTTTTCGCTTTTATTGTTAGTCTATGTAGCTTTAGATTAAGAGGTCTTAGTTTCAAGTGAATGAAATATTCAGCTAATCTTTATTCCAAGAAATCCTCATTAGCAGTCTGATTTTGAGATATCGATAATTTTACATCCCCTCGGACATTATCACTTGATGTGGAAAGCCTATGCTCCATATTCCCTCCCTAATAAGGAGAGAGATGTGGCCCTGCAGAAGACCGGCATCCCCAACAAGCAGAGAGATTTGGTCCTGTAGAAGGTCGGCTTCTCCGATAAGAAGAGGGGTTTGGCCCTGTAAGAAATATGTTGATAATGGTGTAAACTCCAACTACATCAAATCAAGCAATTAGCCGCTTCTGATAGGTCATCAAAATACGATTTCGATTTGATTCCTTCCACAGGAGCTGTAGGAATTTTCAGTGTATTCACATAAATAAAACTACGTGATCTAATTATATCGCGCGACGTAATCGATTGGGTTCAGTATAATGGCGGCGAGCAATCCGCTGTTACATCGACAACCCATATTGAGACGTGCCGGGAATGGCGACGATAGGCCCGCACCATAGATATATTTCAATAGAAATGGCGTGCTCCGCTCTATATTCTTTTAATCATCATCATCATTATCAGCCTATTCTCAGGGTGGACCAGGTTTTCATCTTTACTGGAGATCTACCATACTTCTCCAATGCAGGTTGGCAAGCTTAGAATAATAATGTATGCTTATTTAACGACCACTGTCAGATGTCGATGAAGGATTGATGAATCAACGTGCTCTCCGAGGTACTACCAACTTCCTTCATCCGGACTGGAATTTACTGTCATAACCCGACCCAGGACTGTAGTGTTTTGTAGCCACATAAGCTAACCACTGGACCAACGAGGCAGTACTTTTTAGTGCCGGAGAGCTTGTAGAGCTCGTTAAGGAAACTACTGTAATGTTTATATCTACCGCCAACTGTGTTCCACTCTGAATTGCTGATATAATTACAAGCACATGGGGCCTATGCAAAGAATTGTCATCATCATCATCATCAGCCTATTAACGGCCCACTACAGGGCTAGGCCTCCTTCTTTGAAAGAAAGCAGATATGAAGCGTACGCTCACCACGCTTCTACAATGGGACACTTTAAAAGACACGTTGCATCACTTGGTGGTAATTAAAAAATGTTTATTTCACCATTTGCTTGGTCTGTCAACTGTTAGTATAAAAAAAACTATGTGAACTTGTGTCACTAAAGGGCAACTTAATTAAGAGTGTCTCTAGATTGTTTAATCTGTAGCGGAAACAATGTAAAATTACTACATTATTTTATCGAAAGTAAGAAGCAATGTAATTGAACGTCATTTCTGTAGACTTGTTATTATGAATTCTATGGACCAATCTCTTGGATTGGCGGGAAACTTTAGTTGAGGCAGACATGGTAATGAATTTTCAAATCTGTTACTTTAAAACCAAAATAAAACAATTTGTATATACCTAAAGTTTATTTAGTAATTTAACATGTATCACAAGTATTTTACAAAACCAATAAAAATACATCTAAACTTATGATTTTTGAATTATTGTTTAGTTTCGGAATTTATATTTAAGATCAGGTCAAAATAGTGATCAGACTAACTGCGGTGAACAAATAATATACTACTAGAGGACGCACGCGGTTTCACCCGCGTGGTTCTCGTCTCCGTGGGAATTTGGTGATAAATTTTGCTTATATGTTATTCTGATGTGTAAGCTATATTATTGTGAAGTTTCATCAAAATCAATTTTGTAGTTTTGGCGTGAAAGAGTGAAAGTATAAAGACGAAATTTTGTTTCTGTAGATGGATGTTTGTTACCCTTTCATGCAAAAACTACTTAATGGATTTTGAGGAAACTTCATAATAATATAGCTTACATATAAGCAAAACATATATGCAACTTTTTATCCCGAAATTCCCAAAGGAACGAGAACTATGCCTATAAAACCGCAGGCGTCCTCTAGTTTCTGTATAATTTTCAAGTATATTGTCTTATGCCACAAAACTTGAAACTTGGCTTCTCATACTAACAATAATTACATGTAACATGACGAGCATAATTGAGCATGCTTCCACAAGTTCTGCTCAACTTGTACTTGCTCGTAACTTGATGTTAGCCTAGTTGCAACAGCGTTTAACCCAGATCCAGACGTCAGCCTAAACAAGCCGCAGTCGTTATACGTTATATCTGGGGCGATAAAGTTTTAGATACTTAACACGTTGAATGATGAGAGGCCTAAACTCGTAGGTCAATATGCCATCATCACCATTATCAGCCTGTTTAGCCTTCCACCTTTTAGGAGAGGGAATGTAAAGCTTATTCCCACTCTGCTCCAATATGGATTGGTGGGCTCTGGGTGAAAATGTTGGTTTTGTAAATATCAATGTCAGGTGGATTAATTCACCTAGAACGATAATCGCAGCCGACTTCCCAATTTTAAAATATGATTTTTATTTGACAATTTCTTAACAGAAAGAAAAATTCAATATTTCACCCAGGGCTCGAACCTCCATCAAGCCATATACCTATTTATGTACTTTGGCTATTTCCCCAGGAAATTCCGAAGAATACAAGTAGCGATGCAAGCCCAATTTAAGCTAATGTTATTGGATCTGCCGAAGCATAGTTTTTTGCCACGTGTAAAAAAAATTATTGTTAAGTTGAGGTTAAAATAAATACAATTGATTTTCTTATCGACGAAGGTTGTTGTAAGAAGCCGAGCTCTTAATTGCAGATGAAGTAATTCGTAAATGATAATAAATATTGTAAATTGTAATTTTTTTTTAAGTAAACGCAACTGAGAGATTCTTCTGAGGTCTCCTCAGTAGAATATCACTTTTACACCCTAAGCAGACAGCATATCAGTTTGACATTTTAAAAATTAAAACTAAGCCTAGTAAAATTAATTTTACGCGGAAATAATTAGATTTTTATTTTTAAACTTTACGACACAAAGACCATTATAAAAATAAGGCGGTTTACGTAATTATAGCAGGCAACACATAAATCGTTCCAAGAATCGTGCAAACCCTTCAAACGGTTTCTTAGCCCTAAAAATCATGTAATAAAATCGCAAGGACGCGGTCGGCTCTCCTACTAATTTCAAGAGGGTTATTCCCTTCTACAAAGCTATAGAAAAGTCGTACTGGATGAGACTTGGATAACATTATATTTTTATTTATTTATAAAAACTTCTATCCACAAAGATAACAGAGTTCCTTGGCTATAATAAGCAAGATATATTATCAAGAAACACAAACGACAAAATACATCTAAAATACAAAGGCACAAAATTATTTAAATTTATCAAATCGTCAACCTTAGGATCCCCTTGTTTTATTTCTAAAAACAGTTTGAACTTACATGTTATCCGGACTGAATTTAATTACTTTTGAACACTTTTCATGTCTTTATAACTTTTTTCTTTAGGAAAATTTATAGATTTTAAAAATTCATTTTCATATTTTTTTTCCATATCAAGTGTTACTTTATTTTTTTTTTCTACTTACTACAAGTTAGCCCTTGACTGCAATCACACCTGGTAGTAGATGATGATGCAATCTAAGATGGAAATAGACTAATTTGATAGGAGTAGGATGAAATCCACAACCTTACGGCTACCACACGAAAACGTATCGGAATGTTAAATTGTTTTGCTGCAAGTCTTAGGGCAATAAGCATACTAGTCATGGCTGTGGCCTTCCACCAGCCAGAGCTATACAAATTAATAAAATTTGAATCGGACCTACCAGGAATCGAACCCAGGATGTCCATCTTATATAAATCCATTGAGCACACCACGGCGCCAAAGAAGTTATTATAAAGTATATGACTACTTTAGTACGGATTATTCAAAAATGCCACATCCAGCGGCTTTACGTAGAGCGAGGCTTTCATTCTTATGCCACTCATGCCCTGTCGCCTTTTCATTCCTCTTCCCTTATTAGAGCCGTCATATTGCCTAGCTTTTATTTTTTAGTCCGCAGTCACGTTTAGGTTTATAGAGGAAATGGGTTTATTGAGTGGGGTTTTGTTGCGTTATGGTTGACATTATACTTGGGGCTCCCTAATCCATACTAATGCTTATGTTTGCTACAACAAAAGAAACGAATTTAACTACATTTAGCCGCCTTAAAAAAGTTTTGACATTTATGTTTGTATGAATATTTATTTGGCTGAATCGATTTTGATGCAGTTTTAAAAAAGTGTTCTTTATATCTACTACAAGGTAGCCCTGATATCACAGCTGATGATGAAATCTAAGGTGAAAGTGAGCTAACTTGTTAGTAGTAGGATGAAATCCACACCCCTTTCGTTTTCTACACGACATCGTACTAGAACGCTAAATCGCATGGCGACGTCTTTGTCGTTTCCTTCAACGAAGGAGGTTCTCAGTTCTGACATTGATATTTGTATGAACATTTTTCTGCGGTTATATGGTGTTTTGCTGAATCGATTTTGTTACATTTCAGAAAAGTATTAGTTACATTTAAAAGAAGGCTTTTGATATTTTTATCAACTTTAAAAGGAGGTTATTTGTTTAACCTGTATGTTTGTGACATTTACCCGAAACACGAGGAACGTAACATCACCAGCTTCTGGGAATTTTAACTTAACAATATCTTACTGATGAACCCAGGACCTTGTAAACTGAAACCACATAGTGATTGGTCCAATAAAGTAACAGCAAAGAAAGGCAAGGCGCTAGTTCGAACAGGTCCAATGGTGGCTAAATTCACCTGCTCTGCAAAATTCGCTCAGTTTAGAGCAGCATTAAGTTTATACGAGCGATTTGTCCGCTCAGCCTATCCGATTACATTCTCGGCACGTTTCGACGCGAGACATCGATTTAACGGAGGATTTCTCGATTATTCTGAAGTGAATCGATTACGTCACACGGCGTAATTAAGTCACGCGCAACTTTAGTGGAAATTCCCATAGAAGTTCTTTTTTTGTAAAAATAAATCAGTTTTCTTTTTCAAATAAAATTAAATCTTTTTGTATTTTCATCAAAATCAGCACAGGTTGTGCCACTTTAAGTATATTTTTGAAGGCTATTTGAAAATTCCGAATATCTCTAAAGATTTATCAAAATGAAATGAATTATTTAGAAACATTGACATTGCCTCGTTGATCTACTGGTGAGCCTATGTGATGTCGTTCATGAGGTCCTGGGTTCAAATCCCGGGTCGGGTCACAGAACAATCCTGAGTTTTTCATTATTCTATGAAATTTTCAGTACTTTCCAAGCCCGGAGTCGGGACGTTGGTAGTGTCACAACTCCGTGCCTTAGAGAGCACGTTAAGCGGTCAGTGGCGGTCATTAACACCTATTAGTGGTCGTTAATAAATTAAACATTATCACCCTAAGCCCGCCAACCCGCGTAGGTTTACGTTCCTCTCCTCCCCTCTATAAGGAGGAAGGTCTGGACTTATAGTGGGCCATAATAGGCTTATAACGATGGTGATGATTAATAGAAAACAAATACCTATACAATTAATCAATTTCTTGAGATTTAAGTTAGACAAAACCCAAATTCCCAAATAGATATCTCCACTGACCATTATTTCATTGTAATACCGCAAGCTTGAAATAGAGTATGCATAACTTGTATCCAACATTGGTTAAGTCAGACGGTTGAAACAAAGAGAAGTATACATTGAAATACATAGCAGCTTTAATACTAATCAACTATTTACAACACCAATGTAAAGAGTCAATGTAAGCATAATTCAATTAAATCATACCACATGTCCCCCAACGCGAAGTTTGGTACAAGCAATGTAATCCCGGAGGACGAAATTTGTCCCGCACATAGCCGAGGCTCCGATGTTGACACGAGAACCAAGAACGAAACTTGTAAGACTTGCCCGCGAAAACTTTGAGGAAATATAACTTAGTATTAGATGTAAGTGATAGGTGTGTGATAGTTTGAGTTTGAGGAAGATTGTCTTTTGTTTCCATTTTAGAAACAACGTAGGCACTGCCGGATTTATAAGATCGCGTTTTTTAATTTTTTACCTAACGGTTTATTGTCTAAGAAAGTTGGATTATAGTTAGATTGTTATATATGTAGCACTCAGATCTTTCTTTTCGAACGAAAGATCTGACGTTGACAATCTTAGTGCTACGTATATGGGCATATCATAAAATATTGCCTACTTGCTGTTTCGTTCGCTAGTTGGCACTAGTACCTGACTACCCACAAGCATAATTATGTCAATGTCATCTTTTGTTTTCCTGCCAGTTATTGACCGTTTGGACTTTTAATTATTGTAACTTTTTAATTGTAATTATTTAATTTATTAATTGTAATGTGTTTTGACGAGTGAATATCACAGTGTTTAATAAATTTTCAATGTTGACGAATGTTATAACGAATAATGATGAATGTTGTTTTGACGGACGGACGGATTCGCTGGAAATGTTTTCGAATTTATGGGAGCTGCGCAATTAATGTGTAGTTTAATCGGTTATTTGAAACTGGCTGTGATGCAGCCAGAACAGGCTGCTGCCTTCTGGTTGCTTTTTAGACAGTCCCTCTCTTCTCAGGCGGCTCCACTGGGTGTGGCTACTAAAACCCAGTGGAGCCACCTGCGTCCTGTTTGGGACGTCAAAGGATCGCCAAGCAGGCACTTTGACGTCCCGACACTGCATTTCTCCTGGACTGACGTTCCTTTAAGATGCAAATTCGTAGCGGACAACAGATGACAACTGCAGACCCACATCGCAGCGACACTACTGATTACTATGAATTTGTATGGAAATGACGTATCGCTCGCAATGAATCTTATTTCATTGATATAAGCTAGTACTGTCCTGTGACATGTCGTCTGAAGACGTTGTCTGCTGTGGGCTACCAACTCGCACTTTTAACATGCACACACAAACGCGTATGTGCTTTGCTATTACATCAAAATCAAACATTATTCCAGAAATAAAATGGATAACTAAAGTGTTTTTGCGAAGCCTTCAAGAATTGCTTTGCAAACATTAGTAAAACTATTACCGAGGAATTAAAGACACATTTTGATCTGTATTAAATTAGAAAAACGACCCACTGACCCCCACTAAACGTTTGTATTAATGTTTCTAATACGAACAGCTAAGATGTTGAATGCCCTTTCAACGGATACGTATTATTTATGAGCTTCAAAGAATGAGTGAGCCATATCTTCTGAGCTAGCGCGTGTCACTTTGACCTCATCATTGATTTGCATCTAACATAAGTCTTATGTTACTCAACTTGACGACCTCCGTGGCGCAGTGGTATGCGCGGTGGATTTATATGACGGAGATCCTGGGTTCGATTCCCGGCGGGGCAGACTGAGATTTTTCTTAATTTGTTTTGGTCTGGCCGTGGCTAGTTACCACCCTACCGACAAAGACATATCGCCAAGCGATTTAGCGTTCCGGTACGATGTCGTGTAGAAACCGAAAGCGGTGTGGATTTTCGTCCCACTCCTAACAGGTTAGCCCGCTTCCATCTTAGACTACATCATCACTTGACATCAGGTGTGATAGCAGTCAAGGGCCAACTTGTAGTCGATAAAAAAAAAACCTCATCTCAACCAAGCCTTGGAGCATTATAGTGTAACTAACGGTCGCCTGCTGTTTTACCCGCGTAGGTCTCGTTCCCTTGGGAATTTCGGGATTAAATGTGGTCTGTTGTTTTTTGATTATAGCTATATTATTGTGAAGTTAATGTTGTTTATAGTATAGTTTTGCCTAATAGAGTACCAAACATCCATACATACAAACTTTCGCCATTATAATATTAGTAAGGACTTTAGTAGTAGTAGAGCTTTTTGTGAATAGAACCTGAATTAATAAAGTACCTGTATTATCGCTTTGTTCTTCCGCAAGTAGCTTTCCTTTTCCGGTCTGAAAGGTGTGGTTATCGGTATAATTACAGACACAAGAGATCTAATAATATCTACACCAGAGGTTTGTGGGCACACGATGAAACTTTATAGGACGTATTCTTTGCATTCTTGCGATGTTCTGCATTTTTTATAAGCTTTTCCGCTAACCAATAGAGGGGCCACCTGCTTGGTCCGTCATTTAGTAAAAATATATTATTTGTTTCATTGACACTAAAAATTCATTATGCCACTGCCAAGCAACGTGTTCCATTGTAACCTTAGCAATAATTCGGTGTTGTTGGTTGCTTAAGCAAATCATAAAACGAGAGTAGAAAAATTTATTTTTATTACAAAAACCAAAGTAGCGACTTTAGTACTATACAAAAATTTAAGTTCGCTTATCTCGCACTCGACTGAAAGCAATAAAACACGCCCAAAATTAAAAGCAACCGCTCATTCAGCGCTCCCGACAAAAGCGTGGAACAAAACGAGTGGCCAACAGTTTTATAAACAACAATAAAATCTCTGACCCACGTCATATTACGAAACTTAATCTACATCTACATCGAACACGCTATCGAGAAGTTACAAGTAGATCAAAGGTATAAATAAAGCTTTGGTTACACTGACGACTTCAAAATTAAGGACTTTAGATACAAAATTAAAATAGATAATTAAAATAAAAGGGGTTGAACCCTTTTATTTTAACTATCAGGATAAAAGTTATCCATGTAGTACATTAACATATGAACTAAACTCGTGCTAATCAATTGTGTGTTTCAATTGAATACATTCAGTAGTTTCGGCTTGAATCGCGGGCGATTAACCCCTGTGGGCCTGACATTCAAACCTTCTTTGAGGCCCGCGGCTACCCGGGTAGCGACGGAGCTATAATGACAGCTGTCATTATTTGCCTGACGGTTGCCAGGGGACCCCTCGGGGCTGTGAAACTTTAAACAGTCTCGTTCTCTAACAAAAAAATTAAATATGTTTCAATGTAAAGAATTGAACTTGTTACAGTTTTATTTTAAGTAAAGATGTCCTTATTGCTAAACATAACACATCTATTTCTGCTTGTAGCTTCCGCGAATGTAAACGAGGCTTAACCCAAATGTGTCAAAATCACCCCCCAATGACACGCCACTAAGCAGTCACCCACGAACTATTATTATAATATTTTAACGTGTTCGTGACCTAATAAAATTATAGATTAGGGTGTTTCGAATAACCTTCCATAACTACCTGGCCCATAATATTAATTGAAGTTGGTTTCCGATGGAATTACAGGCACATATATAAGGCCTGACTAGTATCTCATTCTGACAGATGCAGGCCAGTGCACTGCAGGTCATGTTCTTAAAGTGTCTTATAAACCAATAATCTATACTAATATTATCAATCACGCTTAAATTACTAATCCGATTTAAATGAAATTTTGTACAGAAATTGCTTAGAGACTGAGAAACGACATAAGCTCCTTTTTTTTCGAACTATCGCAAAACGGAATTCCTCCAAAACTCTGTGGCACAATGTTTATGGTCCCAACTTTTTTTTTATTGACTATAAGTTGACTGCTATCACACCTGATGTTAAGTGATGATGCAATCTAAGATGGAAGCGGGCTAATTTGTTAGGAGTAGGATGAAAATCCACACCCCTTTTGGTATCTACACGACATCGTACCGGAACGCTAAATCGCTTGGCGGTACGTCTTTGTCGTTAGGGTGGTAACTAGCCACTCTGCCCCGCCGGGAATCGAACCCAGGTCCTCCGTCTTATAAATCCACCGCGCATACCACTGCGCCACGGAGGTCGTCAGAAACTAAAACTGGTCGATTGATTTGTTATTTGTATATTTTATGAAATTACCATGAAAATATGTTGTAAAGTATTAAGTACTCAGCCTCCTACCCCATTTTCCAATTTTTATCACAATTTTAATAATTTTGTATGAAATGAATTTGTAATACGGCAGAACAATGTTTCCGTGTCAGCAAGTTAGTATGTAATTTTAAAATGAATGGAAAATTTTAGACACCTATTGTTGGTAACTATTCTTTATATTTTGTAAAAAAAATAGCTCGTATACATGATCCTAAAATAAAATGAAGATTTTCTCTGAGGGACCGAAAAAGACGCGTGGGTTTGAAGTTCGGATTTCTTTTGACGAAATAATTCAACGGAGGCATTTTTAGTTTCGGATGACATAGAGATATCTTACTCTACAAAATTGCTATCGCCCACACTGTTCTATTCATTGAGTTTGACCATCTAAAATTGCATCATCAAGCTGTATTAAATAAAAAATAAAATAAAAAAAAAATACGAGTAGATATAAGCGCTGGATTGAAAGTTATACAATTTGAAAGAAATACTTATTTATAGTTATACTGTATATATATATATACTGTAAAAAGTTTTTAAAAAATGTTTTGTAAAGAATATTACATGGAGTAAAGAAATTTCTGAAAAAAAGAATTTTCACGCGAACGAACATGTGCTAGTTTGGAAGCAGTAATTGAGGCCTAGCAAAAACTAAAAACAAAAATTATCCAATTAAGGGTAATATTTTGACAACATTTTATTCAAATTTTGTTAATGGATTTTAAAATATATCCCAAATTAAATGTACTCGTTGATTTTATAAGATTCCTATGGTAACGTAAAAATCGCGCTAATTTAGCTGAAACAAAAGTTTTTATAGTAAGTATGGACATATATTGCTTTTATTTACCTTTAATCAAGCTTAATGATTTCAGCCTACGCCTAAAAGGTGCCTTGAAAATATCAACACTATAGGTATTAGGGACTACTTGCCTAACTGGTGTTTTTCGGATAAAAATTTAAGCAAATTACCTACAGTCAAAATATCATCATCATCATCATTATCAGACCCACTACAGGGCCAGGCCTCTCTCCTTGTAGGAGAGGGGATACGGAGCGTAAACCCACCACGCTGGACCAGTGCGAGCTGCTGGATTTAGGGTGATAATTTTTATTTCATTATAGATCACAATTAACAATGATGTTGATGACAGTGATCGATATCAACAACATAACGTGCTCTGCGAGGAACGGGGATAAAACATCGCCTAATTTCCAACTTCGGCCTTAGAATTTACTAAAAATTTTTTAGAATTATTTATTCCACAATCCGACCCAGAATTCGAACCCAGAACCTCTTGATTGAAGCCACACAGGCTAACCAAGTCTAAGTTGACCAACGAGGCAGTCAAATTATATCTCCTTGAACTTCTGAAAAATCCTTTTACAAATCTTATTTTCGGTTGCCCTTAAACAAACTTGCAAAATTAATTGCCTCTAATAGACATTTGGACGATTTCAAGTATAAAAGAATTAATTTGAAAGGGTTAAATGAATTGGGTATTGTTTTAAGTTGAATAAATTATCTCTTTAGTTAATACTGATTTATTTGGGCCTTTCAATCTTGTTATGTTTATGTCTGCCGATTAAGAAGTATGGCTGTATTTCTGTCTGAACTCTGAAGGGTATATTTTCAGGCATATAGTAGTAACTGACAATTTCGTTGGTCTTGTGGTTAGCTTATGTGGCTTTGATCACGACGTCCTGGGTTCTGGGCCGTGTCGTGGGATGAATCAAAGTTTTTCTTTCTTTTGAATCAAAACCGAAGTCCGGAAAAGTGTACAGTGTCGGATCTGGTCACTATCATCAACATCGGATGTCAGCTTGTATTGGAGAACAGCGTGGTGAGTCTTCGCTCCATTTTCCACTTCCTACATAGAGGGAGACCTGGCCAGAGGTCAGACAAGAAAAGTCCTTGTAAGAGAGGGGATGTGAATTGTAAAACTACCACACAGCTAAGGATTGACGGGCTTGCCACCAACATAATTATAAAGTTCTAATTCAGTAAACTTAGGTAGGAAATCAATTTCATCATTGTATTTGAGACCTGATTTTACTGACTTAAAAGTGACGCGAAGGATGTAAAAAAATCATGTTAACTATAAATATTTTGGCGAATTAAAAAATATGCTACCCAGCTTATAAATCCTTTTAATTTATTCACGCTCTACTCAAAACTAAAATGGTCTGAGCCGAGGGAAATCTTAATATTAGCCTTTTAAGAGGCTTTATTAATCTTAGGGTATGTGCACACTGAACTAATAGCTAAAAGTGATTTTTTCATATGGATCAAACTTCACGTTCATAAAGCACAAACAAGGTAATGCAGTCTTTATAAGGATTTATTATTATTTTTAAATCTGGGTGACTTTTTATTGCTTGGGTAGTTCGTCGGCAAACATAGCAAAACAAACTACTGCTATTTCTTATTACTCAGTAAATTACATAAACTTACCCAACTGAAAACACAACAGTTTTGCACTCAAGAATTATTATTTTGTAGAAAAAAATGTTACGAGACTTTGTTAAAAAGTTTATTTGTTTAAAATTGATAAGCACTGCACTTTTTTTAATATCAAATGTCACAGAAATTGTCGCCAAAAAATACAGAGTGCCGTGGCGTCTTTTGAAACTGAAACACGCCATCTATTGGGGGCTTTGTGAACTGCCTAAACATGCCGTCCACTAAGAAATCTGTCTGCTGCATGTCAGAAGGAAACAGGACCAGCTTCGACAATGGCCTCGCTAGTGTAGTGCTTTTAGTGTTTGCTGTTGCTACACGGATGATCCCATTAGGGCCGGTGTGCAGTTGTGTAATACGGGCCATTAAACCTGCGGTGTGTCTTCTTCTTTGACGATCACAAGATCACCCAGTTTTGCTGGGTCACATTATTTCTTGCAGCGTATGCAAAATTTAGCATTTATGAGCGTTTCTAAAGGTTTTTTTTATAATTACAAGTTACTCCTAGATTGCGATCTCACCTGATGGCAAGTGATGATGCAATCTAAGATGGAAGCGGGCTAACTTGGTAGGAATAGGATAATATCCACAATCGCCAACGGTACGTCTTTGTGATTAGCCACGGCCGAAGCCTCCCACGACGACCTCCGTGGCGCAGTGGTAAGCGCGGTGGATTTATAAGACGGAGGTCCTGGGTTCGATTCCCGACGGGGCAGATTGAGATTTTTCTTAATTTGTACCGACAAAGACGTACCGCCAAGCGATTTAGCGTTCCGGTACGATGTCGTGTAGAAACCGAAAGGGGTATGGATTTCATCCTACTCCTAACAAGTTAGCTCGCTTCCATCTTAGATTGCATCATCATTTAACATCAGGTGTGATAGCAGTCAAGGGCCAACTTGTAATCGATAAAAATAAAAGTAGAGAGGTGTCAAGGGACACCCGGATGGAACGAAGTTCCTTTCGATTAATTAGTGAAGGAATTGTAATAAAATTTTATTTTTTTAAAGTAATAATAATATTTGTTGTTGTCACGAGAGCGGAAACAGGACCAGCTTCGACAATGCTACTACACGGATGATCCCATCAGGGCCGCTGTGCAGTTATGTAATAGGGGCCATAGGCCATTAAACCTGCGAGTTTCTTCTTCTTTGACGATCACAAGATCACCCAGTTTTGCTGGGTCACATTAAGTGTGCCATTTATGTCTTTCTTGCAGCGTGTGCAAAATTCAGCATTTACAAAGGTATTTTTTATAATTACAAGTTACTCCTAGATTGCGATCACACCTGCAAGTGATGATGCAATCTAAGATGGAAGCGGGCTAACTTGGTAGGAATAGGATAATATCCACAATCGCCAGCGGTACGTTATATTAAATATATTATTAAATATATTAATTTTAAATTAAAAATTAATATATTTATTATAAACTTCGAATATGAATAGCCACGGCCAAAACCAGCCATTGATCCGATTCAAAGAACATTTACAAACAGCCCTGGGAATTGAGCCAGGGCCTATAACCAATTAAATCCACCGCGCATACCACTGACACCGCAACGAAGGGCGTCAAAGTCCATTTTTATTTATGTAATCTTATATATTTTAATTCCACGTGGACGAAGTCGCTAGCATATGCTAGTGCCTCATATAACGTTAAGGAAAACTTTGCAAATATACACAAGATGACATATAGAGACTAATGAAGGTATAAAAACTTTCCCCTACAGCCTTGCCCAGGTTTATACTAAGTAAATTCGTGTTGGATAGCTTTATACGTTAATAAAGTATGAAAGTTCAGTTCTCTTGGATTATTTACGTCTGTGAATTAATAATTTACTCCCGCTTTTTGACTTGGAACTTTTTTATTACCCTTTTGAGATGTTCGTCGTTTTAAAGAGAGGGTTAGTTGCGCAGTGCGATTGCATTCGATATTCTTAATAATCTATTTAATAAGAGATAAATGGTATAATGACATGCTTTATATTATAAAGAAGAAGAATATTTATATACTGAAATTCATTTCCCTAAAATTGGAAAACATTTACATTTATTAGTGTGAGTGAGTGAGTAACATATATGTTAAGTTTCATATACGAACTGAGATTTTATTTTGCTTATATCTTGTAAATTTTTCAGCAATGACATTTGAATGATAAATTGATAATGAGTATTTTTCTGTTATTATTATTACGAGACTTACATTAATTATACCATATCATTTGAATCTCTATGTAATTCTATGACAACTGTCCGTGTTAGTAAAAGTTAAGTTAAAAGTATGTACTTACGTGTAGTTTAGTTATCATTATACAATGCCAGGCCTTCAAGGATGTAGGAGAGAGGATATGTGTCTTAGGGCTAACGCTAAAACTCGCGCGGGTGCACGCTCGTGGGTGGTTAATGAAAAATAGTAAGGACAGCGCGACGGAGGCAACGCGAGCGGGTTTGTTTCTACAAATCAGTCGAGCGCCGCTAGATGCTACGGTCACACGCGCCGGAGTTTAGGTACAATCATGAACATTGATACAGACCGCGTAATAATTAAGGTACAATTTAGGCCAGAATGATGGGATATGGCAAATCAATTATCGAATTCTCCACTGAGTAACCTACTTATCAAGAACAGGTTATGCAGTCGACGTTGTTTTCGTTGACGTCTTTTTGCCAAATAATAAATTAGTAAATAATCCATGGTAATCTACTCCACACAACTGTACAAGCTCGACATCAAAATTATACTAGCAGCGCTAACTGAGACGGGAGCACGCGACGGGTGCCCGCGCGCGGATTTTGCGCGAGTTTTAGCGTTAGCCCTTATACACACCACGCTGTTTTAACGCGGTATGGTAGACGCATAGCATTTTTTACCGCCATATTACACCACCGACTCTTTCAGATGACGGTAGTGTAACTAGCCCAGTGTTGGCTTCGGGCTACGAATTTTACTAATAATTTCCTAAACGAATGAGAATCTCAATACATTATTAGCTCGACCCAGGATTTGAAACCAGGACCTCGTCATCCGAAGGTCAACAAGAGTGGTTAAAGCTATAAATTTTCTCCTAACTCAAACAATGGCCTTTAATAATTCAATGTCAAACAACCTAACCACCATCCAAGTATTCTAGGCATTGAAAACTCATAACAGAAATACATTAAAATATACTTAATACAGTTAGAATTTTTGATAGCTCATCATTTTAATAACCAGGTTTAATGTCACTTATTTTAAGGTCACCTAGGTCAGGGCCCTTGAAATAGTCATAACCGCTCGTAGTAAAAGCCTTACTTTGAAAAGAGGTCAGGGTAAAATGAGGTTGATATTTAAAAATCTTTACTGTACCTAATTGGAAATTATAGAACTACCGGAACTTCTTTCTTCTGCGTTAATTTTTAAATTGATTTAGAAAAAAAGAGGAGTTTATGTTAGATAGACTTACACTTCATTGAAGTCACGCCTGGTGGAAAGTAGTGATTCATGAGGCACGAGGTCTACATTGTATGTTTGCCTGGAAGATGCCTATTCATGCTACTCTTTAGGGATTCAAATTACAGACGGTAGCTCTTCGCACTTGCCTTTAAACTTAAACTCAAACTCAAAATTTCTTTATTCAATGAAATCTTTATGATTATTTTGGCCTCTAAGATACGGGCTTACATAGTTTAGGGGCCAGGGGTTTAATGTGTAAACTAATCTGTAACTTCTCAAATAAATATATTCTTATTCTTGTTCTTATTTTGAATAGTCAATTTAAAGATTATGAAAAGTAATGGTGATAATTAAAATCGGAATCTTAAAATTAAAGCTATGAGGATTCTATACGCGACCTGGTCGAGAAGAGCCCACAACAAACTCAGCCAGGTTATTATTTTCTTTTTTTATTATCCCTATGTTACATTATTATTTAAAAACTATAGAACCAAGTACCTGGCTTCTTACAGATGCTTATTTTCAGATTACAGATGGAAGGAAACACATATACTGGAAGGGCTTCTACAATTGTTCCAATTTTTCGGTACAAATTAGGAACGTTTTGTGCAAGTTGTCTGGATATACGAGTAGTAGGTAGTAAGTACATCACGTAGAGGTGCCATCATTCTTGTGGTGTAATATTATGACTTGAAAACTTTTAAGGCAAGACTGAATAAGCATCGTCTACATAAGGACGCAACTATACTTAGATCTTAGCGTTTGTAAAATTGTAACCAAGCCTCAATATCAACATTTTCTTCTTCATGGCCTACATTACAAGGTCACATCAATGTGTTTATTGGAGTTGCGTTACTGGTTATATCTCCAAATATATTTATAGTTAAAACTTAGACCATCACAGATCTCTAAAGCTATTCGACAGGGTGATGCTAAGAGCATACTAGATAAGACGTCGTCTCCACATAGGAAGTAAAACAAAAGAAACTGTGATTGATATTAGTAATAATCACTATAAACTATGTCTGTAATTAACTTAGGGACAGTCGATTTCTGTTGAATCCTCGAATAAGAATAATATTATTGTATATATGTCACCGGAAGATAAGATCCGCAAGTTTATAAATTTCCTAGGAAATTTATACGCGAGAGTTCGGTAAGTTTATCAAATTACGAGAATGTGGGTGTAAAATAATAAAATTTATATGTCGTTTAGAATCATACGATACTGAGCCTACTTGATATAAACGAATTTTGATTTAGATTTTTTGATTTTTGACGCATATTCATCGTAACGAGCGTTTAAGAAATTATTTCTAAAATTACGATATGTATTAACCTTTCTTTTCTATCATTGCATTTCTGCGGAATGCTTTAAATTCTTGTTGTCTGTCTGTCCGCGCTATTTGTATGTTCCCTTACAACTCCCAAACGGCTTGGCCAATCCGCGATATAATGACAGATCTTTATAGTATATTAACATATCTTTAAGTCTGAGGAGTGTTCGCAGCTACTTCCGGTTGACCTAGGTTAGTGACCGGAAGTGGGTGTAAATTGCGAAAAACACCTTAACAATGCATGTTTTTGATAGTATTGTTGAAACGAAAATGTTTCTAGACAAAATTGTTTACAATATGCGGCTAGAACCCGAGGTTATTCTATCTATTGATGAAAACCGCCTTGAAATTCGTTGCATAATTTAAAAAATTCAAGGTTACAGCTGATGGCGGGAAGCTACTTTGTTTTATATTACTGTTTACATTGTTAACAATTATGCTCTTATTTGTTTATATTTAGTATTGTATTGTATTTTGGTTTGGGATTAAATGGCTTATTATTATTTTTTATTATATTATATAGCTGTTATTTCGTTATGGCTTACAAAGCAGATGGAATTAAAGTACGTCATCATCTGTTTACAAACAGAGGTTACGTTGGTTACAAAAAGAAATGCGCGCCATCTATTAGAAATACTCTACAAACTCTACGATGTTTTGGCAGATAACACAAACATTACAACACAGCATTTTTGAAAATAGAATAATTTGTAATTCATTTTAACTTCCACCATCTATTTATCAAGAAGTACTTAGGTATAACTGTGTTCTTTATACAAGCAGTAAAAAACTATACCGAAATTCCGGGTGTTGCACTTTATTCTTAAAATATTCGTCTCAAAAATTTCAATTCTATTCTATCTATTTTAAGATATGAAAAATGTTTTAAAAACGTACTTTGGGTTAGTAACTTCTCCTTTATTAAGTCGATAAAAAGTAGAATTTTTAAGGTCAAAAGTCTAAAGCTTGTTAGAGTCCCAGAGGTCAAAGTCCTTGAAATTTGTAAGTCGTAGTAAACTATGAAACGTTCCAACTACACTTCTCATTTCTGGGTCAGGTTAAATGCAAGGCCTGATTCTAAAATGTATTTAAATTTCAAACAGAACTTATTATTTCTTTTTTGTTACAACGTAGTTTCCGACGGAAATGGTATCCCCATTTCCGTCTTCTTATCCGATTTAATTAAAAAAAGTTTTTGTTTAAGTTTTATTCCTATTTAAGAGGGCTTAGTGCTGAGTATATCTTGGAGGTCAATATTGCATAGAACAACATAGTCGAATGCGAGACTTTGTGATCTGGAACATCAAGAAAATGAAGTTGTTATTTAAAAATAGGCTATCATGATTATTTAAATGACTGACGGTAATGCCTCTGTTCTTAGGAAAAGATAAGGGGCTCAGACCCGCCCCGCTACTACAATGCAGTTAGGCGACCGGGTTGTTTTGATGACCTCAGATTTTTTTTGGCAGATTGAGATTTTTTTAATTTGTCTTGGTCTGGCTGGTGGGAGGCTTTTCGCCGTGGCTAGTTACCACCCGATACGAAGTTGTGTAGAAACCGAAAGGGGTGTGGATTTTCATCCAACTCCTAACAAGTTAGCTCGCTTCCATCTCAGATTGCATCATCACTTAACATCAGGTTTGATAGCAGTCAAGGGCCAACTTGTAATCAATAAAATAAAAAAATGGCGGACTTAGGACGATTGCTTGACTTTGTAACGATCGTTTATATTTTTATGAACTATTATGGACATACACTTACTATATTATCAAATCTGAAACGCCTTGCCTAAGGGTTGACCACGCACAGATGGTAAGTAAACCACTCGGTGACCATCCGTACTCACACGCTGTCCACGAGTGATTTACTCTAGAAACTATTTATCTGTTTGAGTTCACAAGGTTCACTGATTTACTTAACACGGTGTCCTTTACCCTAAGACCTTGCTGCATCCATCGAGACACCGCTTTGCACAACGCTCGTCAACAGAGATGTGATTTATTTGAAATACTTCTATTTAAAATGTAAATACAAAATGCAAAATACCTATTTTGTATTTTGCATTTAAATGCTTTGTAAGAAAAACATTTTGAGATGTATTTTGCATTTTAAAAAATTCATTTCAAAATGCAAAATACTTTCTGATTAAGTTTAGCCAACATTACCAGTCAAACGAAATGAAATGAACAAATGACGCTTGTATTGCCGAATTTGACCTATAGTGGATTTTTGTCGGCCGCGATTCAAGCTAAAACACTGTATTAAAATGAAACTTGGCACGTTCGTAGTTCATATTTTGAGGTATTACATAGGATACCTTTTGTCGCGAAATTAAAGTAGAAGGGGTTGCAAGTTCCGATGTAAAGTCTTTAATTTTTGAAGTTATGTTAATGAAAATTTGTATACTAACTACTGAATAAGTATGTTATTCAAGGATTTTTCAAAATTTCATCCCTATAGGGTTATGTAGGGGTTGAAAGTTTGTATGTGAAATTCCTTTTAGAACTACTGATTATTACTACACCAACAATTAATTTTTGTCAATCTGTTTGTTCCGGCTAATCTCTGTAATAACTGGATATATTTAGACGAGTCTTTCGGCACTTATTTACTACTGTTATAAGTAACTTAGGTTAAACTTATTTTAGTAATGTTTTAAGTGATTATTCCAAAATAAATAAAATATCATACAATTTGGTCAAAAGGTATTTCATTTTGAAAAAGCGTTTTGAAAATACCTATTTTGCATTTTGCATTTGAAATACAAAACGCAAAAGTATTTGGTATTTTGCATTTGAAATAGTAATTCTGAAAAGTATTTTGCATTTTGTAGTTTTGCTCATCAACTACCTAAAGCTATTGAACATTTTCTGGAAGAAAGAGAAACCCAATATAAGGTGCATAGCCCTGACCCTAAACTGAAATTAATTTGATTAAATATTTGACAAATTATTATTATTTTTTATTTTATCACTCACTATAGAGATTATCCGTACCAATAATTTGTGAAAATGTTAGGAGTTGGTGCAGCTATATTCCAGCTTTTGGGAATCGAGCCCATGGCCTGTCACAGTTGAATCTGACCTTTAAATCACAAGGAACTGACGCTTAAACTTCAAGGAAGTTTTCAGAGTATCTTCCCGTACTGTGTAGAGGGGGGCACTATAGGAAACGAATAATATTTTTTCCGACTTTATTCAGAATTAAAAAATTATTTGGTAAGTTTTTCTTAATTTATTTAAATATTAATGAGTTTTGAAATTCTCAAAATATATTTTCATAAAGCTCTAGTGCTATTACCATAAACAAACCGAGGAAAACACGGAGCAGACACATGTTTATCCTTTCATCCACATTTGTGGATAATAACTTAAACAAAACTCTACACACGCCAATTTAACCCTTAACATGAAAAGGTTAAGCTCTAAAATCGCTCCCAAAATTTTCGCAACACAACTGAAAACCACCCGGAAGTTCAAAGACAAACAAAATTTATCCTAATTCCGTGTACTCAAGATCCTAAATCGCGTGTACACACTCTTGTCACGGGCATGCTATATCTACATCAAAGCGTGGCGTACAGTGATCCATCCGGATGCGGAAAATATTGTTATTTCATTATGCCCCTTAAGTTTTGGGCGATAAGAACTATTTGTGCACCGACGTATTGGCAGTGGGTTCGGTGTGCATACGTATCAGGTAGTCCCGCGGATAAATATCTCAAGAGCCAGGCTGCGCGGTACGTGCTTACCTAGCTTCACTGCAGACGTTGGGAAACGTCCACAGGGAGCGTTTTGAAAACAGAACGCCGGCTGTTGTCACTTTGAATGTTTTCTTTTTTTTAGTTTTACGTTTCTTTACAGCCAGTTCCCTAGAACTTACTTTTTTATTTATTTTTTTAACCCCTCGTAATTTTCTTACAGCGTATGCGCAACTATTATGAGATGATCTAAAATTCGAGTTAAAAAGCACGATATTTAAAAATAGTAAAAATATGAAAACCTAGTGAACGGCGCGTGCGCATTATCCTGATATAATTTATTTTTAATGCCTATTTATTTTAATTTTGTAAATATATTTAATATATTGTGATAACTTCTATACTTTATTAATATATTTTACTATTTTACAAACGTAATTTGTGAGACAAACCTATTTATATTATACGTATAAAGTTATTATGTCGCGAATGATTATTAAATCTAAGTATTTTATTATTTTAAAAATTATTTTAACTAAAGTAAAACCAGGATTATGAATAATTTTAAAAAATCCTGAATGTGTGATGCTATAAACAAATGCAACGGATAAGAAAAAGAAAAGAAAAAAAAATTATAACAGGCCAGATGAAAACGTAGGACAACATCGTAAATGTCAGACAGAAGTGCGGCATTTGCGATGACAATAAAGCGGCTAAAATTGTGTTAGGATCGTAAAAATATCGCATAAAGTTTATAGGGGGTAGCCGCGGCTTAACAATGTACGCATACGGCAGTCCACAGCGCGCATGCCCGGACCTCACTCATTCCGGACTATTTGTTTTGTCGTTACACTATCAAAAACCTTTGGATTGCTCGCAAAGGAACATCTATCCGGTAATTGCAGTGAATCCGAACATATCGACTTCCGCCCGTCTCTATGCAGATTGTAGAGCCGCGTTCGACGCGAATCAATCAACGATCTGTCAAGGGTTCGCGCCAATAGTTGACGTTTGACCGCGTGTGCCACGTACTAAAGTGATCGAACTGTAGTGTGTATATCCCCTATTGTATTTGGTGATACCGAGTGTAAAAATATTTTATTGAAAATAGATTTCTACTTGATTTATCTGCAATACGGTAGAACGGCTTGAGATTCAGCCGCGTGGCAAATCCCGACACGCTATTGGATGGCTCGCATTGTCATATTCCGCGTTTGAATACGAACTGACTGGTGAGATTGCAGTGATTCACATATCAAACTTTTCCGTACTGACGTTATTACATTGATCAATTCATCAGCCCCAGAAGGTTCTTTTCACGTCAAGATGAATATCACTTCGACGACGGATGGTAAGTATGAAAATTAATTCCTAAGCACCTGCATTGTAAAAGAACCTAATTGCTCGAATTCCATGGATTGCTGCGGATTTTATCGCGCATTCGAAACTAGCCTTTCAGTGTTAAACGCAAGAATCAAATTTCCGTATCCGAAATCTCGGTTCAATTTAATGAACTTTCAACGTTAAAGCTTTACTATTTAAGGTTCATTATTCAATGTATAGAGGCCACCAGTTTAAATGTATGAAACGTATTAGTGTCAGAAATGAATGTAGCGTTTGCGTGTGTGGAACATGTCTTTTCATGTTTTTAAGCTGAAAATTTCTTTTGTCAGGCGAAAGTTTGCCGAGGCTTCTTCGTTTTACCGTATAAGTTTCAGTTTTTCGTTTTTATATAACATCGTTATAATAAAACTTGAGAATTTGACTTGAAGTCTCCTCTGGTTATGAATTCAATTTGTTATGCAATGACTTCGGCAAGTGTAGAATTGCGTTTCTTTTTATAGTTTGACCTAGTCTTGGAGTCAGTTGCTTTTCAATAGCTCGAGCTACTATACAGTAGCTTGAGGAACTTTTCAGTAGTTTTAGCCACTTCCTAGTAGCTTGAGCAACTTTCAGTAGCTTGAGGAACTTGCCAGTAGATCTTTCCAATGGTGTAATCTTATCTCTCTTTCTTGTTCTCGTATACGGAATAACCTTCGTTAAATGAAGAGAAATAGATTTAATAGAATTCGTAGTGTTAGTGGGCCTATGTCCAGTAGTTGAGATGCATTGATTAAAGATAACATTTTTTTTTATTCAACCAATATATATATAAATAATTTACCTCGTGGAGATAAAGGGTACACACCCTCTACCGCTAAACCAAAAAGAGTTGGTGGGCTATGGATGTTTAGCGATAATGCAGTATTAGGTTGAGCGTAGTCACAGAGGCTTTCTGCTGATTAGTATACAACACACTGTGTTTTTGTTCTTGATTTTGCGTATACTTCTTCTTAAGCTTCTTAAATTGATTTACACCCGAATAATCAAACGCAAATCTAAATACATCTCATGATTAACATTTCTATTGCTAAGTGTAAACTTTTAGTCTCAAAAAGAGAGGGACAAATTAAATTACTACAAAACTACGAATCTTAAGCACATCAAAGACATAAACGCACACACACACCAAAAAAATTTTTTTTATTCCTGTGACGTATCCTCTATTTCTGCGTAAATGCTGCACTCTGCACCTTGCATTTTCTATTACGATATTTCTTTCCTGAGGGAATGATAGATAACTACACTTTATGGTATTCCATTATATAATCTATATGTGTTCATTCAGATTATTTCAGCCATTTTGACGTTATTAAGAAACAACATCCATACAAACATCCTCTTCATCATTGATTAGGGTCGTGACCACCTCGATCTTTGATCCTATTCAATTAGTGATGCCACTTTACTTTATCTTCAAGCATTCTTCTGATTTCCAAACATATTCCTTTTTTATAATATTAGATATACAAAAACTTATATGTATGTAGAAATCATGACAAAGGACTCCTCCATCTAACGTAATAACGTAACGTTACGTGACGTAACGTAAAAACGCGTAACATAACATTACACACCAAGGTCATAGGGTCGTAGCGACGACTCGGCGTATAGTATTTTAAGTTGTTGACCTTGATAGCTGTTATATCATAGTTATACCCTTGTTAAATATGATATTAATAGAAAAATAGCTAAGCAAATCCACCTAAATTTAACGGCACGCATGTTATTTTTTCTCAACTGCCTACGTGGTTTTGGATAAGGCCATGACGACCTGGTTACGTGCCAAATGCAATGAAATATTAATCATTATTTTACTAGAATGAAGTAGGGCCAACTTGTAGTCGATAAAAAAACTCATATCACTAAAACTGCGAGGCGCGCACGCGTTGATAGGGAGGCTGACCCCGGACTGAGGACCCCGTATGGGTTCGAAACTAGTCGAGCATACTCCTACAAGAGTGACGTGAGTTTCTGCCGTTTATATTTAATGATATACAAAATAATTGCAGCTGTATTAGAACTCATCGGTTTGGCACGCCACGATGGTAAGAGACCGAATAGTAAGTATGACCCTCGTTTCTTGGAAGTTAGGAAAGTCTCTAGTATGGGATGCGACTTGCGTTGATACTCTAGCTGCATTCCATATTGAGGATACCTCTTCTATGGCGGCTGCTGCGGCGAAGAACGCTGAACAGGCCAAGACGCGCAAATATGAAAATATAAAAGGTGATTTCGTGTTTGTGCCTTTTGGTGTAGAGACTTTGGGGCCATGGGGACCAGAGGCTCGTGCTCTTTTTGACGATATCTCAAAAAGAGTTATCGAGTCTACGGGTGACCAAAGAACTGGCAGCTACCTTGGCCAACGGATTAGTTTGGCCATCCAAAGGGGAAATGCTGCGATATTAACCTAACAGCGAGCTGATAATTATACATACATAAACATCATTGCAGTGGAGTCTTGACGTCGAGGTTTTAGATTTAATTTAATTTAGTTTTAATTTGTATTTTATATTGGTTTGGTTTCCTATCTTGTATAATAAATGAATATAATTTGTTTTGTTAATAAGGAATATTATAGATACTCGAAAAAAAATACTTGCAATATAATATGCAAAATTCTTTTATTTCTTCTGAGTCATCCTTAGTAGACGAGCCAACAAAGCGATATTAACCTAAGAGCGGGCTGATAATTATGAGGATATTAATTTAAGAGTAGGAATATTTATTGGTTTTCCATTTATGATCGCGTAGACAATTTTCTGCTCCGTTTGACATTTCTTTTGTATCGTAAAAAGACTTGCGCTGAACGCTTGCGCATAACCATGTCAAACTTAAAGTAATAGTCCAAGGATTTGAGCTGGAGCTTGCCTAAAAATGTCACCAATGATATTTGAAGTATAAAATTACTAACTATACTATGTTTTAATCTTATATCCAATTCGAATCTGTTACTTCTAGTACAGCGTTAAAACTACAAAGAAATAGTTTCTAGTATAAAATAACTTATTCCAAGTTACCTCTAACATCGAATCTGCGAGTACGAGTAGTAGTAAATATTATATAAGCCCTACACCCCAAGCGCAATAGATTAAGCGCTCACATAAAGAGAAATAATATTACCCACAATTCTCAAAAAGGAGGATCCTCTTGTTTAGACGCTGACCCGCTTCCTGTGCGTTAATATTTAATTCCTCTTTGGTCCTTGTTTACTTCTTACGTCATAAGGGTGTCGTATACTTGGTAACGAATATCATTTTTGTTGGACATTCGTCTTAAGAACACGTCATTTTTGTCTGAATGTGACCAGTTACGATTTTGACTGGTATCTAATTTATATAAGGGAAATACCACTGACTCAAAACAATATCTCTAAAAACTACACACTCTTTACTTGTCATTGGCTTGAATTTGAAAATAGTTACTAATTTCGCGATGTAGGTGTTAATTAAGAAGGGATTTCCCAATATGTCTATGGGAACGCGATCTACGCGGGCAAAACCTTGGGGCTTAGCTGGTACTAGTATAAAGATTGCGCAGAGCAGCGTGGTGAACTTAAGCTCCAAATTATCTTTCTCTTAAAAAGAAAAGCTTGACCTTGTATAAATAGTATTCAAAAATCAGTTTAGAATTATACTTTTGATAATACTTTTTAATGATCGTGATTTTTAGTACTTAGGTTTAAATTTTTGATTTAGTTTTTAACCGACAAAAAAACAGGAGGTTCTTTATTCGACACGTATATATATTTTTTTTATGTATGACCACGCATAACTTTTTACAGATTTGATAATTCTTTTTTTATTAGAATGGGCATACTTCCAAGGTGGTCCCATTGTCATCATATTAGGATCTGATGATGATATCCTGGGGAAATTGAAGAATTTCTTCAAATTTTGGAGGCATGCTTACAGCGATTTCAGTCTTTGTCTCGGTAACTGTGTTATTTGGCGATAAATCACTAAAAAGTAAGAAATACAATGTTTTAAAAAAAAACTCAAAACGCACTAAAAAGTAAAAAATAACTGTGTCATAGTTGCTTCAATTTACTTAAGCATATCTAGGAGTCGGTGTCAGCCAAGGTTTCTACTTTAAGGACGTTACCTCACAAACTGCTTTGTTCCTTAAACTTGGCTGGCACCAACTTCAAGATATAAGTAAATGTAATGCCGTTAAAATTTTTGCTTATTCTAATAAATGCGACACAAAATGGTTTCATCAATCATCACCTAATCATCACAAATAATAATATAGAAATAACTGACGCAAAGTATGACTTTAAACACAATAGAAAGTTATAAGAGTCATAAAGATCTACGTCAAACATCTCAGCGCCAAAACAAACACCGCACGAGAGTTTGTAATTTTCCGCAAATTTCGCCCTTTCCGCCCACCATAAAATATTCACTTTGCAGAAGATTGTCAACTTTGCAATTAGGTGGAATATTTTAATAGGTTTCTTACCCCTCTTTCCCCTTACCTTCGGCGGAAGACCCGATACACCCTTCAATCTACTTAAGCCATAGATTAAGTGATAAGACGTGCCTTTTTTCGTAAACTTTCCCCTATGTTCCAAAATTAATTTCCTTTGTTAATTAAATATTGAAAAAATATAATTTTACGTTAATAGCATATTAAAATTTTAGGGTACCTAGGTAACAAAATTATATCAACATTTTGTTAAAGGGTTTTTTATTACATTTTATACGCTATTTTATCGCATTTCTTTGAAGTTTTAGGTCACATTCTACATGCAGATCATTTCAACATTAAGTGCAATTTTTCAAAAATATTGTTCCCATTTATTATAACAAACATTATTAAGGTTTAAATTAATCAGTTGATTATCTACATAATTAATTACTAATTATTTGTTATAATATAAAATAAGTTCGGGCTTTGCCACGATCTGATGGTAGGTGTAAGTGTAAATGTGGATGTGTCACTCTTGTCTTTAATATTTAGTAAATACAGACTTCGGGAACGAGATACAGACTTTAGCCATACGTGAATTAAGAAGAAATTTTTAGTACATTCCAAGCCTGGAGTCGGGAAGTTGGTGGTGTTACACCTCCGTGCCTTGGAGAGTACTAAAGCCGTCTGTCCCGGTCACTGTCATCAACATCTGATGGAGATTGTTAATAAAATGGCAAATTATCACCCTAAACCCGCCAGCCCGCTTTGCAGCAGCGCGGTGGATCCTCGCTCTATATCCCCTCTCCTATAGGTAGGCCTGGCCCTGTAGTGGGCCGTTAATAGGCTGATAATGATAAATGATGAAGTGAAAATAAAAATATCTTTTTTAAATTAATTTTCACTAAACAATTGTTGAAACACAATACAATAATTACGATCATTATTAGGTTCAATTTCAATCCACATCTACAAAATTAATAACATAATCTATGGCTTAGTTAGCAGATAACTCGGTTGTGTTGCCGCCTACGTAATTATTAAACTCGTAGCTCGAGTAACGCGGTTAATAATCTTAACACAGATTATATTATTAAAATGTGTTGTGATAGACAGATGCCTATCATGTTATTGTTTGTGTTGACACTAATGTTTGCCTAATTAACTACTATATTATAATTTAAAATCGCGAGTGTTTTGTCACGATATTGTTGTCGGAAAACTCTTAAATACTTTGTGCATTTAATATATATCACTATTGCCCTTTACAGTATGTAATTTAAGTGAATATTTCCCAAGATATGGAAGATTCAAAATGCAGGGACGAGCGTTTGAGGTCGCGTAGGGTGTGCGTGCGCCGCCGTTGGTACCAGCATTGCACCCATGCGAAGCTGGGGCGGGCCGCTAGATATAAACGGCTGAAACTCGCGCCACTGGCGACCGAGTATGCCCGACTAGTTTCGAACTCATACGAGGTTCTTAGTCATGAGCTCACATATTTAACAACACAGCGGCAGCAACAGAGCAGTTTGCTTCATGACTAAGGACCACGCGACCCCCAAACGCTCGTCCCTGCATTTTGAATCTTGCTTATTCACCTAAATTACTTGCTGTAAAGGGCAGTAGTGACCGATATTGAATGCACAAAGTATTTAAGATACTCAACTGCATAAGGATTAATACAGTATTTCTTAAAATCGCTTCGTAAATAACCCTCCTTCTGACGCAGTCGGGTAATAAGCCATTACTTTTGATTGACAGTAAAAGATAAATGGTTATTTTGGGTTATCAATTAGAGATAGACATATACCATCGCGAACATTTTTGTTGAACTTTTTAAGTTGCTTAATACTGTAGAACATTATTTTGATATATCTCCTAGGGTTTAGCCAGCGTTTGCAATGTAAGCGCAAAAAATGCGGTAATTTACGACATCACATTAGAAACCTCTAAAATTATCGGTCTGTACTACATTGTGCATATATTATACACATAAACCTTTCTGTTGAACCAGTCTATCTGATAAAAAAATCCGTATGAAAATCGGTTGCGTAGTTTTAAAGATTAAAGCATACATAGGGAGAAACATAAAAAAGCGACTTTGTATTATACTATGTAATGATAATTAACAACCTTATTGGTTGAGTGGTTAAGCTATAGCTATGGATTACGAGGTCCTTAGTTCGAGTACTCGGTTGGGCTGTGAAATATTGGGCTTCATTTTCACAATTTTTTATCCCGGAGTTGGAAGTTTGTGGTGATACACCTCCATGCCAAAAAAAGAAGCGATTACGATGGGAGAGTTTATCAGTTCTCCGAACTATATGCCAGTGGCACTTCAACTTTGAGCTATTCTACTCTTTTTGAGCTACGCCGTTAACTTGCCTTCCGAAGTCGGTGACTTTTCTAAAGTACTAGCTACCTTCTTGAAATAAACGAATTTGAATTTGATTTTGAATTAATTTTGGTTCTTCTGCGGATCATCTTATTTTCGATTTAAGCACGCAAATTCTTTCCTGCTTCTTCTTTCTTACTTTATCTTCAAGGTTACTCCGGAAACAGCTCAGAGTTTCTTATGATGAGATAATAATTTATTAAAAAGCGACCAAGTCAGTATGACATGGCACTAGCAACACGCCCTATTTGAATCTTCGAAAAGGATCTCCTCTTCATACACGGGATATAAGAAAAAATGACACGTATTTTTTAAACTTTTTGTGCTTGGCTCAGTTTTATTTTTTGTTAAAAATATTTATTTCTTACTTTTTAGTGATTTATCGCCACGTAACGTACTTGTACTATACTGTCATAGTATAGATATACGGTACTTGTAGCCAAAAAGATTCACAAAAACCGAAATCGGTAGTTGGCACTGAAATTGAACCTTCTTTTAGATTAATTGGACTAGGCACCATTCAATAAGTTCCTTCTATGATTCTATATAAATGTGGATACTACAATGCCGTTATGTTATGTACCTACGCGAATCAAACTATCTTTCAATATTAAGTTCAATAATGAATCTTTGTATAATCGGTCTTAGGGTAATTAGGTAAAACACTAAAGACCTGTCTACTTTAAATAATTAATCTTTACATTATAACGTCTAAGTTAACTGAGTTTAGATACCGTCTTATAATTATATAACCCGAATCTCCAATAATGCGGTTAATAAATTAGATATAGGTGGATATGATTACAGAAACTGTGAGATAAAGTTATTGATTTAATCAAAACTGTTAGTGTTAATTACACTTTGATGGAAGGCCTCCGTGGTGCAGGTATGCGCAATGAATTTATAAGAGGGAGGTCCTGGGTTCAATTCCCGGCTTCCTTAAGATGTCCTAAATTGGTCCAGGTCTGGTGAGAGGCTTCAGCCGTGGCTTATTACCACCTTACAGACAAAGTCTTACCGCTTATCTATTTAGCGTTCTGGTACGATGTCGTGCAGAAATCGAAGGAGTGTGGATTTCATTCTACTCTTAAAAAGTTACCGCGCTCTCTTCTTAGATTTCATCATCACTTACCACCAGGTGTGATTGCAGTCGAGGGCTAACTTGTAATGAAGAAAAAAAGGTATCTTAAAGATAGACAATTTAATCTCTACAATAACATAACTATTAGCACGGTCTATAGAGCCAGTCCTACATCTAAACAGGACGGAGAGTGATAATCTTAGACCAATTAATAAATACAACCATATGACAATACCTCGTTGGTCTAGTGGTTAGCCTATGTGGCTTCGATCACGAGGTCCTGGGTTCGATTCCTGGGTCAGGTCACGAAATAATTCTGAGCTTTTTCATTCTTCTATGAAATGTTCAGTACTTTCCAAGCCCGGAGTAGGGAAATTGGTGGTATTACACACCCGTGCCTCGAAGCTTTAACCTAACCATCATACCTTCTTAGTTTTATGATGTACAAACTTACTACGCCCTTGTTTTATGGCTATACACATCTTAACCCTCCGGATCAGTAATCTCCGCTATCAAATCGAGACAACTCTATAACGTTACAAAATGGCGGCCGTGATCGAACGGGAACTAGTCTTGTATTGAATTACTATTTGTTCAAAGCCATAACTCCAAATAATTGTTGTGGATTTTATATCGACGAAGCTAAGTGGGACCAAATCAACTCCATTCAATTATATCAAGTATCTAATATTGTTCATAAGCATTTTTAACCGACGAAAAAAGACGGAGGAGGTTCTCAATTCGACACGTATATATTTTTTTTTAATTTTTATCAGAAAGGGCATACTTCCAAGGTGGTCCCATTGTCATCATGTTAGGATCTGATGATGCCGGGGAATTTAATCTCTCTCTTCTCTTCAAACTATGAGAGTATAGTACGAGCTTTTTGGTTACGTGGCGTATAAATAGAGTATAGTACGAGTACGTTACGTGGCGATAAAAAATAGAACTGACTCAAAAGACACTAAAAAGTAAAATATAACTGTGTCATTTAGTTGCTTTAATTTACTTAAGCATATCTAGGAGTCGGTGTCAGCCATTCATTTAAGGACGTTACCTAGAACCCACAAACTGCTTACTGCGTGAATAAATTTTAAACTTGGCTGGCACCGATTTCATAGATATTTTTATTTAAAAATTTTTTAAATGTTAAGTGTGTCTGTTTGTTTCATTTTACCATTGATTCAGAACCAGATCATACTGAGACGCACCTCCAAAAAATCTGTTGCTCCTGCAATATGTTTTTAAATATTTACATTAGTTTTTACGACATCTTTTTAAATGGTATTATTTTTTGTTTACAGGTAAGGACGATATCTTATCCCGCATAATTTTTTCACAGTGGTGAGTGCAAATTTACAAAACTAACATCTACTTATTGGCAGAAGACGCAGCAATTAATTCAACGTCACTATCAGGTTTCGAGGTAAACCAGGCTTAAAAACTCGTTCACTCAATAGCTAAGAGATCTGATATCCGATAGGTTTTAGTTACCTCTCTCTACATTGCAGTATCATTCATCATGCCATATCTACATTCCACACTGCACCTACAGTGGTATATCTTGGCTCGACTGTAGATGAGAGAATCGTCTACTTTCTCACTGCTTCAAAGAAACGAAAGCATACTTACGGTATGCAAGCATAACTAACAACCATACGCGATCAGACCAAAGGTACGTGAACATACCAAACGTATGCGAGCATACTAAATATACACAATCATACCAAAAGTAAGCAAACATACCAAACGTATGCAAGCATATCAAAAGCACGCATACATACCAAACATATGCAAACGTACCTAATGTGTAAATACCTACCTACTAAAGGTACACAAGTGATAGATTATTTTTATTATGATAAATTATTTAAAATAAATGAGTAATGATAGAGACTAGTATTCTTATGTGTATGTTTCATTGTCAAGTTTACATTAGTCTATTAGATTACTTTTAATAAATTTCGACACATCCGTAATGAAACTTACCACTTTTCTCTATTTAAAATTGTTTTAACATCATTAATGAATTACAATTAAATGAATTACGTTTACTTGTATTTTACAGTAATAAATTATTATAGAATATTTTACTTCGACTATTTTTGACCAGTCGCAGCATATCCGTAATGAAACTTAATTACTGTTAGTAATGTTTATCATTATGCCTATTGCTTATTGGTTTCGTTGTTATTGTTATTAAATAATTCTTAATATATTATTTAAGAAATGTAACGATACAATTAAAGCACTTTAGTGTAAATAAAAATTAAACAACGTTAACGTGAAACAATTTATTAATAATTTATTATGTTATTAATACAAAACTTATTTGTATAATTTATGTGAAACCAAGATTATAATTATAAGATTAATATTTATTTATATAGAGACGTAATGTAGATGTAAACACAAATGTAGGTAGATTTCCGACAGTGGCCATTATGGCTTACTTGTTATAAAAGGGTAGCGAGTTACTTTTAGCTCCCAGTTTTTATTGTATTTTTCTATCAGCGAAACAAGTAGTGACAGTGTTGTGCAAAAGCTAAGTATGTTTTATAATGTTATTCCTTATTCTTATTTTTAGTATTTGTATAATATTATTTTGTGGCCATACTTGTAAATACATAATTATATTCAAATATTGAAATTTTCATAATCAACATGTAATAGAAAAAGAGTAACATCATTGCAATAAGAAATAATTTAAATAAAAAATTATTAAAATTGGTTTTGGTTCTCTTTATTTATTCAAATACCTCCTAATTAATAATTTTCACTAAAATGTTATTATCTGAGAAAACGTTTGAAATATAAATAAATAGGAACATATAAATTAGAGTTCCTAAAGAAAATATACTTATATTACAATTTTATAGCTCAAAGACCTTGATTTACTGATAAATGATGTGCAGAGAGATTAAATATTGTTATACCTTCTTTTCATTTCTTATTAGTCAACGATAAAACATTTATTACAAGCATACCAAATGCACACGAGCATATCAAAAGGACGCATAAACACCATAGGTATCCAAGCATTTCAAAAATATGCGAACATGCTAAAGGTAAGCAAACATACCAAACGTATATAAGCATATCAAAAGCACGCATAAATACCAAAAGTACGCAAGCATACCAAAGGTATGCGAGCATGCTAAAGCAAACATACCAAAGCCCTCATTTATTACATGTGTAATTTAATTTTAGCAATTTTAGTATTTTCGTGTGAATGAAATTTATATAGAACAACGTTTGCCGAGTCAGCTAGTTATATATAAATATGTTTTACTTTTCCAATCCAACTCCCCCGACATTGGATGGAAGGTCAGCCATTATGTGCGCTTGAAAGCTCTGAAAAACGACCTGTGACATTTATAGAAGGCATTCAGTTTCTCTGCATTTGCGAATAGTGTAGAATTTATAATTAGTCCAGCTTATTTCTATTGGCCTACCATTTATCTCTTTTCAATGTATAAATGTTGTGGGGAAAAAGAAAAATTGAGATAGGTCGGCAACGAAACTTTATAAAGAGAACCCATTTAGTATCTAAATAATAAATTTTAACATAGTATAAAACAAATTCGCATCCCGTTGTCTGTCCGCTTCGATCTTGAAAACTACGGAAGAAATTTGAATGCCATTTTCATCGATAGAGTGATTAAAAATTATGGTTTATACGTAGGTATAGTAGTAATGAATGTTCAATGTTTCCATTCGGACAAAGTCGGGGATGTCTGGCAGTAAACCGGGGGACACGGCAAGACGAGCAAAAAGGCATACCATTCTTTTTTTGAAGGCATTTTAAACACCTTGTAACTTCGTTATTGGCAAATCTAGATGCCTAAATAAATCACCTATATCTTTGAATTGGCTAATTCATCGTATACTGTGTTAGGCTGAATTACCTGCCAGCGTTGAAACTGGAGTAGGTTTTATGAATAATGAATAATACCTACCAACAGTAACTGGGGTTAATGCATGGTTGCTTTGAATGGTGTTATGCAAAATGTGTTAAGAGAATAAGTATTTTGTAATTTAAAAAAAATTAATTAATTTTTTTGTCACTATTATAATCTATACACGTAAAACTTGCTCCAATTTCAATGCTGGCAGGTAATTCAGCCTCACTCTTATATATTTATGAAAGATCTCAATCATATTAGCTTTCATATGAAAACAACAGACTCCCTAATCAGTTCATTGAGTTAGGACATTCATATTGTATGCCACATCACATAAAACAAATAACGCCTTTCTAGTTCACGTTTGGGGTAAATCAACTAATAAAAATCTATTCAATCTTTTTGCTCAAAATAACCAAAGCTAAGTAGCAATTATTTTTACCTATACACAGTCAAGATTGGTTTATTGACCTTAATCCAGATTGTATGGTTTGATGGCTTGATGCACACGCGAGGCGAACCGTATGAACGTAAACTAATTGGTGTATAAAGTGATTTTGCCGTTATAAGTGGAATTGACGCGGCAAATTGCTGACGGAGCACAATTGAAATGTATTTACCCTGATCTTGTTTTTGACTGGCATCAAAAGCGGCGGTTTTTATTCGATTTTTTACAAAAAATCGTATCTTGTATTTGGTTTTTTTTGTTGGTATTTAATAACATACCAAAATTGAGCAGTTCCTTATCCAAAGGGTAAGATAGGGTCCCTCTCTTTTACTAAGACTTCGCTATCCGTCTGTCTGTCATGTCATGAAATTTCACTTTCACAGGTTTTATGTTGCTGCTATTACAACAAATACCAAAAAAAAATATATTTAAGGGGTGGAGTTCCGTTTTTTTATTCAAAGGGAAGTTAGCCCTTTTTAACGACGCAGTCTTAGATAATGGAAGGCTAATTTAAAAAGGCTTTTTCAAACCATACCTCAAAATAGTTTAAATGCACCAATTTTCAGTGGCCTTATTTGTACCAGCTGTTCTAATGGGTTCAGAAGGCGACCATAGAACTCCTCCTCCTATTTTATTTGTATTAGTGATGTTTTTCCTAAATAAATAGTTTTCTTTCTTTCTTTAATTTTGTTATTTATCAAACAAAACAACTGGTACCGTTAAGTAACATCTGACTTTCAGTCATGAATGAAATATGAATGCCCCGTAAAAATCAAGTCAAAAAATATGCACGAAAACGTCGCTTGCTCTTATCGATTAACATTGTTGTTCCGTGAAATCGTTTTAAAAATGACGTAAAACGTAACCTTTACAACTGCATGTTTCCACGTACTAAACTGTCGATTTCAGGTCACCTTTCGAGCGGTAATCGTTTCTGGAAAGTAATCAGAGACTCGATTGTACTTGATCCAGTCACGATCTATTTTCCGACTAAAAGATATCATCATCAGTGTTAGTGGACACAGACCTTGTATTTTTTTACGGAAAGGGGGCTTGGAGCTTAAGAAGTTTATATTATTTAGTCGTACTTTTTAAATGGTAAAGAGAAATCAAAAACATTATTTTGCTCGCCATGGTTCAGGGTTACAGATAACTTCTATAAAGAAAAATGTGATACATTTTACATACTTGGGGCGGCAGGGACTCGAATCCTTGACTGTATGGTCCGTAACTAATTATAGTGAGCACTGATCCAATGATCTAAATTTATTTTAAAGGGAATCATTAATTATCATTTTATATAGTAACGTGGTTTTATATTAGGGAAGCCCAAGGTGGGATTTATGCAAATACTCTAGCAAAATGTTCTATTTCATCTAACAACAAACCAATCTTATCTGATTATTGACAATTTTTATTATTTGCTATTTGTTTATTTATTGGTTGCCCTAAAAATAAATATTATAAATCCCCCTCCAATATAAAAAGATCTTGGTGCAGATATTCAACATCATGTATCCCATCGTATTAATCTGCCGCGCTTGAGTATTTCCAAAATCCTCCTGCTGGACTATTCTACTATTAACTCCGGGATAAAGTGTAATGAAATTACCTTTAGCAGTGTGTCTGTGCACGCGATTGAATAGTTACTTAGATTCTATTCAAGAATAGAATACAATGCATTTAAAAATGAAAATAGATACCTATTTGATGGTAGGTAATCTTTTAAGTAGGTACTACAAGTAGATTGTATTTTCTTTTATGTAAAATTTTCTAAAATGTTTGTAATAGAAAAATAAAATATTTTATTTGTAGTAAGGAGTAACTCGTAAAAATATTTTTAAAAATAAATCAACTTAGTTTGCGTCCACTTACAGCCTAATTATAATAATTAATTATAATAATTTATTACAATAATAATTATAAAATTAATACGGAACACTCGGATTACGAGTTTGACTCACACTTACCTGATTTTTCAACCGACTCCTATTCGTTTGCATATTTTTGTTAAAAGTAACATGTCGGTAGCAAGATTGTTAATTCAAAAGGAAAATGCCCGGTGAAATACCCAAAGAACGTAAGTGCGAAAATAATGAAGAAAAGATTATCGCCATAAGATAGCGTTAGTAAAATCCGCTTATGGTGAAAAATGGCGCGAATCCGTGTCGCCGTGCACCATTTGTTACGCTGGAATTTAAATTCCTCCCCCGCTAACCGAAACGGTTTAAATGAGATATTTATGAGGAGATTGAGAACTAGAATGTTCTATTTGTGACTAGAGAATAGACGCGTCTCTACTTACAGTATCCCACTAAATAAAAATACTGTTATTTGTATGAATTACAAGTTAAGCCTTCATTACAATCACACTTAATGGTACTATGATGCAATCTAAAAAGTAAGCGGGCTAACTTGTTAGGAGTAGGATGATATCTACGCCTCTTTCTGTTTCTAGTCCATACTTCACCAAGTCCAACACTTTCATCGGGATCATATTAGAAAATTGTATGCTCAGTCCCACAATTTATTTATGCACAAAGCTGCTGCTGATTGTGGAACAACACTACACTAGATTCTCATGGAGCAAGCAAAAAATTATGACTGGATATAATTCTATAGAAAGAACGACCGTGTATATAAATGAAAGTTTTGACGGCCTCCGTGGCGCAGTGGTATGCGCGGTGGATTTATAAGACCGAGGTCCTGGGTTCGACTCCCGGCGGGGTGGATTGAGATTTTCTTAATTTGCCATCTGGCTGGTGAGAGGTTTTCGCCGTCACCGACAAAGACGTACAAGCGAATAAGCATTCCGGTACGAAGTCGTGTAGAAACCGAAAGGGGTGTGGATTTCTTCCTACTCCTAACAAGTTAGCCTGCTCCCATCTAAGATTGCATCATCACTTAACATCAGGTGTGATAGTAGTCAAGGGCCAACTTGTAGTAAATAAAAAAAAGTTAATTGTAATGAAGTATGGCGTCTTAAACTCAATGGATATTTCAACTTGTCGGACAAGACAAATTGCCTCTCTAAAGATGTCCTTATTAGCATGCTAGAGAGAGGCATCCAGGCGGACATTTAGTCGATATTTCGTCGATATCCTGATTTATCGCACCGGGATCGGAACGTTATTGTGAAAAATTAGCTACTAGAAGCTTCTGGATCATGTTTGATGACCGGTAATTGAGCGCTATCTAGAGTGATTTACTACTAAGTGCGACCTGACCTGAGTTGAAGATGACGGTAATATAAAAATCACTAGCGTAAGACGAAATGAAATAAAGAATAATTGAGATATTTTAATATTTCGATTCCCGGCTGGGTTGATTTTCTAAATTGGTCCAGGCCTGGCTGGTGGGAGGCTTCGGCCGTGGCTAGTTACCACCCTAAGACGTACTGCCTATACAAGACGTACTGCCAAGCAATTCAGCGATCTTGTACGTGTAGAAACCCAGGGTAAAGTGTCATCCTACTCCTAATAAGTTAGCCCGCTACCATCATAGATTGCATCATAACTTATCACCAGGTGTGATTGCAGTCAAGGGCTAACTTGCAGTGAAAAGCACCACGACCGTTCGTCTACGCAGTATAATAGTCCAGTCCATCAAAAATACACTTCAATTCGATCGAAGATGATAAAAAATCGATCTATGCATCGATTCAAAAACTAAAATAGAATGCAATCTAAAGAAAAAGGAACAATAGATTTCTGTTCTGTGACAGTACTTCCCCGAAAACTTTCTCACAAAAGACTACTACCAAATCCTTACTAATATTAAAAAGGCGAATGTTTGTATAAATAGATGAATATTTGTCTGTTGCTCTTTCACGCAAAAATGACTGAATTTATTTTGATGAAACTTCACAATAATGTAGCTCATATATTAGAACTAGCTGACCCGGCAAATATTGTTTTGCATTAAAATAGATAGTAGCCGATTCTCAGACTGAATACGCATACAAAAGGAGAATGCCAGATCCTAACCCAGAAAGAACACAAATTGTAAATATACTAAAAATATCCTATTATTATATAAATGTTTTACAATAAGCCATTTTTACTGTTGGACATCGGAATGAAATTTTGTAAAAAAAGTAATTATACTATTTCCTTTTAATTTACACTCTCTACGCATTTTTAAATCTTTATTGTTGCACTGGGTTCTAGCATTTTAAATCGTTTTTATTGTATTTTCATCAAAAGAATGCTCTAAAAGGCTAGTATCCAGAGTCGTTGAGCCTGTTTAAAATGGATTTGTACTGACAGCTGTCCTATGTAGTTGTTTACGGAAATGGACGATAACCAACGTTAGGCTCATATCGAATACTCCGACTTCTAGAACTTTTAAATGTAATTTGTATTAAATAGTAAAAAAAATGCAATAAAATGATGTATAATACATTGTTGTACAATATGTTTTTATTAGTGAGTTAAAGTCCTATACATTGTCTGGCATTCTCCTTTGGTAAAAATCGGTAAAGCCGTTTCGGAGGAGTACGGTAACTAACATTGTGACAGGGAAATTTTATACATTAGATTAGACCCCACTGGGATAGGGGTTTTATTTCGAAATTCCCACGGTGACGAGAACTACACGGGTGAAACCGCAGGCGTCCTCTAGTATAATATATCAAATATACACAATATCCTTTCTTCTCTATAGAAATACACTATTTTCAATCAAATATTACTAAGTACGCGAACGCCTTATGAAATACGAGTCTATAGAACCAGTACTACTTTCTTCTTTGAATGGGAAAAATAAAAATAAACGTACATTTTCAAGAGGTGGTAATTTCATCGTAATTTAATTGCGAGAAATTACAAACTCATTTTCGAAATTGCACAAAAGCTTTTAAAAAATTTCAATACATTTTACCTGGTACCACTACTACAGGTATCAAAAAATACGTACTGTTTACATGAAGAAATATACTCGGTGTGGACGCTTTCCACAAGAAAACATGAATCAACGTCCTAACAGAGTCGAATCCAATTTTAATAAATTGGAACATGTTTTTTTTTTTTATCAACTACAAGTTGGCCCTTGACTGCTATCACATCTGATGTTAAGTGATGATGCAGTCTAAGATGGAAGCGGGCTAACTTGTTAGGACTGGGACGAAAATCCACACCCCTTTCGGTTTCTACACGACATCGTACCGGAACGCTAAATTGCTTGGCGATACGTCTTTGTCGGTAGGGTGGTAACTAGCCACGGCGAAAGCCTCTCACCAGCCAGACCAAGACAAATTAAGAAAAATCTCAATCTGCCCTGCCGGGAATCGAACCCAGGACCTCCGCCTTATAAATTCACCGCGCATACCACTGCGCCACGGAGGTCGTCAAATGTGTTTAGAAAATAAGAATCGTGAGTCTATAATTATTACTAAAATATTTTTTATCAAAGAAAACGAGCTGGTCATTAATTCTCGTAGGAGTATCATAATCTGTCACTTTGCGGTTTTTCTACGTATCTATTGAATCGAAATAGATACGAAATCCGCCTTGTCCGTGCCTTGATCTTCTCTATTTTTATGTATGGAGAAATTTGGACCATAAAAGCATGAGAAAGGCAAAGAATAGACGCTTTTGAGATGTGGTGCTGGAGGCGTATGTTAAGAATACCTTGGACAGCCAAACGCACAAACGCGTCTATTCTGTCGCAGCTTGGAGTTAAGGTTAGGCTCCCCTCCTTATGTTATCAGCGTATACTAGCTTATCTCGGGTACATTATGCGGCGGGAGGACGCAGCATTAAAAAACTGATCATTACTGGTAACACTGAGGGGAAAAGACCGAGGGGCCGTTCCGACGATGGGCTGAACAACTAAAGGTAAATTTCAATATGAGGGCTACCGATAGAAGGTGGAAAAAATGGACCCGTTCGGATCAAGGTTGGGATCTTACCACGACCACGATATTCAGTAATGAATGAACGACTGCAGAGAGAGATTGAATCAACTTTTCATCCGATTTTCATATTTTAAGCTTAGTTTGCAAAACCGAATAGGTTTTATTCCAGGGCGTATAAGGAAATAACTTGTAGACGTTATAGTAAGCTTTAAAAAATAAGTAAACGTTTACCGTAATGATTTACTTCAATAAGTATAATACTGAACTATAGAACATACAAGGAAAATGTCTTAAAATGGGAAAGTGTTATAAGTGTATTGTATAAAGCTATACTAAGGTATCAAGGACAAGTCCATCGCAATATCCAATCTCGATTGTATCTCGACTGTGAATAGAGCACACGCAATACAGTAGTAGGGGTCTTCCTCGCCTAGCAGGGGCCCAGGAACTGTTATTTATTGAAAGTCATGAATACAAAACAGAATCGACTTTTTACTTTTCTTTTTGTTTCATTGTTTGTTTGTTTATGTACTCCGTGAGAAAGTTATTGAATGTATAGACGTTATTCTGTAGACGCTTTCTTTTCACTTTTTTGGTATTAGACAATTGTGTTTTCCATTATTTCACTTCGAAATAATTCTGACAGAATAATACAAATTCGCTTCCTTGTTTTCTTTTCTAAACTTACTTTGTGAAGATCAGAAAAAGTTGTATGTAAAATATTTGTACATTATTTATGAGTTTTTCTAACGACCTCTCTGGCTCAGTTGCTAATGTTTGATGCCTGGTTTAGCATAGATAAGCTCAAAGCTCAATCCCGGTTCAGTTGGCTCAATTTAGGATTTTGTAATTTCTTACTTGGCACTGAGAATTAAAGTTTTTTTCTAATTCTCAGTGCCAATCAAGAAATTACAATTAGTATTCTCAGTTAAGTGTCAGAAAAGTTTTAAAAAATAATTAAATTTAATATAATAGACAATTATTTTACAGCCCCGGCTTCGTACGGGTGCAATTCGGGTACCAGCGGCGGCGCACGCACACTCCGCGCACCCGCTCGCTATGTCCCTGCACTTTGAATGTTTATATATCTTGGAATATATTCACTTAAATTACATACTGTAAAGGGCAATAGAGATAGACATAAACCATCGCGGACGGTGTATAATTCTGTAGTACATTAAGTTGATATATCTCGTAGGGTTTAGCTAGCGTTTGCAATGTAAGCGCAATGCGTTAATCACATCAAAAACTTCAAAAACTATCAGTGTTTCTCTACTATATTAAGTATGTATTATACACATAAAACTTCCTCTTGAATCACTCTTATCTAATAAAATACAGCATGAAAATCGGTTGTGTAGTTTAAAAGATTTAAGTATACATAGACAGAAGAAAGCGACTTTGTTTTATACTTTTATTTTTTCCACTGCAATTTGGCCCTGGACTGCTATCACACCTGATGTTAAGTGATGATGCAATCTAAGATCAAAGCGGGCTAACTTGTTAGGAGTAGGACGAAATCCAAACCCCATTCGGTTTCAACACGACATCGTACCGGAACGCTAAATCGCTTTGCGGTACATCTTTGTCGGTAGGATCCACCCTATAAGGTGGCTGGCTGGGAGGCTTTCGCCGTAGCTAGTTTAACAAGGTACGACGAAAGCCTCCCACCAGCCAGACCTAGACAAATTAAGAAAAATCTCAATCTGCCCTGACGGGAATCGAACCCAGGACCTGAGTCTTATAAATCCACCGCGCATAGAGGCCGTCTGATAATTATGTAAACTTACAAACTTAGTAAATGATTTATAATAATAATATTTTGATTTACAATCATGATCGTCTGTCGTCCGCGTGACTGAATAATGAAAGCCTGAAGGCTTTAACTGCAAATGTTATGAATATTAAGTAATGGCCGTGTCTGTATGTGCGTATAAAATTAATTAACCTAATTGGCACTTTATACTCAATCTAGTCTATCAGATAAATTAATTTAACAAGCTAATTGTACTGCGCATTATTGGATATTTGCTGCATTTATAACTTGTATTTATTATCACTATCATATTATAAGAATATCGGGCATGATCGTAATCATCATTCATCACTATCAGAAAAAAATTTTATTTTAAATGCTAAAAGTACATATCTTATTTTTCTACGTAATCTCCTGCTTTAGAAACACATTTTTCCCAGCGGATAGGCAGCTTCCCAATACCTTCCATGTAGAAAGATGCAGGTCGTGTCTCTAGCCAATTGCGCACGTAGGCTTCCACTTCAGCATCATTGTCGAATCTTTGGCCTCCCAAAGCTTCCTTGAGAGGGCCAAACACATGAAAGTCACAGGGTGACAGGTCTGGACTGTAAGGAGGGTGGTCCAGTGTCTCCCACCCCAGTTGCTCCAATTTTTCCCTGGTCAAGGCTGCTGTGTGGGGGCGAGCATTGTCATGGAGAAGAACCACTTCCCTCATCGGTAGGTCTCGTCTTTTGCGGCGATATGCAAGTCGGACCTCACATCAAAATGGCGCTGTAGTAGGCCGCATAGATTGTCCTGCGCTCATGCAAAAAATCGAGGTGCAACAAACCACGCTGGTCAAAAAAAACCGTAGCCAAAACCTTGCCAGCTGACAGTCGTGACTTGGTTTTCACCGGTCCTGGTTCTCCTTTTTTTCTCCATTTCTCTCTTGATGAGAGCAAATACAGTATTCGCATCATAAAATATTTTTTTAAATATTCTGATTATTCAAAGGGAACGGAATCTGCGCGGGTCAAGCCGCGGGATTCGCTTGTATAATATAATATCAAACAGTAATACAGTATGTACAATAAAAATACAAAAATATTTCACCAAACCAAACTTATATCCCAGCCTCCGTTTTCCTGTTCCCTCAACTATTGCCAACTGATTTATTTCCTACCTTTCTTATTGGCTCCAATAAACAGTGGCGTTCCGTTCTTTTATCGGGACAGTTTCGTTCCGTACCCAACTACCTACTGTCTCATTTTTCTTGGCATTGGCATAGCACCTTGATTTTTTCGTTCCACTAGAATTACTAACCCGAAATATTCAACAATGTTTCTATGTGTATTATACTTAGACTTTGAAACCATCCAACCGATATGTTCTAATTCGTTTTCATTAAAAAAAGTTAATTACAAAAAAATATAAGCGTTAAATTGAAAACCTCCTCCGTTTAAAAAGTTTTTTATATTTAAAAATCAAACAGAATTTCACTAAATATGGGACGATAGATTTTGATGAAAGGCACAGTAGGTAACTGGAAGATTATAGTGTGAGATAGAAGAATGGCTATTTTTATTTAGATTTTCCTTCAGGCACAGCTTGTATGGTCCTTACTAATATTATAAATGCGAAAGTAACTCTTCCTAATATCCTCTTTCTTAAATATGTGTATGTTATGCAATCACACCAAAAATAATGAATAGATATAAAATAAAATTAAAGAGTAACAATATAAAAATTTTACATGAAAGCGGGAAGAAAGAATAGGTGAGGAAACATTGTATGAAAGTCTGCCCATAAACTAAGAAGTGTTACCATAGACATTTCCAAGCAGAAAATGTCACCAGTGACTGCTAGTGCTAGTATAAATTAATTAATGAACGTAGAACGCATCTTTTCATTTTAATTCCAGCAGCAAACCTTACGACGTAGCTTTAACCAGATCTTCTTATAATGATAGCCTCTTAGTTTTTCTCAAAGGCTAAGCTAAGTGTTGCAGTTTTCCACAATCAACTTGTTAACTTCTTAACGCTGTTTTATACTGGCAGCGTATAATCTTTTGCATTTATTAACAGCTGAATAAGAGTAGATTATAAAATGCATAATACATTCTAAAAATATATATAAACGAACTAGCGGAAACCCGCCTTTTCTCCGGTGTAATTCCCGTTCCCGTGGGTCAAATCTGGATACAAATTATCATGAATATGGCTATAAAAAAGATATTTTACAATACGACTACAATTATCAGAGATTAGGTGGAAAGCACAGACAGACTATTTTTGAACTAATTTTTTAATGGAAGTAGGTATCTTCCTTTATACTGTCAAAATGCATTTGGTGAAAAGCTTAATTTATAAAATTTTTAACAACTCAAACAACAGACTCAAAACGCACTGAAAAGTAAAAAATAACTGCGTCATTTAGTTGCTTTAATTTACTTAAGCATATCTATGAAGTCGGTGCCAGCAAGTTTAAGGAACATTTATTTAACATAGTAAAGCAGTTTGTGGGTTCTAGGTAATGTCCTTAAAGTAGAAACCTTGGCTGGCACCGACTCCTAGAAATGCTACAGTAAATGAAAGGAACTAAATGACAGTAATTTTTAACTAACGAAAAAAACGGAGGACTTTCTCATTTCAACACGTATATTATTTTTTTGTATGTATGACCACGCATAACTTTTTACAGAGTTGTCCGATTTTGATAATTCTTTTTTTATTAGAAAGGTCACACTTCCATCTTATATTGATATATATGATGATAATATTCTTGTAAAATTGAAGGAACTCTTCAGGCTTTCGTGTAAGTATCGGTAGCTTTTTGGCTATAGTACCGTATAATATACTATATAGTTACGTGGTGATAAATCACTAAAAAGTAAGAAATAAAAATTTTTAACAAAAAATAGAACCGACTCAAAACGCACAATGACTTAATGAATAATATAAATTTGACATTGACTTTGACTTTGAAACGATAGCCATCTTACTAAACAAAATGGCCGCCTGTCGTTAAAAGCGGTCATATAAAGGTACTGTTTCGTAGACTGCTTCAGTTAATTAAAAGCCTTTGTAACAAGTTCGGCTTTACACGTGCTCTTTGTAGTATTAATCTGTCTTTGACGTTCTAACCAAAGTATTTAACAGTAACCGAGTAGGTATTTATCGGTCTACAATATATATTTCCGAGAGAATGTTTAGAAATTGTTTGATCCAGTTAGAAACCTCGATAGTTCCGCGGTTTCTATTAGTTTATTTTAACGCTAACTACGATCATTATTATAACGTTGATAGTAAATATAAAGACGCGTTTTTATATTAATAAGTTTTTTTTTTCAATTATTACAAGTCAGCCCTTGACTACACTTGATGGTAAGTGATGATGCAATCTTAAATTGAAGCGGGCTCACTTGCTAGGAGGAGCATGAAAATCCACACCCCTTTCATTTTCTGCACAACAACGTACCAGAACGCTAAATCGCTTGGCGGTACGTCTTTTCTGGCAGGATGGTAACTCATCATGCCAGTGGTGCCATCATCTAAACGAAGTTTGGCGGTCATTATGCGAAAAGCTTTCCTATTTTCTACAACTCTCTTTAGTTGTGGTTAATTGGGTCCGGTACACTCTCTTATGTCGTCCAGCCATTTCCGCCTTTGACGACCAGGTGCTCTCTTGTCCTGTAGCTTTCGTTCCATTAACCTTGGAAAGGAAAACTGAGCTCCTCTTTAAAGGTGTACAAAGAAACATAGTTTTCTCTACATAAAGTGGACATGAGTTTCCTCTTGGGTGGTAACTAGCCATGGCTTAAGCCTCCCACCATCCAGACCAGGACCAAATAAGAAAATCGCAATCGGCCCCGCCGGGAATCGAACCCAGGAGGGAAGGAGTATCTTATAATTCCACTGCACATACCACTGCGCCACGGAGGTTTTTTTGGTTGATTGTTTGCTGAACCAACAAATCAACAAAAAAATTAATTTGATATACCTACCTATTAAAGTTTCACAGCCCCGAGGGGTCCCCTGGCAACCGTCAGGCAAATAATGACAGCTGTCATTATAGCTCCGTCGCTACCCGGGTAGCCGCGGGCCTCAAAGAAGGTTTGAATGTCAGGCCCACAGGGGTTAAAGGCTATATTTACGAAAGATACTCAGCATTATATAGTCAAGCATTAGTAGCAGAATTTTTGTATGTCCCGGGAAAGCCGTTCAGATTATTGAGCCCTTCACCCAGGACTAAAATAAATTGATGACAGAAGGACTGGCTCGTTTTTTACGCAAAGGATTATAGTCTGGCTATCCAAAGTAGAAATGCAGCCCGCATTCTTGCCACCATTCCACGTGGACATGATTTGTCTAGTTATTAGGATAAGTTAGCTTAAGTTCCTTATTGTATTCTTTTATAATAAAGAAAGTAAAAATAAATTAGTATTTTCTTGTTTATAAATGTTTGATTCAAAAAATTTACAACATTGAAGTCTCCATTGACGTGAACTCAGCACAACTACTAATTACATACGTACGAAAAAGTCCCATTAAAGCTGTCCCTAACCACTCGACTAAGGTCGGCGTAAAGTAGGGTGTCACCTAATCACGTCGTAAAAAGTGGCCCGTAAAACGCACTAAGGGCTTCACACATCGGCTTAAGTAATGAAACGGCCTTCTCAGCACTTCGGTCCACGTTTTGTGGCCTTGGTTATGTGACTTTATGATGTCTTCATACCTTTGCTCTAAGATAGTAATAGCCAGAATTTGGTTTTATTATAAAAACTGAATAACTTTCAACCCATAGTCCTAGAAAAACAAAAGAAAAAGTAGGAAAGAAACGTTTTATTTGAAACCTGGCTAGCCTAAATTTGAAATCTACCAGCTCCCAAAGTTACCACGGTCCAAACACCATTTTAATCTACCTAACCTGAATAAGAAGAGCAAAGCTGACAAACTGAGCTTTTATAACAGATGAATGTCTGGCCCATTAAGTTCATCTCAGGCTCTTATCTTTTAAGTTAGTTAATATTCGTTTCAAAAAGCCTGCACCGATGGAGCTCATAACAACATACAACTCGAGATTGTCTTTTTCTATCTTTTGCAACAGATTCTTTTCATCCACCGCGAAATTTGCCTAGTATTCCTGAAGTTTAAATCCACTATTTATCATTTAAAACATACCCAATGTCTTACAAAATAGGCAGTTGGAGTCATTTAGTTTTTATACTATATTTAGGTAATTCAGAATTGGTAAAAATCATAACTTTCACAAGTTTTACTAATTTTTGTCCGGACCCTTTCCAAAACATCCAAAATGACTCGAGCTCGTAATGACGCCGTTCGCGCGTCCATTTGACAGTTTATGTCATTGTCAAAATAGTCAAACACATACTGACATTGACGTTTCGTATTACTCAGAGTAAATAAAGCAAATTTGGTTAGACAAATTCCTTATTCGGCCGTTCCTGACAAAGGGGTCGTCCCGACCCTGACATCACGTGGACCGAGACCAGCGTTACCAGTCTCTAACGGCTGGATCTGGAAATGCACCTCTCATACAAGCCTGCCTGACAGCCACTACATACAGGCCTGTAGAGCTCGAAATATGACACTTGCACTGAGGGAGTTCAATGCACATTGTCATAATCACCGTCATCTTTCACCTCACCGAGGTAGCATACGAGCAGTCAGATGCGCCTCCAAAAGAACGCTCGATGCATCGCTTCAGGAGCGCGCGCGGTATGCGCCATCGCAGGCGTGCAGTATGCGCCGTCGTAGGAGCGCAGTATGTGCCTTCACAGGCACGCAGCACGCGCAGCATGTTCAATCGTTGAGGCTTGAAGTTGAGCGTACTCACCGCAGGTTGGGCGGACTACCCGCATGGTGGGCGGACTGACCGCATGATGGGCGGACTGACCGCATGATGGGCGGACTGACCGCATGATGGGCGGACTGACCGCATGATGGGCGGACTGACCGCATGATGGGCGGACTAACCGCATGTTGGGCGGACAAACCGCATGATGGGCGGACTGACCGCATGATGGGCGGACGAACCGCATAATGGGCGGACTAACCGCATGATGGGCGGACAAACCGCATGATGGGCGGACTGACCGCATGATGGGCGGACTAACCGCATGTTGGGCGGACAAACCGCATGTTGGGCGGACAAACCGCATGTTGGGCGGACAAACCGCATGTTGGGCGGACAAACCGCATGATGGGCGGACTGACCGCATGATGGGCGGACGAACCGCAACATGGGCGGACTAACCGCAGGTAGATCGGACTAAACGAGAGATAACCGGACTAAGACCGTAGGCAAATTCGGACTAACCGCAGGTAGGTCGGACTGACCGAAGAATAAGCGAAAGAACCGCAGGTAGATCGGACTGACCGAAGAATAAACGGACTAAAAGCTTAGGTAGATCAGACTAACCGAAGGATAACCAGACTACAACCGTAGGTAGATCGGACTAACCGCAGGTAAATCGGACTGACCGAAGAATAAGCGGAACAACCGCAGGTAGATCGGACTGACCGAAGAATAAACGGACTAAAACCTTAGGTAGATCAGACTAACCGAAGGATAAACAGACTACAACCGTAGGTAGATCCGTCTAAAACTGTAGGCAGATTGCAGCTGGTAGTCAGTGCTTCTCAACACTTCGCAGGAAACAGCTCGCAGTACGCATTTTTTTTATTTTTTTTTTTTTTTTTTTTTTTTTTTTTTTTTTTTTTTTTTTTTTTTTTTTTTTTTTTTTTTTTTTTTTTTAATTTTTTTTTTTTTTTTGAACACACCACGGCAAGCACTTCTCCTGAAACTAGCAGCGTTAACAGCACACGCAAACAATAGTTGACGCAGTATTAAGAGGCGGCATCTTGTCATTATGAAAACAGTACCAAAGTACAGTACACCGATACATGTTATGCTTAGATGCAGCAGTGTGTCGGAGCAACAAGCAACCTACATTGGTTCCTCAGCGACACTCCATGAAGCGGGCGACCTGGGCGGCCTCCTAAGCTTCTGGAACGAGCTCGGCTGCTTGGAATAAACCAGAGGGGACCAACACCGGAGGAATCACGCACAACGGCCAACATCGTGGCCAAGTGCGGGAAGAAAGAAGAAGAAGGCGGTACTTAGAACATGAATCTACTACTAGTAGTGTGTAGCGGAGACCATAACACTGTGTAAATACTTTTCCACTAATTGTTTTTACCAAAACTGCATTTAGTTAAACTTAACCATAAGCGATGTAAATTAGTATCGGCCAAAAGTCCCAATCATCGCTCGGTCTATTCTGACCTCAACTTACAAATCTTTTTAATTTTATATTACAACTGTTATTAATTTTGCATATGTTTATTTTTAACATTTTATTTTCCATTTAATAAGAAACCTGGGTAGATAACACTGCATCCAACAGATAACAAGTACCTCTAGCAACAGTCTAACAGATATATGCACGGGTGCCAGGAAACACACACCAGTGAAGCAGTATTGTTCAGAACTTCAACAAAGTGAACTTTTTGTAATTTTTATAATGTGAATGATGCCGCTACGCTACATGTGTGTCCTCCTCAACATATTTCAATCACACAAATTGCATTCACAAATTGCATTAGTAATTAATTTTTAAAATTGTTATCACCTTCAAGCCGGTAAGACCTTGTCACTTGGTACAAGTACAAAACTATAACACACTGAATACTGCAAACATTGATTGACATAACAAATTTACATGCACATACATAAATGTAAATTGTTACTAGATTTCAATTATTACACATTGCATTAATTATTAATTTTAGAAATGATATAACTCACAGACAAGTGAGATCTGGTCACTTGGTGTAAACACAAAACTTTTTGTAACACACTGGATACATAGCAGCCAGTCAGTCAGAGAAATTAAGTTAAATAAAATATTTGTAAGTGTTTAACATTAAACTGTTCTTTCAATCTTTAACAATTATTTTTATTTAATTTTTTTTTTTACTATCACTAACTATTTGACAACCCTCGGACGCAAACACACATGATAGCAAGTGATCATGCAATACAATGAAAGCGGGGTAACTTATTATTGGACTAGGATGAACACACAGTACACAGAACACCCCTTTTGTCTTCTACATGACGTTGCACTAGAATATCAAATCCCTTGGCAGTCTTGTTGCCTACAGAGCCACGAATGAAGCCTTCTACTAACTATACTTGGGCTAACAAAGTCTCAATCGGCCAAGACAGGAATCGAACCCCAAGCCTACTCTTATGAATCAAATGTGCATACCACTGCACTATGAGGGCTGATATTAACATTTGTAGAGTTAGTTTTACATGAGTAATGAATTGAAACTCCAATAGAAAATTGACGCGCAGTTATACGATTTATCAAATGAGATATCAGTTTTCTTACCAAACAATGACGAGAAGCTTATAAATCTGTTACCTCCAGTTAAACAACCTGAATAATCCACTTGAATTCGTTACTTTTTGGTTCACTTTTACTTCATTCGTAGAGGCGAAATACCATCTTTGTATTTTGCATTGAAAACACTCGCGATGACAAATTTTGCATGTGGGCATTAGGTTGAATCCCAGTTCTGAATTTAGGTAATTCAGAATTGGTAAAAATCATAACTTTCACAAGTTTTACTAATTTTTGTCCGGACCCTTTCCAAAACATCCAAAATGACTCGAGCTCGTAATGACGCCGTTCGCGCGTCCATTTGACAGTTTATGTCATTGTCAAAATAGTCAAACACATACTGACATTGACGTTTCGTATTACTCAGAGTAAATAAAGCAAATTTGGTTAGACAAATTCCTTATTCTATATATCCCTTTAAAACTATTGTAGTGATAACTTCTATGGAAGGGTAAACCGGTTCATTAAGAACGCTCTACGGCGCCAGTCTGTCTAGGTTCCCTTTCTCTAACGCATACGGAAGTGAAAAACAAGTTCCTCCTCTCTCTCTCACACCCATCGCTAGCAGTATTCTTCTGTGGGGCGTCTTAAGACGCTTACATTTTTTTTATAAGTATACAAACTTAGTACACCGAAGCTATATAAAAACTGTGACCTTAATTACTATAGTTGTATAATAAATCCTACAAAACATTCATACTGCCTCTAAATGGTGGCACATCCCCTCTTGGTATAAACTTCTCAGATGTCCCCAGCAGGGGATGAAAAGCTGCCGCTAATGCGAATAGTTCGTCTAGAATCGCGCTGCGAAGTCTTTAATTGCCTATTTGTTAAACCTCATTGCGCTGTTTGTTTATTAGTTTGTGATAAATAAACATGGTTAACGTTGTGACTCGATGGTATCTAGCATGGGGTTGAAAAGATTAAATGTTACTCTAAAATGATTTGATATAAAACGTATACTTTATAATCTTAGTTAAATGTTTAATGCAGTTGAACTAATAACTTTTAATGTTTATTCTTACAGAAAATTTGTTAAAATTTTTTTTAAAACTGTCAAAAACCTTCTAGGTATTTTGACCGTTCGGAACGAGAATGTATTGGGAGAGTGTATTGATATTTGACTAGATAAATCCCAATACATGTTCGTTGGAAATTAGTATCGCGGAACGTTTGGGTATTATTTATAAAAAATATTTTTTGTCAATTTACCCCGTCTGTTTCTAAGTTTGACCAGAGGTTTCAATCTTTAATTGGCCGATGTTGCAGTGGTTAAAAATTATATTCTTATTGCAGAAATTATTGTGCCTTTATAGAAAGCTCAATATTAACGCGTAAATTCAAAACTGGTAAATTACCCATACATGGTCAAATGTACCCCCTAACTAGATGCCTAACGCCGAGGCTTTACTCAGGCCTTTAATACTTACAGCCTATGCTAGTTTGATGGCAGTCTTGTATTGTTTTTTTACATGACCACCATACTTTATCATTAACAATTTGATTTGTCCACTATAGAGCCACACTTCCTTGTTAAAGGTGAGGAAATAGGAAGCTTAAATCTACCGACAATTTCTTAAAAAGAAAGAAAATCTCAGAATTTCATAGCTGAACCCAGCACCTTGTGATCCGATGCAGCATATGCTCACCACTAGATCAACGAGTATATCTACTACCACGGATTACAACAGAAATTACAAATGGCGCCAAACATATTCTAGTATTATCTATGGCTTGGAATAAATCCAACTGGACAGTGGCTTAGGCAATAAGTTACTAGGCAAGCTTGCCTCACTGGGTCTCGGCCAATCGCGATTGTGACCAAAATAGCCTGCATGTACCTACAGCTGGATTGAGGGATTTTGAGATTCATTGCGGCAATTAAGGGCTGTTTATTCAACTTTTACATCTTCTCCTGTAATAGAGGTACCAAGTCGGCTGAACAAGTGTGTTGTTTTATTAATTTTAAACATAGGGTCATAATTTAATTAGCGGTAATCGTATCATAATCGATAAATTATATCGTATTTATTTTTTAAGTTGGCAACATAATTCTTCGTACAGAATAGTCAAATGTCATTTTGTGATTGGTTAACGCAAAAAGGCGGCAACCAATCAGAGTTCACTTTCCCTTCCACGTCAAAATGAGATTTTGTAAGGTTCTTGGTGACCTGGCGAATTTTGAAGTAATCGTAACGTTCAAGTAGATACTGTTTGTGTAATTTCTTTAATGTAATAAAGTGGATTTATACAAGCTTGAGTATTCCTTGCTACCAACGCTCCCTGCTGCTGAGGTTCATAATAGTTAATTCAAACTATGTAACTGTTTCGAAGTCCCATACAAAGGTAAACATTCGTCACATATAAATATAAACACAATTTACATCATGTTTTAGATCTTTCTAAAGGTTATTATACTTTTAATTTAAAAGTATTAGATTGGCACGTGATCGTCTTTCGATTAGGACCCTATTATCAATGTTATGTCCATAAATAACTCAAGTACTTTTAGAGTTTCGGAAGATAAAATTCATGCAATCATAAACAAATCTTGACTATCCCTAAACTCACACTTTCTCACTGTATTACATGAACTGATTCTCATATATGTGGCCCCTTTCATGTTTTATAAATTAATTGCTTTATATTTTTCAATACACGAAGTGTTTCCCATTTATGGGACCTCTTCATGTATTGTATAGTTCCACAAATGTGATTAGAATCAAATTCTCTTAAGAACTTAAAATTCCAATCAATAATAGAGTGGTATTACTGATACGCACACAGAGCGATCAGAGTAAGTCCTCAGACAAACCTTAGATCGATGGCATCTCTCTATTAAAAGATGTTTAATTCCGTTCAATATTAGAATGGTATTACAGTTACGCACACAGAGCGATCCGAGTAAGTCCTCAGACAAACTTTAGATCGATGGCATCTTTCTATTGAAAGATGGACATACAATATTGCTCCACATTGTGGTAATACAGATACGCACGTGGAGCGATCCGAGTAAGTCCTCAGACAAACTTTAGATCGATGGCATCTTTTTATTGAAAGATGGTCATATGCTCCATCCCGCAATATGACGGTGGCCCGCTACCGGAAATGCTAGTTCTATGATGCCAAGGCCGAGTGAGGGTTACCGCAAAACGTTTAACTTAATAATTATAATATGATAGCCACACTTCGTGAATGCAGCCTCCGTTAATGTCTCTATAAACTTCGCTAGTTGCTAAAACATTCTGCGCCGACCGCGTCGCACAGCTCAACGAACCGTTCAAAGAACCGGCACGATTCTGTGGAAAGAATCTAATAATCGAATCTCTTATTAGAGAACCCCCCCCCCCCCCCTCAAATCATTTCTGTGTGAGAGAAATGTATACGGCACAAGTTATAGAGGTGTGTTCCTCTTAAATTTCATACCTCGATACCGAGGTGTAAGGCGTTCGAAAACAGCACATTTTATAGAGGTGTGTTCCTCTTTATATTGGATTCTAATTGTGAGAAGTTAGAAGAGAATAAGGCGCTCAGTAAGTCAACATAGAGCTCAGACATCCGTTTCAAACATCTCGTCAGATGCAGATTCAGAGCTGAACCAAATGTAAGCGGCTAGTATCTCACTCCTCAACAAATCAGATGAGTATACCTCGTTACGAGGTGTTATGCGTTCAAAAAGCTTTAACATAGATATAAATACAACAGTCGTATTTTATTGTGTAAATGCCCAAGCTGTCAAGGCATATTTATATGAAGATGTTAATATATTTATATTATAATGTGTCTTGCTATCACATAATTCAATAATTTATTTTATTAAATTCAATATTTCTTAGTAAGGGTGCATAACCTTACTTGATGGATTATTGCTTATAAATCTCTTTCCATATATGCCTTCTCACACTATTTATAATCGTCCTCTATGTATTATATTCATCGCTCGATGAAAATACAGAGGACGACACAGACGCGGAGCACTGCATCGTCATAGACACAGCGGACACCCCCTCTCTCACACATCCCCACATAAGTGGCGGCGCGCGCTTCGCTCAAACACCGAGCAGATCCTTCGATCTAGCATTCGTTCGAAAGTCACTTCACTATTCGTCTCCGGCAGCCGTCGGGGCGTATATAACATACACTATGGACGCTTCACGATTTTGCGTTCAATTAGAACATACTTCTAATTACTCGTTTAATATAAACCACTGTTGTTTATCGTTTTACTATTCTTTAATAAAACACATTTATATATTTTACATGTATATATATATTTTAATTATTTTTAGTGTTATTATATATGTTAGTATGTACGATTATGATCGTCACAACTAGCGTTCGTCCGCGGTTCACATGCGTATTTCCCGTTTCCGGGCGAATATCAGAATAAAAATTAGCCTTTGTCACTTATGATTTTGACTATCATATACAAAAAGAATATTTACAGTCCAATTCTCCGTCCGAAAACATCCGTTTTTGAAATGTAAACTATGTGTAAAGTGTTTTCTTTCTTATTTGACTATACAAATAATACTATAATATGGTATTGTTTGTTTGTGTTCCTGTTCCGATCTTTTCTGCGCCTCTCTAAGCTCTGTATCCAGAGCTTAGGTCGCCGTTAGTCCTAGTTACGACACTGCCCTTAGTTAGCAACATATTACCTTATAGCAGTCGCCTGCGACTTTGTCCGCGTGAAAACCTATTAGTTACCCTTTTAATTTTAAAGACAGACTTTCATATAAAGTGTGCTAATTCCCCGCTACCCCTCTCAATTTAATTTATAGTTTCCCTTCAACCAATATTCTCCGTCCCGCCCCGTTTACTATAGATCTACATTTTTGTTAAACATTGTACGACATTACAGTACATTGACATTAACAATGTATATTTATGGCAAGCTGATGTGTATAGTTTAATATTAAATAGTCTATACCACTCTTGAGCTCTTATAATAATCTTGTCAAGCTTTCCTAATAAACAAAAATAATTTTACAATCCGACACGCAGATTTAGAGATTAGCCTGTTTAAACAAACGACCAAACTTTTTCGTATACTATATATATAAATATGGTCTGCATGCCAAATAATTTGAACATAGATCGAATTCTCAAAGAATACCAGTACCAAAATCTTCTATTTAGTACGTATAACATAACACGGAGTAACACTTAATTTTGATAAATAAATAAATATTATAGGACAATTACACCCATCTCTATATAGCCCCATAGTGAGCGTAGGTAGCTTGTGTTATGGGTACTATGATAACTGATAACTAACTTATAGAGTTTGTATAAGGATTCGACCAAAATGTCTTGCATCTACCGACGCCCTTAACGGTAACAGTCATGTAATTAAGAATAAACTTTACCCAGGGCGGTTTATACAGCAAGGCGTATTCAAACATAGTAAGTACGAAGTTCGTAATAAACTTGTTATAATTGTAGAAATTCATTCCACGTCATTCTAAACGTTATTACGTTAGGCGCAAAGGATAATTTCGTCTGATGTGATGTCATTTGGAAAATATATAACGGTGAGATGAAGTTTTGGTTAGGTTATGCTTTGTCGGTCGATGTTGCCGACTTCGTTTGGGCATGATTTACGTAGATTAGTGTGCTGCTAATTAATCTTGTAGTTGTAGTCAAGTACAGAAGTAGATACTTGTAGGCTGTGCAAACTTCTATAACTTTACTAAAGTGATAACTTCTTGCGGGAGGGCAAAACGCTTCGTTACGTTACGCTGTACGGTGCCTGTCTGTCTTGCATCCCTTTCCCTCACGCATACGGCAGTGGTAAGCAAGTTTGTCTTCTTTCACTCTTACCCATAGCACTTGCCTTATTTCAGTTATCACTTCTAGAGGGCGTCTCGAGACACACACAGTTTTTTTAGTTATCACAAAAACTATTCAACGTTTTAGCGGATTTAAAGAGAAGGCCGAGGAGAAGGAGGAGTAACTCGTAAAAGGATTTGACGATTTTTTTTTTGTTTACAATCAATCGACTAATACTTTTTTATTAATTTTTTTCTACTGTCAAAATTAATGTTATTATATTTATCGCAGCGTCTCGGAGAGCACGTCGGTTATCATCATTAACATCAAATAGACTGATAGAGCATAAGTCGAGACTCACTCAGTTAAGTTACGAAATAAGTCTTTTCGATTCTATGACGAAATTCATCAGTGCGAGTGCCGCCGATATTACGATATATAGATAAAGAAACATAGACTAAAGAGATGAAGTCGAGATTTGGACTGTCGAGTTTCGTAACAGAATAATCATCATTTAACGACCTCTGTGGCGCAGTGGTATGCGCGGTGGATTTATAAGACGGAGGTCCTGTCCCGGTGGGGCAGATTGAGATTTTTCTTAATTTGTCTTGGTTTGGCTGGTGGGAGGCTTTCGCCGTGGCTAGTTACCACTCTACCGACAAAGACGTACCGCCAAGCGATTTAGCGTTCCGGTACGATGTTGAGTAGAAACATAAAGGGGTGTGGATTTCAGGTGTAATAGCAGTCAAGGGTCAACTTGTAGTCGATAAAAAAAATGCTGGTGTCCAAGTATTTTATGGAAAACACGTGTTACCGAGGAAACTAGCCACGAAAGGTTTGCCACTGTCTGCAGTCTGTCAGCTACGAACTCACACCGACACCTACGAGTACTTTCAAATCGTTTGTATGGACGTCATGATTCAATTGCGTGATAACACGGGGTCACCAAACGTTTGATTGTCCGAAAAGCGTTTATTACTTTAATGGACCCCAATTTTTTTATTTAATTACAGTAATGTTTGTACTTTATTCATTTGCTTACATGAAACGAAACAATCGAAATAATTTTATTTAAATTCGTTAAGGTACTTATGGGTACTTAACATTAATAAGTAATGGTAGTCTTACACTATAAGTGTAATACGAAATTAAAATGACTTGCAAGCCCGGATATGATGTGGGTTGTATTTTCTGCATTAATTGTACAAAACTATTAAATATGACGGCCTCCGTGGCGCAGTGGTATGCGCGGTGGATTTATAAGATGGAGGTCCTGGGTTCAATTCCCGGCGGGGCAGATTGAGATTTTTCTTAGTTTGTCTTGGTCTGGCTGGTGGGAGGCTTTCGCCGTGGTTAGTTACCACTCTACCGACAAAGACGTACCGCCAAGCGATTTAGCGTTCCGGTACGATGTCGTGTAGAAACCGAACGGGGTGTGGATTTTCATCCTACTCCTAAAAAGTTTTGACGACCTCCGTGGCGCAGTACTATGCGCGATGGATATATAAGACAGAGGTCCTGGGTTCAATTCCCGGCGGGGCAGATTGAGGTTTTTCTTAATTTGTCTAGGTCTGGCTGGTGGGAGGCTTTCGCCGTCGCTAGTTACCACCCTACCGACAAAGAAGTACCGCCAAGCGATTTAGCGTTCCGGTACGATGTCGTGTAGAAACCGATAGAGGTGTGGATTTCATCTTACTCCTAACAAGTTAGCCCGCTTCCATCTTAGATTGCATCATCACTTAACATCAGGTGTGATAGCAGTCAAGGACCAAGTTGTAGTTGATAAAAAAAAAGTTAGCCCGCTTCCATCTTGATCGCATCATCACTTAACATCAGGTGTGATAGCAGTCAAGGACCAACTTGTAGTTGATAAAAAAAAAGTTAGCCCGCTTCCATCTTAGATTGCATCATCACTTAACATCAGGTGTGATAGCAGTCAAGGACCAACTTGTAGTTGATAAAAAAAAAGTTAGCCCGCTTCAAGATGGAAGCGTTGATTGCATCATCACTTAACATCAGGTGGGGTAGCAGTCAAGGGCCAAGTTGTAGTCGATAAAAAAAATATTGTCATCAAGTCAAGAAAAAATCAGCCTATTATACATATTTATTTACTTTTAAAGTTACCAATAATACGTCACATAGACGTATCGATAACTTTTACAATTTCTCTGAAACGTTAAAGAAAGCTCAATTATCAAGTTTCTACCTCTGTAGCGCTAATCTGTTGAAACTCGACGTTGTGACTTTCGGCATCGTTTCTATCTCTCCCTGTCAAATATGATGAACAAGAGAAATAGTGATGAATTTGAAAGGTCGAGTATCTTTAAAGGATAGGGCTACTGGCGGTATTATGTAATTTGTGCTACTGCTTCAAATATCGCAGATATAAGAGACAAACATGTTTTACTGCAGTGATGCATTGATTTGATGATTGTTCTTAATCATAAAATCGGTAAAATGAAAGCTAATCACAGTGTTACACGTTTTAACTTGGAATAGCATTTACTAATAAACGGTAGAGCGTGGCGCTTGAAATCTGATAGTGCGCACGCATGGACTCGTTGCGCGACTAAATTGCCCTCGACTTCATTACTTTGTTCTTATATAGAGGTGTTCAGCGGATATTTGTGGAAAAATAACTAGTCTTACATTATTTTATATCAATACATATCTATTCTTTTTAGTTTTATTGAAAAGTGTTTACTCACACTTTTGGGATTATTTATATTTAAGAATAAATATAAAATCAAAAATTACGAAACCGACGCGAATCGAACCCGCGTCTCTCTGTGGCTCACCGGGTCTTGACGACCGCCTTATCCGCTAGGCTACAGTGTCCGCTGACGTCTATATATTATGTTCTTGATATCCAGTTATACGACCTGTAACGCCATCTTTGAGCATGAATTTAAGATGCGGTTTCGAATCCCGTCGGTTCCGCAATTTTTGATATTATGTTTATTCTTAAATATAAATATCTATACTAAGATTATAAAGATGAAGAGGTTGTTTATTTGAAAGCGCTAAACACAGGAACTACTAGTTCAATTTGAAAAAAAAAATTTCTAGATAGTCCATTAATCGAGGAAGGCTTTCAGCTTATTATTTAGCTAAAATCTAGATCAATTTAGAAGATCTTATCGCATATCGCTGCGCTGGGGCCTGGTAATTTGTAATTTATTGACAGTAATATAGAGACAATATTATTGTGTGTGTGCGATCAACAACGTGTGGACTACAGGGTCAGACTTTCTTTCATGTAGGAGAAGAGAGAGAAGATATAGAGCGTAGACCCACCACGCTGATCCAATGCGGATTGGCAGACTCACGATGATAATATTTCATACATTGATGATTCAGACATCAATCGATTTCAAAAGTTGTATGTATACTACCTCGCTTTTGTACTTGTTACTTCCCGTATATGAAGCCAACAAAATACACAATTTTATGTATTCAAATAAATAAGTTATGACTTTGATTTGACGTAAAAATGCCACAATTACTTTAGACGCAAATTATACCTACAATTAACTATGTCACAGACATTGTAACAAGTTAAGTTGAAAGACCTAGAAAGTGCCCTAGGCTATTGTGAGTTATAACTATTTCAGCAAGTAACGACCGTCACTCAGTCAAACGTTAACACCGCTGCGTGTAGTTCCCATAGCTTATAACTTATAACAATAACACATCTTGTATAAGCCTTTAGGTTGTAGCTCCGAAGTTCGCGAATACTGCAATCGCTACAACCGCTACCTCCTATAAGCTGGATTGAACAAAATAACTTGAAAATTACTACGATAATCATGAAAAAACTATCCTATAGGACGTCAATTATTATTCACCCACACCTTGCTAGTTTTGTTTTATTGCTGGTCACTCACAAAAGTTTATTTAACAATTTTTTTTTTCTTTTTTTATTGCTTACAAGTTGGCCCTTGACTGCTATCACATCTGATGTTAAGTTATGATGCAATCTAAGATGGAAGCGGGCTAACTTGTTAGGAGTAGGACGAAATCCAAACCCCATTCGGTTTCTACACGACATCGTACCGGAACGCTAAATCGCTTGGCAGTACGTATTTGTCGGTAGGGTGGTAACTAGCCATGGCGAAAGCCTCCCACCAGCCAGACCAAAACAAATTAAGAAAAATCTCAATCTGCCCTGACGGGAATCGAACCCAGGACCTACGTCTTATGAATACACCGCGCATACACTGCGCCACGGAGGTCGTCAAACACATAGCCTGTAGCGCCATCCCTTAACTCATAAGGCTTATACCCTAATTGCAACGCTGGGTTGGCTTTCACAGAGCCAGACTTGGTCACAACGGTGTCGCTACTGCACGATACTGATCTATAACTAGTTACTCAAGCCAGGTAAAATCATCCCGCCATTTGTCGATTGCTAGAGCCTCGTTCGCTAGTCAACAGAAGATACCACAAGCAGATGAGGTTTGTTGCTAAAATGGAAGTGCACCTTCTTATCCCCATGCTTCAGAAAAACACTTTAGCTTATCTACAATCGAGGTGATGATGATCCAGCAAAACGCTTCCGCTTATGTCACCCGCTCCGCTAAGCTCACCATCACACGCTCGTTCCCTAACTTTTCGTTAAGACGCGATCACGGAATCGTGCGTGACGTGACCTTTTTGTTTTTGACTTACAAAGAAAAATAAACGCATTACCGTATTTACCCGTATTAACAGGCGGCTAGAGGCGGTTATTGTTTACAATGCCCACTTAACCGCAATGCGACGCTATTAGAGCCCTTTGACAGAAAGCTTAATGGGCTGGTCGAAATAATAAGGAAACGGTCCAATCTAGATTTCGCTTATAAATATATGTAATAATTTGTCATGGTGTAATAGGAGCTATTTTAACCGACTTACTAAAAATTCCGAAGTTCTATGTAATGTTATAAGTTATGGACGTTAAACTGTCAACCAACTTAAGCAAACAGATTGATTGTTGCCCCCGAAACCCGCTGCATACGAAATTTCAAGAAAATCGTTGAAGCTGTTTCCGATATTCTAATTATATGGTATGTAAATTTTATAATTAATATGATGTGCAAATATGACTGCCAAGTTTAAGGAACGTTTATTTAACTAAGTAAAAAACACTTTGTCGGTTCTAGGTAAGGTCCTTAAAGTAGAAACCTTAGCTGGCACCGACTTTATAGATATGGTTAAGTAAATTAAAGCAACTAAGTGACGCAGTTACTTTTTAATTTTTAGTGCGTTTTGAAGACAGTTCCATGTTTTATGAGAATTTTTTTTCTTACTTTCTAGTTATTTATCGACACGTCACCTACTCGTACCATAAATTACTATTGGAGTACATTATACGGCACTTGTTGCCAAAAAGCTACCGACATTTTGACGAATACCAAAAATTTTATATTCCCAAAATCTCATCATCAGAGCCTAAAATGATGACTATAGGATAATTTCGGAACTTTCATATATTTACTCTATTTAATAAAGACTGATAATCAAAATCGGACTACTCTGTAAAAAGTTATGCATAGATAAAGAAAAATATACGTGTTTCGAACCGAGAATCACTTCCGTTTTTTCGTCGGTTAGGTGTCGAAGTCATCAAATATAACTTAAATATAAAAGTTCTTAAATTGCTTATTTGTACCGTATATGAATATGTTTATTAGATGCGCTCGATTCTGAATAATTTATGCATTGAACTCATAACTCTATAAATTATAAACAGTCATTGCGTATTGAGTTCGAACCGTATTAAAGTTTGCTATCGTGATTTCATATTGGAAATATGCCTTGAATAATTAAAAATAATATTATAGTAGCTATAGTAGAGTCATCGAAACGAAATAAAACAGATGAATGATTGGTGAAAACTGATTGCATTTTTGCTAACGAGAGACAAACACAGAGATAATACTCGTAAGTTTTCACATATCGGTTCTTTGTTTACGTTTATTCTATTGATGTCTAGGTCGCACTATAGGTGGTTATTAAAATAATGTAAGTATGTAGACTTTGCTTAACATTACTAACGCTAATACGCGTAATAAGATTGACGTGTCTATCTGTATTTGTGTAACATAATAGCTTCTAAATGAATGCATTTATTAATTTCTAAACAAAGCTCACGTGATCAAGATGATCCTTAAATAGGTACATACAGTATAATAGTCAATCCCAAATTCGACGACATAAAAACATTTAAATTTAAAATGTTGGTTGGCCTTTTGGACTTCTTTATTAAACCAGCAAGGCTGTTATCTAGAACAGTTAACAGAAAATCAATGACAACATTGGAGAACATGAGACCATGTGACTTAAGAATTGGGTATTTGATTCAATTTATTCTATTACTTTATTATAAACTATGAAAAAGTTGAAAATAATAACGTATGCTGCAAAAATTATAAAAATCCGATAAAGATCTGCAAAGTTACAGCCATGTTTTCCAGTGTGTGTTTGTCTATGTTATAAGTATTTATGTATATTATATATAAAAATATTCATCAGTTATCATAGCACCCATAACACAAGCTACTTATGAGTACGCTTACTTTGGGGCTGTATAGTGTGTGCATTTATTGTCCTATAATATTTATTTATTTATTTATTTTATTAAAATGTTTGAAGTAGGGGTCTTCTGTCCTTTTCTCGCAAAACAAATATTTGTACTAAGCCACTATGGCGATACAGTGGTGTGACATCACATCACAGTATGGCTGTTTCTATCTAATCAGACATTTAAATGCTTATAACTTTTTATTTATTTAATCAATTTAATTAGTTTTAATATATTATATTCGTTATGGAATCAAGTTTCAAAAAATAAATTTAAATTCTAATATTTACAAATACCCAAATTGGGTAACAAAAGCTCGTGTCTTGACACTAAGATAGAGGTCGCTCGCGGTTTCACCCGCCTAGTTCCCGTTCCCGTAAAAAATTCTGGATAAAAAGTAAACCATATGTTATTCTGATATATAAGCTATACTACTGTAAAGTTTCATCAAAATCCATTCAGTAGGTTTTGCGTGAAAGAGTAACAAAAATCCATCCATACTTACAAACTTTCGTTTTTAATATTAATAGGATATTATCACCGAACAATAACAAAAGTTTTTGGACTGAATTTACTTATCCGCTTGTTACAAAATACCATAAATAATCGAATAAAAATATCTCTGAGTGACCTACATTTTTAGTTATAGTTTAAATTGTATAACATTTGTATTTCAGTTGTCGGTAAATCGGATATTCACTCAGTGCTTTATACATTTTGCGGTGCGAGACTTTTACTGAAAATCTTGTTTATGGAAACGGCAAATAAAAACATTTAAATCTACCCACAAAAATTAAAATTCTTTTTTAATTTACAATGAAATTTTCAGTGGATTTCTTTTATAAAAAGTAAATTTTTGTGGTTTTGTGGAACCCATAATGGTTGAAACTTTGTGCAGCCTTATTGAACTTATAAAAAAAGAATTTATACAAATATCTGAGCGATAGTTTTAGAGATTAGTCGAAATAAACAAAAATTTAAAAATAATATTTTTTGATGAAAAGGCTTAAAGAGATCGCATATATATACATATATTGGTGTATTATATGTATACCACATTATAGTATATAATCATATTATGCGTTAAGTTTATTATATAAATTTGAGAATTACAGACATTTCTATTTTATTTATTGTATAAAATACAAATTAAAACTAAATTAAATTAAATCTAAAACCTCCTCGACTCCACTGCAATGAGGCATAGTGCCCAGGATACTGGCAGCATTTCCCCTTTGGATGGCCAAACTAATCCGTTTGCCAAGGTAGCTGCCAGCTCTTTATTGTATTATAAAAAAATATATTGTAAATAAATAAATGAGTGGAATACGAATCATTTATACACGATGTGAAAATTCTGGGAAAAAAACTGCGACTTTTCGCGATTTTCCATCGATCGGCACTGCACGTTGATTGACTGTTGATTGGGAATTAATGGCGGCATGCATTCAAAACGACCATTTTATAACAGAGTTTTTATTTTTTACTACTTTTTAAGCGATTTAAAAAAGGAGGTTCTGTATTCTGCCTGTACATGAATGACTGTGATTTTCTGCAAAACAAGTGATATTTGGGAAAGTTATATTGTTCAAATTAATATATTTTTTTAACTTAATATGATTACTCGACTGCCTCGTTGGTCTAGTGGTTAGCGTATGTGGCTTCGATCACGAGGTCCTGGGTTCGATACCTGGGTTGGGTCACGGAATAATTCTGAGCTTTTACATTCTTCTATGAAATGTTCAGTACTTTCCAAGGCCGGAGTCTGGAAGTTAGCGGTGTTACACCCCTGTGCCTCGGAGAGCACTTTAAGGTCCCAGTCACTATCATCAACATCTGATAGTGATCGTTAATAAATGAAACATTATCACACTAAGCCCGCCAACCCGCATTGAAGCAGCGTGGTGGATGTACGCTCCATATCTCCTCTCCTATAAGGAGGGAGGTCTGGCCCTGTAGTGGGCCGTTAATAGGCTGATAATGACGATGATGATGATGATGATGATTACTCGATTACATTTAACTTGCTGTATAATTTTACAATAAACATTTTTTTTTATATCAAGAATATGATTATTAAGACTTCTTATAAAACCACAGACGACATACCTGGAGACGATACAGTTAGTTAAGTTTGCATTAAAGAAGATAGTTGTAAAGATGAAACGTCTGGGAGTGAAACAACACAAACGCTCCCCCCAGCTCAGCCCTCCTCTTAACGGGCGCCACGTACACCCGCAGTATGCTTCACGCTTCGTTGCATGAACAAGCAAGCTCATGACTAAGTACCCCGTATGGGTTCGAAACTAGTCGGGCATACTCCGACAACAGTGACGTGAGTTTTAGCCGTTTAATAAATTAGAAAATACTCGTGAAAGTTTAAATTTTAATACAAGATTGTAACCTTACAAATATATTTTATTTAAAAAGGTGTTTTTAAAAAAGTTTTTATGCATTCTGTGTTTTAAAACAAAACATTTTTTATTTGCATTTGAAATGGAAAGCACAGAAAGTTTTTGTATTTTGTTTTTAAATGTTTCCATCAAAGCATTTTAAACAACTCTGTCCAACAAATAACAAATTGAATATTGAATAGAAACATGCGCTTTTTGCTTAAATTCATGATGAATAATTGAATAATAAACATGAAATTTATATTACAAAGTGCACTCACACATGCATAGGAAAGGAAACACGAATTTAACAAAATACTCTAAAAGATAGACATTTGCCAAGAGAGTAATTTGTTTTTGTAAATATTCTATATATCGTATACGTTATCTCAGTGTACATAACATTATAGTACAAGAGCGAACCTACACAATACTTTATACTTGCAATATATTTAGTAAGTACTACTGGCCAAATGTAAAAAGTTCTCATACGTAATCGCTTATATCCGCTCCGATTTTCAAATATTTTACGCTTCTCCAATGGGTTTTCTCTCAGATACCCTTTTTCACTCGAAGCTAACAATTGAATTTTTAATTGTGACTTACCTATTGTCGCTTACTGCAGGCTTCATAAGAAGGCTCAGAGTTACTCAGTTGGCGATGGAAAGAGCAATACTCGGAGTAGCTCTGCGTGATTGAATCAGAATTGAGGAGATTCGCAGAAGAACCAAAATAACCGACATAGCTCAGGGAGTCGCAGAACTGAACAGCTCGAGCAGCTGATGGGCATTGGGGGCCGAAGGTGCTAGAATGCACCCGCACCCGAAAGCGCAGTGTTAGTCCACCCTCCCAAGTAGACTAACAACATCAAACGGGTCGTAGTGAGCCGCTTGGCACATGCCGCTTAGGATCGTTGTGTTTGGAAGTCCGTAAAAAAGACCTATGTTTAGCAGTGACGTCCACCGGCTGATAATGTTGATGTTGAATCTGTTAGAATACTCAAATACTCAATGATGTAATTCAGTTGGAGATCTGCCAATGCTTAAGTTTAAACAATGTATTAAAACTCACTTACTGAGTCTGAGTTATTATACTATTGATGAATTTTTAAATGACAAAGATGTTGCGAGGAGATTTGATCTGCTTTCAACTTCACACAAGTATGTGGAATAAAAATTTTTATATAACAATACAGTTAATATTTTAAAAATAAATTATTTAAAAAGCGCAACAGTTGAGTTCCTAGTCGGCTCTTCTCAACAGGAACTGCCTTCCGAGTCGTTACAAATAGTTTAACTTGACGTTTCAAAAGTGCTTTTAATTGCGAAGTGGATGTTAGTCTGGCTCTTAGACTATTATCATCCCCAAAGCCCGACGTCATATATTTAGTACACGGCCCCTAGATCGTTGAGTTATGTACACAATTGTGACGAACGACTTCCTAGGATTTGTCAAACATGTATGAGTAGTATGATGTATGCAGCGTACGAACTTGCGGTCGGGAGATGGTGATTTATACAGAGTACACGCTTTTAAAGCGAAATGCTCTGCAAATCTGGATAACAAGACACGAGTGCTAGTTTTGTAAATTGTTATTCTTTTATTTATATCCCATTGCAGAGGAAAGGTTATTCGTATATACCATTTATTTATTGAGCTATTGCATAGCTTTTATCACGGGCCTTAAGTGTGGAGACCGAATCGAGAAATTCCGTAACGAAAAGCCTAACACCCCCCACCCTTTTTAGTTTTTCAGATTATCTTATTCGCATCTTTGTTCGCCAACGTCCATACCATGTTGAATATACCGGTTCTCGTCCGATCACCGAAGTTAAGCAACATCGGGCGCGGTCAGTACTTGGATGATAAAACAAACTAA